>CAMGYJ010000011.1:5101366-6405622 GCA_946122785.1 Linum tenue | reverse complement strand
TCGTCGCCAAGTGAAGTTAACTACGCGACCATGAAAGAAATAATATCGATATGGTAATTAGTCTAGTTATATAACCTCAAATTTCTTTAATGATGAGTGGATTTTATGTTAAACAATGTACTTACATAGAAACTGGTGATAATACAGGAGGTGTCCTTTGGTGGTAACTTAATCCTCATTTCAAATAATCCAGAGGCAAATTTCTTATACGACCCAAATCCTGACCCTTTAACCATAAATAGATGATATTAAGCACTGATTAGTGATGAATCTTAATTACATTAACACGATTAATTGTAATTAATATTAAATATCCCCATTACCTGAGCTTTGGTCAAGGGAGAGCCGAACAGTGTTGTTTTCACCAAACACATTAACGTGGTCTTGTCCATATAAGATGTGGTAGTTTTGTTGGAAGGGAACGACGACGTTGTTTGGTACGCCGGTGACGGCGGCAGAAACGCCGGCGAGAAGAGCAGTAAGTAAAACAGAAATGAAAAGGAGATCCATTATAGGTAAAAGCAGAGGATAGCTAGCTATTATCCCGAATGGAGGAGGCTTCTGGTACGTTGTTACAGATTTGATGGTGGTGGGCTATTTATAACGTCATATATAGCAAGAAAATAATGTTGATGATTCATCAGCCAGTTCACCTTCTAAATTTACTGCCCAGAGAATCTACCAAAACGAGATACATTGCCCAAAAGTGAGTATCAGAAATGATTTTGTTTAGATATCTTACCTTAACTACCAATTCACTTGCTTTATTATGCTTGAGAGTCTCGAACGTGATTATGAGTGTTTCATTTACCAAAAAAAAAAAAAATTACATATATTTTATTTCAGCTCGTATGTCTAAATATTTCAATCTACGTCAACCCAACAAGAAAGTGATTATGGGTACCAATGGTTCTGTAAAGAAAACCTCTATTGAAGTCTAAACGGATAGATTGTTTTTAACGGTATCAAACAGTTAAAACACAATTTCAACACAAAATACTCTATCACTAACTTTTTCCGACACAAACCCTGATATCGTTTTATAATGTTTCATCAAAATATGTCACTCTACCCCATCAACAAAAGAGAGAAAGTAAGGCTTTCCAATGTTCTAAAGAAAAACTACGGGGGTTGTACACTAGTGACCAACACCATCTGTGGGACTGTGACCCTATACAAACGACTCTTTTCATGCCGATCCATGTTCGATTTAGTCATTGTACACCAAATGGGAAACACGTCAATCATTATCAATCACTTCCCCTCTTTCTGCCATCCTAGAATCCAGCAACTCGAGCTGCCTTTTCACCCACAGTGGATGATCTCGTCGGATCCACAGAGCCTCGCCGGTATCTTTGTGTTTGAAATCGGGTGCTCTCGGGTTCCTCTTGTCAAGCCGGTTATCCCACCACTCATTTGGGCTACGGAAGAGCAGTTGCCATAAGTAGAGCGCATTCTTGAACCCACCTTCCATGATGTCAGTTCCTTGTGCACCATTTCCCTGATCTTGCTCTGCAGTGTTTGAATCAAGCAGCTGGAGTTGTTCTTTCACCCATGGTGGAACATCTGGAGTCAGCCAGAGTCCTTCGCGAGTATTCTTGTGAATGAAATCAGGCCACCAATTGTGCTTCTTGCTTGTCCTGTTATCCCACCATCTCTCCCGGTTGCGGAAGAAATCCTGCCAGAGATGGTTTTGGTAGAGTTCCAGGTCGGCTTTACCTGATTGATGATGAACAGATATCATCCATGAACAACTAAACAAGTAGAGATAATAAGAGGGGAAAATTGAACAAACTTGAGGAGGAAGAACACAAATGAAGCAGCCATCTGCATTAAACAGAAAAATGCAGTGGTTGAAATCAAAGAGGTGGAAACACAAAGACAAGCTTCACCAAGGAGCATACTTGCTGCTGATGATTCATCATTCTGATGATGTGCTTCTGAATCACAAACCCCTGGCTTTGTGGAAGTATGGTGATTCCCATGTAACGACACGTCGACAAAATTCAAGTCTCTCACAATTATCTACACAAAAGAAAACCGAAACGTCATTACTTGCACACCCACCATCTAACAGGAACAGCATGAAAAATGGAATGCTCTGAAAGAGAAGCATCCAGTAGCAGTTTGAAACATTGAATGTGTAGTCACTACTCCATTAATCATAACGACTCAACATCGACACTCATTACTTGAGCATATTGCATCCCTTCGGTTATTGTTCTCCCCACATAAGCACACAAGGATCAACACATTCGTCAAGCGAAGTTGTTGAGAACTCGATCAAGACAGAAGAAACTTAGAAGCTTCCAATTCAGATTCAAAAGTCTAAACCACAATACGTAAATGGCTATTATAGAGCAACAACTCATGAAACACAAGGATCAACACATTCGTCAAGCGAAGTTGTTGATTACCCGATAAAGACCGAAGAAGCTTAGAAGCTTCCAATTCAGATTCTAAAGTCTAAACCCCATTATGTAAATGGCTATTATAGAGCAACAACTCATGAAACCAACAGTCTAAGACTTGGAAAACAACAAGCACCGAACTTTTAATTCACAGTAAGACTTTGTAAATTAGGGTTTAACAAAACCTTGGGTTCTCGACCACCATAACCTTCTTTGGCATCACTCTTTGAATAACTCCCCAAGAGTCCTGAAACAGAGAGGAAATCACCAGGCTTCACATGTTTCACGCATATCTCTGCCAAGTCTCCCCAAGCCACGATCATAATCCTAATCCATACATAAGGAAAACAACCATTATTAGGCTAGCAAAGTTCAAACCCTGCAATTCATGGAAGTAGGCAAAAACAAAACAATCAAACGAAGCCGAGACGAGAGAGAACAGAAAAACGAACGTGTAAGTGAGCTGCTTCGAATTCAAAGGGTTCTTCACTCTCAATGTAGTGTAAGCTCCGAGGTCGCCCTTTTGGCTCTTCAAAGTTTCAACCGGCCGGTCCACGGACCCGATCAATTGAACCGAATTAGCCAGCCGAGGCGCCCATATCACGGTGTCCGGCCGCCGGTCAGTGAGCGCTCGTCGAACAGTTTCGCTGTCGGTTCCGCTTCCGCCGACAACACCGGTCTCTTCCGCGTCGTCTTCATCGGCCGAGGAACTGGCCAATCTAGAGTTTGCGCTCGACCAAGAAGAGAAAGCGGCGAGCCGGCGAGAAGAGAGTCGAGAGACTTCCCTGAGAAGGGACCCGACCTTGATCATGAGCTCGCCAACTGTTAACTCTTTTTTTTTTTTTTTTTTTTTTGCAGAGACGGCCAACGGCGGGGGTATTACTGGTCTGTTTTGACAGAAGGGCGAGGTATTACTGCTACGGAGGGCGATACATTTCCATTTCAGCCTCTCACTCTCGCAAGTCTCGCTCGCTTCGGGCTTAGGTCTGTCGAACGGATCAAACATTGGGCCCATTAAGAAGATGGGCCCAACATGCCCAACTTTGGTGTAGACTGTAGATGTCTGCCAACAAAAATCATGTAATTTATTTGGTAAACGAATTTGGTCTCAAATCCAATCCATTATTGACTTGTCTCAATTCTCAAAGTGCAGTGTTTGTTACTAAATTTAAAGTGAGTGAAATTTTTGGGGGTACATGAAGTTTAAGGTTTTCGAATTCGTGGTTCTCGTGGACTTTATAATTTTTGTGATTAAAGGTAGGATTTGAGTAAAGCTAAAAGTACATCATACCAATAAATCTAATGAAGTAAAATCCCTGACAAATAATAGATTTTTTCAAATCCATCATAAATTAGGTTTTTCATAACCAGAATTTTTCAAATTTATAAAGCAAATGAATATTCATTGCATTCTCTATAAATCCATAAAACAAAGAATTAATTTACATTTTACAATTTGACCACTCAAACTTTTTTTTTTTAAGTGCTTACTACAATGAATATTAGTCATGACTCATGAGATAGACAATGGAATTGGATTCATAAATTCGTAGATGCATGAATTGAATAAATAGATTTGTACATTCATAATTGTAGTATACGAGATAAGTTGGTCATATTGCGTATGAATACCATACAAATCTACTCCTTCATGTCATTGAGCACTCGAACTCTATATGTTTCACATGGAATCGTGCTGCACCGCCACAAAAGTTTGAAAAATACTGTATAAACAACTTCAAAACACTCAAAAACATTATCTCTCAAAACACAAAGACTTTACAGAAATATCGTAATGATTACCAATTTTATAAGTTAGTACATAGTTTAGAAACAACACAAAACTAAGAATAATTATGATCCCGTTCACCAAAATAAATTAATAGTCACTATATTAGTATATTCATTATCAGAATTTGATGGATTCTGGCATTTGGGACTACATTTTGCATTTGCTTTGATGTAAAAGGAATCATGGAAAGGCATGCAAAGTACAAACTGAAACCGAGCTTGTCTGGTTCCAACAATTTTGGTATAAGACGGTGGAGATGGGGATTTAAACACCTATCTTATGTTTAAGCACAAAAGAACAAATGATTGTCGAATAAGAAATTAAGAACCCTTGTTGTTTACAGCGAACACTATTAAGAATTCTTTTTTTCCCCCTTTTTCGGTACAAACTATTTAAGAATTCTTAGCGATACTAAACCGAACAAAAACAGAATATTGGAATCAAAGAGGGGAAAGTGTGAAAGGTAGTTTGGTTGGGTTTGAAGTGGATTGTCGTAAATGTATTCTCATTTTCAATTTACAAAATTTTAGCCTCGTTTTCACAGTTTTTCTCATCCAATGGAGACATGTCAGAATATCTTTATCCCTTTTGCCTCTTCAACCTCCCGGAAAAAATGAAAGTTCAAGAGGGGGAAACCCGTGTAAATATCAATCCATGGTATACTTCCATCCGCGATATTTTTTTGTTTAACGAAGTGCTTGTGCTTTCACTCGAAAAAGAAGTTCCGAATCATTTTTCAGATGCGAGAAGAGTACCCAGTATATAATATCAATATTCAATTTAGTTTTAAATTTTAACGTAATTAAGGTGAAAACATATATGATTCTTGAGCTCGAATATTTATCAAACATCGTGCATCATAAATTAACCACAAACTATATAAGAAACACACAAAAAATATATGTAAGTTATTTGTGGGAAATTTTGAGTTAAAAAGTGACATTTATGTATTGATGGAATTTGAAAACTAAACCTAATGGATTTAAAGTTGTGCTCTTTCTTAAATTTTGGAGAATTTTGCCATTTTTTTAAAAAGATGAAGGAGAGGAGATAAGATAAGATGAAATGTAATTGAATGTGGGGTTAATTGCATGGTTGGTCACTGAAATTACAAAAAACGTTCAAGTTTGGTCACTCGAAGTATTTAAATTCATTGGTGGTACTTCAGTTGACTGAAACCATTCATGTTTGGCCACTCTCCATCCAACTCCGTTAACTGTTACTTACGTGACGGTCAACTCTAAAAGTTGACCGTTAAAATTATGACGTGACAATTTAAAAATAATAAAAATAATAAAATAAAATATTTAAAAATTTTCATCTCATTTCTAACTATTAAAAATAAAATTATAAACTATTAAATTAAGAAGAAATGGGTAATCTCTCTTCTCTCTCCTCCTCTCAGCCACCGCGTTCTCCTTGCGGTACTCAACCTCGACCACAACCAGCTCACTATAACCATCTAGGTACCTTTGGAGTTATGGACCTCTCCCACAACCAACTCTAGGGATTCCTCCCTGGTTCATTGGGATCTCTCACATTTCTGAGCCTCTTTCCTGCCCAAGATCCTCTCCTATGTCACTCGCCGCCTCCCCGACCTCGACTCCTCCATCTGCTCGGAGTGCGTCGCCCCCGTCTCCTCCCTCTACTCTAAGGTCACCAGGCCGCCGTTCTCCTTCGCCTTCCTCAAGGCGCTGAGCGAGGTCGTGTTCACAGAGCATGATTTGAACGCGCATGCTGGATCTGCTCTCTGTTTGGCTCCAACAATCGATTTCGCGACGGATCTATATCCCGACCGACTCGGTAGAGCGCTAGTCCCGAGGCTCAGGAGGCTGATGAAGAGCGATGCATACAAGGCCAAGAACGCCGGATCGCTCAGAAAGTATTCCACATTTGTGGCCAAGAACGCGGCGGCAGAGAAGAGGAGAGAGGATTCCCCGTTTGTTCTTAATTTTAATAATTTATAATTTTATTTTTATCTTTTTAATAGTTAGAAATGAGGTAAAAATTTAAAAAATTAAATTTTATTTATTTAATTATTTTTTAATTGTCATGTCACACATTTAACGGTCAACTTTTAAAGTTGACCGCCACGTAAGTAAAAGTTAACGGAATTGGATGGAGAGTGACCAAACGTGAATGGTTTCAGTAAACTGAAGTACCACCAATGAATTTAAATATTTCGAGTAACACTTGAATGTTTTTTTTTTTTGTAATCTCAGTGACCAACCATGCAATTAACCCATTGATTGTGTGTAGAATATGAAATGAGCGTGGTGCGAGTATGGTGTGGGGTGGGGCACCTAAAACTATCCCCACACATATGCACGCACCACTTTACTTGTGGGTATTAAGCATATATAGTACTCCTGTATCCGCTCAATGCGAGAATTCCTGTAATTATTTGGGTCGAGAAAGGGCGGATACCCATGATTTATGGTGGATTTGTCATCCCTAGAGTGAATGTTGATTAAAAGAGTGAAGAAATTCACATTCGCATGTAATTAATTTTTGTTTATACTCTTAATACAGTTGAGTGTAATCAAAATCGTATATACACTTACAATTAGGGATAAAAATTTGATTTGCGGTTTTCATTACTCTCCGCTCGGACCTTCTCCATCTACACAACTCCTTGATATCTCTTTCTCCCCTGAACTGCACCTTCTTATCAACCTGAGCATCGGAGAGTGTCCTCAACCCGCAACGAGATCAACCGGCTGGCCTTTGCAGGAGAGGACTAGAGTCGACATCACACAGTGGAGATCAAGGTCAAATGGTTAACATATTTCAAAATATGTGGTGGTGATTAACCATAAAAATGTAACACAGTTAACTAAAATGGTAAAACCACATCAAACAGCCACCCTAGTTATAATAATCATAGAGCTAAAGCGTCAACTATCGAAATCATAAGACTCGACTTCGACCACATAGTTAACATCGACTGATGTATCTGAATTTTCCCCTTTTGAGGTTGGAAAAATGATTCAGTATCTTTTTAATCTTCCAAAATTCAGAGATTATCTGGCGATGCCCTCCCCTGGCAAAAGATTAAGCTATACCTACCTTCTTCGTCTTTGTTTAACATTAATAAGTTAACTGTCATTAACTATTTAATTACGAGACCGTCCATTCGATTCCAATTACGTAGCACAAATTAATTAAGTATAAAACACAACTGGCACGAAAGATACACAATGACGTTGTTACTTACTTACTACAATACTTAATATGCAGAGAGTCGCGACGGAACATAATTACAGAAAACTACACGCCTTATAGCAGTTTTATACATTTGCCGATATTAGCTCGAAGCCACGGACATGAATTCAATGGAGTTTGATCTAAGTTAGTTTACTAATTTGGCTCATGTTTGACACAAAGTCGATTTAAAGTCGATTTATTAATGAGTTCACGTGCTCTACTATAATTTTGGTCATTTATCATTTTAAATTGTTGAATAAATATTTATGTTAATTGCATGGTTGGTCACTGAGATTACAAAAAGCGTTCAAGTTTGGTCACTCGAAATATTTAAATTAATTTGTGGTACTTCAGTTTACTGAAACCTGGTCACTCTCCGTCCAACTCCGTTAACTTTGGTTGATGTGACAGTCAACTCTCAAAGTTAACAGTTAACTTAGTGATGTGACAATTAAAAAATAATAAATAAAATTTAATTTAGTTTAATGTCCAACTCATTTTTACTATAAAATAAATAAATAAAACACCCATTAATTATGCTTCAAGCCCATATAGCTTCTCCTAATTCTTTCGCGACAAAATCTCATTCCTTAGCCTTTTTCTCTTTCGCCAGCAGTTCTCCACGCTTGGAACGCCGTCGCCGGCCGCTCACGGTCAGGGCCCACAACAGTTGGTCGAGTGACAGAGTGGATGCGAATATGGGCGTCCTGAGGGATAGGATAGAGGCCATTCAGATCAAGGAGCGGCTTCAGCTGACTTGTTCCACCGAAATCTTGATTAAACTGGATGTACTTGACGGCGGAGAAGGCGAAGGAGAGGCCCTGGGAGAGTTGAACCCCGCGGACGACGGGGAGAGGGAGGTAGCGGTAGAGCAAGGACATGAGGCCGGTGGATCCCAGGATGAAGAGAGTGGCGGCGGTGGAGAGCCCGGCGGTGGCTATGTCAACCTCCATCGAGAGGTTGTAGCTGAGCTCATCGTCATCATGGGCTATGAATCTCCAACCGTCGTCCCGGGCATGCACGTTGCACCACGCTAATCGGGGCGTGGAGTTGAAGAGAAGGAAGACGTGGTAGTGGTCATCGTCAACAGGGGAAGATGACATGATGGCTTTGTGGATGTTGTGACGGTGGGTGTTGAGGAGGTAGAAGTTGATCATCGTCGAAAAGGCGAGGAGGAGTCACCCGTCTTTTGACGCCACGTAGTGTTTGTTCTGGATGATGTCCCCCTTGAAACGATCGATGTGGGAAGATCGAGATGTGAAGTGAGGGAGCGCGACGGAGGGGAGCCCTCTTCATCTTCTTCTTCCTTGGCCTTCGCTTTGTTGTTGATCATTACGATGGCTTAGCATGGTGAGCGGAAGGAAGTCATGTGGGTGTGGCCTCCAGTGGCGAGATGAAGCTGACCAGAATTCGGAAGGATCGGCGGTGGCTGCTTTTATGGTTAAGACGAGGATGCCATTATAATTTTATTTTATTTTATTTTATTTTTTATTTTAGGATAAAAATGAGTTGGACATTAAAATAGATTAAATTTTATTTTATTTATTATTTTTTAATTGCCACGTCACTAAGAGCATCTCCATTGGAATTTCATTTAGAATTGCATTATGACATGACATTCATTTGCAATTGCATTATGCAATTGCATTGATGTAGATGACAATTGCATATGGGGCCTAATTTATTTTGTCATGCATAAAAAACAAATTAGTAAAAAAAAATGCAACCCAATTTTCACTGTGGCTTTCAATGGCTATTTCATTAAATGCAATCTTTCATATTTGCAATGCCATCTCCCATTGGTGCAATTGAAGGGTGTAATTTTATTTGGTCCTCAACCTCACTTTGCAATTGCAAGTATTACCCGATGGAGATGCTCTAATGCAATTATGAGATGCAAGCCATGTCATCTTTTTTATCATTAAATTATTCATTAATTTGTTATTTGAGTGTTTATGTTTTATTAAACTAGATTAAAAAATTAATTGCGATTGCAAGGCAATTGCATTGATGTAGTGCAATGAAAGTAATATGAGTTGGCTTGCAAAAATGGTGTTGTGTAAATCTCCATTGGTGCAATTGCATAATGCAATCCAACTCATTTTTTTGTTGTTTTACTTCATTTTTTTTTTCAATCCAACTCATCTTACTTTCATTGCACGACATCAATGCAATTAACTTGCAATTGCAACTAATTTTTTAAATTTAATTTATTAAAACATAAACACTCAAATAATAAATTTAATAAATAATTTAATAATAAAAAAGATGATGTGGCTTGCATTCCATAATTGCATTATATGCAAGTTTGCAAAGATGCAATTGTCATCTACATCAATGCAATTGCATAATTCAATTGCACATGAATGCCATGTCATGATGCAATTCTAAATGCAATTCCAATGGAGATGCTCTAAAAAAACCACAAATGCAATTTCAAATGAAATTGCACCAATGGAGATGCTCTAAGTTAACAGTCAACTTTGAGAGTTGACTACCACATCAGCCAAAGTTAACGAAGTTGGACGGAGAGTGACCAAACGTGAACGGTTTCAGTAAACTGAAGTACCACAAATGGATTTAAATATTTCGAGTGACCAAACTTGAACGCTTTTTGTAATCTCAGTGACCAACCATGCAATTAACCCTTAAATATTTGTATGCCATATAATGATACACGTGATTAATATCATGATGAAAAATAAATAGTGGTTAATATTTGTATGCCATTCACAATTTGACGATTTCATTCAACTATGTTGGACGATTTCCCGATGCACTAAGAAGCAACGTGTTATGTCTTGTTCATTTGTCGAGGCTGTGTACAGGGCGATGACTAAAAATTATCAGTGAGATTATTTGGTTTTTGTTATTACTGCGCTGCTATGGATCGGAAAATAGCTGGAATCGAGAAAGCAAGAATCGAAGACAGACACACGATTTATGTGGTTCACTAACACGATGTGTGTGTTAGCTACGTCCACGGGCAAGAGAGAGTCTGTTTCACTATATCGAGGAGATTATAGATTACCGAGGAGATGAGAAGTATTTATACTTCTCCATGTGTGTCTAAAATCCAATCCAATATGGTAAAGGAAATGGTTACAGACCAGACTCAAAACTGACAACCCCCGTGACTTCCAGTCGTAGCGGGTGATAGTCCAATTCAAGTCACATCAACAGTTTTGGTGGCTTCTTTGTGAGCTTGATAGTCGGCAAACACCCCATCCTACCTTGTATTGCGACAATCAGACGGCTCTTTATATATTGTGGGTTGTGTTAGGCAATTCTATTTCCAATAAGGACATGGGCCACATATTTTACAATTATATGAGCTATTTGGTTATGTGGACTAATTGAAAGTGATCCAAATCAAGAGCCCAAATATGTCTTGTTTTGATATGGAACTAAATGGGTGGAACCCAATACTAACTCACCTTGGGTTTTATGAAAGTCCATGGTGAGTTGGCGACTAATATATAAGGAACCACTTAGAGGTTGTGGTCCCCAATACACTAAGACAAAAAATTAACTCTCTTTTTCTCCCCACACCGAAGATTAGAGAGAGGTTTTCCGTATTGGACTAAGGAGGTTTGGTTGAGGAAGGTCACAGTAACTCCCGGGTCGTGCTCTTAGGAGTATTGTACGGTCTTAGATAATTCAGTATTCTGCATCACGAACCAGACGATCAATCGACACGAATCTAGGTATTTATATTACTAACCTTTGATAATCTAAGAGTGCAAGAAACAGACTGAGATGAATTCCTATTTTGTTTGTGAGTGGGTTATTTTTTTTTGTGTCCTTCATGCCCACTGGGGGGGGGGGGGGTTGTGAAGCATGTGTGTATTGCATTGTACAATTTGTTTTTTTTATGTAATTTTTCGTAATGTGTCTGCCCGTGATAAGTACATTTCTATGGTTGGAGGTTTAACCTAATCTCTACTGGGTAAATTTGCTAGAGTTGTGGTTTATGTAGTTATTCTTGTTGGTGACCACATGAGTTTCATTACCAGGGTCAAAACACTTTTTGCATCATCGTTTTAGTATCAAAGATTTTGGTTCACTCGAAATCTTTTCTGAAAATTGAGGTTGCACGTTCTTATGAGGATATGTTCTTAGTAATCTCAAGTATATGTTGGATACTCATGCGTAAGCAGGGGTCCAAAGGGCTCCTTGTTCGTTTCCCACTCGAGAAAAACCATCAGATCACTCTTCCACGCCCTAAGGAAGCTTCTGATCCTGGTTTGTATCGGCGACTTGTTAGGTAACTAATTTATTTCACTGTTACCTGACTAGATATTGCTTAAACGATCAACGTCCTTAGTCAGTTTGTCCGTGCCCCCCCCCCCCCCCCCCCCCAATTGTTCATGTTTCGGCTACCTAGAGAGTTTTATGCTACTCAAGTCTTCTAAAGGTCAGGGCCACTTCTTTCCTACTCGTGGTCCTCTCACACTCGCAGCTTACTATGGTATTGATTGGAGAGGTTGTCAAAGTACATGTTTTCAATACTTGTGACTTCATGCAATTGGGGTTTGTCATTCTGTGTCAGGTCCATTCTATGGTTGGAGGTTTACCCTAACTCATTATCAGTAAAATCGCTACAGTCGAGGCTTATCGCTGCTCAATCTATTAGATTGCATAAAACCATTGAAACTCTCTCTTCTCATGGATTAGGTCTTGCACACTGCAAGGACGAACCACATTTTATCAGTGTATTTATGCGAGTTTTTCTTTAGCCGTTACGAAATCTTTCAATTAATAAACGTTACGAACTTAGATTTCACTAATAAGAAAAATAATAAATTACGAACTTAGATTTCACTTAAAAGGAATATAAATAAATAAATAAATAAGCGTTACGAACTTAGATTTTGCCAAGAAAATAAATAAATAAATAAACTTTTACAAACTTAATGTTACAAGGAAGAACAAGGCATCTTCTTAAGAAAAGAAAGAAGAAAAAAAGTGGAAGAACAAGACAAAGCACAATTCTGAGAAGACAAAGGTCGAAAACAATGGCTTTGTGATGGAAACTATCGTGTAGCAATTGGTAGATTGTAGAAAGGCCGGACTCGGAGATTCATACCAGAGAGAAACAGAAGGGGGAAGAAGAAAAAATACTCCTCCCCCGGAAGTTCTCTGAAGTCCCCGCAATGCGCCCGCCTCTCTGCATCAGCTTCAGAGACGACCAAGACCCAACCTTTTTTTCCCACCCAAAGCACACGTCGCAGAGGGTGGAGATTTGATTTTGTCAACCAACCTTACCCTTTGACACCGTCTCTCTGGTTTTCAGCAACCTCATCGTTCATTTTTACAAAAGTCACCACTGTGAACCAAAATGAACTCTGGTTTTCGCAGTAAAGTCCAACGAAACCCACTCAGCGAGCTTCAAGCGGACTGAAATCATGGCCAGGGAATATCTTGGTTTGGGTTTCGACCCCTCGGAGAATTCAAACGCCGACGATGAAGGTAAAGAGGAAGAAGTTGGGCGCAGACGGTCGCCGCCGGGGAAGAATGCGAAGCAGCAGCAGCAGCAATTGAGGAGACGCAGAGGCGGTTGCGCATCTATGGACTTCGGTAATTCGTCGTCGAGCGAAGTGGGTATGAAGGAATTGCCGCCGCCGGCGCTGCTGAATTTCGATTCTCTCCCCGTTCCCCCTCGTCACAACTCATTCCACCGTGTTTCTTCGTCGGATTTTGGGAATCAGATTGGCGGCGGGGGCGGGATTTCTTTACGGCACCGTGGACGGTCGTTTACCCAGAAGCGGCTTACGAGGCAGAGGAAGCTGCGGCATCTCAGCGCCGATGAGCTCAAAATTTTGACCGAACGGCGTTCGAATTCACAACTGGTGTCACCGGATTCATTGGAGAAGCCGCCGTCTCCTCCGGCCGACGGGTCGGACCAGTCGGGTCGGCGGTTTCCGCTGCCCCAACCGTTACCGCTGCCTCATCGTCGTCTCCACAGGAGGCAGCAGTCTGCGGGTTCTAATTTGGGGCCGGGTCATCCACTCGGGTCGCCCGACATAATCCCGCTCTCTTCCTCCAGGTCCGACTCCGACTCCGACTCCTTTTTCGCGTAATTTTAATTTTTTGTTTTGTCTACTTTTCCTTATTATTGTTCACTTCTCTGTCTGTTCTCTTCCAGAAAGGTCCGCCATTCCAGCGACCAAGAGATCTTCTCGCTAAACCGCGGCCGTCTACACTCGCCGCCGGATTCGCCGGATTTCATCGCCAAGGCAAGGTCTACTGCCGGGAACTCGGACCGTCAGTCTGTATCACCCTTGCCACAACCACTGCCGCGGCCTGATTCGTCCCTGAGTAGGAGGCCAGAGTCGCCGGCTTGTACCTCTGGACCGGATCATTTCCGGTCACCGGAAGGCAGCGGGAAGAGCTCGTCTTCAAGGAAGTAAGAATTCTTAATTCAATTTGTTCATTTGATCAACTTTCTAGCTTGAATTTCTCCTTCATTGAACGGCATTTCACTAGTACAAAAACCCTAATTATGAACAAACAGTGATCAGAACGAGATCGCCGCCAGCAGGCCAGCTTCGAGATCTACGAGCAATTGCCAAGAGATCATCTTGTTGCCGAGAAGCTCATCCACAAGCTGTTTCGCGAATCTTTTCCCTTCTCGGCTCGCCACAGAACCGCCATTGAAATCTCTCAGCAACCGTCGGAGGGAGCTACCCAAGGATCTGAAGATCTGCCTTTCCTGCAAGTCTGGTTCGGTTCATTCCCCACAGAGCAATTGCTCTAGTCAACCCACCAGTCCACAGAGGTCAACAAAGCCTGAAAATTGTTTGCCGTGTCCTGACGACGTCCATTTCCATTCCGATTTCGAGGTTCCAGAGTTCAGGCTAACTGGTATAATCTCACCATCGTCATTGGTGAAGCGTGCGCAATCCAGCCCTGATGTTTCCCCACTTCCTAGCCCAACATTACAGAAATCGTTCCCTAACCCAAGAAGTCCTACCAAGCCTCCAGTTCCATGGCACCAAACGTCTGAAGGCAGCATCAATCAGCTCAATCCTTGCCCGTTGCCCTTGCCACCTCCTTTGATTGTTGCATCTCCAACGCAGTCGTATAATCCATCAACGTGTAGGTCTCCGCGTCCTACACTTGAAAAAGTGCCTACTCCACTGAGAAGGAATCAATGGCAGAAAGGAAAGCTTATTGGTCGTGGCACATATGGAAGTGTTTATGTGGGAACTAACAGGTTTGAAATATACTTGGCCTTCTCAATCTCGTGTCTTGACTTCTTATTTAGGCAGTGGGAGTTAATGGTCGTTGATATGTTTTACAGGGAGACTGGAGCTCTGTGTGCAATTAAGGAAGTTGATATTATTCCTGATGATCCCAAGTCTGCAGAATGTGTAAAACAGTTAGAGCAGGTTTGTTCCTGGAACTCCTTACCTTGCATAATTTGTTCATAACACTTGAGGTCTAAGCATGGGTTAGTGATTAGTATCGTTGCCTTCACCTTGAGGCTGTGTTTCCCATTCCTCTATGGTAAATGGTAATGCCATCTCTTAGGAGTTTGTTTGGAATTTGGATGGCAGAACATGGCCTGCTTTTCTTTGAATGATGGTAATCGTTTGGCTAACCATCTAAACTACGAGGGAAACTGTCATTGATGGAATTGCATTTCATCAATTTCTGATTTTCTGCTGCTTGCTGCAGGAAATTAAAGTTCTTCGTCATCTGAAGCATCCAAACATAGTACAGTATCTGGGCAGTGAGACGGTAAGTGTCCTTTCAGCTCTTGCTATGTTGTTTCCATTTGACTTCTTCAAAGGTTATGAAAGTCCTAGATTCATAGGAGATTGCTTGGTGGTTTTCAGGTTGATGATCACTTCAACATATATCTAGAGTATGTTTATCCTGGGTCAATCAGCAAATATCTCCAGGAACATTGTGGAGACATTACAGAATCTATAGTCCGCAACTTCACCCGTCATATTCTATCTGGATTGGCTTTCTTACATGGGACAAAGACTATCCACAGGTGAGTAGAGTTTCGTAGCATGATTGTTTTACTACTCAATTTGCTGTTAGCATCTGTAACTCATAGGGTGATTGTGTGCAGGGATATCAAAGGTGCAAATTTGCTAGTTGATGCATCAGGCACTGTTAAGCTTGCGGATTTTGGGATGGCAAAACATGTGAGCCTCTTGATAATCAATTGTTATTGTTTCTTTCATTTTCTATGTTGCGTGTTCTTACACTAGTTCCTTTCAGCTTGCAGGCATCTCATATCAGTTGTCACTGAAGGGCACTCCCCATTGGATGGCCCCAGAGGTATTAATCCACCTCCATTCTATATTTCCTACTTCCTTTTTGTGTGGCCAACTGTTACTTTTTTTGTGTGTGTGTGTGGGGGGGTGTGGGGTAGAATTAGAATGTCACTGGGGGTTAGAATTAGAATTTCACTTTCTTTTCTTGCTGAAGTGTTTTTTATATTTCTTGTTACAGGTCATACAAGCTGTGATGCAGAAAGATGGTTGTCCTGATCTTGCGTTTGCAGTTGATATATGGAGCTTGGGGTGTACTGTAATTGAGATGTTCACCGGTAAACCTCCTTGGGGTGAACTTCAAGGGGTAAGTAACCCCGTACCTAGAAATTTTATCTGCCCCTATTTGCTCGTTGCATTAAGAGATCTCATCCTCTCAGGTGTATGATGTTGATGTATGCCTGATTCTCTATCTCTTCTTGTTTCAGCCTCAGGCAATGTTCAAGGTGCTAAACAAATCTCCGCCAATACCAGAAGCTCTGTCTGCGGAGGGAAAAGATTTCCTTTTGAGCTGCTTTCGTAGAAACCCGGCTGACAGGCCAACAGCTCTTGCCCTGCTCGAACACCCTTTTGTGACAGGTCATTCAAGTGATCTTAATGGAAAAACCAGCTCTCCGGCTCCCTCTTTCACAATCCCTATGGCAAGTATCATTGGAGCCTAGCTTCTCATTTAAACAAACGTGGGGAGTTGTGGTGGTTAATCGTTTTTGACCAGAAAACGAAACCAGATATATGGTCTTTGAGCAATTTTAGCTCTCATATTACTGGTTTCATGTTGACATTATTGGTTCAGTTTTTTGGAGCCTAGCTTCTCATTTAAACAAACTTGGAGAGCTGTGGTGGTTAACCGTTTTTTACCAGAAAAACCGAACCAGATAGATGGTCTTTGAGCAATTTTAGCTTTCATATTACTGGTTTCCATATTTACAATATTGGATCAGTTTTTTCTTTTCTTCGTTTGTTCGTTTCCAATTGCATTCGTTTCGCTTTTCTGGTTAACCATTAGGATAACTGGTTTTTGGTTTGGTAATGGTTTTGAATGAGCTACTCACCAATGTTTGGTTTTCAAGTTCGGTTAATCGGTACCAACCCCTATCCGGTACGAAGTATCATGAGCCGAAGAGCTGCTGCTAATTATCCCACTTGTGTTTCTACAGGATAAACCACAAACTCCTAAAAAGCCTGCTGCTAGAAGATTTGATGCACTGCCAATCCTTCAAGTCACAAGGACCATGAACGAGAGACTGTCGATGAACAAGCAAGTCATCAGCAATTTGCCAGTGGGCAACCATCCTTTGTCAATTTTAAGAACTCATGGAAGGGAGGTTTCTTACATGTAAGAGCAGACGCTTCTTCGGGGACTATGCTCACTGTTAAAGACTTCGGTTAGGAGTGTTAGGTTCTGTTTCTTCTGTAAAACTCACTACCAGAAGTAGTGAGCCTTCGCCAGTCTTGAAGCAGCTGGATGAGATAGTCGACATGTTCGTTACCGGTTGATTCCTTCGTTCGTTATAGTATTTCTTCTTCATCTTCTTTTCTTCTTATTCTTCTTCTTCCTTGTTCATATTCCTTTTTAGGGTTTATAGCTTGTTTGTATATACTTACAATTTGCATTCATGCACATGTACCCGACAGAGATAGAGAGACTTGTTTCGGCTGGGGGAAAAAAGGGTAGCAAAGATGAAAGTGTACATAGGTAATGGAAGGTAGAGACTGGAAACAGTTTGATAATGCATCCCACGAAATTGGTTCATCTCTTTGATTCAGGTACAATATTTGCCTCTAGTTTGTGGCTGTATAACTAACATAATTTTGAGGAGCCGTCAATGCAGCCCAGATCTCCTAACCCTCCGGAGACCTGGTCGAAGCATTTGTGAGTTCGGGACGACAATAGGCGGTCGCTGAGGGAAGAGAAGGAGATTGATTAGGGTTTCGATTTTGCTCCTCTTTTTAGCATTGTTATAACTTATAAGAACAAAATCGGATCAACGAATGGACCAGTAGAACCGTCAAACCAGTTACAATAGTGGTATTGTTTGGACGGTTATGATGGATCAAATGATTTTTCACGGTTCAACATAAAGGCTCAGTTTGGCGGCTCAAGATAGAGTGAATAACCTTAGGGTGCATAACTATGAGTAGCCAAATCGTGTTCCTTCTTTTAAATGGCTGCAGATCTAAGGGTGAAGAATTAAAGAAATTTATTTTTCATAGTTTTCTAAATCGGATCATATCTTCTTCATTCTAACACGAATTTTTTTTTTTTTTTTTGCACAGATGGAACGAGTTTGTTGTGTTTTACAAAATGAGATCTATTTTCAATATTTTTTTAGAAAAGAATTGCATATCTCTCAGTACCAACTCCGTATCATATGGTATCTCCTTCGTTTTTTAGTCGTTTTCGAAAAAAGTTGCACAGAAGGAACAATTAAATCATGATTCATTAGATTTCAAAAATTTATGTGCGGAAAAATTTCATACCTCTTGTTACCAACTGCATACCATACTATACCACCCTGATACAGGGTGGTATTTTTCATATCATATGGTATGCCCTTATTTAATACTAGTCAATACCACGTAATAATTGGCTCAAATTTTTTTGCTCAAAAAAATATCAGCATAATTAATCTGATCTAACTGTGCAAAAAAATTTAAATTCCGACTTAAAACGAGTGAGAAATCGTTCGTCAAAGATTAAAGGAGGAAAAATTAAAGTCTTTTTCAAGAGAGAAGGCGCTGATGTGACAGATTCTGATTGGATTATGTATATGGTTATTGACCACAAGGTTATTGATAGGATCCGCTCCCCAGTTTAGCCCTACTGTAGATTTTGCAGAAGCAGCTTCTGGCTTGAGCTTTTAGAGAAGTAATTTTCAAAAAAAAAAAAGTTGAGTGTTTGGTTGAAATTTTATTTTAGGATAAATACAATATATTAGCCACAACTATTATGAAGCGGGGAATTATAGCCACACCTATGTAAATTCAAATTATTAGCCATAACTATTGTTGCGGGTCAAGATATAGCTAACTGTCTGTTACTATTATTTTAATGGAGAAGGTCACGTCATCGGCCACGGCAGCAGCCACGTCGGACTGCTATTAATTTATAACTTTAAAACATAAGAGCTTAGTCAACATTACTACCGGAATTGTTAACAGAGAGTTAACGTTTGGCTAATAATTTGAATTTCCATAGTTGTGGCTAGAGGTGGCAAATGGATTGGATGCATGGATTGTTGGATTGGATTGGTGGATCCATGGATCAAATGGATTGGTGGATTCATGGATTGGATCAAGTGGATTGGTGGATTATCCATGAATCCAAATGACATCCTCAACTAAGTACCAATATGTAAAAATGTGAAAAGTTTAGGTACTAGAATGTCATAATGAAAAAATTTAGGTACCAAAACGTAATTTTCCAATGAGATTTTTCGTATAAAAAATTAAATTTTGGGAACCAAAATGAATATAAAAATTATAGGTACCAAACTGTAATTTGCCATTTGGATCCATGGATCAATCCATGAATCCACCAATCCAATTGGATTTGGATTAAATGGATTGGATTAGGTGGATATTTTTAATGGATTGGTGGATTGGATTGAGAATTGCCACCTCTAGTTGTGGCTATAATTCCCCGCTTCATAATAGTTGTGGCTAATATATTGTATTTACCCTTTATTTTAAGTGCTTTATAATATGAGAGGTTGTGTAAAATGATTATAAAAGACTTACAATATAAACTATGAATAATAATTTTAAACAATAAAATGTAGTCAAAATGGATCTTGTTAGACTTCTTTTATATTAAATAATATGATTTTATACTTTATTTTATTTTTAAAATGATATAAATGAAATAAAATTATATTTTCTGAAATAAAATTAAAATATAGTAAGGATAATCTTGTATTTTCAAAACAGCTTTTCGCGGAAGCTCCAAATCGGAGCATTTGGAGCTTCTATTTTTATGTTATACAAAAGCAGGTGTTTGACCCTGCTTCAGCTTTTGAAGCCAAAAACACTTCTAAAATTCGGGCCATACATAGGCAAAGTCAGATGAACCACCATGTTTTAACTCGTACACTGGTTCACTATTTTAATTAATTTTTTAAGAAATATTTTAACATAATCTAAGAACATCAAACCATAATTATTGATTGTACATATGCTTCCTCTTCCTATTCAAACCTTGTTGTCGACTTTACGTTGTCCACTACCGATTGCCACCGTAATTTTTAGCCTCTCAAATTCGCACCGAAAAGGAGGGAAGGAGAGTCAAAATCCCAAACGACGTAGCACAGAAAGCCAGCCTGCTGACCCGCTCTCTCGGTCAAACTGTCCGGGTTTGATGGACTTTATCGGGTTTGATCGTATTTGATCAAATCCGGGCGGATGCTTTATTGGGTTGCTGGCGCCCATTTTTGTGAGCGGATCCGAATCAAACTGTGCCAACCCGCGAATTGACAACCTTGTATAAATTGATCATTCTACTCACAAAGATATTCAATTTAAATATTTTCTTAAGCTATCAATCAAGTAACACTGCATCTCGTTTGATCCACTTGAATCAAGTAACGTACTAGCCACTAGGAGTGGGCACGGGGGTGGTTAATCCGCGGATTGATATCAAGGCAACCGCAAATAACCCAACCCGCAAGCAGTGGGTGATTGATGTGGGTGGATTACGGATTGATAAATCTCCCACCCGCACTTATGTGGGTGGATTGCGGGTCAGCCGAATGACTCACCTCCTATTTTCACATGATTTTTTTTGTTTCTTATAGTATCAAATATTTATCATATTTCTGAATCGTACTACAGGCTGACCATATACTTCTAAAATTTGAGAATAAAGAATAGTTTTGACTACTTTTTATTGGTTACTATGTTGTATTATATCCATAAGATATTGCATATTAAAATGCAGATTATTGTTAATATCCATTAAATATTAGGACGAAAACTATAAATTATTAACGATATCAAGATCACAAAATGCGTAAGTTTTCTCTACACAATTGGTTCATAAAGTAGTAAATTTTTTAATGAAAATACTACATAAACTCACTTGAGACAAAGTGAGGAGTGTTTAAGAAGCAGGAGACGCCTATAAATAGGACGCTCATTTATGCTTTCTCGATAGTTCATAGGGAATTGAACTTCTGAATCTCTCTCTAGATCCGGCTTACTATGCCGCTCCCGGTTACTCTCCTCTCAAATACTGACTTGAGTTTCGGAGAAGGTCCGTCCTTTTGTTTTGTTGGGAAATCTCTCGTCAAGCGGATTACTGTATGTTACCCACTTGTAGAATGGGAGAGAAAGCAAGTGAGAGTGAAGGGATTGGGATTCCACTTGATTAGGACCGACCCACTAATCCGATTCTTCCCGACCCGCCCCAACCTAAAGGGTCAGAAAGAGTCAATAAGAAAATACGAACGGAGAGGATTAGTCATATATATTGACTCTTCAGAAGTGGGTCAAACAGGATTAAGGTTGGGTGAGGGCAATTTTTAGCGCTAAGCAGAGTTCTGGGTTGAATAACTTTACTTAGGCCTAGAAATTGGTGCTGACGCAGACTGCAGTTTTTATTATACCATCATCATTGAATTAGTCCTAGGCATCCCTCCCGTTGTCGGTCTGAATTCTAATGATGGCTTCATTCCTTGCACCAGCCATATCAGCGAGTTGTCATCTCGAGCGTGATTTGCCTATGTACAAATGATACAATTAGAGTATGAAACTGAATTCAAAGAAAAGGAAAAGAGAATTCTATCACATGCCAATAAATACACACATAATAGTTGAAGCTAAGTGAATTACTCGCACATCAATTCTCAAAAATTACAGACTAAACAATGGCTATAAAGACACTGAAACTACCAAGAATCATGGACGAAACAACTTGTCAAATTAAATAATCCATATACTGAAACTACCTTCTAACTTGAAATAAGACATGATCACAGTTCATAGCACTCTTATCACTATGAATTGGTTGCAGCTCGTCCTTATCACTGCCTCCCAAGCTCAATTCAAACAGAATAGAGACCGTTATGTAAAATAACCATATCCTTACTGATCATAATTCCTTTCTTCACTCCATTTTTGTCGGAGAAAAGAGTTATCCCCTCTCCTGCATTTCCCTTTCCCCCTCTCTTCTCCCTCTTCTTCACAAACTGATCCCTAAACCAGCAACAACAACACAAAAATAGCCTTCGCCTCTGTCATCTCCATCTACTGAATGCGTTGGTGGCAAGACAGGACTGCAGAAGCAAAATTTTCTAACATCAAACTAAATTTTTTGAAGGAGACTCAACCACGAAAAAAGAGTAAAGCAACAATGCTAATAGTTCATATCGTTGGTTTTGATGTTATACATTGATTTTGTTATGGTCTCCAGCATATCAACTGCAACAGAGATGTTTCCTCCAATCATCTTTAGTGCATGATTTAGAATCAAGCCCTCTCGTTTGTGTCAAACGGAAACATTCATGGGTTCTTAACTCCCCTGTTAGTGTAAATGCAGCAGCAGCAAAGAAGTTTGACAACACAGCAAGCACCCAGACAAAATGATACAATGCAGTAGGTGATATGTGTCTCGAAGGTTTTGAGTTACTAAAGTTCATGTTAAAAATAAACATGAATTAAAATGAATTATTCTATTAAGCAAACATCCCCTCTAATCATACAAAGATCAGATATCCAATTCACAAACAATTAAGCCATAAAAAATCATCACACATCCACCACCTTTGATTACCTAAATTTGGTTTTTCGCAAAGTTATGGACTCTTAAGGGTAACGTTCATGGGTAGTCTGTTTCATAACTCTAGAGAGCACAGTAAACAGCCACCAGCCAGACACAGTGTCGGAGGCGAATATGATTCTCAATTCACAATTTCTCACCACCGGAAGTAAGAACAAACCATAATAAGCGTAGCGTTCATGGGTGGTCTGTTTCATAGCACTACTACACAATTTGTTAAAAAAGAAAGAAAGATATTTAGCATCACGGCGGAACAACTTTTACAGGCCAACAACGACAACATGCTACAACCACCAGAACTGGTATCACAACTCATAGGGAAAATCAAAAGATTTACTCTCAAATTAAGTAGTTACAACATCGAGCAATCGTCAAGCACATACACCATCACAAAAGTCACGGAACCTGATTCACAAAGCATTCAAACATTTGAGGACATTTCTGCAAAGGTACAACTTATATGTCTTTTTTCCAAGCCATTTCCATCAACATGCTAATAAATTTGCAATGCATAAAAAAAACGGGCCAAAACTTGAAATTCAGCCTGTTTGACCGACCCATGTCAAATTCTAATTATTCTTTACTTTTAAGTTTTCTATTTGAAAATAAAAAATAGTGAAAGAAAAGAGACGACTACAATTCGCCATTTGCACATCACTTATTCGGGAATAAAACCGTAGAAATTCAAAAGGAACTGAAAATGTTTAGGATCGTTTTAATGTTTAAAATAACCAAATAGATCTTTATGTTTAGTTTTTTTACTAACAAATACCAAACGATTCCCTATAAAATACACTATAATTTGATCATTATGATATCAAATAATTATAAAATATATATTTGAAATGATAAAAATTGAACTAATTGGGTTGGTCGAGGTTGAACCATTGAATAACTTTAAAATACATTAAATTTTAGCCACTAAGATATAAAATAATAGCATAATATATATTATGCCAGAGAAAATAGCTTGTTTTAGAATGACAAACCAATGATGTTCATTTGTTTTACTTGATGGCCAAATCCCATGTAGGTCAGGCCCATTCAACTCTTTTATTTTTATAGTTAGCAGTTAGCCCATTAGATACCATGCATTAGTTTATTGTTAAATTTTTTATTTTTAACAATAAAAAGGAGTATTATTTTTGCCTTTTCATATATATTTTATCACCACGGAGAAATAAAAGGGTTTAAAGAAAAAAATTGACACTCCTGGACCCGTTTAAATTCGCATGTGTACGGTAAGTTGACCCGTTCTACAGAGGAAAGAGAAAAAAATTGACACTCCCTATTCTACCCTACTACAAACGCTCCTGGAGCAGGGAATTTGAAATGGGGAAAGAGTTTTTTCCTCCCTGCTATTATATATTTTTAATTTAAAAAAATACAGCCAATGTACTTAGTGTGATTGGTTGTTATCCTTACTTTTCTTTAAAATGGTCATGGTTCGAATCCCAGTATTATAAGTATATTAGATTTGGGCTTATCCTGTAAAAATAATGCTGATGGGCTTATGGGCCCAAACGTCGGACTAATAATGATTAGGCGCGCGCAAAATCCAATTTTTAAAGCTCTCTATTTTCTACAAGTTTCTATTTCTGGTTTTCGCGCTCTAGAAAACCTTTCGACTTCCTTTTCCGGTTTCCGTCTCGCCGCAGTCGTTTCCACTTCCCAACACTCTTTACCTTCAGCTGAATATCGTTTACTTCCCGTCGGAAGAATATGTAACCTCTAGATCGGAGAAGTCGACCTGTAATCGTCGCCATGGAAGCAGAATCTCCGGAGTTGGTACTCACAATCTCAGAGTTGGTTAGCCGTGGCCGAGCCTTCACCGCCGCGTCGTCTCTAGGGTCCTCTCCCGCCGGCGCTTCGGTCAGTCATTCGTCTTTGGTAGGTAAATTGGATGACGAAAATCCACGTCCTAAGCCGCCGCCGCCGCCGCCGCCGAGGAAGCCATTCCTGAATCCAACCGGTACAAACCCTAGCCCTAGAGTCCTTGAACCTCTGAACCGTGCCGCGATTTTGATAGGGACCATAACTCTTCCTCCCGAGAGTTTACATTGTCCGCACAGGAGTTGCTTTCAGTTCTCTGATGATTCCTCTGCTAGCGTTTGCTGTGACGTTCTTGACTTTCGGGTACAGTTAGTCGGAAGGAGAATTCGCGTCCTCGCTTGGAATTTTCTCCCTCTTAGGCATGGAAACGGTGGATTTTTGGAGATTGTCAGGTGGGATTTCCTGGAATCCGGCTGTGTCCTCTCCCGATGTACAAATGTAGATCCGATTCCGCTTATTTCTTCTTTGCCTTCTGCTCCTCCCCCTCCTCCTCCCCCTCAAGAAGGGAAATCGAAGGCTTGTTATAGTATCCATGGCCCAGTAGACTCAGTAAGCCCTGTTTCTGATGTTCCTTGCTCAACCGGGACACTGAAGGCGCAGAAGCTCCGTGGCTTTATCGCTCGGATTATGGTTTGTCTGTGTCAGTTATGTAGTTGTAAAGAAGTCACTAAGGTTCTGCAAAATGTAGCTAAGAAAGAAGATCATCGCTTTACAGAAGCCAAGTTTGTATATTTTGTTGGTGCTTCTTCTTGTTGGCAACCGGTGATCATGAAGCTTGTAGGGAGTGTTATCATGTTATCAGGGCTGAAGAAGAAGTTGGTTTTCATTGGCGAAAAGGAGTCTCAATTGATGTTTGTGACCACTGAAAACTCCACTCTGCAATTGCCAAAGTTGTATAGGAAATGGTTATTGTTTCCGGAAACCCCTATCAAGGGTAGAGGGGAACGTGGTGTTTACTCCGGCATTATCAGAGGAATCTATATGCAAGGGATGGTTATGGAGCTGGATAAAGAAGTTTGGCTCTTGCTGACCGATCATTTCCTTACCTTGCCTCACAGCCTTAGAGTTGGCGCAGTTGTAAGAAAAATTCTCTTCCAGACCATTTTCTAGAGTGTGTTATATAGAGCTTTAGGTTATGTATTTGTCTGATACACCTGCAGTTTATTGTAGATTTCCGTGAAGAATGCTCACTTTGTAAATCCAAAATTTCATTGGACCAAAATGCTGATACTTGGAACATGCATCAAATCTAACATATCTGTGGAGTCATTCTCGCCCTTGGATACCAGGTTAAAGCTGTTTATTCCATTGCCCTTTATGTTAAACCCTCTTCAAACCTTCCCAGAGGCCAGTAATTCTGTGGAGAATGATTGCATAATTGTCAAAGATGGTTCAAAGTTATGATTGATTCACTGTTTATCCTGATCTGGTTAAGCAATCATCTTATAATAAGTTATTAATTATACTCTGTAAAGCATCTGGTTGGTTATTCAATTTCCTCAAATTGTTTTAATGTTAGTGCACTTGATATTTACAGAATTGTTTATTGTATGCCACAGATGCCTTATGGTATCCCAATCACAGAGCCAGCTGGGAATTTTCATCGAGTCCTTGAGATTTTCTGTCAAGCTATGGTATGAAGTATGAATGTCCTTGGTGATCCCCTATGATTGGAAATATGTAATACCTTGTTTGATTTTCTAACTTTTTAGTTGGATGTAGGGCACTTGTCACTGTTGCTTGTTTCCAGAAAAAGTTTGGTGGAACTTTATCCGAGAAGGAGATAGTGGGATCCAAAAATGTAATATTCTTGCTACAGATCGTCCTAGTTTGTAGGCATTCAATATTCTGCTTTTTTGATTTGAAGCCAATTTTTCTCATGTACGTGATTATTTTGTTACGGCTGATTTTGTGTCTTGTGGTACTTATAGAGGAAAGGACTGGTGCAGATGTTTATCAGCAGACAACTATCGCCTTTAGGGGTTCGAGCTCTGGTAAATGGGTAATCTACAATTAGATGAGCCGATTCAAGTGAATCTACTTATATTTGCTCGGCATTTGTTTAACTCATGTTGGGATCTTGGGTCGAGACAGGTGATATTTTAGTAGGTAAATTAACGCCTCAAATCGAACTTTTTTGTTGGCAGCATGGAGTGTTTTCTGAGTTATGCACACATTGTGCAAATGGGTGTGGTAGCCAGCCATACATTGAAAACCTTAAATTGGTCAGTCTTCATACTACCTACTTGAAAATATGTTTTCACAGCTGCTTTATTCATCGGAGTCCTCGCTGTTGTCTTTGCCGTCGCTGGTTTTTCGTAATCAAGCAAAATAGTTTTCTGTTATGTTATTTCAGGTGGTGCCAATATCTATTTTACTTCATAATTGTGAGGTCTTATGGACTGAATCACAGTTTCAGCTGGAGAACAACCACGATACTTCCTCGGGCAGTTCTCATTCGAGCTTATTTCCAGATCAAATGCCATCATGTCAGCCATTGAGGAGGGTCTTTTCAAGTGAAGAGATAGGCTTTTTCTTGCTTGGAAATCTGAAGGTTGGTGTGGTGATCTAATTTTGGTTACTATTTCTGTTTTTCTATCTCTGGAAGAAGGTAAGTCTGAAAAACGAGTGTATATATGAAGTCTATGGGACCTTGTCGGAGGAAAGTTGTAGCAGAATGTTCTGTTCCATGAGTGACTGGCTCTGCGGGGATACATGTCGATGCATTAATAAATGAAAAAGGACTGTTCAATGCCAAAGTGAGTACATGGATATTGTTGGCATGGCTTCTTGGTTTCTACATTATCTTTTAAACTTAGTAATTTGCTGGATTGCTTCAATTGCAGCAGTCTGCTGTATCCCCATAAGTTGTCACCATTTTTTGATACTTGTCTCGGATTCTTATGGTTGTTATCGTTGATGTATCTGTTATGTGTTTCATTTAGATGAATCAGGAAACTCATACATTCATTTGATTGTAGGTAATAAATGTTTTTTCTTCTCCCAGATTTCTTCTGCTTCTGGAAGGCTACAGTTAGTAGATGCCACTGGCAGCATTGATGCCATAGTGCCAGACCTTCCATCAACTTGGAACATCAACACTATCTATAAGGTTACGGAGAATTCCCATGTTTTGGAGTTATCTCTTTTAGTAGTTTAAGAAGCATATGTTACAGAAGATAGTCTAAACTGTCTTGTCTTTTGTGCAGGTTGTAAACTTTAGTATTATCGTCGAGGGCAAGCCGAATTCGCCATGTCAATCAGAGCTGCTTCACCATCGTTCTATCTCTTGCAGACATATATTTCACTTAACACCTTCAGCTAGAGAAACAAACTTGTCGGTTTATGCTTATTTCTGCTTAAGGAATGCTGGATGTCAAAATGGTCCCTTCTATCATTCTTTGTGCAGCAGTGATAGTAGCAAGGAGCTCCAAAGTGGAAATTTCCATGTACTATTAGTCACACATAAGCATCCTCTTGTACAAAAGGTATGTTTATCTGAATGCCTTTTCCCTAGAAAGAGGCAAGCCTTTATTGTTAGCCATTGTTCATGACCATCATATACGTAAGTAGACAATCAAAAGAAATAGAGGTGGTATGTTTGCTTTATGAGTTAGGAATCGTGTTTTCATTTGCAGTTTCAAGGTGTCCCAGTTATATCAGATGGGTGTACTGCATTCGCTGAGGCCATTGTCTTGTCTTGGGAGCTGTTTCTTTCTGGTAAAGATGGAAATAGACATTCAAGTAAGCTCTCAAACAATGAAATGAATGCTTGCTCACAACATGGCGGTTATCCCAATAAGAAGTATAAATCTGATGCAATATCAGGCCACTCAGATGTTTCACTACCAACAGATAACCCAAGATATTTTGGCAATGAACAGAATTGTTATTCTTCTTCTGTCAGTGATTCCACCAACTCAACATGTAGCAATCTTATTTCTCCTGAGATTTTTTGTTCTGCCACTATAAGAACTGCCAGTAGTGACAACTTGGATGTCTTAGGGAAGTTCTGCACACAATGTAATATGAAGAATAGGGTTAACCATGAGCCAAGAACACAGAAGGTGCTGCTGGAATTTGATTCGACAAATAATTTCAAGTATCAGGTGTGCTAAATCTCCTTTGTTTTTGGTGCTAATCAAATTTAAGCTTCGCCACTACCTGTATTCATTGTTTTTCAAAATTCCAGTTGTTGCAGATTGGTGTATTTTACATCATAAAACATCATGCAGAAGACTGTCTGTGTGCTAGTAAGGGGTGTAACAAGTTTAGCAGTGGTAAGGTTCTTGTTAATTCCAACATACATCTATGGAGCCTTTCTTTCTCTGCTGATGAGGGTTTCCCAAATAATAAACTATCAAAGTATCCCTCCCCGAGGGATGGGACTTCCTGCAATGGGGACAGCCAGGCGGGAGATGACATTGAGCTACTTCTGCGGAATAAAACGTTCAGTTCTCCTGAAATTTGTGCAGATGTTTGTCTTTATCTTCCTGCCAGTGTAATATGTGTATTGGAGGCAAAGCATAAAGAAAGCATCGGACTTCTTTCTGTGCCTTTTGATAAGGACGAGAATCTTGGTGATATGAGTGGCATATTTCATGTGGGACGATTAATATCTATAAGTGGATGTGTGATATCCATCCACGGTTTGGATTGCGATTGTCCACATCTTAATTCAGGGAATGAATTGACAGATGGTATTCCTCAAGCAAGAGCTTTTCAGGGGATTAAAAGTTCTGTTCATATGCTGGTTTTGGTGGATGATCAAATGGTAATTAGCTTACTGGATTTTGGGTGACAGCGGGGCATTGGTCATATATCCAGGTAGGAAGCACACTTACCGTTTGAAGTTCTATATTTTCGCAGGTGTGCATTATTGGATCAGTAAGCAGACAATCATATCCTGTTGGATTTGGCCCAGGTGTCACTGCATCCTTTTATCGGGTTCTAAAATCGAGGTATCAATGAAGTTCTTTAGCACCAATATTAACTGGTTAACATTCAGGACTTCCCTTGTTGTGTCTATTGTAGTAAATCTTTATCCTCATAAATTTATTTTTGCAGGGGATCCAATAGATTGATGCTCACACCTGTTTCATTTATAGTAGTCAACTCTATTAGGGTTGCACCTGAATTAGATGCTGATAAAGCTGCCAACAACACTTTGGTAACGAAGGCATTTACTGTTGATGAATCTGCCAGCAACCCTTTGGTAACGAAGAATTTTTCTACTTCATCTTTGAATAATGTTACCTTTGGAATGTTGTCAGAGCTCCATCAGTTCCTAGATAGCAAGCCCATGCGATTCAATTGCAGGGTAAGTTATACCTTATCTTTTAGACCTAAATACATGCATCTTATTGTTTATGATTGATGTCTTCCTATCTGAAAATGCTCTTTAGATATCATTGACATGATCTTTTGACGTGTGTAGGTAGTTAGCATCCATGTTTTGGTTCTAGAGAAGAGAAGGAAACGTGAAAGTCTAAACCCAAATGTTCACTCAGTGGCACACTTTCTGGACATTCCTCTAGCAGGATTTCTTCTGGGTAACCTTTTCTCTGTGATATAAAATACATAATAACAATGTTTAGGTTATGGATAAGCCGGACCGCTAGCTTTCTGATTTTGATTTCTTTAATATTCAGGCACTGATCTTCTAGCAGATGCTGGTTTTTAGTTTACATTTTTTAGGTCGCGTTTTAATGGTCTGAAAACCTTCATCAACCAGTCAGCTAAATCAATATGAAGGTCCCGCTTTCTGGCTATCTGATTATTTTTATTCTTTGTGATTGATCATAGATGATGGATCCTCATCATGCTTTTGCTGGGCTAGTGGTCAAAGAGCAGCAACTCTATTACGGCTTCATGAGGAACTCTCCCTTAGAGCTTTGGGTGGCTACTCGTTGAAGTGGATGGCGATGGGAAATGGTCCATTTAGATCCATAATGCATCATCTCGAAAGAATAGTAAACAAGCATAACAGAGTAACTATCAAGAACTGTGGACCACCAGCCGATTCCTGCTATCAAGATCTCACTGTCTCAGTCAGTTCGGGTAGTACTCTCAGTGCCTTTGACGAGTACTTCCTAAAATTCATCGCCTTCAATTCTTGCTTTGGTTCGATCTTGGTAAGTTTGTGATATTCAACGACGCTAGTTTGTTTACTAGTTTATCATATGAACTCTCAACTGATGCTTGCCGTCTCAACCTTTCTTTCCATGTGTGTACAGGCTGTGGCTGGAAGCTTGATGGATGCGAATACTGTTGTGGAGCTAGAGACCGAGCAGCTTAAACATACCGGAACGACTATTCCTGCTGGTCAAAACATGTGGGCATCAGAGGTTTGTTTCCCTGATACTCTCACTGATGCCAGGCGCATGATGCAAGAGCTCTTAGATAGTTAGTTGACATGTGGTCATCATTAGGTATTTCTTTCATATCACCTTGTAATGTTAGTCAAATTGGTCTTAGAGATCATGTAAGCGTTATACAAGCTAACAGGTCTAAGAAGGACACGATGCATCAATGATATGAGAACAAAAACGCTATGAGCATGATTAGTCGTATCATACAGAAGTTTTTGCACCGCCAGGTACAGATGACAAGCAGTGAACAAAAACAAGACATGCCATTTCTTTGTTCTTCTTCACAAACACATTGCGAAATGCGAATATACATTCATTTCTTTTTATATGGTACAGCCTAACTTGTGACTCTGTTGGTAAACCTAACATGCAACATCATCAACCGCATCTCCTCTAATCTTCCAGTGTCAGAGAGAGAATCGAGATGGCGTAGATTCCTGATGCTTGTAGTCCCCTGAAACGTCCATCAACTGTTCTCTGATGGACGAAACAAGACGGGAAGCTTCCTGGTCGAAAACTACGGAATACCTTGGCAAACTCTAGAGAAATAACCAACATGCTCATTTATATTCATTGAAATCATACGTTGCTTCTGTGTCTTGCTTCTGTGTCTGCAGAGGTTGTCAAACGAAGACTGTCAACTGGAAATGGCAGAAAATGAGAAGGTATTTCCGTATTTGGATAAACTCACATGGTATATAACTTGCCCTGCAGCTGCCCCGTTATTCACTAGTAAGTTGAATGAATCTGCAAATCATAGGAAGTGAAAATCAGGAGATTTCGATTTGGATGCATAAATAACTGGCTATCTACGTAGGCGCATCGCATAGCTAAAGAGCTTCCCAACTACAAAGATGTCATACAGCTTTAATACAAATCAATACTATCAGCCTGCATGAGTTTTACAGGTTTAACTAGTTAGTGGTATTTTGTCCTTGCAATATACTTCACTGCTGCAATTGCCACTTTGTCAGCAAAGAAACCGTTTAGACATCGTGTGAACTTGTGCTCGATATGGAGACAAGGGTTGATAGTCTTTTGATTCACATGGATACTACATATTTAGACATCCTCAGAATTACCAGCGAAAACAGTTACGACGCGAAAAGAGAATGAGTAGAGGAGATAACAACATATGTATATAGCAATTGGTCTGTGATTGAGAAGTGTGGAAGGTATTACCAGAGCCAATGACCTTTCATTAGAGCATTCGCAATAAAAGGTGCCTTTGAACACATTGCTGCCACCAACTGCAAGATAGAACAATTTCAAATACTCGGAAGGCCAGGAACATTTGGAATTTCGAGTGCACGATTTCGTACCCCATACTCGATTTAAACTCCTCAAATCAGAAGCTGGAACTGAGTTGGGGAACATAGCATCATAACACAGAGAGAAGGCTTCAACAATGTCAAAAGCTTAAACATTCTCTAGTGAGACGCCTATCTTAAGATTGAAGGCACCTGAACATGCCACACGAGTAACAACTTAAATTGAAGCTAATTAAAACAATGATTCAGATTTTTCGAATCGGCCCCGAATATGATTAGCAGTAAATTGTGCTGTAAAGGTTCAGAGTAGTACTTACAGATGGAGGGGTCGACTCCAAGGTAGAAAAATGAACCTTCGGTATAATAAGCGAATGCCTAAAGAAGCAAGCCAAATTAGGCTGAGATTGAAATGGTAGCAAAGTTGCAGGCAAAGTGCTTCAGTATTCTCTCTAGCATTCACATTCTGCAAGTACTGCAGACTTTCCCACGAACAAATATTATAACAAGTCAAGCATTAGAAGCATGAATGGATTACAAAGAATCCAAGATGAAGTTCTAGATCAACTGTTGCTTCAGGCAAATTAGCAAATATACCTTACCCATGACTCAATGGGTTAAGCTGCAAAAATCCGAGCGCAAAACCAATAAAACAATGAGAACCCTTTAAAACCCACATCGAAAAGATTCATAATTGGCAATCAGTGAGCTGAGATTCAAGATTACTTTGAACGCCGGAGATTGGCCGCGAACAATAGAGCAAAAGACACAGTCTTGGGTCCCCTGTTTTCCGCCGCCGGAGCTCGCAATAAAATTAGCAGCAGAAGAAGAAGAAGAAGAAGAATTACAAGGAGATACGAATTGGGTTTGAGGATGGAAGGAAGCAATAGGAGAAGCGGAAGAGGGGAGAAAGTGGGAGCAAAGAATGGCGAGCCTTATTCGAGACTCCATTGCTAAGCATTTATTGGTATTTGGTAGCAGGAAGAAAAGGGCTTGGCTTTCCCAGAAGAAGCAACGGCCATATGAACCAAAAAGGAAGAGGAAGAGGGGAAGAATTGAAGTGAGGTGGAAAGCGGGAGGCGTCGTTGGATTTTTGGATTCCCTTACAGATCAGATCACTATGTAGAGACAGAAAGATTTTGGACTTTTGCCAGACAAACCAGCAGACGTTTACTACTTAGTACTTACTAGCGTGGCTAACTCCTAGATATCTCGACCAAATTGTTCGTTCTGCAACAAATTGCAATTCTTGTTGTTGTGGGTACTAATTCAATTCCAACCTGACACAAATTTGGGCACCATCATCAAGAAGACTCTGTTTATGAGCTATATCAAGTTTAGCAGTGATAAGCTTCCTTATCAGTTCCAGCACTCTATCCATGGAGTTTTTCTTTCTCTCTGTCGACGACGGTGCCAAATAGCAGTACAGTCCTTCCACAGCCGAACAGTAAAACTTCTGAGAAGTCAGATGGTAGTTGGGCAGGATCCATGAATGCTTCCCGATCAGCTCACTATATTCTGTGGTCCTCTCAGAACTACAGAATGACAGATGCTGGTATTGCATTTATTCTCTCTCTCTCTACTATGATATACGATTACCTGATCAGCTGATGCATTTGGCTGTTGGCTTCACACTATAATTTGACCTACTTGCTTAAAGATTGAGCAAGAAACGATGATGAACAACAGGTTACCTTTTTACTTGAACTGCAACATGTTTCAAAATTGTTACTCATGCACAATGAACAACTGCGATTGAATTGCTTGAATGATGAACAAGTTCCTGACTCAATTTGAACACCTGACAACGATATCAGTCGTTGTTTCGCAAGTTGCTAACTTTGTTTAGTCAATCCAAATTCGGCCCAATTGTTCATTGTAGCTAAGACGTCCTGGCATGATTCAATGATCGTTGGACGTTGGTGCATCAGATGGTTATAGTCCCTGCAACCGGAACCTCAAGAGAATAACCTCCAGATATTCCACACAATGGTAAAAACTCTTAAACCTTTCTAAATGAAAATTTATACAATTTAAGTATTAAGCTTAGGACCATCTTTAGCCATCCAATTTATAAATCATAAACCCTCAAATCTCAATGTGTCAACAGTCAACACTACTTGTAAGTGGTCTTACAAGACAAAAGTGATACACTTGCGATACTTTGTGTTGTAGAATAAAGCTGGTCTTACAACATTTCTTCTGGATGTCTACTTGCCTTGCACTAAAAAGTGAAAGCGGAAAGAAGAAGAAAGTCAATTCTGTGGAGAGGGCAGCAGAAGAGGGACTTTTGGACATTCGCAAACTCTTGAAATTGGGGGAAAACAAAAATGGTGCTAAAAGTTTGTATCTTTCTTCATGGTATGGCCTGCTGGTATGGCATCTTAACACTACAAACACTCCACTCTGTGCCTAAGGTAAGGTCCAGCACCAGCAGAGAGAGAGAGACAGAGACAGAGAGAGTTTGTCTTGAAAACTGTTTGCAGAAAGGGCTTTGGACTTTTGCAGGCTAAATCCCTCTCTTAGATTCCTTTTTCCTTTCGTCCTTTTATTGTTCCTAGAGGTTCTTCTTTGCCATTTTTCAGTTCTCCCATTGGTCTCTCATAAGTCATAATACTCTGCACCCTCTCTGGCTCTCCCTCTCTCTGTTTCTCCCTCCCCTGCATTCTGCTTCTCCATTGAAGGAACTCATTTCTCGTGAAGCAATGAGGAAGAAATGAAGCTCCAAACCAAACCCACGAAACCCTTCTCTTCTCCTTTCTAGATACCATTTTCCTACCCACATTACTCCTCAGCGTCCACTCCAATTCCATTTCCCCTGCCATTTGCTTCTCCTCCAAACAACCAAATGTCGATGCCACTAGGCCAGCAGCAGCAGCCCGACATAGGCGTGGAGCCTTTCCCCATTCACTCGTCGTCTTCATCGTCTCACGCTTCGATCGGGCCGGTCATCGCGGTGCTGGTAGTGATCATGATTCTCGGCATTGTGGCAGGGATGATTGGGAGGCTGTGTTCTGGGAGGACTATTTTTGGTTATGGTGATTATGATATAGAAAGCTGGGCTGAGACCAAATTCTCATCTTGCATTGATGGAAGGATTACCACCAGCAACACTCCACCGCCGACGGCCGCCACAAGGGATCCACAATCGGGTGACAATGCAGTAGCTTCCCCTGCTACCACTACGCCTACTCCCACTCGTGATCATGAAGAAGAAGAAGAAGATGATGATGAAACAAATGCAGCTGCTTAAACCTCAACTTCCACTCTAATTACTACTCACTATTTTGGGTTCTAGGAATCATTGTTGATTGTTTAACCATTGAACGAATGGTCTTGTTACTTCCTTAGGTTTGATTGACTCTGTTCTTTCTTGAATTCAATTCTCTCTGTTTTTAGTTATTTGGTCCTGGTTTTCTCTTTTTGGGTTTTCTTTTGGTTTGTGGGTTCACGTGAAGGGACTGACATGATGAGAATGATATATCGGAGTAGGTAGTGTTATTCTCACGAAACTGTAGCATTCAGAGAAGTGAGAAGAGAGAAAAGGGTTTCAGTTTCAGAGAGGGGGAAAAAAGCTGCACATGTTTTTGTTATACCTTGTGACTTCCGACGTTTACCACTGCTGCCTGTGGTTCCCTTCTGCTGCTCTGCCCCTCACATCCAGCCATAAACCTACTCTCCAATCTCCATCATAGATTTAGACATTCCAGTCAATACCTCCAATTAATTTTTGTTCAGTGGAATGAAAGGAGTTTCCTGAACAATATGCTTGACAGGAAGATCTGAATTATCTGCGAGCAGCAGCAGGACCTGAACGAGACTGGTACCTCAATATTTATAATCGTTTTGTGCCTAAGCATCTTCAGTGCACATCAACCCATTCTAATAGGAAGACCGAACAGAACGAAAACAGAATGGTGCGAGGCAAAACCAGTAGGGAAAACCTCGCTCCAGTTTCTCTCGAAGCAGATAGCAGACTGGAATAAGTCAAGTCAAAATCGTCATTACTGTTTGAGAACACAATTCAATAACATCCTACATTAACTGCATAAGAACAAGAGGGTCTTACATGATCAATATACATAAGAATATTATACTTGACAGAGGGGAGTCAAAGAGAGTTATGGTGGCTGAGTTGGTGTTCCCGTTCCAGAAGGCGTAGTGATAGCGGTGGTAGAGTGGGGACGCCTGAGCTTGAGGAGATGAGAAATGGCAGCAACCACATGCAATCGACTGCTGGGAACTCCAGTCTTCCCCACCGCCTTTCCATTCTTGTCCAGCATCACAAAACAAGGTACGTACTTGATGTCATAATGCAGCAGCTGAAGACCCACAACACCAACAAAAACACTTCAATTATCTGAAAGACTCAAACTTTTGCTCGCTATAAACATGAAATTCATCATACACCAATCCAAATTAAACATGGATTTGCAAGCAAGACCACCATCGATTTTCCTTAGCAGGAGGAGAATAACTCAGCCTAGACTCCCTACATAGTTTTCTTCTATGCCATCATTCATTTCTTGTTATTAGGAACTCTGAGAGAGAGTGGGGGTTTAGGTAAATTTTACCTCAGGCAGCCATTTCTCGTTCTCTGCGTCGGCCATCACGACACTGACCCAATCCGAGTTCCGCTTCTCCACCTCCGCCACGAAATTGACCAACGAGTTGCAGAGCTTACATTTGGGGGAATAGAATTCAAGCACCGTCGCCTGTTTCCCACTGGCCAGAGCCGACGCGAAAGCTATCTGCTCCGCCTCCCCCTGCTCTTCCGCCGTCAGCGCCTTTACGTTCCCCTTCGCCGGTCCCAATTTGACCGAATTGAAGCTGCTATTCGCCCATGAGGTCGATGAATTGGAAATCGTGTTGAAGGAATTGATGGCGATGGAGCTCAGGGTGTTGAGTGATTTGAACAGCCATGGACCGTCGTAGGAGCAGGGGGTCGAGTTTCTTCTGGGGTGATTCTGATCGGCGGCGTCCCACGGCCATTTTAGACAGAAGAGTGGTTGCTTTGGAGCTGCTTCGCTCTTCATTTCCTAGAAGAAAATTCCGGAATTGGGAAAGACCGACTGACTTCCCAAAAACTCTCTACAGCACCGGGGTTTTGGACTGATGGGCTTTTGTTTTGACGGTGAACCCTATCCTTCTGCTGAGCTAAAAGGCATCAGAGGGTCCATTCGGCCCATCATGAGAAAAGCTAGATCGTTTATGGGCCGAATCAACGGGATCACAAGCAAAGCTCTAGAAGCCCAAAATTTACTGTTGAGTATATGGTCTTAATTCACCAGCACAGTGTGTCCTTTTAGCCCAACTCGACAAAACCTAGTATTTTTTTTTAGTAATGTCTATTTATCAATCAAACCTATGGAAATACTAAAAATTAGCCAAATATTAACTATAAGTTAGCAATTTTGTTAGTAATATTGATTGACAACATGATACTGACTTGGAAGAGACACATCAGGGTCAATATTCCAAAAAAATTAGTATTTTAACTAAAAAAAGAGTTGCAAAATTATTAACGATAACGTAAAAATGGCTAATATTTTGATGCATTACAAAAAATATGGCTAATTAATAACATTTTAATAGATTGGGATTATATAAAAAAATGTGAAAATGTCTCATCAAGATGTGTTTTGAAGATTGACTTGATGAAGGCGTTTGATTCTGTGGATTGGAATTTTTTATTAAAGGTTATGGAGGCTATGAATATTCCAGTAAGTTTCATTAGGTTGATTAAAGCTTGTGTCACTACCCCCATGCTGAGTGTGGCTTTTAATGGAGGGCTGTGTGGTTATTTCCCAGCAGGCAAGGGGTTAAGGCAAGGGGATCCATTATCCCCTTACCTTTTCACCATTGCCATGGAGGTTTTCTCATGTATGCTTGCTAGGGATGTCTCACAGAACCTTATCCCTTATCATCCAAGGTGCAAGAGTCTTGAAATCACACACCTTTGCTTTGCGGATGATTTACTGGTTCTCTCTAATGGGTCAGTCAGAGCAGTTGCAGGGGTGAAGAGGTTGTTTGACAAATTTTACCATGTTTCTGGGTTAAGGTGCAATTTGGCCAAGTGTCAACTGTTCTGTGCAGGAATTTCTAAAGACGAGCAGAAGTGGATATCAGATCTTACAGGTTTCCCTCTGGGTGAACTACCAGTGAGATATCTTGGAGTTCCTCTTCTTTCAGGTAGGCTGTCAGCTCAGGATTGCAGCATTCTGGTGAGTAGAATCACTAAGAGAATTACAACTTGGCAAGCTAAGACCCTTAGCTATGCAGGGAGGATTCAATTGATCTCTTCTGTCATCACCAGTGTGTTCCAGTACTGACTCACTCCTACTGTCACTCTAGAAAATGGTCAAGTGCAATCACTTCCTAAAGCGTAGTATAGCGGGTTGGGTTTTATTGTCAACCCGGGTCCTAGATGTGATGACTACTCGGTGAATTCTCGTTATCTAGCAGTGAACTTTTAGTGCAGATTCAAACAAACAAAAACACAAAGCAAGTTTAACGGTTGTTCAAGTCAAGAGAGGTCACCCGGATATGGTTCCCCCTAGACTGCAGTTAAGCCGGATTGCAATTTACCAAGTTCAGTTTTTATGAAAGTTATACTGCGGAAGGTTCTTAAATAGCCTGAAGTCTCGACTAAAGGTCTCCAGACCCTCTCAATCTGAGTCTCTAGCGGGCGACTAACCTCCACCGGAGTAAACAGATTGAGGCCCTAACGAACCAAACCTCCACTACCGAATGGAATTCGGTACAGAATAGCGAATTGGCTCCTCGACTAAAGTCACCAATTCGCTATCTTCAATTAAGGGTACTCTATCAACCTAGGCAAATATTCTCATTCTAGGTCAAAGCAGAAACAACAGGAATTTGATCAGGATTCAAGTCATTCAATCATTCAAACCTCAATCGAATATAATCAATTCACAAACTCTGTACTTGGGTTCATACAATCAGACCTAGCATACAAATCTAGGGTTCCCCATACCCAGATGAATGGGGGAACTACTCCATAGAGAAAGAAGCAAAAGCAGATTCAGACGCGGAAATCATACTGTGAAGACGGATTTCTGCTCCTGGACGTTTAATCGGCACTTCTCCAAGCTCAAGCCGGGCTCCAATGGTGATGAAGACCAAGCTATGGCACTTGAGAACTCTGGTTCGTCGCTTTCTCTCTCTAGGAATCGCTTTCTCTCTCAAAAACTCGGAACCCTTGAAAGTTGGCCTTCTTTTCCTTTTATCAGCTGCCAGATCGCGATACCCGGTCGAAATACCCGATCGGGTATTTTGGGTTTCGACCGGGTATATGCAAAACGCGCCGTTTCATCCAGGGGAAAATCCCCGGTCTGACTCAATAATCCCCGACCGGGGATTTTAGCCATTTGCCCGGGCCCCCTTCTGTTTCTCACGGGGCGCCCAAAGGAATAATACCCGGTCGGGTATTCTTGGTCATGGCCGGGCATTTTCATCCATCAGCCTCCTTCGTCCCAACTTCGCTCCTTTCGACCCAGAACTCGTTTCTCCGCCTCGATTCCAACGCCGGGACCTGAAATATGACATAAACACACACCCTAGCGTGAAATCGGCTTAAAACACTAGAATCCACATCTCAAACGGCTTCAGAAAAGGGGTGAAAACATGTGTAATTATCGATCTATCAAGTACTGGATGGCAGTCTTCCTCCTTCCAATGAGGGTTTTGAAATCCATTGAAGAGGTGTGTAATAAGTTCTTGTGGGGAGTTGGTGTGAATGGGAGGAGGAGAGCACCTGTGTCCTGTTCTAGGGTTGCTATGCCTAAAGCAGAAGGAGGGTTAGGGATCAGGGATTTCAAAACATGGAACAAAGCCTGTGTTTTGAGGCATTTGTGGAACTTACTTGCTGAGGCTGGCTCTTTATGGGTTGCCTGGATCCAGAAGTATAGGATTAAGGGGAATGATTTATGGGAGATTCCTGCAAGCTCAGTAAGCTCATGGGTATGGAAGAAGGTGCTCAAATGCAGAGATTTGGCTCATACTCATGTCACTGGAGCAGGTAGCACTCTGACTTGGGATGGTAAGCAATTGATGAAGTATTCAGTTAAAGTTGTTTGGGATTCCATACGTGTTCCTTCCTCACCTGTTGAGTGGAGATCTGTGCTGTGGGGTAAACCTTTTATCCTGAAACACAGTTTGCTAGTCTGGTTGGTGGTTCTGGATCGAATTATCACGAAGGATAATCTTGTTAGTTGGGGATTGACGGATGAAAATTGTTGCATTCTTTGCCCTGGTGGTTTTGAAAGCAGAGACCATCTCTTTTCTTTGTGTTCCTTTAGTGCTAAGGTTTTTCGGTGCGTGTTACAGAAGATTTGCAGGTGGCCTCTATTCCCAGATTGGAACTCTCAACTGAATTGGGTGGTGTAGTGTTGGTCGGGTGCAAGCTCGTCTGCTAAGATTGGGCGTTTATTATGGGTGATGTGTTGTGCTTATATTTGGCGGGAGAGATGTACTCGGACTTATGGCGCCAAAAGAATTTCAGATCCTACTCAACTCTCAATCGTTGTTTTGCAGGAATTCGAGATATACTCAAGTAGTACTATAGAACTACAGAAGATGGCCAAAGATGTACTTGGCTTATAGAGTTTATTTTCTTTGGTTTGGGTAGTTACCAGTATAGGTTCCATTGGAGTGTAAAGACGTTGATTTTTTGAGAGGGTGATGCGAGTTGCATCTCCCCGGGCTTCAAATGCAATTTTGATTAACCATAAAAAAAAAATAGACATTACCCTATTTTTTATATAAGAACGAAACCTAGTATTATCAATTATGCTTGTTGATTGTTGGTGGATAATGTGGGATGAAAATACTGACTATACAATAGATGTAAATTCTGAAACCGATAATCATTAAGAAAATTTAATGGAATTGACCCATAAAATAATAGGATTTGGGTTCTCGAATTGGATGAACTTGAAAGAAAAAAAAATGAGTTTCGGAAAAGTAGCTAACGACTTATCTTGATACAATTTCGTAAGAAATGAAAATGAAATTTATTTATTGATATTTGTTACTATAAGATTTCATTTTCAAACCACTTATATATACTTTTATCCATACATTAAAAAAAACTATCTGAAATAAAATCATTATTTTTCCAAATTTTATAACGGTACAAAACGCATAAATATTCCCCGCACATTTACAACATGGCATTTTGGGCTTCCCTTCTGCCTTCACGATCACATCACATCCCAACAAGATGACAATAATAATAAGCTCGTCGTGAAATAAGACACAAGTTGCAGCCGTTTTATAACATGGTTCATCCCTCGGCCACACCAAAACAAAAAACATATAGTCTCATCAATGATTAATTAGCAATGTACGTAGCCACCGTCTAAGTAGTCTCCTTTACACCTTTGGCCTCACATTTTGCAACTTTTTCCACGTTGTCGCGATTCGTGAGCAGGAATATGAATATATTGGGGATCGGATGATGGATCAATGAAAAGAAGAAAAAAGAAATGACAACAACCACACAATTAACTAGCTTTGCTTAATTGCTTTCTATCTTTTTAGTTTCTAGAAGCTTAATTCATTGATTACTGACCAATTGATACGATAGGAATTTTACAATGCTTTAAAGTATTGGTGCTTTAGTTTTTTTTTTATGGTATAATTTAAAATTGTGTTTTTAACGTTGTGGTATAACTTTAGATTGTACCTATACTCTTTTGTAAAATACTAAAATCCCTTTATGGCACAAACTAAAATTTTACATTTATATTATGGACTTATGGTAAAACTTCAAGTTATACCACAACTAGCACAGAGCCCGACCCGTTGGTCGGGAGAACTTTGTCGAGAAATATGGTATATAATAATAATGGATATAATAGATAATTTTTTTATAATAGATGATTTGAAATGCATTAAATGAGTGTTTTGTAACTTAGTTATGCACATAACATTTTTGAAAGTGATCCAACTATGCATAATGTGTTTAGACCTTTATGAAAATTGAAAAGAGAAAAAAAAGATATAAGCATTGCGTATAATTACTTAATGAAAAAATAAATAAATATAACTAATTGTCATTCATTACTTAATTAAATCATATAGTTGAATATTAGAGTTGCTTCTCATAATACATAAATAATCAACCTTAAAAAAATATGTCACATAGAATTCAGTGTGCCCTTTAAGTTTTTTCCAATAGAGAACATTTTTTACCACACTATTGGTAATGAATCCGAAGTTGCTTGATTTGAAGTATATAAGACATTATGCTAAGTTGTCACTAATAGTTACTTGGGCAATGTGTTGTGTACGGACTTCCCAAATTATTCTCATATTGCAGACATGTCTAGCAACAATATTGTAATTTTTATGCAATAAATATTTTTTCATGAAATAATTAAATAAAAAAACCTATTAAAATCAGCTTACATGAAATATATGTTACTCAATTTTTATTTAGGAACTTCGCTGAAAGCTGGGGAAAGGACAAATACCACAGAAGTAAGATCGGTCTTGAGATCATAATTGCTTACAGCAGCACTCCTGCGCGAGACTCTTTTAGTGAAACATAAGAGCGAAGCCAACACCTGCCTCCCGCCATCCATAAAGAAGTAGAAGTCGTTCGGACTGGACTTAATAGCCCATTAGTTTTCCTTATCTTCCAATGAATAGCTTTTCATGCCTTGTCAATCTTCCACCTATGGAAAGCGCCTACACCTAATGGCTTAAGCCGCTATTCCCATTTTCTCGCTAATTCATTATGCAAAAGGTACTCATTAAGTTGATGAATGAGCGAGGGTATGAGTAGCATACATTTATTTTAAAAAGATAGAAGTTGCAAAGTTTATTTTGGGTTGAATTATACATTATCGCTGACTTATGTTTTTTTCACAATAAATAGTTCAAAATGTATCTTGTAATTTTTGTTTCCCCTGTGTAAAATAATTATTTGAACCGATGATTTTAAAATCATATAAAAAAAGTTGGTGGTAGAATATTTTATACTAAAGTCATAATTTAACTATGGTTCAACTGTTTCATTTTGCTAAATGTCACCTACCGATTTAGCCTATGGTGAAGTTTTATGGTTGAACAGCCAGTACGTACGATCTTTCAATTCAAACTCTAAATAAAAAATCTCTGAAATATTGACATTATTGAATACCCCATAAATCTTAGAAATTACACTAATCTTATTCAGAAAAAATGATCAAATTACTTCTCCAATTTTGCGTTTGAAATACTTCTTCTCCATTAATAGTCAATAGTGTGAATCAGATCACCTGAAACCTGGCAAACATATGACCGCTTATTCTTCGACGAAGCAAAGTAGTTTGATAGCATGTGAATAAATTAATTACTAAATGTGATAAAAACAAAGCTCGTTACCCCAGTCGAGTGAGTGTATAGTTTGTTCATTGCTTAAACAATTTTAGTTATCTAAAGAATCAAAATGCATAATCAGGTTCATCTTCACTTATTTACATGTATTTTTCGTACAAATTCAGTACACATAAAAATAGTTTCGAACCGGCATATCAAACTAAATCTCATCTTATTATTATTGGATCCAATCATGTCATATTAGCAAGAGGTCTAAGGCTATTGGAAAACCAGACTGAAAATTAATACTGATTTAAGAATTATATATCGCTTCTAAATATTCAATACCACAATTAAATATATGAACAATGATATGTGAGTTTCAACCCATTTTTCAAAAAAAATTAGACCAAAAAAATCCTCCTCCCCAAACACACACACATTTGCAAGGAGATACTAAATCTCAATTTTTTCTTCACTCTACTTGCTTCTAAAGTTACTAGCGTGGGCCCCGGCCATTAGGCCGGAGGAAGGTGAGGTATGAAATTTGATAATGTAATGGAGTGTATAGCTTATTGTTGTATACTTTTTTTTGGGGAAACACGTGATATAAATAGTGAATTTTAGTAGGAAAGAGACATGAATGATGCAACGAATCAAAAATCAGCCTTATGAACCAAAATCAAGTACATGTTACCTTGTGAAACAATATTGTTTCTGGTAATATGATGAGGTGGAGTAAGTTTTATAGAAACCGAATTCCAGAAAATCGAATAAAAAATCGCCTATCCCGCCGGTTTTTCGGGAAATGAGCATCTCACAATCGTTGCTAGCTTTTACTCGGCCCGTTGGCCGATTAATTTGTTTTATAAAACTTTCATCTTGTCATCATTGTGCTTTCTGGTTTTTTGCCAAGCCATGATAAAATCTAAAGAAATCAAGAATGAACAACACGATTTAGGATAGGAACCACCGTTCCTGTATCCCTAGAAAATGGTGGTAAACACGGACTCACCTGCCAAACTGGTTTGTATTGAGATTTTTATCGGGTATCAGGGAACCATGTGATTATAAATTAGACTTGATCAAAACAGGCCAAAACTTGAAATTCCGCATGTTTGACCGACCCATGCCAACCTCTAATTATTCTTTACTTTTAAACTTTCTATTTGAAAATAAAAAATAATGAAAGAAAAGAGATGACTGCAATTCGCCATTTGCACATCACTGATTCGGGAATAAAGCTATAGAATTTCTAAAGGAAACTGAAAATGTTCAGAATCGTTTTAATGAAATTAATGTTAAAAATAACCATAGATCTTTCTGTTTAGTTTTTTACTAACAAATATCAAACGATTCCCTATAATATACACTATAATTTAATCATTATGATATCAAATAATTACATAATATATATTTGAAATGATAAAAATTGAACTAATTGGGTTGGTCGAGGTTCATTGAATAACTTTAAAATACATTATATTTTAGCCACTAAGATATAAAATAATAGCATAATATATATTATGCTAGAGAAAATAGCTTGTTTTAGAATGGCAAACCCATGATGTTTATTTGTATTACTTGATTGGCAAATCCCGTGTAGGTCAGACCTATTCAACTCTTTTATTTATGATTAGCGGTTAGCCCATTAGAATCCATGCATTAGTTTATTGTTAAATTTTTTTCTTTTTAGCAATAAAAATGAGTATTATTTTTGCCTTTTCATATATATTTTACCACCACGGAGAAATAAAAGGACTTAAAGAACAAAATTGACACTCCCGGACCCGTTTAAATCCGCTTGTGTACGGTAAGTTGGCCCGTTCCACGGAGAAAAAAGGAAAAAATTGACACTCCCTATTCTACCCTTCCTGCAAACGCTCCTGGAGCAGGGAATTTGAAATAGGGAAAGGGTTTTTTCCTCACTGCGATTATATATTTTCAATTTAAAAAGATACAACAAACATACTTAGTGTGATTGGTTATGATCTTTGCTTTTCTTGAAAGTGGTCATGGTTCGAATCCTAGTAAGTGTCTTTTTAATGAATAAAAAAAAAATTGTGAAAACCAAAATGCTCTTCCTACTTTCACTCTGGATGCAGGAAATTTGAAATGGGACTTCAAGTTTTCTCATTTGGCTTTTATTTATTGTGTTTAAAAAGATACAACAAATGTACTTAGTGTGATTGGTTATGATATTTGCTTTTCTTGAAAGTGGCCATGGTTCGAATCCTAGTAAGTGTCTTTTTAATGAATAAAAAAAAGTAATTGTGAAGACCAAAATGCCCTTCCTACTTTCACTCTGGATGCAGCAAATTTGAAATGGGACTTCAAGTTTTCTCATTTGACTTTTATTTATTGTGTAGATTGTTGATGTTGTCTGTTATTACTGCAAGCAATGTAGTCAAATCGTGTTTCTACGTAGAAGCGTAAAACAATAAGCTTTTAAGCTTAAAAGCGTAGTTTTTACTACATTAGTTATAAAAATGGTGATTATGCGTAGAAGAGTTTTGGTGACCTAAAAACGGAAAACCGTAAGTTTTTAAGTTTAAAAGCGTGATTTTGACTACATTGACTGCAAGCGGTAAAAAAGACTTTTTCATCTATGAATTTAATCAAGAATTATTTTATAAATGAATGTTTAGTTGTATACTTTGAAAAAATTTTGAGTCTCAAAATAAACTATGAATGTATTTTAAAACCTTTTAGAATATGAGTTGTGACACGTTGATGTGAAAAAATACTCATTAATTCAAATTTTATATGTTATTTTTAGAATATTTTATTTTATTTTTATCAAATGACGCATTTGTCCATAAAACATGAGTTCACCAATATAGTTGTGTGGTACTCGCACTTGTGCGCGAGCACTTGATGTTTAAGTCTGTTATGACCCATGAAACATTCATGCTTGTACAGGACCGATCCATATATATTGTACTCATGTGTCTAGGTCGTGCTAGCTTGACCATGTGTCTAGGTATAGTTATATCTTATATGCATTCTAATAATTAAGTTTTTATCTATTCACAACACCAAAATAAAAAAATAATCATAAATGCACCCAGTATTCGATTTTGACTACCTGATGAAATACTACATTTGAACCAACTACCACTGATGTCACAAATAATAAGTATACATCTAAATCATACATAAATTTTTTCAAACATCACAAATATCAAGATTAAATTTATTATTATAAAGAGTAAAATATGCTTCTGCATTTTTTCTAAACTATACTGCACATACAATTTAATAGTAATGTTTGAATCAATTTTACTTGAATTTCTATTTTTGAACTAATCTTTCTATAAAATATAAATAACTTAAGATAAAATATAAATATAGAAGCATCATCACCAAACATTTTTCTAGCATTTAATCAAAGAAATAACAATAATTTGCATTGTAGCCTAGTTGGTTATATTGCTCTTTCTTTGTTTACTAAGTGACCACGGTTCAAACTCTAATGATTACATTTTTAATATGTAAAGATAATTTGGGTGCAATGACAAAAATGACCTTCCTAGAATCACTCTCAGGCCACGAAATTTGAAATGGAGCAATTCTAACCCATGTTTTGCCTTTATATATTTTGTAGATATAAAGGTCAAATTCTCTTATGGTACAACTTCAATTTGTACCTTTGTGATACGACTTCAAGTTGTACTTTTAAAGCACCAATACATTAAAGCATAGTAGGAGTGATCTTGATACAGAGATATGGTCATGGCAATTGGGCGGGTGGAGTGGGTACCTCAATTCTCATGTCCCGTCTCATGCTACTGCAGGTCAAGTTGTTGCCTTGTTGAAGGGAGGGACCACCCATTCTTACATTTTACTTCAAAAAATACATATTTTTTTTTAATTTTTTAGGATAAAACAAAGGAAAAACGCTTTGTAAATGAAAATAGTAATAATAAAATGAGTAATTGAGTCTAACAAATTGAAAGATCAAGTCTAACTAGTTGAAGAAAAGTCAAAATAGGAGAAACATGAATAGATACTATAAGAAATTAAGATAGAATAGGCAAAAAAATATGGCGATGCGGGCAGAGTGGGTCTGAAGTAGATATTCATGTCCTCCCGCCCCACACTACTGGGTAATACATACCACATCGCGGGCCAGATCTGGTAATACCCGACGGGACGGATTCAAATTGTCATCACTACCGAGTTAGCTTCATAGCTCTCCAAACGAAGAGTATTATCGTAAGTAACATGATCAGTGTTGGATTGGGTTGTTAACTTGTGGATGGTTTGGATAGGTTGGTCTAAGATAGGGTGCATAATACTTGATTATACTTATTTGTATAACCATATTTAAGTAGCTTTTTATTTTATTTTTCCTACTTTTGTAATCAATTGTTATCATTTTTTATTTAATTCTTTTTTTAAAAATTTTCATAAATGAAACGAGTTCGTTGTGATCTACACATTCTCGTACTCATTTAAAATCACTTATAGGATGCTCAAAACTTGCTGTAAAAAGCAGGAGCATCACAATATGGGAAACCCGCATCTCTCTCTGTCCCATTGATTACAACTTTTAGTGCAACCTAACCTACCAACGAGACATGGGTTTTGGTTGGATAGTACCATACTCTGCGAAATTTTGTCCAGGAAGCAAGAATCCACCATATAGCCTCCCCTTTTGTTAGGAAAAAAAGGGGCCATTTTAACAAGTAAAAAAAGAAGAGCAGAAAGCAACAACAACCAAAGGAAGGGCAAATTCTGCTTTGCTTCCACATGTCCGGTGGGCTGGGAACAAGACCGGATTTGGGCGATCTACGTTTGGTTGCAAGTACAATCCACCCCGTCTGTTCTGTATCTAAATAGCAATAAATATATAGCAATACACGACATCTGAAGGGATGAATGCAATGCATGCACCTGCCTGATATTTGGATTGCAACTAAGAATTCTTATGATTAGTTGCTTTCTTTTATATGCTGTAACAAGATGACTATTTTGCAAACCATTGATTGATGTGAAGAAGGAAGGAACATTATCCAACATGAATGCCTTCGATTTTGCTCCATTTCTTTATATAATTCATGTGGGAAGGTACATTGCTAGTACGTACGACAGGTCCCAAATATCTCATTTGACATTGCCCTACACTACACATGATAAAATTAAACTCGTTCTTCTTCTTCTTCTCCGTGCCCATATGCCATCCCAATCCATTGAATGTCCATTAACTACATTTGGCTAATTTTTCAACTCTCAATCTTTGGCCTTATTCAGCAATTATATTCTTGTCAGAAATGAAGATTTGAGAGATCCTCAATGCTCATCTCCCTTAGTTTGGTTTGTATGTGTGGGTTTAATTACTGATATATAGGGATATAAAGTGGAGGATTACTTGTATACAAAGTATTTATAGTATCAATGAGAACATGTAATTAACATTAAAAATCCCTTTTATGTCCGTGTTTGGCTGTTGTGGAAAGTGGAAACCACATTTACAAGTGACTAAATTGGATGAAGGTGAACATTTCTTGCAAGTACAAGTGAGTGATATGCTGCCAATAGTAGTTCTTATGGTTCTATCATGTTCGTCTATAGTCCAAATAAGGAACAAGATAGATGCATAATGTATCTAGAGCTGATTGATTGTGTTTCCTCGGAAAAACCAAATACCACCGCCGGTGCCGAATTCGTTCCCGGCGATGTTGATTTGATGTTTCGCGGTGGAAACTCTTGCGGTGCCGATTGAACGGATGCACCACTATTTTCTGACCAAATACCACCGCCGGCGTGCCAAACGACGATGTTGATTTGATCGAATTAATGCGCCACTGACTTCTAATCAAGACGACTGTGACTACGGTTCACACCTCTCCAAACTACGTTCGAACGAGGGTGTTTGAGTTTTTTGAGGAATCTACGTTACGACTACTCCTATGGAGATTCCTGTGGAGAGCTCCGCGACTACGCTACGACTATGACTATGGAGATCCTTCCTGGAAGGAGAGCTCCGCGAAGGAGTTACAGAGAAAAGGTAAAGTTTGAACAGAGTTGTTCTGTGTTGATTTCGTTGTCCCTTTCTCTCTCCTTGCTCCACTGCTTTTATTCGAAAAACTGCTTCGTAGTCTTCACGCTCGGTGGAACCGCTTCCTCAACTGCTCCGTTGTGAAATCCCACGTGTCTCAACCGCTTCGCTCCTCAAACTGCTTCGCGTGAACTTTACGTGAGTTGTTTTCATGATCCCGCGATGTCGTTTCCTTTCCCAAACAGCTCCGCTTGATTCTACCCGCGACATCGTTTTAATATTAAACGACTCCGCTTCCATCATTGCGGTGTCGTTTTCTTTCCCAACCAGCTCCGTTTGTTTTTTTTCTTCCGCGACACTGTTTATTATTAAACACTGTCGTTTGCTAGTATAGCGGTACCGTTGGGCTTCCTCGCGGTACCGTTTTTAATTCCACGGCGTCGTTTCTTTCCTCTTGCGGCATCGTTTTCAACTAAACGACACCGTCCTAAATAATCATTAACAATATTAGTTAATTAATCCGGTCATCACTAGTTATGGCCAACGACATCACCTGCGCCACAACAACTCCGTTTGTTTTTCCCTTTTACGACATTGTTTCTTATTTAAACACTGTCGTTTGCTAATCCGCGGTACCGTTGGGCTTACTCGCGGTACCGTTTTGAATTAAACGACACCGCCGATATAGCCAAAAAATACTAATCCATGGAACGCGGCGCAGTGGGCGCTCGCATTGGGCCGGGTGAATTTTGGTCACTTGCCCGATATGATTTTTAATTAATCGGTACCGCCTATCAGGCTCTCGCGGCACCGTTTTTAAATCCGCGGTACCGTTTTAACTCTCCGCGATACCGCTTGTCTCCATGCGGTACCGATTTTCCCCTTCCGACAAGGAATAAAGATAATAATTAATTTGAGAAGAAAAAAAAACTCCTTTTCCAACAAGATACCACAAGCGCGGCCCCCTTTTGTTTTTCGGTACCGTTTCCAATGCCGCGGCACCGCTAAGCTTCATTGCGATACCGTTTTAACTCTCCGCGGTGCCGCTTCTCACAAGAAATAAAAATTAAATAATCAAAACTCCTCCTCCAACCCCATTAAACGCGCGGCCCTTGTTTTTATTTTCGGCAAGCGGTGCCGTTTCCAGTGCCGCGGTACCGGTGAGCTCCCTTGCGGTACCGTTTTAACTCCAAACGATACCGTTTTTTAACCCGCGGTATCGAATTAAATGCCGAGACTAATTAATGCGGCATTTAATCCCGGCCAAATTAATTTTAGGTGTCAACAGATTGTTAAGTTATTCATATTCTCAAGGTTGTCATATATATATAGGGAACTTTAATGCAATTGATGAGGTACAGGAAGCTTTAAAAAGTAGTAGTAAGTATTTCTCAGAGTATGAAAGACGACTTTCGTGATTGGATTGAGAAGTTACAACTCGTTGCTCACAATGTTTCATGTTCCTGATTCACTTTGTTCCATTGGATTGAGAAGTTACAACTCGTTGCTCACAAGGTTTCATGTTCCTGGTTTACTTGGTGGAACAAACAGAAAGCTACCACATTACAGAAAGATTGAGTAGTATCCTTATTAATGAAAAATGGATGGATGTGTTTCCTCGAAGTACGTACATCACATACTTCTCCTCTAGGAGTGTCTGACTATTGTGGACTCTTACTGCAAATTACCCCATGTTGACACATTATTACCTAGGCCGTTTAAATACTTCAACAACTGGACACACCACCCTTCAAATGCTTCACTTAATTAAATAACCTTGGAGCACACAAGTGACACAGTATCCTCAATATAGGCGGTATGACAAGTTAAGGCAGATTAAGTTACGACTTAAGAAGCTCAATAAAGAGATTTATGTTGATTTATTGCGCAAACAAGGAGGGTACATTGTCAGTACACTGGTACGACAGGTCCCATATCCCATTTGACATTGACTTACACATACATGATGATGTTGTAGTTTATTTTAGTACTTGGTCGACGAGGATTATAGAAGATAAAACTCATTCCTCTTCTCCATGCCTATATATCATCCCAATCCATTGAATGTCATTCATTACACTTGGCCCATTTTTCAACTGTACTTGGCCCAATTCGGCAATTATATTTTTGTCAGATATCAAGATTTTGGAGATCCTCAATCCTCGTCCCCCCTTAGTTTGGTTTGTATGTATAGGTTTAATAATTAACTAGATACGATTATCGCGCTTTGCTGCTATTAGGGCGGGAAAATAGACCAGACCGTTAGAAAAACCGTGGTCCAAACCATACCGCACAGTTTGGTCCGGATCGTAGATCGTGAAGTATGGTCTGGTCTGGTCCATGGTCTGTATTATTTTATGATTTGATCTCTTGGTCTGGTCTGGTCTAGACCGCGGTTTACCGGACCAAATCGTAGACCCAACTGACTTGTCAATACGTGTTAATAACCCATTCGACCACTCTCCAAACTCCCACAACGACACCCAAGTCTCAACCTTAATTTTGTGAATCTCTTCCCTCCTTCATTCACAACCACATTTAACCACAGAGTAGAGATAATCGTGTCTCCATATGACATTATGTTAATGTTTATGACATTATGGTGGAAGCTGGGATGCTTTTACTTTGTATCTTTGTTATGTACTAAGATTTAGAGTATCAAAATTATTCATGCATGTTAGGATTAATGTTTTAAGGCAAATAACAATTATTTTTCTTGGTTATTGGTTCAATTTTTTGTGTGGTTGACTAAACAAATTATTCATTTTTTGTTGAGTGTGGTCTATCTGGACCAGACCGCACAGGCGTGGTCTGGACCAGACCGTATAGTCTGTGGTCTGGTCTGTGGTCTATACTTTAGCCTCTCGGTCTGGACCGTAGACCGTATATATGGTCTGGTCTGGACCAGACCGCACCGTTTCCCAGCCCTAGCTGCTATTAGCAAATTTATAACTTTAGTTTATGGGTAGTTGGATCGAGTATTTATTTTCGTTGGTTATTTCTATTAATAATTAATTTTCGATAAAATTTGCTAAAAATATGATTTTGGAACCAAACTTTGAAATAAAAAAAAAATTGCGGATAAGATTTTACCAAATTTTTGGTTGACCTTCATTGCCAACAACCAATTTTATTTAACGTTTCACTTATTCGGCACATAGAAAATGCTCAATACACCTATTATATGGAGTTGAATTGATAATATATTGATTTTATATTTTTAACCCATTTATTTGTTAATTTCTAGTATTTTATAAATAATATCAAACTTTTAAACATACTGTTATGTTAAAATGACATCCAAAATTTCATACTTATCATTGTTGGAAAGTACATGTATCATATTCTACTAACTATGGTGCTACGTCACCCAATATAATTGTTTTTCAAAAAATTGTTATTTATTTTTCAAATGGACAAAATAAATATTTTTCTAAGTAAAAACTCCTACCCAATAACAAAATGGTCAAATCTCTTTTTCTCTTCAATTGAGTGATGGTAAGACGACATTTACTTTCGGCTCTTATCAACAAAACGCAATAATGAAAAAATAATATAAAAGTATTTGATTTAGAAAGATTTCCAAAAAAACAAAAAAAATTAACCAACTGTACAAAAGCCAAAACCCCAAAAAAAGCCCAAATTAAAGTGTCATGTCTTAGTGGATAGTAAAACCTGTTTAGCTTTATATTTAATGATATAGAATTTAAAATGGACAATGCTTGTATACAAAGTATTTAGTGTTAATGATAATATGTAAACCTTATGTGAACAACAAAATATAGTTATGATGTAGATGTTAATGTTTGCGACTCTGCTACAACGTTCGTTTGTATTCAATGGTTTTAGAGTGACTATGAGCTTTGTTCGATGCAGGCATACATGGGTATAGTGTGAGTGATTCATCATTCATGTGGAGGGAGAAGACACAGAAGACGGGAATTGGGGGAAGTAAATGATGAAAAGAATTAGACAAATTTTTATCAAGATGTCGAATTGTCGTGATAAAAAATAAAGAGATATTGAATCATTGATAATTTGTCATGAGTCACAAGAAAGACAAAATGATATAGTACATGAGGAAAATGTCTTGTACTCTGAATTGAGTTCCAATTCAACGTAACGTTTTATATATAACATGTCTTACCCACAACTCGTTAGAGAAATCTTTCACGACCAATAAGAGAGAGAGAGAGAGAGAGAGAGAGAGAGAGAGAAACCAAATGGTACACTACACAAGGAAGAAGTCTTGTACTTGTTTCCGAGCCAACTTTCATGCTCTTTATCACACTTACCCCAACAAACTTAAGCTGACTAGATGAGTAACGAATTTGTTATTGCGACTAATATCGAATATTAACACTGGAAAAAGGCATTAAGTTAGAAATTCGAAGCATGAAAGATAACCAATATGTGACGGTTTCAAGAATTTCATGAAGAAAAGTGTTGTGTCCATTGTCGTAGGCTTTTCTGACCCCAATGAATAAGTTGAGCTATGCAAACTGCAAAGCAAGGTTCATGAAATAAGTTTCAAGGTTGAAGGTGTAGATTTCTTACCCAAAAAAAAAAGCTGTACATTTCTAAATTCTCAAGTACACTACAAATTTATAAGATTGAGAACACAAAGAAAGAGGTTATTTATCAATTGATTAGCTTATAGAAACCTTGAATTCAACGATATAGATTCCAGAAGTAGCTTGGATAGCCAGGAACTATCACATACAAACCAGGTTGACATCCCACATTGTATGTGTCCAAATAAGGCAAACAAATGAAAGCCGTTCATCCACAAGTTGAAGACCAGAAAGTAGAAAGGAAGGCCAAAAGGAAGAAGAAAAAAACGTGAACCAAATTAATTAAATCCGGGGGGGGGCAATTAATTAATTAATTAGGAAATGGACAGGCTGTCACATTAAAGACCAACTTTTTTGTTTCTCTTTCACAAACTTCACCAATTGCCTTTGAGTTTCGGCGGCAGCAGCACTCATCGGTCTTTTACAATTACATTGATTACGCCGGCCGCCGCTCCCACCGCAATCTCGAATTACAAATCCTAATAATAATAATAAAAAATTCACGATATTAACAGTTCGGAAATTTGCAGCGCAACCGGCCGGCCAGCTCGCTCCCAAATTCGGTAAATACTTTTTCAACGGAAAAAACTAGCGGCGGCGGCGGCGGACGTCGGGCTGTCCGTCACCGTAGAATTCACATACTCCCTCACCTCCTTCGCAATCACGTTCCTCATCACGTCCCAAAACCCAGCCGGCAAGCTCTCCGCCCTCCTCTCCTCCACCACCGCATTGCCCATCACCATCCCCTGTTCCCCGCCGCCGCCGCTCCCCATCCCGGGCGGCGCCAAAGTCAGCGCGGTCAACGCCTCCTCTTCCTCCTCCTCCTTTACCGCCGCCGGCGGCCCCGCCATCTCCGCATCGCCGTAATTCCAACAATACTCCTGATTGTAATTCCCGTCCGACGCCGCCCGCTGATGAAAAATCCCCTCCCCGGAAGCCCCGGCTCCTCTGCTGGCGGCGCGGCGCTTGAGAGTGGAATTCCAGTGGTTCTTGACGGCATTGTCGGTCCGGCCGGGGAGCAGCCGGGCAATGGTGGCCCAGCGATTTCCATACCGTGCGTGGGCGGCGAGGATGGTTTGATCTTCCTCCGGGGAGAAGGGGCGGTGCTGGACGGTGGGGCTGAGCTGATTACACCACCGCAGGCGGCAGGATTTTCCCGATCGGCCGTCGATGTGGCGGCTGATGAGGGACCAGTTCCTGGCGCCGTGGCGGTCGACGAGCCGGGTCAGGACCCGGTCCTCCTCCGCGCTCCATGGGCCCTTGATCCGGGTTGACCCGGGGCGGCCGGATCGGCCGCCGGAGGAGGAGTCGGATGAGCAGGAATCTGATGTGGTGGAGGATGTGGAGCAGAGGTTGGTGTTCATTGGCTCCATGGTTGAAGAAGAAGAAGAGATAGAGTGGCGAAGAGAAGCAGAGAGTTTGGATGTTTGGGTTTGGGGAAGGGAATTCGATTTGGGGGAGAAAGGGAGGCCCGTGCGGGGGTTATATATAAAAGGGAAAGGTGGAGGGACAAGGAAGATTCATTAATGAAATTTAATTTAATTTAATTTAATTGGGAGAAGGGCCTTGGGGGTGTGATGTGGGCAACAATCTCCTTCATACCGGAAATGAATTATACCGATTAGATATTTGAATCGAATCAGATCGAACATATTTTGATTTTTAAGTAAACAAAAAAAAAGGACGATGATTGAATTTGCACCAGATTGAATCGAATCAAATGAACCAAACATGTTTTTGGTTTAGTTCTTCTACTCATTTTTCGTTTGTTTTTGGTATGTTCTACGTCAATTCGATATGGTCCTGGACCTGACCAATGTCTGCACCTACCTGGAGGTGCATGTAGAGGGTGTGCAGCCAGCGGCGGATCCAAGATTGGGTAGAGCACTGGGCCACATTGGAAAAAAGCAGAGAAGGCTGGGCCGTAACACGACGAACACTGAAACAAACACCTAAACGAACACCAAAAATCGAAAATTTACACGTGCTATACTAGCTCTGGATCGAGGGAGGGCTGGGCCGCGGCCTGGGGGCGCCCCCCCCCCCCCTCCCCCCCTAGATCCGCCGCTGTGTGCAGCTGTTTGGTCCATATCGGACTGTATTGGACCAAACAAATGAGTCGGATTGCACTAAATCAAATCGGGTATTGACATTTGAACTGTCATTCTCATAAGTTTGGTCCGATTCGGCCCGAACCATTGCACAACCCTAGGTGCATGAACGTTAGAAGGGGGAAAGGGTACTTCCAGGAAGGTGGGTCTGTGTAAAGTTGGTAGGGGGTGAAGAAACTGGGACTGTCAGTTTTCCTTTCTTTCTTTCAGTTAGTTTATGTATGGGTTTTTGGGAATAATGATTCTATTAGGTCTGGAGGGGGGATTTTGTATGCCTGCAGTTTTGATTCTGTTTTGCATTACCTGTCATTTTGACCAAATTTGGGGGAGGCAGGCAAGCTTACCATTTTGAACAATCAAAGTTCTCCTCAGTCCTCCTCTGCCTGTGGAATTGGTTTCCTTTTGGTGATTAAACAAGTTACCACTTACAACATGGGCAAATAGACAAAAAGAGTCATTGTAGTATGGTGACAATATCCTTCCTTTCTTTGGGTTGTTTTTCGAAAACTGGTTATACAAATTGCAAAAAATTGGTATCCTAATTAACATATTAATGAATTGGGATGGACACGAGTAAATTATCAATAAATAATAATAAAAGAACTAATTTAGATGGAACGACACATCGTCTCAACGCAGGTAAAAGTGGGATGCATCTTTCTCAATTCGTCCTTTCAAAAGATAGAGTTAGAATAAGGAAAAATAACCAACAAAAGGATTAATCGAATTTATGGAATTATCTTTACAAAACTCATCTCTTAATTCAGTGTCCAAACCTGCAATATTCGTACGACTCCGATGCATAGGTGTGACTGCAGTACGTACCACCATCATTTTGTAGATTGATTCTAAACACTTTTCGATTAAATTGCCGCTATCCCTCGATCACTCACTCACTCACTCGCATATAGAGGTGGCAATTTCAATCCAATTCACCAATCCAATCCATCAATCCATTAAAAATATCCACCTAATCCAATCCATTTAAATCCAATCCATTTGATCCAAATCCAATTGGATTGGTGGATTCATGGATTGGATCCATGGATCATTGGCAAATTACGGTTTAGTACCTATAATTTTTATTTTTTACATTTTGGTACCTAAAATTTAATTTTTTATACGAAAAATATCATTGAAAAATTACGTTTTGGTACCTAAAATTTTTCATTGTGACATTTTAGTACCTAAACTTTTTACATTTTACATATTGGTCCTTGGTTGAGGATGTCATTTGGATTCATGGATAATCCACCAATCCACTTGATCCAATCCATGAATCCACCAATCCATTAGATCCAATCCATTTGATTCATAGATCCACCAATCCAATCCACCAATCCAATCCATTTGCCACCTCTACTCGCATATGACTAGAGACTTCAAAGTAGTAGATAGAGAGCGTTTTTTGGCGGTTTATGATGGAAAGAAAAGCATGAACAGAAAAGGCAGAGCTTAGCTGAGTAACAACAACGTTTTCCCTTTTTTTTTCTGGTTTCCTATTTGACGCCCTAAGTTTTTAAAATTTCCGCCTTACACTATACCAAACGGACCTTTTTACCCCTAGCATTAACTCGTAACAAAAAATACCCTAATCGAGAATCACACCCGGCACCCCAAACGCCCAAACCCAACTCCAACCGCCTACCTCCTTGTTTCTCCGGCCAATCCATATCCCAAAAATATTATGCCAATCCACTTCCACATTGAGGAAGAAGGGACTCTGCGGTGCCTAGCTTGAGGGGAGGAAGGGATCCAGCCGCCCACCTCCACGACCTTCGTCGCCAACCTTTGGCGTCGCTCACCTCCGGGCTGGAATTATCCGACCGTGATTTTTTCAGCATTTTACCCGTTGGAGTTGTTGAAAACCCGTTTCCGGCGAGGTTGGGATGGGTTCTTTACATGTCCGATCGTCGTCGGGGATGGGTTGAAAGTAGTATAGGCGGGCTAAGCACACGTGCGGTGAGGGTTTCGGACACGTCAACGACCTGCTTGACTACGAGCCAGGACGGGCAGGCCGCACGTCTGACGATTGGTCGGCGGCTGCTTCTTCTGTCTGCCGACGACGGCTTCTTCTGTCTGCCGGCAGCTATGGCTTCTTCCCGTCTCTTAGGAAACCCAGAAAAATGGTACCCGATCGCAACAGAAACAAAAGTAGGGCGATTCAACAAAGTTAAGAAGTAGGGCAATAGTGTAATTTCGCTTGAGGTTAGGGCGATAAATTTAAAATTTTAGGGCGACAAATAGTACATCTCTTTTTTTTCCCGAAACCGAAATCAACCCTTTTTGACTGCTTTTGATCCTTTTCTCCCGCCCGCTGTCTAGTCCCTAACTCACTCACACTCTTCTTCATTTGCTTACCCTCCCTCTCAGTTTACAGCTGTAAGTGAAGCAGCGTTTCGCTTTCTTTCAACTCCTACTACTAGTAGTTCCAACACCCACCCACCCTATCCCCAAAATCAACGACTCCCCTTCAACCGTTTTCTGTGTTCGGAAAGAAAAAGAAAAAAAAAGAAAAAACCAGGGTGGCAGACTTGTTAGGTTTTGCAATCCCAAAATCGGGTTGACATTTATATATAGTTCCTTTTGAACTTCCTTCTGTGGTCGAAAGTGTTTTAAGGTGGGTTCGGTTTGGTTTTGAGTTTGCTCGAAATGAATCAAACAGGGAGAACAAATTGAATTGGCTGAGAACATGATGAATGATATATTTTTGGCATCTATGAGTTAACATACCACTAAGGTTTGGTCTAGAAAAGAATTAGGGTAATGTCTATTTATTGTCCAAACCCTTTTTCGGCTTCTTTTTTACTAGTCAAACCTATCGAAATATTAAGAATTAGCCAAATGTTAACTTTCAGTCAGCAATTTTGTTAGTAATATTGACTTGGCAACATGATACAGACTTGGAAGAGACACATGAAAGTCAACATTCCAAAATTTTAGTATTTGAATTAAGAAAAGAGTTACAAAATTATTAATGATAATGTAAAAAGGGCTAATATTTTGATGCATTAAAAAGAATTTGGCTTATTAATAGCATTTTAATAGGTTTGGATAATATAAAAAAATCTAGGAAATGTTTGGATAAAAAATAGATATTACCCAATGAATTAATGCGAGAAAGTGAGAATATAGAAAGAAGGAGGAGAGATAGAAATGCTATAGATGGATCGGTTAGAATGAGATGGTTCATTGGTTTGTGTATAAGAAATCTAGATGGATTTATTTAAATAGGAGTATGTGTAGTACGAGTAGTATTGTGATATACTACGAGTACTGGTATGTAATTGGACAGAGTTATATTTCTCATCAGAGTCGTAGAAATTAGGTATTTCCGTATTAGTGTTAAGATTATTGTAGAATTCAATCTCTGTACTGTATATAAACCCTATGTGGTTTCAATAATAATACACAAAGCTTTCCACCATATTCTTATTTCTCAACAAGATTCTCAGACTCGGTAATTTGGAGATCGTATGTCGCCTGTATAAGTCCCATGATTTGCTAATTCTTTCAATCACATCGATTGAGGTATTTTATCAATAATGTCGCCATCATCAGGCCTTGTGCATAATAAGAATCCATGACATATTTGTGTCGCGTTTCAATTCAGTACTAAGAGGATTCACACGTTGGATTGTTGTTACATCCCAATGTGTAGTCCTCTTTGTTTTTAATCCTACGAAGCACGACTAACAACACCGAAAATGTATGTCTACGAATCATGCATATATTCACCTCATCTCTGTATCAACTCACTTTATTTCGTAAAAGTTAAGTAGAGCACAGAGTTATGTAAAGCGTAAGTATTTGTCTAATCTTCATCAACTCACTTCTTTTGTGGATGGATTTATTTGAATTCAAATTGTCATCAATAATCAAAAGTGTATATTCGTTAGTGAATTGCTTGTCACATAACAACAAATTAGAGTGTACTTATTATAAGTTATAAAAGAGGGACTGAGCAAGTAAAGCATAAAAGAAGGCTGGTTATGGATAACTTACAATCATTATTATATCATTAATTAAAATGAGTTTATCACTTTGCCTCCGAGAATAAGAATAAGAATTTCTAGTCATTTGAGGAAGGGAAAATGTAAAGTGTTTTTAAATAATCATTTACACCATAAAACAACCTTATCTAACTCAATTTCCTAACAATTGTGTTCCAAATCTAAACTCTAGATAAGATCAAACAAGCTGGAACCTTATTATCATTGTTGGGATAAACGTCCTAATATTTTACTTCACGACAATAATAAATCTATCATATATCCAATTCACCCGTAAAAACCCAAACCCCGTTTTCGTTATTACGGGGTGAGAAGATAAAGAGAATAGCGATTGAGATTAATAAGATTAAAACGTGCGCGTCGTTTATCCACTAATCCATCCGTACAAATGATTCTGTAACAACCATTTTAGACCCAACCTTTACCACGTAGGACGGGGACCCACCCACCTCCAGGCTGTATGAATCTCACGTGATTCTTGGTTCCCCAATCCATCCTTTGACTTTAGGTACGCTTCTGTGTCTCTCCTTCCCTCACAATCAACTCCGTCTGTTTGAAAAAAGCTTGCTCACTTCGAGATCGCCACTCTTCCCCGTCAGCGCGTCCATCCAACTCGCTCTTTGATCACCTTAAATATCTGGGGATTTGGACAGGACGCGCGTCAAAGTACGGGGATAAAGGAAAAACTGGTGCAGTAATTCCACAAATCTGAAACGAATATTTTACCATGATGGCATCGCGGCCGCCCACGTGTCATAATACTGATGGGTGGGACTGGAACGGACTGGTGATGTAACTTTAGCTAGAAGCAGTTGGGCAGTTGACACTTGGCTACAGCTGGCCTGGCACCTCCCAATTTCCTATACGATACAATTTCCCCCCAGTATTCCCACCGACTCATTTTCACAACAAATTTCTATGCCAATTGCCAAGCCAATACAAAAAAAAACCCTTAAATTTGATTGCAGGAAGCACCATTATTTATGAGTTTGAAATTTACGCATTCGTTAAATCTTGTATTTAAATAAACCATTGAAATTGAGGTTGGAAAACTTGTTTATAATCCAACCCTCTTCAAAATCAATGTAACAGGGGCGGTTTGGTAGTTAATGGTGGGACCAGGATACTATGAACCGGATTAGGTGAAAATTTCATTTTGAGCCCCAGTTGGAGAAGAGAGGGGACAAAAGGGATGGGGTCCACAGCCGCTAGCTGTCCCCTTCCAACCTAGTCGACGGTCGGTTTGTGTTACTGTCACTCATGAATTTTTGCCTAAAATCTTTTTTGCTTGTTAATAAAGAATATACCGCGTGGGGAATGAATTCTTTCATATTTAATTAATTAGTTAAAATTTCCTCATTTATTTTATTAATTAATCTGTTTTTGTCGTGACGTGCAACTGGGTCAAACTAGTTAAAATGGCAAAAGGGTGTAATCATGATAATACTCCAGTGTGTTTTTTACGAAGCAACCAAAGTAACGAAACCAACCCCACTCCACTTCACTCGGTAGCTTGTTTGAGATCTGGCGGTGCTCAGCTGTGCCTTCCCTCTTTTTGTCGCCTGATTTCTCACGTTGTTCAGTGTGCTAAATGTGACCGACCGACGACCCTCGTCCACTGTCTTCTTCTTCTTCTTCTTTTTGGTTGTTGCGACTTGCGAGCTCAATCATTCATTGGCCCATGCCCGTCCGTTTTTCAACTGGGTCCGTCGATTGGCTAGTGGCTACCATAGTCCATAGAACTAGGCGGAAAGGGGTTACTCCTTCCTCCGGTAAATGGAGGAATATGAGATCCGGCCACTGTGGTACACAATGAACACGAGCGCACATGCATTCGCGACTTTCCTTCAATTTTTAATGCTTGTTCTCCATGTATGTATTTTAAGCAATGATTTAAGATTAATAGGACGCATGCATGATGCTTTTGCGGCGGCGGATCCAGAACACAAAAGAGCACTGGACCGCATTTCATTAGAAAATTAGAATCGTAAGAAAACATAATGATTATAGTTTTTTGCAATGTAAATTGTACACAATTGTATTTTAATTTAGGGAATACATAATGGAGTCTACATCCATACCAATAGTATACACTGTTTCAAATCAAATACTTGAGCACTCGACGAGAAATTCATCGCTCATTTTGTTGAGCAAATCAGTTCTCACATGTTTCATTGTTGACAAGGTTCTCTTCGTAGTAGCTGTTGAAACGAGCAGCATCCACACTAGATAAATCAATCGACTAATCAATTTGCATTGTGTGTCCATCCCTGCACACCAGCTGCTCTAGTAAATTTTTAAGGGAACAAACCTCATATTTCTTTTAGTCTTTTAAGTTTTAAACTTTTTAGAATTTTAGGTTTCATTGTTTTTGTTGACGCATAATCTTTGGGGCTAAAATTTCTAGGCTAAATTTAGAGTAGTGATTTGAATATGTTCAACTTGATAATTTTTCTAGTTAAACCCAATCTTATCATAAAATAACACTGGGTCAAATGTCTAAAATCAAAAATTTCATAAGGACTATACTAACTACGGATCTAGAAGAGGGCTGGGCCGGGGCCCGGGGTGGCCACCCCTGGATCCGCCAGTGTTTTGCAGTTATATGCCAATTCCTTTCATTAGCGAGGACAAAAAAGCCTCGCCTAGGTGAAAGTAGATCTAGTGTTTAGTTGACAATATCAAGTTAAAAAATTCAATGTCTTCTTTAAGGGCTCGTTTGATTGTTCGATTTGTAAATGATGGTTTTGAGTTTTAAAAATCTTGGATTTATGATGGATTTGGAAGAGTATATTGCTTGTTCGATTTGAAAATGAAATGTGGGATTTACAAATCCGTGGGGTCCACAGATTTGCATCTAAAAAAAGGGGGTTCAAATCCGTGGGCCCCACGAATTTGTGTCCCTCAACAAACAATGGATTTGTGACAATTCCATGATGCTTGGGATTTGGGTACCAAAATCATTACCCAAATCTCACAAGCAAACGATACCTTAATTTTTTGCTATTTGGTTTGCTAAATTGATATGGTATTAGAGCCTTGGTTAGCACCAGCTCTTCCTTCTGTCTCTTTTTTGTTCTTCGTGGATTTCTAGTCTTCATGTGAGCGTTATCGACGTACTTTGTGGCGAGGGTTGTTGCTTGTTTCGCTATTCTTCCGCCGAGTTCTCTTGCGGCTTGCTTCACATATACCTTGGTTTTCAGCTAGGGCTTGTTCTTTTTCCCCTTGTTTCTTGGCTTTGTGTTTGGTGTTTCTTTGTTGCTTGTTGCCCTAATCATGTATCCCAGCAAAGTTGATCAGTTGACCATCAAGTTCGATTGTAAGAATTTTGTACTTTCGGAGTTTCAATTCCGCAACCTTGTTGAAGGCCGCCATCTGGGGGTTAAATACCTCGGGTACCACTAAAGTATGAAAATGGGGGGGAGCTATACCACTCAACTAAGAATAGTGCATCGCGTACCACTGAACTCTATTATATGTGCACACGGTACCACTTACGTTTAATGCTAAGTGCATAACGTTAAAATTGACAGAATATTCTAGGAATATTCCATTTTCTAAATTTCATAATTGGTCCTTCCACTTTTCTTATTGTAAAAAAACCATTTAGACTTATGAAAAACATAAAATTTTATTGTTTAATTGAAATTCTCTTTTGAATACTTAATACCAAATTAAGTTTTGAATATAAAATTTAGAATCAATTATCATTATAAGTATTTTCAATTATCATTATATGTTCTTATAATTAAATAATTTCCTAAAGCAAATATATCTTATGAATTCTATCTCGATATTAATAGTCGGAGAATGTTATTTTTAGTTCACTTACACTATGGTGATGTTGTCTAATTTTCTATGTTCTCTAATATTATATTGTAGATGTTTCATATTACTTAAATTTAGTAATTCTAATTCTCTTCATATAATCATATTTTCTTACTGAACGTTGCAGCTTTTATATTTCATTTTTTTCCCAAGGCAAGCCCAGACGGCATGGGACAAAGACTCGACTCAGGTACAAGTAGATTCCAAAAAAGGACGGTAATCCGTAAGCAAGCAGCTTCCTGATGAAAGAGCCTGATTAGCCACTACATGGGCAGCTCTGTTAAAGCTCCGAGGAGCAAAAAACACGACACCGACTCAAAAAATGAGAAAAAGGAGTGAACTTCCTCCAAGACAGCCCCTGCGCGAGAGTGAGAAGCGTTCTTTTGCATAGCGTGCTTGATAACCCGTTGAGTATCTCCAAAAAATGCAACCACCAAAAAATTAAGTGTTAAGCACCATCACATAGCGTCTCTAAGAGCTAGAAGCTCGGAAATGTAAGTCTCCGAAATTCCTTCATAATATTTACCAAAAGCAAAGGATAACGTACCGTCTCTCGAGAATCCCGCAAATCCGATTGAGCCTCCTTGGTTTTTCTTCATGGCTCCGTCAAATCTCACAAGGATACCGTTATTAGGGCATATGACATCTGGATGACTCCTTCGATATCCGATTTGATTGTTAGGGTTCGCCGATGATCTCTGGACGCTTGTGAGTTGCCGAGCTTTTCGTCCCTCCGTCGTTCGCCATTCCTATATATGCGCTGTTAGTTGTCGGAACAAAACTCGAGCTTGAAATAATACTAAAGCATAAGTAGCTTTGCATCTTCCTTTCCAAATTCGTCAGAATAGGAAAACCGTATCGACAATCTCGATCTTGGAGATGTGAGTAGCGCATAATAGATTTTTCATGCCAGATCTGGTTGGAAGGAGCGCATTGAGTTTCTGTGATGCTCCAATCCAACCATAATCCATAACTCTTTTGCAATCCTACATTCAAAAAAGCAATGATTAATGTCCTCGGTTGGCTCACAACACACTGGATTGGAGCATCACAGAAACTTAATGCATCCAAAGAAACAGCAGCCTCCTCTTATTTTTCAACTCCAATAAGCACAGACTAACTAACGATATGTTTGGTGAACCTAACGTAAAATCTTTTGACTTTGAAACAAAGAAAGAAAGAGGCTCACGTGGCTGCTGGATGTACACGCTGGCCTTCTAGGTGGCAGTTGCTGATGTGGCGTCCTCTGTCACCAATAACCAGATTCGACCAAGTCAATTTTCACTGATTTTACTCCCCCCTCTAATCTCAATTGAATATCCATTGTAAAAATCAGACGGTAACTTTTTTTTTCACTGGTTTTCAGCTAGGGCTTGTTCTTTTTCCCCTTGTTTCTTGGCTTTGTGTTTGGTGTTTCTTTGTTGCTTGTTGCCCTAATCATGTATCCCAGCAAAGTTGATCAGTTGACCATCAAGTTCGATTGTAAGAATTTTGTACTTTCGGAGTTTCAATTCCGCAACCTTGTTGAAGGCCGCCATCTGGGGGTTAAATACCTCGGGTACCACTAAAGTATGAAAATGGGGGGGAGCTATACCACTCAACTAAGAATAGTGCATCGCGTACCACTGAACTCTATTATATGTGCACACGGTACCACTTACGTTTAATGCTAAGTGCATAACGTTAAAATTGACAGAATATTCTAGGAATATTCCATTTTCTAAATTTCATAATTGGTCCTTCCACTTTTCTTATTGTAAAAAAACCATTTAGACTTATGAAAAACATAAAATTTTATTGTTTAATTGAAATTCTCTTTTGAATACTTAATACCAAATTAAGTTTTGAATATAAAATTTAGAATCAATTATCATTATAAGTATTTTCAATTATCATTATATGTTCTTATAATTAAATAATTTCCTAAAGCAAATATATCTTATGAATTCTATCTCGATATTAATAGTCGGAGAATGTTATTTTTAGTTCACTTACACTATGGTGATGTTGTCTAATTTTCTATGTTCTCTAATATTATATTGTAGATGTTTCATATTACTTAAATTTAGTAATTCTAATTCTCTTCATATAATCATATTTTCTTACTGAACGTTGCAGCTTTTATATTTCATTTTTTTCCCAAGGCAAGCCCAGACGGCATGGGACAAAGACTCGACTCAGGTACAAGTAGATTCCAAAAAAGGACGGTAATCCGTAAGCAAGCAGCTTCCTGATGAAAGAGCCTGATTAGCCACTACATGGGCAGCTCTGTTAAAGCTCCGAGGAGCAAAAAACACGACACCGACTCAAAAAATGAGAAAAAGGAGTGAACTTCCTCCAAGACAGCCCCTGCGCGAGAGTGAGAAGCGTTCTTTTGCATAGCGTGCTTGATAACCCGTTGAGTATCTCCAAAAAATGCAACCACCAAAAAATTAAGTGTTAAGCACCATCACATAGCGTCTCTAAGAGCTAGAAGCTCGGAAATGTAAGTCTCCGAAATTCCTTCATAATATTTACCAAAAGCAAAGGATAACGTACCGTCTCTCGAGAATCCCGCAAATCCGATTGAGCCTCCTTGGTTTTTCTTCATGGCTCCGTCAAATCTCACAAGGATACCGTTATTAGGGCATATGACATCTGGATGACTCCTTCGATATCCGATTTGATTGTTAGGGTTCGCCGATGATCTCTGGACGCTTGTGAGTTGCCGAGCTTTTCGTCCCTCCGTCGTTCGCCATTCCTCTATATGCGCTGTTAGTTGTCGGAACAAAACTCGAGCTTGAAATAATACTAAAGCATAAGTAGCTTTGCATCTTCCTTTCCAAATTCGTCAGAATAGGAAAACCGTATCGACAATCTCGATCTTGGAGATGTGAGTAGCGCATAATAGATTTTTCATGCCAGATCTGGTTGGAAGGAGCGCATTGAGTTTCTGTGATGCTCCAATCCAACCATAATCCATAACTCTTTTGCAATCCTACATTCAAAAAAGCAATGATTAATGTCCTCGGTTGGCTCACAACACACTGGATTGGAGCATCACAGAAACTTAATGCATCCAAAGAAACAGCAGCCTCCTCTTATTTTTCAACTCCAATAAGCACAGACTAACTAACGATATGTTTGGTGAACCTAACGTAAAATCTTTTGACTTTGAAACAAAGAAAGAAAGAGGCTCACGTGGCTGCTGGATGTACACGCTGGCCTTCTAGGTGGCAGTTGCTGATGTGGCGTCCTCTGTCACCAATAACCAGATTCGACCAAGTCAATTTTCACTGATTTTACTCCCCCCTCTAATCTCAATTGAATATCCATTGTAAAAATCAGACGGTAACTTTTTTTTTCACTGGTTTTCAGCTAGGGCTTGTTCTTTTTCCCCTTGTTTCTTGGCTTTGTGTTTGGTGTTTCTTTGTTGCTTGTTGCCCTAATCATGTATCCCAGCAAAGTTGATCAGTTGACCATCAAGTTCGATTGTAAGAATTTTGTACTTTCGGAGTTTCAATTCCGCAACCTTGTTGAAGGCCGCCATCTGGGGGTTAAATACCTCGGGTACCACTAAAGTATGAAAATGGGGGGGAGCTATACCACTCAACTAAGAATAGTGCATCGCGTACCACTGAACTCTATTATATGTGCACACGGTACCACTTACGTTTAATGCTAAGTGCATAACGTTAAAATTGACAGAATATTCTAGGAATATTCCATTTTCTAAATTTCATAATTGGTCCTTCCACTTTTCTTATTGTAAAAAAACCATTTAGACTTATGAAAAACATAAAATTTTATTGTTTAATTGAAATTCTCTTTTGAATACTTAATACCAAATTAAGTTTTGAATATAAAATTTAGAATCAATTATCATTATAAGTATTTTCAATTATCATTATATGTTCTTATAATTAAATAATTTCCTAAAGCAAATATATCTTATGAATTCTATCTCGATATTAATAGTCGGAGAATGTTATTTTTAGTTCACTTACACTATGGTGATGTTGTCTAATTTTCTATGTTCTCTAATATTATATTGTAGATGTTTCATATTACTTAAATTTAGTAATTCTAATTCTCTTCATATAATCATATTTTCTTACTGAACGTTGCAGCTTTTATATTTCATTTTTTTCCCAAGGCAAGCCCAGACGGCATGGGACAAAGACTCGACTCAGGTACAAGTAGATTCCAAAAAAGGACGGTAATCCGTAAGCAAGCAGCTTCCTGATGAAAGAGCCTGATTAGCCACTACATGGGCAGCTCTGTTAAAGCTCCGAGGAGCAAAAAACACGACACCGACTCAAAAAATGAGAAAAAGGAGTGAACTTCCTCCAAGACAGCCCCTGCGCGAGAGTGAGAAGCGTTCTTTTGCATAACGTGCTTGATAACCCGTTGAGTATCTCCAAAAAATGCAACCACCAAAAAATTAAGTGTTAAGCACCATCACATAGCGTCTCTAAGAGCTAGAAGCTCGGAAATGTAAGTCTCCGAAATTCCTTCATAATATTTACCAAAAGCAAAGGATAACGTACCGTCTCTCGAGAATCCCGCAAATCCGATTGAGCCTCCTTGGTTTTTCTTCATGGCTCCGTCAAATCTCACAAGGATACCGTTATTAGGGCATATGACATCTGGATGACTCCTTCGATATCCGATTTGATTGTTAGGGTTCGCCGATGATCTCTGGACGCTTGTGAGTTGCCGAGCTTTTCGTCCCTCCGTCGTTCGCCATTCCTCTATATGCGCTGTTAGTTGTCGGAACAAAACTCGAGCTTGAAATAATACTAAAGCATAAGTAGCTTTGCATCTTCCTTTCCAAATTCGTCAGAATAGGAAAACCGTATCGACAATCTCGATCTTGGAGATGTGAGTAGCGCATAATAGATTTTTCATGCCAGATCTGGTTGGAAGGAGCGCATTGAGTTTCTGTGATGCTCCAATCCAACCATAATCCATAACTCTTTTGCAATCCTACATTCAAAAAAGCAATGATTAATGTCCTCGGTTGGCTCACAACACACTGGATTGGAGCATCACAGAAACTTAATGCATCCAAAGAAACAGCAGCCTCCTCTTATTTTTCAACTCCAATAAGCACAGACTAACTAACGATATGTTTGGTGAACCTAACGTAAAATCTTTTGACTTTGAAACAAAGAAAGAAAGAGGCTCACGTGGCTGCTGGATGTACACGCTGGCCTTCTAGGTGGCAGTTGCTGATGTGGCGTCCTCTGTCACCAATAACCAGATTCGACCAAGTCAATTTTCACTGATTTTACTCCCCCCTCTAATCTCAATTGAATATCCATTGTAAAAATCAGACGGTAACTTTTTTTTTCACTGGTTTTCAGCTAGGGCTTGTTCTTTTTCCCCTTGTTTCTTGGCTTTGTGTTTGGTGTTTCTTTGTTGCTTGTTGCCCTAATCATGTATCCCAGCAAAGTTGATCAGTTGACCATCAAGTTCGATTGTAAGAATTTTGTACTTTCGGAGTTTCAATTCCGCAACCTTGTTGAAGGCCGCCATCTGGGGGTTAAATACCTCGGGTACCACTAAAGTATGAAAATGGGGGGGAGCTATACCACTCAACTAAGAATAGTGCATCGCGTACCACTGAACTCTATTATATGTGCACACGGTACCACTTACGTTTAATGCTAAGTGCATAACGTTAAAATTGACAGAATATTCTAGGAATATTCCATTTTCTAAATTTCATAATTGGTCCTTCCACTTTTCTTATTGTAAAAAAACCATTTAGACTTATGAAAAACATAAAATTTTATTGTTTAATTGAAATTCTCTTTTGAATACTTAATACCAAATTAAGTTTTGAATATAAAATTTAGAATCAATTATCATTATAAGTATTTTCAATTATCATTATATGTTCTTATAATTAAATAATTTCCTAAAGCAAATATATCTTATGAATTCTATCTCGATATTAATAGTCGGAGAATGTTATTTTTAGTTCACTTACACTATGGTGATGTTGTCTAATTTTCTATGTTCTCTAATATTATATTGTAGATGTTTCATATTACTTAAATTTAGTAATTCTAATTCTCTTCATATAATCATATTTTCTTACTGAACGTTGCAGCTTTTATATTTCATTTTTTTCCCAAGGCAAGCCCAGACGGCATGGGACAAAGACTCGACTCAGGTACAAGTAGATTCCAAAAAAGGACGGTAATCCGTAAGCAAGCAGCTTCCTGATGAAAGAGCCTGATTAGCCACTACATGGGCAGCTCTGTTAAAGCTCCGAGGAGCAAAAAACACGACACCGACTCAAAAAATGAGAAAAAGGAGTGAACTTCCTCCAAGACAGCCCCTGCGCGAGAGTGAGAAGCGTTCTTTTGCATAGCGTGCTTGATAACCCGTTGAGTATCTCCAAAAAATGCAACCACCAAAAAATTAAGTGTTAAGCACCATCACATAGCGTCTCTAAGAGCTAGAAGCTCGGAAATGTAAGCCTCCGAAATTCCTTCATAATATTTACCAAAAGCAAAGGATAACGTACCGTCTCTCGAGAATCCCGCAAATCCGATTGAGCCTCCTTGGTTTTTCTTCATGGCTCCGTCAAATCTCACAAGGATACCGTTATTAGGGCATATGACATCTGGATGACTCCTTCGATATCCGATTTGATTGTTAGGGTTCGCCGATGATCTCTGGACGCTTGTGAGTTGCCGAGCTTTTCGTCCCTCCGTCGTTCGCCATTCCTCTATATGCGCTGTTAGTTGTCGGAACAAAACTCGAGCTTGAAATAATACTAAAGCATAAGTAGCTTTGCATCTTCCTTTCCAAATTCGTCAGAATAGGAAAACCGTATCGACAATCTCGATCTTGGAGATGTGAGTAGCGCATAATAGATTTTTCATGCCAGATCTGGTTGGAAGGAGCGCATTGAGTTTCTGTGATGCTCCAATCCAACCATAATCCATAACTCTTTTGCAATCCTACATTCAAAAAAGCAATGATTAATGTCCTCGGTTGGCTCACAACACACTGGACACTCGCTAGAAGTAGTAATTTTTAAATTTGCAGTATTCTGCGAACAGGAAGGAACCCCCGAACTATCCTCCAAAGGAAGAATTTCAGTTTTGGTGGCACTGGTATACTCCATAATGATTTCCAAAATTTTGTGTCCAAGTATTCTGGTATACTATTATGAAATGGGTTAATTTCATTTGTTAAAAGGTGGTACCCCGATTTCACTGTATATTGACCAGATTTATCATAGTGTCAGATGAGTTTATCTTCCCTCGGATATGAGGGTAGAGGTATGGAATGAATTAGTTCGGCAGAAGTTAGGTAGAATAAAGATCGAATCTTGTTAGAGTTCCAAGTAAACGTTATTGGATGAATAAGGTAGGATACTACTGGACCTTCTAAGGTCATATCTGTCTTCAAGATTGGGTAGGAGGGTGGATATGAAGGTATCCAGGGATCCTGTAGAATGTATATTGAGGACGCTGATCCCACTTGTCATCGCAGGCCCTTTTTATTTTTAAGGAGGTTCTTCCCTACAAGAATATCTTGCCAAGCCCAAGAAGGACGGTATCCTGCTCTCGCATTTAGGAAATGGTCATTAGGGTGATACCAGGCTTTATATATTTTTGCCAAAGTATTATCTGGATCTATTAGTAGTTTCCAGGCTTGTTTAGCTAACATGGCTATGTTAAATCGATCGAAGTCTCTGAATCCCAAACCTCCCTCAAATTTACTATTACATACTTCAGGCCATGAAAGTCAATGTATCCCTTTGTCTTTGTCTTGGTTAGCCCACCAAAATCGGGCCAATTGACTATTAAGTCTTCGGCATTGGGTAGAAGGGATGCGGAAACATGACATGACATAGATTAGTGTGGTTGTTCCTATCGATTTTATCACCACTTCTTTGGCTGCCAATGACATATGTTTAGATTTCCAGTTATGGATCCGAGCCGCTAAAAAGTCCTCAATATACCGAAAGGTAAGGACTTTAGATCGACGGATTCTTGATCGAAGACCTAGATATCGATCATGGGTCCCTATTTTGGCGACTCCTAAAGCATTTGCTAATTCTGTAGCCTCTTGTTAAAAGATATTGGAACTAAAGGTAATGACAGATTTCTGGAGGTTAACTCGTTGACCGCTTGCAGCTTCATATGATTGCAGTAATCCCAACAAATTTGTTATTTCTTGTCTTGAGGCTCTAAGAAAGAGATATGAGTCATCAACAAAAAAGAGGTGAGAGGTCATGGGAGCCTCCCTATTTATTACTTGGTTACTTTTTGTCTCTTTTCTTTCTAAATGTTTTTTTCAATTACTTGAATATTTTTTACTCTTTATTTTTAATGGTGCTTCTATTGAATTAGGGTGTTTAAATAGATATTATAATATTAATTTTAAATATTTATTATTATATTCTAGTATATTTTTTAATATTTTTACTAATTTATCTATTTTATTGAAAAATTTTGATTAATCATTTTATTAATAATATGTTTAGAAGTTTTTTTAATTTTTATATTAGATTAAACTTGTTGAAATATAATTTTGAATTTTTTTAAAAAGTTTTGGGTACCAAAAAGTTATTAAAAATTTCGGTTGGATGGAAAAGTAGACGGATGCACATTTTGACAACTTTAATGGTCCCCGACACACTATTTAAACTTAAGTGGTATGTCTACCCCAATTCTCAAACTTAAGTGGTAGCTGAGGTATTTTACCCCCGCCATCTGCTTGATATTTTGACAGGTGATGCTCCTCTTCCTACGGCTACTGCTGATGCTAAAGAACGTTCTGATTGGACTATGGGCAATGCTCAGATTACTGCATGGCTTCTGGCTTCCGTTGATCCCCTCATAGCTCTCACTCTTTGTCATTTTACTACTGATGCCGAGATGTGGAATCATCTTCGCCCCATTCATTCTAAAAAGGACGTTTCGCGACAATTTCATCTTGAAACTGAATCTGAATTGGCTACTATCTCTCAAGGTGAACGAGATAATATTAAAACCTGAGAGAAATATCCTCTCCATGGACTAATTTCTAATTGACGATACCACGTTAAAATCTCTGTCTTCTGTAATTTTATGCTATTTGGTTTGCTTAATTTACAATAGGCACGACTAATCGGCGTGAGTTGTGATTAACTAAAGTGGGCGCACTGGTCAATGAGACAAAGACTCTAAACTCGGGAATTGCAATGACTTCTCCTTTCTACTCCATCACTTTCGACCCCTACCTCACTTTTTACCGTTGCCGACTGCAAAGCAGTCACAAATCCACAAACTTTGAAGTTCTTATCCACCTATAGTCGACTCGACTCTCTAACTTGCTTTTTGACTGCGTTGACCGCAGAACAATCACAACCCCGCTTTTATAAAACTTGTGATTATAGGAAACCAATGACATATTATGTTTGTGTTGAGCATTAACCGAGTTATTAATAATTTGAAATCGAGTTAAAGTAATTTTTTTTATTTCTTCTAAAAAACCCACTATTTTTGTTTAAAACACTTAGACACAGCTTAAATTTGCTAGTCGCTAGCCATTAGGTAGCAGTAGCACCCAATACCTGCCTCTCATCTTGTCCTTTAAATCTTGAATTTTATAGGTGAATTGTTTGCAAGCAATATTGGGCTCATTTTGCAGAGCATATAAGAGTATTCACGTCACTGCAATTGCAGAACCAATTACATGTATTGTTTTTATTATCATTTCAAATTTTATGCAATCCAACTCAAGTTTATTTCATTGCACCTATATTTACTTGCAATTTTATATATGTGAGTTTAAGTGACTTTATAATAAATAAAAATAAATTAATTAAGGGAGAAAAATAAATTATTATTTTTCAATTTTCCTATATAATTTGCATCTTTAATTTCATTTAATGCAAACTTGCATTGATGCAAAACCCACTACAATGACGCAATCTCATTTACAATTGCATATTGTATACCATGTAGGATTTGCAATTGAGCAAATAGCCGTGGATGATACCAGAAACTTGTCACTTGGGCTCGGGGGGGAGGGATGTTGGGCGGGCTACTTTAATATTGCTGGTCGGTCCAATATCGACCACGTTCGAAACATCTTCGTTTGGGCCTTGCTTTCAACGGAATTGCCAACTGAGACTGATCCAATATTAAGGATAGCTAGTCGGCCCAATTTTGGCAATTCCTTTCCTGGTTCACCAACAATCCAACTGCTAAGCTCTATCCGAAGGCCAATACTATGGTGCCGCCATAAAAACTGTGGCACCGGTGACGCCAATTATGATTGGGCCACGTGACGCTGATGTGGCAAGATATTGATCGAACAAGAAATGGCCTAACCTCTAGCTGACCAAACAGACGGAAATCTCTCTGTTCCCATATAAACAAACGACCACTACAAACCAGAGCCCGTCGTTATCTTTCTCGCTCTTCCCTCCGGCTGACTGTGAAAGAAACACAACGTTCCGACGAACTTCTCCACCGTCGATGCAATCTCCGATACAGCCTACCCAATTCACCTCCACTAAATTTCGTCATCGTCTCCGTCCTCCTCCAAATCTCATCTTCCTATGATTTTGCCCCGATTCGAGGTCCTCGATCCGACTTCCCGTCAGCTTATCCGTTCGCTCTGTCTTGGTTTTTTCCCCATCTAACCTCCAGGAACAAACGACCACGACAAACCCTGAGCTCATCGAAATTCTCTACCGCCGATGCAATCTCTCATACAACCTATTCGATTCACCTCCCCTGAATTCCGTCTCCGCCTCCATCCTCCTCGAAATCTCATATTCTTTGATTTTGCCTCTAATCGAGGTCCTTGGTCCGATTACGTCTTTGCGTCGGTTTATCTGTTCGTTTGGCTTCGTTGGCTTGATGGGGTCGTATTCCCCAGTCCAAGGTTGGGGTTCAATTCACATTTAGGGTTCTCCTTTGTTTCTGGGTTACAGTGAAGCAAAAATTTAATATTGAGAATGAGAGGGTTGTTATATGATTGTGATTCAAGTAGGCTTGTGTTTGCTTAATCCCTACTCAGTTCCAACATTGTAACGCGAGCAACACGGTGAGTTTCAGCTTCTGGGCTCTGTTTCTCAAATTCAAATTTTAATGTTGATTGCATGTGTTCTTTAATTCTATGTACATGAATGTATCTTTTAATATGGTTTTTAAAATGTATTAACTTGTTGGAGGCTTCTTGGTGATTTAATGTAGTAATTTTGTTGGGATTGTTTTCCTAGGAATGTTTGAATCTGTAGGTCGTTAGTTCAATGGTCATTGAAATGAAAGTCACGAAATTTCTTTTATAGTGACTTGTTTTCTGTTGATTGATTATGTGGGGAGAAGGGAAGAACTTATGGGATCATTTTTTTTATAGTGGTGAATAATGCATTAGAAAAGAAAGAATGAAACAAAAGGGTTAGTCCCCAACAAAGGGATCAGGAAAACCAGGAATGACCGAATGAGAGCCTCACCAGGAGTGAGATACCCTAACAAAGCATAGCAAAAGGATAAAGAAAAAGATGAAGGGGGGAAGCTATGCAACAGCAACCAAAAAGAAAGCTAAACAACAGCAGAAAAGCACAAACCACAAAGTGGCTTTAACACCATTCTGGGATCGTACATTTTGTTGATGTTCATCGGCCGAGAAAACACACCTGTCTGGTAAGATATGAATACTTCTTTGTAGTAGAATGAATATGATCTTAGATAATCGATAGTGGTAGTATGCATAAGGTTGGAGGCTAAAGGCTTATGCTTCTTCTGCATTGAGATATTGCAATCATATTCTTACTTTCCTTCTTCGGAGATTTGCCCTTTCATGCTTAAAATGCCAGCTTCTAGGGCCACGCATCATCAATAACTTAGTTTTGTCTAGTGAGACATTTTTTGAGATGCTGAAGCTGTAGAGTTAGGGAAGAACAACACTGTGTGAGAAATTGGTACATCCTAGTAACGATAAGCTGTAATGTTTCCATCTTTGATCAATAATTAGGGTATTAGAGGTGCTTCCAGGGTCTTTGTTATTTGTACAGCATGTGGTATAAGAATTAATTGTTCATTGTTTAGTCGAAGGTGTGCTGTGGTATAGGAATTGCTCTCTCATTTTTCTACCTTGTAGGCTAGAGGTTTTGCAGGAACTATATTTGCATGGGACTTAAGAATTAAGATACTTAAAGGGCCCAAGTTTGTGTACCCAGTTGTCATGGATGTCACTACAGTAGTGTGCTTGTGATTGAATGGTCACTAAACTAGAAATTTAAACTTAATACTTGACCTCAGTCATTCAAGAAAAAGTAATCGCAAGATCAATTGGCTATGATCCTTGGGAGTAAGAGAAAATTGTATGCATTGATTTCCCCCTTTCCTTTGCTCCCCATTGCCTGAAAATGGAAATTGAGATTCTTGGTGTTTGTTTTCTTTGGTTCGATAGTCACAAGCCCTTTTTAATTTCATTGAGGTTGTTCCGGCTAATGCATCAAAACAAGCTTGCGTGCAGAAATTTGTGAAAAACTCATCAAAATTTGAAACCGCGTTGAAAGAACTTAAGTTCATTTCAGCATCTGACAGTCAGACCTAAAGTTAAGAAACTTTTCTGAAAATGTTGAAGATCATTTTGCTTCTAAAAAAGACTGAAATATTGGAGAAGGCTAGAGATTTGCTTTTACATTGTGACTTCACCATTCCTCAAGTTAGTTCTCCAGCACTGAGAAATGCAGTAATTTATGTTCCCAAGTCTACGTTATCGGCCTTTAATATCTAAATTTTAAGCAGAAGATTATGAAAAAGGGTTCCCAATCAATAAATGGAGCATAAGTAGCTGCAGAGTCTATTGATTGTCTTCTTCATTTGTATTTCATGTGCGAGATGTGTTTGGTGTCGAAAGCAGCTTCGCAGCTGATGGCTCTAGTTCATCTCACACTTAATGTCTGTTGCTAAGAAGGAGTTGTATCATTGAGAGGCTCATTTTATTACCCGATGGGAGTGTTTTGTCAGAGGTTTACTTTCTGACTTGTTCAATCATGTTTCAGGATGTTTATTTTTCATCTACTCCATTTTTTGTGCTGCTAGGGATGCAATACTTCTGTATGAAGCAGCCTATCAAGGTTAGTCGTTATTACTCGGCATAAAGATCTAGCTTTTAATATCTTGCTACTTGGAGAACTATATTTATCGCCATCCTTACATTGTCTGGAAATGGTTCTCTTTATATCACCACTTTTTCTTCTTCTTTATAATGGATAATGCTAACTTGGACTTTTACTCATGAAGCTAGAAAGGAAGCTGGGTAACTTCAACCAAGTTGCTATTTTGAACAAAGGAAAGCAGCAGCTTCAATACCAGCAGAGGGAAGACAACAGTAGTGGCAGCATAACAGTAAAAGGCGGATGCTTGAATGTCAAACACACAAAGGAAAACGATACTGTCGTGTTTTAAGTTGTTTAGCTGCTAATTTACAGATGGCATGAATATAATGGTTTTTGTTGAATCAGTTAGTTTATGCTAGTTAACATTCTGGGTGTCCAATTGTGTTGTAAAATTCCAGATTAAACTTCACTATCTTCTCTCTGTAATGGCCTATATGTTGTTATGAATGGCAGAGAATGAGCTAGATTTTGAGCTCTCATTGTTCTAAAACTATCAAGGCAGGCTTGCTGCGGGAATAGGTGTCCTACAGAGGTCATCCTTGTCAAATTCAGTGTCACTGGGGTACCAATGCTAAAGATTACGTGTTCTGGGATGGATTCCACCCTTCTGAAGTTGCTCATAAGATCCTAGCTCAATCCCTGCTTTTCTAAGGATTGTCCCTCAGTTCTTAAATTCCAAAGTTCCATCAACGCTACAAGCACGAGCTTGATAAGATGAATAAACAATTCTTTATTCCTTGGGCCAATAACTGTATGCAACATTCACATCTAAGAAACAAAATCAATAAAATGTCCTCTAAGTCTCAATTTGCTGCAGTACTTTATTTTTTTGTGTGGTAATGGTGATATAATTTATTAAAGCAAGTTAAAATAAAGTACATGAGAAATGTTTAACAAGTATAACAGCCATATCTGTAGATTCTCTCAATTAAGTGCCTTCAAGTGCTTTCTAATAGTTCACTTGTAATATCAGAAGCACCTTCACATCACATGGTTTGGAATGATATTAATAGAGTTAGGGAAATATCAAAGCTAAATGCCAGCAGTGGGATGTGTGACCCTCATCAGACCTTCACCTTCCCTTTGTATACTGAATTCTACAAGTAGTAGTAACTACTAACTAGTAACACTCCTGAAATTCTATAGCTCTTGTTCCGGCTTTATATCAATGGTCAGAATCTCTTCCACTTGCATGGACTAGCTGCAACAGGATACTCAAGACTCGCAGGTTGAACTCTTCCTTAAGGCTCACACATCGTGCAATAAAGATGGGACGCTTCGATATTTCCAACATGAATGGTGTAGAAAGAGGCCTAGGGACGATGCAGTGGGAGGGTGATTTACACTTCCTTTCATCCTTTGTCTTGGGATCGCTGGTATCGGCAGATTTCTTTGACGGAGACAGAGGGCCGCTTGGAGCCAGAGATTTTTGTTTTGTTTTATACCACCAATGGAGGAGGAATACAGCGAAGAGTTTAGTACAGGGTATGGAGTTTGGAGCGGTGACTATGGAGTTCGTAGAGCACTTCTCACTTTTCAGAATCACTAGAGCGAGAGATAGAAGAAGCCGTTTATGGCTTTGCTTTTCGTTCTTTTTTTATTTGTAGGAGAATAATAAATGCAGTTAACATAAATGCAAAAATGAAAACAAAACAATCAAACGTCCAGGGAAGAGAACTGTTAGTTTGACGGTAGCTGGGGTTTGGCCAAATTTAATTCCCGGGCCACCCAATTTGAACCGATTTAATAAAAAACCTTGCCACATCACCTCCACATGGCCCAATCATAATTAGCGTCACCGGTGTCGCAGTTTTTATGGCGGCACCATAGTATTGGCCCTATCCGAAAGCATTTAATCAATCCAACAACCACGATGCACCCACCTGTCCGATCAATACAAAAAAAAAAAAAAAAACAAAATGTTGAAATTGTTTCGACTTTCCCAGCCCAGCCGAGTCCAATGGCTTCCTTGACCATCTGTAGAGCCACTCTCACTCGCTTGCCTGCTCTTCAGCTGACCACGTCTCCTTCTGCTTCTCCTTCCGTCTCCTTCAACTTCAACTGCTTCCGCTCGAGGATTCTCCGCATCATCTCGCCGAAGCGGCATCATCACCACCGTGCTACAATGGCTTCTTCGGCGCCAGCGCAAGAGAGAACAACTGCTCCTTACGGCTCGTGGAAGTCCCCAATCACTGCGGATGTTGTCTCCGGCGCTTCCAAGTACCTCGGCGGTACTGCTGTCGACGGCCAAGGACGCCTGATCGTGCTCGAATCACGTCCAAATGAAGGAGGGTAAGTAGCTGTGACTTGTGTAGATGACCTGTTTGATAAATTGCTTCAGCGAATATAAATTGAAGTTCTGCTAATTGTGTGGTAATCTGCGTAGACGAGCTGTTCTTGTGAGACTAGCTGATAAGGCCGGAGACGAAGCTGTTGACCTCACTCCGAAGGAATTCGCGGTCAGAACGACTTGTCAGGAGTATGGAGGTGGCGCGTTTGCGGTCTCCGGGGACACTGTCATTTTCTCAAACTACAAGGATCAAAGGCTTTACAAGCAGTCAATCAATGGCCGAGGTTCGTCGCCGTGTTCGGCCTAAGCCTATGCTTCTATTGTTTGTTTTCTGATGTCCGATTTGGGAAATTCTGTTTGTGTGAGTAATCTGTTGATAGAGGTTGGCTTTATGATGGTGTTGCGCTGCAGATTCTACTCCCGTGGCCATTACACCTGACTATGGTGGTCCTGTAATCTCCTATGCTGATGGAGTCTTTGATTATCGGTTTAATCGGTTTTTCACTGTGAGGGAAGGTAAGAGTTCTTCTGAACATAGTTATTTCATATTCGGCGGTCCATGTTTGAAGTTGCAACTGCTGTGTAGTGTGACATTGATAATAATTTTTTCTTTGCATAGCAAGCTCATAATAATTTTTCATCTTGATAGATCAACGTGAGAGTGCTACAAATTCAACCACGACGATTGTCGCAGTAGATCTTAACGGAAAAGATGTACAAGGCATGCATTTATCAACTGCTGTTACTGTAGTTGATTTCCAACGTTTTAGCACAGTGCAATGGACATACTTCAAAACATGTCCGTTTCTGTGTGAGTTTATCTTACGCTGCGTGAAATGACATTCTTTTGCACTTTGGTCAATGTCTTCTCAGAGCCGACAGTAGTCATTAGTGGCAATGACTTCTATGCATTTCCACGTCTCGACCCAAAAGGTGAACGCATAGCATGGATTGAGTGGGGTCACCCAAACATGCCATGGGACAGATCAGAGCTTTGGGTTGGATACATTTCTGAAAATGGGTAAGCAGAAATTTGTTCATGTTCCGTGTCTTGAACTTGGAGTTGTGAGCAGTCATGGCTGTTTCTGTTCTTATGTTGATGCATAAATGCAGTACGCACATACTGTTATTGCACCTAGAGATTATGATATTGCGGCTGACAAAATCCTGCCCACTCTACCAAAGTTTGGTTGATGCAGATTTGTTAGATGTTTGATATCTTGTCCCCAAGTCAACATTTGCTGTTTTATTTGCTTGCAATTGTTTCCTTACAAGATAAAGTGGCTTGATCCTCATGCCAAAATGATTTTATTGTTTCTTTTTTGCAGAGAGATCCACAAACGCACTTGTGTGGCTGGTTATGATCCTTCACTTGTGGAGTCTCCAACGGAGCCCAAGTGGTCCCCCGGAGGTACTTGCTTTTGATTGGCACTGAACGGAATTTGATACTTTAAAAGTCAGTTGCTACCTTGTATACATTTCAGTGAATTATTCATTCTATTCCGGGAAAGAATAATTTTTCTCATTTAGCTATTATGTTTTGTTGAAGAAACTAAGTGGTTAGCGACCTCTATTTAAATCTTTTTTCCCCTCAACCAATATATCATATTCAGAGTTTTAACTCGGACTTTGTGATCCATTTCTGTATATAAACATCATATTCAATTTGTTACATGTGTTCGTATTTGCTTTTGCATCAGGGGAACTGTTCTTTGTTACTGATAGGAAAAGTGGATTCTGGAATCTCTACAAATGGGTAAGTTCTTCTCTGAAAATTTTTCAGAGGCATCTGGTATGCTCTGTTTGATGTGTGCCTGGTGTAATTGTTGAATGCTGATCCTTTCATAAGTGTGCTCGGAGAATGATTTATTTGGCTGGTGTCTTCATCGGAATGGAATTTTTTACTTTGAGTAGACCAACTTATGTGCAATGGCTCATTCATTCAGAAGCTGGTTATTCAAAATCTCAAGATGATAGCGTGACATTCATAATCTTTACTTCCAGAAGTCGAGGAAAATGCATGATTTGCTGTTTTTCATTGGCCTACAGCGATGAGTCTGTGATTAGTTAACTTTTTTTTTTGGGTAGGAAGAGCAGTGAACTTTGCTCCTACTGACAATGAATAAAAGTTTGAACCAACAGTGTGGGCTTATGTTGTTATAAAGTAGAGGTTAATAGGTTTCCTCGACATCGTCAATTCAAGCTACTTCTTTCTAGTGGCATAGATGTTCAGCATCATGCTGCAATAATTTCCTACAAAGTGCACTAATTCTTTATTCTGTGCAAACAGATTGAATCTGAAAATAGTGTGCAAGTAGTATATTCTCTGGATGCTGAGTTCTCCAAACCATTGTGGGTGTTCGGCTCCAGCTCCTATGTACTACTTCAGAATAATGAGGGAAAGAACCTAATTGCCTGCGGCTATAGGTAAGCCCAAGTGTCTTGCAACTTGTTTTCTGTATTTTATGTATGTACCATGACTGGAAACTCCTTTCCCGTTTAATGTTTTCTTCTGTGCATGCATCCGCTCTCGAGCCAAGTGTTGTTGATGTTTCGGATGTTTTATGTGCAGGCAGAAAGGAAGATCTTATTTAAGTATTGTGGATGATGCTCAAAGCTCCTTATCTGTACTTGATATTCCTTTCACAGACATAGATAACATTGTATGTACCAGAGCGTTGTTTCTTTCCTGTTTGCAGCATTTAAGGAGGATACATGTGCCCATTACTAATATATTGTTTTTTTTAAACAGACTTTGGGAAATCACTGCTTATATATTGAGGGAGCATCTGCTGTTGATCCATCATCAGTGGCTAAGGTGCTGAATCATTTTTGTATACTGAGATTTCATAGTAGAGGCTTAACGTGTGCAGAACACTTTTATTTTTTGTTTTTAACAATATACTCCATACACTTCACCATTTTTCTTTTGGGATATAGGACCAATGATCCAAATCCTGAGTGAAGTAATTATCATAGAAGCTATCTGTGTTTCGTTGTTTCAGATAACTCTAGATGCCATTCAGTCCAAAGTGCTCGAGTTCAACATAATTTGGTCATCTTCACCTGACAGTTCAAAGTACCAGTCTTACTATAGCTTGCCGGAGTTTATTGAATTCCCTACAGAAGTCCCTGGACAAAGTGCATATGCATACTTTTATCCTCCATCTAACCCAGATTACCAAGCTAGCAAGGATGAAAAGCCTCCTTTGTTGCTGAAAAGTCATGGTATGATGGAAAGTTATTACAGGATTTGGTTTTGTTTCTACACTCAAGGAGTCAAGGTTATACTATTTAGGAAAATGCATGACCTTTTCCGGTTCTTAGCAAGTTGATGATGTTGCCCTAATGGAAATTGCAGAAAGGCAGTTCATTGATGAGTTGCTTCCTTCTAGCTGTTTTTCTTACCGAAAGAAAATAGTTTGCTTTTATTTTATTTTAGAAGCAATGGGATTAACTCAGCATTCATCTCGCAGGTGGACCTACAGGTGAAACACGGGGAATACTGAACCTGAGCGTCCATTATTGGACTAGCAGGGGCTGGGCTTTTGTAGATGTAAATTATGGTGGAAGCACCGGTTGGTCTCTGCTCTTCACTTGCGAAGTTTTTATTTGAGTTCTTACTTCCTAGGAGCTGTATGCTGCTTTTTTATCGCACATTTCCCTAAAATTCAGGTTTTTCACAGAAAATGTTTGCATTGCGTTCATAGCTCTGCAATCTTTTGTATCTAGAAAGTTGAGTGACAGTTCTTGTGCAACTTCATTTACTTTTCCTATAACAGTTGCGAATTCTTTGTTCACAACTCCCGTTAAAGTTTATGTGCCCACAAATTTGAAGGTTATGGCAGAGAGTACAGGGATCGCTTGCTGCTGAAATGGGGAATTGTTGATGTCAATGACTGTTGTAGTTGTGCAAAATTTTTGGTAATTTATATCCTCTCCGTTTTCTCTGTTGCAGCCTGGGATAAATGTATCAACTTCTGTGTTTCTCATCCAATTCCGTACTTATTTTCCTGTAGGTGGACAGTGGCCTAGTTGATGGGAATCGTCTTTGCATTACCGGTGGCTCAGCTGGGGGCTACACCACCTTAGCTGCTCTTGCTTTCAAAGACACATTTAAAGCTGGATCTTCCTTATATGGTGTAAGTACTTGATCCTAGAGTATTTAGGATTGGTAAGTAGAGGTGTCAATTTCAATCCAATCCACCAATCCAATCCATCAATCCATTAAAAATATCCACCTAATCCAATCCATTTAAATCCAATCCATTTGATCCAAATCCAATTGGATTGGTGGATTCATGGATTGGATCCATGGATCATTGGCAAATTACAGTTTAGTACCTATAATTTTATTTTTTACATTTTGGTACCTAAAATTTTATTTTTTATACGAAAAATATCATTGGAAAATTACGTTTTGGTACCTAAAATTTTTCATTGTGACATTTTATTACCTAAACTTTTTACATTTTACATATTGGTCATTGGTTGAGGATGTCATTTGGATTTATGGATAATCCACCAATCCACTTGATCCAATCCATGAATCCACCAATCCATTAGATCCAATCCATTTGATCCACGGATCCACCAATCCAATCCACCAATCCACCAATCCAATCCATTTGCCACCTCTATGGTAAGACATAGTGTAGAACAAAAATTATGTGAAGCATTTGAATATCCTTGGCTGCCATGGTATGTGTGTTCTACTTCTGGTTGTGGATATCTTTGACACGATAGACTTCCTTCTTAATTTTTTTTGTTCTCTTTCATAAACAAACAAGAAAGCGGACCATTGACTTGAGCTATTTAAAATTAAGCAACTAGATCAGAAAATTGAACCTGCTGCAGTGAAAGAAGGAATAGAGATTACTCCTTCTGTTTCTGCAAGCAAACTGGTCTCTGGTATGAGTCAAATCACATTGCATTTCTGGAAACCTGACTACGAGTACTCCTTTCTGATCCGTTTGGGACAATATCCCTACTTTACTCTATGAAGTTTAAATAGCTCAGAACGAAGAAACATGTAACTTTCATCATAACCTGGAAAATACTTCTGGTGTTTCTGTGAACAGGTGGCTGACGTAGGCCTCTTAAGAGCAGAGACTCACAAGTTTGAATCCCACTATATTGATAATCTTGTTGGTAATGGACAAAATATTTCAATGAATATACTCCTTGTGCTTTCTAATTGTGCCGAGGATGACGAAGTTCCCAATTGGTTGCAGGTGACGAGAAGGATTACTATGAGAGGTCTCCGATCAACTTTGTCGATCAATTTTCCTGCCCTATAATCTTATTTCAAGGCTTGGAGGATAAGGTGTGTTGCAGATCCTTTCCTATTCTTTTCTTGTTTGCTCCAAAAATGGTCTTGACCTGGCAATAAGTTAACGCCTGAAGAAGTCAAGCCAATTTTCCAAATTTTGAACGCTTGAAAACTGGAATCTGTGGAATGACCAGCGAGAGCTTTTCTTACGAGCTGCTGTATCCCTTTTTGTTTCGAGGGATTCTTCTCCAAATTTGTCTGAGACGAAGACTTTTTATCCAAGATGAGATATAAGATTGTTCCTGTGTCCTTAGGCTTGAGCCCTTGGAATATGCTCTCCATCTAATACAAGCTATCTGATGCAGGTAGTGCCCCCTGACCAAGCTCGCAAAATCTACGAGGCGTTGAAGAAAAAGGGTCTGCCTGTTGCCCTTGTGGAGTATGAAGGAGAACAACATGGCTTCCGCAAGGTATGATTTGTATGAAGATTAGTTTTGTGTTTCTTTTAGTCACAAGAGTTTTCTTAACCCGGAAGACACACTTTAATAAATATAATCGGGGTTGCATGCAGGCGGAGAATATTAAGTTCACTCTGGAACAACAAATGGTATTCTTTGCACGTTTGGTTGGACACTTCAATGTCGCTGATGAGATCACTCCAATCAAAATCGAGAACTTCGACTGAAAACGAAGGTATATGAAGACTTGGATTATCGACACAAAATCATGCCTGTCACAAATGCTGCTGTTAGCTTATACGTGATTCGATGCTGAAAGCTTAAGCCACCCTGACAAGTCACGTTACTTGTAATCCAGGAAGTTTGCGATCTGTCTCTTGGAGCTCCAGACTGAGTGTTTACAGAGCTATAATCTAAACAAATGCCACTCTGGTTGGGGCGAATCAAAGCTTTCAGGAGCGCGAGAGTAATCGTTTCTTTGGTCAAGAATTTTCCTTTAGTATTCAGGAGTTTGCTTCCATACAATAAAAGGTCCTCTTTTCGTAAACCCTGTCCCGTTTGGAAGGAGGATAACCCTATTTTATGTTTTGCTTTAAATTCTGAAGCACTTCTGTGCTATCTGTTCTCGTTGAAGGACTAGTTTGCATCTGAAAGCAGCAAGATGTCCTGATTAGATTAACTAATGTGAGCTACCAGAAAGCTTTATTGACTTCTTAGGCAATTTGCACGGTTATAGTTTCCTTAAATCATTTTTTTGAAAGTTAGTTTCCTTAAATTTCATGGTTGGCAGGCAGTAAGCGTCATTCGTGGCGTTACCAGACCTCGGAATTAGTTTTCCATTCTGGGAAGTCCTTACTTCTAGATGTTAGACAATGTCTTTGCTTTAGAGTTTAGACAGCCTGTTTCCTCCCCTTTTTTTGCTGACGAAAAAATATGGGATTTTTTTGGTGTGGTTGTTTGATAGATAAGGTTGATCTGTGTCTGGGGATCACTATACATTGAATTGCCAAAAATCCAAATACAAATATGACAAGATTATTGTTGCAACTTTGACTTTTCCTGTTGTTTGAATTGCTCCCAAAGTATAATACAAATGCATACATCGCAACCACTTTCATGTGTGTTATATTGAAAGTCTAGTCGTCTTTGTTTCTGTAATTAATATTTACTTCATTTGGCGTTTCTTTAATTACGTGATTAATCGGCCATTTGATACTACATGGTTGTGCATTTTTTATTTTATATTTGCTATGTTAATTCTTCTTTATAATCAAGTTGTTAGACCATTATACCTCTTCTAACGAATACAATTAGGAAACAAAAAGGAGAGTTTAACTTAAAACCAAAACAGACAACTGTTGTTTATTGGGTTGGTAGGATATGCATGGGGTTTGGTTGTTAGTTGGTACCCATAGTTTAATTCAACTATGACAGCTTCTTGTAACTTTCTCATATTCTCCTTTGAATTTTCTTGGTGTGCCCCATACTGTGTTCCCATGGCTGTGGAGTAATAGTAATAATATTAACCGCGGTAAAACAATTTCACTGATACTGAAATGACTCTTTGGCTATCTGATTACACTAATGAAGTAACCAGATGATCCGCTGTAACTGCAGGGATATAGGAATATTTACCGTCCTTTTACAGTATTACAAGATGATCCGAAACAGAAGGAAAAAAAAAGGGGAAATGATATGGTTGCTCAAGAACACCATTGTTTAGGCTGTACTATCTGGTTTTCTTTTCCTCTCAGCTTTGCTCTTGACAGAACAGGAAGAACAGTGTATATAGACAACTGGGGAAGATAGAACAATTGAAGGCTCTTCACTTTGATGAATCAAAGATTTGTGTATATATATATTATATATATTTGTAGTATCTATCTTTTTTTTTATCGAGCAGGGGAAGGAGTACTGAAGGACAATCTCATCCCGAGAATCCCCTGTTTGTAAGGCAAGAAGGTCCTCTTCTTCATGTCCTCCGACGCTGCTTTGTTCTTGGTGTAATGCAGCTCGTGAGCCGAAACGGGTCCTTTCCTCCTCAACGACCCACCATTCGAACCGTTGCTGTCCGTCGACCTGATGCTGCAGCTCTTCACATCGTCGTGCCTCCTGAACAACCCACCGAAAGCCGCATGCTTTCTGTAAGGATCTCTATCCGCAGCTCGCCCTTCCGACGCGCTTCTGAACAGCAGCAGGTCGCGCAGTCTCCACTTCCTCGACGAACTCTTTCCAGTAGCAACAGCAGAAGAAGAAACAGCCGCAGTTTGCTGCAGATTGTGCTCTGGCTCTGGCTGTTTTTGTTGCTGTAGTTGTTGGAATTGCCTCTCCTCTTCTTCCCATGGATACTGCGAAACCCTGTAAGGGGACAAAGACCTCGCGGCCCCTCTCCGGCTCGAACTCGAGGTAAGATTCCTCCCTCTCCCCCTTTCATTACTCGAATCAACAAACTCCATTGGCGCAGCAGCAGCAGCAGCTTGAGCTTTCTTCCTCCTGGGGGAGAAGGCGAAGGCGCCCTTTATGATCCGCTTCCCTTGCTCAATAGGCGACCTGGGGGACCTGGGGGAATGAATCAGCGGGCTTTTGATCTCCTCCACCTGCAGCAACCTCGGCGGGAGCTTCAAAGGCCGGATCTTGCCACCGTCAAACAGCTCGTCGGCAGCAGTAAGAGAGGACTCCTCCAGATCGGCGCTGAAATCGAAGGCGAAATCCTCGTCCTTGAAGGAAGGCAGCTTCTTGGGCGATTTCGGCGTCCCTGGTTTCTCTTCCCAGTGGAAAGGGACGCCGCCGCCGTCGTACTCTGAGAAGTTCTCGAAGCTGCGGTAGAAATCCGCCACCCGGCCCGGGCTCGTCGGGGCGCTGAGGGTGAGGTCGCCGAACCGCCGCGGGGAAGCCGGCGCGCTCAGGAAAGGCAGCGGCCTGGCGTCGTTGAAGTCGAATCCTGCCATCCCTCTGCCTGGTGATGAAGGTATGATCACTTCCATTCTCGACAGAATAATAGCTCTGAAATTATGTTTCTTGCTTTCTGGGTGCTACTAGGAAATGAATGAATGATTGCGAAATATGGCGAACTCTGCAATCTGGGAATTGGGAGGATTTGTGGGGGAATAAATATGGACGGGAGGAAGAGGGAAGGGAAGGGTAGGGCAGGGGGGCGGTAGGAGATAATTGACTATGGAGTCACAGGACTGTAGCCGCCGACTTTTAATAGTTGGTCAGTCTCTTCTTTCCTCTCGTTTCTTGTCTGGTTTTGTTTGCTTGCCGCGAATTTATTTATGTGGGAGTTCAGTTTCACATGGGGGGAAAGGGAATGACGAGGAGGGTTCCGGATTGGGGTATAGGCATCATAATAATTTGACCATATGACTAGAGAGACTAGAAGGGAAAGGAATAATTACAGAACTAGTCACTAGACTTTGAGTTACTAACAACTTTCATAAGGATGATATAGTTCTGGGTTTTCATTAGGTGCTACTTAGCGATGGCAATTTGAATTCGTATTGTCGGTATTACACAGAATGGATTCGCGATGGCAATTTGAATTCGTATTGTCGGTATTACACAGAATGGATTCGCGATGGAGCGGTTATTACCTGACCCATAGTAGATTGGGTGGGACATGGGTGTCTACTTCTGACCCGTCTTGTCCCGCTCCGTTATTTTCCCCACCCTATCTCAATTTTTTACTGTACCAATTCATATTTTTCTTATCTAGCATTTTCTTCAAGTAGTTAGAATCGATCTTTTAACTAGTTAGACTCAATTACCCATTCTATTATCACTATCTTTTTTCATTCATAAAGTGTTTTCCTTCGTTTTATCGTAAAAAGAAATTTTATATGTTTTTTTTTTCCGACCCATCCCGACCCGCAGTAGCGTTAGACTTGGTATGGGTCTTGAGATACCCGCCCCGTCCTGCCACATTACCATCACTAGGACTACTTAAGGTTCGAAACTAGTGGTATACCACTAGACCAAGCTCTTTATCAAACTTGTCATTGAAGTTTAGGATGTTGATATGATTGTCCCTTCATTTGACTCTCTCTCTTTTGTTTTTTCGACCAAAATAACTATAGATTAGGATAAGCACCATAACTAATGGTAAATTATGTCGTATGACCCTTTGATTAGGTGCTGTCTGTAAGGGGTGAGGGAGGAAGTGGAGTGGTTTCAGGTGATGTGCCCTCGTATTAGGATGTCTAATGAGTTTGGTATCGATATGGTTTCAAGTGTTGTGGCTACTCGCTAGGAATCGGGTTGGGTTACTTGGGTAAAAGGTTTGCTAAGGATCGAACATGAGTTAGAACAAAGTCATTCACTTCATGAATATAATAATGTGGACAGAAAATGCACACAATGTCCAATGATCTTTGTTATCTGAGAGTGCGTGTAAAAAGTGAAAACAAAGTTTAGGTGGTGACATGCTAGTGACCTCAAAGTGAAGTGACCATTTATGTAATTGGTGCTTTGTGGTGTTTTGGTGAGCAAGTAATTTCCGGTCCTGTTAACGGGTGGTAGCCTGGTTAGGTGAACTGTGATCTAGACGCGACGAGGAGCGTTGTTAATTAGGGGGAAGAAAAGTATATTGCGGCGAAAAAAGGACAGGTATTTTATTTAGGAGTTGGATTGGCCGTAAAAGGGAAGTAAGTATAGAGAGGCTATTAATCTTATATGGGAATTTTGTTGAGGGTAAAGATGACGCGTGTAGGGTTAAATTTCATTTCTTTTCATCTGATTTCTACCTTGGCGTTCGGTCAAAATCCAATGGCTAGTAACGAAGATAAAATAAATTCATTGTATAGTAAATAGTATTGAGCATAATTAGTATTTTATGCATTTAAAACTTTCATTTACGTACTATTGACCTAATGTCTCATTTTTCTCGTTCATTTGATGGCTCCCGTCCCGTAGTATACACTTAAAACCTGTATAACACTTTTAATTTCACAATCTTACGACTTTCGACGTACTACTAGATGTATTATTAGTTTAACAATTAAGTGAAATACAAGTATGCATTTTATATGTAATTTACTCGTACTGTATTTTATACTGATATTGATTTCTGTTGGATGTGCATTGTGCACCTTTACGTGCACTGGAAATTATGAAGTCATCTGTCATTATGCAGATTGTCTGTATATAATAGTTCCTTGTAGTGTGATTGACCGGTCAGTGATTGTGAACCTATGTCACTGCTTATATATGTTTGCTTGGGTTTTAACTTTTAACACGGAGAAAGAAGCTATAACTTAAGAACAAAGAGAAGTGGGATTAATCTAGAAATTGGGTTTGGTAGAAACTTAATCCCAAAAGTGAAAAACAAATTAGTGGTCGTATTAAACTTGTGTTACTAATTATATTGTGTGGTAGATAGGAAATTGACACTGATAGATACCAGTGCCCTCTTGTTATTTGGCTATACTTTAACTGCTTATGATGGAACGGAGTCTTGTTCCTAAATCCTAAGTCATTAAGTAATGGATTTATCGGGAGATTTTTATGATATTAGTTTTTTATGGATGTTGGTGGACAAATGACTGTTGGAACGGGTTCCAAGTTTAAAATATGGTAGAATGTTCTCATTCCCACATTGTCAATAGGTTAATCCTTCGAATTACAAAGTAACTATTTAACAAATATTTTGAATCACTAATTTCATTTTTTTTATTTGATAACCCAGGAACCTCAGCAACCTACATGCTACATGAGTGACAGCGGGACCTACTAAACCCGAGGGTACCTACATACTAACCATCAAGTGGAATCACTATTTCATGATAGTGAAATATATCACTAATTTCACTATAGTTATTTGTAGCGGGTTATTTGTTCTTCTAGTATATATTCCAAGAGTACCCCAGTCTCCCCCATATATTATTGTGTGTATTATTTGACTTTTGGCAATGGGATACATGTGTTTGTCTTGGAGAAACAATGGAATATGCAGGCCTTCTAGCCAGCCAGTGGGCCTTTGCCTTTGCCTTTGATTGAATTTAATCTACTCATCTTTCAAACTCGGGTGCCAAGTATAGGTGTATCTTACGAATCCAACAAGCTGAAGAGAGTCTAACACTACAACATACAGAGTTTAGTACTATGAATTGTAAAAGCAGCGAGTGATCCTTCTAGCTAAACAATTATATGAGCCTAACAGCAGGTGGTGGAGAGAGAAATATGAATGAGTAGGGACGTATTTGAATATTTGATAAGAATTTTACATGTAACTTTGCAAATATTTCAAAGCCAGGAGTGCAAAGGGAGGGAAGCGATTATAGCTTCTCACGACTTCAACCTAATTTTTCCACTGCTAAGTCGTTCTTTGAAGTAAAATTTGGAAGTTGAAGATCTCATTGTTATACACGTAGACTATGTGATGTCCCCGTCGAAGTGATGAGAGAGCCTATAGGGATAGTGGAGTCAAGCTAAAGGACCACCTTCCAAAATTAGAGTCGTCGTGCTAGGTTCAAGCCCTCGAAAGACGGTTAGATCTTTGCACTTTGGATGAAATATATCTACGAGTTGATAACAAGAATATTTAATAAGTGGTTCTTTCATTTTTGTACTATTCTCTTAACAATGACTCCGTGAATAAATTCAGTAAGCGAATCGTGCGAATTAGTTGTGACTTACTACTGCGATATTGATTCATCCTCTCAACACCTATAGCATGTTGTGATATGCACCGGTGCACATTTTCTCTCCAATCATCTCTCATTTTATCGGATGCTTTTCGTAATTTATATTTATATCTTATTTATCGTGCTTATTTTTAGATGGTTTGAGGGCTTGTTGGGATGGACATAAGCTGACTTAACCTAAATACTCTGTCTTTTTTTAATAACACATCTTGGGCGTAGTTTAATTCCGAGTTCGTGCACCTGTTTTTTGCCGTTTTAAACGACAAGAATCTAATAGCAAGAAAATATAGTTAGAAGACCATTTAATTCTTTCTATAAAGCATAGCAACTAGCAAGCGCCACAAACTATCCATTTCATAATACGTGTCTACTCTTCTGCTTTTTAGTTTCTGAGATGAATTTTCATAAAAACTCTCTTTTTTTCAAAATTAATTACGGATAACACAAATTTCTCATGATTATTGATTTTGGAGTTTAAAAATATTAGCATCCTCTATTATCAATAAATTCACCACATATTCACATTGCCAGGTTAGGTTTATACCGTCCATTTCCCAAAACACAGGGACTTCACTTTTCAGTTTTCACTATGGTTTGTGAAACCCTACCTAGTTCAACTATAAAATAGTAACGGAAGCTAAACCAATAAATGATATTTAGTGGTATTAACAGTTGAACTATCGTTAAATCATGATTTCACTATAAAATACTTTATCGCTCACTGTTTTTATATAATCTTTGATACAATTTCATACTTTTCACTTTTGAGTTTCACGTTAGGGTTAAGTTGACTTTTTCACTCTCTTTCTCGTGGAGTACCAGTTTGACTTTTTGACCTGCACTTGGGTCCAGTTTCTTGCTCTACAATTAACTAATACCACACGTGTTTTTTAAGGCAACAAATGGTTTGTGAAACCCTACCTAGTTAAACTATAAAATAGTAACGGAAGTTGAACCAATAAATGATATTTAGTGGTATTAACAATTGAACTATCGTTAAACCATGATTTCACTATAAAATACCTTATCGCTCACTGTTTTGATATAGTCTTTGATACAATTTCATACTTTTCACTTTTGAATTTCACGTTAGGGTTAAGTTGACTTTTTCCCCTCTCTTTATCGTGGAGTACCAGTTTGACTTTTTGACCTGCACTTGGGTCCAGTTTCTTGCTCTACAATTAACTAATACCACACGTGTTTTTTTAAGGCAACAAAATGCAAACGTTTTTTTTATTTTTTATTTTTTGAATTAATGATATATTTTTCCTTGTATCGTCAAGCAATAGTTATATTTATTTTGGGATGAGTACCAACCCTGCTATTTATTGTTACCAATTTTATTGCTAATTCCTATTATGTCTCATTACTTACGTACCATGCAATATAAAATTCTACACGTTGAACTCAATAATAATAAAGCAAATGGCCCTTAAAAAGTAATTAATAAAAGGAAATAGACTTTCTAGATTGTCGGACTTCCCCCCTTGAAATATATTATATTGTTCTCAATGCATATCGATCGGCGTCATTTTCAGATTTATGCAGACAACTAAACCTATCCAAACTAACAAACAAATAATGACTCAAAATAAGTTTTTTTTTAATTGGTCCGAATAACTTGAGTTATTTGCGAAAATGTTAGTTATAAATCTTTTATCACTTTCATGCACATTTTTTACTAATTAAAATAGCTAGTGACGACGAACCAGAACTTAATCTGGTGATACTATCACTAAGGGGTCGTTTGGTTTCGGTGACAGTTAAATTGATGCATTGTTATTAATGCATGCATAATAATATACATGCATATAAGAAAATTGGTGCATTGTAATAGGGTTAATTGGAATATTTAAATAAGTTATATTACTTTTTTTTGTGAAATGTCATTTTTACCCTTCGTTTTTAATAGGGTTAATTGCATGGTTGGTCACTGAGATTACCAAAAACGTTCAAGTTTTGTCACTCGAAATATTTAAATTCATTGGTGGTACTTCATTTTACAAAAACTGTTCACGTTCGGTCACCCTCCGTTAGCTGCCGTCCATCTCCGTTAAAGGAGTTCGTTAAGTGATGACGTGGAGGACGAAATCGTCTAATCAGCACTAATTAACCCGAAAATAGTCTGACCCGACCCACCTCGTCATTGAAACTCGCCAGCTCATCTAAACCTACCCAACCCTCTAACCAAACCAAACCAGATCAGACCCAACCCGACCCGACCCACCAACCCAACTACCCACCAGGATTAAATCCCTATATCAACAATCTAATCGCTTCCCTCCTGTGGAGATTCATCGTCGTCGCCGCAGCCGTAGACTGCGTTGGAGTTGTCGACAACGGCCCACTTATCGCCGATTTGAAGAACCCTAGAGCGATATTGGGGAGTGTAACTGACACGCCAAAACACAACACCTAACAATGGCCAAGTGTAACCACTGAAAGGGACTGCAGTATAGGCAAGTTTAATTATCAACCCGGGGTCTAGATCTACTGCTTACTCCGTGATTCTCTATTATCTAGCAAACTAAGTCGAGTGAGTGTTGTGAAAAGTAAAGGCAACAAGAAAGCAGTAAATTGTTCGGTTTTCAAAAGCAGGTAAGAGTCACTCGGGATTGAGTCCCCCTAGCCCCTTAGTTAGGTTCAATTGCAATTCCCTGGGTTGATTTACTGTTGATTAGACTGCGGAAGATCCGACAGTAGCTTGGAATCTCTTAAGCTGACCAAGCCCTCTCAGTCTAACTACCCGGCAGACGACTAGTCTTCACCGGGATAGAAAGCTGAGGCTATGAACACAGAACTCCACTACTGGCGTCAAGAACACCAGTACAAAGCAGTAAACTGGCTAACTCTCGTATAGCCAATCTCCTACTATCGAATGAAGAGGCTCTAACAACCTAATCAGATTCTATCTATCTTAGGTTGAAGCAGAAATTGAAACAAGCTGATCAGACTCAAATCAATTCATGAAACATGCGTCATTCGATTAAAATCAAACAGTAATATCATTCCCAAGTCATTACAATCAAATCCCTAACACAAGGAACTAGGGTTCTTCATACCCAAGTGAGAGAAGGGTTCTACTCCATAGAGAGAGAAGAGAAAACAAGAATCGGATTAGTCATACTCATAACGATGAGGATAATCTGCTCCGGGACGATGATTTCCACTCCTATGACGATCTCCAGGCTCGATTCGATGAAATCCAGCTCTAAGACAGCTTCTAGGATGTGTTCTTCGCACTTTCTCTCTATAGGGCTCTGTTTTTGCTCTCAAAACACGATTCTCCCACTTTTGGCTCGGATTAGGCATTAAAACCGGTTTCCCCGAGTTGCACGGCCAGGGTGCACGGCCGTGCACAACACCATTCTGGCCGTGCACCCTGAAACGCACCGTATCAATTATTGCGTCTTCGTCCATCTTGCACGGCCAGGCGCACGGCCGTGCAAGCTTCAGGGCCTGCCCGTGCATGGCCTCGGCGTGAGGCGCACGGCCAAATGGCCCAAGTGCACGGCCGTGCAGCCTCCTGGTCTGCCCGTGCACTCCCCAAAAAGCTCGCCCTTCGTCCGTTCTTCGTCCAATCGACCCCAGACTCGCTCCTAAGCCTTCATTCACGTATTAGGACCTGAAATAACACAAACAAGCACAACCTAGCGTGAAATCGGCCTAAAACACGAGAATGAACACCTCAAACGGTGTAAGTATGAGGGTAAAAACATGTGTAAATGACGGTCTATCAAACTCCCCCACACTTAACCGTTTGCTTGTCCCCAAGCAAACCAAGTCAGACACTAGGTAAGCTTACATATTTCAATCAACCAACATTGGTGACAAGTCATAAAGGCACAAAACACGTGAATCGCACTGGTTTTCAAACATCAATACATGCACAAGCTCAATAACAACCTGGACAACCACCACAAAGGACATTCGAGTGCATCAAATCGAGTAAAGGAAGAGTCTCCCGTCTGTTCACTGGCCAACCTAGACTTGATTCAACCACTTACTCAAAACAGTCAACTCATGCATCCAACTCAAGACATCAGAATAGAGACCGAGCAATCTAGGTCCTCACCGGGGTACAAGAGCATATAGAAAATGAAAATGAATCACTCACTCTCGACCAGTGGGGTCAGGACAATTTGATGCGAAAGATGCGCATGCTATTTCTCTCAATACCTATCATCTCTTCACCATGATGGCAGCCTCTAAATGCTAGAGTTCACATATGGGGTGTCACCACTAACTAATCAGGGGGTCTTAGACGCAGGTTCAAATGACTGGCTAGGGTCTTGGACATGGGGAAAAAGCCTTTTAGGTGGTGGAAGTATTCATAGCAAAAGGTTCCACATTTTCCAGACACACAATCACAGTCAAACAACCCGGTATTTTCTTTCTGCTATTCTGCATTACTCAATATCTTAAGAGCACAAGAGCGAAAGAGGCATAAACGTCAGCATTTCCAAGCCAGACTGCTAAGAAACACTGCTTACTGGGCATTATTCAGATTTTTGGTAGTGGCTCTCTTTTGCTTTCAATTTTTTTCTTTGTTTCATTTTTCTTTTCATTTCCTAAGAGAGCCACCACTTCTGCATAAATTTCAAACACCTGCCCAACTTTTAAGCACTACCTCCAACACTCACATAGACTTAAGCAGAAACAGTAGAGAATATATAAAAACCACTCTGTGGAACCTTCTAAAAGATGCAACAAGGGTGATTTTTTCCATTATAGACCAAAAGAAAGGATAACACACGACTCAAAGGGGCTGACTAGGGGATATGACACATCAGGACAGTCAGTTTTGGGCGTGGGCTAATCCTATGCCCCCATCATCTTAGCTAGTGACAACGTGAATGCTACACATCATGGAAGAGGGATCTATCGCACAAGAAAGAAACGAGCAGGCTCAAATCTCACATGGCTACCTATATGCTCTATCTCACATTCTGATACCCTGAACTAGATGCATAAACGACTGTTAAGAACAAGTAATCAGATCAAGTCAGATCAAGTCACAGTTGGCAAGCAAAAAGTTGAAAAACTGAACCCCTACATCGTTCTACTGCACATCTCAGTCCTCATCATAGGTTGTCCTAGTCGCAAACAAGTTGTCATGCATTAATCCGAAAACCAATCAATTCATCCATCAAAACACAGTGCCAATATGATCAAACAGCAGTACTTGGAGCCCTCAAATCGTAAGATTCGGACAGCGGACTAGGCTCCAAGCACCATCATAAATATTCCAACCGATACAAAGCATCCCCCCACACTTAAGCACGACATTGCCCTCAATGGAGTAGAGGGAAAGATAAGGGGAACGATGTTACCGGGTAAGAACACTGCTGGGGGACTGGAAGTGGACCAGTCAGCGAGGCTAGCATCAGCAAAACACACTGGGTGATAGAAACCATAGTTCCAAGTGGACAAACCGACAAAAACAAACGAAAGAAAAACAAACCTTGGTGGGGTTGCCTCCCCACAAGCGCTTCTTTTAGGTCTTAGCTAGACGGTGGCTCCTAAGTTTCGGTCCACCCCAAAACCTCCTTGAAGTTGAGGTTCTCGTCGATAATGTGGAGTCTCAAGTCACAAGCAAGTGAAGTGATAGGTGATGAAGACGGCTCGTGACCTTGAGGAAGATGAAGTCTCCACTCACGAGACCTCTCCTTCGCATCTGCTCTTGTCTCATTGCCCCAAACCAGATAAGATATATTCGATTGACCACCATCGTATCCACCAAGAGGGATTGATGTTGATGTGGTCTTAGTTGGGCAAAGAGACACTGCAAATGGGTCCTTGCCAAGCAGCTCCTCGAAGTTTGGTGGAGATATCAAGTGTAACATAGGCTCGGTGCAAGCCTCTTTCACCTCAACTTCATCCTCAGCCTGGACGCCAATTGCCTCCACAACCCCCCTACCTTCTTCAAAATGTGGTCTCTCCCCTTGGAAAAGATCAAGAACTACCTCTTCTTTACTTCCTTCCTCATCCTCCACAACTTCCTTCCTCATCCTTGCTCGCTCTTCTTCTTCTAGAACATATTGGAGAGCAAGTCGCCAAGCAATTTCTTCAAGGGAATCATCTTGCATCTCCTCGCACTGGTCCAGCATGTTAGAGCAAAAATGAAGAACGGTGTGATCTGCCACCAGAGGACTTTCATGATCATGATTATCATGGAAGTTCTCTGTGATAACTTCTGTAGGCTCCTCAACGCCCCCGCTGCCCTTGTCATCCTCCGCCTCTTCTAACGAAGTAGCAGAAAGGTGATCTTTAGCAGGCTGTGAGCAAATTTGCTTCACCCACTCTGTTTGCTTCGCTGAGCACTGAACAGTCTGCTCCATGTCATGGAGCAATGAGGGATCGGAAGAGGCAAGGGCTTGGATTTGAAGATCCATCTTGGAGCATGCTCTCTCAGTGTCTCGAGCAAGCTGCTCCACGAGAAGCCTTAATTGTTTGTTCGGATCTTCCAGTGAAGTGTAGCATGGCTCTGCTGGTTGTGGCAGGAACTCTTCTTGAAAAGGATATTGTTCTTGAGGTTCCCAAGGGTTTGGTTGTTCTCCATAGTAGGGGGGTTGGTACTGACATCCGACTCCATAGTCTTCTCCTCCTTGATTGCTCCAGGAGGTCTCGGGGTAATACCACACGGATGGTGGTTGATACCCCCAATGGTTGTAGAAGCCATGAGGATCCATGTTTCAGAGCTGCACCAACAAAAACAAAACACCCAAGTGAAAAGCAAGGGTGGAAAGGAAAAGAAATGCAATAAATAAAAAGCTAGAGTAACAAATTTTCACGTTTCCCCAATAATCTAGAGGGTCCCCGGCAACGGCGCCAAAAACTTGACACGCCAAAACACAACACCTAACAATGGCCAAGTGTAACCACTGAAAGGGACTGCAGTATAGGCAAGTTTAATTATCAACCCGGGGTCTAGATCTACTGCTTACTCCGTGATTCTCTATTATCTAGCAAACTAAGTCGAGTGAGTGTTGTGAAAAGTAAAGGCAACAAGAAAGCAGTAAATTGTTCGGTTTTCAAAAGCAGGTAAGAGTCACTCGGGATTGAGTCCCCCTAGCCCCTTAGTTAGGTTCAATTGCAATTCCCTGGGTTGATTTACTGTTGATTAGACTGCGGAAGATCCGACAGTAGCTTGGAATCTCTTAAGCTGACCAAGCCCTCTCAGTCTAACTACCCGGCAGACGACTAGTCTTCACCGGGATAGAAAGCTGAGGCTATGAACACAGAACTCCACTACTGGCGTCAAGAACACCAGTACAAAGCAGTAAACTGGCTAACTCTCGTATAGCCAATCTCCTACTATCGAATGAAGAGGCTCTAACAACCTAATCAGATTCTATCTATCTTAGGTTGAAGCAGAAATTGAAACAAGCTGATCAGACTCAAATCAATTCATGAAACATGCGTCATTCGATTAAAATCAAACAGTAATATCATTCCCAAGTCATTACAATCAAATCCCTAACACAAGGAACTAGGGTTCTTCATACCCAAGTGAGAGAAGGGTTCTACTCCATAGAGAGAGAAGAGAAAACAAGAATCGGATTAGTCATACTCATAACGATGAGGATAATCTGCTCCGGGACGATGATTTCCACTCCTATGACGATCTCCAGGCTCGATTCGATGAAATCCAGCTCTAAGACAGCTTCTAGGATGTGTTCTTCGCACTTTCTCTCTCTAGGGCTCTGTTTTTGCTCTCAAAACACGATTCTCCCACTTTTGGCTCGGATTAGGCATTAAAACCGGTTTCCCCGAGTTGCACGGCCAGGGTGCACGGCCGTGCACAACACCATTCTGGCCGTGCACCCTGAAACGCACCGTATCAATTATTGCGTCTTCGTCCATCTTGCACGGCCAGGCGCACGGCCGTGCAAGCTTCAGGGCCTGCCCGTGCATGGCCTCGGCGTGAGGCGCACGGCCAAATGGCCCAAGTGCACGGCCGTGCAGCCTCCTGGTCTGCCCGTGCACTCCCCAAAAAGCTCGCCCTTCGTCCGTTCTTCGTCCAATCGACCCCAGACTCGCTCCTAAGCCTTCATTCACGTATTAGGACCTGAAATAACACAAACAAGCACAACCTAGCGTGAAATCGGCCTAAAACACGAGAATCAACACCTCAAACGGTGTAAGTATGAGGGTAAAAACATGTGTAAATGACGGTCATGTGTAAATGACGGTCTATCAGTAACAGAGTGCAAGCCGCTAGATCTTCTGCGGACCGTGAATTCGAGAAGCCATTTGAGGGCGAAGAAGGGGACTCTGGAGCGTGAAAATTATCCATGAGGTTGTGAAAACCGGATCGTCCAGCAGGTATCCGTGGTTGAGATTCGGTTCTTTCTCGTTAAAATCGATCTTTTGTTTGCCGTTTACTTGTTGAATTGCGAATGAATACAAGTTGGCCCGACATAACCACAGATTACTCGCAATTGGTGGTAGATATAATAGAGAAGATAGCGAGGGAGCACTTGGATACCTTCACCGATCTCATCATCTTCTTCAGAGTCGGCAAATCATGGAGATCCGTTGCCGTCGAATCAGCCCGCAGACGTTGGCTTCCGGGACTGCTCGTATCCGATGTAAGAACCGACAAACTGCTGGGTGACCCCTCCGGCTTCTGCGGCCCAAGCAGCTAGTGGAGAGTGACCGAACGTAACCTAAACGTTTTTTTTTTGTAAAGTGAAGTACCACCAATGGATTTAAATATTATTTTTTTTTTTGATGAATCAGCGGGTTATATATTCATCAAAAAGAGAGTTGCTAGCAACAACCTTGCTAGCTACGGATAATAACATTCAGTAACATAACAACAAATCAACCTACTAATCTGAACCTACCTCTGAAACAGAAAAACTAGCTTTCCCAGAAATGTTGCACTCGTTCACTCCCCAAGACATGAACCACCTCAGCTTTCATACTCAAGATCAGATCAGTTAATCCCCTCACCGTAGCACCATACATTCGCCGACATCTCTCTCTCCAGAGGTGACTGAGCCATGTTTGCCATATCATCCTACCTGTTTCAGCCACCTCCTCCTTCTTGTTATATTTCTCAATCATCCATAATAACATGTCCTCCCATGTTTGATGCTGTGGGATCTGCATAGAACCTGTAAACAAAGAATTCAAAACCTGCCTAGAAAAAGGGCAGAGTACAAAGAGATGTTGCCTGTTCTCTACTCCATCACCACACAGAACACATTCCATCGAACCTTGAAAACCCCATCTCTGCATACTCTCTTTCGTGTGAATGTTGCCTCTAATAATCAACCAAGTCAGTAATCGGTTACTTGGAACAGTCACCCCTTGCCAAACCAACCTCCACCAGTCAACCTTCTGCTGAGCAGGCCTAATAAGCTGCCAAACTCGTTTAATTGAGAAACGAGGCATTGGCATCCCATCAAGCAGAAACACACCACCTCTGCTGGATATGAATGGAGAGATTTTACCTCTAAGTTTCAGGATTCTGCACCAATTCCAAGATCCTGCCTTGCTATTGTGAGCCCATAAACATCTCCCCTTGAGCTTATACTTGGAAATCCAAGCCACCCATAAAGATCCCTCTTTGAGCAGGATCTGCCATATGTGCCTTGAGGCACACGCCTGGTTCCAACTTTTCATATCTCTAAATCCCAGGCCCCCTTCTTTTTTTGGAAACGTTATCTTCTGCCAAGCAACATTGGCTCTGAGTTTAACTCCTCTCTCCACACCCCATATAAAGTTGCTACACAACTTCTCCACTTCCTTAATCACAGCTTGAGGCAAAATAAAAACAGACATCCAGAATTGAGACAAACTGTAAAGAACAGTGCCAACAAGTTCTATCCTCCATGCATACGACAGTGACTTGGCTTTCCAGGCAGTAATTCTAGCAGTTATCTTCTCAATGAGTGGTTTACAAGCAGTGATACTCAGCTTACCAGCAATCAAGGGAACCCCCAAGTATCTAACAGGGAATTCCCCAAGCTTATACCCATACCTAGCAGCTCTGACTACCCTCTCCTCCTGAGGTAGCCCTCCAAAAAACAACTCACACTTACTAGGGTTAGACTGTAAACCAGATACTTTCCTGAATTGAACCAAAATCCGCTGCAACTCCTGTATCCCATAATTTGAAGCATCAGTGAAGACCAACAGGTCATCAGCAAAGCAGAGGTGGGTAAGTTTAATCCCTTTACACATTGGGTGATAGGGGAACCTCCCTGCAGTAGCAGACTTATCTATCAAGCAGGTAAAAATCTCCATAGCAACTGCAAATAGGTAAGGGGACAGAGGGTCCCCTTGCCTAAAACCCTTCCTTGCAGGAAAATACCCTACCAGACCCCCATTGAAACACACACTCAACCTTGGGGTGCTAACACACATTTTAATCCAGGTAATGAATCTATTAGGGAGCCCCATACACTTCAAAACTTGGAATATGAAAGACCAATCAACTGAATTGAAAGCTTTCATCAGATCAATCTTTAAAGCACATCGAGGAGATACTTTATTATGTGAGTACTTGCTAACCAGCTCATGAGCCATCATTATATTCTCACCTATTAGTCTGCCCTTAACAAAAGTCGTTTGATTTTTGCTGATCAGAGCAGGGAAAAGAGGGCTAAACCTATTTGTAATAAGCTTAGAAATGCATTTGTACAAAATATTGCAGCAAGAGATCGGTCTAAAATTTTTCATGTCATATGGATTAGGTATTTTTAGGGATCAAAGTGAGAATAGTTGCGTTCACTTGATTAGGGATTTTGTCCTGCTCAAAACAGTATCGAATAGCATCAGTTACCTCACATCCAATGACTGGCCAGGCATATTGAAAGAAAGCCGCAGAGAAACCATCTGGTCCTGGGCTCTTATCCCCATACATTTTGAATATAACATCCTTGATCTGTTGCTCAGTGAAAGAGTCACAGATCCCTTCAATTTGATCCTCATTAAGCTTCCTTTTCAACAAGCCAGAAACATATTCATCCGTTTGAGGTTCCACTGCAGAGTCAGCCACACCAAGTAACCTCTCATAAAACCGCACAGCAACTTGAGACATTTCATCCACATCTTGAACTTTCTCTCCTTGCTCGTTTCGTAGGACCCTGATTGTACTTCGCTTCTGCCTAGTTCTGAGTGATCTGTGGAAGTAGGCTGAGTTTGAATCCCCAGTTCTCAACCAGGTTTCCCTCGACTTCTGCTGAAGAAAAACTTCCTCATCGTGGCATACTGATTTTAACTCTTGCTCCAGCCTGATCATAGTATCAAATGTTACAGTAGTTGGATTAGACAGAGCTTGCTGCTGCATCAGTAGGACCTCGGCTTCTTTAGCTTTTACCCTTTCTCGCAGGTCAGAATACTCCTCCCTGTTTAGCTTTCTTAGCAAGTTTTTCAGAATTTTCAGCTTCTTACACACTCGGATAAGCGGATGCCCTGTCACCCTGCTGGACCAAGCTTCTGCTAATAATGCATCAAACGTAGGATGCCTCAGCCAGAATTTAAAAAACTTAAACGGCTTTGGAATTGACTTCAAAGAGGAGCAGGTATCAATATAGAGTGGACAGTGGTCTGAAACTCCAGGGGCTTGAATCTGCACCTTACTGTCATTCACCAACTCTAACCAAGAAAAATTAATCGGAACCCTGTCTAACCGCTTTGCAATTGGATTCGCGGCCTGCTTGTTTAACCATGTGAACCAAGGGCCAGTTGCCTGGTGTTCCTCTAACTCCATACCATTTATCCAATCATTAAAATTCAGCATACGTGTATCCATTGTAGGGGAATTAGAAGCTTCAGAAGATGCTCTGATATCGTTGAAATCACCCATAATAATCCAAGGAGCTTGAATCACTTTGATACTACTCAGCTCATTATATAACTCCCTTCTACTGGCTTCCTCATTAGAAGCATAAACCACTGTCCCAAAGAAAACCTGAGCCCCACTAACCATAAACTGTATGTATTGATCTGAAGAATGAAGAACAGTAAGCTGGATATCTTGTTTCCAAAGTAACCAGATTTTCCCCAACCCATTTGAATTGTGTTGTATCCTCTTCTTCCAGTCTGGGAACCTCTTCTCAGCTAGTTTATCTGTCTCAGAGGACCTTATTCTTGGCTCTAATATGGCTACTATATCTATGCTATATTTATTTATCTTTCTAAGTATAGCTGTATATTTACCTTCTGCTTTGAACCCTCTAGTATTCCAGGTAAGGATTTTCATCTCTTACCCCTGCCCCTTCCACCTTTACCACCTCTTTTTGGTTGAATAGGAACCAAAGGTGAATCCACCCAAACTCTCTTTCCTTTGTCAACCAGAGCCTGTCTGTTCTCCTTTCCTTGATCTCCTCGATCCAACTTTCCACAGTCCAACCCCTGCACACCAGCATTTGAATCCCCACCCCCTGATGGTGATCCCCTCACAACCTGTGCAAAGCTTGGAGGAGAACCCCCATTAGAGGACAGAAGAGGTAATTTGTCCTCCATTGAATCAACAGCCTGCTCAGTTACCGTATCAGATACTTCCCCAATTTCTTGTCCCTCATCCAACCCCTCAAATTCGGCCTGCAACCCCTCATCCAAGTTCTGTCCCTGTACCATAGCTTCCCCTTCAACTGTTTGACCACCCTGCACCAGTGACTCTTGTTCCTCCTCTTGATTGACTTGCACATCTTTAGCCTGCCACTGAGTTATTGGCTCTTGCATACAACTGTGCCCAAATAGACAGCACATCGAACACACCTTCGGCAGATGCGAATACTCCAGCCCAATTTCAAAATCAGGATCATTATCTGGGTAGAATCTAACTTTTGCAGGAAACCCACAATCAGCAGCTAGTTCGACACATACCTTCGCGAATCCAAGTTGAGCCCCCACCCTAGTTCTCTGATCAGTCCAAAGCGGCTTCCCGATGACACTTGCTACCCATTCCACCCCGTCACTACCCAAATATTCCAAGGGCAATCCCCTAATCGTGACCCAGATCGGAAGAGTAGCCACCTTCGGCACCACTGGTTGAATGCCAACTTCCCATTTTCGGAAAAAAATTGGGTTGCCCTTGAAATGCCATGGTCCCGAAGTAAACACCCATTCGCACGAAGCAGAAGAGGGAAACTGAAAGATCAAAAGCTTCGGGCCAAACCGCGAGACCCTTACCACGCCATCTCTCCCCCACAGCTTATTAGCCCATGACTGGAGCTCAGCAACCGCTGGACGCTTCCCGACGAACTGATCCACCAAGGAATCGCGCCATCGTTCTGCGCCCTTCTCCTTTACCTCTTTGGGGATACGAAACCCATCGTTAACTCTCTCCGGAGGCCTGAACGTAAGTCGCTTCTCCGGAGCTACTGCAAACAGACTTGCCCATGAGCCCTCACCAGCTTGAGAAGCCGGCGAGGCGGCCATCGCCCGATAGGTTGACCAAACTTAAACGTTTTTTTGTAATCTCAGTGACTGACCAACCATGCAATTAACCCGTTTTTAATATTAACGAAACAACACACATAAAAAGGTAGAGACATAGATGAAACAAAAGAAAACTCAACAACCTCTACCAAACAATCTCAACAGTCTCAACCAAAACTTGAGATTTAACTATCACTCATTTTGAGTGATAGTTTGTGTCAAATCAAGCAAACAATGCATGTATTGTTTGTGCAGAAAATTCAAAAAAACGATGCATTGTGGACAATGCTCAATGCATGTATTGTAACTATCCTCACCAAACTATTCGAATTGCAATTTCCGGCAGACCCCTTTCAGTAATATGTTGGGGGAAAAAACTAGCCAACGACCCTCATGCTTCGTTTGTAGGGATAGCAATGGGTCGGGTTGGGTCGGGTTTTGCCAATCCCAAACCCAAACCCATGGGTTTATCAGTGAAAAAAATCCGGGGTAAAATCCGCTGGGTTTGAAAAACTCAAACCCAACCCAACATGCTGGGTATCCATGGGTTCATGGGTACCCATGGGTTCCTATCAAAATTAAGGTCAAATATCAATCTCTCAATACAAATTATCCATATATAAAACACCATTCTAGAAAATTCAAGTAAATCACAAATTAACTATACAAATTGTTCAACACCAATCTAGAAAACTTAAGAAAATTGAAGCAAATCACAAATTATCCATAAATAACATGATTAATTGAAAGCTTCTTCCTTCCAATTAAGTTTCTTCACTCTCCACTCGATAACATCAACTTCATTCTACACAATTTGAAAGAAAAAATTAGACATATCTCCACAAACATAAATAAGATTAGTTGTTTAGAATATTAAATATACCGATAAAATTAACTATATGGGTGTGGGTGGGTACCCATGGGTCGGGTTTACCTAAACTCAAACCCAACCCGATGAATAGTGAACGGGTTTAAACCCAAACCCGGCCCAAAACCCGTCAACACGGATTTTACCCGCGTTGACCGGGTTGGGTCGGGTGGGTACCCGTGAGTTCGGATTTTGTTGCCATCCCTATTCGTTTGCTATTGGTTATCTGTATGAAAACGAGTTGGTTATATAATCCGAGTTGTTGAGAGGGATCCATGTATGAATATTAACCACTTTCTTACACGCCTTCTTAAACGAATGTGAACCCTTTGGCTTAAAGTCTGCGCATGCCAATCATACCATGTAAGACAACGGTTAATATTGGGATTTATGAAGATTTGAACACATAACCCGAGGAAAAACTAACTTTGATATCATATAAAAACCAAATGATCCAAATAACTCAAACAATCCTTGAGAGAAACCTATCCAATTTTTTCTTGCTCTTCCTTAGTAGCAGGCGGGAAAGGAGACGATATCCATCTGCCTAATTTTAATTGTATGGATATTAAACGATAACTTCAAAATTCAAACATCCGATAAATTGAAACGACATGAAAAGAAATCTCTGTGTCTCTCGTAAATAATTTAGTCTCTGTATTTGCTTGACCCTCCAGCAACTGCAAGCACCAAACAGACGACCCTACGTCTTTTCTTACCTTCAATAATGAGTGCTGACCTGATAATATATACAGAAAGAAGTTGTAAGTATATATATATATATATACACGATATATAGGCAATTAAGTAGGTAATTACAAACTAACTAATAAAAGTACAGACTAGGTAAGGGAAAACGATATATGATCCGATTGATGCTTAGTTAATTAATAAGTATAATTAGTTCTGTTTATAATTTTTGTTGATTACTTAATTATATGTTTAGATTTCTTGTTGGAGTTTGGGATTCATTAGGTATTATAAGTTTCCCTCCCAAGTGTGGATTGTGTAAATCATAGTTAAGTTTTGGTCCCAATAACTGGAGTTGAAAGAGGTCAATGTATGGTATTTAACCACTTCTTTACATGCCCACTCAAACGAAAGTCAACTTATGAGCTTGAAGCTTTGCACAAGTCTCCTCATACCATGTGCTTTAAAACAACTGTCAATATTGGGAGTCGTGAGGACTTGAGCACGTGATCTCAAGAACAAACCAACTTTGATAGTATGTCACAAACCAACTGGTCCCAATAACTCATGTTGTTGAGAGATGTCAATGTATGATACTTAACAACTTCCCTACAATGCAAAGTATTTTGATATCAAAGATGGAAGCTATTCCTTGTTGTCTGAATTTCATAGCGAGTTGAGTAGCTAGGTTTAAAGCTCATTCCTCTCTCCCTCAAGATTGAATTACTGTTCTGGATAATGAACTAAGTCAAAATCCAACAACTTAACAAAGGTTTGTTGTGGAATGAATTAAACTTTTGTTCCTACGTGATTGGAGGGCACGTTCACAAAACACACGGTTAGGAAATGTAGAATAATCCTAGTCCTAGTTGACGTTTTTCCCCTGGGTTTCTGTTTATCGTTTAGGTTCTGTTTAGGTCTTTTTAGAACTCTATCTATTTGTACCATGTGATCTGTAAAGGCAGCCGAAGGATGCATGGAGAAAGCACATATATTTTGTCGCAGCCAGGAGGCTCCAATTCGCAAAGGCAAGCCTTACACTTGGCACCGTTCTCGTTATTAACTGTTTTTTTTTTTTTTTTCTTAATGGAGTTTCCTGTTATTGGTTAAGCCTTGCAGTTTGAACCCTAATCTCTCTTTATTATTTATGTCTGAGTCATTAGTCGTAGAAGTGCAGTAGCAGTGTTAATCAGTTACCAGGCAGAGAATTAGTACGTAGTGAAACTATATATAAAATGTACTGCCTCTAGAAAGCAGGAGTAGGGATGATGACAATTGAATTCGGAGGTGTGGATAATCTAGTTCGGCTCAAACCGATCAAATCATGTAAAATTCGGTCCTGACGGTTCTTAGTTTGGTCGAGCATGGTTTTACTCGCTTTTCACCTGACTCGTACTCAAAAAGCGAAACGACATTGTTTTGTATGTAACCTTAATAATATGGATGGATTTATTAGTTTTTCTGGCACTATAGTCGACCCAATGATATGGATAATTTGTGAATGTTATTAGTTTTTATGACAAAATAATTGTGGACAAAATCTTGATAATATAAAAAGAGGACTTTGGAAGAAAGTATGCATGGTTATGTACATGAACCTATAGTACTCATGCCCCCTTGGTCTCGAGTACCGTTGGATTGAGTTTTCTCTTCCAAGATTCAATGTGTGTTTACCAAGTTGTTTTGGCAGATGCATCTGCAGGGTTGAGCAGTGACGAAGTCAGAAATTCGAATGAGGGGGGACTGACTTGAACTGCCGTAATTGGGAGGGGGGGGGGGGAGAGGGGACTAAAGCCTTACCGATTATTCTAATTCATAAAGTTGTGCAAAATTTACATGTAATTTTATCTAAATTTCAAAAATTTATGAGGGCTACAACCCTTCATAGTTTCAACTTAACTCCACCACTGTTATTGAGTTTAGGTTTGAAGAAATTCGATCCAGGAGAGCAGCTAAATTGTATGAGCTAAATTGCTAAAAGTAGTGTTGATGTGACTTGAATCGGACTATCAGCCGCTACGACTGGTAATCGGTGGGGGTGCGGGGGCAACGCCCCCGGCCCACGGTGTATGGGCTCAATGTTATTTGGGTTCGGGTTCTGGGCCTGGTCTGTAACCGTTTCATTTGTCAGATTGGATTAGGTTTAGACCCACATGGGGAAGTACTATAAATACTTCTCATACTCCTCTGTAATCTGTAATCTCCTTAATATAGTGAAACTGGCTCTCTCTCGCCCGTGGACGTAGCTAACACACATCGTGTTAGTGAACCACGTAAATCGTGTGTCTGTGTTTTCCGATTCTCGCTTTCGTATTCTTGCTTTGTCGATTCCAGCGATTTCCCGATCCGTAGCAGCGCGTTTATAACAAGTAGTAGTGTAGTTTTGAATATATGGTTTATTTGCCTAACCCAACTTTCATTTTCACAAGTCCTCCCCCATAAACTTTGGAAAAAAGTGACGTTGCTGGAAACTATCTTTGCGTGATAGCATGATTTGCCTAACCCGATCCATGATTTCGAATTGCTTGCGCTGCGGCTGCGCAACGATTAGGGGTGGGCATTGGGTGGATCGGGTGGATTTTGACCATAAAATGCACCCACCCGCGCTTAAACGGATTGCTAATTTTTAACCCACCACCCACCCACATTTAGTTCGGGTTGGATCGGGCGGATGGTGGATAATGCGGGTGGGTTTGTGGGTTCACCCACATCATAATGTATATAATATAAAGGAGTTAACTTGACATGATAATAGGTGAAGAGAGTTATCGGGGGAAACAAGAAGATGAAATAGGGCAAAATAATGTCGAATTAGTTCTTAATTTGGATAGAAATTCTATTATGAAAGAGTTTTCTACAGATTAAGATGATTTTCAGGTGCAAGGAACTAAGGTAAATAATTCCACGAAGGAAAGAGCGGTGATCGAGGCACAAGAATTAGAGGGGAAAATTAAAGGGAAGAAGAGGGGATCGCTATTTGGAAGGTTGACTTTGAGGTTCAAACTCCAGGAGCAGTCCTAGTTTATGTCTAACGTCTCCACTCTCCCCTCTCTAGCGCCAACGAATTTGATCTTTTTGTTGTTGGGTTGAGCGGGTCACCCGCGCACCCACCCACAACTCACCCACCACCCGGCGGATGGCTCCCAGCGCAACCCGTCACCCACCCATAGACTCACCCACTTAACGAAATTCGGGTCAAATGCGGGTGGGTCGGTCCAAACCCGCGGATGATCCGTCCGCATGCCCAGCCCTAGCAACGATACCATGCAGATCCGCAAAAAGCCAAACCAGTTGGGCCTCATTCCATACTAGTTCGGCCAGGCCCAAGCTCGGTGGCTATGAGATTACTCACCACTTTTCTGACCCACCAACAGGTACAGTTACTGTGGATGTGTGATTATTGGGCCCGGTTATGTCAGTATTATTCCTCTTACTACAGTTGAGTACTTGAGTTTGAGCATTCTGTGATTTGAGGCATTTTTTTTAAAGACAATAATTTCTTTTTTTTTTAATACCTTATTTTGGTCCAAACTATGATCATATAATCAATTTTGGCTCGTGGTTTCACAAATTAACATCATAGTCTCAATTAGGGCTGGAAGTTTGGTACCGGTATTTGGGATATACCGAATACCGTACCGAATTTGTCTATATTTGGTATTACCGAATACACGTATTATTTTGTGGGATTGGGATTGGGATTGGGATTGAGATTGAATTTTAATTGTTATTCGGTATTAGGGATTACGGGATTGGGATCGATATATACCGAAATACTGATCAATACCGAAATATAAGCTAGTGTGTATTTTATCCTCTCAACTACTCTCTCATTCAATACTATGCGACCCTCAACTACCAAAAGTGTCATTTAATTATACATAGATCATTACATCACTATTTCACACTAGTATTAGTCGTCTCTAAACATCAAATTAAAGATTACCAATTACAAGAACTTGAGATGTTAGCTCTAGGCAACTCAAGACTATTTGCTTAGTCTCTTTACCCTAAATTAAACAATAAAATCTAATTTATATATTTAATTATTAATTGCAAAGGTAATTAATTATGTATTCGATAATACTGATTGGGATACCGAGGTACCGATTGGGATACCGAAATTATTTAGGGATTGGGATTGGGATACCGAAATTATTTAGGGATTGGGATCGGGATTGATTTTAGGGTGTAATTCGGTATTCGGGATTTCGGTATTTGGTATTGGGATACCAATACCGTACCGATTTCCACCCCTAGTCTCAATTATGCAACATATAGACTCAATTGGTCCGACACATGGTTTGACCGTCAATTTGGATGGTCAACAGTCAACACCATTGATCGTTAGTAAACACGCCATGTCTTTGCCTCGTCAGCGTAATAATCATTAAAAAAATTCAAATTCAAATGATTTTTCTAATTTCTATTATTTATCATTATCAAATGAACCAAAAATAAAATGATAAAAATATATTATATATTTTTTAGGTAATTTGAAAATGATAAATTTTATAAATTAACAAAAAAAAAATTATTTTTTGGTTAATTTGAAAATGATAAATAATAGAAATTAGGAAAATAATTTGAATTTTTTTAATGATTTTAACGCTGACAAGGCAATGACATGGCGTGTTGACTAACGGTCAACGACGTTGACCATCCAAATTGACAGTCAAATCATGTGTCGAGCCAATTGAGTCCATATGTTGCATAATTGAGGCCATGATGTTAATTTCTGAACCCACGTACCAAAATTGATTATATGGTCATAGTTCGGGCCAAAATAATATATTAACTTTTATTTATCCTTTTCTTTTTTATAGGAGTATAGGACAACTAAACCAGATTGTAACTAGCTCTTGTTAACAAAAAGGGTTACTTATAATTTATTTTATGAAAAAGCAAATGATAACCTATTTGACATGTGAGATTTATTGTATCCTACCATACTCATCCACTAACAATAGTGATGAAAATTTCACTAAGATATGCTCGTCTTGATTTATTCTGATAAACTATGTGAGTGTACCATTTGACTCACTAGTAGCATAGTATGCAGTTCTTGATCTATTCTGATAAATTATGTGACTGTACCATTTGACACACTAAGAGTATGGTATGCAGTTCTTGATCAATTTGATAACTTATGTGAGTGTACCATTTGATTTGATCCACTAGTAGCATAGTATGCACATCTTGATATGTTTTGATGAATTATGTAAGTGTACCATTTGACCCACTAGTAGCGTTGTATACACTTCTTGATCTTTTAGAATCAATTATGTGAGTGTACGATTTGATCCACTAGTAGTGTGGTATGCTCTTCTTATCGATCTACTACCATCAACAATGTGGGTGTACCATTTGAGTCACTAGTAGTGTGTGGTTCTTCCCTCCAACCCCACCTCCAATCTACCATGATCAAATTTCTTTTATATTTATTTTTACTTCTTTTAAGTAATATCTTACATTTAATATTAGCCACAACTAGGTATGAGACTTGGTTACGTCATAAGAAAGAGTTGACCTACCTTATCATATGATCTATACGTAAACAAAATTATACGACTTGACTCATACCATACATGAGGCAGTTGTACGTGTTGAGATAACTATCCAAGCATCCTTTGCATTCCCAAACGAAATTTCTCGGGTGGTTTTATTTATGGTTCTATGACATCCACAAGTCCATGCTTCGTTTTCAAGATATGGAGGGAAAAAAAAGAGAATTAGAAACCAACCCACCCCACTACAGGAAGCTCCCAAACAAGTGCCTCACATCTAACCTCAGTTACCACTGTTTTTTTGCCCCATAGGAGAAAGATGAACATGTTTACAAGATTTTACACAGCTAGCTGGGCAGTGTGCCTCACCAAAGTACCATAGCCAACTTCAACTACCAACCTTTCACCCATAATTTCAGCCTTTCTGTTTATTTGTTTGTTTCTCCCTCCACTTTGCACAAAAAGAAAGCAAAAGATAGAGAACAGTGTCATTTAGCTTTCATCATCATGTTTCTGGATCTGGATGGTAGATCCAAGAGAAGAGAGTTTGCCCTTTCACCCCACCACCATATCCCCAATTATCTCAGGCCCCAAAAACTGAAAAGGACCTCCTCTGGACCACATTTCCCCCCAGTTCCCCTAGCCCACAAACCCAACTTTTTCTTCAGCATGGGACAAACTTCTGATTTCCATCACATTTACCCAATTTTGGCCCAGTCAATCACTTTGGTGGACACTAATCTTTGGGGTCACTTGCAAATTCGTTGTTAAGTTCTAATCTCTTAACGAACTCGTCACTTTGTCTATCTTTGTTGAACGCTTTGTCTAACTTGTCAAGACTAGAGTGTGATAATCAGTTAGATTCGTAATAACTTCGACAACATAATTGCTAACTATCTTATATGACAGTCTCATTTAAACACATACCGAATCTAAAATTGAGTGTCATATTCATCAGAAATCAAAGTTTAGGTTGAACAAACGACTACAAAGATTTTAAAAAACTTGAGTGTCGTATTCGTCGGAAATCAAAGTTTAGTGAGTCTGCTGATAATTGACCCATTGTTGGGTCTAACTAAGTACTTAATGGGACTTTGCCATTCTCCCACAGACAATTACCTCAATCAAACCCCAAAATTAGGTTGCTACTACTAATCCAGCCATCTCATCAAAGATTGTGACAGAAACTTGATTTCATTTAATGGCTTGTTGCAGCAAATGGGCAGCTCCAGCGATTGCCAAACTACTGACCAGGATGGCTTTATTAGTAGCTCTGCAGGGAATTGCTTAGCCTGCTCCCTTCTTTCTCAGTGTTGGACCACAGCCCCATTTAAGGGGGAAGGTGATATCTCATCACTGATCTGATACATGTTTGGTAGATTGCTTGCACTTTGCTTCTTTGAGTGTTGGGATCCATTTACAGCTTTAGTTATTTACAAAAATGCAAATCCTTTGATCATTGTGATGGGGAATTCAGGAACTGTTCATTAACATTCCATACACAGCAGCTCTCAGCTTTTTCTCCCTCTGTTACTCTCACCTAATGTTCTTTAATAATTGCATAGCAAGTCAAAGAGTTTGGACCATAGTAGCTGTAGTTTTACACTGTCAAACCCACTTGTCCAAATCGTTAATAATACCAAACCGCATTTCCTTCAGCGACAGCTTAACCCTTCTGGTTTCTGTGTCCAAGAGAATGTCTGCTTGCAAATTAAGGCTGTTTTAACACACAAAGTTCCAATCTTTGTGAATTCTCTACTCGCTAAGTGCACCTAAACCATACAAAGTCTGAGCCTTTTGGATGTTCTGAAAAACCCATTTATCTTTGTTATGATCCTGCAAAGACCCTTCACAGAGAGACAGATTGAAAACATTGAACTTTTCTTTTACTTCTTTTCTTACTCCTTTATGACTCAGATACTTACAGAGATGAAAAATCATGCAAGCTTTAAATTCTGCATCTATTTGGCCCTATTGATGTGTACAAAACTGAGACTTCAAGCCTTCTAGGGAACTCCACTGAAGAAATTAACTAATATATGTACAAAAGGTACCTAAAACTGAATTCATATGGCATGACCTCGATGATTTGTGTACTTGGCTGAGTTTTAGTACCTCTGTCAAGGGACTTCATTGCTTCTTTCCCAAGTTCACTTGGTAGCTGCAGGCAAATCCAGTCCAGCAATGAGTCCAAGTCTTTTGCAAAGTCCAACAAATACCAATCCAACAGCTTTGGGATAGCAAACTTGTTGGCTGAAATCCCAATTGCTGCCTGCAAGTACTCTTTCTTCGCCGCCTCGAGCTCATTCTCGACTTGTGATGCTGTGTACACTCTCACCTTCATTCCAGAAAAGAAAAGATCACTATAGACAGTGGACTAACACATCAAAGGACTAATAATAGATGGTGATGGCTGACAGGAAACTTACAGCAGGAGAAGACCAACTTCCACAAGAAAGAGCAAATGTCACCAAAGGTTCAGATAACTCCAACCCGAATTTGCTCCTTGCTGTCATCTCATCGTTCTTCGACCCCTTCGATAATGCCTGAATGATCAAGAAAGAATGGTTTCTTCAAGGGTGTGGTAAATTTCTAAGTAAGGAACTGTGAGCTGTGTGCAATCACCCAGGTACTTACATATTTGGAGTGGTAAGGCAATCTGAGAATGAAGTGCTCAATGGTGATTGCAGTTAGAGAGTGCCCTCCAACATTTATTGTTGCCTAAATAAACAGCAAAGGGGAAACAAGTAACTTTCAGAAACCCAATTTTTTAATATAGCATTGTCACATGATGCCACCAGGCTTATGAATTTAGTTCTGCTGCAGAAAGAAAGTGACTAATGAATACTACTTATTTGGTCTCTCTTCATTGCATTACCTCTCTCATTACTTCAACAACCATCTCAGGGCTTTCTGGAATTCCATATTGCAGAAATGCCTGAAACAAGAAATTGGAAATTTAAAGCAAATTTAAGGTAAAAGAAACTTAAGAAATGGACCAAAGGGAAGAGGGTTTCATTTCCATACATTCATCATGCAGGAGTTGTAGATGTTGATCCAGAAGGCAAGTTTCTCCTGATGGGTTAACTTATCCAATTTCACAGCACCAAGTTTACCAAGCAGAAGCCTTTAGAAGGTGAACAAAAATCAAGTCAAATAAGAATCTGGCTGAAAAAAGGAAGCCAATTTGAAGGGTATTATTTCCAAAATGAGACTTACTTCAGTCTGTGGAGTAGAAACAAAGAGTTGGATGTTCTGTTGGGATTGATAGTGTCAGCGTCAATAGCAAACAAATGCTTGTACTGACCAACATCTCTCCTTCCAAAATCTGCCCATATACCATAAGGATCATTCTCACTGCTGTTGTGGTTCTTCCTCGTCGTCGTGCTCAACCTCGCGAAAATGCTTGACAAGCACTTCACAATGTCCTCCGAGACCTTGTTTGGATTGTCATCCACCAGCTGCAAAAACACAATTCAGACAAAACCCTTCTAAGTCGAATAGAAATTCGCCAAAAATGCTGATGAATTCTTGGTGAGCCAGCTTGATTTGATACCTTTAACTTCTGAGGATCCAGACGCTTCTCCGGTTTATGATCAATTGCGCTTCTTTTAACTGGTGTTCGGACCGTACTGGGAGCATTGTGAGCTGAAGATGACGAACCCCTCCCCTTTTTCTCTGCTGGATTGGAAGAACAACAACCCATTTCCTTCTCCTTCAACTGCTGTTTCTGCTGCTCGATCTTAGGCGGGACTGAAGGGTAGGAATCTGCAGAAGAACTTAGGTTCCTCTTGGAACTGGAAATGTTGACAGCTTCTTGGTACAAGTCCTGTCTGAAATGTACTACTTGTTCTTCTAATCGTACAACTTCCTCTTCCAAGACAGCAACTTCTGCTAGAAGCTCCAGCGTCTGCAACAGAACTAAAACACGGGGATCAGATTTACAGAAGAACGAATCGATGAAGAAGACGAAATTGGTAGTTTAAGGAGACTAACGGCAGGGGGAAGATAAGGAGGTAGGCGAGGCAGAGCTCCGAGTGGTCTATTGAATGCTCTCTCCAGAGCTCTGTGTACATTCTCTTCGAATCTCAGCTTCTTCTTCAGTTTATCAACCTGGTAAAAAAGTTTGAGAATTTCGGAAGTGGGGTAATCAGGAAATTAAGTCAATCAATCAAATTGAAGAAAATCGAACTGAACCCATATCCGTACATCTTGCTGGAGAGCCATTTTCTTGTCTCTGCTCGCTGAAGCTTTGCGGGAATTGGCTGAACTGTTAGTTCCATTGATAGAATAGCTCCCCTGCATTCCCGATCACAACAGGATTGAACGAAAGCCAATCAATAAGCTTCGACGAGAAGTGGTAATTGGGATGAAACAGAGGATTGTGATTTTTTCGCCCCCGCTATAGGAATGGTGATCGATTTGTTTCACTCTAGATTTGGATTTGGGAACCAAGGAAGGAAGCAAGACTTTGGATTCTATTATTGAGAAGAGCAAAAGAACAAAGGGCGTAATTTCATCATGATATCTCGGAGGAGCGTTTGCTTGGGCATTGGGAGTGAAGCCATGGATAAAAAAAAAACAGAGAGATGCAGGCGAAAAAGGCAATTGGGGGAGAGTTTTACAAATCCCAATACCTTCGGGAGAAGAAAAAAATTCAAGTAAAAGCAGGGGAGACTCTATACTGTACAGTAGAAACCGTTTTTCAAAAACAATTGATTGATTAAACAAAAATGGCAGTGGTAACAGACGGAAAACGTATCTGTTACGACGAAGCAAAAAACCCACCCAGTGGGACTTAATTATTTCTTTTCTCTGGGTTTCCTTACTTTTTCAAGCTTGGCTGGAGCTTTCATGGCGGAATGCCGAGTTGTACTGGATCGGCTACTCATCCTTGTCTGTTGTTTCCTTCTCCCAGCAAGATAGCACCCAGTTCCTTAAATCTGAAGGAGAACAAAACCCAATTCATGAAACACACCATTGACAATCCAGAAACGAACAATTTTCTTTCAAGCAGAGTATTGAATACACAGTTGCAGAACAGAGGATTGAGTGGAAAACAGAGAGGCACACACAAATATACCTTTATGATCTGAAAGTTCATTCCTTGTCGTCGGGTTGAGATAAACCGAAGTCGGGGACTACTACTAGACTAGCCTTGAATGCCAAAACGACGCCCTGGGTGCATTTAAAACGGGAGCTGAGTCAGACTCTGAATCAAGCGGCCCAGAGAAACAGAGAGCAGTTTCTCGATCACAGTGAACCGAATTCCCCCAAGCTCACGAAAGCTGCAGAGAGAGGGAGGGAGGGTTTGACCGCGGTTTAATGTTAAAATGGTTGTGCTTGGGAAATGGATGGAAGGGACTAGGGAGGAAGGAAAGGAAGAATCTTTATGTATATATATGACAGCAAAGAGAGAGAGAGAGAGAGAGAGAGAGAGAGAGAGAGTAAATTAAGGTGGGGAGTGGAGTAGTGGGATGGCGAAGATGGTGGTGGGAGCTGTGAAGGCGCGCAGGAACAGGGAAGAGGCCACCGCGATCCAAACGGCAACAACTATGATAAAACGGTGCCGTATCTTGTTGTGGCTTTGCGGTGGCCGGCGGCGGTGTTTGCCGTTGTGGCTCCGCTCCGCGTCATCATCAAGCAACGTGGCGCATCTTTTGCTCTTTTCCATTTCCTTTTTCCCTCTTTAGCCATCCATCGTCATTATTATTTACTGAAGCTTTAATTTCTTTCTTCCTAACAGATTTATTTTATTTTCGATGATTAATGTATAGTAACCTTTTAATTAATGATAAAGTGTTTTGCCGGTCTCGTCTGATTGAAAGTGCCAGGAAGGAGCTTTCATGCATGACATAATTATTGGATTGGACTGGTTTAATTAGACCACCTCCTAATTCTAATCCAATTCCCATTTTTTTGCTTGTAGTTTGATTGAGATGTGTAGCTCATGATGTATGTGCATTTGGTCTGTCAAGCCATAGTAGCTTGGCTGGACCTCAAGTCCTCAACTTATTTATAAATTGTTTTTATTGTCTTTAGAGTTGGTGTCGGAGTTAAAAATCTTAATGAAATTGACTGATTTGCACAGTGATAATTCGAAATGGAGACTAAGATCTTATCGACTATTTTTTTTCTAAATTTGTTATAATTTTACATTTAATTTTTTACCTATACTTCAAAATTGAGGGGACTATTAGCCTTTCATGCTTCAGCCTAGTTCCTAGAGTTGAGATGTTTGGCACTTTAAAATTTATTAGAATCTTTAAACTTACAAGTGCAATATCATAAAACCCAACTCATTTAAGAAATTCAAACGTGTTTATTTTATCCAATACTATTAATTACATGCATTACTTTCCTTGTTATAATGCAAAATTTACTAAAAAAAAGACTTTATTATAATAATATTGTTTGTGTTTCCTTAATTAATTAAGAGTCTATTTGGCGATGTTGTGTGTATCGGAAATGTGAAATCTATTTCTAAGTTTGGGATTTGACTTTCGATCTTGACTGAAGCTGATCATCACCACCAGGCAGAGACAGGCTAATAACACATGCTTGCCAACTAAACCCACTCTCTTTCACCTCATTTTAGAATTCTACCTATTTTTTGTAACATCGTTCTACTTAGAATAACTAGTCGTTTTGTTTGTTGTAATCATAGACGCGGAACCAAACTCTTTGATTTTGTCACAAGATGTTGGGGGCATAGCCGCGGCCCAAGAGGGTTGGGCTTACAGGGCCCAAGAGAGAGGTTGGGTCGACTAGGCCAAGCAGTGGAGACCGGCCCGATAGGCCCAAGGGGGCATGAGTGGAGTCGGCCCACTCGTCAAAGAGGAGCACCAGGCCAGGTGGGGCCCAGGCTCTGACACAGGGCGCATACGACAAAGAGTCGCAACAGGTAAAGAGGTACGGAGGAGGGACCATCTGACGTCATGCGCCTCAACCGTCTGAGTACGGAGTCAGGTGGTCGAGGCGCATGAGACCCGGTCGTACGATGCATTTAATGCGGGTCTGGCGACAAGCGGGAGACGGGGATGTTGGTCGGCCAGGCCCGGGGTATAAATAGGAGAGTTGGTGAACCTCATTTACTCAGGTTAGAACTTCTCTCTAGAATTACTATTCACTTCTCTCTCTAGAAACGGAAACTGACTTGGGCGTTGGAGTGCTAACGAGCCCCAATTTGGGCTCAAGTTAGTCGTGTTGTGTGTAGGGAAGGGCATACCGGGGAGTTGCGTGCGAAGAATCGGGGCGCATAGTTACTGCGCATCAACAATTGGCGCGCCAGGAAGGGGAAAGACACATACTACTAAACGAGTAAGGGGTCATGGAGGCACTAGGAGGAGTCGAAGGAGGGCCAGCGGCCGCGGAAGCATCCCGAGAGGCGCCCGCCTTGTCGGGAGAGGCGCATGCGGGGGTCGAGGACGAGGCGCAGGAGACGGCCCAGTCCGAGGGCGTCACCCTCACGAAGGAGCATCTGCTGCACATAATTGGAGAGCAGGAACAAGCGCTGGAGACACTCAGGAAAGAAGTGGAGAACTTGAGGAAGGGAACGGGGGTGGCGCCCCCCCCCCCCAGGTGGGAAGAGAAGGGACAGAGAGGAAGATGAAGAGGGGGCGTCCAGTGCACTGAAGCGCACGGAGGACTTGGGGCATCTGACGAAGCATATGGCCTCAGATTTTGATGAACACAACGGATGGGCGCATCGCCGTCATGGAAGAACATGGGGAGTAAGGCAGCCGCTCGCGAGGAGCATATTGGCCGAACAAGCGAACTCAGTCATCCCAGCGCTTCCTAGTTATGATGGGTCGACCGATCCGGAGGATCACCTAAACAACTAATTCACCAAGATGCAACTGTATATCAGCTCGGTCGCCAGCTTATGCCGCGCCTTTCCCTCCACGTTCACGGGCGTGGTCTTGGATTGGTACCATCAAATTGAGGAGGGGAGAATCGATGGGTTCGAGCAATTCGCTGCCCTATTCCTCTCAAAGTTTGCCAGCCGGAAGCGCCGGAGCCTCACTATCAGTGCGTTATTTAAAGTCAGGCAGCGTAAGGGCGAGGCGCTCCGTGACTTCTACGAGCGCTGGATGTCCGTGGCCATGGCGGTCAAGGACGTCAAGCCACCGGTACTAGGATGTTGCCTGGATGAGTGCACCACAAGTGAGGAGTTATGCCGAGCACTGTCAAAGCGGGACGTGGTGTCAACGGAGGATCTGGATCGAAGGGTGCAAAAGGTGATTATGCTGGAGGAGACGTTGTCGGCAAGGAGAATGGAGAGACGAGACGTGCGCCCCGAGGAGACTGAGGGAACCAGAGCGCAGCGCATGCCGCCCACCCCCATTCCACCTCCGTCTTACCAGGTGGGCGCAAGGCGCCCCGACCAACCGCGCTTTGCGCCCCGGGGAGGCGGAAATTTCACCGAGCTCAACGACTCGCTGAAAAACGTGTTGCAATTTGTGAAGGATAAGGGATTAAGGGGTACCATATCCGCTGGCCAGGGCCCATGAGAGGGCGCTCGAACGAGCAAAACCTTGATAGGTATTGCAAATTCCATCGTGAGCGGGGCCACCACACCGTTGACTGTTACCAACTCAAGGCCGAGATTCAAGGATTGGTGGACCGTGGGATGCTGAACGAGTTCGTAAGAAGGGGGGAAGAGAAGGCGTAGAGAACGTTCATGGAGCAGGAAGAAAGGTCGGAGGAGGCGCCTGGGAAGGCCAAGCACGAAGAGGAAGAGGCCCCCGCGGCAATAGAGGATCTACCCCCGCCCCCATTCAATATCGAACCTGAGGCGCACCCGGAACGCGTGAGGTTAACAATCGAAGCAATCTCGGGCACGATGGACCTAAGACAGAAGTTGGAAGAAGGGAGACGCCTGAAGTCGGCCACCGCCAGCGCTCGAGCAGCGGTGCAAATTCACTTCAACGAGGCCGCCGAGGAGGCATGCTGGGTGCCATCTGTGGAGGCGTTGGAGATAAGGGGGTTGTAGCCGGATGCGAGGTGAAGCGGATGTTGGTCGATACAAGGAGCTCCATGGACGTGTTGTTCAGGTCGACCTTCGAGAAAATGCAATTGTCTCCAAGCCTCGTCCGGCCGGCCGACTCAGTCTTGATTGGGTTCTCGGGAATACCGGCACGAGTCATCGGGCGCGTGCGTCTGCCCGTTACGCTAGGGGAAGAGGAACATCGTGTGACGCACACGGTGGAGTTCGGTATTGTGGACTGCCCCTCTCCTTACAACGCCATTTTGGGGCGCCCGTTGCTGGCTCTGTTCAACGGGATTGCGTCCTCATGCCACCAGGTCCTGAAGTTTATTAACCCAAAGGGGGTGGGAGTGTCGCGTGGAGAAGCGTCGCCGGAGGCGCGGCTCGCAAAGAGGGTGCGGATGTACAACATCGATGTGAGGCCGGAGGACACGCCAAGGGCGGAAGCCGCTGACACAGAGATCCAAGTTCCCCTGGATCCGGAGCGCCCCGAGCGATGTGTGCGAATATCCGCGCACATGACCGGCGAGGCGGCCGAGTCCCTGATGGAGATCCTGAAGGAATTCGCTGACCTGTTCGCATGGAGCGCCAAGGAAATGCCAGGAGTCAGGCCCGAGATTGCATTACACCGCCTGTCGGTGGAAAAGGGCGCACGCCCAGTTCAACAGAAGAGGAGGCCCCTTTCGGAGGAGAAGGAGGAGGCCCTGCGCAGGGAAGTTGGGAAACTGCTAGACGCCGCATTTGTGGAGGAGGCGCGGTACGTGACTTGGCTGTCGAATGTGGTGCTCGTGCCCAAGGCGGCTGGGGACTGGAGGATGTGTGTTGATTACACCAACCTGAATCGGGTATGCCCCATAGATGCCTACCTTATGCCACGCATTGACCAATTGGTGGATGCGACCGCGTATCATGAGGCGTTGAGTTTCCTTGACATGTTCTCAGGGTACCATCAGATCCTCATGTGCGAAGAGGACCGCGATAAAACCGCGTTCATAACTCCGTTTGGCAACTTCCGGTACCGGGTCATGTCGTTCGGCCTAAAAAATGCGGGCGCCACATACCAGCGTATGGTGAACACCGTGTTCCGGCAACAGATCGGGGGGAATGTGGAGGCATATGTGGACGACCTGGTAGTTAAAAGCAAGAGGAAGGAGGATCACTTGAAGGACCTCCGGGAAACTTTTGAGACGATGCGTGCTCATTCTCTGCGCCTCAACCCACTGAAATGCGTGTTCGGGGCGGAGGCCGGGAAATTCTTGGGCTTCATGATAACGAAAAGGGGAATCGAGGCTAACCCGAGGCAAGTGGAGGCGATCAGGCGCCTCCATCCCCCGAAGACGCCCAATGAAGTACAGGTCCTGAACGGGCGTCTGGCGGCGTTGGGACGGTTCATCCCCCGGTCGGCAGACAAAGGCGCTCCTTTCTTCAGAATTCTGAAAAAGGCCGCGCGCTTCCGATGGACAGAAGAATGCGACAAGGCATTCGAACAACTGAAGGATCTGTTGGTAACACCTGCAGTGATGACCGCGCCACGAAAAGGAGAGACTTTGTACCTATACATTGCAGTGTCGCGAACCGTCGTGAGTGCGGTCCTCATCTCTAGAGCGGGGCCGGACAGGGAAGAGCGCCCGGTGTATTACGTGAGCAAAGTCATGACAGGTCCTGAAACACGGTACGCGCCCATCGAGAAGGCGGCTCTGGCGGTGGTAGCGGCGGCGGAGAAACTGCGCCCGTACTTTCAGGCGCACACGATAATTGTGCTTACCAACTTACCGCTAAAGAGTACGCTGGGTTCTATGGATGTCGCAGGGCGCATGGTAAAGTGGGCCGTGCAACTGAGTGAGTACGATATCAGGTATGCGCCTCGCCCGGCAATTAAGGCGCAAGTCTTGGCTGACTTTGCGGCAGAAGGAGTCGTGAATGAGGGGCAGGATGTGAGCGGAAATTGGTTGGTGTACGTCGACGGGGCAGCTAGCCGAGTGGGGGCCGGCACTGGCATAGTTGTCATCAACCCCATGGGCACGACCCACGAGCTGGCACTCCGGTTTTCAACACTAAAGACAAACAATGCAGCGGAATATGAGGCCGTGATTGCTGGGTTGCGGACAGCGCGCGAGTTGGGAGCGCAACGGGTTCAAGTCCATTCCGACTCTGCTCTGGTGGTGAATCAACTGAATGACATTTTTGAGGTAAAAGAGGAGGCGCTCAGCGCATACCTGAAGAGGATCGAGGACCAGCGCACCTGGTTCGAGCAAGTCGAGTTCGTGCACGTACCAAGGGAGGAGAATACCCACGCCGACGCCCTGTCTAAATTGGCTACGGCTACGGATTTTGAAAATGAAAGGTACGTGATCGTGTCCAAGGAGCAGCCTCTGGAGGAGTGTGCGATATACAGCATGGAAGAGGGAAGCGTGACGGAAGAGAATTGGATGACCCCAATCAAAGCATACCTGCTTCATGGGACGGTCCTGGAGGATGCCGGGGATGCGTGGCAAGTCAGGCGCAAGGCCGCCCAGTGTGTGATCCTGGAGGACCGGCTGTACAAACGGTCGCATTCGGGAGCGTACCTCCGGTGCCTTACGCAGGAGGAAGGTGAAAAGGCAATCGCGGAGGTGCACCAGGGCGCCTGTGGGATGCACGCGGGGGCAAGGAGTCTTGAGAAGGTATTTTTGCGACAAGGATACTACTGGCCCACCATCCGGACGGACGCGAAAACGCATGTCGACAGCTGCCACCAATGCCAGATCCATGCCAACGACACCCACATCCCCAAAGCGCCCATGCAGGGCAACGTGGGCGCATGACCGTTCTCGCAGTGGGGAATGGACCTGCTGGGGCCCTTCCCCAAGGCGCCGGGGCAACATGAAATACTTGATCGTGGGGGTGGACTACTTCTCCAAGTGGGTCGAGGCGGAACCGCTAGCAACCATCACCCAGGCCCAGGTCAGGAAGTTCACTACCAGGAATATCTTTACTCGTTTCGGCTTACCGGAGTCCATCGTAGCGGATCACGGCAAACAGTTCGACTGCCAAAAGTTCATTGAGTTCTGCGACGAAAGCGGAGTGGTCCTGCGGTTCTCGTCCGTGGCTTACCCCCAGGCTAACGGGCAAGCGGAGGCGGCCAACAAGAGCATCTTGCATGGCCTCCACACCAGGTTGCTGGGCGCCAAAGGAAGGTGGGTAGAGGAGCTCCCCGGCGTGCTTTGGGCGCATCGGACGACATACAAGGTGGCAACCGGGGAGACGCCATTTGCATTGACCTACGGTAGTGAGGCGGTCATTCCAGTGGAAATGCGCTTCCCCACGTACAGGATGGTGGGTTATGAGGCGCAAGCCAACGAGGAGGAGCGCATCCATGACCTCGACATGTTGGAAGGGCGCAGGGACGTTGCTTCTGTGCGTTTGGAGGCAATGAAGCGACAAGTAGCCAGGTACTACGATCGCAAGATGTGCCCCCATCAGATCGGCATGGGAAGCCTGGTACTGAGGCGCGATTTTCACCCGAAAGCTTGTGAAGGCAAGTTAGCACCCAAGTGGAAAGGACCATACCGTGTCAGGAAAGTAGTGGGGCCTGCTACCTTCAAACTAGAGCGCATGGGCGGGAAGGCTGTGAAGCGAACATGGAATGCCATGAACTTAAGGGCGTACAGGGGTACGGGGAGAGACGAAGTTTCAGAGTGATCAGTGTGGCAAGGAGGCTGAATGCCTTAATTTTGGTCGGCTGGTGAGGATCGCTCATCAGGCTGAGGGAGGTATACTTACTGCAAGCATGAGATACCATGCGCCTCCGAGTGAGTTTAAAGTGACCTAAGGTTTTATTTCCGTTTTATATTATTGTAAAGCGCCCTGTCTTTCGCGCCCCGTTTGAGTAAATCTAAAGGGAATGTAGTCAGTTTCTTGAGTAAGTTTTGGTTTTGTAAAGCGCCCTGGTCAGTTAGCGCCCTCCTAAGGTCAAACTTGTGTGACAATTGTTATCTCGTGTTGAAATCCATTGCTCCGTAAAGCGCCCGAACCTTGCGCCCCTAAGTAAAGCGCCCGAAACCTTGCGCCCCATGGGTAAAGCGCCTTAATTAGTTTGCGCCCTCCTTTTACGATCGTAAAAATTCCGAGTTTTATCTTTTAAGTAAAGCGCCCCGACCAATGTTGCGCCCTAAGAATCACAAACATAGACGAGAAGAAGAATGCAGAAAGAAAACAAAGGCAAATTAAACATCTTCTCCGGAACAAATGTTCTAACATCAAAAGTTGGAAAGGGTGAACACTGAAAATGACAACATAAAAACTGAGAAGGGGACGCATCCCACAAAGGTTCTAACATCAGACATGCACCACAAAGGCTCTAGCATCAACCCTCGACATCGACCTCATCTCCACTGTCCTCCTCACCATCATCTCCGGCGTCCGACGCTTCGCTGCCACTAAGATCGACCCTCTCGCCGGCGCCCTGGTCATCTGCGCCCTGACCGTCATCAGCTCCATGCGCTCCCGAGTCCTCTGCGCTTTGCGTAGTCCGCACCCCATCTTCCCCCTGCGCCCTACGCCTGCCCATCCCCACCCTCCGCGGCTGCCTGCTCCATCACGCCAATGATATGGCTCATCAAGTCCATGGCATCGAAGACCCAATCTGGATGGTCGGCGGTAAGCTTCTGCTGGGCAATCTCCACTGTGCTAATGACAGTATCCGCCTGAAGATTCTTCCCGGCAGTGGAGTTCTTGTAGTCGTCCAGGTCACGCCTCAAGCCCTCCGCCACTACTCGGGCCTTCTTTAGGTCCCGGTGATAGCGCCTACTGGACTTCCTGGCTTTCTTGCCGGACTCCTCCAGGTCACGCACTGACTCACAGAGGGCGTTCCTCTCCGCAAGTAGGGCGTCGCGCTCCCTAGTTAGGGCGCTCTCCCTCTCGCGGAGAGCCTCCTCTACCCCCGCGTGCCGCGCCTGCTCCTCAAGGCGCACCTTCACGCGTTCCGCCTCTAGCTTCTCCTCGAGCTGGGCAGCAGCATCAGAAGCCTTCTTGTCAGCAGCGTCCAAGTCGGACTGGAGGCGCGCAGCATCCTTGGCAGCCTCTGGGCCTTCGCCCCTGATCTGCTCTACCTCGCGAGTAGTGGCCTCGCAAAGGAGCATCATCTGAGGCGTATAGAAAAAGTTAGAAAAAAATAGAACAAAGAGTAGAAAGACGAAGGTAAAAGCAATCGAAATATGACTAATACTTACTTGCGCAGTGAGGTTGGTCATCGTGCTCCAAGGCTTGTTGTAGATCAGGCCCGTCGGATGCTCCACCACGTCGTATTGGGAGCGGGCCCACTGGACGGAGGCGCCAAACTCCTTGGCCGCCTTCACAGGCACGCCAACAGCGATCTTGGTAAGCGGGCGCCTCGGAGGTTGAAGATAGGGGGGAATCTCCTCGCCGGTGTGAGGCCCGATCGTGGGCGCAACGAAGCTGGGTGGCAAACCGACGGCAAAAGCCTGGGGCGCCTTGGCCCGCTTGGCGGGACGATCTTGGGCGCCCCCGGATCTCTTACGTGAAGAGGGCGACGGCGATGAAGGCGCACCCTCCTCTCGCGTTGCATGAGAAGCGGATCTAGAGGCAGGAGTTGTGGGAGAGCGCGTACGCTCCCGCGTGGAGGCTCCAGCAGAGGCGGTTGGGCTGCCTGCGCCCGTGCCAGAACTCTGATGGGGAGAGGCCCCACCCGAGGCGCCCGAAGCAGAAGCGGTAGGGACCGCCTTCGCCTTGGCCTTGATCCGGATCGTGCGCCTCGGAGGCAGATGGTCCGGAGGCGCCAGTCGCAGGGGACGGACTCCCGGGATCCTGACCGATCCCCAGCCGGGATCGGATGATGGATGTCACCGAAGTAAAGTCGGTACCTGCAAAAGAGTAGGAAAAAGCGAGCATCAGCGAACAAAGTAAAAGCGCATGTTAGAATTGAGAAACAAGGCGCTCGAGCCGAGATACCGTCTTGGTAAAAATCAGCCAGGAGCTGCACGTAAGCATCATCGTCATTAAGATCGAAATGCTCCTCGGCGAGGCGCTGGCTAACTCCGACTTGCCCAAAGACGCGGGCTTATTAAAGTAGCGGGGTGTTCCTAGTGACCACTCCATCATGGCGGGGCGCCCGCTGGCAAAAAAGAGGATCTCTTGGGGACGGACAAAGAAGTATGAGTCGAACCACGTGCGCCCCCCCCCCTATCTTTTGGCAACCGAGGATGAAGCTGTATCCTAATTTTTTACGCTTGTGGAGGATGAGGCAGTTGGTACTCCTCGACATAGTAAAAAAAATGGTTGAAGAGTTTAAAAGTGGGCGTGATGCCTAGCTGTTGGCACTTGTGCCGAAAGAGGATTGAATACAATACAACGGCAGGGGAGAGGCGCCCGAGCGGACACTGGCACGCATCGAGGACCCCTTCGAGAACGGGGTCCAGAGGAAAGCGCAAACCAAACCTGAGGTATTCTTGGTAAATCCCCGTCCAACCACTGTCGCCACACGCGCCTATCCGGGCAGAACGGGGCGCATGGCAATACTGCCAAGGCGCTGGCATCTGCGCGGCCACAAGCAACTTTTCGAGGCGCACGCGTACTAACTTGGAGGGATGCTTTGGGCCCACCGACTCCATGGGTAGTCCAGCCACGTTGCCAGGCGCTTGCCCCGAGGCCCAAGTCGACTCCCACGAACGAAACGCATAGCTTTGCGATGCGTCAGGGCCTGGGGCAAGGGGCAAAGATTGGTCAGGAAATTCGGAGAAGACATAAGACGCGCGAGGCGCATCGTAGGCGAAGCGGACAGAATGAACGGAGGACGCAAGGGGGGATATCGGGGGCGCATTACCAATCAACATAAAAAAAAGAGAGAGAGAGAGAGGGGGAGTCGTACTGCGAGGCGCAGCGCCCGAGGACGGAGGAGTACCAGCAGCAGGCGCCGAGCGCACCGAACCAGCTTGCTGGGATGTCGACATGGAGGGTAAGTAGGGGGAGATCGACGAAGGCAGCGCCAAGCGCGGGGGGGAGGCCTATTGAGCTTAGTGAGAGAAACAAGAGAGAAGGCAGAGCGAAGAGGAGAGAGGTCAGAGCAAAGGGGGCGAATGAGAGTGACAGGCAAGGGGAAGAGGGAATTTATAGTGGGATGGAAGCGGCAAGAGAGGGTGCTAGTCCGTTTCGAAGTTCGAAATTCGAAATTCAAATTTCAAAACGGACTAGGGGGAGTAATAGGGGAAGCCCAAGAGTTTCGCAGAGTGGGGGAATACCAAAGGTCTCATGAACGGATGATGGGGAATTCCAAAAGTCTCAAAAGAAGGGAGAGTCTCAAGAGCCCCATAATGGCGGTTAGGGAAAGGGAAGCCGAAAGGATGGCGACAGGGCAGGAAACGAGGCGCACGGGATCAACAGGTGGGGAATAATTTGGGCCGGGGGCAAGGCGCATGAGGGATGAATAAGGCGCTCACTAAGAAGTCCAGTCAGGCGCCTACGAAGATGCTATAGGCGCCAGACTGGGGGGGCAATTGTTGGGGGCATAGGCCAAGCAGTGGAGCCCGGCCCGATAGGCCCAAGGGGGCATGAGTGGAGTCGGCCCACTCGTCAAAGAGGAGCACCAGGCCAGGTGGGGCCCAGGCTCTGACACAGGGCGCATACGACAAAGAGTCGCAACGGGTAAAGAGGTACGGAGGAGGGACCATCTGACGTCATGCGCCTCAACCGTCTGAGTACGGGGTCAGGTGGTCGAGGCGCATGAGACCCGGTCGTATGGTGCATTTAATGCGGGTCTGGCGACAGGCGGGAGACGGGGATGTTGGTCGGCCAGGCCCGGGGTATAAATAGGAGAGTTGGTGAACCTCATTTACTCAGGTTAGAACTTCTCTCTAGAATTACTATTCACTTCTTTCTCTAGAAACGGAGACTGACTTGGGCGTTGGAGTGCTAACGAGCCCCAATTTGGGCTCAAGTTAGTCGTGTTGTGTGCAGGGAAGGGCATACCGGGGAGTTGCGTGCGAAGAATCGGGAGCATAGTTACTGGGCATCAACACAAGACATAAGTAAGTTTTAGTAGAAAAATAATAAATCCTCACGTTTGTTAATGTAAGGGATTAGAATCGTCATCATAAAGCGAAATAAGGGTATTTTACCACTACACTAAAACTCACCTCTTGCTATTTGATTACCATAATATTAATTTGTTATAAAAAAAAATTCTCAAATGGAATAATTTATATCATGAAAATGGACACACCTAATTTAACTTCTGACTTCATCATTGGCTGCAATGGTCGGCCAATCAGTAATCTCTTCGTTACTAATTAGTGACGGCAAAGAAACACATTTTTCTCTTATGTAATATATAAATTTTTTCGATTTCTAGTTTGGTCCTGCTGTAATTTTTGCAGAAGCAGCTTTTGGTTAGTGCTTTTAGAAAAGTATTTAAAAAAAACAGTTGAGTGTTTGGCTGGAAAAATTATTGAAAGTGTTTTTTAATATAAGAGGTTGTATAAATGATTATAAAGGACTTATAATATAAACTATGAATAAAAATTCTAAACAATAAAAAGTAGTCAAAATGGATCTTGTTAGATTTCTTTTCTATTAAATAATATAATTTTAAATTTTATTTTATTTTTGAAATGATATAAATGAAATAAAATTATATTTTTTGAAATAAAATTAAAATACGGTAAGATTAATCTTGTATGTTCAAAACAACTTTTCACAGAAGTTTCAAATCGGAGCTTCTGCTTTTATGTTATACAAAATTGTTTTTTGGCTTTTCAAAACCCGAGCTTTTAGAGGTGTTTGACTCTGCTTTAGCTTTTGAAACCGAAAAACACTTCTAAAAGCCGGACCAAAAATAGGTAGTAAGATTTTTGGACCAAATATTTTTTTTACTAAGGTTCTTTGGTTATAAATTAATACAAATATTTTATTATCTGTATGTTACTTCCAAAGCAATAGAGAAGATTATTAGTTGAAATGTAGCTAGTGCAATCAATGAATGAACATGTCCAGTATATTTATTTAGACGTAATATGATTAATTGATTATGATATCTCCTCATAAATAAGAAATGTCACTATATGTATATATTCATATGGTCCTTATCCTTGTAAATTAGAATAAGAAAATATATATATATATAGCTCCATGTATATGAAAAAGACTGATCGAGAATGTGGAAATTGGAATAAAATAAAGCCACACGTCGCGTGCAACTGCCGGGTTCTCGATCGACCCCTCACAGATACGTACCCTTTTCCTAATAATAACAATAATAATAATAATAATAAATAATCCCCTGTGCCAATAGAGATGTTTATTTTATGATTAACAAAGGAAAGGAAGAAGCTCTTTTGAAGTTGCATGCGAGCGCTTTCTTTAGGGGAACAAAAAGGGTTAATTAACGATAAAGGTGAATTATAATAGCTAGGGCTGAACAAACACACCCGCAAATCGATTCACTCGTCTAGTCTGATCCAACTCATTCGTATTTATTGTTAAAATGAAGGTTTTGGGTTGGGTGAGGGTTTTCTTTTGTACAACCCGTCTCTTTTGGGTTGGGTTTGGATTTTGGATTACACAACCCATAGAACCCGGCCCAACCCGTGTTCCAACTATTAGTATGAGTTCGGATCTAAAAAATATTTATGTCGTATATAGTTATATACTTATGAGAAAATTAAGATATTTCGCCATATTTTTCTCTCATGGTCTCCCTAATCTAATGCATTCTTCGACTTAAAGTTTAGACATAAATTTAATATAGTTATAATTCACGTAATCCTTTTTCTTGTGTGCAATTTTAATAGAATAACATATGATGGATGCCTTTGTTTATAACATTTTTAGCCTATTTCAACAAATATCGTAAAAAAACAAGACATATGTTGAAGTAAATCACATTTTATTAAAATTTAAACAACATTTGTGAATTTTGATACCTTTCACCTTGGTTCATTCGTTTGAAATTTTAATTAGTTATAAAATATTTTTATGTTGTAAAATAATTATATATTTTATGTTGGGTTGGGTTTTTACTTAAAAATATCGTCAACCCGACCCAACCCAATTAGAATCAAACCGTAAGGTTTAAATTTTTTTGGGTGGGTTTGAATTTGATATTTCCCAAACTGTAGTACATGGGTTAGGTGATTAAAATGACTAAACCCGAACCATGTACATTAGCCACAGAACACGGTCTTGGAGGTAAAGGAAATAAAATGATGAGGGAAGCTAGGTGGATTAATGGAGGCAGCGCATCAGGGCTCAAGTTAGGATGCATAACCATGGGTTATGCACCCATCAATAACCAAATCTGGACCATTCATTTAGAAAATCCAGATCTAAGGATGGAGAATTAAAGGCTATTTTTATTTTCACTAGCTTTCTTAATTGACTCATATCTTTTTCGTTTTAACTCGGATTTTAATTTTTTTTGCACAGATGGAACGAGCTCATCGTGCTCTACAAAATGAGATCAATTTTCAATATTTTTTGAGGAAAAAAAATTCTGGCCTCTTGGTACCAACTACATACCATATGGTATCTTCTTTGTTTTTAATTCGTTTTTGAAAACGTTTGCACAACAAGGACGAGTTCATCATGATCTATTGGATCTACAAATTTCTGGGTGAACAAATTACAAGACCAAAAAATACCACATAATACCATACAATACCACCCTAGTACGGGGTGGTATCTTATGGTATCTTATGGTATACAATCTTAAAAGTCGTAAATGACAATTAATATACTTCTACTATCATGTATTCAACCATCCTATAAATTTCTGGGTGAACAAATTACAAGACCAAAAATACTACATAATACCATACAATACCACCCTGGTACGGGGTGGTATCTTATGGTATACAATGTTAAAAGTCGTAAATGACAATTAATATACTTCTACTATCATGTATTCAACCATCCTACAGTTTTAGTTTGTGTCATACCACCATGGTACGCTTTTCAAACCATAGGTATGCTCTTATTTCAATACCAGTTAATACCATATGGTATAGATTGGTAAAAAATGGCTCAATTTTTTTTTGTTCGAAAATATATCAAAGTGGATATCATTTTGAAGAGCACAATTAATATGATCTAACTGTCCAAAAAAAATTAAATTTCGACTTAAAACGAGTGAGAAATCGTCCGTCAAAGATTAAGGAGGGGAAAATTAAAGACTTTCTAGGAGAGAGAGGATGCTGATGTCATGCTGATGTGGACAAGTTACTCGTAGTTACTCACCATAAGGTTACTGACCTGATCCGTTCCCGCGCATCAGGTTAGCTTGCTAATCATGGAGTTAATATCATATACAAATTAATCATAAGTTATAGTAATACAATCATAGTTGTAACTATTTTCCCGTAGTAGTTATTTTTTTATATAGTTATAGGACTACAATTCGATCACAAACAATTATAACTCATAATTAGCATAATGTTAATCTCTATATATTAGCGCATCGTATTTGGTTCCACCGCATCACCATGGCCATCACTCATGCCCATTGATCAATCACGTGTAGAAAAGCAAGAGGGTGGAGGTTGGTTGTTTCATCATCATATGCATGTAAAATCATGTTGCTTTTGCAGATTAGATCTAGCCGTTGTAGATGTAGAAACTGGGTGAAGACTTAGTTAGCTCAAATCTACACAATAAATAAAAACCAAATGAGAAAACTTGAAGCCCCATTTCAAATTTCCTGCATCCAGAGTGAAAATAGGAAGGACATTTTGGTCTTCACAATTACTTTTTTTATTCATTAAAAATGACACATACTAGGATTCGAACCATGACCACTTTAAAGAAAAGCAAACATCATAATCAATCACACTAAGTACATTTGTTGTATCTTTTAAATTAAAAACATATAATAGCAGAGAGGAAAAAATTCTTCCCCCATTTCAAATTTCCTGCTCCAAGAGCGTTTGTAGGAAGGGTAGAATAAGGAGTGTCGATTTTTTTCTTTTTCCTCTGTGGAACGGGCCATCTTACCGTACACATGCGGATTTAAACGGGTCCAGGAGTGTCAATTTTTTCCTTTAAGTCCTTTTATTTCTCTGTGGTGGTAAAGTATATATGAAAAGGGAAAAATAATACTCCTTTTTATTGCTAAAAAATTAACAATAAACTAATGCATGGATTCGAATGGGCTAACCGCTAACCATAAAATAAAAGAGTTGAATGGACCTGACCTACACGAGATTTGCCCATCAAGTAAAACAAATGAACATCATGGATTTGTCATTCTAAAACAAGTTATTTTCTCTAGCATAATATATATTATGCTCTTATTTTATATCTTAGTGGCTAAAATATAATGTATTTTAATGTTATTCAATGGTTCAACCTCGACCAACCCAATTAGTACAATTTTTATCATTTGAAATAGATATTATATAATTATTTGATATCATAATTATTAAATTATAGTGTATTTTATAGGGAATCGTTTGGTATTTGTTAGTAAAAAATAAACAGAAAGATCTATTTGGTTATTTTCAACATTAAAACGATCCTAAACATTTTAAGCTTTCTTTCGAAATTCTATAGTTTTATTCCTGAATTAGTGACGTGCAAATGGCGAATTGCAGTCATCTCTTTTTTTTCATTATTTTTTATTTTCAAATAGAAAGTTTAAAAGTAAAGAATAATTAGAGTTTGGCATGGTCGGTCAAACAGGTTGAATTTCAAGTTTTGGCCCGTTTTGATCAAGTCTAATTTATAATCACATGGTTCCCTGATACCCGATAAAAATCTCAATCCAAACCAGTTTGGCAGGTGAGTCCGTGTTTACCACCATTTTCTAGGGATACAGGAACGACGGTTCCTATCCCAAATCGTGTTGTTCATTCTTGATTTCTTTAGATTTTTTATCATGGCTTGGCAAAAACCAGAAAGCACAAAGACGACAAGATGAAAGTTTTATAAAGCAAATTAATTGGCCAATGAGCCGAGTAAAAGCTAGCAACGATTGTGAGATGCTCATTTCCCGAAAATCGGCGGGATAGGCGATTTTTTATTCGATTTTCTGGAATTCAGTTTCCTTAAAACTTACCCCACCTCATCATATTACCAGAAACAATATTGTTTCACAAGGTAACAGGTACTTGATTTTGGTTCATAAGGCTGATTTTTGATTCGTTGCATCATTTATGTCTCTTTCCTACTAAAATTCACTATTTTTATCATGTGTTTCCCAAAAAAACCATACAATAATAAGCTATACACCCCATTACATTATCAAATTTTATACCTCACTCTCCTCCGGCCAACTGGCCGGGGCCACGCTAGTGATTTTGTTAGAGCAGAATGAGAAATGTACCATGAAAAAAAAATAAAGAATACACACAGCGCGTGGTTTATCGACATAACCATGTGAGTTATTTAGTGTTTTTCCATCGAGAAAATCTAGATGGAACAGAATTGAATGCATTTCACCTTCCAAATAAACGATTGAACAAACACAGTTCACACCTATTTGAACAAAGTTCAAACAAGGGTGTTCAATATTTTTGATAACCATGAGACAGATCTACATTAACTTAGCCCTCTTCCTATGGAGGTTCAGTGAGAGCTCCAAGACTACAACTATGGCTATAACTACATTTGCAAAGGAAAAGGTAAAAATAAAGATAAAGTTTAACAATCGGTTGTCTGGTGTGATTTTGGCGAACCCCATCTCTGTCATCTTTACCTCCTATTTATAGCCACTAGAAGTAAATGCCTCGTGAAACTGCTCCACTGACGTGGAGTGACGGTTACTCTCTCAACTGCTCTGACGGTTACCCTGACGTTGGATGTGCCACCCTTCTTCAGACTTGAACCCCTCCTCTTGATAGTTCCTCGTTAGCTTTGCTTGTGAGTTGAGAAAAATGACGAAAGCGTGAAGACCTCCTTGCCACACGTGGGAGAGTGTTTGGATCACACAAGGTAAAAATGATAAAAATAATAATTAATCACTAGTGGGACATGTTGATGCTGCCCACATCACATAAGGAGGTCTCCCTTTGGCCAAATTCGGCCACTCTTAGTCACATGATAAGGGAGTTATGTTGATGATCACCCCTTGATCATACCATGGGGTGATCACTTCATGGGATGGCTTCTTGTCATCACCTCACCACAATAAGGGATATGGTGATCATACCCGTGATCACACCCTGGAGCCCTTTGCCTTAGCCGAATTCGACCATCCATTTCCTTTAATCATACTCAAGCCATCACTCCACCATACCACCTAGGGGTGAAAGGCGGTGTGGTTGTGGTTAACCGCACCATATTTTGCGATTAATCATAACCATAAAATACTGATAACAATAACCACAAATCACACCGCAGTGGTTAGTGACTAACCAATGCGGTGTGATTTGTGGTTATTGTTATCAGTGTTTTATGGTTATGATTAACCCCACTAATCACTGTGGTGCGGTTTAATTGTGGTTAACCACAAAAATTCATTTTTGAATATACTAAACAAAACAAATTTTAGCCTTCTATTAATCTGTGCCATCTTTTTAACCGGAATATACAAATAAAAAGTCATGGTTACATTATAATATTTTTTCATAAACAAGTTCCAAAAGATGGTTAGTAATTGTATAAGCTGCATTCTATTCTATCTTATTTACTTGGAATACTTGAAATTTTTATAAATTAAAATAATAAAATAATTTGTAGACATGGGTGGGAATGGGGATGGACATACATGCTCATTTTTCTTTGGACATGGCCTGTGAGAATTGTTGGCCTTGATAAGTTGTGAATTAAATGTTTATGAGATAGTGTGGTTATTTGTGGATTTTGCGGTTTAACCATTGTGGTTAGTGGTTAACCACTAACCACAAAAATCATCATTTTGCTAACCATAACTAAACCACTAACCCCAAATTGCGGTTAGTGGTTAACCAAATCATGTGCGGTTCGGTGTGGTTTGCGGATTAACTGCAAACCACAAACCAAACTTCCGCCCCTAATACCATCCCTCCTCATCATCCCCTAATCATAATTCATATCATGGGGGTGTGTGTTGATGACCACTCCCTGATCATCTCATGGGATGATCCCCTCATGGGGTTTGTACCCTAGGGTGGCAGTATGATGTACACCCCCCTTGACACGTCCTGGGGGTGGCGGTATGGTGGCCAGCCCCCTTGGCATGTCCTGGGGGTGGCTCCAACACTTAGCCAAATTTTGAAATAGATGGCAAGGGTGGCGCACATGATGGCATTGACATGGGTACCATGGGCCCAAAAATCCAATCCACGTGGTCAATCTTAATTGATTTTAATTGTTATAATATAGTTGATCTTATAAAGCCATTTAATTCATTCTTTTTAACCGATGTGGTACATGTTGATTTTTTAAGTGGTAAAAAGTTAGTTTACGGGCAGAAGATCGAGACCCAATCCCACTAGATTTGAAGAGGTATAGATCACATCGATTGAAGAGGTATATATATAGTCCATTCTCTAGACGACCTAACCTAATCCAACATGGAAAAGAAAAGGTTATTACAGACCAGATCCAAAACAGACAAACAAACGTGTATAACCCCATGCACCATGACTTCCGATCGACAACAAATAATTTATCTTCAAGTTATAGCCACACATTTCATTTACATACTAATCATGTACCTGGAATCACTAATATTGATGATTAACGCATATATAATATACACGTACTGAACGAGTAAGTACTTGTTGGAGAATCATCCATAAAATAGTATTCAAGAAATACAAAGGGATTTCGTTGATACAACGTCAAGAATCTTGCTGTGCTTGACGACTTGTCTGCTTCTTGGATCCATCCCTATCTTTTTTATATATATGGTATGGAGAATTGGAGATGATGGGTTATGGAGAACCCAATACGACATAAATGAAAGCTGGATCCCAGTTTTTATAATCAGAGTATTAATATTAATTATTATTATTATTGAATAATCTTTTCCCTTTCCAGGAAATGGAGACATTACATTGTGGTCGTATGAACCAAATGTAATTATTCAGAGGGTCTGTTTCAATTATATATTAATAACCATAAAAAAGTTAATTAATTAATGGAGATTTGTCAGGATTGAATCTTTTGTTTTTGTTTCCTTCTGCATCTGTCGATTTTGACCAATTAAGGAACATAAGAAAAAAAATTATTAAATATTAAAGGTCGATAACATCATATCTTATTAGTGCACACTCATATTTGGTAAGTACATTTTGTTAGCACTTAGTGGATAATTGAATTTGGGGAAGAAATTCCAAAGTACACATGTTAAAAAATATTCCCAAAATACTAGAGTTGGAAAAATAGATCAGACTGTTAGAAAATTCATGGACCAAATCGGATCGCACAGTTTGATCCGGACCGTAGACCGCTAAGAATGGTCTAGTCTGATCCATGGTCTATATTATATAATGTTTTGATCTCTTGGTCTGGTCTGGTCTAGACCGCAGTTTACCGGACCAAATCGTGGACCCAGTTGACTTCCCAATAAGTGTTTGCTTCCCACTCGACCACTCTCTCGACCCCCAAACAAGATCCAAGTCTCAACCCTAATTTTGAGAAACTCGTCTCCTCTTTCATTCACAACCACATTTCACCAAAGAGTAGAGACGATCGTGTCTCCGTACGACATTATGTTAATGTTTACGACGTTATGGTGCAAGTTGGGAGGCTTTGACTTTGCATTTTTGTTGTTTACTTAGATTTACGGTGTCAATATTTTTCATACATGTTAGATTTTATATTTTAAGGCAAAAAATAACATTTTTTTCCTCGATTGTTGATTTAATTTTGTGTGGTTGACTAAACAAATTATTCATTTTTCGTTCATCGTGGTCTATCTGGACAAGACTGTACCGGACCAGACCGCACAGGCGTGGTCTGGTCTAGACCGTATAGTACGTGGTCTAGTCTCTGATCTATACTCCAACCTTTCAGTCTGGACCATAGACCGTATATATGATCTAGTCTGGACCATACCGCAACGTTTCCCAGCCCTACAAAATACGTAAGTTATAAAAAAATTCCCAACGTACACATGTTTGACATTCACCACCGTCGTCTAAGGCAATGAATATAATCACCGCCGAAAAAACGGTGAAGCAATCACCGCGTTAAACAAAAACAGAAGGCTTCACCATTTTAGTAAAAAACGGGGAATTAATCACCGCGTTTAACAACAACGGTGATGCCTTCACCATTTTTATTAAACGCGGGGAACGTATCACCGCATCGGATGGCTATGGTGAAGGGGCTCAGTGATGCGGATCACTGACATGGACGACTGTGGGTAGGGATGGCAATGGGTCGGGTTGGGTTTTGCCAAACCCAAACCCATGGGTTTATCCGTGAAAAAAAACCCGGGGTAAAATCCACTAGATTTGAAAAACTCAAACCCAACTCAACCCGCTGGGTATACGTGGGTTCATGGATACCCATGGGTTTTTGTCGTAAAAAATTTACAATAACAAGTTCCTATCAAAATAAAAGTCAAATATCAATCTCTAAATACAAATTATCCATATATGAAACACCATTCTAGAAAATTCAAGTAAACCACAAATTAACCATACAAATTGTTCAACACCAATATAGAAAACTCAAAAAATTGAAGCAAATCACAAATTATCCATAAACAACATGATTAATTGAAAGCTTCTTCCTCCTTGTCAATTAAACTTCTTCACTCTCCACTGGATAATATCAACTTCATACACAATTACAAAAAAAAAAAATGTCTCACAAACATAAAGAAGATTAGCTGTTTAGAATATTAAATATACCGGGAAAATTAATTATGAGTGTGCGCTGGTATCCATGGGGCGGGTTTACCTAAACCCAAACCCAACTCAACCCGATGAATAGTGAACGGGTTTAAACCCGAACCAAAATCCGTCATTCGTCAACACTGGTTTTACCCACGTTGACCGGGTTGGGTCCGGTAGGGTACCCGTGGGTTCGGGTTTTGTTGCCATCCCTAACCGCGGGGCATTCACCGTTGTAGACAAAGGCGGGGAATACCCTGATGTCCACGTCAGCAATCCGCATCGCTGAGCCCATTCACCGCTGCCGTCGGATGCAGTGAGGCACGAATCCTGGTTTTCCTCCCAGATCCGACGCCTCACAGCCTCCCACGTCAGCTATCCGCGTCGTTCACCCCGTTCGAGAAAGGTGGGGCATTCACTGCCTTAGACGAACGCGGTGATGTGCTTCACTGCATCAGTTTCCAGCGGTTCCCTTCCCCTATAAATACTACCCTCCTCCCCATTCTAAATCACACCACCACAATACTCTTCTTTCTCCCTCCATTCCTCCACTCTAGTTTCGTTCTAAGTATGCTCTGTGTTTGCGGCTAAGTCCGATCTTCCATATCCTAAAGAATTACTAGAGTTATACCTTAAAGACCTCCACTCTGAAAACCCGTCGAACCACTGTCCGGCATCCACCAAAACAGGATGAAGAGGCTCTTCAGGTAGGATCTTGGTTTTCCTTTTGTGATTTTTTTAATCGAAACAATTTAATTTCATTAAAAGAAATTTATAGATGGTTGCCGAGATATACGATCCTCGATTTTATATCCATTATGGACCAAGAGATGCGAAGTATTTATCCGAGCAAGAAACACATCGCTCCCGTGCAATTTGGCACAACAATCCGGTACACATAATTATTTTACATTATTTCATTATTTTAAAAGGTTTTATTTTGCTTTCCTTTCACTAACGAATGGGTGTTTTTTGTATTTTTTTTGTAGGAATCACTTATTCCCTTCATAGAGGGACCACTAACTTGCCTGCTTGACATGATCGATTGTCACCGTATCTAGAGAGGACGGGGTTGGGTATGTTGAGGCATTTCATACGGATTGAAATCGATAACGATCTGCTTACGACAATGACAGAGCGATGACGCCCCGAAACCCATACGTTCCACCTTCGGGAGGGGGAAATGACGATCACCCTCAAAGACGTTGTGATCCTCACCTGGTTGCCGATAACAAGAGAGGCAATCATCGGTCACTCTACCAAACCCAAAGTAGGTTGGGGCCCACTGATTCTTGAGCGTTTGGGCTTTGACATGCCGACCACCACTCCAATCCAAGGACGGGGGCATCCACCGTTGAATGCGGGACAAGTATCGATCCCATGGCTCGTTGCTCACATTCAAAATGAGGTTGAAATCGGGCCAAACACTTCGGAAGATCGAGTAGAGTGCTATGCACGGGTATACCTCATTGGTTTGGTTGGTGGATTTTTGGTCCCCGACAAGGAAAACCTGTGGATTCAAGGCATATGGTTTCCATTGCTACTCGGTGACTGGGACACGTTCGGGACAAAGAGTTGGGGATCAGCTGTGTTAGCTGGAGTATACAAAGAGCTGTGTAATTGCTCGAAGGTGGGAGCGAAACAAGCTGGTATTAGCTCGGGCCAGAAGGATCAACATGACCACCATCACCAACATAGTCTTCTCGCTCATGCAAAGTACGACCAGATCGAATGGTGTTCTCAATGTCAGCCCACTCTGGCCCCCAAGCAGGCCATTGAACGCCATCGTCCTCAACAATTGGGGCAGGTTCAGCACATTGCGAGTATTCTTTCCATGGCACCCCTCCTGCACCACTACCTCCTCCATAGTTGCTTGAACTACCACCCAATCCGTACCCTCCTGTATAACCACCTCCTTCGTAGTTGCTTGAACTACCACCCCCATCCTTACCCTCCTGTAAAACCATCATCATAATAATACTAGTGAGAATGAGTTTCACCGACTACCTCACTCTTAACATACACCTCTGCAAGCCGCATTCCGTTATCTCCTAGGAACTGTAACATCATGGTAACCGCGTAATCATTGTTTATGACAACTTCTTGGTACATAACCCCGTCAGCACTTGTGTCTTTATACCGGTAAGTAATTTTACCAACTCTCGTATGTCCGCCCAGACAAATCTTGTCTCACAAATGTCACGAAGTTCTTGCCACGTGAATCTTGACTCAATTTTCAACATAGTGGATTCACCGTCTTCATAATCAATTCCAATGTCAGAGTTTGTCACCCGACCATTCCACCGAATAATACGATGAAACTTCTTGAATTTACCCATATATGCAATTTATAATAAATAACTATTAGCTTAAGTCGAATAAAATTAACCAAAATCATATTTTACGGGTACGAAAATAATATTATTCAAACTCATAAACACACAACTAACTAATCGAAACATTAGCCATAACTAGCATTACAATAATATGAGTATGGTAAACAAATTCATCTAAATTCATAACTAACATCAATCATACTGGAATTAATCTAAATATCTCTAACAAAACATATTTGTCACGAACAGTATTCATTACATACAAACATATAACTACTAAAACATCAAAATCTAAACAATACAAAATTATATCATACCGAAAAATTGGAGTTTCTGTAACCGTAGTTGCTGGAAGTAGGCTAAGAAGGGGATTATTGCTTAAATTCGACAGAAATGGGGGAGAGATTTTACCGAAATTGGAGCAAGTATTTTTCCAACAGCTCGTGGGAGGGGGTATTTATCTGAGAACCATGGGTATAACATCCGAGTAACTCATTCATTGAAACAGTAGTAACCAACAAATACAATACAAACAACCGTGATGCGTTTTGATGTTATGTTCCATTTTATATCATGTTTACTCGTTCTAGATTGAGTTTTTATGGAGGAATCTTTGGAGACGGGAAGAACGATTGGGTTTTGTAAGGGTTTGGAGGAAGAAATTAGAAGGGAGAGATGGAGGGAGATGGAAAGGAAGAAGAGGTATCGGAGAGAGAAGCCATGGACGGCGGGCGGGAGAGTTTGATAACTAAGGTTTGGTGGTTGGCTTCATCTTTCTCTGCTCTCTGATGAGTTCGATCGAAAATGGTAGAGGAAGGTACAAAGGTTCGCAAGGATGGAGAAAGCCAGAAAGGTATCGGGTCTGAAACTGGCCTCTAACCTTATCCATTTGCATTTTTGTTTGGTTAAGTGGGCTCGGGTTTGGTTCGTGGGCTCGAGTTTGGTTAGGCATATGGCATGGCGGGTTTAGTGACGTGACGGGTCGGGTTTCATCATTTTCGGACCAAAACGCTGCTGGATAGGTGCTATCGTTATCCATGTCAGCATATAAGGGACTTTGTTAACGGAGTCGGACGGAGAATAACAAAGAGTGACTAAATGTGGCCAGTTTCAGCATTCCGAGTTACCAAAATTGATATTATTTTTTCTTCCTAATGACTAAACATGACACGTTTAGTAATCTCAATATTCCAACCCCATAATTACTACTCAAGATATCGCCATTACTGTTTCTTTTCCCACTTTTTTTGGGGTGAATTCAGGACACTCCGTTTTCACCCTGTTTCACTTTGTGGTACGAAACCCACTACTTTCGATAAACAGAGCAGAACAGGGACATGACTGATGGCGTCCCAACCAGACCAAAGAGTACCAAACAAACAACACTTTAAGATATGACCTTTTGCCCTATCTTCATGCTCTAATTTCACTTTCATACACCACCAATAACCACAGGACAACAATAATACATCTCATGTGCTCGTTGAAACCACAGACAGTTCCAGCCTTCTAGGATCCCGGAGAGCCGCTCGATCGCTTGTATAAAATCCCCAGTTAGTTAGGCGCTAATATAAATCCCACTTACCATATATAATATGTTCCTCAAATGATTAGGACTACTACTTGATGATCGAGCCATGCTTTGGCTTCTTACACGAACCCATGACACACCAAACGAACAGGCCACCTCTCAGCCACACTTTAGGAGGACTTTCATGGTGAATCACTAACATGGGAAATCTCGGTAGGTTAACTGTACTTATCACGAATCAACATTTCCACCATCATAAACGACGACATGGGTGCAAAAGTTAGATGATACAATGGAGAGGAGGGGATAGTTTAGGTGTTGCTAAAACTTGTTGACGGATTATTTGTAGTTAACTCGAAGTCACGGGCTCTTGTTGATTGGTCAACGAGTTGGGGTCTAGGAGTGAAGCGTCCAGTTTGAGAGTTCGGGGGCAACGCACTGACTCATGGTGTATGGACTTCTACACATTTGTTTATTGTTTTGGGTATGGTTTGTAATTTTTATTTATTTTCAGGTTGGATTAGGGTTAGACCATCTAGAGAAGATGCTATATGTACACCTTCTCAATCTTTATAATGTGTATCTCCTCGAATATAGTGAAACTGATCTCTCCTGCTGATGAATTAGCTAACACAGATCATGTTAATGAACCATGTAAATTTATGCGTTTTTTTACTTTTATACATTGTTAATTTCCCAATCCAATTGAGAAATCCATGTGATTTCAACCAACCAACTCAAAAAGGAGTATTGTGATGAATCTTATCGTTGATGCCACACCAAGGTTTCATCGATAAATATAGATGGAAGATAAAAATAATGATTACATTAAGTCAAGAAATAACATACAAGTATATTCTTGTAGACTTTGGTGTGAAAAGACGAGTAATATAGGGATTTTCCCCCAAAATTCAAGCATTTCTGTAAACAAATCCTCAAATAGTTAAATGTAACTGGAAATTCCCAAAATACAAGAGTTTGGCGCGGTTCGCTGGAATGTCTAACAATGTAGATAGTGGTTCTTTGGAGACCGAAGCAAACCACCATAGAATAGCGGCCAACCGAAGCAATCAAACTCTGGACCAGTCCGAATCGCAGCCAACCAGAGCAATCATCACCCTGATCGCTAATGAGTCCAGCAAAGCAGTACCTAGATTGCTGAACACAACCGCGCCAAACTCTAGTATTTTTGAAAAGTTTTAGCGTAAATGTGACATTGTGGGGATGTTTAATAGCAAGTTTAGTATTTTGAAGAAAAATCCGCAATATATGGATAGCTGAGTAGTTTTGGTCACCAAACGTTGCTAGCTAGACTTAACACAATAGAGGAGGTACTCCAACTGGGCATGCATATGAAAGGAAGCCTTTAATTACACGGCTGGCTGGCCGGCCGGGGTGTCAGGATTGCGATTGATCAGTACTTAGATGCGAGCAGCGTCAAGAAAAGAGGAGAGGAGGGGCCGCCGATTGCACACATATAAACAGAGAAGCATATATATGATCTGAAATGTGTCCCACTGAACTAAACATGCACTTCCTTAATTTCTTTCAGACCAGTTTCTTCCAGCAGGAAACACCATATGCATCCAGACCCAACCCAACCCAACCCTCTTTGGCCAGCCCTACCGTCTCCCACTACAAAAGGCAGGGATCTTCCTCTGCCCTTTAAGAGGAGTGGGTAGATATAGCAATCCAACCCTCAATCATGGATACTTATCACTTATGATCCAGCCAATTCGGGTAATTCAGACATAGTTATATTGGATGTATGGGACGAGTATTATCCATTGGTATCCGAAAATTGCGGGTATGAGGATGGGGATGCAAAATCCCTCCTGCATGAGTATGAAACGGATATAGATTTGAGTATTTGAAAATGGGGGATGGAGATGATTTATGAAAACCCGCCCCCAGCCCCATTGCCATCCCTAGTTCCGAGGACTTTCCTTTTTTTTTTTTTATCTTCAGACATTTGCAATTAAGTTGGAAGCTTGATGATCCACCAAAGCACGTCTTCAAATTTGCTCAATCTCGCTAAAACGAGATAGGTGTCACTGTGAACTTATGTTGTGTGATCGCACAATCCAACAACCTCAACCGTTGAGATCACGAATTGCGCATTTCAAGTGTATAACTACTCACCAATATATTTTTTTTTTTATCAACACACTAACATTCGGATTCGAGATTGCCACCCAAATGTATCGTTTCGTTCTATTTTCTACTTAGTATAGACTGGCATATGCCTTCTTGGAAACATGCTGGGTGATAATACATGTCAGGTCTGGATGAGCTGGTTGAGGGTAGAGGTCGAAATCTGTTTCCTAGTTAAAACTGATGTGATATGCAGACTTTTCTTTTGTAAAGCAAGGAAGGGTACTGAAATTCTGGTAGTGATGCCTAAATCTGGAACCAATTTTTCAGAGAAGGCCCTACCCTCTATTGTGTTATTTGCGATCCGCCAAAATTCAACATCAGCACTCTGTTCTTTTTTTCTTACTTGATGTGATCCTCTCCCTCTGGGGTCAACCACTAAAATGGGTTCACTAAAATTTTGGAAAATCTATAGATGATGCACCCAACTCTCAAATTTGAGGTATAATCCCTTGTTTTGGACTGAGCTTTGATGTAATAGATAAATTTTGATCTAAATTTTGAAATACCACAGTTTTGTCAGAACTTTGAGAAAAAAAATTATTGGCCCGAAATTTAGGTTATTTACAGTCGAACATCTATTCTTGTCCTGCCTTAGCTGAAACAATCAGAGAGGAGGAAGAAAAATATAGGCCTTGGATGGATCAATGATCCATCCAAGGAAGTGCAGTGCCGATTCAGGCCCACTAAAAATACAAAGCCTAAAACTAAAAAATAACTGGGCCTGCTTGTACGGGCCCAAAAGCCTGACCCTTCTTCACTCTCCCCCGCCAAGCACACTTCCACTGCCGCTCCTAGCCTCCTCCAGACTGCAAGCAATTTCTGCAAAAATCGATAATGTTGTCCTTCCCATTCACAGCGCTCAATTCAGCTTCTTCACTCCAACTTCCATTCCATTCTCTGGTCCTTTCCTCATCCCAATCGAAGCTCGCTGCCGTCTCCACTCATCACTTCCTATCTCTTCCCGTACAAAGAAGCCGAAGAAATGCCGGAATGGGAGGAGGAAGAAGAACGCCGCCGGCGATTTTGTGTTGCTCGATTCCCAGTTCTTCATCACCCGCCGCCGGTGCTGATGCTTCTTCTTCTCCGGCGATGACCGTGGCACCTCCGGTGGTGAGGAAGAGAAAGCGATACCGGAAACCCTACCCGGGAGAGGTCAAGGGGATTACTGAAGAAATGAGGTTCGTCGCCATGCGACTCCGCAACATCAAGGGCAAGTACACTCACAAGAACAAAACCGCCTCCGATTCCGACTCCGACGGAGGCGAATCGCAGAGTTCCGAAGAAGGAGAGGGAGCCGGAGAGGGAAACGAAGCGGAATCGGAGACTTGGATGCCGAGTATGGAAGGGTTCGTCAAGTATCTGGTGGCCAGCAAGCTCGTGTTCAACACTGTGGAGCGGATTCTTGATAAATCCGACGACGTTTCATGTGAGCTTCAATTTTCTTCAGTTTCTTGCAGTACATTGGAGCCGGCTTCCCTCTGTTAAACCTTTTCTTTCTTCTGCAGATACACATTTCAGGAAAACTGGGTTGGAAAGATCAGAGGCGCTGGAGAAGGACCTTCAATGGCTGGCTGAGCATCACGGCATTGAAATCCCTAAGCCAAGCAATCAAGGGGTTGTTTATGCCCAATATCTGGAGCATATTGCTGAAGGGAGTGCACCATTGTTCCTCTCCCATTTGTACAACATTTACTTCTCTCACATTGCCGGCGGCCAAGTCATAGCTACCCAGGTCAGTTTCTCTATGCAATGAATCCGCTTCGAATTAGGACTCCGAGGCTGAGAGAAAGTATGGAACTTTGAACTTAAAGTAGAAGGAGAAGGACGAATAAGTTGAGATGAATTTGTAATTAGAGAGCCATTGAATTTAACAATTGCAGCCCTGTTGGGAATGTGGGTTATAGGTGTGTGATAAGCTTTTAGAAGGCGAAGTGCTGGAGTTCCTGCAATGGGAGGGAGATGCAGAGGAACTGTTAAAGGGTCTAAGGGAGAAGGTCAACATGCTTGGAGAGGTTTGCTTTCCCTGACTCGTCATCTGCATTTCTACAGTGAGTGATTTCGGAAAGTGTTTGACGCTAGTTTGGTTGTGGAATGTATGCAGCATTGGTCTAGAGACGAGAAGAACAGATGCTTGAAAGAGACATCAAAGTGTTTCAAGTACATGGGTCATATAGTTCGGTTGATCATCTTATGAAGAAGGGAAGCTAATGAAGGAATGGTGAATGGATTCTCCATTTGGAAAACATGTCTCTCCATTGATCGACGAGAACGTTGAGCTAGTCGAGTGAGCCCGCCTGAACTCTGCTTTGTAGTTGAGGCTTTGTGCCTTAATCCTCCTGAACCAGTTCGCCAGTCATTGCAGCTTGAGCATCAAGTGGACGCAGATGAAAAAATCGCAAAACTGCTACAACCGATTTAGTCCTGTTCAGCCTTCTCTTCTTGTTTTGATGTGAATCTTCCAAGTTTCCCGTCAAAGGGGCAAGATCCTATAGCTTTAGCTATGTAATGTAGTACAGGAGAAATCCTTATTAGATCAGAAGAGGGGTTCGTATAACAGAGCAAGAAGTAGTTGTAAACTTGTAGTAATGCCCAAACAGAAAACTATTGTTGTTTGTCATTTCAGAGCTGTTTGTCCTTTTGAAAAACTAAATCTGATAAGAGTTCTCATTTCTCTGAGCCAATTACAAGGAAAATCAAGATTATAAAAAAATAATTACAACCAACATAATTTGAATAGGCCGAGAGAGATTCAGCTCTTTCTATGCCTCCTCGCCCAAATGCAAGAGCTACGTTGGCAAGTAATCATGCCTTCTAAAGTCTGCAACGGTGGGGAGCTCTGTCTGAAACTCAGTTGCTCAACAAAATGTTGTGTGTTGTTGATCCCTTGGAGTTGATTTCTGGAAGCTATGCATAGTAGCACCCTTCCTGTTTTGGGATGTCGCTGTGGATTCAGTCAGCCGTGCTAGGGGTGGGCATACGGTTCGGTAAAACCGAACCGAACTGAATATAAACCGAACCGAAACCGAATTAATGTTATTCGGTTCGGAATTCGGAAGAGAAAAAGGCATATTTCGGAAATCATGATCCTTTCGACTGAACCGAATTTCCGAATTCCGAACCGAAAAAACCGAATTATTATAATTGCAAGCTTTAAATGGTGGATTTTTATGTTTCTACTTATTATGAGACTTAAATATTTGAATCATGTTAGTGTTTTATGACTTATGTGTTGAAATGTTGATTTTATCATTGATGATGCATATTTATTGTTCACATTATGGGTGAAAAATAATTTAAAAAAGAGAAGATACAAGCTAACCTCACTATTTCGGTTTTGTATGAAAAACCGAACCGAATTATAATTCGGTTTGAACCGACCGAACCGAATTATAATTCGGTTCGAATTCAGTTTGAGGTTTGCTAGAATTCGGGGACTCGGTATGCATAATTTCGGTTCGGTTTGAACCGAACCGACCGAATGCCCACCCCTGAGCCGTGCTGAAGAGTTTGATTTCAGACACTGACACGATCATTTGGTGGTCTGTTGGCTCTTGGATCTGAAGGTTGGGCCGACCAATCTATAGCTATTACACTTCCAGCTTCGTCTGAGACTTTTCGTGTACTCTCAATGCTTCCGAAATACTGACTACCCACCTGAATTCAACAACATTAAGGAGCTGTAGAAAGCTGCCGAACTGGAATACCAACTCTGGAAGCAGTAATGGGGGAAAATTAGAATTTTACCCTTCCAGACCAGGCTGTGTTGGGTAGTAGACGTTCTTGAAGCCCAACCTTTTTGCAGCTGATGCTGTAGTCTCACCGATACAGGCTACAGAGTTGTCCCAATGCCCTGATTCCGAAGAAACGAGCTTGAGCCATGCACTGTTGCAATCAATGCATATATCAGCTGAGCATGTTTCTTCGGTGGGAAAGAAGCATATGGAAGAGCCTTGTAACCTAGCTCAGTTAATAGATGATGGATGAGTTTATGTTCCCAAGAAATTTAGAGTGCTTACCGAATTGCAGAAGGTGAAGCAACTGCGACTACAGGAACAGAGAGTGCCTCCTTAAGAACTGTTGGATCCACACGATCTACAGGAATCTGAAGTTGCAAGATTGTTGAATAAGGAGGGATAATTTTGTTAGTCAGCTGGGGAAGGAAATGGACAGTAACACTTCCTGCACCATCAGAGCATCAAAAGGTTGGAGGAAATCTAATGTTCAATTGTACATAGTTGGAGTCATTTTACCAAACACTAAGTTGGGAAATTTCACCAAAAAGAGACACAAGGGTCGCAATGAACCATGAAATGTCTTTACAGTGCTATCAAAAGACTCACCGTTGTATATGTATTCAATCTTACAACCTCAAATCCACGATTAGACAAGCCTTCCTCTGAACGATTGAAACAAGTGAACAGTTACTCATCTTCGGATTCGCAAATGAACTACAATTTGAGAAGAACAAACTGAAGGATGTTAACTGAGATAGAAAGAATGCTTAGCTAGGACCAACATATGATTTCCTCTGCTAATGTGAGAATACAGAAGGAAATATCAAGTCATCAGCAAAATGCAATGGTTGAGAATAAAAAACGGCAGACTATTTTGGAAGAGAGCAAAGGTCTTCTGTTATAGATACAATCCAAGTTCATTCAGGGCAAAATCTCATCTAACCTCACATGTAAAGCATCATTAACTTAAACTTCCATGCTATATCTTATGGATAGAATTTGTTAAGGTTTGACTACTGGCCAGCTTTATTTACTTCCACTAATTCTGAGGGACCAGATATATCTAGTCTCTCCAGTTGACACCAAGTATTGTGTAAGTAAGCTTTATGAATAATGCATTATGAATATGGTGTCTTGAGAATGATCACACTCACGAATCTCAGTGCTAGCTTTTACAGAGGCTGGATACAAGACAGTGCACCTTCCGTTCCCACAATCAGGGAGCTCTGCTGCCAGAACCTTACCCGTTGCTGAAGAAAGGTAAGAGACAATAAAAAGTATTAGAGAAATGAAATCTTAGTCTTGTACTTCACAAAACTAAATAATCACTCAGTAGCAAGAATTCAAACACATTTTGATAACTATCAGAAGCTTGCTTAATCATCGGACCAGTGTTTTTCTGACTGATGTTACAGACCAGTGACAAAAGAGCAACAACAACAAAAAAAATGCTCCATTCATCCCTTGCCAAAGCTGAATGGGAGTTGAATCAGCGTAAGTGAATAAGCATTTGGTAGATGAAGTTGAAGAGACCAGGGGAAAGGTAAAGGTAGAATTGATGCATTTTTGCAGACCCTAGCATTACCATGAATCAGGACTAGTTCCATTACAGCAGGAAATAATAGAACCATATGTTCAACACTGCTGATAAAAGATTCCCTTGACTATTTGATTTACTATGAGGATGTAATGCATGTACGAGTTTGTGTATTCGACATAATTACTTTCCACCCCTGACCTTTTGATGGTGAGAAAGCAATGTCAAGTGACCGGTTTGAAGGTTGGATCACTCGTTCAAAAATGCTTGCTGTTCCAGCTCCCACAACAGCTATCTTAACATTTGGGGTTCCTGCTTTCCTAAGGACCAAAATTCAAGATAAGTTCATCAGTCTAATAGCAAGAACTTGTATAACCAGATGCCACTGATCTGGGCAATTGACTTATCCATGCTCGCTGTATCATTCATATATTCACATACTCACCTCCATGCCTCCAGAAAGACTGAACCCGCTTCAGGAGACGTTATGATGATCCAATCAAAGGTTACATCTGCAGAAAGCAAGGTAAACCAAGGAGGGCAGTGAATGTTCGATCCCACGGATTCATCAGGAACAGCATCACTAACTAAATCATACAAGCAAGTTTACCTCTCAGCAGAGAGGACAGTCTGTTCGAATCAGGCCCTTCCATATGCTGAATCAAAGGAAGCTCCAGGGCTCCGATCCCTTGTTTCCCCTAATTCAAGACGAAAAACATTTCTAACCTCAGTTTCCATTTCTTGCAACAACTGCTAAAACTAGAAGCAATTAATATTACTGCAAACAGCAAGTAACAGTGACAAAGGCCTCTACTCAATAAATTAATCTCAATTCGCTTCAAATCCATTGCCAACTGAGTCTGTCAATTGCAGCAGCAATTCGCATTTTCTAATTTACAATACCAACAGGATTGAAAGACCTAGAAGTCATTTGTTTAATAGGAGGGGGGAAAACTGTTCATATCTATTCAAGAACAAGCAATAGAATGTGATGAGAAGAGAGAGAGAGAGGAACGGCTTTACCAGAGCATCGATCAGCTTCCAGTTCTTGCCACGCTCTCTGGTGACGACGACCTTCGGTTTGGAGCTGGACGAAGCAGAACAATAAGCGGATGTGGAAGGCGACGAAGCTCCGATTCCGATACAGCCAGTGGAACAGCTCCGGCGGCCGAAAGAAGCAGTAGGCGGAGACGGGAGAGGAGAGAGGGACGATGATGAACAACAGAGGAAGAGAGTCGCCATCGACGTGGTGGGCGGAGGGAGAGGATGAGGGGAGGAGAAGGCGTTTTGCAATATTTGCATCCCAACAACCTAACCATTGGTGTGCCCCATGGCACAACACTTGACAGCTGCCATTGGGACTCCAATTAAAGCAATCATGATGATTTAACTCTCATGATACTAGCAACACAAAGATAAATAAACTTTGCACCAACTTAAAGCTTAGTTTCAAAGGTGATTTGACTGTATACATTTGAGAGAAGGAATAGAGTCACGAACTATATTTAGATGTATATTTCTTTTTTTTACTGAATCTACCCAATAAATAAAAATCAAATAAGAAAATTTGAAGTTCCATTTCAAATTACCTGCATCTAGAGTGAAAGTAGGAAGGGTAGATTCGTCTTCACAATCATTTATTATTTTCTTATTTACAGAAAAAATACATCAGTAATTAGATTTGAACCGTGGTCTCTTCAAACAAAGAGAAGAAACATAGCCAGTTACAATGAACACATTTGTGTGATCTTTTCAATTAAAAACATACAAGAAGCTTAAATCTGAAAAATTATAGAACTTTTCCATCACGGTTAGCAACCGAAAAGTCATTGATTCAAATATTGCATATCGAATTGCACTCTTGAATGTGTAAAAGCGATGTAGAATTCTTAACATAGACTTAATTGTTATAACTACCATAAAGTAACGATAATTTTAAACACATAACTTTTGAGCAAATATGGGGCACATGTGTCTTTAAGAGAGGGGTAAATGTGGAAAGGTTGAGTGATGTTGGTTTGCCGAACGCGGATGGAAAAGACACTACTAATGTAAACATGCCCAAATAGTGCCCGGACCCACTAAACCCTCAACCATCGCCGTCTCTCCAAACTTCCCATCAGACTCAACAACCGACTAACCTCCTCTACCTCTATTGTTACGCCAGAGCAATTTTTGGAGGGGTAAATATGGAAAGATTGAGTGTTGTTGGTTTGTCCAGCGCGGATGGAAAATGTGCTACTAATGTAAACGGACCCAAATAGCGTCTGACCCACTAAACGCTTAACCACCCAAGTTACTTTCGCAACACCTAATATAATAGTGAAATGAGAAAGTTGCTCCCCAATTACAAAATCCTTGCATCCATAGAAAAAGTAGGAAAGGGTAGATTCGTTTTCACAGTCATTAATTATTTTCTGATTTACATGAAAAATACATAAGCGATGGAATTTGAATTGTGATCTCTTTGAGAAAAAACAAGAAACATAACCAGTTACACTAAATAAATTTGTTTAAATTTTTTAAATTAAAAATATACAAGAAGCTTAAATATGACAAATCATAGGAACTTTCCATCACAGTTAGCTAAGCCACTAACTCTCCCCTAAATATTTTTTTGGTATTTGATACTTCTATTTTCATACTTTGATTATTTTCATTCGAGTTTAACAATTAATTCTATTTCTATTTATCTTATAAAAGGAGAATAATTTTAAAATCGCAAGCCTAATTAATGTCATTGGTGCAAAATTGCACATCGAATTGCAATATTGAATGTGTAGAAGCGATGCAGAATTCTTGACATAGACTTAAATAATATAAATATCATAAAGTAACAATATTTTTTAATATAGAAGTTTTGAGTGAATATGGGGCACATGTGTCTTTAAGTGAGGGGTAAATATGGAAAGGTTAAGTGATGTTGGTTTGTCGAATGCAGATTGAAAAGGCGCAATTAATTTAAACGGGTCTAAATGGTGTCCCGACCTACTAAACGCTCAACCATCACCGTCTCTCCAAACCTTCCCACCGGACTCGACAACCGCCTAACCTCCTCCACCTATATTGTTACGCAAAGCAATTTTCGTAGGGGTAAATATGGAAAGGTTGAGTGTTCTTACTTGGAGAGCTGACGGGTGGGTTATTTAGTTTCTTTGACAGTATTGTGTGATCTCTTAACATCATTTCATTTTGTTGATCTTCTAGGTTGACTTTTGAGTTTATTAAAGATAAATAGTGTCCCGGGCTCCCGGCCTACTAAACGCTCAACCATAGCCGTCTCTCCAAACCTTCCCATCAGACTCGATAACCGCCTAACCTACTCCACCTATATTGTTACACAAAGCAATTTTTGGCGGGGTAAATATGGAAAGGTTGAGTGTTCTTGCTAGGAGAGCTGACTGATGGGTTATTTAGTTTCTTTGACAGTAATGTGTGATGTCTTAACATAATTCATTTGGTTGATCTTCTAGGTTGACTTTTTAGTTGATTAAAGATAAATAGCTATACTTTTTGTTGCTTTTGTTACGATAATCCTTTTTAGTATCATCATTTTTCTCATTTGAAATATTTTTGTGGTTAGTTTTCAGTAAACGAAGACTATTCTGATTAGTATTAAGTATTAACATAGGGAATAACTTCAATCATACCATTTTGACACAAAATTTATATGTAAGAGCTGAGATCATTGCCGAATTGAACTATTCAAGCTATAATGTTGATCTTCAACATATAAAACATGGTTTATTTTGAGTGAAATAACTTCATGATAGTAGATAAGTTTTTACAATATGATGTTTTATGATAGTGGTCACTTGCTTCCATATTTAAAAGTGGGGTTCTAATTACTACAATTTAAAAAGTACGAGTGATAGTCATAATTGGAGCAAATACAAGATGGTTTGATATCCTTCTCTCTGCAAGGAATAAATACATGGTGAGCATATGTTGTCATGGGAAGGACAAACCGAACTCTGTGTTTGTAGTATAGCATGTTGATATATACGCATGTCTAGACCCGATCGATTGGACATATCCATCTGGAATTTATTGACGGAATTTTTGCTCTTCAAAACCGCGTGACAAGTAAGCTCCCTCATTCATCCTTATATATTTTCTTAATCTGCACATGCACACCCTCATAGGAAATATGTACATAATTGTAATTTGGGTGCTTCATTAGTGCTGTTTTCATAAGATTAAATTAGCTGAGGTGGTTGTTCTAGAATTGTGAATCACTATTGTATCTCCTATAAGAAATTGTCAAGTTAAGCTATAAAAGAGGCTAACTTGAGCTTCCTCTTTAATTTAGATGGTAAGAGAGCAATGACCCACGTCAAATTAATTGGGGTTGACAATGTCTGAGAAATAGTTTTGCCTTCTTCAAAGCATCACAAGATCCTGATCGTATCTCAACAAAAGCAATTTTATTTTCATGTCAGATGTTGATACAAGTTGTTTACCTAAAGGAGAGCCCTAGCAAGTTAGCTCTTGGAGTTGCGATGTGAAAATGGGTAAGGCAGAAACGGTTTATAAAAAAGGCCATACTATGATCATATAGAATGCGTCGGTAGAGATAGTCATCAATCTCATTTTATTGACGAAGCCACTGAGGAGAAGAGAGGAATCACCATTGGTACTCTAAATTTTACAAGGCTATTATACTGATCATTTCTTTCATTTCATGTAAATTTGTATTATGACTGAAGTTATATTACCCCAAGGAATAAATTGCAACAAGGAATGGTCATTTGAATTATATATGCACTGATGCAAAATGTCATGTAGCTGCCACAAAGAAGTAAGAGCGGACCAATCAGTGTATTTGCTGTCGAGAAGGATAAGAATCGTGATAATGGGGAGGGTTCATGACGATTGACTTATACAGATTGAAGAGATAGAAAGACAGAGTTGTATGTCATTTGTGTGTTTAGTGTAACAGAGTGGTTAGGAGTGATTTGGTAGGATTTCATAGTGGTAGGGATATTGACAAAAGTTATTATATGTTGGTGCTTCCAGGCATATATAGCTTGCATGTTTCTTTTGTTTGTATATGAGATTTCTACAGGAAATTGCATGCTTTTTTTGTCACTAATCAACAAAACTATTTATCAGAAAAACTATCTAATGCATTCTATTGACGTGATTTGGACATTGTTGGTTTTTGTTTTCTCAGCTAGGGATTCATCGCCTTTGCTGTCACTGTGGTTTTTCGTCTAAGGGAAATCCAGATTGGTGTTTTCTTATGAAATCTCTTTGTGGCTTCCATTTTTACCGTCGATAATCGGAGCCAGGTAAGCATTCCTTTGGTTTTTTCATGTTCACTCTAGGGGCATCATGGTGCATGGCAATAGTGGCTATATTTAAGGCTAATGGCTTGGTTTGGATTGTCCATTATAGTGTTTATGTTTTACTTTTTTTTTTTTGGTAATGCAATGGGATAATGACTTTCCAACATATTATTATGGTGTTGTTGACCTACCTCCGGCCATCGCCACATACATGTTAACGGGTAATATAAGTTAGAATCAAATAGTCAATTTCAAAGAGTACGTTCGGCCAAGGGCCGGGTAATAAGCTAGTCGCTTTTACCACCCAACAAATTACTATTTGTCGTCCATAGTTATACAAAAAATGACTAGTTTGTCCTTGGTTCAAAATTAAAAAAAAACATATTCCCTCCACCCTTCTGACCGCCGCCAGCCACACCCCATCCTCCTGCCCTCCCATCTCCATTTTCTCCACTCCCTTCCCACCCTCGCCGTCGACAACCCTCGCCGGCCCAAGTCTCCACCGGCGGACCAGCCTCCCATCTCCCCATTCCACTCGCAGGCGATTCTCCGTCGAACCAAGACTAGCCATCGGGAACCAGGTGCGGGGATTGGGGAAGCAAGGAGGAGAAGCTCGCCGGATTTTGGGTTTGAGTTCGTCGGCAACAGAGGTATGTTCACTTTCGTTTTCTATTCCTAAAAGCCATTTCCGGCCGGCGAAGGCTAGTACGAAGTCGATTTTCGTAGCGCAAGTCCTAGTACGAAGCCGATTTTCGGACCAAATTGATCGGTACGAAAATCGCCTTCGTACCAGGACTTGCCCTACGAAAACCGGCTTCGTACCAATCCTGGCATGCCAAAAACTGCCTTCGCACGGGCCTGTCCGGCCGAACGCCGCCTTCGTACCGGGTCTGAGGGAGTAACTCGGCGATCTGAAACTCGGCTTCGTACCGAGTGACTCAGTCCGAAACTCGCCTTCATATAGGGTGACTTGCTACGAAACTCGGCTTCGTACCGAATCTGGAATTTGGCGGCGGCCCAAACCTCGGCAGCAGTGGTTGGCCATCGGGTTGTTTTTTTTTTATTTTAAATTTTTTTATGTTTATTTTTATTTTAAATGGCTTAATTAGTATTAAAACTTGTTATTTACTATTGAAAGTGACTTATTAGTGAGTATTGGAATAAGTTTTGTTAGATAATTTTAAATATAAATTATACTATAAAATTTATAGCTAAAAATGTGTTAATTATGTATACTAATCGATGGAAATGAGTTAATTATCTAGATTTATGTTAGTAATCAATTAAAATGTGTTAGTTATGTAGAATTATATTAGTAGTCGATTAAAGGTGATAATTTTGTAGATTTATGTTAGTAGTCAATTAAAATTTGTTGCTTATCTAGAATTATGTTAGTAGTCTATTAAAATGTGTTAATTTTACATAATTATATTAGTAGTCAATTAAAATGTTTTTATTATGTATATTAGTTAGAAAATTTTAGCGATAATATTTATAAATATGTGAACTATTGAAAGTAGTCGAAAAACTATAGGAAATTAAATGTACATAATGTAGAAGATAGAATCGTGTTTTTCTGTTTGTGAGACTAATTATTATTACGTCATTGTAGGGATGGCCTCAGCGGCGGCAGGAGATTCTGGAGGGACGGGGGTTAGTTGCCTAGATTTAGGGGTCGTAATATTAGTGTGAGAGATAGAAACAAGAAGAAAAAACGTACGACCTTGTTTGCTTGTGGGATTTGAAAATGAAGGTTTTTAGTTTTGAAAACCTTTGGATTTATGATATATTTGTTTCATTTTGTATTTGAAAGATAACATTGTTTGTTTAGTTGATTTTCATAATGGATTTAAAGATTTTTGTACTATGGGTATCAAATCCTTACCTTCCATGACCAAATACCAAATGAAATGTGGTATTTGCAAATACCTGGGGTCCACGGATTTGTATATCTCAACAAACAATGTTTGTTTACCAAATACATGATACTTTGTATTTGGGTGACAAATACATCACCCAAATTCCATAAGCAAACGACACCATAACATTATAGAGGGAGATGGAGCCACATCCTGAGGTACAACCGCAATGACAACCACCACCACAACCACAGTTGGTCTTTCGGGCTGACGGCTTCCCACAGTATGACTACCGTCCCCCTGTTGGAATGGGTAACAGAGCTCCTTCCGGTTACAGCTTCAGATGAGGGATCAGCGCAGTCCGCCAGTTAAAGCTTCAGAGGAGATTGATGATGGATCTGATGAGTACGAGGAGGATGAGCTCGAGTATCCCTTTCCAGGAGGCGATATGTCGCGAGATAGAGGCGCCAGTGGCTCGTCACACGGTACTGCTGATAGAGATGAGGCCATGGGAGGCTGTGGATGGTTACATGGACTAGTACCGTAAGATGTCACACCCGCATATCCTCCCACAGAGTTGTGAACGTCAGTCAGACCCCTTGGCGGTTAGTTCTTCTATTTTGACATTTTCTGGTATTTTTATTTTATGGTACATTATCTTATGTTGCATATAACATGTGTTAATATTTTCTTAATCGCATTTGGTTCGTGAGATGTTTATGGAGATTGGTCATGCGATGCATAGTGCCGCACACGACAGCATAGAGGAGTGGCAGACTAACACTAACGAGTACTACCAGATTATCGATGTTTTTCATCCTCCTCCACAACAGTAGTTCGATGTTACCTTTTCTTTTAGTTCAGACATTTGAGTACGATTATGTTATTGTATTTTAGTTATGAGACTATGTTCGTGTATTTTAGTTATGAGATGATTTTATTACCTTCTTCTGCGGACTATCTTATAATTAATTTTCTTGCTAACCAACACACATGTCTATTACATTACTAATATTCTAAAACTTGTTCCTTCATTGCCAAGCTTTACTTCGATTGGGCCCCTGACTTTGAGCTTCTCCAAGATTGAGCCATAATTGTTGAGACGCGGAAAAACTGTGATCCCAACCAATGATGCTATCTTGCTTGCGAAGATCCCACATGAGACCCACAGGGGGCATCACAATCTCGTCAAAAGATGCGAAAGAAAGGTTGAGCCAATGATCGCCAACGAATGAAGGACCACAACACCTCTCGGTCCTGGCTCGCCATGTAGGTTGTCCATGGGGAACATAGTGCAACTCATCTATGAACGTACGGGAATAGTGTATGATGCGTACATGACGACTGCCAAGTTGAAAATCGTGGCAAACACAAATAGATCCACACCCATCATCCAGTGTACATTTGTTATCGGATTTGGGTCCTTGAGGTCGATGAGATTGAGGGTATCAACCACTTCACTGCCATACATGTTGGTGTATCTGTAGTCATGGTTGCGAATTTCTTCTGCCAAGATGTACCTCATCTCCATGTACCTGGCCTGAGTGCCATGTACAAGACTGAGCGCACGAAACCCACAATGACCATCTGGAATGGGGTCGTGAAATAAACAGTAACGGTCTCGAACAATCACCGGTAGCCGATTATCGTGTGTGTATTGTGTTTGGCTGATGCTGGTTGGGTACTCTATTGTGAGAGAACTACAAATCAGTTTGGCTAAAATTTTCAAGTACACGTAATATATGCACTGATATTGAAATGATTACATGTGCATACCAGTATAATGACCGTCCGGACCAGGTTCGTCGAATGTGTGCTCATCTGAAGGACACCCATCTGTTTGGGTCCTTGTGGACTTAGTCTTGGCCGACTTTGTGGACCCTAATGTCGTGCTCCTGGACTTAGTTTTCATGTTCTTCTTGAGTCTGTGCAACGGGTTCTTCTCCCACCAAGACGACTTTCATCCTGTTGATTTTTTCATCGGTCTTCCTTTTTTTGTTTCGTTCACCGCCAACTGGGTGGAGGCCGCGAAACAACCCAGTGGCTGCTTTGCTAGTAGCCTCTGGCCCTCTGCATACAACCTCTTTGGCCAAGGCGAATAAGTGTTGTTGCATTGCATTCTCTACGGGTATATAGTCTTCAACATTGGGTGGGTTCTCATAGTCCAAAGATCGCCAAAAGACATGCAGCTCACCCGGGTATATCTCTCTATCTGATGCTCTAGCCACCTTAACCTGGAATCCACACTTCAGACCGTGTGTGACAGGATAATGACATGGACATCGTCTCTTCACGCTATCTTCCTCATCTTTCATTAGTATAATTGCCTTTACGCTGACCTGTCTTCGCAAGTATGTAAATGGTGAGCCGTCGGATGCTGAAAGTTTTTTCTGTCTAGAATTTTCCAACATCCTCCTCACTTCAATGAGCTGATTTTCAATGAATCGGTGGTTTGCTTGCCATACCGTGTCGATAGAACCACGGGAATTCCGAAGGTACGTCTTGAATGATGAATGAGATGACTCAACCCTGTTTGAGATCGTGTTACCTAGGTGGAATACATGCTTCATATAACAAACTGCCCACTTCTGTCTGTGCCCCTACCACTCATGCAGTATGTAACCCACCATGCGTTGGTCCTTGTCGTTCCAAACCGTTCTAAAGTTTCACATGGCAGCGTAAAGACCTTCTTCGGACCATGAATAAAGCATAGGTTCCCAATGGTCTTTATAGTCCTTCACGACAGCATCTAGGTTATTCAATAGCTTCATAAACTGTCCCTTCACATTATTCTCCGCGTGCCACACACATAACATATGTGGGGCGTTTGGGAAGACCACAAGAATTGTAACGAGTAGTCCACCTTCTTTGTCGGTGATGATAGTTGTGGGCTCCCGTGGACCAAGCAATTACTTTATGCCCAATGCAGTCATAAGCGCGATTCTACCTAGAAGCGGAATAGGGGTAAAATCATAAAGCGTAGAATTAAAGTGTAAAAACGTAAGTTTTTGACGCATGCTGTAAAGTAACTAAAAATCTGTTAAGTACGACATATATACTATATAAAAAAATATGAGTGCACATAATTTAGATAAGTTTATAAATACCTGCAATCCATGCATAAAGTAGAACAACTTATAGACTCTTAATAATAGGTTCATAAACATAAATCTTAACAATAAGCCACTGTCCCCTCTATGATAATGAATTAGGGAAGAACCTAGCTAGTGAATTAGATTACTCTATTGAAACTAAGAATGCATCCAAGTACCTGGTATGTACCTTTAATCTCAAATGTATCATATTATTGGTAATTTACCTTTAATTTCATGAAAAGAATAGCTATTTAGTGAACTAAAAGCGTAAAGCGTTTTGGTGAACTAGAAGCGTAAAAGCGTAAGCTTTTTAAGGTTTAAAGCGCAATTTAGTTCGATTTTATACACTAAAGTTTTTATATGAAAACGAAAGCATTTTGCTGACCTAAAAACATAAAATGGTAAGTTTTTAAGTTTTAAAGCACGATTTTGACTGCATTTATGCCCTCCAACAACCACTTATATGACTCTTTTGTCTCAACCGCCATAAGAGCACAACATATGTTGAAATTCTTCCCCACGGGAGTAACACCTACGACCTCCACCGATGGACACTTGTAGGCATTGGTATTGTAGGTGGCGTTTATCAGAATGACATACCACCAAGCCTTCAACATTTGGATGGATGTCGGATGTGTGAAGAAAATATTGGTGAGCACGTTGTTATCATCTTTCAAATACTGAATATGGTAGCCCTCATCTTCTGCTGCTTGCAACGTGTACTGGATTGCACTCATCTCACCCATTTGTTCTCTCCTGATCTTGGACCCTTGGTTGTAATACTGTCTGATGTTGGAATAACTGTGAAACCCCTTCTGATCGTTCATCGTCTTCTTTTGATACGCTAGAGCTACACCTGGATCTCTCGTATTCTTTATTTGCTCTTTATCTTGTTCACTGAATTCTACGTTCTAACGATGCCCTTCAGGATAAAGCATCTTCTCGTGGGTGTGATACCCTCGCCATAGTCTGGTTTCCTTTTCCAACACCCTTTGTATCAGCCAGAATGTCGACCCATGAGCATTATCCTCATCAACTAGCAATTCTATAATTTTGACCATGAACATGCAATCAGCACCTTTGGTGATAGTAGTCCACGTCTCTCCTTCGTCGGATCCGGTTTGTATGACTTCTTCTTCCTACTGGATCGATCACAATACATATAACATTAACCGAAGATTCTCCCACTTTTGTTTTCTCTTGGCTTATTCGAACCCTGTACTAGAAAGAAACCATATTGCTTCGCGATGTTTTTTCCTCTCTCGCAGCAATGTCTACATTACGATAGCGAACGTTGTTGATGAAACACCCCGTGTATTCATCTCCCTGGTTAAACTCATGCGCCATGTCTACCTACAGTTACAAATGAACAAATCTTTAGAGTCATTCTCAAACCAGTGTTAATACAATTAATTCATAAAATCCTAAGTTATGAACTTTAAACCATAATCATTAATTCAATACTTAATACAAATTAAATATACACTAAACTCTAATTTAAAACTTTATATAAGCTAAATAAATCATCAATAATAAATTATGAACTTAAAACACTAAACCATAATTCAATACTAATTACAAATTAAATATACACTAATCCCTAATTATATACTTAACTAAATATGAACTAAATACATCATAAACACTAACTATTGAACTTTGAACCCTAACAACATAATCAATACTAAATACAAATTTATTATACACTACTCATAATCCAATACTTAAAAAAAATATGAACTAAATATATCATAAACCTTTAATTATAAACTTCAAACCATCAACACTAATTCAGTACAACATATAAATTAAATTGTAATACCATAATTTACAAAAATTGATATATTAATTTTCAGCAACTATAAATCAATTATAATCAAAATATAGAAAAATACAAATTCAACATTGTACGAAACAAGTTTTCAGACCCTCAAGACCGGTACGAAAAACGTTTTCGGACCAACCTGCATGGTACGAAGAGGATATTTGGAGAGGATTGTATGATACGAAAAAAGGGCTCAAGATAGGGTGCATAACCATGGGTTATGCACCCATCAATAACCAAATCTGGACCCTTCATTTAGAAAATTCAGATCTAAGGATGGAGAATTAAAGGCTATTTTTATTTTCACTAGCTTTCTTAATTGACTCATATCTTTTTTGTTTTAACTCGGATTTTAATTTTTTTTGCACAGATGAAACGAGTTCACCGTGCTCTACAAAATGAGATCAAATTTCAATATTTTTTTAGGAAAAAAAAATTCTGGCCTCTCGGTACCAACGACATACCATATGGTATCTTCTTCGTTCTTAATTCGTTTTTGAAAACGTTTGCACAGTAGGGATGAGTTCATCATGATCTACTGGATCTACAAATTTCTGGGTGAACAAATTACAGGACCAAAAAATACCACACAATACCATACATTACCACCCTGGTACGGGGTGGTATTGTATGGTATCTTCTTCGTTTTTAATTCGTTTTTGAAAACGTTTGCACAGAAGGGACGAGTTCATCACGATCTATTGGATCTACAAATTTCTGGGTGAACAAATTACAGGACCAAAAAATACCACACAATACCATACAATACCACCCTGGTACGGGGTGGTATTGTGTGGTATACAATGTTAAAAGTCGTAAATTACAATTAATATACTTCTACTATCATGTATTCAACCATCCTACAGTATTGGTTTGTTCATACCACCATGGTACGTTTTCCAAAACATAGGTATGCTTTTATTTCAATACCAGTCAATACCATATGGTATAGACTGGTAAAAAATGACTCAATTTTTTTTGTTCGAAAAATATATTAAAGTGGATATCATTTTGAAGAGCACAATTAATCTGATCTAACTGTGCAAAAAAAATTAAATTTCGACTTAAAATGAGCGAGAAATCGTCCATCAAAGATTAAAGAGGGAAAAATTAAAGGCTTTCCATGAGAGAGATGATGCTGATGTCATGCTGATGTTGACGGGTTACTCATGGTTACTCACCATAAGGTTACTGACCTGATCCATTCCCCGAAAAAAGCTTTCTCCTCGGTACGAAGGCCGACTTCGTACCGAGCAGTTTGGTCCGAAAGCCTTTTTCAAATTCCTCTATGTTGAATCCACTATTGTTTTTTGGATAATGTCTATTTTTTATACAAACCTTTTTCAAATTCTTTTATATTATCCAAATCTATCGAAATACTAAGAATTATCCAAATGTTGAATTTCAATTAGCAATTTTGTTAGTAACATTGACTTGGCAACATAATACTGACTTGAAAGAGACACATGAAAGTCAATATTTTTAGTATTTTAACCATAAAAAATTATAAAATTATTAATGATAACGTAAAAAAGATGTGATTAATTAATAGCATTTTAATAGATTTGGATAATATCAAAAGAATATGAAAAAACTTTAATAAAAATACACATTACTTTCTTGTTACATTATTATAAAAAATTCCTTAGCTTTGCGACCCAGAGGCCCATAGCCCATTTTGGGCCTGGGCTGATTCCATCCGGTCAAACAAACACACCGCCGTCCAACTCTCTCTGTCTCTGTCTCTGCCCCTTCTTTAATCCTCCTCGTAATCGTAACTATTCCTTTGGCGCCCTTTTCCTTCCTTCTCTCTCCCAAAACCTCCACCACCGCCCGCTCTGTTCTTTCTCTCTCTCTCTGTCGGCCTCCTCAGGCCAGCGGTCGGCAAATTGCTGCTATCAAATTAAAAGCGCAGTTTAAAGAAAAAGAAGAAAAGCCGTAACAATTAGTTGGTTCATTGTTTGTCGTCGTGTCGTGTTGGAAGAGGAGTTCCAGTTTCCAGGTGCCATGACGCGCCACGTATTGCTTTCCAGGAGCACTGACCATTTCTTGGAAAATTATTAGTCAATGACTTCCGTCTCAAGTAACTGGATCGGATACTTAACATCTCTAGCTTAGCTTATTAGCTTAGCTTAATTACGTTGTCTAATTGCATCATTAAGCGAGACATAACCCGGAGTTGGAACCGAGTTAACTTTTAGCTTAACACCAAAAATACACGTCCATCTGAGATATTATAGCTAACAATCATTGGGATATGCATCAAACATCATCACCACGTAGATGCAATTATGGACCCAATCCAAAAGCCCAAAACCAGAAAAAAAGGAAAAAAGAAAAAGAACAATTGATAAAATAAAGTATCACCGTCCAATTAAAAGTCTACTTTATTCATCTAGATTTTCTATTTATATAAATAAAAAGTCCTCTTTATTTATTGTCTTGTTGTGTCTCTATCTGATTATCACATTCATATTTTTTTTGGGTACTAATCACAGGGCACTCATACATACCTAACCTAATTCAGATTATAAAATTGGTATTGGTATGGCGAAGGACGAATGTAACCATCTTCTTGTGCTTTTATAATAGTATAGTATTTTCAAAGTATTTGATTTAAGTCGGGTGAATTTCATAGTATTTTTCGTAACTTCATTTCGTACATAACGATATTTTTATAATAATATTTATTTGTAGTCACTAAAACTAACCACATTAACAAACATGATGATCAAGACGTACATCAACGTGTTACAAATTTTCAAACATGAAATTAACCTATATTATAATGTGAAAAAGAAATGCAAACAAGGACAAGTCGAAGGTGGAAAACCAATATTCATAAAATGAAAATGGCAAAAACAAAAAAAAAAGAAGAAGGGAAGATTGTTATTAAAAGGACAAAAATAAAGGGAAATTGGAGGGGAAAGAAAGAAAGTGCGTGGAAGGCGAACCAGAATATGCCATATAGCCATGGTTTTTGTTCCACTCATAAACATTCTGAGATTGCGGTTGGCAGGGCAACGCAGCTGCTTTGGTCGGTCCTTAAATCTAATTGTACCTCCCTTTTGTTAACAAAATTCATTTCTTTCTCCCCTTTTCCCCCAAATTTCTCTCTCGCATTCTTGCTCGCCCTGATCCTCGCCTCCTCTTATCTTTCAGGTACTTCCGCGCCATTACTTGCTTTTCCTTTGATTTTTTTTTCTTTCGCCGGAGATGGGTTAGTTAGCTTCTTCCATTGTTAGCGATTTCCAGCAATGGGTAGGGGCCAAGTTCGAAATTTCCCGGCTGGATTGTGTACATGTTTGAATATTTTTGTTTGAGAACCCTAAAGCTGCTCTGCTTCGATGCTGGGAAGATGATGAATACCGTAGCCCCGTTATGCAATTACTTCAATGGTAGTTTTCCGTTTTGGGTTTTGCAGAGTGTTTAGACGACGGCAATAGGGGTTGTGTATTGTAATGCTGGGGGTTTAATCAGGGAAGCAAGCACGGTTTTCGTATTCTCTGTTTGCTTTAGCCTTGTTCTTCCTGAATGTGGGATTTCTTTTTTTTTTATGTTTCGGATGCATGAATGTATTTATGTGTTTTTAGCCGGGAGTTCATGAATTTGTCTGTGTAATTCAGGCAAATTCATGAATTTGTGTGTATATTTAACCAATTTCCTTGGTTTGTTCTTTATTGGTCTTCCATTGCAGCATTCTGGAGCCGGTCTCTGTGGTGATTTTGGCGCTCACCAGAGTCTGGCTTCCAGAAAATCCTTACCCCCCCAAAACCTTGTTGTAGTTACAAGATTGGCTGATGGGCAAGGACAAGCATTCTTTAGGTTTGTTGGATACCTTAAGAATGGAGAGGGTGAGGACCATCTTCACGCATACATACCCTTATCCGCATGAGCACTCGAGGCACGCCATCATTGCGGTGGTGGTGGGTTGCCTTTTCTTTATATCTTCAGATAACATGCATACCCTTATAGCGAAGCTGGACAATAATGTCAAATGGTGGTCCATGTATGCCTGCCTGCTCGGTTTCTTCTATTTCTTCACGTCACCCTTCTTAGGGAAGACAATCAAACCTAGCTATTCAAATTTCAGTTGGTGGTAAGTGCTGCCTAGCTCTAACACCTTTTGCTAAGTGCTAATTGTATATGGGTAGTAATGAGTTTTTCGGTATTTACTTCGGCAGGTATACGGCTTGGATTTTAGTTGCAGCCCTATATCATCTCCCTAGTTTTCAGTCAATGGGAGTAGATATGAGGATGAATTTGTCCTTGTTCATGACTATATATGTGTCCTCGATCGTGTTTCTTCTTGTATTCCACATTATATTTCTTGGACTATGGCATCTCGGTCTTGTTTCTCGTGTTGCTGCAAAACAGCCAGAGATATTGACCATCTTCCAAAATTGCGCCGTAAGACTTTCTCCCATAATTTTCTTTGCGTTCAATTGTATTGGCTTGTGTTAGGATAACACCCTGATCCTTTTTTTTTTTTTGCTTTGTCATTTGTTGCATAGGTTCTCAGCGTAGCCTGCTGTGTGTTTTATAGCCATTGTGGAAACCAGGCTTTGATGAAAGATAGACCCCTTCAGAGAAGCCTTTCTAGTTGGTTTCCTTTTAGGAAGAAGGGAGAGATCAATACCTGGCTAGCTAAATTTATCCGCATGAACGAATTAAAAGACCAGGTCTGCTCGTCTTGGTTTGCACCTGTTGGATCTGCAAGTGATTATCCACTTTTATCAAAATGGGTTCTCTATGGAGAGGTAGATAAACATTCTATTGTCGGAGTTTTTTGTTGACATGATTTCTGTGATCTGCTGTTTTACTTACTTTCACTTCATTTCTTCATTTTGTAGATAGGTTGCAGCGGGGATGAATGTGCAGCCTCATCTGATAATATTTCTCCTATATATTCATTGTGGGCTACCTTTATTGGTCTTTATATCGCTAACTATGTGGTGGAAAGGTCAACTGGGTGAGTGCTGATTGTTTTCCTTGTTTCGGTTAGTAGGTTTCTCTCCGTTGGTTACACTTGACATAGACAGTATCATAGTCTTTTTTCCAAAAAAACATTAATACAAATATCTGAACACTTTGTATGGACAGGTGGGCTCTTACTCACCCTTTGTCAGTTAAAGAGTATGAGAATTTAAAGAAGAAGCAGATGACCCCAGACTTTCTGGATATGGTTCCTTGGTATTCAGGGTATGTTCACATATTATCTATTTCCCTGGCATCGGTTTTCTTTGATGTGACAACATCTCATCATTCAAAAAGATTTTTGAATTTTTTTTATCCTTACTGTGCTAGTGAACTACATGTTGCAGAACCTCTGCTGATTTATTCAAGACACTGTTTGACCTTTTGGTATCAGTAACTGTATTTGTCGGTCGTTTTGACATGCGCATGATGCAGGTACGTTAGCAAATTGCCTAATCATACATTGATAATTATGTTTCTAGAAATGCAGCCTTTTAGTAACTTGGAAGAGCAATAATTTTATTAAGCTCCCCCCCCCCCCCCCCCCCCCTTGTTTCTGAGAACCACTCTTATTGTAGCTTCAATATGTGTGTTTTCATGGTCTTAAGGGCTTCTTGAGATTAAAGAGATCACTCTTGACAAGCCCCTCCATATGTGCAAAGCTTTTTGAACATATGTACCGTGTCAGGATAAGTTAATGAATGCATTTAACTCCTCTCCCTATTGTCAACTTATGGTTGGTACTGAAAGGCCATGCATAATATTCTCTTTGGGTTGTAAAAATTATCTTGTTTGCATGAAGAGTGAGATATCCATTTTCTTGCAATATCAGGCAGCAATGAACAAGGTGCAAGATGGAGTTAAATCAGACCATTTCTATGATCATCTTAGCAAACAAGACGATCTGTGGTTTGACTTCATGGCTGATACAGGTGATGGTGGGAACTCAACCTACAGTGTTGCACGCTTACTTGCTCAACCGTCTCTTAGGGTTAGCACAGGTGATTCTGTGCTCTCTCTGCCCAGAGCAAAGTTACTTATTGTGGGAGGGGATCTTGCGTAAGTTAATTGTACTTTCTGATGCTGAAATTTTGAGAATGATTGAATTAGCCATTATTTTGTATTTCATTTTCTAATTATAAGGGTAACTTCTTATCATCCGGTTCGAATTTGTGTTATATAGCTTATTTCAATTTCACTGATGATCTAGTGATTTCATTGCAGATATCCTAATCCTTCGGCATTCACATACCAAAGGCGCCTCTTTTGTCCCTTTGAGTATGCTCTGCAGCCACCTTCCTGGTACAAAGAGGATCAAGTTGCAGTGCACAAGCCTGAGTTACCCCATGGGGTGTCTGAACTTAAACAGTATGACGGACCTCAATGTTTTGTCATTCCTGGAAACCATGGTGAGTATTTATTTGTTACCTGATTAAACTACTTTTGTAGAAGGTTTTCAGAGCTAGTTCATAGTGCTTCTATGTTCACCATTACAGATTGGTTCGATGGGCTTCATACTTTCATGAGGTACATATGTCATAAAAGCTGGCTGGGTGGATGGTTTATGCCCCAGAAAAAGAGTTATTTCGCTTTGCAACTTCCTAAAGGGTGGTGGGTTTTTGGTCTCGATCTTGCACTCCATAATGATATTGACGTGTACCAGTTCAAATTCTTTACAGAAGTAGTGAAAGAGAAGGTCTGTCTTCTTTTCCTTGTCCATTTGAATATATTGTGCTGCTAAATTATGTAAGTGTACGAGCATGATAGTGTCAGGTTTAGATAATTCATGGTTCATTTGACATCAGAATAAATATCTTCCCCTGAAATCTTCTTGTGCAAGCAGCTTTTGTATTTCCCGTGTTCAAGAGTTCCTTTACATGGCATTTCTCTCCTCTCTCCGTATAGGGAAAATTGCACATCGAGTTTCTTTCTAGACTCAGCCTTGGGTCTTTTCTGTAAAAAAATTAGGCATGTCTGCAGGAGATCTCCACCATCATGTGTTACTTCCTAGTTCTTGAAATGGTGTGCCACGTGATGTTTGTAGTTCATTATTACCTATATCAGTAGCATAGATGTTTTGCAGTCGGCAAAGGGTATTAGCTTTTATAGACTTGTGCCTCTGGTGGAACCTATCTATTGCTCTCTATTTCTGTTTTCCAGTTCCCTTTCTGATCAACTGATGATTATGCACATTGGTACTCCCTCAATTAGGTAGGAGAAAATGACTCTGTGATCATCATTACCCATGAACCAAATTGGCTGCTTGATTGGTACTGGAATGATGTTTCTGGGAAGAATGTCACACATCTTGTACATGACTATCTGAAAGGAAGGTGCAAGCTTCGGATGGCCGGAGATTTGCATCATTACATGCGTCATTCACATGTACCTTCAGATGGCCCAGTTGATGTGCAGCATCTAATTGTAAATGGCTGTGGTGGTGCTTTTTTACACCCCACCCATGTCTTTGGTGGCTTCAAGAAAGCATATGGAGCTACCTATGATACCAAGGCCGCTTATCCATCTCTAGAAGATTCTGGCAGGGTAAATAAGTCCCTCAAAATCTTCTCTTCATGCATCCCTTTGAGTCAACTTTGTTTCTTGATTCTATCGTTGGTATCACACAGATTGCTTTGGGGAATATTTTGAAGTTCCGTAAGAAGAACTGGCAATTCGATTTCATTGGCGGCATTTTGTACTTTCTGCTGGGGTTTTCCATGTTCCCTCAGGTAATCAGAACATTACATGGCCATTCTCCTACCATCTCGCGTATCATAATGTTTACTACCATAAATTAGTATTCGTATGCCATTTTGCTGTATGGATGGACTGACTATATTAATCTCTTCTTCATGTCTAGTGTAACCTTGACGTCATTTTGCAAAGTGATTCATTTTCGGGCCACATATGGAGTTTCTTTGGCACAGTTTGGAATGAATTTCTCTACTTGCTACAACACTCTCATGTATCCTTGCTTGGTGCTCTGGGATTGCTGATAGCAGCAGTTACATTTGTCCCATCAAAGATGTCATGGAAGAAACGTGCCATAATTGGAATTCTTCATTTCTCTGCACATCTTGCATCAGCCCTTGTCCTCATGTTGCTCTTGGAACTTGGTATCGAGACATGCATTCGTCATAACTTACTCGCTACATCAGGCATGATCTCTCTCGCTCTCTCTCACTGCCTACCCTACTCATGGCTTCGGTTGAATTGGCTTTTTTTAGTAGCTTCTTTCTGACTCGGGATCCTTTTCTCCCCTTAGGATACCACACTTTATACGAGTGGTACAGAGCAGTGGAGAGAGAACACTTTCCTGACCCCACCGGTCTTCGAGATAGGATAGAACAATGGACGCTCGGGCTTTACCCTGCATGCATAAAGTACTTGATGTCTGCTTTTGATGTTCCTGAGGTCATGGCTGTCACACGTAGTAATATATGCAAGAATGGTGCCGAAGCACTGTCGAGAGGAGGTGCAATCATTTACTATGCTTCCGTCTTCCTCTACTTCTGGGTCTTCTCGACACCAATCGTCTCATTCGTGTTCGGAAGTTACTTGTACATTTGCATTAATTGGCTTCAGATTCACTTCGATGAAGCCTTCTCTTCCCTTCGTATTGCAAATTACAAGTCGTTTACCAGATTACACATCGACAGAGCTGGGGATCTCGAAATATTCACTCTTGCGGTCGACAAGGTACTAAAAATCTCCATTTTATTCAAACAATGCCTTGATACATGATCAATTGGAACCATGCTACGGAAAATTAAACCTTCTTCCGTCGTAATGCAGGTCCCCAAGGAGTGGCAGCTAGATCCACATTGGGATGCAGAGCCAAGGCAGGCACAGCAGATGAGCCATCACCGGAAGTACCCTAGTAAATGGAGCGCTGCGGCTTACCAACAGGATCCGGTGAATTCGGTCAAGATAGTTGACCATTTCGTGATTAGAAGGACAGAGGAAGTACCAGGGGTAGGAGCAGCAGCAACTAACGGATCAGTCTCTCCCTGATCTCTTGTTGATCTAGATTTTGCTGTATGTTGTAACATCATTAATCTTAGAAGCACAGAACCAGGAAAGAGAATCGCGGCAGAGAATTTGAAAGTTAGTTCTCCACTAACCCTTCAGCCTTCACCTCTTCCTGGGTTTATGAACTCTGTATATATGTAACTTACTATTCTATCTCTCAGCTAATTAGAGTCGACGCCAAGATACAATGCTCTTCATGGTTAGAATTGACAGTCTTGCTCGACACATGGTAGTGAAGAATTGGAAGAAATGGAGATTGATTCATCTTCTGATGCTACTTTAACTAATCATGTTTCCAGAAACAATTGAGAACAAGGGTGGGGGAAAAACCCCCAGCTAAATGTGAAACAAGAAAAGAACTTTCTGAAACTGAGGCAGTAGCCAGGGGGGGTTATTTTTATCTACACCTGATCAAAAAGAAAAGTGAAAACAACCTACATCTCTCCGTAATCCTGATGAAGAAAGGATTCGTATGGTGTTCCTTTCAACACCGTCTGGACTTCTTCGAAGTTTGCTATCTGTTCTGCTAATGTTCCGCTGTGTATCTTAATCTGTCGGCTCGTTAGTTCTCTGTAGGGCAATCCGAGAAAGTCCTGCACCTCTTTCAGTTTCTGCAGAAGAAGCGAAACTGGTTAAAATGTTCAACTTGACAATAGATGATACACAGGTTTATTGTTTTCGCTTACTGTTCTATTTCCAACGACATCTTCATAGTAGAGGACGATGTGGCGGGTGGACTTGAAGTACCCAATCGCCCTCGCAGCTCTACTGTCGACGCTCTTTAGCTCTGCCAACAATGTCGAGGCGTTCAACGATGGCTTGTACTTCGCCAGAACTTTGGCCTGCGGATAGACAAATTAATTATATGTTCTTATGATACTGTACCGAAGATCAAATTGACGAGATTAACGAATTTAAGATGAGTACCTCGGCGACTGAATGGACATGAGACTTGTGGGTTCCATTCAAAGGTTTCTTGCTCTTATCATAGGAATTGGCCAGCACAGATATCAACCTCCGAATCAAGTTCCTCCTGAACAGGAAAATTGCATGAACTCCATTCATGTTGAAGTAGTCCACTATCCCTTCATGATGTTCCAACACCCCCTGCATCCACAAAGCGATGACGTTTCATTCGCAGATTCGGGCTACCGAAGGATGTTTATTCCCATTTCTTGCCCTGCAGATTTTGTTAAACAAAGCCTCTTTACCTGATTAAGCATCCATTTGAATCCAACAGCAGCATTACACTCGTTCTTGGAAGCACTACTGAACCAATCCAGATTGTAAACTCTGTCCAGCACATTAACAATGGCCGTAACATTCGCCCTTCGATCTTTCTTCCCGAAGATCTCGCCATTGGAGCTGACATTGATGTGGCTGTTCATCAACGTCTCGAACCACCCGCTCCCCGATCTCTGCATCGACAGGATCGCGAAGTACCTCACCGGATTGCACACGCATTCCTCCCTGCACATAGCGAAATCGGTCACAACCCGAAAAATGCTCTGTTTTTCCCCCTCTTTTTTGTGCGTGTGATGATGATTATTATGGTACCTGCTAAACGTGACAGGATTCGGGTAGTGGACCAAAGGGATCTCCCATTGTTCAATGCCGGAAGAGTTGCAGAGCTGGTGTACGACTTTGACGTCGAGGAATTTGTTGCTGGTGGTGCTGCCGCCATTGTTGGTGTTGATCTGTTTTAAGCATATGAAGCAAATGTAGACTCCACAGACCATGGCAAATGCCAGCACCACGAGTCTTGGCAGCAATGGGGATTTCTTAGGAGCTTTGATGACTAATGAATCCTGCAAATAACCAATTAATTAATACCCAGATGATGAAACTCGCTCAGCAATCATTAAAAGCATTGGACAAAAGGGGGAAAGAAGGAAGAGATGAATGATTGATTACATTGGCTTCCATCTATAACTATGCTCCATTAAGGATTGAGGAGAAGGAAAAAAAGGGAAGGGAAGTGGAGACAGGGGAAGTTTAATTAAGAGTATTTTGAGGGGAGAGATTAGATGAGAAAAACTAGGCAATAGAAATGGTCAGAGTGTAAGGTGCCCACTTGACAAAATCAATGGAGAAAGGAAGAAAACCCCATTTGATTTCATTTTTGTGCCTTAATATCTGTGCTGTGTAATTAAAGCTTGAAACCCAGACAAACCATTTCTTTTTTTCTAATTGGAAAGAGGGAAAAGAGAAAATCTTGGTAGCTATTTCACTGGGACGCAAAACTAGAAAACCTGTTTCAGAAACAGAGCATGAAAACCGGGCTTTGTTTATCAGAGAGGAATTGATGGATCAGGTGAGGAAATGAGAACCCACCTGGCTTAACATACAGATGAATTCAGCCATTGGCGCCTTTGAAGCTCAGAAGGAAGCTCCAAGGACAATTACACGGGGAAGTAACTCTTCTTGTTTCATGTCTTCTTGTTCTTCATCTTTTCAGTAACACCAAAAGGGGAGTCCAAAGGTTTTCAAACTTGAAAAGGCTGATAACCGACTTCAAACACTCATGCTTAATTAATTATTGTTATTATTGAATCCAGAAGGTTGAGGGAGCTAATACAATTCAAAACTACCCACTTCTTTACTAAGCGGAAATAATAGGATAATAATACGGCGTTCATATATAGCGTTCATTTTGTGATTGATCGTATATGTATCGTATTACAACATCTGATTGATAATATTTGTGCAAATTGTTTGAATGACAGACTGATATTGTTTATGTAAGAAGAAGCCAAAATTTAAAGTGAGAAAAGAGTGCAAATAACAAATTGCAACATATTACTATTTACTACCATTGAAACGTGCCATACGAAAAGATGGAACACTTTCTTTAGTTTTGAATTTTTGCAAAGATACTAAGCTAATCATTATGATTACCTTTTTCTTTCTTTTTGTGACAAAATCAAATGACTGTCTGGTATATGAACTATTCATTTCAGTTAGTTCAAATGGAGGAATCATAATTAGGAATCATGAATGTCTATGCTTTTAATGACACTTTAACGATCACAAAGTCTTCTTTTGGGAATGACTTAATGAATTACATGGTTAACTTTAATCAGAAACATGCTGGACAATTATTTGAACACAAACAAACAGCGAACATGTTTTTGGGGGATAGGATATGATAGTAAAAGACAGTACACCAAACGTTTGACTTGTGCGGGCTTGCACTATCACACCACGACTTACCCTCATTTAATACAGTAGTGCCTGCCTTTCATTTGCATATCGTATGCTGTGCAGCTTTGTGGTTTTCCATCTTTTCTTTCCTTGGTCCAACTTTGCTAGCTTGCACCATTGTTTGTCAGCGTGGGACATGGGAAATCAAGACGTGGAGAGACTTAGAAATAGTAGAAAGGATTGGGTTGCTTTACAGTGAGAATGAAGCTGTGTGTTTGTTTATTGTTATTCATTTCGATGCCCAAGAAAGCAAAAAGAATCCAAAAATTTCCTGGGTTTTGCAATCAGCATATGCCAGATCCATCAGCCAGGCGATTCATGAACAAGTCTCCCTCTGAATGGAAATGTCAAACAATCAGCTTTCTGTTAGGCATTAGTCATTACTTGATACAAGTTAACATTCTTGATAATGCTGTCTGAAACCCACTTCTGATCTCATGGGGATATCTCCTGGCATTACATTACATTACATTACATTACATTACATTACATTACATTACATTACATAACAAAGCTAAAAGCTCTGAGCTCCTCCACCTTTGGAAGGCGACAGAAAACTTGGTTGTAGCAGTTTCGCCATTAGCCCATTACTTCATCTAACCAGTCACTGGAGTGAGTTTGATGGCAGCAGTATCATTTGTTTGCTTGGCGGAGTATTCTCGCCACTGGCTCAACGTTCTTGTCAAGCAATGGAGAGAAGTGCTTCTGAATAGAGAATCCATTCATCACTTCTTCACTATCTTCTCTTCTTCGTAAGAAGATCAACCAAACTATCTGACCCATACACCTTGAAACTTTAATGTCTCTTTTAAGCATCTGTTCTTCTCGTCTCAAGACCAATGCTACATTCCACAATCAACCCTCCTGCTAAGTACAGGAACTCCAGCTCCATCCCTTCTAAGAGCTTATCACACACCTATACCCCACATTCCCAACAGGGCTACAATTGTTAAATTCAAGGGCCCTCTAGTTGCTAACTTATTTGTCCTTCTCCTACTTAAAGTTCAAAGTTTCATACTTCTTTCAGCCTCAGAGTCCTAATTCGCAGCTGATCCATTGCATAGAGAAACTAACCTGTGAAGCTATGACTTGGCCTCCTGCAATGTGAGAGCAGTAAATGTTGTACAAATGGGAGAGGAACAATGGTGCACTCCCTTCAGCAATATGCTCCAGATATTGGGCATAAACAACCCCTTGATTGCTTGGCTTGGGGATTTCAGTGACGTGATTCTCGGCTAACCATCCTACTATTATAGTGCATCTGATCTTTCTAACCCAGTTTTCCTAAAATGGGTATCTGCTGATGTAAAACGTTTAACAGGGAAGCCGGCGGCGTTCTTCCTCCCATTTCGGCATTTCTTCGGCTTCTTTCTAGGAGAGGAGACGGCGGCATGTTATTCGAGAAAGATTGAAATCAGGATTACTGAATCTTCATCATGTTAGGACAGAATACCAGTTAGCAAACATCTTTACAAAGGGGTTATCTGTTAACAGGTTTTAGTTCTTGTTACGCAAGCTGGGAGTACATGATATGTACTCACCACTCACCAGCTTGAGGAGGAGTATGAAGCACAGCTGCAGTGGTGATGATCATTGAAGAAGGAAGAAGAAGATCCTGTAGCTGTTAGCAGAATGGAGATGCAGGGTCAGCCGGGTCGGGCTTTCTTTCATCCAACTTGGCTATGGAAACCAGTGAATAAATAAGAGCCCAAACGGCGTCGTTCCACCCGCTCATTTGAAATATGTAATTAGCGCTAGTGGTTAGATAAGTGGCTCATTGTCATTGGTAGTGTTTGATTGTTAGTTTCTTTTAGCCGTTAATCTACAGTAGAACACTCTGCTTTTGTCATTAGTTCTTGGTATATATTGATCAATGGAAAATGGAGAAAGGCATCCGCCGATTCCCACAATCTCGGCTTCTCTTCTTCTCTGAAACCCTAGCACTACCGCAGCTAGGTCACAAACATTCTCATGGTATCAGAGCCTGGTTGGCTCATACCAGCTTGACTTCTGTTCTACCCTTGTTTTCTTCTTTCTCGCCTTCTTTTGACGCGCCGCCATGGCCGACGGAACTTCAAGTGAAAGGAACGACGACAAAGACAAGGAGACCTCTTCACCACGCTACGAGGATCCTTATTCCAACCCTTTCTACCTTGCCCAGAGTGACAATTCATTTTTACCTGTCACCAGCTTCAAGTTAACAGATGATAACTATCTGTTGTGGAGCGAATCCATGGAAGTCGCTCATAGGACGAAGAACAAGTTAGGGTTCATCGCAGGCACAATCGAGGTACCTCATGTTACTGATCCAAGTTATGGGACCCGGGATCGCGTTAATGGTACTGTTGTCTGTTGGATTAGAAACTCTGTGTTTGAAAATATTGTCCCTAGTTTGCGTACTATCAAGGTTGCATCTGAGGCTTGGACTTACTTGAAGGGTAAGTTTAGTCAAGGGGATTCAGTCCGAATTGCAAACTTACAGGAGAAATTTGACCTGGTTAAGCAGGGAAATGAATCGATTCGAGAGTATCACACTAATTTGAAGCTTTGTTGGGATGAACTTGATAACTACCTTCCTATTCCTTACTGTGATTGTGCATCTCGCACCTATGAGACAGTTATGATGTACCAAGGTAGAGGAAGGGTTATTAGGTTTTTGCTTGGATTGAATGAGAAATATCAGCAGGGCAAGACTCAGATGCTCATGTTAGATCCACTTCCAAATTTGGATAGTGTGTACCGTTCTGTGGTTCATCTAGAAAGGCAGCTTAATGGGCTAAAGCTAATACAGGCAAGTCAGAAGAGGCTATTGCACTAGCCACAACATTAGCAGCCTCTAGATCTCAATATAAGCAGCCTAGAGATAAGGGACCTGTTGACTATGGACAATCAACTGGGTTGTTCTGTCGATATTGCAAGAAGGACAATCATGTCAAGGAGGATTGCTGGAAACTTAAGAAAAAGAATGGCCTCTTGGGCAATAGTTCCAACTCAGGGAACAATCCAGGACGAGGAAGAGGCTTTGCTGGGTCTGTTGATGTTAATTCACCAGAGATGCCTTCTTCAGGAGGAGCAAGCAACTACAGACCCACTAGTCCAGCTAGTCCACAAGATTCAAGCTCCCCAACTTTCTCTGGTTTCACCTTTGATGAGCTAACAAGGCTTAAAGCATTGATCTAGTCACCACCTGCTCACAACACAAGTTAAGCTAATTCAGTCCTTACTAGGAACAGCTCTCCAATGGCAGGTACAATAGCATTCTCTACTTTAAAAACTTCTAGTGATGAGGTGTTTTGGGTTCTAGACACATGAGCTAGGGACCATATCATTTGTTCTATCAAGCTGTTTCTTAGATGTAAGTAGATAGACAAAATGACAGTAACTCTTCCTAATGGCCATCATGCTCCAGCCACACATATAGGAATAGTTAAGCTTCCTTGTGGTATTCTTTAACCAATGTGCTTCTAGTACCATCCTTTTCTTATAACCTAATTTCAGTCAGTCAACTCACCAAAAACAGTCCAATCTCACTTTTGTTTCAATCTACCTTTTGTCATATACAAGACCTCATATCTCAACAAAGGATTAGTTTAATCCCAGTAAGTAGAGGACTATATCTTCTTGGAGAGAACCACCCTGGAGAGAGTTGCAGCCCCCAAGTTTTTGGAGTAAACACCAGTACCTGTTCAAGTTCCAGTTTATGGCATCAAAGACTAGGCCATCTTTCTTTTTCTAGATTGCAAGCTGTGAACAAAAGTTGTAATGAGTTTAGATCACCCGTGAGTTTTGATTGTGAGAAATGTCATTTGGCAAAACAGAAACGCCTCCCATTTCCTAGAAGCACATCTAGGTCTAGTTCTGTTTTTGACATGATACATGCTGACCTATGGGGTCCAGTGGATACTGTTTCTCATGATGGTTTTCAATACTTCTTAACTATTGTGGATGACCATAGTCGATGCATTTGGCTTTATTTACTGAGTTCCAAGTCTCAAGCACGTTCTTCTTTGCAATCATTCTGTGCAATGGTTAAAACTCAGTTTGAAAAACTAGTAAAGGTCATTAGAACAAACCAGGGGCAGGAGTTCAACATGAATGAGTTTTACCAAAGGGAAGGAATAGTACATGAGATGAGTTGTTTCTACACAGCTCAGCAAAATGGAAGAGTTGAGAGGAAGCACCCGCATTTGTTAAATGTTGCTAGGTCTTTGAAGTTCCAATCAGGGTTACCAACCAGTTTTTGGAGTCACTTGGTTTTACATGCTGCATAGTTGATAAATCGAATCCCAACACCTGTTCTAGGAGACAAGTCACCCTTTGAATGTTTGTATGGCATCCCACCTTATTACAACAGGTTGAGGGTATTTGGTTGCTTAGCTTTTGCTACCATTGTTGATCCTCATAAACCTAAGTTTTCACCTAGAGCAGTAAAATCTTAAATCAGTTTTCCTGGGATACAGTTTTGGGATCAAAGGGTTCAAACTCTATGACATTGATAGGCAACAAGTCTTCACTAGCAGGATGTTCAGTTTAATAAAACTGAATTTCCCTTTCTTTCTGACACCAGTTCTCCTTCTACTACAGTTATCACACCACATGATCATCCTCCTTTCCTTTACACAAAAGATTCTTCTTCCTTATTACCTTTAGACCACAATGTGCATGAAACAACTGATCCAGACTACACCCCTCATTCTCCCACTGGTTCAGATACCTCTTCATCTTCACCTTCACCTTCACCTTCTTTTCCTCCCTCTCCTATCTCAGGGAGTTCTTCTCCTGATTCTTCTTCTTCAGGATCACCACCCATTGCCTTGAGAAAGCAGTCTAGAGCAATTAAAAGACCAGCACATCTTGTTGACTTCCACACTTCCTTCCTCACTTCTTCTCACAGATTCTTTGATTCTAAACTTCTATACCCTCTTTCCACTACCATCACTTATTCACACTTATCTCCAGAACACAGATCCTATGCTTTGTCCCTCTCACTTGCTACTGATCCCCAAACTTATCACCAGGCTGCTCCTCATGCTTGCTGGCAAAGGGCATTGAAAGAAGAGGTCCAAGCACTTGATGCCAACCAGACCTGGGACATAGTAGACAAGCCTCCAAGAATCAAACCAATTGGCAGTAAGTGGGTTTATAAAATGAAATTTCTGTCCAATGGACATGTTGATAAGTTCAAAGCTAGAGTTGTTGCTAAGGGGTATACTCAGATCTTTGGACATGATTATGTTGACACATTCTCCCTAGTAGCTAAAATGTCATCTGTCAAGCTTCTCCTGACAGTTGCTTCTGTGCATTCCTGACATTTTCATCAGATGGATGTCAGCAATGCTTTTCTCCATGGTGACTTAGAGGAGGAGATTTATATGGAGTTACCTCCTGGCTTAAGAGAGCTGTCACATGCAGGGTAAAGTGTGTAAATTGAAGAAATCCTTGTATGGATTGAAGCAAGCTAGCAGGCAGTGGTACATCGAGCTTACTGAGTTCCTTGGTCAGATGGGATGTACACAGTCATTTGATGATTATTCTGTGTTTAAAAGTGCTACTGTCATCTTAGTAGTGTATGTAGATGACATCATCTTAGCTGGTCCAAGCTTGGAAGATATTGAAGCAGTCAAGAATCAACTGCAGTCTGGATTTAAGGTCAAGGACCTAGGTAATTTGAAATATTTCCTAGGATTGGAGATAGTCAGAACATCTAAAGGCATTTCATTATCACAGAGAAAGTTTTGCTTAGAGATGATTGAACATGCTGATTTTCTTGAATGCAAACATGCCAAAACCCCCATTAGCATGAAGACTTCCCTTTCTGCTTCTGATGGAACTTTATTAGAAGACATTACAGGTTTTAGACATATTCTTGGACAGCTATAGTACTTAACATCCACAAGACCTGATATTTGCTTCCCTGTGCAACAGTTATGCCAGTTCCAGGATTGCCCAACAACAGTCCATTTGAAGGCTTTGCACAGGATTTTGAGATGGATTTGGTCATGGAAATATATCCATCATGGACTTGAACCGAAATCTATCGTTTGCCTTAGGGAATTAGGGAGATGGAATTTGTGGGGCCCACCACTTTTGGGGTTCCAAATCCGTGGACCCCACGGACTTGGAAGTTCCACCTCTTGAGGTGGGATTTGGGTGTTGGATTAAAATCCATGATGGTAAATTACCTTTTTACCCTTAATTATTTCTTTAATTAAAAATTTGTCCTACTTTAATTCAATGGTCATGCAACTGTAAACTTTTATAATTTCGTATTTTTATAAATATGAGAATTTATCATTTTATTTTGTAATATCGTATTTTATTTAAATATGAATGTATATGTGATTTGTTAGATTAACCTAGAAACACTTTATGCTCATCTTGTACATTATTATTTGATTGATTGTCGGATTCCACATCGGTGAGTTAGCAAGAAGATGATGAGTTGTAGGCTTGTAGCAATAAACCGAGCAATTGGCTGCAATTGATACATAATATTGTGTACATTATTAGATGAATTGTTTTTTTATGAAGGATTATTAGATGAATTTTTAATTAGTGCCAAGATGAATTGTTAATTACTGCCAAATTGTAATACATTTCTATATTTGTAGTTGAATTATTAATCCACATAGTGGTAAAGAGTTTAAAATTTCTTTCTATGTTTTGGATTAGTTTTAAATGAAAGATTTGGATTATAATATAGAAATATAATTAAATAAGGGTAACTAGGTAATTTGTATTTAATATCCACAAATCTAATCAAACAAAGTCTATAATCAAATCCATCAAGCAAACAATAGACTTGTTCAAATCCATAATGCCACCAAATCCATCATATATCCATGGTTTTCCAAAACCCAGGTTTTACCAAAACCCTCATTTTTCAAATCCATGAAGCAAACGACCCGTAAAGGTTTTGAGTTTTAAAAACCTTTGGATTTATGATGGATTTGTTGCATCATGGATTTGGAAGAGTACATTGTTTGTTTAGTTGATTTTTTATCATGGATTTGTGATGGATTTGTCTCACATTTTTTCCTTCTATTGTCAAATCCCAAATGAAATGTGGGATTTACAAATCCGTGGGGTCCACGGATTTGGATCTAAAAAAGGGGTCCAAATCCGTGGACCCCACGGATTTGTGTCCCTCAACAAACAAAGGATTTGTGTCAACTCCATGATGCTTGGGATTTGGGTTCCAAATCCATCACCCAAATCCCACAAGCAAACGACCTCTTAGTTTTGCTATCTAGGGTAAAATTCAAAACTAAAGGAAGTGCAATATTTTGTCTTATATGCCACGTATAAAAAACTATCACAATATTATTCAACCAACATCGTTGATGAATTTGCACATTAGGTGTTAGTGAATTGGGGACTGGGATTCACCCATTAGGGGTTAGGGTATAGTATCATGTCCCAAACTCCGATTAATTCTTTGTCTAAATAGCAAAACTCAATGGGGCGTACGGTAGGCTAGCGTACGCCCGGACGTACGCTAGCCTTTGCCATATATATATATATATATTAATTCGCAACATAAACCCTGTTTTATATGAATACATTGTGCCATTCTATTGTTTCTGGGTTTGTTAGTAAAGAAGTGGGTAGTTTTGAATTGTAGTGGCTCCCTCAACCTTCTGGATTCATATAATAACATTAATTAACTAAAGCTTGAGTATTTGAAGTCGGTTATCTGCCTTTGGAAGTTTGAAAAGCTTTGGAGTCCTCTTTTGGTATTACTGAAAAGAGGGAGAACAAGAAGACATGAAATAAGAAGAGTTCCCCACCATGTAAACAGCAAACAACAATTTGTTTCCTCTGTTCCTTGGAGCTTTCCTCTGAGATTCAAAGAGGCCAATGGCTGAATCCATCTGTATGTTAAGCCAGGTGGGTTCTCATTTCCTCTCCTGATTCATCAATTCCTCTCTGATAAAACAAAGCCCGGTTTTCATGCTCTGTTTCTGAAACAGGTTTTCTGGTTTTGTGTTCCTTTGAAATAGATAGCAAGATTTTTCTCTTTTCCTCTTCCCAATTGGGAAAAAGAAATTATTTCTCTGGGTTTCATGCATTAATTACACAGCACAAAGATTCAGGCGAAAATCAAATAGGATTTTCTTACTGTATTGATTTTGTCAAGTGAGCACCTTATACTCTGAGTCTCTGACCATTTCTTTTGCCTAGTTTTTCTCATCTAATCTCTCCCCTCAAAATACTCAGATGCCCTTCACTCTCTTTCTTAATTTAACTTCCCCTGTCTCCACTTCCCTTCCCTTTCTTTCCTTCTTCTTAGTAGGGTGTTCAAATGGTTACCGTGGTAATAATCAAACCAATTAAATCTAAATTTCATTAATCATGGAATTAATTGTCTTAACCAAACCGTCCAAATTAACACGAAAACCAAATTAATCAAACCAAAATTTAATTGGTTTGGTTAATCGGATAATCAGATTAACCAAATAACATTACATTACATAAAAACAATTAACTTGTTAATGAATAAAATATAACCATATGTTGTTACTATCATAATCTATCATTATATATAAGCAATAATAATAACACTAACCATCCATGATTATCATCATCATTCAAGTTAATACATCATTCATCATCTCTGCACCTAATGTAGTTAGCTTACAACAAACCCCTAACATAAATACTTACCAATATCTCTAATCAGGAAGTTAAAACTCTCCTACAAAACACTTAAACTATACATAGTTTGAGGTGACTGTCATAGTATTGTACGTAATCCTAAAGTCTAGTAGCTATCCAAAATGTTTTGGTTTAGTAAATAGGCAGACCCACTTTTATTTTTTGACCCATATTATTTTGGTTTATTGTGCACATGAAAATAAATAGGGAATCACGGAAGTTTGGTTTGTTGGTTGCATGAAAGTATAAATAATTTTGTGTATTAGGTATATCATTAATTGGTTAATTGGTTTCATTGGTTAGCAATGTTGAAACCAAACCAAATAAGCTATATTGTTTAACCAAACCAAACCAATTATCCAAATTAACCAAACCAAATTAATCGAATGTTACTGGTTAATATGGTTACCACGGTAACCAATCCGTTTGAACACACCTGCTCCTTAGGGATGCCAATTTCGACCTGACCCAATTTACCCGACCTGTTTGGCTTGTTTTAGGGCCGGTCATACCCGCTCCGTAGGTGGGGCGGGGCGGGCATGGGTACCTCTCATCGACCCGACCTGCCTTGACCCACCACATTCTCGACCCGTTCTTGACTAAATTACATGTAATCTTAGTCAAATTACTTAGGATTTTCCTTTTACTACATTATCTTTTAGCTATAATAAAGTTGCAAATAAATGAAAACCACAATTTATTCAATAATTTAACTACATTTTATCATAGTATGGTTTCTTTCTTGGTCTTTTAATGAAAATAACGAATATTTCTAATGTTTTCAGCATAAATTACATACCCATTGGGTTGACTTGCCCCGACCCACGCCCAGTAATAAATTACCAGAGCTGGACCCGACCTGTCATAGGGTGGGCATGGGTATCGAGATAACCACCCCGGACCTGCCCATTGTCATTCCTACTTCTCCTCCTGAATCCTTCATGGAGCATCATTATAGATGGAAGCCAATGTAATCAATCATTCATCTCTTCCTTCTTCCCCCCTTTTGTCCATTGCTTTTAATGATTGCTAAGCGAGTTTCATCATCTGGGTATTAATTAATGGTTAATTTCAGGATTCATTAGTCATTAGAGCTCCTAAGAAATCCCCATTGCTGCCAAGACTCGTGGTGCTGGCATTTGCCATGGTCTGTGGAGTCTACATTTGCTTCATATGCTTAAAACAGATCAACACCAACAATGGCGGCAGCACCACCAGCAAATTCCTCGACGTTAAAGTCGTACATCAGCTCTGCAAATCTTCCGGCATTGAACAATGGGAGATCCCTTTGGTCCACTACCCGAATCCTGTCACGTTTAGCAGGTACCATCCATAATAATCATCATCACACACACAAAAAAGAAAAACAGAGCATTTTTCGGGTTGTGACCGATTTCGATATGTACAAGGAGGAACCCATGCACCCATTTTGTATGATCGACTCTTCTACCACTCGTCCACCCCTTCGTTTTTAGTCGCATTATTGCGCACAAAGTTAATATTACAATAACATCTATTTTATACGTAATTTTTCACAATCCAAAGATATATTGTACGTAGTTTCGAAATTCTCGGGGGGGGGGGGGGGAGAGGCTCCACCAAGCTCCGCCCCTGGAAGTGAGCAGAGGAGCTTTTGGCGGAGTAGACTTGTGATAAGGAAGGACAACGATCCATTCTCGACATCCCTGAGAATGTTTGTGACCTAGCTACGGTAGTGCTAGGGTTTCAGAGAAGAAGAGAAGCCGAGATTGTGGGAATCGGCGTATGCCTTTCTCCATTTTCCATTGATCAATATATACCAAGAACTAATTACAAAAGCAAAGTATTCTACTATAGATTAACGGCTAAAAGAAACTAACAATCAAAAACTACCAATGACAATGAGCCACGTGTCTAACCCATAGCGCTAACTACATATTTCAAATGAGCGGGTGGAACGACGCCATTTGGTCTCTTATTTATTCACTGGTTTCCATGGCCGAGTCGGGTGAAAGGAAGCCCGACCCGGCTGACCCTGCATCTCCATTCTGCTAACAGCTGCAGGATCTTCTTCTTTCTTCTTCAATGATCATCACCACTACAGTTGTGCTTCATACTCCTCCTCAAGCTGGTGAGTACATGTCATGTACTCCCAGCTTGCGTAACAAGAACTGAAACCTGTCAACAGATAACCCCTTTGTAAAGATGTCTGCTAACTGGTAATCTGTCCTAACATGATGAAGATTCAGTAATCCTGATTTCAATCTTTCTCGAATAACATGGCAATCAACTTCAATATGTTTAGTTCTCTCGTGAATACTGGATTTTTGGCTATATGGATGACCGATTGATTATCACAGTAGATTTCAACAGGATGAGGATGAGAGACTCCATAAAACTGAGGAAGTGACTTGAGCCATCGCACTTCACAAGATAGATGAGCAAGGTATTCAGCCTCAGAAGATGACCTTGAAACAGTCCCTTGCTTTTTACTCTTCCAAGTGATGAGTGAGTTTCCCAAAAATGTGCAATAACCTGTGATAGATTTCCTGGAATCAGGGCAGGTAGCCCAATTTGAGTCACTAAAACCACTCAACTGTAAGCTTGTGTCTGAAGGAAACCACAATCCCTGACCTAGACACCCCTAACTAATCATTACCTTTTCTTTCTTTCCTTTTGACAATATCATATGACTGTCTGGTATATGAACTATTCATTTCAGTTAGTTCATGTGGGGAATCATAATTAGGAATCATGAATGTCTAAGCTTTTAATGACACTTGTTTAACGATAACAAAGGCTTTTTGGGGTTGATTTAATGAATTATACCAACTCGAATGGAGTTCTATAATGCTAAAAATGCTCTAATAGGGTTCTAACATGCCAAAAACACTATAAAAGGTTTCTAGTGCCATGTTTAGCACAAAACACGAATAGATGAACGAAAAAATCCGAGCCCACCATTTTAACTGAATGAATTATTATTCAATTAAAACGACAACGTCTGGACTAAACTACATTCGGATAAAAAGTTGAAATCGAGAAATCTGATACTCTAGCATACATACATACATCACTAGCATGTGCCCGGCCTTTGGCCGGAAGATTTAGATTTTTATTCGTCGTTCATAATATATTTAGCAACTTTTTCCAATTAATTAGATGGTTTAAATTTCTTAAGTTAGGGTTGTAACTCATATTTTATTTTTCTAGTTTAAAATTTTAGAGATTTTGTTCTTATTCGTATTAGATAGTTTCTCATCGTTAGTCAACTGTTTGGATCTTCTAAATTTCTTAAGGTATGGTTATAACTCATTTTCCAAGTATGAAAATTTTGATTTAGTATAAACTCTCAACCTAAAACTTCTCATACCTGACTATAGAATCGAGTGAGATTTTCGGACTAATACAACCAATGTATAGGCAAAGATGAGTTTCAAATGAAAATGTCCAATATATAAGATGAGCTATTAATCAAGAACTTAATGATTCCATGTATTTTCCCCACGACATAACCAGATTTAATTTTCTCATATTTTAATATATGTCACCTATTAAAGTTGGTCATGTTAGCAGCCTAGGTTTGAAATGAAGGTTGATAAAGTTACACACTAAACCTTTTATGTAAGCCTTCTTCTTTGGTTTTAGCACTTAGCCTATGTCACACGGTGAAATAAGTCTGCTTATGGCATAGACATACATTTAACTTCTCTTATAAAAAGTTCAATATTAAAGTTAAGGGTGTGGATAATGTCTAAGACACATTAAGAACAACACATACCCCTAATTGAAAGTTATAATTATATGTCGTATGTATGGGATTTGTATATCATACCTTTGATTTTGTTTAATGTACGATATAATTTCAAGCTGGAAACATATTATAAATTTGTACAGAACTAATATAGAAAATCAAATCAAAACAAATATAAAATAAACAAAAAATGAATTATTATAAGTAAGCAGCTTGATGAAAAACATTATACCAAAAGAAAAATGAATATTATAAAACATATTATTCAATACATTTTTTACAAAATTAAAACAATTTTTTAATTAACATTTCAATATTTTGGCCCTAGATCATAATGTAATTGACTATTTCTGCTGTGTATAATTTAGATTGCAATCATGGCATGTTCGTAGCTCATAGTGGTCTATATATTTGCAAGATATTTTTTATCGATAGTAGGGAAGAAAGTATTTGTAAGATTTTGATAAAGTAAAAGGAAACTAATAAAAAGAAAGAAATAAAAAAGGGTTGGGTTAGGTTAGCGGCGTGGATGCTGGTGTGGTAGTGGGAGAGGTATGGATGAAGATACCATGTCGTTTTAGTGTCACTTTTGTTTTGGTTTGGGTTTAAGGACTTCAATTCACAAACAATGGGCCGCCGGCCCAAGAGCAATTGTTACTTAGTATTATTAACTACCGGCAGAATGGAGTAGTTTTCTAGGATAGAATTTGGACGAAAATACCCTTACCGAAAATTAAGGGGAGGCCAGGAATTTTTGAATGGAGAAAACCCAATAAAACTCTACAAAATTAAAACAATTTTTTAATTAACATTTCAATATTTTGGCCCTAGATCATAATGTAATTGACTATTTCTGCTGTGTATAATTTAGATTGCAATCATGGCATGTTCGTAGCTCATAGTGGTCTATATATTTGCAAGATATTTTTTATCGATAGTAGGGAAGAAAGTATTTGTAAGATTTTGATAAAGTAAAAGGAAACTAATAAAAAGAAAGAAATAAAAAAGGGTTGGGTTAGGTTAGCGGCGTGGATGCTGGTGTGGTAGTGGGAGAGGTATGGATGAAGATACCATGTCGTTTTAGTGTCACTCTTGTTTTGGTTTGGGTTTAAGGACTTCAATTCACAAACAATGGGCCGCCGGCCCAAGAGCAATTGTTACTTAGTATTATTAACTACCGGCAGAATGGAGTAGTTTTCTAGGATAGAATTTGGACGAAAATACCCTTACCGAAAATTAAGGGGAGGCCAGGAATTTTTGAATGGAGAAAACCCAATAAAACTCTACTATCTATTATTCTTTAGATTGGAGCAATACTCTGTTTGGTGAACCTAAAATGTCAAATCTAGCCCCATATTCTACATTTTACTCCAACCATGGCATGGATAGTAAATACTCCGTTTAATACACGTATATGTACTTGTACATATTTTATCCGTTTAAAACTTTCGTATCCGTATTATTGTCAAGATGTTTCATTTCCCCCGTTATTTGATGGTTCCCGTACTAAACACGTATAAAACCCGTATAACACATTTAATATCCATATTTAATGAATTAAAGGGTTAACTTTACTATTATTTATCTATTTTTGAAATAATTAATTTTATATATCTATTACTATTAACGTACTATTAAACGTAACATTAACTTAGAGACGAAATAAAATACCCATACGTATTTTATACATAACTTTCCCATACCATATTTTACTAACTATCGTTAAATTTTAATTAGAGACATGTTGGACAATTATTTAAACACAAACAGTGAACATGTTTTTGGGATAGGATATGATAGTAAAAGACAGTACACCAAACGTTTGACTTGTGTGTGTTTGCACTTTGCACAAACACAGACATCACCGACTTGCTGTCATTTAATATAGCAGTGTCTGCCTTGCCTTTCATTGAAAGATCCCCCAACATAGCCTATCACTGTACAGCAAGACTTTTTACTGTCCATCTAGACTCATGTGTACCGTTTCAACTCGGCAGTCGGCAGCGGATCCAGTGTGGGGGGTGCAGTGGACTTCTAGTTGGCTGGTGACCGAACTTGGTGGTTTGATTGCGTTAGAACCTTGGTTTCCCTTCTGGTTGCTCTTCCTTCTTTTGTCCCAAGGATGCGTTGGTAGATCTGAACCTTTAGTTGGCCCCCTTTTGTCCTTACGTCGCTGACGTTACATCTTCCTTTCTTTTCTGGGTCTTCTGCGCAGCCGGTTAGAGGTGGGTTGCATGGACGTGACACTTTTTCCACCGTAGTAGGATTTAGACTGGGTGTGCTGCCCAAGTCTCCTACTTGATTAATCAAACCTCACATTGGTGGGCCCTTTTTTGCCTTTGCCGAGGCAGTTTAATCATGGGGTTCCTTTTGCATGTCTAAGTTTCTTTCATTTCATTTCATTTCATTTCATTTCATTCCTCTCATCTCTTCTTTTTGCTCCTATCTCTTTAATCTTTTTCCTTCTCTTCGTTTCTAGCTTTTTCTCTCCTCTGGTTTGTGTTGTTGTTGTTGTTGAATTGGGTTTTTCCTGTTCTGCCAGAGATGGATGCGACGTTGTTGTGTAATCTGCAGACGGCAAGTAGGGATGCCGCTCTTCGCCTGCGCCTGTTGCATATGTGGCTGGCTAAGCTTCCCAATAGCCCGACTGTTTATTATCATTGCTGCCTTTGGGTTGACTAAACGGTGCGTCCAACGATTCTCTTTTTACCCTGATTGTTTATGTTTGCTCAGGAAGTCGTCGGATTTTGGATTGATTTCTTTGCTGATCTATTTTTTTGCCCGCTGCCATTACAAATTTTGGGTCTTAATCACTTGGTATTGGTTTTATCGTCTTTGGTCCTTTTCCTGTGCCTTTTATGGTTTTCCCTTTCCCTGTTTTTTCTTTGTTGGTTTTCCCTTTTTCTTAATCACATGTCTTCGTTTTATTATTTATATATGTAGGGTATGCTCACCCAGGCGATTGCTGATACCACAATGGCATCCGACATTAATCGATCTCTTTGTGTTGGAACTATCTATATTATAAAGGAATTCGAACTGAATACCACAAGGAACCTCTATTGTGCATGCTCATTTGTTCTGACTATGCACATAACAAGGACCACAACTTTCCAGGAGTGCACTTTGCCAGCTCTCGACTTTCCCACTGACTCATTTGAGATTTTGCCCTTCAGTGAGCTGCCGAGCCGCAACGGGTTCCACCGCATTCTCACTGGTTCTCCTCGACTCATTTGTCTACTTTTGTGTTCAGCATGTTCCCAGTTTCTACCCTGACATTTTCCCCCTGCTTCTTTATAGATGTTATTGGCCGTTTGCACTCCATTAGTGGAGTAGATCATCAGCTTACCAACAGTGGCTCTACTCCGAAACAAACATTGGTTCTTGATAATGGAAAGTATGTGCCTATTTGTGTGTGTTGTTCCATGCGCCAATATTTTTGCCTTCTCTGTGCTTATTTATCAATTCTTTTTTACCAAGGGGCCACCGCGTTTCGATCACTCTATGAACAGCCTTGCTGGATCCTTGGATCGTGATGCTCTGATCCATGCATATGCCATTGAGCCTTTTATTATTGCAGTAGGCAGCCTGATGGTTGGGCGACAGATAGGTTACATTTCTATCCTTCTCTGTCAACATTTTTCTTTGCTTTCAACATGTTGTTGACTTCTTTTTGTTAATGGATTGTGTTTCTAGGGAGTGATTATACCTGTTCTAGCTCATCAGGGACCCGGATTACAGTCAAACCTCGCATCCCAGAGGCATACCATCTGACAAATGTGTATGTTATCTTGGTCCTCTTTGATTATGTGGTTTCCTTTTTGTTTCATCCCATTGTGTTCTTTGTCATATACCTTGCTTGTGCGTTTGTTCACTCAAGGTTTGGAGGGTCAAGGAAACCTGTTACAGAGCTCCCGGTATAGTTCGCCACACCAGAGGAAGTTCTCACTGATGCTGAGAATAGGGAAAAGACACTTGCTGAGTTGCTTGATCTTCATCACCGTGGTGCTTCTGCAGTACGTGTAGCCCATATTTACCCTGTTCGTTTACAGCCCTGTATGTGTCAGTATGTTGAAGCTCTTTCTCATGCTTTTACTTGGTGTCCACGCAGGATGCAAAACACTTTTGCAGTGGAACAATTAAATATGTTGACTCTCGCACTCCATGGTATTATACATCCTGCAACATGTGTCGGAAAAGTTGCTCACCTTGCGAGGATGGCTCCTATTGGTGTCCAAAACATTGAAAGATTTCTGAGAACCAAGTCATAATTGGGTATGTTTGTTGCTTTGTTCTTCAGCTGTTTGTGTTTCTCTGTTGCGTTTGCTTGAACTTTATTGGTTAATGATTATCGTCATTCCTTCGTGACTTCCTGTTTTGTTGCTTGTGTTTGTTCTGCCCTTGACATTTTATTACCCTGTTTCCTTTTCCAGTTATAAGATCCAACTCATTCTACGGGATAACACAGGCGAGGCTCCCTTCATAGTGTTTGGTTCATGTGCCAACAATTTGGTCTTTACTTCTGCTCCACTCCTAGCCTAGAGATTCCCGCACAGGTCGGGTCAGCTGCCACCAGAATTGGATGCTCTTTATGGTCAACATGTTAAATTTGAGACTAAGCTTCCAATGGAGTCACAACGGGAGAGTTCAGGGTCATACGTGTTGTTCCTCAGCAAAATCATCATCATCAGATACAAGCGGCTGCGCCCCTTTTAATTCAAAACACTATGCATGCTTCCCAACCTTCCCAAACCAACAACTGCCAATCTAGGGCATTGGTTGGAGCTGCAGCAGTGAAGTTGTCACTTGGCCAGGGTTCGGGATCCTGCCCATCAAGGTTTGGTTGTTTTCCTCCCAATCCAATGTGTCTTTCGTACTGTGTGGTGGCTTCATGGTTTGGCGTTTGTAAATTTGTTTCTTCGTTACCAGTTCTTCGAAAGGAAAAGAGAAAGTTTCGGGGCCTTTATTGCTTGGGAATTGCAAGCCTGCTTTCCAGATTGGTCAGCTGATGCGGGAGCCACTCAGGTTATGTTTTGTCTCATTGCATCTGTGTTGTGCGTTCTTATTGGTTTGTTAGATATATTTGTATTACATCGGTAACTGAATTGTTGCTTATTCCCCCAGCCAATCGCATGAATCAGTCTCAGCCAATGAAAGGATCACAAGTTCGGGAGTGGATGTTGTTCCTGAGGAACATTCAACTCTGCAAACTGGTGTGCCATTGGACATTATCTCTGCCCTCCAAGAAACTAATGAGTCGCCAACCTCTGGACCTGGGAAGCTAATCGCAACTGATGTTGTTGTTCCAAAACAACCGATATCTGACAAGACCATTGACATGGTAAACTATCTAGTGCCACCATCCCAGCAGCGGGATAATAAGAATTTAGAACTCATGAGCTCTCCTGGACAGGTGTCTTCAAATCTCTCAAGTTCTGTTCTTATCAACTCTGAAACTCCTCAGAGTAAGATCAGTGCACCACCGTTGTCAAACCTGCCCTTTTCGTCATCAACTCCACCTTTTTCATCACCATCAGCATCAATGTGAGATTCTCCATGATTAAACTAAAAAGTTTGGTTGGCGTGAATACATTGTATGGATATGTTGTTGATTTCTTTTCAATGAAACAGGTTGGTTTCTCTGTTAGCTAAGGTAAAAGTGGAAAAGCTGGATGCTTTTGAGCTGAAAAAAATGATGTTGGTGCACCGGGTTCTGGTCCGTTCTCGATTGGAAACTCCTACTCAGCTGAAGAGGGGAGTTGGCGTCCTTCTGCGAAGCCCCGCCTATATTAAACCCAGGGTATGACATGCTTAACTATAGGTCATCACTACATGCACAAAATAGCATTTTGGGGTAGATACATTTTTGCCACAATATGAAAACATGCAACAAACAGTCCAGTTATGCTGACTTGGTTATTGTTTTTATTTTTTCACTGCAGATATCGTGTTATCTGTCAGGTACATGGGCGCCTAACCAGCAAGTCATGGTTTGTGATAAAAGGTGTTTGTGATTGATGGAGGCTTTTGGGATGTTGTTTCTTCTTTGCTCATGCACTTGAGAAGCTTTTGGTTAGGCCAGTAGGTAGTGTTTTTAGGAAGAAGTTGTGTAAAGGGGCCTAAGTGCCAGTTGTGATATGCTTGTGAACAAATCTGTTATGCAACATGTAGTGCTTGGTATCTATATCTGTAGCTAGACATCGTCCAATATGTATGCGATGTGAACTACGATGCCTTGGTGAACAAGTAATGGCCATTATCTATGTAAATGCCCATTAGCTATGTAAATATGTGATATGATCCCAATTGGATCAATCCACAATTCACAATTACTTGCCAAAGAAGTTATCTCAACTAACTTTAAGAATTCTGATTTTTGGCCAAGTGTTGAAACAGTTTCAGGTAGCCTAGTTTGGAAGCTTGTATCTCACAAATGGCTCAATGAAAATGGGAGATCAAGGTCTTGTATTGAAGATAAAGTTATTATCTTTACAATGGTACATTGTGGAGCTCAAGGGGATGTCTGGAAGGTCACTTTCAAAGCCCATGAAAAGGCTACCTCAAAACTGGAAAACTGCCAGAAAATGACTAAGGCAGAAAACTGTTTTGAGATACCAACTTCGAAGGCCTATATCTGGAGTTTGGAGCATGATTTCAGGCTGATTCAAGTTGGAGGTGAAAAAGGAAGTTTTCTTCTACAAAGAAAAGGAATTGGTTGAATTCGAATCAACCTAGAAGACCATTTTCGAAGGGTTCAAAGATGCTATGAAGCCTGTTTTCCTAGGCAGATTTGCATTTGTTTTAAGTCAGTTTCTTGGCTTGCAAGCTACCTTGTTTTACACGAATTCTTTAGCCTATTCCTGTTCTAATTTGTTTCCTTGTTAGTTTATAATTGTATTAGGTTTTCTTGGCTATAAATAGCCTTCTATTTACGTTGTAAAAACATGAGATTTTGATTAATCGAAAAACAAACCTTTTGGTTTTGTGCAAGTTGCGACTTGTTTGAGTTTGGTGGATTCCAAGCTTGTGAGCTTTGTATGAATTGAATATTCTCTTCAATCGTGGTCGAGCAGCTACCCTTTAATCCAATCGAGCGTTCCCCCGGTGTGGAATCGTCCTTTTGGTTCCGTTTTATCCAAGTTCGTGTTAAGAACGCTTCGTTCTTGATTCGAGCTCAATCGATTCTTCGATTGACTCGTTTGCTGCGTTACTTTGATAATATACACCCCCCAAGGGGCGTATTAATATGGTTTTTCGACGCATTTAAGATATTCATTGTTTGTGATCACATTTTCAGTTTCTATTTATTTGTGTTTTCGACCTCTCGATATTGAGGGACCTTGGTGCATGGATATAGTAAAGGCATGCATGCTTTCATGTTTAAGCAAGAATTCAGACTTTGATTAATAATAAAATGGGTAAATGCCACATTTGGTCACTGAGATTACTAAATCGTGTCATGTTTAGTCACTAGAAAAATTAAATATCAATTTTGGGGAAAAAATCCAAAAGTACCACTGTTTTAAAAAAAAATTCCAAAAATACCACCCAACCCCAAAAAATTCCAAAAATACCACCCTTTTTCAAAAACCGCCACCCCACCCAGCGGTTTGGTCGAAAACCGCTTGTCGGGGGCGCGGTTTTGGACCAAACCGCGGGCCTAGGGGGCGGTTATAAAAACAAAAAAAATTGGACCAAACCGCTGGGTGGGGTGGCGGTTTGGCCCAAAGCCGCCACCCCAACCAGCGGTTTGGTCCAAAGTTTTTTTTTTTCGACCAACTCCTAACTTCGGTGAAAACTTCAAACAAACGTAACTTTGCACTCCGGTATCCGATCGTAGCGATTTTTTTTTCATTTCACATAACTTTTCAAGATCTACAACTTTTACTAGGATGAAATTTTCAAAACAGGAACTATTTGTGGATATACGGGACCTTGAGAATAACTTTACCTTTACTCTTCAGAAATCCATGTACATTTTGAAATTTTGATTATATTAAAAGTTGTAGATCTTGAAAAGTTATGCGGAATAAAAAAAAAGTTCATAACATTCGGAGTTTGGAGCACAAAGTTATGCACGCGCTCACTGTTTGGCCAAACTAATCATATAATTTGTAGTCCGGCCATTATTCCTTTTATTCCTACCTAACAAACATCGTCTTCTTCATTAAGTTGGTTCTTTGCTGCTAATAGATGAAGAGCGGCCCAAATTTGCTCAATTATACATATTTGAACCAAACAGCGAAATCGACAACAGATTGTCTAACTTTGCATCACGCGAGTCTGTCCTTTTGCCTGAATTGCTCACATCGTTGTTGAGGATGCTAGATCAGACCAATGAGTTAGTTAAAACTTTCAGGCGCATTCGTCAAGAACTACAACAGTCTTCTACAATAAATGTCCATCTTCGGATTTTTGAAATGGCAAGCAGGAATCGACAATATGATCTCCCGACGAGTAGTAATATGGCAGCTTTGATCCCAGGTGACTTCGTTGCATATAGGAATGGCAGAGACATTATTGTAAACCATCAGGACGAGGGAATGAAACGCATCTCAAGCCTTAATCCCAAGTTTGAAGCCCTACATTTCCCTTTGTTATTCCCATATGGGGAGGATGGGTACCACCCATTGATACCGTATAACAGTACCTGTTGTCCACCATCGATGAGACGTAAATTTGTCACTAAAAGAGAGTATTATGCCTATAGGCTTCAATACTGAGTCGACGAGGGACATACATTGTGGGATAACTGAAGCGTTTGATAACATTGTGGGACCAAACAACGAGTTTAAACCAATGGTTGTTTGCCGAGTATTCCATATGAAGCTTTCAATTCTCATCGATCAAATCAAACGAGAATCTTATTTCGGGAAAACAATAGCAAGTAAGTTGCCACTTATTTACATGTTTTAGAATTCCATACTGTAATCAAAAGGAAAACCAGTATGCCTGTAAGTTAATTAGTATTTAGTGTCTTCTTATATACTGATTAGTTGTTATGCTTTTCGCTGCAGTTGTGTATACTGTGGAGTTCCAAAAAAGAGGCCTTCCACATATACATATGCTCATATGGCTTGCAGAAGAAGATAAAGTTAAAACAACTGATGATATCGACACAATGATTTCAGCAGAAATTCCATATCATGAAATAGATCCAGTGGGATATGACGCAGTTGTGAAATTCATGCTTCACGGACCTTGTGGGGAATCTAGCCCAAATGCCCCTTGCATGAAAGATGGAAAGTGTTCGAAGTTTTACCCAAAGGAGTTCGATTCAGAAACTACTTTCGACAAATTTGGAAGCGTGATATATCGTCGTCGAAATACAGGAATTCAGGTGAAGAAAGGAAATTTTGTTTTGGATAACAGGCATGTGGTTCCCTATAATAGGAACTTATTGGTTAGAGCCCAAGCACATATAAATGTTGAAATATGTCACAAAGGGGGGTTAGTTAAGTATTTGTTTAAATACATAACCAAGGGATCCGACAGATCCTTGGTTGTTGCAGAAGAATCAGTATCTGCAGCACAGGTTCCAACAACTGGTGCACATCAAAATAAAGATGAAATACAAGAGTTTATCGATTGCAGGTCATTGTCTTCTTACGAGGTTGTATGGAGAATTAATGAGTACCCGATTCATCATAGAGAACCAGCAGTGGTGCGCCTTCCAGTTCATCTATCCGGACAACACAAAGTGCCATACAAAAAACAATCCAATGTCCAAAATGTTCTAAGCAATTCAAAGGCTGGAAAAACACATCTCACTTCATGGTTCTTGCTTAATCGGTTGGATTGTGAGGCACGGAAGTTCACATATGCACAAATTCCAAATGCATATACATGGAATGAAGACTTCAATGAATGGACTCCGAGAAAGAGAGGATTTGCTATTGGAAGAATATCTTATGTACCCCCGGGCAGCAATGATGTCTTCTTCCTAAGACTGATACTTACGAAGGTACGTGGTGTTATGAGTTACTTGGATTTAAGAATAGTCCGTGGAGAAATCTGTCCAAGTTATGAAAAGGCTTGTGAGAAATTGGGTCTTCTGTCTGATTCTTCAGAATGGATTAGGGTACTACAAGAGATATCAGCCTCTAGCATGCCAAGTTTAATAAGGAGTACTTTTGTATCAATGTTAATGTTTTGTGAAATACCAAACCCGCTTGCCTTATTTGAATCATCTTGGGAATTAATGAGCGAAGATTATGTTTATTCTCTGCGTAAACAACTTCATTCAACAACATTTGAACCTTCCGAGGAAAGAAGGCGTAATTGGGTCCTAAACAAGCTGCTGACCTTGCTTGTTTCCTATTCTGCATCTCTCAATCAGTTTAACCTCCCAAACCCAACAGACTTACCACCAGATGATGGGTCCAATCCCCTGATTAATGAACATCTACATTTCAATGCAGATCAGCAAGGGGACATGTCTGACAGCATGATTCAATCACTCAATTTTGAGCAGCTCGAAGCTCTCTCAACAATTACACTATAAGTTAACAATAATATGGGAAAGTCATTCTTCTTATATGGACATGGAGGCACGTGTAAAACGTTTTTATATAACGCAATTATTGCAAAGTTAAGGAGTCAAACAAAGATTGCAATAGTTGTGGCATCATTGGGAATTGCAGCAACTCTTCTACCGAATGGTACAACAGCACATTCGAGATTCAAGATACCTCTACATGTTGATGGTACATCAACTTGCTCAGTTAAGAAAGGAACACACTTGGCTGAGCTAATACAGCAAGCATCGTTAATTGTTTGGGATGAAGCACCGATGACACATCGACATGCATTTGAGGCAATTAGCAGGACGTTCTGTGATTTAGGGGTCGTTTGCTTGTTGGATTTGGGTCATGGATTTGGTACCCAAATCCCAAGCTTGGTGGATTTAACATAAGTCCATTGTTTGTTGAAGGGTGCTAAATCCGTGGGGTCCACGGATTTGGTCTTTATTTTGTAACCAAATCCGTGGACCCCACGGACTTGTAAATCCCACATATTTATTTGGGATTTGCAAATCCTTGATGGTTAGTTATTTATTTAACAAATCCATCACAAATCCATCATCAAATCTATCATGCAAACATTATACTCTTCAAATCCATAATCCAATAAATCCAACATAAATCCCAAGGTTTTTGTTGACCAAAACTCTCATTTTTCAAATCCAACAAGCAAACGACCCCTTAATGGGTGTTCCGATGGGAGGACCAGGTCATAAGTTATTCGGCGGTAAGACAGTTCTCTTTGGTGGAGACTTTAGACAAATACTCTCTGTGATTATAGATTCTTGGCGCGAACAGACAGTTGATGGATCCCTCACAAGGTCACCTATGTGGAGCTCTTTTACCATGCTTAAATTGTCAAGGAACATGAGGTTAAATGAATCAGCTGTAAATAGAGCAATTGTGAGCAATGGTCACACATTTGGAGAGTGGGTTCTTGCTCTTCGAAATGGGAATCTACCAACAAGATCGTTCAAACCAAACACTCCTTCAGACTGGATTCAAATACCTCCCATTCTTTTGATAACACCTATACAGGAACCAGTTAAGTCTATTTCAGCTGATATATATGACTCATTTGGAACACATTACAAAAACACAAAGTATCTCGCAAACAGGGCAGTAATGACGCCCACAAATGCAAAAGTCAATGAGATCAATGAGTTTATGCTTGATCAGCTGCCAGGTATCAGTCGCTCATATTTCACTTCAGATTCTATGCAAGTTGATGGAGATGTTCCAGAATCATTCACTGAGACCTACCCAACAAAATTTCTCAATACACTTGCATTCAACGGCGTCCCTAATCATGAAATCAGTCTAAAAATTCACGCTCCAGTTATGATACTAAGGAATTTGAGCCCTCCAAATGGTCTGTGCAATGGAAGAAGAATCATGATCACATTCTTAGGAGAAGACATCATCAAAGGAACAATTATGGGTGGAACATATGACACAAAATTGGTTGTCGTACCAAGAATAGTTCTCAATATCGATGATAAGAAATGGCCATTCATCCTCAAGAGAAGGCAGTTTCCTGTTCGCCTTTGTTACGGAATGACCATAAACAAAAGTCAGGGCCAGACACTTGAAAAGGTTGGGGTATACCTGCCAGACCCTGTATTTAGTCATGGCCAATTATATATCGCGGTTTCAAGAGTTAAATCAGCAGATGGATTGCGTATCCTGATCACCAATACTGATGATGTCCCAATGAATACACAAGGAATATTGTGTACACAGAAGCACTTGAAGATGTCAGCATAGATAAGGAGCAGCCTAACAATAATCTATAGGTACAGGGGTTATGATTTAGACAAAAGAATTCATCTTCATGCTATTTTGAATTTACCAAACAGATTCCATCAGTTACTACTACTATTTTTCACATTTGTTGATTTCTAATATATCCAAGTATTTTGCATTGAAACAGGCCTCTGCCATGCTCACGAGGTGAGCCGCATTTCCTTCGATCAACAACCACAATTTATCAAATGGAAATGTGCCCCTTTTCATTTTCTGGGTTTTTGTTCTTGCTGTTCTTTTCACATTCTTCTTCAGAATTAGGAAGGTGCAAGTTTTGATCCACCAAAATAGAGAAATGGTTTGATAAATGTGTTTGTTCATAAAACGGCATGCTCTTGGTCGTTTATTTTAATGAATGACAAAAGTTCAGGGCCAAGATCAGGTGACTAAGGGAGGGTCCCTTAGTCATGTAACTAAGTGAATCTCCACCCTTCAATCTCATTTAAATCTAATGGCTCATATTAATATCATTTAATGAAGGACAAGATGGTAATTATAGATTATTTATTTCACAATTAAAATAAAAAAGTGGGCTGAACACGCTCCTGCTGTCCCTTCCACTCTACCGTCGGCACCCTGTTTCCGGAAACTCCCGATGGCCGCTTGAGAATTCTTCTGGTGGTTTTTTCCCCCTCCCGGCGGTCCCTTTCCGGGAACAACTGCCCTCCGCCGTGGGGATTAGGGGTGGGAAACAGTCCAATTCGGTTTAAACCGGACCGGATTGACACGGTTTTTTAAACCGTATTGGACAACTCCACAACCGAAGACGAGATTGGATTGTTACCCGGTTCAACCGTGACCGGACTGGATTGAATCCAGTTTCAACCGAAAAACCGGATTACCTTCTCCATCCCAAAACACAGTCGTTTCAGTACCAAAATATGAAAATATTACCCACCTTCTCCTGCGAACCACACAATTCAATCCCTATTCCCTACCAAAAAGTTGCCCTCACCATTCTTCCTTCCCATCTACCTTCGCGATGCTTCTTCTCCCTCTCCCTCTACTGGATCCAACCAAATACACACAAGCAGCTCTGCCTATGAGCTCGATTAAAGTAAGAGAGGCGAGAAGACTTGGATCTGGAGAAGGCGAAGTGATTAGATTCGCGTGAGCCGGGAAGGGGATGCATGTCGTCGGCCGTCGAGTCTCGATCGATCAAATATCCTCGCCGACTCCGTCACCATCGCCGTCGCGCGCTGGGAAGTTGGAGAGCAGAGGACCTAGCAGAAGTCAGATCGGACGGGATGGACGACGGGCGATGGAGGGAGGCGATTGGCGTCTGCGAGTTCTGGTGGCGGAGTGACGATGGTCGGCGACGGGATAGAGGGAGCCAATGGTCGGATTTTCTTCTTCTCCTACTCCTCTTGTGTGGTGGGTCGGTGAATGGGAAAGAGAAAGTTGAGGGTCGAGGGGGAGAGAACAGAGGAGGTTGATTAGGGTTTGGGGTGGTGGGGGACTGGGGGGTGATGGGGGACTGGGGGTGGGTTGTTTGGGCTGGGATATTAGCGGGCTAGGCTTGTTTAGGCTGGGATATTAGTGGGCTGGGCTATGCTATTTGTTTATTTTCTGTTAGGGGTGGGCAACGGGAAACGGGTATTTGGGTATACCCATACCCGTCCCATTTTTTGAGAGTTACGGATACCCAAATACCCGTTTTATTTTAACGGGATGAGACTTGGGATTCATAATTTCTACAACGGGTACCCACGGGTTACCCGTTTGGGTAAAACGGGTACCCGTAATACACATCTTCATTCTACTTCTTTTGGGTACCGTGCGAATATTGAGGCAAAGAGAAAGGGAATGAGATGTTGTCTACATATAGGGTGAAGGCAGGGAACCCAATTTATGAGGCTTCAAAATGGTGCAGAAGCTGAGGAAAAGAGGAAGCAAATGATCAATGCCCAGTTCCCAACTTCTTCTCCACATGTTTGCTGAAGCTTCTCACCAGCAAGCTATTATACATCATCATTTATTCTTCTTCCTAACTTTTTTTTTATCAAAAGACTCCTTTCTTTAGCAGCAGCAGTCGTCATTGTGCTCATGGATGAACTCTGTTACTCAAATATAATAGATGACGATGAAATGGAAATGAAAATGAAAGGAGCAATAGGGACAAACTTGAAAGATACGGGGGAGGGTGCCAGATAGTGGAAGAGATTTATTATGAATAATTGTAACATAATAATGTATTGATTTGGAGTTGTTGCTCCCCGCGTATAATCATGTTTCTCAATTAACATTCTGTTTAATTTTATGCAAAAACGGGTTTGATACGGGTAGTTTGGGTACCCGTTATCCGTCCCGTACGGGTAACGGGTACCCGTTAACCCTTATGGGTTGGGACATGGGATGGACTTTGTCCTCCAAACGAGAATGGGTACCCGTTTCAAACGGGACGGGTATCCCGTCCCGTTGCCCACCCCTATTTTCTGTTGTCCGGTTTTTCCGGTTTTAACCGGATCGGACCTGTGAGTATTACAACCGCAAACTGGATTGGATTGGTTGGGATCCGATTTCCGGTTGCAACCGGCACGGTTTAAACTGGCCGGTTTCCGGTTTGACCGGAAAACCGGGACCGGATTTCCAGCCCTATTGGGGATTATTGCCCCAAGTGAGAGTTCTCTCCGTGGAGAATTTTGGTACACACACGCACAGCGAGAGAGAGAGAGAGTTTTTCCACCGGCTAAGAATTTTCGTCGGAGTCGCATAGGGCATTTTGATGATTAGGGGTTCTCCTAGCAACAGTGTTTCGGTTTGTTATGTTTATCGGACTATTTTTTAATTTTGTATTAATTCAGTTTGTATCATTTATTATTCTAGTTTGTTATTTTTATCTGTTATGTTTTTAATGTTTATATGACTAATTTGTATATATTGTAATTTGTAATGTTTGTTTGTCTATTTTGTATACTTTGTATTTATTGATTTGTAATACAAGTTTATCGATTTGTATTATAAGTAGTAGTATTTTGTACGGTTAGTATGGTTTGTACTGTTTGTCGGTTTCTTTTATAATGTTTGTAAGTTTTGTTATTTTTGTAATGTTTGTTGGTTTCTTTTGTAATGTTTGTAAGTTTTGTTATTTTTGTCCACCGTGTTTGTCATTTTTGTCAACCATATTTGTTATGTTTGTATACTTCTAATTTGTATGCTTTGTATAATCGGTTTGTATTGTAAGTAGTTGTAATTTGTACAGTTAGTATGTTTTGCATACAATGTTAGTATTATTTGTATACTTTTATGATGTGGTTTGTATACTTTGTAATATCCATTTGTATACTGAGGTCTATATCCTTTGTAATATTTAGTAGTGATATTTTATGTTTTTAGTAATCTTTGATTCTTTGTACATAATGTTAACTTGATTTGTATACTTATATCAAGTGGTTCTAATACATTTTAATATTGCTTTTGTATACTTTTATGATATAGTTTGTATACTTTATATTATTGATTTGTAAAAAAACTCATATCGATTTGTATTGTAAGTAGTTGTATTTTGTATACATGGTATTATTAGTTTGTACATATTTATTATATGATTTGTACAATTTTTGTATTCTGATTTGTAATTCACATATTATTGATTTTTGCATTTTCATTATAATGTTTGTACATTATATATTTTTACTTTGTATATTTTTCTGGTATGAATTGTAAATTTTTATGTTATTTTGTGATTTTATTTTAAAAATAGAGAAAGGCTGGTAAAAAAAGAAAACGCATGTGAGTGGGAGTGGTTAATAAAGAAAGAGCTAGGTGGTGATTATATATAAAAAAAAAAAGGAGACGCAGGGGCTGTGGACACGGAACAGTGGCAGCAGATAGGGTCAGTAACCAATGGTTACTGACCTATCAGTATTAAATCCGGACCGTAGATCTAGGGATGGCATTATTATATTGTTGGGCTGCACGTGGAGTGAGGAGGGGCATTTTTGTCCGATTTTTGAAATTTAATTTCTTTCCTTTTTTTTATTTTTTCCAGCATTTATATGTGTTGTCTTTTAATGGAGGAAAGAGAAAAAACAGACTTTTCTCTTCCTCTCTCTTTTCTCTTTCTTCCTTTCTCTCTTCCAAAATTCTTTTTCCAGATCTATATCTCATTTCTTCTCTTGTTCTTCATTTTTTTCTCCAACAATCGATGAATAAATTGCAGCCTCCCACTTCAAATTCGGTGAGGCTCCAAATCCTTCTACTCTCAAGCTGCTCCTTCCTTCTGTTTTTTTCTTTTATCGGCCTCAAAATCGATGATGCTCCATAGTCCATATTGTCAAAGAGGGGACAGATCTAGGTGAGTTGAGTTTGCATCTTTTGTGTTTTAGTATTTGTTTGTGAATTAATTCCGATCTTCTTCCTCTTTTTCTTTCTTTTTGCATTCGGTGTTCTTCATTGCGGAGGAGTAAATGACAGGAGACAGAAGACAAGTTTTTTTTCCTCTTCCTCCTTCTGTTTCCCCTTCTTTGAGAATATATATTGAGATTACCACACTATACCATATGGTAATGTGTATATACCACACTATACCATATGGTAATTTGTATATACCATATGGTAATGTGTCTATACCATATGGTAATGTGTATATACCATATGGTAAAGTGTCTATACCATATGGTAAAGTGTATATACGATATGGTAATGTGTCTATACCATATGGTAAAATGTATACCATATGGTAAAGTGTGGTAACGAAATGTATTTTTATGGATATCGTGTTTTACTATGGTCGTAAAAGGGTTGTAATTAGATTTATATTATTTTTATATGGTTTTAACTTCTCATACCATGTGGTATTGTATGGTAATTACAATTAATTTGTGTTCATTCGATTAACCATGTTCTACTATGTTGGCATTGTATGGTAGTTAGATTACCATATGTTGATATTACCACACTATACCATATGGTATTGGGTGGTAACGAAATATATATTGATATTACCACACTATACCATATGGTATTGGGTGGTAACGTAATATATATTGATGTGCCAAATTTTTTCATACCATATGGTATGGTCAATACCAGTCATTACCATATGGTAATGACTGGTAATAACTGACAAATTTTTTTATGTCTGAAAAATATCAAAGTGGATATCATTTTGAAGAGCACAATTAATCTGATCTAACTGTGCAAAAAAAAATTAAATTCCGACTTAAAACGAGTGAGAAATCGTCCGTTAAAGATTAAGAGAAGGAAAATTAAAGGTTGTTTGAGGAGAGAGAAGGCGCTGATGTGATCTGGTCAGCGTCAGCGCGTCAGAGACATCATTAAATAGGGGTGCAATTTTACCTTAGTGCCCCTCCGTATTTTTTTTAAATAAAAAGAAAAAGCTGACACGTGGGGGCCAGGGAAAGGGGTTACTGATGGTTACTGAGGTATTGGTTACTGAGGGGATCCGCTCCCCGGAACAGTGAGCGGGGAAAGTGAATAAAACAAAAAATAATCAATTTTTTTATAATACCATAACTACCCTTTTGATTAATTAAATATCCCTTCTCAAATTTTAACCATTAGATTAATATATATAGATCCAAGGGTTAGGAGGGGCGGACCCCCTTAGTCACCGTTTAATTCTGTCTGCCGCTGGAAGGGGCCCAAGCAAACGCTGGCCCAATTAACTGCTCTACCCATTAGATTAGCCCTTTTCCAAAACAAAGGAAGCCGCAAATGCATCCAGCCAAAGATCTCCATACTTACCAAGTTACCATAACCATATATTATCATATGATCATTCTATAGTTTAATCATCGAATGAATGTGTACAAATAGAAGCTTCTATATTATTATATAATAGTAGTTAATTAGTAGTATAACAACATAATCCTTACAATTATTACCTAACATCCCAGTGTGGAGCGCGGGCAATAAAAACTAGTTTACATTATATCATATGATATGCCGTGTAGCTTTGTGCTTTTCCCTCTTTTGTTGGTCCAATTTTGCTATCTTGCACCATTGTCAGCGTGGGACATGGGAAATTAAGATTGGGAGAGACTTCAAGAAATAGAAAAAGGATTGAGATTGAGTTTGAACGAAAGCTGTGTTGAACAAAAGTCTCCGACTCCCTGTCAATTCCTTCCCCTCTACTCTAACCCTCTACTTTGCCTAGTTACTTGATAACTAATATAACTTTCTCAAGTTATATAACAATACTAGTAAATACTAGCTAGATGAAAAAGAATACATAGAATGTGTGTGGAATAATATTTTGGATGTATACATTTTGCTTGTTTTTATCTCTATACAGCTTTAGTGATAGATTATTCGTCTTCATTAAAAAAAAGAAAAATATGTATGTGATGAACTACAATACTTGTACTTGTAGGAGCTACAAGACGTAACGTTAATGAAGGTGACGAACAACTATGATCTTACAACTTTGGCCTCGTGGACCGACAACAACTGCCAAAATCGAGAGCTATAACTCACTCTATGGTGGGCATGCAGGATCTGTCACTCACTCCTGACTCCACTATCAGGAGCTTTGGTCCCAGGGATTACATGAACATACCTGGAGTTTAGGCGATCTTTCACGCCAGCACGAGTGGACGCACATCGGACTGACAGCAACGACCCACGACGGACCACTCCGGAGGGTGATTGCAGCGAAGGAGGTGAGACTTCACGTCTATAGTGGAGACGAATCTGCGCTAGAATCGGGTAGAGCGACGAGGCGAGCGCTATTCAAGGTGATGAACGGATCGGGTTCGTATAAGTTTGGTCCATGGACGGATAGCCACAGTCACAAGGGCCGTCACCCACTCAACGGTAAGAGGGGACGGGACCTACCCCGGCCCGTACCAACCGGTTCGAGCGCTAGACCTCTTTGCGGAGTTCGTCCATGCCTAAGGTTGCAGAAATGAAAAAAAGGTGGTGGTAGTAAGTTAGGGTTGAAAATGAAAGTTTAATTAGTAAAAAATAAAAAAATCTAAAAAAGGAATGGTTATATTGAAGTATCAATCACCATAAAACTACATACAATTGACTTAGTGGGCTTGTTAATCATGATGAAAAAGTCATCCGCTTTCCTGAGTTAACTCGTGTATATTTTTTATTGAAAAAAAAATAAGAAATTCGTTTAATGTAAATTTTTTTTGGTGAAAACGTTTAATGTAATTGATTATGATTGTTATATTTATTTGAAAGGATCCAAATTCAAATTTTAATATTGATATTTATATAATATACACTAAATCTACACAATAAATAAAAGCCAAATGAGAAAACTTGAAGCCCCATTTCAAATTTCTTGCATCCAGAGTGAAAGTAGGAAGGACATTTTGGTCTTCACAATTACTTTTTTTTATTCATAAAAAAGACACTTACTAGGATTCGAACCATGACCACTTTAAAGAAAAGCAAAGATCATAACTAATCACACTAAGTACATTTGTTGTATCTTTTTAAATTAAAAATATATAATCGCAGAGAGGAAAAAACTCTTCTCCCATTTCAAATTCCCTGCTCTAGGAGCGTTTGTAGGAAGGGTAGAATAGAGAGTGTCAATTTTTTTCTTTTTCTTCTGTGGAACGGGCCAACTTACCGTACACATGCGGATTTAAACGAGTCCAGGAGTATCAATTTTTTTCTTTAAGTCCTTTTATTTCTCCGTGGTGGTAAAATATATATGAAAAGGCAAAAACAATAATCCTTTTTATTGCTAAAAAGAAAAAAGTTAACAATAAACTAATGCATGGATTCTAATGGGCTAACCGCTAATCATAAAATAAAAGAGTTGAATGGGTCTGACTTACACGGGATTTGCCCATCAAGTAAAACAAATGAACATCATGGGTTTCCATTCTAAGATAAGCTATTTTCTCTAGCATAATATATATTATGCTATTATTTTATATCTTAGTGGCTAAAATATAATGTATTTTAAAGTTATTCAATGGCTCAACCTCGACCAACTCAATTAGTCCAATTTTTATCATTTCAAATATATATTATGTAATTATTTGATATCATAATGATTAAATTATATTGTATATTATAGGGAATCGTTTGGTATTTGTTTGTAAAAAACTAAACAGAAAGATCTATTTGGTTATTTTTAACATTGAAACGATCCTAAACATTTTCAGTTTCCTTTTGAAATTCTATAGTTTTATTCCTGAATCAGTGATGTGCAAATGGCGAATTGCAGTTATCTCTTTTCTTTCATTATTTTGTATTTTCAAATAGAAAGTTTAAAAGTAAAGAATAATTAGAGTTTGGAATGGGTCGGTCAAACAGGCTGAATTTCAAGTTTTGGCCCGTTTTGATCAAGTCTAATTTAAACATGGTTCCCTGATACTTGATAAAAATCTCAATCCAAACCAGTTTGCCAGGTGAGTCCGTGTTTACCACCATTTTCTAGGGATACAGGAACGGTGGTTCCTATCCCAAATCGTGTTATTCATTCTTGATTTCTTTAGATTTTATCATGGTTTGGCAAAAAACCAGAAAACAGAATGATGACAAGATGAAAGTTTTATAAAGCAAATTAATCGGCCAACGGGCCGAGTAAAAGCTAGCAATGATTGTGATATGCTCATTTCCAGAAAACCGGCGGGATAGAGGATTTTTTATTCGATTTTCTAGAATTCGGTTTCTATAAAACTTACTCCACCTCATCATATTACGTGAAACAATATTGTTTCACAAGGTAACAGGTACTTGATTTTGATTCATAAGGATGATTTTTGATTCGTTGCATCATTCATGTCTCTTTCCTACTAAAATTCACTATTTTTATCACGTGTTTCCAAAAAAAAAACTATAAAACAATAAGCTATATACCCCATTACATTATCAAATTTCATACTTCACCTTCCTCCGGCCAAATGGCCGGGGCCTACGCTAGTAATTAATTATAAAGACAAAAATTTTATTCTTACTTTTACTATCATTAGAAAATATTGGAGGATATACGATGAAGTGGTCAAACACATGTTTGATTGACAATCAGAGAATTACCTCCGGCGGTACATGAACAAACAACAAGTCCAGGCGGCGTTTCACGCCAACTCTAGCGCCGACGTCCCTGGTCCATGGGACCTATGCAGGTGAGATATAATATAAAATATAATATAAAGTATATGAGGTGTAGGTGTTATTATTTTTTATTTTATTGCAATTTGCAAGCCCGACACCGGTAGTTTTGCTTCTAACTAATAGTTTTGCTTGCTTTTTTTTTTTTCCTTATCCCCCAGCCCGACACTGGTAGCGCCGCCTCACAGTCGCGTTCCGTCGGCACTCATCGGACCACTCCGAACGTTGATTGCATCCAGGGGCGGAGCTAGGATTTCGGGTTTGGGGGGCCGGAAATGTTTCGTATACTATCGTAACTAGACAAAAATCAAAATAATTATATAACTATATAAATAAATTAATTGTGTGAATTATCAAAATGTACGAGATGTTTTTTTCAAATAATTATATTGACATTCTTGTTAAACACTTAAACTTATCGGGGGAAATTTAAAATTTTCCATTAAAGCTATAAAGTGTTAAATAATTAGATTGACATTCTTGTTAAACTTAAAATTTTCCATTAAAGCTATAAAGTGTTAAATAATTAGATTGACATTCTTGTTAAACTTATCCGAAAAAATAACATAAGTGGGGATTGAACCCTTGACCTGTTGGATACAGAACCACAACAACTCCACTAGGGTAATCAGCTTCTTTAGATACCTTTTAACCCGTGGCCATTATTATAAAACCTGTATTTATTTCATAATTTTCAGAATACTCGTACATTCTTTCGCGATTTTTGAAATTCTCGGGGGGCCGGGGCCCCCCTCAGGCCCTGTGTAGCTCCGCCCCTGATTGCATCAAAGGACGTGAAGTTGCTTGTCTACAGTGGAGATGAGTCAGCGCTTGAATCAGTTGGGGCGACGAGGCGTGCACTACTAAAGGTGATGAACGGGTCAGGCCCGCATACATTTGGCCCATGGACGGACAACATTGGCCAGGTGGGGGGTTACAGGTCGGTTTACGGTGGACCGGTTACCCACTCGACGGTCCGAGGAGCGGGAACCTACGCCGGCCGGTACCAGCCGGTGCGAGCGCTGGACCTCTTCACCGAGTTCGTCCAAGGCTAAGGTTCTTCAGAAGAAGTGGTGAATAAGGTGGTGGTACCTAGTAATTAAGTCAGTGTGACATGACAACCCAAGTGTTCTTGAGTTGGTGTGAATTCAGTTAATATGCCCCTGCTGCCATTCAACGACGGCCATTTATTGAATATACTTAAATCTTACCAAATTGAGAAAAATCATTACTTGCACTATGCGACGGGACACTTTCGATTTGATCAAAGAATTATATTGTGCGATGTATGGATGAAGTACTGGTCAACATTTGTTGTTTGAGATTGACAATCATATATCGTGTAAGAAGATTGGGACTACGACATGAATATGAAAATCGTATATCAAAATTCTAACTATAAGTTCCTAAGTAGAACCAAGACTCAAAAGACACTATATTCACATTGAGGAGTCTGTCCGATTTCTCCTAGCTTTTCATTCCAAGTTCTACCTAATTTTTTTCTTCATCAGTTCATTTATATGTTAAGCATAAATAATCAAATCAAGATATCTTAATTAGTATTATCATAAGAAATCCAAGCCTATCAAAACCAGCTGTGGGAACAAAAATTTACAAACTGAACTGCTAGCCATTACTCTATTTGCTTTAACCTCAATGTACAATATGTGCAGAGACCCTCACCGATTCTGAAACCATAACTCTTCTCTATGTACATATATGAGGGTACATATGGGGGGAAATTATAGACCAGAGCTGCTGTACAATGCACCCCAACTTTCTCTCTACTGTTACGACAGAATGATCGAACAAAATACAAACGAAAGGAGGTTAGCAACTCTTCACAATCTGTGTTACCATCATCAGATCTAAGTTAGAAGCAATATATTCACATTTCACAGGAAACCCATTTGCTTCAGGAATGATGAGACTTGATCTTCTGCAGGAACTTCAGTATCTCTGTGTATGAAGGATCGTTGCGGCTCATGGGCTTACATGAGTTTATATGGTCTGTTGACTCCAACACCTGTATAAAGAGACATTACAGCAAAATGGGTAAAGCCAGTTTTTCAGTTCGACGAGGATCAAAGGTATTAATGTAGAGCACTCTTGCACTCACAACAAGTTCACCAAATCCAGGGTATGCCGATTCTATAGGTACAATCTCTGCTCGGAAGGCCCAGCCGCCGTAGCCTTCGACTATAGGAGTTACTTTGGTCTGGAAAATGGCCCGTGTAGACACAATTAGGGTTATGGAATCTAAGGAAGAACACAGGTGAAGTGAAATTCACCGGGTGTAGAACAATACCTCACAAAAGCTTAGTACGTCAAGCAATCTTTTCCTGTGTCTTTGCCGAAGGAAGTCGTTAAGCTGTACCAACCTTGGAGAACCACTTCTTAGCTCCCCTATCTGGTGATGAAACAAAACACGGTAAGCAGAATTAGTCAAGGCATGTTAACTAGAAGAGTAAGAATCAGTTAACACCATAGAGTAGAATAATACTTACACTTGGAGCAGGGCGCAGTACATAACCCATTCGCCAAGGCATATCTGCTAGCTTGCTTCCGAAATGGGGACAGCTATAGAAAACCTGAACCAAGGTAGGTACAAACATTTAGCATTTACAATTTTAAACTGCTCTTCCATCCAAGTTCCAACCGAGGAAGAATATCAATTCAGCTTACAATTCCAACTGTGTTGTTCACAAGGTTATTGATATTTTCTGCCTTAGCTTTATGCAGTATCTGCTTGACAACAAGGCCTCCCATGCTGCAGACAACAATGAGCATTTTCATTTCTGAGGATGAAAACAATTTTGATGCAGAACTTCTAACCACTATAGTTGAGCCGATCTATTAAGCCCGAGTTGGTTAACTGAATACAGAAACCAGCCATCTAAACGACAATCATGTCTTAAAGAGTTGTACAGCATCATCACACTAGAGGCAAAAGACACACATACCCAAGACATCTAAACGACAATCATCCCCAAGACAAACATACCGCGCCACAATTCACAAAAATGATTCCCCACGAAAGGGACAGCATGGTGGCCCTAATTCTAAGATAGAAACATTCATAACAAGTAAAGAAAGGTGGAATGTACCTGTGAGTCACAAATACAACAGGACGGTTGCCAATGCCTGCAGTAACAAGTTTCTCTAACATCATGGAGCTAACTTCCTGCATTTTACAAGGGTGGTGGCACTATTAGTGCAGTCGTAAGGAAGGAAAAGGTAAGGAACAATGACTTACAGTACAAAAGTCTTAGGTTCTAGTATACAAAGGATGGGCGAAAACATTCGATTAACAAGTTTTGGGAGAGGAAAAAGCATTGTTTCAGATTGTTTAAGGAAAATACATGGACTACAAGGTTTAAATTCAATAAATAGATAAGAAAAGGGAATATTGATAATCTTTTAAGTTGCACAAACCTGTAGAGGCAGAGTAGCACCGGACCATTGAGTAAGATTTGTCTGGAAAACGAGAAGTAACCAGAGTAAGCTAGATTTAGATACACATTTACATATCCATTCAACATATATAACTAACTGGAGTGATCAGGAAACTTCACAGCATACCTTGTATCTGAGTGTAAATAGTCTAGCTTTAGGCACATCAGCTGAAAGCCATTCACCAGGCCAAAAGGTTCCAAGTTTTCCTGCTTCCTCATCAATCTTCTCCACCAAACCAGACTTAGTCGAGGCCTTATCCTCAGAAATTCGCCAGCTCTTATAAGGCCCACCTCGCAGACCATGAACAAAGATAACATCTATTTCTGGAGCCTCTGACTCACTACCATCATAGGATTCATGGTTGTAATCAGCACCATCATCTGCCCTTGAACCATGTCTCACTGAATCACTCTCAGATGTAGCATCTTTACCCCCTTGAGCTATCTCATAATCCATCTTTTCACAACGCTTCCAATGGGGAAGATCAGGACGAACCAAAAACATCATATCATCATAGATAGGACACGGATGTTTTCTATGTGTAGCTCCAGTTTCAGGACCTTTACTATTTTTACTCTCATTACCAGCAGCATGGTAATTACAGAACACATTCAAGAGTGTTGCTCTTGCATAGCTTTGTATTTTTGCATCACCACAACCAGGGATCTTTCCTTCTGCACAGTCTTCAAGCCAATTACACAAAGCTTTATCAGCCACAATAGCCTTTTGGACATTATGAAGGGGTGAAAGGATGGTTAACAACCTTGCTGCATGCCTTCGCATGTGAGCTGTAGGTGGCATTTGAACACTTGATGCACTATTATTACCATTTGCCTTGGACTCCTCATTAGTGGCATTGGAAGCATGTTGTTTTGTCATCTCAAGGGCTCTAGATGCATCATAAGTTTCAATTGCAGCCAACTTCTCATAATCATCAGACAATAGAAATCGTCTCAGCAAGCACAATACCCCAAAATCCACCATTTTTTCCTGGCACAAAGGATCTTCATAACAAATCTCAGCCAATGCTTTGATTCCCTTAAGAGTTGCCTCAGCGGAATCTGCCACGTTAAGCTTAGGCACTGTATCTTTCTTCAAACTTTTCCGTGGTCCAACAAAAGGTTCCAGGGAAAGAAGATCTGACAGTGGAAAAGCATCAATTGACTCTGTGGTTCCTTGCTGAATGGCTGCGCGATTAACAACAGCAACTGCCAACTGATTCGCTGTTTGTGTAGCAACAACAACATTGGACTGATCCACTTGGGTCTGCAAAAGTCAATACACTTAGTAAAAATAAAATTCTATAGAAGCATAAGGATAATGAATAATGAAAAGAACCTTTACTAGCAACAACTCAGAAGTGTCATCTCCTAACCTTCACTTTGCCACTTTTAGGCTGAGAGCCTCTCTTTGCACTTGAAGCATTACTACAACTGAGAGCTTCATTAAGCATAACAGCTAGCCAACCTTGAGAAATTGAAATAGAAGATGGCCCATGTTCTTCGAGAATGCGTGAAAGGAATTTTGTTGCTGAAGCTCGCATAGCATCAGAGGAGGATTTACCAAAAACCCAGGGCAGCAAAATACCAGACCACCTTTGACTTTCTTCAAGAGATAAGTGCAGATCACCAGTCGAAAACAACTCCAAAGCCTTGGCCAATGACTCTTGCACCTGATTGTGTTTCTTGGTCTGCTTAACTATATCCCTCATCAGTGGAAGACCCCTATCTGCCACTTGCTTTCTCGCCCTGGGACTTCTCTCAACAGAAAGCAAAAAGGCAGAAAGAGCCACCTGGCACAAGGGTATGTCTTCATTTTTACTAGCATGAGAAATCGTGGTGAGAAGCGAGGAGCTCCAGTCAGAAATAGCACCATTTAATGGAAGATTCCGGTCCTCTAGCAACAATCGAGCCACCAAACTTGCATGCCATTTTACAGATCTCTCAGGGGCCAACAAAGCAGCCATGACAGCTTGACCATCTTGGTCCAGTTCATGAATATGAGATCTATTTACCTCGGACGCCATGGCCCAATTCGCTAATGCCCATGCAGCAAAAGGCACTGCAACATGATCACAATGTAGATCATCCCACAGTCCAGGGACAACCACAGAAGCCACATTTGATTTTGCTTGTAAATTATCATGCTTGTGTAACAATGCTAGCGCTTTAGGAGTACGGACAGGTGAATCCGCTTGACTAGAATCAGGATGCTCCAATTCCGCAAGTCCATTAGTCCTCGTAAGCCCTAAGACAGTTGTCCCATCCAGAATCCTAATCCCAATACCTTTAATCCCACTTCCACCATCTTTTTCATCCTCGTTATCCCCGTGCTTGTCCAAATGCAAGCCACCTTCTTCAATAACTTCAATTGCTGCAGCAATATCCCTCAACGCTGCATTTGCAGACAATGCTGGCCTGAAAGAGATTTCTTCTACATCATCGCAGTTGGATGTTACAATGTCCATTATGGCAGCCACAAGCATGCTCCTACCTTTTAAGGAGTCAGAAACTCCCAGTGAACTACGTCTTGAATGCTGCTCTGACAAAGACCCCAACCAAAAATCCAAACGTAAAATTGCCATTCAGAAAGGGAATAAAGGAAAAAAATTCGACAGGAAGTTAAAGGTCAAAAGGGAGCAAACAAAATGATAAGTCAGAAATTATTCCCCCGAAGAACTGACCTTCTTGTTTGGCTGGCAAGAGAAAATGAATCGCAGCAAATAGGGAACAGCATTAGGCCTTCCAAGCACGACGCCGGAAACATCAGGATCGGCAATCAGGTAAGCAAGCGCCCTGGCAGCCTCAGCCTGAGTTCCCGCACCATCGGAACCATTAACCGCCACCGTCTCCAGCAACCAATCGACCACCGCCCCGCCACCAGCCCCGACCAAAGCCGCCCGGCGAGCGGAATTCGCGGCGGCAATGTCGGCCAGAAACGACGCCACCCTGGACGCGAACCCGACCCTCACCTCGTGGTTGGCAGAGGACAGCACCGACCTCAACGACTGCCATAGAACCGAGGCGGCAACCCCGGTCTGCTTGAACCGATGGAAAATCCTCCTCACGGACTCGTCGGAGCTATGAACAGCGGCCTCAACCAGGTCGCGGAGCGGGCTAGGGTTCCGATTAGGCTTCGATTCCACCCCACCCGAATGCACCAAAGCGTACGAGGCAACGGCCGCGGAGGCAAGCGTTGCGGACAACGCGAGGGCCGATTTACGACCAAACGAAGAAGATTTGGAATCCGAATTTGTTGAGAACGGCCTCGCGAGATCATCCTGCCGCTGGAGAATCGGCGGCGGGGCAACGTAGGTGGGGAATTTCAAGCTATTGGAGACATTGGCTGGAATGGTTGATGACGGTGGGTGCGGCGGAGAAGAGGAGGTGGAGAAAGAGCGAAGGGAAGGGAAGCGACGGTAGTATCGTCGAGCTCTAAAGCATATTCGGAGCATAATTCTTTTCCAAACCTGCTTCCCTCTTCCCTTCCAATATCACAAATCTTTCCTCTTCTTCTTCCTCCTTTCGGATTTTCACAGAGATTTCGAAATTGGGAAGATTTTATAGATTAAAAAAAACGCAGAGGGAATGGCGGGAGGGAGACGACATTGACGGAGCCGTAACCAACCTCGACGACTTTTAGGAGGAGAAGGAGAATGGAAGATGCGCACATTCTCTCTTCGCATCGGCTGCGAATTGTCGCGTTTCCAAAGCCCAATGGATATAGTGGTGGGCCCAAACCTCCCTTGACTGAAAGAGGCGGTCGGTTCGGTCCATCTTAGAAAAGCCCAAACCGCGATATTAAAGGATTAATCTCGCGAGATTAAATCATAAATAAATAGTTATATATCTGGCTCCCTTCCCGTTTCTTCTTTCTTCAACACTCTGCTGTTGATTGGCTTTTGGCTTGCTATCAAAGAAAACTACTCTCTCTCTCTCTCTCTAGCTGCGGCCGCGAGAGGAAATCTAGAACGGACTTCCGGTATGGAGAGGCTTCAGAGGATGTTCGCCGGCGCAGGAGGTGGTTTGGGCCACCCTCCGGTTGATTCTCCGACGCTTGATTCCTCGGAGCAGCTTTATATTTCTTCCCTCGCTCTCCTGAAGATGCTAAAGCACGGTAAACTCTAAAATCCGTACTCCGAGGTGCTCGTTTTGATGTTCTATTACTCGTCAGCTGGATTAGGTTGGTGGCTTGGTGATTGAATCGTATTTAGTTGACTGAGGCACAGGCTAGGGTTTGGATATGTTGAGTGATTGATGTATTTCCGAGGGCAACTGCTGAGAAATTGAGAGGAATTGCTCCAGCTTTTGTGGGCGTAGCTTAACTTCGAAACTTGCTGAGTTCAATTCGGTATCTAATCTTTGTTAATGGAAATTGTTAGGGCGAGCTGGAGTTCCCATGGAGGTGATGGGACTGATGCTGGGGGAGTTTGTGGATGAATATACGGTTCGAGTTGTTGATGTGTTTGCTATGCCACAGAGTGGTACTGGTGTTAGCGTTGAAGCTGTTGACCCTGTTTTCCAGACGAATATGCTCGATATGCTCAAACAGACTGGAAGGTATCTTTCTAGTGATAACTGATAAGGTTCCTCTAGAACGTGAATTTTTATATTTAACTCGTTGGTTCTTGTTGTTGGCTTGCTGAGCTGGAGTTCTTAAAGCTGTTTTGGTGTGTAGTGGACTGTTGGATATGTTTGGAGGTCACAGTTCTTAAGATCTGTTGATAAAGCTTGCTGTTGAACTGAGCAAGAGCTTTTATAGACTCGGTTATAAGTTGATAAATCTTGCTTAAGAACTTTTATAGACTCCTGGTTTCTGGGTAGTAATTTGTTAGTTAAGTTGTGTGTGTATTGGGCTAGTGCAAGTTTGTGAAGCTCATTCTTACAGGTCCATGTTTCTTGGTTTAAGTTACAGTTGTAAGCTCTCCTTTAGAAGATCATATTCAGCTGCACTGTAGAATCATGCTGCTGTGTTTGCCTTAAAGGAAGAATCCATAGTTAATGAAGCTCTTTGCCTAAATTTCTGATGTAGTACAGGACAAACCCGTTTATTGTATTAATGAGGAATGGTCTTTATATGACGTACATCAGCTAACAGCTGCAATTAATCCTAAGCAAACGTGGGTACAACAGACTGCTGAATATCAGCAACGAAAACTGGAGTGGGGAAGAAACAGTCAATGTGAAATATCAGGGATATTTCTTTCCTATCAAATTCTAATGGATGCTGTTTCAGAACTTGTCACTTGTTTTATGATAGACTATCCAGTCCTGGGTTGTTGCTGCGGGAATGTTTTTTTTTTTTTTGTTATTCTCATCCTTAATGAATTTCATTTACTTGGATTTTTAGGCCAGAGATGGTGGTTGGTTGGTACCACTCGCATCCAGGGTTCGGCTGTTGGCTCTCAGGTGTCGATATTAATACACAACAGGTTTGTCTGAGGTTCCTGCCGAACTTTTCCTGCCAATGGAAACTCATTGCTAATCCTTCATTAACACAATTTGAAAGAAGTAATTAATATGATTGCTTCTATGTGCATAGAGTTTTGAAGCTCTAAATCAACGGGCTGTTGCAGTAGTGGTTGATCCCATTCAGAGTGTGAAAGGGAAAGTGGTCATTGATGCTTTCCGTTTGATCAATCCTCAAACCATGATGCTTGGCCAAGAACCACGGCAGACAACTTCCAACGTTGGGCATCTGAACAAACCATCAATTCAAGTGAGTGATGATTACCCTTTGTTTCACAGTAGTCATTATGGCAATGCCTGCTTGCTAACTTGTGACTAACTCTTAAATTGCAGGCACTGATCCACGGATTGAACAGACACTACTATTCTATCGCCATCAACTACCGAAAGAACGAACTCGAGGAAAAAATGCTTCTCAACTTGCACAAGAAAAAGTGGACAGATGGATTGACGCTGAGGAGGTTCGAGAATCATTCAAACACCAATGGAGAGACTATTAAGGTTTGTCAAAGTTTTCACATCTAGGTTCTGTTTTTCCTTACCAATATGTTTATGCTTTCATCTTTTCGAAAGATGCACTGGTGAGGTAGGAAATATCAACCCAAACGATCCACGTAAAACTCATCCAAGCTCAACCCAACTGACTCGTAACCATTAGATTGGAGGGTAAAATGGCTCGTCTTCAATGGTCTAAACCCACCCCTAAACCGCATTAACTCCCGAATTCAATACACTAGCCCCTGTAAACTGCGATAGCTGTTTCTAGATGTTATTTCCCCAACTGAATCTCAATTTTTCCATGGCGACCTTATTGTGCGTTTCGGTGGTGAGTGCAGGAGATGGTGAACTTGGCGATCAAATACAACAAAGCAGTGCAAGAAGAAGACGAGTTGCCGCCTGAGAAGCTGGCGATCGCAAACGTGGGGAGGCAAGACGCTAAGAAGCACCTTGAAGAAGATGTCTCGAATCTCATGTCCGCCAACATTGTTCAGATCTTGGGTACCATGCTCGACACTGTCATCTTCTAGATTGCGTTCCCTAAAACATTTGTCCTCCTCTCTCTTTGTGTACGTAAGACACATATGGGGTTTGAACTGTAACTGTGTAAGAATCGTTGGGGTAATATGTTGTTTTATTCTCTTGCATCTGCCATATGTCTCATTTTATTGTTTTTGCTGTGTGGTTTAATATCCTTTGCCAGTGAACTTGTTTAATCAAACCCAAGGTTGTCAAACTGGTTTGGTAAGTGGTATAGCCTGTCGGTTTATGTCAGTTCATGTTGGTTTTAGCAAAATATATAGGAAAATAAAAAAATTATTAACACAATGAATCTAGGCCATGTATATAACATATTTGAAAACAATCTTGGCATATCTACATATTAAACAAAATACAATTCTCCAACCAAATGGAAAAGTTTTTACAATTAAATACAAACATTTAATATAAACATTCAAATGTTTATACTAGAATTCAATAAAAAATAGTTGCATAGCCACAACTTTCGAAATACACGAAATAGTCAAAAATCGGGAGGTTGTGTGAAAAATCTAGTCACTTATGTCGGAAACTATAATAGCGTGTATGACGACGTTAAATTCACTGACAGAATGCTAAATCAGATTCACGTCACCTGCCACATAAAATAAAAAATAAAAACAAAACAAATATTAAAACATAAAATATTAAAAGAGAACCATCGGTCTTTCTCTCAATTTCTCTTCATCGTCCTCTACTACTCTCCCCTCCTTTCTCCGCCGAACCCAGAACGACGTTGAATAGAGGCAACAAATCTAGTTTCCCCTCTTTTTTTTTTTCCGGCTGCTGCAGTCTGCGGATTCTTCTTATTTCTCAGACCGATTGATGGGAGTGTAGCAGCGGCTGCCAAATTCTCCCTTCCTCTGGCGAATCGACCGGAGAGAGTAGCATTGTCATTCTTGCCACCACACAGGGCTTCATCAATTGACTGCTGCTACTCGACGCTGGCCGTCGTCACTTCGCAGGTCACTCTCACCTTCCTCTTCAACTTCCATCGTTTGCACAGATCTGGTCTTCTGAGTTTCCAGAGTCTTAACGCAACTCGGTTTGTTGCGTATGTTGATTTAGGGTATGGATCGGAATTGGAGGTGGAGCAGAGGAGGAATTGAAGCAGCGTTCCGAGCATGGATCACAAAAGGAATTGGGGTTTGGGGCATCTCAACCACTCGATTCTTTCTCCCACCTACTTGCTGCCATTTCTTTTTTGATCTTTTTGTTGGCAATTTGGAAGGCCCGCGCTCTTTGGGACTATTCTGAGTTGGAGTACCTCGGTGAGGGGCTGCCTTGTGAAACTTTTCCTTTATTCCTTAAAAGGTTGTTGTCCTTAATTCATCAGCCAGAGCTAGTCATGAGGGTTGTTGCCATCCTTTGGCGAATCTGGCGGTCTCGGAACTGGGTTGTCTTTGAAGGTAAACAGTATGGGTTCTCGGCTCTTATGCGCCAATTCAACCAGTAGTATGAGGAGTGGGTAAGGTTGCCGAGAAGTCATGATCGCCTGACCTTGCGCCCATTGGTACATCAGCCGGAGCCAGTCGATCCGGGCATGGTTGTTTGTATGTGGGATGGGGCTACGAGGAGTGGATCTCATGCGGCAGGGGGGATGGTTCTTTTGAATCCGGCTCGGGATATCCTACTGGCTAGAGGTGGCCAGTTTCCGGAAATTGATGACCCTGCGGTGGTGGAACTGCTAGTCCTCCGTGAGGCACTGTTGTGGTGCGTGGAGCATGGTTTTGCGGTGGTCCGATTTGAGGGTGATGCCAAGGTGATTATTGATAAGATCAGGCAATGTGATACCAGTGATAACCAGATCAGGGTTGTTCTTCATGAAGTAGTACAGTGTTTTGCTGCCCATCCGGGGTTTAGTGTTCGATTCATAGGTCGGCGTTATAATAGGGTAGCTCATGTGATAGCTAGAAAGGCACTTTCCTTGTACCCGACTTTGTGTCGTTTCTTTGATTTTCAGACCTGGCTGAATTCCAGGGTGGGTGTAACTTTCTTCTATCAATCAATACATGATTATCTTTTGTAAAAAAAAAAAAAAAAATTGGAAGGCATGAAGGATAGATGATGGCAACAATGGCGACAAAGGATTTGGGGTTTGGATTAGCGACGCCCGAAGAGCTTCCTGGAATTGGGAGGAGAGGGCGGCGGTGGATTCAGTTCGTCTTGCTGCGACGATTTTGTTGCTGGACGACGAGCCGATTAGGGGTGCGATTAAAGAATGGAAAAGAAAAATAAATGAAAGAATGTATATATTAAATAAAAGTGAATTATGACGTGGCGTCTATGTGGCAAGTGAGGCTGAGTTATCGCTGATGTGTGTTTTTTTATTTTTTTCTCTTTTAATCCACGTCAGTTAGTGCGGCCAGGAAAACGCTAACTAAACATTCACCGTCAATCCAGTCATCCCTTTAACTAACGTAGTTAACGGAGTTGATGGAAATGGTTATTTCGTGTGTTTCGATAAATGTGGCTATTTGTCACAAATCTGATAGTTGTGGCTATGGAAGTGTATTTTGTCAAAAACATAGCATCTAAACATTCATACTTAATCCAACAATTAACATCAATATTTAACTTTTAAATTCAAGAAACAAATTAAAAACTATAATATTTTTAATGAAAATTACCTAAATGATATCATTTTATTTAAAAAATCGAAAATCATGCATCAGGCGGGAGATATTTCAATCAATTTTATAATTAGTACTAGTTGAACCCGATTGTATCGATCGACACACCGGGGATTGTATCGATCGACACACCGGGCATGTGACAACCATCATCATTCATCAAACCTTCTTTCCGCATTTGGGTGGGAATTTTAATGTATGATACATGGCGTGGTGCAGTTTAGTCTTTTGTTTATGTAACACTGCACATCGTCACTGATAACCTGTCCGTTGCTAAGACTTTTGCAAAGAAATAAACAAAGCAGTATTGGCGGTCATTTTCATGTTATACTTTATCTCCGCATGGAATGAACGGCGACCGTCCAAGCCGCCGGGAGTGGCCAGGAATGGAGGACTTTTGAAGTAAACAATTATTAGGTTGGATATGTGTGTCATATAGCTCATTACCCAACCCCATTCTAGAACACTGGTGACTAAAGAGAGGAGGTGACTTTTTGGATTGATCAATATTTGATTTGTGTACTACAACTGGGGTAAAAAGTCATAATGAATAATGGTCATTCGTTGCTAGTGGTTAATACTTAATACCATAAACGATCATTTATGTTTGTGGTTAATAACAAATCAATAGTTTACATGATGTTCATTATCTACCAAATGGATCATTTCATCCGCCTCTATATTTTTTTTTTAAATAGAATTTTATGATAAAGAAGATATTTTGAATATTCGGTTTAGAGTTCACTCATAATAAAATCAAAAGAGTAGCAAAAAAACATTATTTCACCAGTTTGATTCCTCAAAATCTTGCAAAGGAGGGGTGAACAAAAGAACCCCCAATGATGTCAAGTATGATGGTGACGTCTTTGGTGCACTCACTTTTTTTAGTGTATTCAATGCACTCATCTCATAATCATCATTCCGAGTATGTGATTCATGTTAAATTCAACTCACCATCAATATAGCGTGGCACTGAGGCTACCAAGTTGACGGGAAAATTCCCAAAATATTGTTTTTTTTATTAACCACCAATATGGTGGTTTTAAATATATTTACACAGATATTGTGTTTTTGTGGGGAAAGAGATGCAGGCTCGCAGGAGACTCAATTTTACTAGTTTGAAATGCGGATCCGAAATGGACTTGGGCGGACCCGCGTGGGACTGGCGCGGCTCGCGTGGGACTGGTGCAGAAACGCATGGACTCAACGGACCCGCATTAGTCTCATGTGGATTCGGCCTGTGTTTTATCCACTCCAGCATATATATTTTCTCCTCCATTCTCCTCCTTTCAGTATCACCACCCCAAAAACTTCTACGAAAACGAGAGGGAGGAGCTCTGTTGGTTGCTGCAAAGATGGCTAGGTAAGAGACATTTATTTTTGTAATTATATTATTAAAATGCTATTAAATTTTTTTTAAGTTAGTAATTAGTGCATTTGTTTGTTATGTAGTGATTTTAGGAAATTTGAACTAATTGTTTGGTGGAAATCGGAGAAAGTAGATGACAATTTCGGCGTTCATTTCGTTGGTGGTAGAAGGTTTCAGTTGACAGTTCCATGTCGGGTGACATATCATCAATTTTGTGAGAATCTAATCCCGAGAATACGACGTAGAGACGAAGCAGTACAAGATAGTGATATGATCACGGGTTTCACTTACCGTCTTCCAGAATGGCAGAATGGTGTTCTATTTCATTATGCGATGCCTATTGTGGATGATGATGGTTTGAATGTGCTTTTCGATTTTATGGCACAAAATCCTTATTGTTTGGGTGCTGAGGTACATGCTGAGATTAGCCAGGCTAATCAGGGTGAAGATGATACATGGAGTGTGCCATCTGACCATGATTATGAGGACGACGACGAGGAGGAGGAGGAGGAGGAGGAGGAAGAGGTGGAGGATGAGGATGAGGAGGAGGAAGATGGGGAAGAAGAGCAGCCTAACTTTCCTCCATATTTTTACTTGCAGGCTAATAAAGAGGATGATGAATTATCATATGTTGATTCATATGGGATAATTCCAATGCCTATCGTTACTGGTTTTGAAGGGGAATTCTACAAAGGCCAGATATTTCACTCGAAACAAGCTGCACAGGTGGTGGTTAAACACCACACACTACAATGCAACTTTCAGTATGGCGTGGTGGAGTCTTCACCTTCAATCTGGAAGGTTAGATGCTTGAAGCATAAGGATGAAAATTGTCCTTAGATGGTGCGGTTTGGATGTCGAGACGTTGGAAGCGAATGGACTGTGAGGAAGGCCGAGTTGGTGCATTCTTGTAGCAATACGACTCAACCGACAGATCATCGCCATCTTGATGTCGACGTTATATCTGAGTCCGTGAAACATTTGGTACGTGCCCAACCTAATCTGAGTGTTCTAACTGTGCAAGCCGAGATGAAAGATAAATTTAATATGCAAGTTACTTATAAGAAGGCTTCGTATGGGAAACAAAGAGCATTGGAGAAGTTGCATGGAAATTGGGAAGAATCCTATGATTATTTGCAAACGCTCTTGCGGGTGGTAAAGAGAAAAATGCCAACATCAGTTATTGATTGGGTAAGAGTTCCTTCAGCTCAACCAGGTCATTCGATCTTTCAGCGAGTATTCTGGGCTTATGGACCTTGTATAGATGGATTCAAGAATTGTCCAGGAGTCATGGTTGTTGATGGAACCTTTCTTACTGGAAAGTATAAAGGAGTGCTACTCATGGCGAACTCATTTGATGGTCGGAAGAAGATTTTTCCAATAGCATTTGCCATTGTGGAGAGCGAGAATACTAAAAGTTGGCCATGATTTATAAATCGCGTTCAAGGTTTGACCGATCGAAATGACGTATGCATCATCTCAGATAGACATGCGGGACTCTATGAAGCCATGGGTGACATCGAAAGAGGTTGGGAGTGGAGGTGGTGCATGCGACACTATGCAAGCAACTTGAAAAAGAAGACAAAAAGCAAAATTATTTATAACCAACTGGTTCGAGTTGGTAAGTCTCTTCATCGTTATTGATTGACACTCCAACATATTATTTATTTTAATTTAATATTATCATGAATTTATCTAACTCTTGTGGTTATTTATTTTGTTAGCACGAGAAAAACGCTTGGAGAAGTTCGATCGTCAAGTTGAGCAATTTAAGAAGATGGCTACTGAAAGAAATATTTCTTGTGATAACTGGGTGGATCAAAATCAAATTCGTTGGAGCTTAGCACATGATAACTATAATGGTGGGACTCGATGGTCTATGATGACGACTAACATGGCAGAGAGCATCAATGGTGTTTTCAAAGGTATTCGTTCACTTCCTATAGCTTCTCTTGTGCAACATACTTGTTGGCGATTATTGAAGAAATTCGATAAGATGAGGTTGGAGACAGAAGCACAAATCAGAGTGGACCTTCACAGTACACCATCAAGTGCGAAGAGAAGATGAAGAGATGGTCACAAAAGGCAGTTGGACATTCCGTGACGGGGGTTGATCGACGTCAGGGCATCTATGTAGTACAGACTCCTCCCAACAATTTCAACATGTTGGGTTCGAACACACTCACAGTGCATTTCGATGACCACAATCGAGCGGGATTTTGCACTTGTGGGAAATTCCAAGGAAATAAAATTCCTTGCTCTCATGCCATTGCAGCTTGCAACCGAATGGGGGCTAACCCGTATAGGTTTGTAAATGACATCTATAACCTGGAAACAGTGTTGGCTTGTTATGGGACAAGTTTCAACGCTAGGATCTGGCCATGGGTCAACGCTAGGATCAGATGACTGTGGTTGCATATCATGATGTCGGCGAGAATCCAAACCTAGAGCAGCAATCCCGGCCACCATCATGTCGTCTGTGGACAACTCTCCTTCCCGTAATCTCAGCTCAGCGTACTCAAAGGTGTCATACTGCAAATTTATTTAATATATCAAATATTCCACACAACTATAAATTTCAATCCACTAAAATTTTATTTTGAAATAATAAATTCCTAACCGCTGCGTTAATTCCTGTTGCTCTCCGTGTGACTGCACGTCTAGTAACATCTCGATACCACTCGAGATGCTCCGAGTGGTAGGCTAGAGTCTCCTGAGCATATGGCCTAGTCGCTATATACTCATGTCGACGACTCCACAAATCAATCGACTCTCTGGAGGCGTGCATCAACTGCTGCACTCGCGATGGCCCACGAGCTGTCTGGCGAAGAAACCACCTAATCTCAGCCTCAGGAGCTGGATGATGAAGCTCGTTCTGCATCATGCCAAACTGTCGGAGTACCCGATCTGGATGGTGCCACATCACTACTGAAAAGCAGATCAGTGGAACCACTGCTCGGAAGGTATCTGACTGGGGAACGGAACCCCTAAACTGCAGGTCTCTCTCCCAGTAAGGCAGCCACTGCACAGAAATGTGGGCACATTATTACAACTTAGTCTAAAACAAACTAATGTTAACCAAAAACTATTCTTGTATGAAATGTTATTACTAACCACGATCGTCTCCAGCTCGTCAAAAAACAACTTATAACTGAAGAGTTGGTCACCATGCTGACGGGTCATGGTCGGAAGTCATCGAGCACCATGTGGAGATGCGTCCGCTGTAATAGGCTCATCCGTCACTGTATTTCGGGGTGCTATCAATGGGAATCGCTCGCACGCCCAGAGCTTCAACAAGGCGACCCAGCCACCAAGGTCACCTCCGGTGGAAGAGGACTGCGTCATATGCAGAACCGACCTACCCATATCACGGTACAGGTAGGCTAGAACAGCTGCTCCCCAAGCGTAGCCTCCTGCGGTCTGCCAATTCTCCAACAGGAGTAGATACTGCAGGTGAACTGTAGCTCCAGTCCGATCGGGGAACAACATAAACCCAATCAAAGATAGGGCATACGCTCGTGCAAACTGCCCTGTAATCTCTGTTGATGCATTTGGCGGCAGATTGTTGAAATGCTCCCTAAGCCAACTAAGCCTAACGACACCCCCGCTAAGATCGTTAGGAGCATGTCCTAACAATCTGGTACACGTCTCCGACCACTCACGATCTGGTACGTCTACTATGACGGCCTCACCGTCGATCGGTAAACCGCTCAGTGTGGCAACGTCCTCAAGAGTGATCGTAACCTCACCGACCGGCATATGAAATGTCGATGTCTCAAGACGCCAACGCTCTACTAGAGCGGTGATCAAAGATGCATCTATACAACCAGTCATAGGGACCAACTGCTGAACGCTAAACAAACCGGCATCCTGGAGATACGGTTCATAACGTGGATGGTATGTGACCAATTTGGTCGTACATCGAGTCTGGTAAACACGATCACCAGCCTATAGTGCACAAAACTTATATTAATTCAATTTCATGGCGTAATTCTATTTTCAGAACATATTGTAAAATCTATCTAATTTACTAAAAATATATGTAATGAAAACTAATACTAATTTCACATGCAATTATAATATTTTAATTTACCTAGTAAAATCAATCTAATTTAGTAAAATATATCTAATCAAAATAGTACTAATTTCACAAAATCTAAAACTAATAATAATTTCACAAAATTTCACATGCAATTTTAATATTTCAGTTGACCTAGTAAAATCTATCAAATTTAGGAAAAGATATATAATCAAAACTAATACTAATTTCACAAAATTTTATATACAATTATAATATTTCAATTTACCTAGTAAAATCAATCTGATTTAGTAAAATATATCTAATCAAACTAATACTAATTTCACAAAATTATAATCTAACTAGCTAATGAACTTTAATGAAATAAAATACATAAAATACTTACCTCGTTAATCCAAACTGAGTCGGCACGATGTTGACCATGTGCCCAAAGGAGTACTGAATCGACCAGAGCTGTATCTATCGTCGCAGGTGGTCGTCTCGTGGAATGCCTGTCAAGAATCATAGGAACAGCAAAAAAAAAATAGAAGCAGAAAAGAAAATCCCGCCGACAGCGAGTTTCCGGTCGCCGGCGACGACATTTCGGTGGCCGGCGGCGACTTCCCGGTGGCCGGCGGCGGCTTTCCTACCGATGAATCGCTCACCTCGGTACCGGCCGCGTGCTTGTTGTCCTCTTCCACGGCCTCTTCCTCCGGCGGCCGCCTGTTCTTCGTCGGAGTCCGACATCAAAACCAGAAAAACCCAGATCTGGTTTTGTTCGGCCGCTCTTCTTTCCTGCGCTTCCGCGTGACTCTCGGTCGTTTCCGCATGAGTCCGGGACGACCCCACGTTGGATTGTTGGGTTTTGTGGTGGTCGGCAATGGGGGTTTGGGCGATGGTGGGTTTCTGGCGAGAGGAGGGGTTTTGGGTGCGTCGCTGCGGACGAAGGGGCGAGGTGGAGAAGAAGATAAGAGGTATCTTTTTTTATGTGAACCCGCGTGAGTCTGCAGCGGGTCTTCTTCTCTTATGCGAACTCGCATGAGTCTGCTGCGGGTCCACATAAGTCCACTTTGGATCCGCATTTAAATGAGTCTCCTGCGAGCCCGCGTGTGTTTGCCCACAAAAACACAATATCTGTGTCATTATATTTAAAACCACCATATTGGTGGTAAATAAAAAAAAATATTATTTTGGGAATTACCCCCAAGTTGACACCCACTAGTCACCAAAGCGGAGATTGGAGCAATCGGCAAGCTAGTTGTTATTAAGGAAGTTACATGCCTTTGCTATGAATAGGAGCAACAGAGATGGGAGAGGGGTTCCCAATGCAAACACTTGACAACATATGTCAACCTTTTACCTTTTCTTTGCAGAGTAGCCATATGATGAGACTTCGAGCTCTCGTTGAAAATTTCACTGGAATAGAGTAACTTGACGTAGCTTGTTTCCAAAAAGTTATCAAAAACATCAAATATCATCTTTCGAATTTTGTTTGAAGTGGTGTGAATCGTATGATTAATCGGTATCCAAATAAATCAAAGGTGCAATCAATTAATATCAAATACAAGTTTTACCCACTGGAAAACACTACCAAATGGTTTGATTGGGTCAAGTTTGTACTTAAATATGTATTTGGACCATGCAAATCAAGTTGTAACAATCGATATAGCAAGTTTGTTTATTCAATAAATTATTTGTGGGAATGGCTAAGTTTTATTCTTTTGCATGAGGTTTTATTCATAGCAAGAAATCCCATTTTTGGTTAATTGACCCTTAGATTCCATTTGAGCATAGTGTTATCCAATATTAGTCAAAATCCACCTAAGAACCCGTCAAGCAAGGTGACTAGATTGAAGCTCTCAAATAATTGGCTCAGTTGAAGTCTACCCAACAATCAATTTGGACAAATTATAATTTATCTTAACCATACATTGCTTAAATTCTCTAATTAAGATCCAAACATGCAAGCTTGTAAATTCTAAATTAATTACTACATGCTCTCAATATAAAATAAGTATGTGTATGTTGTTGGTTTCGATGAAGGAATTGGATAATAAAATTATATTTAAATCCTATTTAGTGAAGGAAATTAACGGACTCAACCATTTGGATAAACAAAAATTATTATTCTTCAACATTTAATTTTTTCATATGAATTCTCTGTACAAAGTTAAGATTTATTAATTTCACTATTAGAAATGATGATTTAACACCCGGTTTTAGATAATTTGCAAAAAAAAAAATCATAAACTCATTCATTCCATTGAAGTTTCTTGTTGGTTGGAATTTGCTAAATTTTAATTATCGTTAAAGCACGTTCGTCTACTTAAAAAAATATTTATGATATTAATGAAAGCTCAATTAATTGCTTAAATTGGAGTCCACCTACCAATAAATTTGGGCATATCAAAATTTGACATTTTAAGGAAGTGGTCAAGATTAACATATGGATCTCTTCCAACAATTCGAGTTAATGAGACCGGTCGGTTTACAATATGTTACTGGAATTGGTTTGTTTTTTAGGTCGCGTCGTGGTTCAAGTCCTCACGACTATCAATATTAATCGTAATCTTAAAGTACATGACAAGAGCGACGTGCATGGAAATAACTAAATTTCATACATGTGCTCTCACAACAACTCGAGTTATTAAAAGCACTTGATCTATGACAGTTTTAACCGGTATGTTGATGTGACTTGAATCGGACTATCAGCCGCTACGACTGGTAGTCAATGTTATTTGGGTTCGGGTTCTGGGCTTGGTCTGTAACCGTTTCCTTTTCCATATTGGATTATGTTTAGACCCACATGGAGAAGTACTATAAATACTTCTCATACTCCTCTGTAATCTGTAATCTCCTCGATCTAGTGAAACTGGCTCTCTCTCGCTCATGGACTAGCTAACACACATCGTGTTAGTGAACCACGTAAATCGTGTGTCTGTGTTTTCCGATTCTCTCTTTCGTATTCTTGCTTTATCGATTCCGGCAATTTCCCGATCCGTAGCAGCGAGTTTATAACAAGTGGTATAAGAACCGCGGCTGGAAAATTAAGCTAGGGTTTTTCGATTCAGAAGAATGACGTCGATGAACATGAAGATCGAAAAGTTCACGGGGAAGAACAGCTTCGCTATATGGCAGATCAAGATGCAGGCTTTATTAAAATAGCAAGGGTTGTGGGGGCCGCTGTCTGTGAAACGGAAGAAGGCAGCGGTCGATGACGATGAGTGGAATACCCTGGAGGAGAAGGCCCACTCGACCATCATGCTATCGTTGTCTGATGATGTCATCATTGAAGTTGCTGCTGAGAAGACTGCCGCGGGCTTGTGGTTAAAGTTGGAGAGTCTGTATATGACAAAATCCTTAACCAACTAGCTGCATCTCAAGCAACGGTTGTTCAGCTTGAGGATGCAAGAAGGTACGCCTTTTAGAGAACATCTCGAACAGCTTAACTCTATTTTGCTGGATCTGCGTAATATAGATGTTCAAGTTGATGACGAGGATGCTGCCCTAATCCTACTGGTTTCTTTGCCGAGTTCATATGAGAATTTCGTTGATTCTTTTATTGCTGGTAAAGAAAGCGTGTCGTTGGAGGATGTCAGGTCTGCTCTTCTTACGAGAGAGATCAGGCATAAGGCATCCGGATCTGGTACAGGTGGTGAGGCATCAGGTTTGGCTGTTACAGGTGGAAAGGGAAAGAAGAAATCTACTGAAGGGAATTCGAACAAGAATTCCAAGGGTCCCGGTCCTGGAGGTCCACAACCAGGTGATGCTTGTCACAACTGTAAGGAAGTGGGGCATTGAAGTACAACTATCCCAGGAGAAGAGGGTAACAGAAGAAACAAGATTCAGTTGTCGTGGCAGAAGTGGACAACAGTTCTGAAGACGATCTCGCCTTGGTTGTAGATGAGAAGGCACATCGTGGGTATGTGTGGTTTCTGGATACTGCAGCCTCATACCATATGTCTCCGAACAGGGATTGCTTCACAACCTACGAGCTGATAGATGGTGGTAACGTGGTCATGGCAAATGGAGTTGTCTGCAAGGTTGTTGGAATCGGGTCCATAAAGGTTCGGGCACATGATGGTTCGTTCTGTACCATGAATGATGTCAGGCATGTTCCACGAATGATAAAGAACCTGATCTCCTTGAGTCTACTCGACAGCAAGGGTTTCAGTTTCAAAGGGAAAGGTGAAGTTGTGTATGTCTGCAAAGGTTCAAGGAAGGTGCTGAAGGGCGTGAAGCGTGAGACCTTGTATGCATTACAAGGTCTGTGTTGTCTGGTTCTACTGCAGTTGCATCGTATCAGGTTCATCAGGAAGATATGACCACTCTTTGACACATGAGACTGGGGCATATGAGTGAACGAGGGATGCAAGTTCTATCGAAGAGGGATCTTCTTTGCGGGCACAAGGTGTAGAATTTGGAATTCTGCGAGCATTGTGTGTTTGGGAAGCTATATCGCAACAAGTTTCCCAAGAAGGGTATCCACCGGACGAAGGGGATACTGGATTACCTCCACTCCGACTGTTGGGGTCCTTCACGAGTTAAATCCATTGGAGGCAGCAATTATTTTCTGTCTATTATTGATGATTATTCAAGATTTACTTGGATTTTCATGATGAAGCAGAAAAGTGAGGCTTTCACGAAGTTCAAGCAGTGGAAGACATTGCTGGAGAATCAGACCGGGAAGATGATCAAGAAGTTGCGAACGGACAATGGTCTAGAGTTCTGTAATTCCGAGTTCAACGAATTCTGCAAGGATGAAGGGATTGCCCGTCATCGGACTGTGAGAGATACACCCCAGCAGAATGGCGTTGTAGAAAGGATGAACCAGACATTGTTGGAGAGAGCATGGTGCATGCTCTCTAATGCTGGACTAGAGAGAAGATTCTGGGCAGAAGCAGTGAACATGCGTGCTTCCTGATCAACCGTGGACCTCACACAGGTATCGAGTTTAAGACTCCTTATGAAGTGTGGTATGGTAAGCCTGCTGATTACTCTTCACTGAAATTTTTTGGGTGTCTTGTTTATTATCATGTGGATGAGGGTAAACTGAACCCAAGGGCAAAGAAGGATGTATTTGTGGGTTACAGAGATGGAGTTAAGGGATTTCGAGTCTGGTCACCTTCTGAGCATTGAGTTATACTTAGTAGAAATGTGATATTTGATGAGAAGTCTATGTTTAACCCCATGTTGAAGGTTACTGTTGTTGAAGGTAGCATGAATGTTGATAAGCAGGTGGAGCTGCAAACTCTCAATGAGAGTGAGTTTGAGCACCAAGGTGGAGAAGATCAACATGAGGATGTTTCTACAGAGCCAGAAACTTCAAAGTCTAGTGCAGGAGCTCAACAGTCTATAGCTTCCGGTATACCAAAGAGAGCGACTGCAGGAGTACCTCCAGAGAGGTATGGTTTCGAGGACATGGTGGCGTATTCATTTCAGGTTGCTGAAGAAGTGGATGCAGGTGAGCCACAATCCTATAGAGAAGCCGTTTCGGGTGGCGAAGCTGATCAGTGGCTTGCCGCAATGGGAGATGAGATGGAATCCCATGACAGGAATCACACTTGGGAGCTAGTCAAACGACCACAGGGAAGGAAGATTGTTACAAACAAGTGGATCTACAAGAAGAAGGAAGGAATCACTTCTAAAGAGGGCATGAAATGTAAAGCTTGGGTGGTTGCACGTGGCTTCTCGCAGAGGGAAGGAGTTGACTACAATGAGATTTTCTCACCAGTGGTCAGACATACTTCGATCAGAGTGCTACTACCAATAGTGGCACATTATGGCTTGGAGCTCGAGCAGCTAGACGTGAAGACAGCTTTCCTGCATGGAGAGTTGGAAGAATAAATTTACATGACTCAGCCAGAAGGATTCGAGGTTCCGGGAAAAGAAGACTATGTTTGTAAGCAGAAGAAGTCCTTGTATGGACTTAAGCAGTCTCCGAGGTAGTGGTACAAGAGATTTGACAGTTACATGCTTGAGCTGGGCTACATCAGAAGTCCATATGATTGTTGTGTGTATCACGACAAGGTGGAGGATGGTTCGATGATCTATCTTGTTCTGTATGTGGATGATATGTTCATAGCTGCGAGGTCGAAGTATGATATCCAGAAGTTAAAGGGGCTTCTCAGTGCTGAATTTGAGATGAAGGATTTGGGAGCTGCTCAGAAGATCTTGGGTATGGAGATTTACAGGGACAGGTCGAAGAAGAAGCTTTTCTTGTCACAGAAGAGCTACATCTAGAAGATACTGTCGAGGTTTGGCATGTCTTCAGCAAAGCCCTTAAATACTCCTAGTGCTTCAAATGTTCATCTATCCTCACCATATGCACCGCAGTTAGAGGCTGAGAAGGAGTACATGTCGAGAGTCCCATATGCTAGTGCAGTAGGTAGCTTGATGTACGCTATGGTATGCACTAGACCTGATTTTGCACATGTTGTTAGTGTTGTCAGCAGGTTCATGATACAACCTGGAAAGGCGCATTGACAGGCTGTGAAGAGGATCTTCTGGTACCTTAAGGGTACACCTGATGTGGGGACTAGCTTCGGAAGTGATGCAGAGTGCTTGGTGTCTGGGTATTCTGACTTGGACTATGCTGGAGATGTTGACACGAGGAGATCGATGACCGGTTATGTATTCACTCTTGGGAGTTCTGTAGTGAGCTGGAAGGCAACTCTGCAGTCGGCGGTGACATTGTCTACTACTGAGGCAGAGTATATGGCGTTGACAGAAGCTTCTAAGGAGGGAATATGGTTGAAGGGACTGGTTGGTGATCTGGGTTTACATCATGATCAGGCAGTGGTGTATTGCGATAGTTTGAGTGCAATATGCTTGGCCAAGGATCAAGTCCACCATGAGAGGACTAAGCACATCGACGTGAGGTATCATTTCTTGAGGACAGAGAAGAGGATTAAGGGGAAGAAGGTTGGCACCGCGGATAATCCTGTTGATATGTTCACGAAGCCGGTTCCACATGGCAAGTTCCAACACTGCTTGGACTTGCAGAATGTCTTGAGTGGGTGACTCCGCCCTACGAGGCATTGATGGCGGGAGAGAGTGAGAGAAGGAGCAGAGTACATCAGAGATTTCAGAGGAAGAGGATTCAAGTCAAGGTGGAGATTTGTTGATGTGACTTGAATCGGACTATCAGCCGCTACGACTGGTAGTCGGGGGTCTCGCTGTTATTTGGGCTCAATGTTATTTGGGTTCGGGTTCTGGGCCTGGTCTGTAACCGTTTCCTTTGCCATATTGGATTAGGTTTAGACCCACATGGAGAAGTACTATAAATACTTCTCATACTCCTCTGTAATCTGTAATCTCCTCGATCTAGTGAAACTGGCTCTCTCTCGCCCGTGGACTAGCTAACACACATCGTGTTAGTGAACCACGTAAATCGTGTGTCTGTGTTTTTCGATTCTCGCTTTTGTATTCTTACTTTATCGATTCCGGCGATTTCCCGATCCGTAGCAGCGCGTTTATAATACGATACATAACTAATCAATTTTGTTGATCCCCAAACAATTCGAGAAAATTTCACCAATCCACTTCATCCGTCGGAGCTTAAAGTCTTGGTTTCCAATTCATGTCTACAAACACCAACATCAAGCATACGAAAACACAAAACAAAATAATCCAAAGTTCATTCGACCACTCGGTACCAAATCTTTTGTAACCACCCACATATCGCCTCAAGGCTCGTCATTAAAGAAGGCACCCAGGCGCTTGAAAACAGTCTTGGCCTCCTCGCAATCAGGCTGGATAATATGGAACACGTGATCCTTCCCTTCGGTCTCCAAATACTCGGCTTTCCCTTTCCACCCGGACCCCACCAATTTCTCGTAGTAGAGCCTCCCTCGATCCTTCAAAATATCGTCCCCCGCCACCACCACGATAACCCGCTCGCAACCCAACTTCTGAAGACCCGACCCGTTTCCCTCCTCGACGAACGGGTTGATCAGCGGGTCGTCGCACCCTTTCTCCGACGGACAAACGAAAAGCCACCAGTTATCCACCATCGCCTTCCTGAACCCGTCACCGACTTCCGCGCCGATCGGGTCCTTTCCCCAGAAATACGGGTGGATCATCGCCACCCCTCGGATTCTCAGCGCTCGACCCGACCCGCTCAACTTTAGTGCGAAATGGTGTGACATGTTCGCCCCACAGCTGTCACCTAACAATAGAGACAAACAAATTGGATGGATTTGTGAATTCATGGCTTCATGAGTTTGCGAAAAAATTGAATTCTTTGTGTTTAATTCAATAATTTTATAATGGGATAAGATGTTGAACAGAAAAACCTAGTGGTTGATGATTCAACGATTAGTCATTGTAGAATCGTTGATGAAACCGTTTTTGCGCTATAATATAAAAGGAGAGTGACAATCCGTATTGGATCACAGAACGCATATAATTAAGGAGACTGAGAAATGCAAAAAAGAAAGCAAAAATAAAATTTTTGATTGAGGTTGGATGATCTTAATTTATCTTAAAGTTTTTTTCTTGATTTTTTGTGATTAAAATAGTAAACCAGTGAAACAGCCAAATCGGAGTCGGCCATCTGATTTAGTAAACCAGTGAACCAAACGGTTATTATAACTGGTTTGGTGGTTCTACTTACCCGTCATTGATTTGGTTAGGTTGTTATAATCATCATATGAATTTTATTAAAATGATTAAGCGGGTTCACAAATTAGAAGTCATCTAATTCTATTTTGTAAAATCACAAACTTTAGGTACTAGTATGTCACACTAAAGCACTTTAGGTACCAACAATTGCATTTTGTCACCATCTAACCTGCCAAGTACACTCTGTCCAAATCGGCGTGATCTCTGAGCCAGGGCTCGCTGCCGCCTCCGGCGCCAGCGATCCACTCAAGCGCGGCGAACGCATCGTCGTAGGGAACCGGAATCGGATTCTCCGGCGCGAGGCGGTAATCGACGGAGGCGAGGATGACGTTCGATGCGGCGACGATGCGGTTGAGAGCAGAGTGGTACTCTCTGGAGGCGGTGGAGGCGGCGAAGAATCCGCCGCCGTGGTAGTAGACAACAAGGGGGAGCTTCTTCCTGCTGATTGGTTCGTCGTCGGCTGCAGCGACGGCGGAGTTGGGGAGGTAGAGCCTGGCGGAGACGCCGGTTTCGGGGAAGATGACGACGTCCTTGGAGACGACGTTGGTTTCCGAGTCGAGACCAGGCGGGAGTGACTCGGTGGCGACGAGTCGCTGGATGGTTCCGTCTTTGTAGACTCGGAGGAAAGGGAAGACGTCGCGGGCGACTTCTTTGGCCGGATTGGAATCCTGATCCTCCATTGGATTGGACAGAGCGGAAAGTAGGAGTAAAGACTAGAGAGTCTGAGGACTGAGAAAGAGAAAGAGAAAGAGGGATTTTTTTCCAGGGGATGGGATTTGAATTGAATAGGGGGATGGATGGGAGAAATGGTCGCCTTTAAAAACTGGACTGGACTTCTAGTGCCATTTTGTGTCTCATTATTAGTGTGGGGTCGTCATTAAAACTGTTGGTCGCCCCCATAACTGTACGTGATATTGAGGTTATTGATTTATAGGGTTGGTCCAGACCGGATCATATATGCGGTCTACGGTCCAGACCGAGAGGTTAGAGTATAGATCACAGATCAGACCACAGACTATACGGTTTAGATCAGACTACGCCTGTCCAGTTTGGTCCGGTACGGTTTGGTCCAGATAGACCACGGTGAACGAGAAATGAACAATTTAATTAGTCAACCGCACAAAATATTGAACCAATAGCCGATAAAAAATGTTTTTATCTCCTTAAAACATAAATTCGTACATGCACGAATAATTTTGACACTATCAATCTCAATATATAGTAAAGGTATAAAGTCAAAACATCTCAAATTGCACCATAACATCATAAACATTTACATAATATCATATGGAGACATGATCGTCTCTACTCTCTTGTGAACTGTGGTTGTGAATGAAGGAGGGGACGAGATTTTCAAAAATTAAAATTGAGACTTGGGTATCGTTGTGGGAGTTGGGAGAGTGGTCGAGTCGGTTGCTAACACATATTGAGAAGTCTGTTGGGTCCACGTTTTGGTCTGGTAAACCGCGGTCTGGACCAGACCACAGCAAGAAATCAAATCATATCAAACAGACCATGGACCAGACCAGACCATACTTAACGGACTACGGCCTGGACCAAACTGTGCGGTCCGGTTTGAACCATGATTTTTTCAAACGATCTGATCTAATTTTCCAGCCCTACTGATTTATGGTTAATTGTTAGAGAACTGTTGGTTACTAGTTGATAAAATTATTTATACACTATCACATTAAAGATATTATCGATGAAACATTCACCCCTTTTTTTATCGATTTTCTTCGATCTGATATGATTCAGTCTGATTATCGATTCGTGTAAACTGAATCGTTGCCCACCCCTATTTCTAATCAACCGACGACGACATCTAATAGGAAAAAGGGGGAATAAGAGTGGACGAGGGGAAACGTGTTACGCGGTGGATTACGCAGCAGCCAATATAGTTGTGGACTGGCCGGTGGCGGTGCAACGTCCGTTAGATATACAGGTGAGTGCGGACTTAATGTTAGCGTTGAAGAAAGGAAAAGGACTCGAGATTTGAGATTACTAATTAATTCATTTTGCTGATCGTGTTATCAGGAGTTGAATTGTTTTAAAGAAAAGGATTGGAATATAATCACAAACTCCTCCTGGAAAGTTCTGTATGTTGGTACCAAATATAACAAGCACGGTGTTTGAACCTAACTGAGTGTAGGAGTGAGATTCGAGTAAGAGTTAGGGTCAAGAAGAAGTGCAAGCAATGGGTTTGATCGGAAGGTCGGAGAATAGAGAGTTGAAGGAGAACAAGAGAAGGGATATTAGAGAGATAAGTTGTTATTGTAGAGAGAGAGTGGTGGAAAAATCCGATCCCCTCACCCACCGGAGTAAATGCCATATTTATAGGCTACATGGTGGTGAGTGAGTGGATGGATTACATGATGGGACCTTGACTCTGATGTGACCACTGACATGTCGGGGATTTAGGCCATCCCCCTACCTAGGACATGTCAGGGGTGTACCTACGACGGTGTCACTGATCCCGACGTGGCTGACCCTCGGGAAGTGTGAGTGGAACTCCCTGTGGCTAAGTGGCTTACAACGCGCCTGAGCTTCCGCGCCTTGATGTTTTCCACTCTCGCGCGGCTCGTGAGGAGCTCTGGGTCTTCGCGCGCTGGTTCCCTGTGCTGGCGCACGCGCAGTAGCGCGCTCTTAAGCCAGCATGCGCGCCTTAGCCCCTCGCGTGCGTCCTCTGTTAGCGTGTCTTGCCTTGCACAACTAGGTCCGAGTCACATGCCCAACAATTGCCCCCCATCAGAGGGTGTTCTGAGAACGCCCTCTGTTTAGGTCTTCGCTTGATTGACTCGGACCTGGGCGCGGGTCCGGGGTTTCTCGTTTACACCTTGTCATTCCGTAGTCGCGCGAGAGACTCTGTTGTAGTTGCCTGATAGCGCGCGATCTCTGGGGGATCGTGCGCTCGGTCCTTGTGAGGTTCGAATCATCGATGGCGCGGCAATTGATCGAGCGTGATTATCGCGGCTGCGATTGTTCCTCGCGTGTTCCGTGGCTTGCGCGAGAGGCTCTGTTGTAGTTGCCTGATAGAGCGCGGACCTTGGGGTCCGGGATTCTGAATCGTGTGCGCGATCTTTGCGAGATTTTTTCCTTTTTCCTCGCGATCTTTGCGAGATTTTTTTTCTTTTTCCTCGCGGGTGTGCCATGCCCCCCAGGCGTTGTGCGTAACTAGTTACGTCAGCGGCTAGTACCTACTTCGAATAGGTGTCCACGTGTCCTTACCTGGTTTGTTCGTTTGGGCGGGCGAATTTCGAAATTCGAAACGTCTGACGGTTGGGATCTTCGAGGTTACTTTAACCCTTCGTCTTCCCTCTAATAACTATAAGTATCGACCCGTTTGGGGAGTGGGATTCATTCTGTCTCATTCTTCACATCTGAGTTCTGCTCTTTCTCTCTCGTGCTCTGGTTTATCGCCGAGATTCCTCTCCTTCTTCTACAATCTTAAATCCCCAATCGTTGTTCTTGTCTATTGTTTCTTGCTGTCATGGACAACATCAACACCAACGTCGGCGAGGTTGAGATCGTACAAGACGAAGAAGGTAATGTTTCCCCACTTTCACGTATTTCTTCTGATCCGTCGCTGGAATTGGCGAATTCCGTCGGCGAGGACGGCGGTGGGTCCGGTGACGGCGGAGTTCCGTCGACGCCGTCGACCAGAGTCGACTCGGATCCTGATTTCGACCTCAGAGAGACGGAGGCCGATGAGGATGCAGTGGTGTCCGGAGGCGAGGGACCGAGTACGCGGCCCCAGGGCGTCCTAATAATCAGACGCGACCACGGTGGGATGTCCGGGATCGCGGAGGGTGCTGGTACTGCGGGCGCGGCAGAGCGCGAAGATTCTGACACGGAGTCGGCGCCGATAATCGCCGAGCCCGTCAATGTTGTGCGCGTAACCGAGGCGATGAGTCGCCTTGGTCCTCGTTGCATGGGCGCGGTCTACACCGTCCTTGATTGGGCGGAGATGTGGGGCGACCAGCCGGCTCCGCATGACAACTTATTGCGGGGGCCTGACCACTCTTCAATCTACTCGCGCGAGGACGTTGAAGAAATCGTGCGCGGGTTGGGTCTGCCTCCGCACTGGGAGTACGCGGTGCCCTCTGTTAGGAGCACAGTTGGTAATTGTCCCCCAGGGTGGTTCGGGGTATATAGCGAGTATTGGGTGATGGGCTTCAAGTTTCCCATCGACCCACTGCTGTGCGCTTTATACAGGCGGCTCAACTGCTCGGTTGGACGCCTCTCTCCGTCTATCATAATGCACGTCTCGTGCTTGCGCCTTGCCTGTAAGCGGCTTAACATCCAGCCCACGTACGGGCTGTTCCGAAAATTTTATAAGATCAAGGAGCCCAGCAAGACGAGTGATTGTTTGTCCATCAAGCGGCGCGATAACAGGCCTGATGGCTTCGTCTATGGCTCCCCCAAGCTTAAGAAGACGTGGTTTGAGCGCTTCTTCTATGTTAAGCCGGTGGCGGGGGAGTGGGCGAGTGAGCACGTGGATGAGCCCACTGTGTGGAAGAAGGGTAGTACTCAGAAGTTTGAGTCTCGCGTTGGCGCGTATGACGGGCTTGATCATGAGTATCAAGCGTGTTTAGATCAGAAGATGAATCTCTATACGCGCGGAGTTCGCGAGGCCATTTTGCAAGAGCTTTTCGCTGATGGTTAGTTGTTTTCCTTTCGCTTTGCATTCTGTCATATTTAACCGGTTTCTTACGATATTTTGGTGCAGGTGTCAATTTTGCCGACCTCGCGAGCATGATGTCGGTGGACAACGTTGCAAAGGCGCCCCGAGCCTCTCGTAAGGGGAAGAAGAAGCAGAAAGAGGGGGCGCAGAGTAGTAACGCGCCAGCTGCCAGCGCCAAGAAGAAGGATCGAGGGCAGCCTAGCAGTGCTCCCGCGGGTAGCGGGAAGAGGAAGGAGTCGGCGTCGGAGAGGGAGCCGGCTGATGGGAACCCGAAGAAGGTGGCGCGGGTCGTGGAGCCGCAGGCGCGAGTTGTTACCATGCCGGAGGCGCGCATGCAAGAGGCACGCCAGCACCCTCTTGTCATCGTCGATCCCGAGGAACGGGTGGGCAACTCCCCGCGTCCGGAAAAGGTGGTGGCTCCCAGCAGCTCTGGGGCCACTGGGCAACTGAAGCTCTCCGACATGTTGGGGGGCGCCCCGGGGGTTGACTATTACCGCGACGTGCGGCTGCACACCGGCGCGGCGTGTAATAGTCAAACCGCGCAGGCTGCTTTGCGGGCGGTTGGCCCTGTGCTTAGCATCCCCCCCCCCCCCCCCCCGATTCGAGAAGTCGGATCCTCTTGTGGACCTGGCTCAGATCCATTGGGCGGTAAGGTTATTCTGTTCTGGCTCACAATTCTTTTGTCTTCTTTTCCTCCTCTTTTTTTTTTAAGTTGTAAAGTGCCGTTTGTGCAGGGTTTGCTGGCGACCTACCGCGCCCAGCAAGATCGTGCTTCACGCGCGCGAGGCTGAAGACAGACGAGTCTCGGATTGTGCAGCTGGAAGGGAAGCTCGCCGGCGCGGAGAGCCGTGCGGAAAAGGCCACCCACAAGGCCAACAAGGCCCTGACTGAGCTGGGCGTATGGCAAAGCCGGCTTGAGACTGCTGTGGAGGCTGCGAAGGAGCGCGTCCGGACTGAGGAGCGCGACGCCATTAGGGCGCAGCTGCAAACTCAGTTCGCTGAGGAGAAGAAGAAGCTGGCAGAAGATTTTGAAGAAAAGCTGAAGGAGGCTCGCGAGGACTTGCAAAAGGAGAAGGATGACTTGGTCCAACTCCACAATGTGGCGAAGGCTGAGGCTGTGCGTGAGGCCCGGGTCGCGGCGATTGGCCAATATAAGTCGTCCCAGCCTTTTGGGCGGATTATGGCGGACGCTATGACGAAGGCTGTGATCGCGGTCGGGAAGAAAGTTCGACCTGAGAACCCCGGTATCAGCTGGGACACTCGCGCGATGGTCGAGCACGTCAAGATGTGGATAAGTCAGAACAAGTCCTTGTCCGAGTCGGAGTCGGAGGATGACGAGGAGGAGGAGGAAGAGAGCGCGGATGAAGAGGGCGCGGGTAAAGAAGGCTCCGGTGGCACCAAGGATGATGAGCAGGTCGTCCTAGCGCGGTCCCATACTGATGAAGGAGGGCAAGCGTAGTTGGTTGGGCGCGTTTGGCGATTGTTGTTCTTTATTTTTTTTTTTATGGCGTTTTCCTTTGTTCTCCCTAATGACGTAATCCAAATGCACTTTCTTGTTCGCCTTTCGTCTTCGCTCCTTCATTATTGCTATATGTCTTTCGATTTGGTTGTTGCGCGGGGCTGAATGGGCCATTGCTAATTTTTGTTCTTTCGAACTGAGTGGGCGCGAATAGTGCTGGACTATTGCTAAGTTTTGTTCCGTGGAACCGAGCGCAGATAGTGCTGGACTATTGCTAATTTTTTGTTCTTTCGAACTGAGTGGGCGCGAATAGTGCTGGACTATTGCTAATTTTTGTTCCGTGGAACCGAGCGCAGATAGTGCTGGACTATTGCTAATTTTTTGTTCTTTCGAACTGAGTGAGCGCGAATAGTGCTGGACTATTGCTAAGTTTTGTTCCGTGGAACCGGGCGCAGATAGTGCTGGACTATTGCTAATTTTTTGTTCTTTCGAACTGAGTGAGCGCGAATAGTGCTGGACTATTGCTAAGTTTTGTTCCGTGGAACCGGGCGCAGATAGTGCTGGACTATTGCTAAATTTTGTTCTTTTGAACCATGTCTTTTTATTTATTGCGCTAACGCGCTGTTGCGAACGTGGTACACGCTAGTCTGCACGGTGGTATTTCCTTAGATTCTGCGCATTCCATGTTCTTGGAATCTTGTTGCCCCCCAACTCGCTGAGTTTGAATGTGTTGGCGCCGACTACTTCGCGGATTAAGTAAGGACCTTCCCATGTCGAGGCGAGTTTCCCGTGCCTGGGGTCGGGGCGGAAGTTCCGCCGTAGTACTTGGTCGCCAAGGATTAGCTTGTGCGGGACCAGCCTTGCGTTGTGGTATTTGGCTACCTGTTCCTTCATTGCAGCTAGCCTGATGGCTGCCAACTCGCGTCTTTCTTGCGACAACTCGAGCTCTACTAGGCGCGCCTCGTCGTTCGCTTCTTCGTTGTACTCCGTGATCCGATAGGTCGGTGTTGTTGTCTCGATGGGGATTACCGCGTCAGTGCCATACGTGAGAGCGAAAGGGGTTTCGCCCGTTGCCACTTTGTATGTAGTGCGGTGCGCCCATAGCACCGTGTTGAGCTCGTCTGCCCAATTGCCCTTGGCCTCATTCAGGCGGGTGTGGAGGCCATGCAAGATCGCTTTATTGGAGGATTCCGCTTGGCCGTTTGCTTGGGGGTAAGCCACCGATGCGAATCTTGCAATGGTTCCTACCCCGTCGCAGAAGTCTATCACTTCCGCGCAATCGAATTGCTTCCCATGGTCGAAAATGAGTGCATTTGGGACCCCGAAGCGCGACAAGATGTTGTTGCGCAAGAAACGCGTTACCTGTTGCGCCGTTATGGATGCCAGCGCTTCGGCCTCGATCCATTTGGTGAAGTAGTCTACTGCCACAATTATGTATTTGCGCTTCCCTTTTGCCGTTGGAAAGGGGCCCAAGAGATCGACACCCCACTGCGCGAAAGGCCATGGGCTCAAGTTGCCCTGAAGCTCGGTGGCTGGCAAGTGATGTTGGCGCGCGTTGACTTGGCATTTGTGGCACTGGTCTGCGTAGCTTTTCGTATCCTTCTTGATTCGCGGCCAGTAGTATCCATGCAAGAGGATGGTGCGCTCCATGCTGCATGGTCCCGCATGCATGGCACACAGCCCCTCGTGTAGTTCACGCACTAAGACGCGCGCCTATTCTTGCCCGATGCATTTGAGGTAGACGCCCGAGTACGACCTCCGGTATAATTCTCCCTCGATAAGTGTGCAACGGGCCGCCTTTTGCCTTAGAGTCCAAGCTAGCTTGGGGTCTTCTGGTACCGTCCCATCCTGGAGGTACTTCATAATCGGGTGTCTCCAGTCCTCGCTTGACATGAGCTGGGTTGTGTTGACTGCTACCTCGGGGGAGGTATCTTTTTCTTCTTTTTGGACGGACACAAGGCGCGTGGATTCGAAATCTGTAGCCGTTGCTAACTTGGATAATGCGTCAGCGTTCGCATTCTCCTCCCTTGGTATTTGCGCATATGTTACTGCTTCGAATGTTGTGGCTCTCAGCTTAACGCGCTCCATGTAATGCGCCAGTGTGTCCTCCTTGGCGTCGAACGCATCATTCAGCTGATTGACCGCCAGGGAGGAATCAGAGAGTACCCGTATCGTTCTTGCTCCCAAGTCGTGAGCGGCCGTCATCCCCGCCAAGATGGCCTCGTACTCCGCGGCGTTGTTTGTTTTCAACGCCCTGAACCTGATTGCGATTTCATGCATCACGCCGGCAGGTGTGCGCACCACCACCCCTGCTCCGGCGCCATGTTTGCTCGCCGCTCCATCGACGTAGACTTCCCAAACGCCCTCCGGCGTTGTTTCGAGGGTTACCCCTTCTGCGATGAAGTCCGCTAAGATTTGGGCCTTTATTGCTGGCCTTGGCGCGTATTGAATATCGTATTCCGACAGTTCGACCGCCCATTTGACCATGCGCCCCGACACCTCCATTGAAGTCAGAATCTTTTTTAGTGGGAGGTTCGTCAGGACGGTGATTTGGTGTGCTTGGAAGTACGGGCGCAGCTTCTGTGAAGCGCTTACTAGTGCCAAGGCAGCCTTCTCGATCGGGGAATATCTTGTTTCCGCGCTGACGAGAGTGCGCGAGGTGTAATACACCGGTTGCTCGGTTTTTCCATCTCTTCGGGATATCAGCACTGCACTCACGGCCCTTGTCGACACAGCGAGATACAAGAAAAGTTTTTCATTGAGCTTGGGGGCAGTCAGTACAGGGGGGATACAAGATATGCCTTTAGTTCTTGGAATGCTGTTTCGCATTCTGTAGACCATGTGAAGCGTGTCCCGTTCTTGAGTGTCTGGAAGAAGGGCGCACATTTGTCAGCGGACCTTGGAATAAATCTCCCCAGTGCCGCTATCTTGCCATTCAGAGATTGGATTTCCAATGCGTTCCGAGGCGCCCGTAGTTGTTGGACCGCGGTGATTTGCTTTGGGTCGACCTCTATGCCGCGCCTAGTTATCATGAACCCAAGAAATTTCCCCGCTTCCGCTCCAAAAACGCACTTGAGTGGGTTGAGGCGGAGGCTGTGCTTGCGGAGGGCTTCGAAAGTCTCGCGCAGGTCCTCCAGGTGTGACTTGCCTGCCTTCGTTTTGACAATGAGGTCGTCCACATACGCCTCGATGTTCCGCCCGATCTGTCGCGAGAAAACAGTGTCAATCATTCTCTGGTATGTCGCGCCCGCGTTTTTCAATCCGAACGGCATCCCTACGAAGCAAAAGTTCCCGAACGGTGTCATGAACGCCGTTTTTTCTTCGTCTTCCACGGACATCGGGATTTGGTGGTATCCTGAGAACATGTCTAGGAAAGACAATGTCTCATGGTCGGCAGTTGCGTCGATCAGCTGGTCAATGCGTGGTAGGGGATAAGGGTCTCCCGGGCATACTTTGTTGATCGTGGTGTAGTCGACGCACATCCGCCAGGCTCCTGACGCTTTTTTGACTAAGACCACGTTTGCCAGCCACTTTGGATACTTCACGGGGCGGATCAATCCGGCTGCTAGTAGGCGCGCCACCTCTTCTTCTATCGCCTTCAGCTTATCGCCGGTGAAGATCCTCCGCCCTTGTTGCCTTGGCTCCGCGTTGGCTGGGACCGCGAGGGTGTGTTGAGCTACTTCTCTGGGCACCCCTGGCATGTCCTCTGTGCACCACGCGAACAGCTCCTTGTACTCTTTCAGCAACGTCACGAGTGGTTCGATTGCGTCGCTGCCGACGTGAGTGGAGATGCGTATCTTCCTAGTCGGCTCGGCGGAGTCCAGCGCGACCTCGAAATCGGAGTCCATGGACTCCGGTCGGGGTTCTTCGGCTCTTGTGTCGACTATGTTGGTTTGACGCGCCACAACGCGGTCTTCCCATGTCGTTCCCCGTGCTTCCCCAACTCCTCTCTGTGTTGGGAACTTGAGCTTCTGGTGGCACGTCGACGGGAGGGCCATGAACTTCACAAGGAAAGGTCGGCCCAAGATGCCGTTGTGCGCCGATTCACAATTGACGATTGTGAACTCTATTTGCTTGGAGACGCGCGGTTCCTGGTCGCCGATTACCACTGGGAGGGTGACCACCCCAATCACCGGGACTCTGGTTCCGGAGAAACCGACCAGGTTGCCTTGCGCGCGCCTGATTAGGCGCGGGTCGATGTCCATTTTGTTAATGGTGCTCTGGAAGAGGATGTCAGCCGCACTACCCCCATCTATCAGGAGACGGTGGGTCTTGCAGGCGGCAATCAGCGCGGTCACGATGAGTGGCTCCTCTGACGGGACTCCTTGTGGGAACTCCGCGTCATCAAAGCTCAGATTGAACTTTGTCGGGGCGTCGACAGCCGCGCACTCCATTGCGCGCTCACGCTTGGTTTTTTTCTTGGGGCGATCTCCTTCAACCGTTACCACCCCGATTTCTTTGCGCACTACGTACGCACCTGTGTCGTCGTCGTAATCGGCTTGTGGGGGTGGGGGCGGGTGCTGCGGGGCCTCAACCTGCTCTTTCTTCACGTGAATGAACTCGGTTAGTAATCCTCGCCGTACGAGGCCCTCTATTTCGTACCGTAGCTCTCGGCAGTCTTCCGTCTGGTGCCCCGTTGCCCTGTGGAATTCACAATGCCTATTTGGATTGCGCATGTGTGGTTGGGACTTCAATGGGGCAGGCCAATTGAGCTTGTAGCCTTTCTCGCGGAGGACGTGGAACACGTTCCTCACGGAGTCGTTAAGGGGAGTGTAGGCATTGGACGCGCGCCTGTCTGGCGATCGCCCGCGATGCGCCTGCTCTGGTGGGGGAGGAGGGTTGCGCTTCGGGCCACTGTGCATATGTAGCAATTGGTCTCGTGGGATTGGGGTTGGAGGTTGTCGACGCGCCAGTTCCTCTCGCGGCATTTTTGCTGGTTCGAAGCGTCTGACGGATCCCGCCCCCAGGGTCTCTTCTAACGTGATTGCCTTTTCAATCTTCATTTCCAACTCTGTTGACAGCGTGACGGGCCTTTTTGCTAACGCCCGCTTGAGCTCCATGTTGTTGGTGGCCTCCATGAGGTGATGGGCGGCGGTTTCGGGGGTAAGGTCGCGGACGGCCATCGCTACCCTGGACCATCTGGCGTAGAAGGCTCTCAAGCTTTCTCCGTCTTTTTGCCTGATATCTATCAGGGCCTTGAGGTGGAGAGGGCGCCGCTTCTGGGACGCGAACTTTGTTGTGAACAGAAGTATGAACTCTTCGAACGAGCGGATGATTCCGTTCGGGAGGCGGTTGTACCAGTCGAGGCATATTCCCGAAAAGGTTGACGGGAAGGTTCTGCACAGCGCCGCATTCGAGTTTGTTTGGAGTTGCATGCGCAAGCAGAAGGTGCTCACGTGGTCTTCTGGGTCGGTCGTGCCATTGTATGTTGGGAGGGTGGGTGGCGCTCCGCTTAGGTGCTCCGCCATAATTTGTGCGCTCAACGGCTGGTGGAGAACCTTCTTGGGCGGGTTAGGTCGGTATTGCGGAGACAGGTGTTGCTCCAAGAAGCTGAGGTCCGCCCGCCCTGGTAATTCAATTCCCTGCGTTTCTCCCGCGGGGAATTCCGCTGGCGCGTGTCGTGGTGGTTGGGCGGTTCCGGACGCTTCTCCCACGGCTTGTTGAGGCGCGACCGCCGTTGCCTCTGCTGTTGGCGCGGCCTCCCTGCTCATCATGAGCGCGATGACTTGGCTCATTTGCTTCTGCATGTCGGCTATGACGTTGTTTTGCTTTGTCACCAGCTCCCTCATTTCTTTGGCTGTCAGCTCGGGCTCTTCTTCTTCAATAAGCACCGCGTTGAGGTTGCTGGCTTCTGCGAACGCCCTTGGGTCGGTCATCGCCTTGATGGGCGTTGCTTCGTCAGGTTGATCGCGGTTGTGTTCTGCCATTGGTGGGTTTTCTTCTGCGCTTCTTCTTGGCCCCACGGTGGGCGCCAATTGTTTGAACCTAACTGAGTGTAGGAGTGAGATTCGAGTAAGAGTTAGGGTCAAGAAGAAGTGCAAGCAATGGGTTTGATCGGAAGGTCGGAGAATAGAGAGTTGAAGGAGAACAAGAGAAGGGATATTAGAGAGATAAGTTGTTATTGTAGAGAGAGAGTGGTGGAAAAATCCGATGCCCTCACCCACCGGAGTAAATGCCATATTTATAGGCTACATGGTGGTGGGTGAGTGGATGGATTACATGATGGGGACCTTGACTCTGATGTGACCACTGACATGTCGGGGATTTAGGCCATCCCCCTACCTAGGACATGTCAGGGGTGTACCTACGACGGTGTCACTGATCCCGACGTGGCTGACCCTCGGGAAGTGTGAGTGGAACTCCCTGTGGCTAAGTGGCTTACAACGCGCCTGAGCTTCCGCGCCTTGATGTTTTCCACTCTCGCGCGGCTCGTGAGGAGCTCAGGGTCTTCGCGCGCTGGTTCCCTGTGCTGGCGCACGCGCAGTAGCGCGCTCTTAAGCCAGCATGCGCGCCTTAGCCCCTCGCGTGCGTCCTCTGTTAGCGTGTCTTGCCTTGCACAACTAGGTCCGAGTCACATGCCCAACACACGGTATTAACTATTTTAGCAATGGAGGAGGTATGATCCACGAGGATCAAGTCTTTTTTATATATATATATATATAAATAGAATCTGCTTTTTTTTCTTCTTCTCCAGCCATTTAAAAAATAAGTATATGAGGTGTCCATCAATGGGGTTGGGGAAACCAATAAGTACGACTAATTTTATAACCGCATAATTGAAGAAAATTAATAAGAACTTGAGTGTCGCCCTTTTCTTTGTAATGAATGAGCTTTATAATGTTGTTGCAAAATCAAATTGAAATAGAAATCATACCAAATAATATTATGGAATATAATCTCTTTTGTGTTAATCATTTCTTTCACATAATAATTTGTATGGTTGATCCATGCAAGTAAAATAATGTTAGAGAATCTTCTTCTTTAGTATATTTTGTCATTCACACTCAATAAGTTTATTGTATTCCTATACGAATTTTAATCTTTCGTATACTTGAATTTACCTATGTCAATTAGAGCAAACAAACTATGACAAACGCAAGCGATTTAACGTGGTATCCCTGACTAGCAGGACTAATCCACGGGAGAGACGGCACTCTCCAAAATATCCACTATGATCGGAATTGCTTAGTTCCATCGGCTGTATCAGCTAACATATATATAGGGTACACGACTTCTAATAGGGTTTAGGATATTTACAAGATGGTACCTATACAAATAAACTTCAACACCCTCCCTTAAATTGATGTGCAGTACGCAACATCAATTTGGATGACAGATACCAATGCCTACTGGAAGTAATAGCCTTTGTTAATAAATCTGTCGTCTGATCCTCTGTAGATAAGTACCCAACTTGAATTAATCCTTCTGCCACTAATTGCCTGATGTAATGAACATGGACTTCAATATGTTTGGTCCTGTCATGCATAACAGGATTAACTGCAATCTGTATAGCACTCGTGTTATCCCCATATATGTGCATTGGAACTCGACAATCAACGCCCAATTCTTTAAGAAAACGATGTAACCAGACCAATTCTGAACTGACCTCAGACATCGACCGATATTCCGCTTCAGTTGAGGACTTTGAAACCCGATCTTGCTTTCTGCACCTCCATGAAACAAAAGCCTGGCCAACTCTGACACACCACCCAGACGTAGACTTACGAGTATCAAGACACCCTGCGTAGTCGGCATCGGCAAATGCCTCTATAGTAGGGTCTCCTGTTGCCGGAAATAATAACCCAACGTCTTGTGTCTGCTTCAAATATCTAAGAAGCCTCTGAACCACAGCCAAGTGGAGGTGAGTAGCAACTCCAACAAACTGGCTCACGACCTGTACTGCATACGATATATCTGGACGAGTGTAGGTTAAGTAGATCAGACTTCCAACAAGGCTGCTGTAGACGGATTGATCTTCTAACTTGTCTCCCTCTTCTCGACTCAACTTCAGATTTTTTTCCATGGGTGTCGAACACGAAATGCAATTTGTATACTGAGCTGATTCTAAAAGGTTAATAATGTACTTTCGCTGCGAGACAAGCAAAACATTCGCTGACCTCTTAATTTCCAAGCCTAGGAAGTATGATACCTCTCCCATCTCCTTTAAGTTAAAGGCATTTCACAGCACCTCCGTAACCTCACGAATCCCGTCCTGATCACTGCCAGTAATAATCATGTCATCCACATAGATTAACAAAATCACGATACCTTCAATTGTTTGACGTGTGAAAACTGACGGATCATTCTGACTCTGAACAAAACCAACTTGAAGAATAGTCCCATGAAACTTCTCAAACCATGCCCTAGGTGCTTGCTTTAATCCATATAGAGAACGGATTAACTTGCAGACCATCGTAGAATCGCCTTTCTCGTACCCAGGAGGTCGCTCCATATAGAAGGTTTCCTTCAGGTCGCCATGAAGAAATGTGTTCTTCACATCAAGCGGAATAAGAGACCACCCCTTCATTGCAGCCATTGCAAACACACAACGAACAGTTTGCATTTTAACAACGGGAGCAAACGTCTCCTCATAGTTGATACCATACTCCTGTTTGAATCCTTGCGCAACAACCCGAGCCTTGAAGCGCTCATTCGCTCCATCCGGGTGCATCTTAATATTATACACCCATCGACTTCCTATCACCTGCATGTCTTCCTCACGGGGTACTAGATCCCACGTATGATTTTCTTCCAAAGCATCCATCTCCACACGCATGGCCGCATTCCAACGTGGGTCTCGAGTTGCCTGGGAGTAATGTGTGGGAATAGTAATATGAGCATAGCTAACAAAGTCATTCATACGCGGAGGAGGTTGACCCAAATTTGCCCGTGCCGATCGACGTAAAGGAATTAGTGGTTGAGTAGGTGAACGTGGCGGTGATTCCTTATGATGCGAAGTGGAAGAGTTCGAGCTGGAAGACAAAGTGCCCAAACTTCTCCCATGACTAGTACTAGGAGATGAGGAGCTCGAAGAGCTAAAAGAAGAATTATCAGGCGAGGACGGCTCAACGGACTCACTCGAACTCGAAGAACTTGTGGGCTCGGCAGCTGGGACAAGCGGCGAGGGAGTCTCATCAAACATAGGTAACTATGTTAAAAACTCCAAACTTTTAGCAGAACTGGCATCCACATGAGATGTCGAGTAATACATAACCTTTTCCAAGAATTTAACATGATATGCAATCCGCTTGCGGCGATCACTCGGGTCATAGCATAGATATCCCTTATGTTTCTCACTATACCCAACAAAGACACATCGTGTCACTTTCGGAGCTAGTTTTATGACGTTCCCGGCGGGGCAACAACACGAAACATGTGCAGCCAAAAACTCTCAAGGATGAATAATCCGGAAGCCTTGAGTACAACGCCTGAAATGGAGATTTCTGTCCCAGGAGTGGTGTGATCTGCCAGTTGATCAAGTATACAATCGTGTGTATCGCTTCAACCCAAAAACCAACCGGGACTCGAGAATGGAAAAGAATGGCATGTGTAAGCTCCAGGACGTGTCGATGCTTACGCTCCACTACCCCATTTTGTTGCGAGACTCCAGGACACGACTGCTGTTGAAGGATACCTTCAAGCTGAAAGAATGATAAGAGTTCATGCGCTACAAATTCACCGCCAGGGTCGGATCTCAAGATTTTTATAGTTTTACCAAACTGAGTCCGTATCATAGAAATAAACTCCTTGGCCACAGTCGCTAGCTCAAACTTCCTCTTCAGGAAATAAACCCATGTATATCGAGTTTTGTGATCGATGAATGGTTCTATGTGCTTAATGTGATTATTATATGATATGTTTGAGACAATATAATGCTTATTTTAGAGCTGATTGACTATGGAATGGCGATAAATCCATTACCACCAAGTGCCATGAATTCTATTTGTGTTAGGTCAAGAAAATTGTGAACACAATCAGGCTATCGAAGAATAAACCAGCTCTTTATATTTTGGATCGGAAGGAATCATTTCCCTCATTAACAAGTAACATTGGGCCACAATAGCCATCATGTAGCGGATGATTAAGATGGAAAAGTGATTTAAACATGAAGCTTAACAACAACATGCCCACAACCTCGGGGGCTACGCAAAGCACTGCGATTACGTCGCCATCTTCGACGCCGATTTCCAGCCGGAGCCGGAGTACCTCCGCCGCGCCATTCCCTTCCTCGTCAATAACCCGGAAATTGCCCTCGTCCAAGGCCGCTGGCGATTCGACGAAATAGTAACCGCTTCGTGTCACTGTTGAGACGGGACGGTTACGGTATGGGCTGAAACTGCACAGCCGGTTGGGAAAAGTTTCCCCGCCGCCAGATTGCACCGCCGGTAGAGAAGACGACAGGAACGACGCGAGGGCGCGGGTCCAACGATCTGCTGCTAGATTAGGGAAGGGAGTTAAGTTTCCAGAGGAAGGCGATTGGTGGCACAATTCCTTATTTTCTTCTCCATCTGGTCGCTTCAGTGGATCAGAGCAGCGGCCGTTCTCAGGAGAGGGTGCCGACGACTTCAACCTAATAGCGGAGCGCTGATTGTTTTGAGGGCTGTTTGGTTGGGTTGGATTTTTCAACTAAACAGGTGCAGATCCACTTGAAGACAAGGATACACGGTTTACCGGCGGTAGAGACGGCGACGATTTAGATCTCTGTTTTGGTATTCGGATTACCATCAGTGGCTTATGGGCCTGATTGACTACGTTTTTAGGGAGATAATGAGTGTCATCGAGTGGCCATATTTCATTTGTTTGTTTTGCAGGCCTCACCAATGGCGGAGCTTCTGCTACAGCGACACAAGGGCTAGCAATGGCCAGTGTATAGCAATGGCACCGATGTCGTTCCCTCTTCGTACTTCCAATTCCGGCATCCAAATTTCGGTGGCAGTTACAAATTTGGAGCCTCCAATCCTAGATGTGGAATGCCTCAGACGGTTACAAGTAGATAGGCGGTTACAATTACAAAAGTGGTTCCTAACCAAGTTCATTTTAAGACTTTTAATTCTTACTCAATGACATATTAATTATGCACCTGTGTTTGGTATCTTTGCTTGGTCTTGCTTTGCAAGGTTTGTATTCAGCATAAATCGGTTAATAGAAGGCTCTTCAAGAAGTTCGCCGAAAGAAGACTTTTTTTGCGTTTATTCGTTTATTATGTTTTTAGGCATACTAACAGGGCTGCCCATTGCGTGGCACAAACGGCCCTTGCATCGGTAGCAACCCATTTGGTTGACTACCACTCTTTCTTTTTCACCGCATTGTAACACCCTATCTATTACGATCTATCTATGAAAAAAAAAGTAACATTGGGCCACAAGCCCATTCGATTTCCTTCCATGGGGACGTACAGACTTAAAGGAAGTGGAATTCTTAAGGCTCATTCTTGGGATTTAAATGGCCCATGTCTTTTGTCCTGGGGGTGACTATTTTTGGACGGAACCAGGGGATTAATTTTGGGAAGGAATTCTCTGGGGCCCGAGGAAGAATTGGACACGGAATTAAGGAAAAAATCCAAAACTACCGCTGTTTAAAAAAAAATTACAAAAATACCACCCTCACCAAATAATTTCCAAAAATACCATCGTTTATATAAAACCGCGCCTTTGACGAGAGGTTTTCAATGAAACCGCGCCTCTAGGCTGCGTTTTCATCCCAAAACGCTTCACCAAGGAGCGGTTTGACCTTGCATGGCTGTCAAACCGCGTGTCCACGTGGCGGTTCATTAAATCGCTCGATGGGAGAGCGATCTAACGGCCAAAACGTGTGCCAGCTCGGCGATCCGCGTCGCCCAAGAAAACCGCGTCCCCGAGGCACGGTTTGACTGTTAGGGAAAAGCAAACCGCGTCCCCGAGGCGCGGTTGACTGTTCGGGAGAAGCAAACCGCGTCTCCGAGGCGCGGTTTTCGTTGGAGAAAAATGACGAAACGGCCCTCGGGGACGCGGTTTGGACCCTATATAAACCCCCTCCCCCTTCACTTTTCTGCACACCAACCTCATTCCCCCCTCTCTCCCTCTAACTTTTCCCTATCCACTCCCCTCCCCACCCAAAAACCTTAGAAACGTTTTTTTGTTGGTTGCGGCCTAAGTCCGATCTGCCTCCAAAACACTTTTCTTTGGTTTTCACTAAAAAACCGTCGAACCTCTGTCCGGATTCCGAGAGAATGGCCGATTTCGCTCAAGAAGAGTGCCTTTTTTTGATGATTATCAAACGGTACGTACTCATTTTTCCCAATTGTTGTTGTTGTTATAATGATTTATTTAATTTTTATACTAATGATTTGTGTTATTGTTATGCTATCGTAGGTTGGGTCGGATGTTGATATTTTCAATCAACGATATTATGTTGAGCAAGGACCAATTGATCCGACAGTTTTATACGATCAAGCAAATCATCGTTCAAGAGACGTTTGGAACGACCACAAGGTACATATTATTTATCATCACTTGTAATTTGTATTTTGTTAAAGTAATTTATTTGTTTGTACAATAATTTACTTAATTGTTAATCGTATTGATTATTTTCAATAATTTAAATCTGTAACACCCTACCCTATACGTATTACCTAATCATATTGTTCATACAATTGCAGCGGAATTAATCTCGGGTGTTACATTAATTATCAAAATTTACCCAAATAAAATTTCGACATGAATTACTCGCGTAATGGGCTAACAGTTCTTCCATCTGATCCTGCAAAATAATTCATCTAAATCCATGCATTCATAGACAAACATATACACTCACTGCCATATGCATTGGCTTTTCATAGCCATAGTCACCGTTTCATGTTACACAACTGCATACTATACTGATACCTGCCATAATCGTCACAACTTACATAATTACATAAATATACACATATCATCAACTTTCCACACCTGTGGATATCTCACACTACATCAGAAGCTAGTATGCACATGAAAAACGTTCTCAAAACATTTTTCAAAAAGGTGTGGATCACTGGCCAAAATCCCGAGTAGTAGTCCAAGCACAGAATAGTTGAAGACCATACCTCATCCTGGCTTCAACTCTAGCTCAACTCCCACCTATACACTTATCTACTGCTGTTGCTGATGATCTACTTACACATACCATAAGCAGAGAAAAAGAATAAAAGAGGGTCAGCTCATAGCTGAGTGAGATAATCATAGCATCGTGAGTTCATAACAGAGCATACCTCTACCATACATCTAGCAAATAAGCCAAAGCACTAGGATCAGACCTCAGCCATCCGACATCCCAATAGGCAAAAGACTCAACCACCTTGACTTATGCATATGCGTCTTATCATGTTTTACTTATAGGCGCCTGGCTACTCCCATGCTAATTACTCTCCCGGGAATACGGACCAAACATCTCGTGGATGTGGTCATATCGGACCCACCACTGCCGGTGTAGTCATATCGGACCTGACACCACTCTGGGTGTGGTCATATCGGACTCGACACCACTCTGGGTGTGGTCATATCTCATGATGAATCAACGGTCAACACCACATCAGGGGTGTGACATAACATATCAAAACGGAGTAATAGCATGGGGAGCCCTAATTACTATGTAATTGACCATGAGACCAAATCACTCTTACTTGATATCCTTATACATGATTCATATCCCATACTACTTAATCATAATTCGTTACTTACACATGTACTTGACCGGGCCATACTTGGCTCAACATAGGTAAAACGGGAGTCGTATAATTGCACTTCCTCGGGATAAACCCTCGTGCAAGTCATCCTCCTTAAACATCATAATATCACCAGAGAATATATATTTTCCCACATGTGCATCCAAATACAACAATCATGAACAATCATACCCTATCACCTTTTCGAACCATCATAAGGCATATCAACAGTCAAGCCCACAATTTGCAACATATACACAATAATCAGCATAAGCCAGGTCCATATCGATTAGGGCAAGTCAATAATATCATATAGCAGTCCAGGGTTCATCATATAGCACAAAAGTCCATACACCCCTAATCATGCCATTCTAGTTCACCTAGGTCAATTCTAAGCATCAATATAATTATCGTGATACGACAAACCCGGTATGCCGTGCTAATCCCTCACCAGTTCTGGTCGTTCGAACACCGGTTCTAGCCTCCCGTACTAAAATGTCAATTTCACGAACGAACCCCGAATTAAAATCCGAGACCGTCCTAATATCCCCTGCAGTATCCCCGTCAATATTAGTTCTAGGCTCCGGATCAAATTCTCGATAAAAGCACATCAAACCCTGGTCAGAGCTAAATTCAGCGGTTTGGACCCCGACCTAAATAATAGCCGAAATTCAGGGATTAGAACTAGAGGATTGATTACCTCGCTGCAGGAAGCTCGTATATGAAATTTGGGCTCAATCCGGCTTCCGGATACTCCGAAACCCTAATTTGGCTTATCGGGAATTCGAGAAATTCCTGAACCAAAAACTCGTTTTAAAGCTCTAAATCGATAAATCACGATGTATAGATGAATTAGGCATTACTTACGGGATTTTTGGATCAGTGTAGCTCAAGAATCGAGCTTGGGAATCTCCCCTCGCGATGCCCTGTGCGCCTCTCCGCTCGCTCTGGATTTTGCCTCTCGGTGGAAAATGGAATAGATGATGATGATATGAATTAAATGGACAGGAGGTTATATATATGGCCCGGTCGCTTTATATATATATATATATATATATATATATATATATAGGTGATTCTATCGTACCTTGGGTAAAATCAAGGGTACAACATACCTTGAGTAAAAATTTGATATCTAGACCTCGAATTGAGCATAGTTTGGCGTCTGATATTATTCCAAAACCCTTAAGGATTAAAATCTAGGTCTTAGTTTTATAAATCTCATACACTAAGATCAATTTAATTAGAAACAAAAATCAACGGCTATGATTTGTCGAAATATATGCAACAAATTACAGGCACAATCTTAGGGATTAGGCTCTTTGATTTAGAAATCTAAGACCTAGGTTTCAATCATCAAGGGTTAGAGTATAGTATCATGTCCAAAAATTCGGTTAATTCGAGGTCTAGATAGCATTTTATACTCATGGTATGTCGTACCCTAGATTTTACCCAAGGTACGATAGAAGCCACCATATATATATATATATATATATATATATATATATATATATATATTATATTATATATATATATAATTAATACGTATACTTATCCGATCGATTGATAATCCGATTTTTGTCGAAATAGTGCCGAAATGCTCGATTTTAAATCGCGAACTTTCTAGCGATCGAAATATGGGTTTTGCCGGAACGGGATGTTACAAAATCAATACAATACAACACTTATTTAGACTCTTTATAAAGAAATGCATGTCTAAGGAAATGGAGACTTAAGCGATCATTATGATCCCCCCATGACCTGGGAAAATCGGGTTCTAAGCGATCCTCGGATCCCCCCTTTTTCTGTCAAAAAGACTGTGTTTCTAAGGAGATGTATACCTCTCCTAAGAGTCTTACGAGTGTACTTGTATTGCTTTAAATTTTTTTTTTTTGATGAATGGGTGAGATCTTATTTCATCAAATACAATCAATTACATTGTTCTACAAGGAACTACCACAATCCCCCTTCTACTGGCTGTACATGTAAACAAAACTGCAAAGTTACAAGAAAAACTGGGCATCGACTAATCTACAGTTTATACCACAAACACCTAGTCATAGCTAAATCAGCAAATCCAGGGTCTCCAAGCTCCCTTGCCTCCATTACATCCTGCATCTTCCTCACAAGCTCAATAACCGTCAATTGCTTCGCACCAAAAACTCTTCTACACCGTTCTCGCCAAATCTCACTCAGCACAAGACACCATAGGATCCTGCCCACCAGGCACTTATTAAAGCGCCTAGTCGCCAAAGGCACTGCCTCCTGCAAATCCCTGGGCACCGGTAGACCCCACGAGGGAGGGAATACTGCACTCCAAATAGCCTGCACATAAGAACACTGGAAATATAGGTGAGACTTAGTCTCCATCTCCAGCTCACAAAAAGGGCACAAACCTACCACTGCAGAGTTCCAGATCTTCACCATATCCATTGTATGGATACGCCCCAGTAAGATCAGCCAGGTAAGCGTTGAGTTCTTAGGGCTCCTCCTTTCCAGACTAGTTTCGACCAGCCTACTACATCCCCACGAGGTCTAAAGCTATGCCAGACCCTACTGACTTTGAACCTGTCCATCAATTCCCCCTCCCATTCAACTCCTCTATCAGTTAGGCACATCTTCCCTTCTATCTCACTCCTCAGCTTCAGAATTTTATTCCATACCCAAGATCCCCCCGTACTCACCTCCCAAATGCTTAAATTCCTGAGTCGATATTCCTTTATCCAGACAATCCAAAGGGTGTCCCTAACTGAAAATAATCAATACGATTAACAAAATAATATATTTGGATATTATTTTAGTTATGTTAATATTAATGTTTATTAGATAATGTATATTTCTATAAAAATCGCTTGATTTAATTAATATTGCATCTTAGAAAATTATTTTAGTTATGTTAATATTAATGTTTATTAGATAATGTATATTTCTATAAAATCAATTGATTGAATTAATATTGCATCTTAGAAAATTATTTTAGTTATGTTAAAATTAATGTTTATTAGATAATGTATATTTCTCTAAAACAACCTTGTTTTATATATAAATTGTATCTTATAATATATTTATATATGTATAAATCATCAACTTATAGTGAAATTTAAATTCTTCTCTAGGATGCATACCATATAGTCCGCTATAGGGGCACAACGAATGTGCTTGAATGGAACGACGTCATCTTGCCCTTTCTAAAAAGGGCAAGATTGGATTCGATTAGGCATTTCAATGGAATTAAGATCGACCGCCAACTCATCACGGCGATGGTAGAGAGATGGCGAAAGGAGACACACTGCTTCAATTTTCGTGAAGGCGAGTGCACCATCACACTTAAGGACATCGCCATCCTAACCGATCTCCCCATTGATGGTGATGTTGTTTGTGTGGACTCTACGGCACCACCTAAAGTTGTTGCCAATATGAGTGGTTGGCAACATTTTATATGGACGGTCACTGGGTTGTGTCCGCCAGAAAAGGGAGATCACGATGCGGATGGTAATCCACCATTGTCCAAGGGCCAAGTATCCATCACGTGGTTGACAGCGGAGATCAGGCGTAAGCACAACCCTGAGTTCGGAGGCATTCCCCTCACAGAGGAAAGTTCGGAGCGCGATAAAGACATTTATGCACGTATCTACATCCTCGGCATGATCGGAGGAGTTTTCTTCCCCAAGAAATCCAACAACCTAATCAGCAATTCATGGTTGAAGATCATACTTGGTAGTTGGGATGATATGGGAAACTTGAGCTGGGCATCTGCTTGCCTAGCCCAGCTCTACCGATTCCTATGTAATGCTAGTGCGAGAGCGGTGAAGGAGATTGATGGGGCAATGTTCATCGTCCAATTTTGGGCTTGGGAGCATTTGCCATGGATTGCGCCGAAGGTAGACCCCGACAAGGAATGGGGAACCGACCATACCCTACGACATGAAGCTTATGGTTGTAGGTAAATATCTTCTATCGCACTCGTAGTTCTCACATTTTTTTTACTAATTTTGTTTTTTTGTAACGAGCGCGCGAAGGTACTAACATTGTGTACTTTTCCATATTAATAGGTGGCTTGGTGAAACAACATGCGACAACCTAGGAGCGCATAAGCTGGAGGAGTATCGTAGGAGGCTTGATCACCTATGGGAAGCAGAGGTGAGCATCATAATACGCTATTAAAACCCTACTTTTTTTAACTTATATTATTATGTTGATTAATGGTTTTATTATTTAAACCTTCGTAGCTTAAGTTCGATCTGTATCCAGAACGGATTGTTGCGCATCACGTCCACAAGTTCCCGTTACATGCCGGATGCACCATCTCTGTGACCAGTTCCAGGCTGGATCCAAGCCTAAGATAGCAGCCCGTATACCAGCATGGCGATCTGAGATGATAGTCAGGTTCGTCCGCCTGGTGACATGGAGCTGAATTTGTCTGAAGAACCATCCATAGCTATCGGTATTCTCTCCCTCCACAATGGCAAAGGCTAATGGATATACTAATCTATTTGCATCTGCTCCACTGGCAATCAGTAGAGTACCCTTGTACTTTCTGGTAAGGAATGTTCCATCAACTTGAATCACAGGAACACAGTATGGAAAACCATCAATACATGGCTTGAAGGCCCAGAAAAGACGCTTGAATTGGCGATTGTTACCAGCCACCGGCGATTGCTTCATCTTGGGAAGGAATGCATATGATTCTTCATCTTGGTAGCGAGGCGAGAAAATGGTTCCAGGGTTAGACACCTCCAACGCCAAAATCAATTTGGGAAGGAATGCATATGATTCTTCCCAGTCACCAAACACGGCAGCCATTGCTTTCTGTTTCCCATGCCACGCTTTCTTGTAGTTAATGATATAACCATAACGACTAGAAATGTGGGCGATGATGGTTTTCGCCTTCAGGTCGGGCTGCTCCTCAATTAGATGTTTGATAGCCGCGGCAACCACCCTTGATTTCAACTGCCGATGGCCTTGGAATGTTATTGATGACACACATGTGTGTGTGTTCACCGCATGGGATATGACCCAATGGCCGACTCACTTGCTCTTGATGGCCCGGACCCTAGTTGTGCATCCCTCATTGTGGTTTTTGCATCGAACCATCAGCCTCTTTGTGTCGGAATGGGTTGTCTGCCATTCAAAACTCTGAGTCATTGCTTCAGTGGAAATAGCGTGTCGAACCTCATTCTTCGTTGCAAATTGTTGGCCCTTCGTAAAGCAAGTTAGTGGACCCCATACTGGCACATCTGGCGGGTCCATGTCGGCATCAACATACCAATCTTCACTTTGAATGTGATTGTAGTATGGAATAGGTACACGGTCGTGAGGTACCTCATCACCATCTGCGTCTGAATCTGGACCGGAATCATCAGCACCTTCCAGCGGATCAGAGCTGTCTACACTAACTTCGCCTTCCTCTTCTTCAACCTCAGGGTCACTAACTGGACTTGGATTCACCTCTTCTTCCATCTGATTATCAGCATGAAAGGCATCTTGACCTTCACTAGCTCCGTAATGGTAGTTGTGGTAACTAACACCGCTTTGATAGAAGTTGTACTCGGGTGGGTACTGGTAGCCTGCTTGTTGGTTGTAATCCGCCTGTTGAGCTTCTTCTTCATATGAAGGGAAGGATTGATGACTTCCTCCAGTTCCATGATGATACTCCTGACTCCAACTCGAGTCTTGGAAATCCTAGTGGGGATGATCTTCGTATAATACACTCCCATCGTGGATACCAGATGTTTGGCCATCTCCAGAATGACCTACACTGCCTTCGACGGCCTCGGTGTAAACGAACATCTCCGCTTGCTTAATTTTATTGGTGGTCAAAAATTGGACCATGGCATCAACGTCCTCCTGAGTGGTAAGGAGGAATTCCTCATACCACAGCGACCCGTCATGTCTGTTTGGATATCGATACACCATTCGATCAACTCTTCTAGTGCCATCCATGCAGGTAATCTGAGTGCACATTTGATGGAGCTCTTCAAGCATCGGTCTCGTACGGACCTTCATTTTATGAAAATTGCCACCGACGTAACTTACACCCTTTTCGGTCTCTTCCGTGTAACCATTCCACCGCAACCCAAGCGTGAACCTTTGGAATGCCATATGCAATGAAAAGTAACACAAGTTAATAACATAACATCACAAAGAAAAATGAAAAGTAATTCAAATTACTAACATAAAATCACAAATGACAATGAAAAGTAACACAAGTTACAAACATAACATCACAAAGGACAATGAAAAGTAATTCAAATTACTAACATAAAATCACAAATGACAATGAAAAGTAATTAAGTTACTAACATAACATCACAAAGGACAATCAAAAGTAATTAAGTTACTAACATAAAATCACAAAGGACAATGAAAAGTAATTAAGTTACTAACATAAAATCACAAAGGACAATGAAAAGTAATTAAGTTACTAACATAAAATTACAAAGACAATGAAAAGTAATTACGAAACAAACTTACGAATTAACGTTAATCGCAAAAACTAAATAATTTAAAGGTGCAAAGCTGAAATTTGAGGAAGGAAGTGTGAAGAATTGAGTTCTCCGAAACAGCCTTTTATAGGCAAATTTTGCAGCAAAACCGCTTGGGGGGGGGGGAGCGGTTTTATGTCTGCCATGCAGCCCTACCCCTGCATGCCGACATGTCAGACATGTCGGCTGTCGGGTGACCAGGCACAAACCGCGCCTCGGGGGAGCGGTTTGTGTCCTGACATTGTAAACCGCCCCTTTGTCAGGCGGTTAATGCCGACATTTAAACGCTCCCTCTTAAAGCGTTTTGTGGTAGGGTTAGCCTATAACCGCGCGTCCCAGAAGCGGTTTTCTCTGGAAATTAAAAACGCGCATCCAAGGCGCGGTTATATGGGAAAACGCAGCCTAGAGGCGCGGTTTCATTAAAAATCGCTGATCAGAGGCGCGGTTTTATATAAACGATGGTATTTGGAAATTATTTGGTGAGGGTGGTATTTTTGTAATTTTTTTTAAACAGTGGTAGTTTTGGATTTTTTCCCGGAATTAAAGAGAGGAAAAAGGAAGCAGCGGAAGTCTCTGGGAGAAAAGAAGAAGCGGCGGATTCTTTTGGAAAAAGCGAAGGGAGCAGCGAGCAGCAGGCGATTGAGAATTTGACGATCGACTTCTCCAAGGCTTGAGCTGAGTTCAACGAGAGCGATTAGTTGGTTGGATTCTCTGAACCGAACTAGTTGTGTATTGTTGATTTAGAACATGATGATCAAAACCCTAATGTTTTATCTTAATTTCGTCATGAACTAAACCCCGATTTCTGGGGGAAACACCATAGGATGTAGCTTGTTCTTGATTTGATGGATTGATTCATGATTCTTTTCTTCCAATCTCTATTGCATGAAATTACTTAATTCTTTGTGTTGACTGGCCACCAATACAATGATTTGTTGTTAATTAGGTTATTAGCGACAGTGAAACCCTAATAACTGAACATAGTTCATGTGACATAGTAACTTATCGAAGCGACAGTGGATTAAATAAGGTGCTATGCGGTCTTAAATAGGATATCGGTCTTCAGACTAAATAATTAACTCATTGAGCTACGACAGTAGGATTTGAATTAATTGCTTAGTACGTAGTAATTCCCGACAGGGATAGCTAGCACAGTAGTGATATCCTGGCTGTAGAGATATGGATTAAATTGATTGGAATATGTGAATTAATTTGGATATGATAGGTAGTGAATCCCGGTGTTTCTCCCAGAGCTTTCTCCATTGAATTTCTCCCGACCATTTTACTTTGCTTAATTAGTTTATTTATTTTGCTAGTAGTTAATAATCTCATTAAACCATTTTCACCTATAGTTTGCTTCATAAAATTGATAGAACTTAAGGTTGTACCAGTCCCTGAGAGACGATACCCGAACTTACCGGTTTACTACGAGATAGGATTTAGGCATTACGCTTTTGCCCTATCAATGAACAACGCGAAATACCTGAAACCCATACGAGAAGTAACTGGTGATGGCCCCCAGAGTTAGTGTGAACAAGATCAAAAGGTTCATCATAAACAGAGTCACTATCCTGAAAAGACCGTTGTGAGGCCTTAGCCTCAATGCAATTCGCACAATCAAAAATATCACCCAATTGCAACAAATCCACCCGATCGGGTAACAAATTCTGCTTAAACATAGTCTTTAAACGCCCAGAATGGGGGTGACCGAGTCGATAATGCCATAGATCCCACAAATAATTACCAACCGACAAATCCAAACTATAAGCAGTAAGATCAACAACATCATTGATAGGGCAAAAGCTTATACCTTCAATTCCTATCTTGTAGTAAAACCGGAAAGTCCGGGTATCGTCTCTCAGGGACTGGTACAACCATATGATTTATCAATTCTGTGGAGCAAACTATATGTGAAAATGGTCTAATGAGACTAATTATCCAAAATCAAAATTAATTAAGCAAAACAAACAAATTAAAGTTGTCGGGAGAAATCAATGGAAGAAAGCTCTGGGAGAAACACCGGAATTCACTACCTATCATATCCAAATTAATTCACATATTCCAATCAATTTAATCCATATCTCTACAGCCAGGATATCACTACTGTGCTAGCTATCCCTGTCGGGAATTACTACGTACTAAACAATTAATTCAAATCCTACTATCGTAGCTCAATGAATTAACTATACAGTCTGAAGATCGATATCCTATTTAAGACCGCATAGCACCTTATTTAATCCACAGTCGCTTCGATAAGTTACTATGTCACATGAAATAGGTTCAGTTATTAGGGTTTCACTGTCGCTAATAACCTAATTAACTACGATTCATTGTATTGGTGGCCAGTCAACACAAAGCATTAAGCAATTTCATGCAATAGAGATTGGAAGAAAAGAATCATGAATCAATCCATCAAATCAAGAAATAGCTACATCCTATGGTGTTTCCCCCAGAAATCGGGGTTTAGTTCATGACGAAATTAAGATAAAACATTAGGATTTTGATCATCATGTTCTAAATCAACAATACACAACTAGTTCGGTTCAGAGAATCCAACCAAATAATTGCTCTCGTTGAATTCAGCTCAAGCCTTGGGAGAAGTCGATCGTCAATTTCTAAATCGCACTGCTCGCGTTTGCTGCGCTGCGCCCTCTGCTCCCTGTGCTTTTTCGCCCAAATTAATTGCCAATCCGCGCGATGCCTCTGTCCCCTTTCTTTTCCCTTTAATTCCGCCTGCCAGAGACTATTTTTTCCCCAGCTTTTCGTGTCTAGCCCAAAAGAAAATCCTCTTCCAATTAATTGCCCTCTTCCATTCCTTGGACTTTCGTCCAAAACTTCTCTGTCCCAAGCCAATTCCAAGTCCCATTCATCCAGGCCCAAAGAAATAATTCCCCTGGCCGCCACTCTTCCTTCACCAAAGCAACAATCTCGCTGGGCCTTGAACCCAAGTGAGTAGTCCATCAGTAATTCGAGCCCGATTTATTGCTTATGCACTCGCTCTTTTTTCGTGCTTTCTCCACATGTAACATATAAAACTCATGGCACTAGGCAGTAATGGTTTTTCAACCATTTCCGGGTTAACGACCCCTAAAATAGCACCAATTGGCTTAAATACATCATGAGATAGTCACATAAAGTTCAAGAATCCGATATATTAAAGCCGATTATCACAACCCCACACTCAATTGTTGCTTGTCCCTAAGCAACGACTCAAAAGACACAAACACATAACCAACCATAACAACGACACACCACAGACTCACTAATCAAACACTCAAACCAAACAAAATTTTCCTTGTACTCTTGTTGTAATCAGTAGTTTCTTTCTCAACGGACAAGTTGTGCTCTAATGGTCATACCTTTCACCCCACACTCAAGGTCTTTGCAACCCTTAACCATTGACTGACTCAATCCATCCAAAAACTCAAATAGCAACACTCAATTTCGATCGTCGGTAGTGGGTGATTAACAACTTATGATGCAACAGTTATTAGGAGAATCTAACCACATCAGTGAGGTGCATATCTCGTGAGGACAATCTGGCTTACTCACACCAATCATAAGCAATTAATTAAGCATGAGTCTCAAAAACTAATGGGGGAAGCCTTTCGCAAACATGATTTTAACTTTAAGCACATCACTACCTTTTATGACAAGGAGTGGCTTTCTCTCTTTCTGCTTTTGCTTGCCGAGAGGTCGTATTTAGTACAAGTGGGATTTGTTTCTTACTATCGGTGACCGAGCAAGAGCAATTTCTGCTTCTTAGCACTCGCATAAGGGCTTCTTTTAACTCCTTATCCTCGGTCCGTGTGGAGGGTCATTGCATCCTCAAATGGCACTTCACTTAACTGGGGATAGTACTTGATAAGCAACATCGTACGGTCGCGAACCGATTCTCAATTGAATCTTTCCTTATCCCCATGTGCAATGAGTGATTGCCTCACACGATTTTAGCATTTTTACCCACACTTTAATTGTTATGGCAACTTTCTTATATTTTACTTGTCAGGTAGTGTTTTCTCATTTATAAAGATACAGTTCACCCCATCATAAAACCATCAAAACAGAGAGACTCATTGCAAAATCAAAAGCTCACAATTGATGCAAGTAAGCACGGTATCCAAACATGTCGAGTGGTCAATGTTCTCCACCTAACTACTTCACCAAAAGTCATTACACTATCCTCACAAAAGAGAATGTTGCTAAAAGAGTTTGCTCATTCAAAGCATATCAAGTCAGTCAAAACATAAAGCTCATTGTGAAGAACTATGCAATTCAACACTAGTGGGGTGATTTCGATGATTTCATTCAAGCACAAACTCATTTCACACGCATCACAGTCATTTACATCATGTTACCACAAGAGTACAAGGTTTTGTTTTTAATTTTTTGATTTTTTTGGTGTTTTTTGGCCATTAGCTTTGCACAGGTAGACTGCTTTTTGCACAGGCAAACGCTGTGCTCAACCTAATGGCATTTTTTTGGTTTTTTTTACCACATGCAATAGGAAAAAACAAAAACTAAGACTCACCACCCCACACTCAGGATGGAACATTGTCCCTAATGTTCAACTCCTACTCTAAACATGCACGGGTTTGACACAACAAAAAAGAAAAAATAAAGAAAAGAAAACTCACCTTGGGTTGCCTCCCAAGAAGCTCTTGTTTAACGTCCTCAGCCTGACGTTCATGGAGCTTTCAACCAATGGGTATGAAAAGGTATCCAGAATACCCTCCCGAGCAATGATAGAATGCATAACCTCCATCCAACATATGAGTCCCCTCTGCAGGGCCAGGTGATATAATCAAAGTTGCGCAGGGTCAAGCTTCTCGAACCAAACAGAACCGGATAGGATGGAAATCGATCGGACAGTACTCACCCGTGAATAAGGGCAATCGATATGTGAATCGATCGGACAGATTCAACTCGGAATAAAGGGCAATCGATATGGGTAGCTCGCCACAACCAGGGTGATTACCTAGCTGATAAGAGTCGCTCTAGCACTCTGGAGATTCTCGACAGAGCAATTAGGGCAAATTCCGCGTAGGGAACTCGGCTTTAGCCTCTGAAATTCAATAATAATCGTCCAAAAACCAAAACCAACGTGTTCAGCCCTTTAAATAGGCAAAATACAACCCAAATCCGACTCTATCATGGAAAAACAATCATAAACCGACTTTAAAACAAGGAAACTCGGAAACAGCCCAGCAAACCCGTTAAGCCCAACCCGTTAAGCCTGGACACGTTAAGTAAACCCGTTAAGGCTGCTTCTTGCAATCTGCCTTTTCTTCAGCACTTCCTCCTTCTTCCTCCACTCGAATCATCATATATGGCTTCCCTCGAAATAGCTCCACATCCATGGCTCCAAAGTAGCTCTCCAAATATGTCGCAAGCTTCTCCTTCAATGTCCTTGCCTTAGCACGTGTGACTGGCCCATTGATGTCCTCATCAGCCCCTCCTTCTTCAAAAGGATTTGCCCTCAAATCCGAATTGCCATCCAAATAAGGTGCAAGGTCAGAAACATTAAACGTTGCACTTACTCCATACTCTCCCGGCAAGTCGATCTTGTAGGCATTGCTTCCAATCTTCGAAACCACCTGGAAAGGACCATCACATCGGGGCATTAACTTGGATTTCCTCTGCTGGGGAAACCTCTCCTTCCTCAAATGCACCCACACCCAGTCGCCAACTTCAAAGTGCCTCGGTTTCCTGTTTTTGTTCACATTGCGCATGATCTGCTCCGTCCTTCTCTCAATGTTCAATCTCGCCTTCTCATGTAAACTCTTCACGAACTCAGCTTTCTTGGCTCCATCGAGATTGACTGTAATTTGATTGATGGCTCGGCAGTCTACACACATCCGCCAGGTGTGATCCTTCTTTGGCACGAGAATCACCGGAACTGCACACGGGCTCAAACTTTCTCGAACATGCCCTTTCTCCATGAGCTCGTCAATCTGCCTTTGCAGCTCTTTGGTCTCTTCCGGGTTAGCTCGATATGCTGCCTTGTTTGGAATTTGAGCTCCCGGCAAGAAATCAATTTGGTGCTCAATTCCGCGAATAGGAGGCAGCCCCTTCGGTGCTTCCTCTGGAAACACATCCTCGAACTCATCCAACACCACTCTTGCTTCGGCTGGAACTTCTTGGACTAGCTCTTGATTGAGCAGCACGTCCCTGTACATGAGCACAATCAAAGGTTCTCGTGCACAGGTAGCTTGCTTCAAATCTCCATTGCGTGCTAGCATCACTGCCTTCGAATCCACAATTCCAGCTCCCTCTTCTCCTTTCTTGGCCGAGGCATTACTTGCCTTTTCTTGCTCTCGACGTTGCTGCATTTGGAGTTGATCTCGATATACTTCACTTGGAGACAGAGGCTTCAACACGAACTTCTTTCCTCCATGTTGCAACTTGTACTTATTTTTCACTCCATCGTGCTGTGCTTGTCGATCAAATTGCCATGGCCTGCCAAAAAGCACATGTGCAGCTTGCATAGGCACTATATCACACAAAATCTCATCTTTGTAATCTCCAATCTCGAACTTCATTAGTGCCTGCTTTGTGACTTTGATGGATCCGTGATCGTTAAGCCATTGCAGCGTGTATGGCTTTGGATGCTTCAACGTAGGCAGCCCTAGCCTCTTCACCGCACACGCGCTCACAACGTTCGTGCAACTTCCTCCATCGATCACTAGAGACAGCAACTTCCCATCAACTACACATCTCGTATGGAAGATATTTTCTCTCTGTTCACTCTCCTCCTTAGGCTGCACAGACAATACTCTCCGTGCTACAAACAAGCTGCCAGGAGGTGGTTCCATTTCCATAGACTCATCGACATCAGAATCGGTGGTCTCTTCCTCTTCCTCCGATACATACTCACCATTATCAAGCAAGATCAGGGTCTTCTTATTGGCACACTGGCTCGCAATGTGTCCTCTTCCATGGCATTTGAAACAACGAATTTCCCCCGACGTTCCACCTTGCTTCATAACTGGATTTGCACCATCAGCCCTTGCCGCGGGTCTAGGAGCTTCTTTCACGGGCAGTTGCGGCTTAGGGTTGGTTGCAACTCCTTGGCTCGAACGTGTGGAATTCATGGAGGGTTGAAACCTCCTATTTCGAAGCTGTCGTTCCACTTTACTTGCCATATCCACCAAATCTTCAAGTTCAAGGAACGGTTGTATCTCCACCACGTTCTTGATCTCTCGATTGAGACCATACAGAAAACGAGCTATGGTAGCCTCGCGGTCCTCTCTCACATCAGCACGTATCATCAACACTTCCAACTCCTTGTGATAATCTTCAACGCTTTTAGTTCCTTGCCGGAGAAGCTGGAGGTTTTGATACATATCTCGCAAATGGGAACTCGGTACAAACCGATCCCTCATAATTCCTTTCATCTCATCCCACGTCTCAATAGGACGCTGCCTGTTTCTCCTTCGTTTCGTTCCCAACTGATCCCACCAAACAAGTGCATAATCCGAGAACTCTAGGGCAGCCAATGTCACTTTCTTCTTCTCGGAGTAGTTATGACAATCAAACACTAGTTCCATCTTTCGCTCCCAATCCAAATAAGCATCAGGGTTCGTGGTACCGCGAAAAGGTGGAATCGTGACCTTGAGGTTTCGCAAATCATCATCCTCCTCAAAGCCCTCTTCTTCCTCGTCATTAAACTCCTCTTCATGATGTTGCTGCCGCCCTCTCCTTTCAGCTCGAGGCATTCCAAGGCGTCTATGCTGGCGCATATGACGCTGTACTTCGTGAACCAAGGGTGGAGGAGCTCGGTTTTCCCTTCCCCTTTCTTCTTGTCGAGGTCTAGGGTTAGGGTTTGCATCGACCACAACCGGCTGCTGGAGCCTTGTCTCGACAGCCTCCATCCTCGTGGCTTGATCGGCAAGCCTTGCTGTTTGCTCTTCTTGAGCACGAGCAATGTTCTCCAATTGATTTCTGATCGCTTCGAGTGCTGCTTCCATGTTTGCGATGCAAGAAAACTCCAAGAACCAAGAACTTAACAAGAACTCGCACAACCTGCTTCTTGCCTCGAAAGAAACACCAAGAACTCCCAAGAACAAACAACCTCCTGTCTTGCGGCTCAAGAACACGCCAAGACCTTCAAGGACTCGCACAAAACCACCAAGAACACAAACAAGAACGCACAAGATCTTCAACAAAAAAACTTCAAGAACACGCCACTGATTTGAACCTTAGCTCTGATACCACTTGATATAATCAAAGTTGCGCAGGGTCAAGCTTCTCGAACCAAACAGAACCGGATAGGATGGAAATCGATCGGACAGTACTCACCCGTGAATAAGGGCAATCGATATGTGAATCGATCGGACAGATTCAACTCGGAATAAAGGGCAATCGATATGGGTAGCTCGCCACAACCAGGGTGATTACCTAGCTGATAAGAGTCGCTCTAGCACTCTGGAGATTCTCGACAGAGCAATTAGGGCAAATTCCGCGTAGGGAACTCGGCTTTAGCCTCTGAAATTCAATAATAATCGTCCAAAAACCAAAACCAACGTGTTCAGCCCTTTAAATAGGCAAAATACAACCCAAATCCGACTCTATCATGGAAAAACAATCATAAACCGACTTTAAAACAAGGAAACTCGGAAACAGCCCAGCAAACCCGTTAAGCCCAACCCGTTAAGCCTGGACCCGTTAAGTAAACCCGTTAAGGCTGCTTCTTGCAATCTGCCTTTTCTTCAGCACTTCCTCCTTCTTCCTCCACTCGAATCATCATATATGGCTTCCCTCGAAATAGCTCCACATCCATGGCTCCAAAGTAGCTCTCCAAATATGTCGCAAGCTTCTCCTTCAATGTCCTTGCCTTAGCACGTGTGACTGGCCCATTGATGTCCTCATCACCAGGTGTGCGAAAATTTGGTGTGACCTTCTTAGTTGGCATGTTGGATCCTTTAGTGAGGCGTAGGTGGTACTGCAGCGCCTCAAGCAAGTACTCTTCCTGTTCCAATGTCAGTGAAGAAGGAATAATAACAGGAAGATTGAAATCCTTACCCAAATATCTATACTTGAGGTGATCTGGCAAGGATTTCTGTCCTTGCTTTGATTTCAAAATCTGAGCTGATAGGACATGTGATCGTTCTTCTGGTGGTCTACTATCACAAGAGGAGGAATTTTTCCTTTCTCGACCTCCACTTTCAAATTCATCAAATGCATCGTGATTATGATCAACTTGAAAGACATTAAAAATTTCCTCCTCCTTACCTACTCGGAATGTCAGCTTGCCTCTCCCAACATCGACGAGTGCATCACCAGTGGCTAGAAAAGGTCTACCAAGAATGAGAGGCACTCCCCGATCTTCTTCCATCTCCAGAATTACAAAATCTGTTGGGAGAATAAACTTTCCCACCTTCACCAATACATTCTCCACCACTCCTTTTGGAATTTTTACTGATCGATCAGCCAATTGGAGAGTGATCCGAGTAGGCTTAAGAACATCTCCCAATCCCAATTTCTTATAGACTGAGTATGACATTAAATTTATTCCTGCTCCAAGATCACAAAGTGATTTATCGAACTCTCTACCTCCAACGACACATGGAATGGTGAAGCTTCCTGGATCATCCCTCTTTTCTGGTAATTTATTCTGAATCACAGCACTACATTCAGAAGTAAGGGTTACCTTCTCTAGATCAGCCCATTTACGCTTCTTTGTCAGCAACTCCTTTAAAAATTTAGCATATGTAGGCATCTGTTCAAGTGCCTCCGCCAACGGTATGTTGATATGAAGTTGCTTGAAGATATTCACAAATTTCTTGAAGTTTGGGTCTTGCAAGGGCTTCATTAACCTTTGAGGGAATGGTGCGGGTGGGTCATAAGGTTTTAGCTCCTCCCTCTTCTCATTTTCCCCTGCTGGTTTTGCACGGGCAGCATGCTTTTGCACAGGCAAACTGCTTTCATTTTGCCTGTGCAAGGCTGATTCCTCATTTTCTGCACAAGACCCTTCTCCCGGTGCTTCCTCTTCTGCCTCTGGTGCCTTTTTCGAGCTGCTAGGGTCTTCCAAGGCATTGCCACTCATCAATGTCACTGCCACAACTTTGGCATCTTTTGGATTCCTCTCGGTATTAGCAGGTAATGTCCCAGGAATCCTGCCTTGCATATCCGCCAATTTTTGAGGCATTTGTCCCATTGGCCTCTCCATAGCTAGCATAGAAGATTGTAAATTATTGTTGATGGCTAGCTGTTGAGTGACAAATTGATCCAGCCCCTTCAGATTATTGTCGGTTTTCTGCATGTGAGCCAGAAGCAATTCTTCAAGTTGTGGTTTCTTCTCTTGTTGAGGTTGTTGTTGCTGCAGGCCTGGAGGTGGAATGTTGCGAGCACCAGCTGGGTTGTTGTTTGCCCAGGAGAAGTTAGGATGCTTCCTCCATTGCGGGTTGTAGGTATTTGAATACATACCTCTCTGGCCTTGATTTCGCTGATTGTTGATATAGTGCACATCTTCCAACTGATCAGCTACCAGTGGACATAGATCCTTATGATGAGCACCTTCACATAATTCACAAAGAGCAACCTCCTCTTGTCTACCAAGAGCCATCTTAGCCAGCCTTTGTTCGAGTGCATCGAACTTGGAATCCAGCTTAGCATCAATCTTTGCTTCTAAACTTGCAACTCTGTCGATCACATGCAAGCCTCCTCTTCTTCGAATGTTGGTCTCACTACCCCATTCAGTTTCTTCAGAGCATATATTCTCCACCAGTTCATATGCTTCTGGTGCTTCCATTCTTGTGAAACCATTCCGGGAAGCGTTATTCAGAGCATCTCGGAATTGTCTTCTGATTCCGTTGAAGAAGATGGAGATCACGTTCCAATCTTCAAGACCGTGGCTCGGGCATCTCATTAAAAGCTCCTTATAGCGCTCCCATCCCTCAGTCAGACTTTCGTCTTCAGCTTGTTTAAAAGTGACAATTTCCTCTTGCCTCTTCATTGCCTTGGCAGGAGGAAAGTACTTATCCAAAAAGGTCTTCTCAAGCTGACCCCATGTTGTAATGGAACGGGGTGTTAAGTTCTGGCACCAGTGTGATGCATTCCCTAGCAGAGAAAATGAGAACATCCGAAGACGGATGGCATCATCAGACACAGTCGGGCTCTTTATTGTATCACAAATGCTTGCAAACCGGCGGAGATGTTCATGAGGATCCTCGGTGCTAGCCCCTGAGAAGGTTTACCCATTAGTGATCATATTGATGAAGGCTGGGGTAATCTCCATGTTTGCATCCCCAGCCGGAATGACAACACATGAAGCTCGGGCTCTAGTCCTCCGATTCAGACGAGCCCTGATCGAACGATCTTGTTCTGCCATGATGTCTAGCTCGATGATGCGCGGCGGCGGTGTAGGTGGTGTCGGGGTGACAGGTGGTGAAACGTGCCTTCTCGGTTGACGATTCTGAGTTAGGGAAGGCCTAGGAGTTGTGGATGTGGTAGGCTGCTTCCCTAACTTGACCTGCTTCCTGTTCTGTCGGCAGGTCCTCTCTATCTCTGGATCAAGTGGCAGTAAATTGCCTGTCATCCTCCTTGGCATGCACGAGGAGGATAAACCTGAAAAATTCACCTACACACTAACACCCAGATCAAAATAGTTCACTCACAAAAATCAACAAAAATAAGGTATGGCAGTCCCCGACAACGGCGCCAAAAACTTGATAGGGCAAAAGCGTATAGCTTCAATTCCTATCTTGTAGTAAAACCGGAAAGTCCGGGTATCGTCTCTCAGGGACTGGTACAACCTTATGATTTATCAATTCTGTGGAGCAAACTGTATGTGAAAATGGTCTAATGAGACTAATTATCGAAAAGCAAAATAAACCAAATAAGAAAAACAAACAAATTAAAGTTGTCGGGAGAAATCAATGGAAGAAAGCTCTGGGAGAAACACCGGAATTCACTACCTATCATATCCAAATTAATTCACATATTCCAATCAATTTAATCCATATCTCTACAGCCAGGATATCACTACTGTGCTAGCTATCCCTGTCGGGAATTACTACGTACTAAACAATTAATTCAAATCCTACTGTCGTAGCTCAATGAATTAACTATACAGTCTGGAGATTGATATCCTATTTAAAACCGCATAGCACCTTATTTAATCCACTGTCGCTTCGATAAGTTACTATGTCACATGAAATAGGTTCAGTTATTAGGGTTTCACTGTCGCTAATAACCTAATTAACTACGATTTATTGTATTGGTGGCCAGTCAACACAAAGCATTAAGCAATTGCATGCAATAGAGATTGGAAGAAAAGAATCATGAATCAATCCATCAAATCAAGAAATAGCTACATCCTATGGTGTTTCCTCCAGAAATCGGGGTTTAGTTCATGACGAAATTAAGATAAAACATTAGGGTTTTGATCATCATGTTCTAAATCAACAATACACAACTAGTTTGGTTCAGAGAATCCAACCAAATAATTGCTCTCGTTGAACTCAGCTCAAGCCTTGGGAGAAGTCGATCATCAATTTCTAAATCGCACTGCTCGCGTTTGCTGCGCTGCGCCCTCTGCTCCCTGTGCTTTTTCGCCCAAATTAATTGCCAATCCGCGCGATGCCTCTGTCCCCTTTCTTTTCCCTTTAATTCCGCCTGCCAGAGACTATTTTTTCCTCAGCTTTTCGTGTCTTTTTTTTTTTTTTCCAAGAAATGTCAAGAGAAAACCTATACAATCTACCCCGACCCTGCCCAACCCAATACATCAGAGAAGCCACCTCAGCTTTTCGTGTCTATCCCAAAAGAAAATCCTCTTCCAATTAACTAGCTTTGTTCCCAGCCATTGGCCGGGTGAGTTTTATTTATTTATTTAGAATTATTTAAGAAGAGCGTTGTTTGATGCTTATAGTTTGAAAGTATTTGACCTCTTATAAATATACAATAAAACAAATTATTATGTTTGAATTAACCCTCATCTCATAAGCACAATTTACATTGTGTAGCATACATTACAGATTCGTAGAATATGAGTTGAAGTCTTAAACATTAAATTTGTAAGTAGCACAGATTTAGATTTTTTTATTTGAAATTGAAATTTTTTATGATTCATGTGACATTTTGTATAGACTTAAATCTAGAATTACCAATGAAGACCTTTCACTAATACCAAAATAGGAACCCATCAAGTATGACCTACCTAGTTAAAATAACTTTAGTTTCTGTTGCCATGGTCACATAATTTAATAACGTAACTCTATGTTCTGTTGCCATGGTCATTTAATTGGAAGATAAAAATTAAAGCATGGCACAGAACAGAACTATAGAAGAAACTTGATTATACAAAGTAACATGTTGTGGTCTGCAAAGTCTGAGACGGAAGACAAAAAAATGATAGAAAGATTCAAAAGCTTGCGGCCTAAACAGATTACAATCTCTAAATTGGAGGAACAACAAACCACCTTACCAATCACTACATATGCTGCAAATAGGAATCCATATTAGAAGAGCGATGCTGAAATTGTGCAATTACCAAAAAGTAATGGCGAAAAGCAAGCAATAGAGATTGTATTGTATGTCAGACCTGTTGTAATTTTAAAACACAAATATTTTAGTGAATGAAGGAACAACGAAAACATAAATAGAATGAGAGTTGGTATATACTAGACTCGATTCTCCAACCGTAGCAGTCGTCGTTCACGCATGCCGCAATTGCCATCGCCATCCTCTGATTTTGTTTCTCCCCGTATTGATGGCAATTCCTTCCTCCCTTCCCCTGCCGTTGTAATCGATCGAGTTGGAATGGATGAACGGATGAAGTATTCGGCGTTATCATAGACCAAGACCAAGCCCAACGAACATCCTCTCCTTTAAGTGTACGTGGAGTGGACGTCTCTCAGAATGTTGTCTTGACCTCTCAATAGAAAAGAAACCCAAAAGTAGAAAGTCACCGTCTCTGCAGGCAATGACAGTGTCCTGACTCCTGACCGCTTGTAGCAAGCGTCCAGCACCAGCAGGTTGCTGCCGCTATAACCCGAGTTTGTCTTTGAATCTTATGTCCTCGGAGTAGATCAATCCACTCCACTGACGCGTGCAACGTCGCTACATCCTCTGATTTTGGTTTGGTGGGCACCCTTTTCGGTAAGCGTATCTCCATCGATTGATTTTGTTTCTCCTTCCTCCTTTGCCTCTATCGCCGCATCGTCAAGAGTCATCATATAATATATGTAAGTCATTGTCGGATTCCCCACTGAATATGGAAGACGTTCTACCGGCTGCTCCTCTGTCGTTTCGTTATCGCCACCCGGCCGTTCCAGCCACCACTCCTGGGCCGGCAGCCATCGCGTTGATGGCGGACGATCCGAACGCCTCTGCTATAACCGATCTCTGTTAACTTGATGTGGTTTGGAGAAGGTGGTAGTTATTGGGGTTTTGGAACAACTTAGAAAATAAGAACGGGGAGGAGTAACGGTAGCGGAACGGTAAAAAAGGGTAGACTAGTTACAACGGAAGGGGAAGAGGTTTCGTTGGGATTGGGGGAGAGGGAGGAGAGACAGGTTCTAATGAGAGAAGGAGAGTTAAAGTGATGATGACGTGGAAGCATGTATGGCTATAAAATTTGAATCTCTACACGGCAGTTTGGGAAAACGCTTAAGGGGTGATTTGGATTAGTGTTTTTAATGAGGGATTTGGACACAATCTCTCACAGTGAGGGATTTTAATTAAAATCACTCGTTTGGGAAACATATTTTTGATTAGAGATTTTAAACATTCAGAATTTCAGAAACCTACATTTGTGGGATTGTGAAATAGCTGATGACCACCAGCTATTCTGAAATCCCTAATTATTTTGCCAGTTTGTTCCATATATGCCCATGCTTTTTTTATATAAATCCAATTTTACCCTTTATTCCTATTAGCTGTTTTATATATTCTATTAACTCTTCGTTTAACCAATTCATTTTGTACTACCACCAACAGAAGGAGCTCGACAAGGCAGGACACTCAACCGTCGCCGACTCCATTGGGACGTAGCTCGTCGAGGCAGGTGAATCGTTCGTCGTCGGTGAGGCTTTGCAGCCCATAGCAATCGTCTTCATTCCAGCAGGTGAGTTCGCAAGTCCTTCTTCTCCTTTCTTCCTCCTTCCAGCGTTTTCGGAAGGGGGTTTTGTGCTTGCTTTGAAAGGGGGTCTTGTGCCTCAAAATGGCATCGTCCCTGTTGCTTGCTGGTGGTGCTTGAAAATCTCAAGTCCTTCTTGTCCTTTCTTCCTCCTTCCAGCGTTTTCTTCCTCTCTGTGCTCTTGTGTAATCTGTGAAAACTAGTAATGGTGGATGATTGTTTGTAACCTGCTGCTTCTCTTTGTTTAATGCATCAAATTGCTCCTTTTGACTTGTTTGTGGTTGGCTGCTTCTCTTTGTTTGAGGTACTTAGATGCTTGTTTAATTTACTTGTGTACTTAAATTTCTCTTTTGAAATTGTTGTGTATCTGTGTTGTTTAGTGATGGGAAAAAGGAAGGCTGTGGAAGGTGAAAAATCTGGATACACCTTCTGGCCAGAGAAGTGTGATAAACCATTTGTGGAGTGCATTTTGGAGTGTGTTGAGAAGCGGCTCATAGTGGATGGCATTTGTAAGAACGGAGTGTATGGTATTCTTGAGAAGATGATGTTGGAAAAGGTTCCGGGCTGTGGAATAAGAGCTAAGCCGCATATAGAGGGTCGATTCAAGAAATGGAAGAAGATATGGCATGCAACGACACTTATGAGAAATCAAAGTGGATGGGGATGGGATGAGATTAATAAGTGTGTCATATGTCCAGATGATCAGTGGCCTGCATTCGAGCTGGTAAGCCTACAAAATTGGTGCTTGATTTATGTCTGTCTTTTTGGTTATTGACACTTCTTTGTGGTTGTCCATCTTATTGCAGAAGCATCCAAACTGTGGTGGTCTGAACAAGAAACCATTTCCGGTTTATGATGACCTGACACCAGTATTCTGCAAAGGTCGTGCAACTGGAGATCATGGGGTTGACACCAATGATCCAATCTGTTTGGATGGAACATCAGCAGAAGAGTATGACATTCCAAATCCTGACTATGACGAGGTGACTGTTGAGCTGATGGAGGAAATCAATGCAGAGTTAGCTGGTCAAAAAAAGCAGCCTGCAAGTGTGACTGCTTCAATGGATGGTGCTCCACTGAAGAAGAAGAAGAAAAAGGGTATGACTGTTGAAGAACGCCTCACAGATGCAACTGGAGAAATGAGAGATCTGCGTCCTCTGATTAAGCAGTCCGTTGATACAATTGCTAGGGCACTTGGGGAAAGTGATGAACTGAATACTAAGCGAGATAATCTGGTGCAGAGTTTGGAGCAGCTTGGTGGGCTTACCAGAGCTGAGATCCTTACTGCAATGAGGCTGCTTTCCAACAATGATCGAGACTTGATGGCATTCTATAGGTTAGAAGACATATTAGACAAGATGATGTTTGTGAAAGGGTTGCTAGGTTGAGATCAGTGTTAAGATTAAGTAATCTGGACTTGTATGCAAGTCTTTTTGAGGAGTATGCTGCCAAAATGACTGAACATAATTGCAGACTGCTTGGTAGTGGTAGTTCATGGTAATCCCAGCTCGTACATGGAGCTTCTTTTGGGGATTGCATTGAGCTTTGTTGGTATTGCTTATTCTGCTTTTCTAGGTGGCTGGATATGGATTGTAACAGGTGGTTTTGTTCCTGGATTGAATTGGTTGAATCTATTTTCCTTTTCAGTATTGTCTCACAGTAGATGAGTTTTGAGTTCTGCATATTTCTTTTGTTTTATAATGACTTTGCAGGGTGCATTTAGTTATCATTGTGATTCTGAATGCTTGATATATATATTGACCACTTAATTAACCATTTGAAGAAGTAACAATGTTCCCCCTGGAGGCAAAACAATTCAATTACAGATCACACCAATTCAATTACACAACAATTCAATAACATGTAAAACCAACTCCATACCAATTCAACGCCAAGTCTAAAAAATGAAGCAATATGAGTTCTTTAACTCTGGGGTTGGACGGAATGGATCAGGGGAGGTATTGGGGAATGGAAAGGAATGGAAGGTTAGGTTAAGGAGTTTGGCCTCTTCCCACAATGAACGGTGAAGAAGAACTCGACAAATATTGCAGGGAGAGTGAGGGAAGGACTGACGGGGAAGAAGAGCTCGCAAAGACGAAGGAGGAACCCACTTTTCTGTTCTTGTGTTGTTCTCTTCCCTCGTGTACAGATAAGCAGATTTGAAGGGTAAAATTGTCATCCACCATTTTTGTTTTATAATCCCATATTTGTTGCCAAACGAGTGATTTAACAGAGAATTCCACACAAATCTCTCGAATTAAAAACCTGGGTTTTTAAACGAGTGATTTAATCTAAAATTCCTTTCAAATCTCTTGAATTAAAAACCTGCATCCAAACCACCCCTAAAGGTATTTTTAGATTTCCCTCTTCCATTCCTTGGACTTTCGTCCAAAACTTCTCTGTCCCAAGCCAATTCCAAGTCCCATTCATCCAGGCCCCAGGCCCAAAGAAATTATTCCCCTGGCCGCCACCTTCACCAAAGAAACAATTTCGCTGGGCCTTGAGCCCAAGTGAGTAGTCCACCAGTAATTCGAGCCCGATTTATTGCTTATGCACTCGCTCTTTTTCGTGCTTTCTCCACCTGTAACATATCAAACTCATGGCACTAGGCAGTAATGGTTTTTCAACCATTTCCAAGTTAGCGAGCCCTAAAATAGCACCAATTGGCTTAAATACATCATGAGATAGTCACATAAAGTTCAAGAATCCGATATATTAAAGCCGATTATCAATCATCCTTATTGCAAAAAGAACCAGAACATTCCAACCTACAATTCTCCTCATTCCCTGCCGTATCTTGATGACTTTGTCCATGCATGTTTCCACGTGAGTCTTCCCATGCATGAGCCTTGTCCACGCAGACACCATGCCCACCAGCACCACAATAGTCATCAAGAACAAAAGCACGTCCAGTCTTACTTCCCCTCCCGAGCACCCTCCCCATCTCCCGATCATGCACAACACAACTAGTCGAATCAAACATGACGGCGCAACCATCATCCGTCAGCTGACCCACAGAGACCAAATTCGGACGGAGTTGAGGAATATAAAGGGTGTTCGAAAGAGCAATCGATCCAGTATAACCGTTCCCGAGCCATGAACTAGAATAGTGACCCCATTTGCCACTTGAAGGCTCATAGAATCCACCGGACTTAATTTGGCAAAAATAGTACGATCACGGGTCATGTGATTAAATGCGGCGGAATCTAAAAGCCAACGAGAGGACTTACCCTGCAAAATGGTAGTGGCAAAGGCCGAGGAAAGAGCCTCCTGAAGGGCATCCTGCACAAGGCGTCGAATCTGGTCCGGCGTAAGAGAAGCCCCCGAACTGCCACCAGCTGCTGTAGAGCTACCCTCGCCTCCACCAAGGGTCACAGGATACGCTGCCCGTGCCGAATAAGAGGAACCCGTAGACGAGGATGGACGAAGCTTGCCACGTCTACTCAGCGTAGGGCACTCCAGCACAATATGTCCTGATCGCTTACAATAATTGCAAAAATTCTTCTTCTTGCAATGGGTCTGAATGTGACCTGGTTCCCGGCAAAAATGACAGATAAGTTCAGTGGTAGCGGGAGAACCAAACTGAGGCCGAGAAGCAGCAGGAGGGCGGCCAACAGCAAAGGCAGATTCGGAGCCCGAGTTGTCTATCTGAGCTTGACTCTTCAGACGAGTTTCTTCTCTCATCAACTCAGCCACGACATCATCAATCTGAGTAATATTCCGGTGAATCAACGACGCACGAATCGACTCAAATTCAGAGCGAAGTTTGGCCAAGAATTGAAGCACCTGAGTTCGAGATCGTTCGGCGACCACAACAGCAGAAGTTGCAACGGGAACGAGTGAAGCCATCAACAGGTCGTACTCGGTCCAGAGATGGAGACTAGCTTGATAGTAACCACGGATATCTCGATCACCTTGGGCCAAGCGTGTGATCGCTGTCTCTAACTCAAACTGGCGTGATGCACTGTTCTGAGCATACGTGGTACAAAGATGACGCCACATATCACTCGCCGCACTGAACCGCCGAAGACTCAAGCCCGTAGGCATGTCGACGGAACCTAGAAGCCAAGTGATCAAACGAGCATTTCCCTCATTCCAATCCTCGATATCTCGCACAGGAGCATCAGCCTTAGGTTGCTTAGTCTCGCCGGTTAACACAGAGAGAAGGCGCTTCCCAGCTACAAAATTGCGAAAGTGAAATTCCCAAATTGCAAAATTTTTATAGTCAAATTTAATGGAAACCGAATCCATCTTCCCAAGATCCATGATGCCCAAATCGAATGAAAAAACCACCCGAGACACATGCAGCCCACTACACGCACAACAAACAATGGACCCTAATCTGCATCAGAACCAACCCACGACCAAAAAACAGCGGACAAAGAATCCCAAAGCTGCAGCACACCAACACCGCCGTGAGACAACAACGAACTAATTAGAGCTGAGGCTCTGATACCATGTCAATTAGAGCAAACAAACTATGACAAACGCAAGCGATTTAACGTGGTATCCCTGACTAGCAGGACTAATCCACGGGAGAGACGACACTCTCCAAAATATCCACTATGATCGGAATTGCTTAGTTCCATCGGCTGTATCAGCTAACATATATATAGAGTACACGGATGTTAATAGGGTTTAGGATATTTACAAGATGGTACCTATACAAATAAACTTCAACAACTTATACTTCTCTATTTGCTCCATTGTCGATTACACATGCCCCGTTACATCTCTTACTTCTCGAGCCACGCTAGTCTACAAGAAATCGTACCAAGTCATCATAAGTCTTTGGGAGGTATGTGGCAATGTGCGAAGTGGGAGGGAGACGTCGAGAGGATACATCGACAAAGTTGAGAGTTGTCAAATAGCCTGAGCTCTCAGTTTTTAACTAAGTTGCTCTAGATTTGACCAAATCCGAAATGAAAAGAAATTGAATATGTACATTTGATAAGGGATCTAGACTCGGTTGAACCGAACCGACCAGTTAGGTCAGAGCTAGATTAAGACCCATGCATATCTCTCATATTGTGATAGACTTTAAATAAATCTCTCATTCCAATCCACTACCAGAGATGAAAACAATAAAAGCTACATCATTCTTGGAGAATATGGAAAGGCCGATGCAAGGCTACTTATGGACACGTTTTATACATGTCACATGTTTTATACAGGCAACTATTAGCACAGGTGGAGGAATGAAGAATGGCAGAGGCACAGAAGGTTCAAAGATCCGAAGAAGTTCGAAGGTCAATGCCTCACTCTTCCACAGGCCAAGGTCCTCATTCAAGGAGAACAGATGTTTCCCTCTCTAGTGAAGGTATCCTAGTTCGTTTTGACGGGGCAACAAAAATCCCTCAAGGATGTGCAACTGGCTTCGTCAGCTTTTTAGGTGATGGAAATATAACATTTGCAATTGGTAAATTCTATTAGGGCATCTCAGATGCCTATATATCATAATTACTTGCTATTCGTGATGCTATGAAATGGTATCTCACCCACAACTTCTTGACTGTCGTTTTTTGTGGGGACTCTCAATTGGTAATCAAGGATGTGACATCAAAGAAGGCTTCGCATTCAAGAGCGGGAGCTATATTAGAGGAAGTTCACTCTCTCCTTTCCTCCTTCCTATATGTCTCGTGTCTTTTTGCTCCTCGGAGCTTCAACAGAGCTGCCCACTTCGTGGCAAAACATGCTCTTTTATCGGGAGTCCGGTTGCATACAGACTACCGTTTTTTTTTAGGTCTTTCTTGTAATTGTGTTGACCGGCCATGCCTTGGGGGCTTATCTTGGATAAAAAAAATCCACTACAAGAGTTGGGTTGGTTGAGGTGACCTTGGCGTTTGTAATTGCTGATATAAAAGCAAAATCAATATAATGGGCTTGTTAGTTAAGTAAGAAGAGCCAAGTTATTTTAAAAATATTCCAATAAAAATAGTCCAAGCTCAAAAGCAACAATTCATTCATGGTTGATGAAAGAAGCCCAACTGTCGAACAAGCCCGCAGCCGCTTCACAATCAGGATTAAAAAGATGGAAAATATGATCCTCTCCTTTCGTCTCCACCAACTCCACTCTCACTTTACCATTCTGCCCCTCACTTCTCGCCAAACTACGATAGTAAGCTTTCCCTCTGTCGCACAGAATGTCTCTCTCCGCCACGAAAATCGCCACCCGCTGGCAGCCCAGCTCCTCCGCACTTGGCGGGGCTCCGCCCACAAACGGATTGATGTACGGGTCGTCACAGCCTTCGTTCGACGGGCAGACGAACGTCCACCAGTTGTCCACCATCGCTTTCCTCGCTCCGTCCGCCTTCTCCAATCCGATTGGGTCTTTTCCCCAGAAGTAGGGATGGATCATAACTAGGCCGTGAATTTTTACGGCCAGTGAGCTCCGGCACCGACGGAGTGCCAAGTGGTGGATTATGTTAGCGCCGGCGCTATCGCCTGCAAGCATATGGGGTACCGGAATGAGAAATCAATTATTCAAGAAACTAAATAATATACCGATTATGTGGTTCATTAATACAATGTGTGATAGCTCATTTATATGTAGAAGAATAGATTAATTTTTTTATACGTGACAAGAAAGAAATACTGGTTACAGAGATTGATTGAGAAAATATATATCACATTCTCTTTGGTCTAGTGTTAATTAATTCAAACTTGGAAAGAAAAAGACTACAGATCAGGGACAAAATAGTAGGGGAAATGTATATAAGCAATTCATCATGTATATATCACATTCTCCAAATGTTGTAGCGTTTAATTAATTAAACTTGGATAGAAAATGACTCCAAACCGAGCGCTTTGCTTTTGCACCCCGATTCACTGACTGGACAACTAGGTCATCGTGACTTTCAGTCGATGATAGATAATCCGACTTCCGGTCATAGTAATAATTTGAATGTGTAAATTTTTCAATTTGTGAAGTATTTCAAATATATGATAATTTTCTGATAAAATTTACATAAAAATGTAGTAAATATAATTTATATAAGCAAATCATTTCTAACACATCAAAATACTTCATTTGCCATATTGTAACTACTTTATATTTTTCTTAATTAAAATATTAACCGTGTGTCTCCCACTCAACATCATGTTGCCAACTTAGCATTACAATCAAAGAGTTTTGACAGAAAAATTAACAATTAACCAATAATTTTTTTTCTCAAAATAATGACTAATAATTTTAAAAAAATCTAACTAACAAATTATATTTGCTCTATAAAAAAACCTCAACTTGTCGCACGTTACCTGCAAGGAATACTCTCTCGAAGTCCGCATACTCCCGGAGCCACGGCTCGTCAACTTTCCCTCCGCCGCCGGCGAGCCATTCCAGTGCGGCCCACGAATCTTCGTACGCGGCGGGGAGCGGGTTCTCCGGCGCCAATCTATAATCAACCGAGACAGCAACAACTTCTGCCTCCCGTACCAGGCGGTTGAGGCCGTGGTGGTACATGGGCTCCGCCGGCGACGCCACGATGAACGCTCCGCCGTGGTAGTACACCACGACGGGGATCTTCCGTCCTTCGGGCACGGACTTTGGGCGGTAGATTCGGGCTGATAGGTTGGTCGACGATGAGATGACGATGTCTTTGGACAGGACGCCGGTTTCCGGGTCGAACCCGGCGGGTACGGAGTCGGTTCCGGCGTACCGCTCGACGGTTCCGTCGGTGTGGACCCGGAGAAAGGGGAACACGTCTCGGGAGATTTGTCGGGCTGGAGACATTGTGGGAGGGGATTTAGGAGAATGAAGGGAAATGAAATGAAATGAGCAAGGCCATATAATTAGTGTCTTTTATAAGAAAAATAATAAGTAGGATTAGAGCATTCTTTTTCTCGTCCCTTTACGATTAGATTTCTATATGTGCTTCTTGGAATAAAAGCTCGCCCACCTATTTGGATTTCAACATTCAATCCCCAAACATTATTATTATCATTATCGTCTTAACTTAAAATGAGAAATTACTTAACCGTCTTCTTTGTGACAAAATAAATAAATCATATTTCTACCAAAAAAAATAAATAAATCATATAATTTTTTCTCTACCAAAAAAAAAAAAACTGTGATCAAATAGGTATGTAGGATGTTGAGCAAGAATTTCGATCAGGCGGCTACTCCCTCTAAGAGGAGTTTCGATCGGACAGGAGTAGGTGGCAGCATGTGGCGGATGGATTTCGAGAGAGAGAGATATTTTTTTATATTGTTTAATTGTGTTTGTTATCGGCTAACAATGTCAAATAAGAAGGGAAAAGAGATCATTTTAACTTTTAAGTTATAACGAATAAAGTAAAAAATAGGAAGACATTTAGCAACCCTCGAACTATAGTGGTGCTCACATTTTCCTTCTTTTTTGCTATTTAATCCTATCGCGCATTATTAAATGTATCATTTGGTAAATCTATATTTTCTTTCCCATGAATAAGTTAAGAATGCATTGGATTAATGAGTTACGTCTAACTTAATAACCAACAACATAAATCAATTGGTATTCGAGGCGAACTATCGATAATGAACCAAGTTCTGATCCATTAAATCCCTTAGGGGGATAGTTACACCAGACGAATGCACATTTTTCACAAAAATATGCTCCACCAAGTGTATCTGTGTACGTATGAACTACAAATCCAACGAATCGAATAGCATCCACCTTGGTAATGCAAGATTGCGTTCGAGACATTACTCTTGATTAACGTTCTATCCACAACCAAATACAAATAAAATCGTTTTATCGCCTACAAAACGAAGAACACAAACCATAAATGCAATTAGATTCTCAAAATACTTAAAAGGTGACAAATTAAAGAACATCATAACAACTAGGGCTGGCTATTTGGACCGGCACCGGATGAAAAACCGGAAACCGGACCATATAACCCGGACCGAGACCGGACCGGGACCGGATAGTAAACAATCCAATCCAATTTTTGGGCTTAGATTTGAGGTAAAAAACCGGATAAAGACCGGATAAGAGAGCTCAACACCCAAAACTTAAGGGTAATTTGCATAAACGGTCACAAACCTTTACACTTAGTACAAAACTTAACCAACTCCTCACCCTTTTAGGCCTTAGGCCACTCAAATTCCCACAATCTCAATATAAAATCAAGACCGAATTGGGACCGGACCGGGTCAAGACCAGACCGGATCAAGACCGGACTGTATCCAATCCAATCTTCGGTCCTTATATTCTCAAAAAAACCGGACTGGACCGGATCAATTTGGGCCAATTTAACCGGACCGGACCGTATAGCCACCCCTAATAACAACACTAAAATGACCATGGAGAAGCATATAGCCTTGAACCTAAATGCACGTTTTCAATTGAAAAAAATTAAAACTACAATGATTGATTGCCCTTCTGTTAGGTGCCTAGTCTCTTATACTTTAAATATTTAGAATGACTTAACCCAAAATTCATTTTGTTTTATTTTGCTTTATTAAGGACCAAGAAAGGTCAAAGTAATCACTCTGTTGATAGTTGGTGCCATTTGTCAGGCACTCGCCCGCCACGAAAGCCGCTGCTAATATTCCATCAAATATGTGATTTTGTATTCGAGGGAGACGGCACACCTTAATAGATCCCATAATCTTCTTCTTTTTGTATTCTTTTGGCAAAAAATATAGAGTTTTAGCAAAATTGTTATCGATGTTCTGAATTCTCAACAAATTTCTATATTGACGATGAAAATTATATGAATGATAAGTCATTCTTGTTCTCATAATTTTCATTGACGATGAAAATTAATCATTGACCAACGACAATCAAACTTTGTTTGACTATCCAAAATGTGCATGGTGCCTTCGTGTCCTCTATGTAGATGAAAAATAAATTAAAAATTGTAATAGATAAAAACAAAATTAATTTAGTATATATTTGAAATTTATCCTTTTACAATTCTCACTCTCGAATTCTGAAATTCCTAAACATATACAGTTTGGTATAAATGAATTTCATAAAATTTGAGAAATTCATTTTGAAATGAAATAGTTTTGTGTTTGGTATTAAAAATAATTCATTTTCAATTCTAGACTTTGAATTCTATGGATTTAGAACTAGTTATAGCAATTTCGAGGAATTGACATGAAATTTCCAAATGAATTCCACAAGTATTTACTAATTATAACAGAATGACATAATTACCTTCTTTTATTAACTAAATTACTTGTACATATGGCATACCAAACACAAGAATTCATTTGATAATGAATTCTACACGACACATCATTTTATTTCTAAAGATTTGAATATAACATACCAAACATAGGATTTCATTTGACAATGAATTCTATACGATAATTCATTTTACAATGAAATGAATTCTCAATTCATTTGGTAACAAACAGTCTGAAAAAGAAGTTCAAGTCAGGTGGATTCAGTTGTTAGCTGAAAGTTAATTATATCCGAGTAGAAAGATGTCGTCGCTTCCCCGTACAATGTCGCCGTCATCTCCATCATCATCCTGTTCTCCCCCGCCATCTTCTACGACGGCTCCCTGATCTTCCTCTTCTCATCTTCATCATCATCTACATAATCTCTCCGCTGCTTCTCGTCGCCATCGTTACCAACATAATATTGGTCTCCTTCCACGATCTTTGCAGACTGTTCCTCGAATCCATTTGGCACTGTTTTATTATCATTTTTGTTCGTTGGTAATTTCACGTTTTTCAGGAGATTTGAAATCAAAAAAATCTCCTTAAACTTCCAATTGTCGTTGTTGCTGCATCTATGATTGTACAGGAAACACACAAACGATCAACCGAATCATTAGAAGTAATTTTTTATTTATTTTATTTTCTTTATTATTGATGTGTATATGTATACACATCAAAATTATTACGTGTACAAGTTTCAGATATAGGTAAGCATAACTTGTATATTAAGTGTCATGTTCAATCATTCATAAATTATTCACTATAAATTCTTTCAACAACACCACGAATTACTAGATTAAATTGGTTTGCCCTCCACCGAGAGCCTTAACTCTTGCCATTGAAGAAAGCCACCAGCCGCTTGATCAAAATCCCCGCCTTCTCGCTCTCCAAATTGTAGAGGTGGAAGCAATGCCCCTCACCTTCAATCTCAACAAACTCAGCACCTCCCTTCCACCCACTCTTCTCCACTCCTTCATAATAAAGCCGCCCTCTGTCTCTCAGCCCATCTTCACCCGCCACAATAACCATCACCCTCTTGCTGCCCAAACCCATCAGCGACGGCGCCTTCGGTCCGACCGGGTTGATTCGCGGATCATCATTATCCGGACTCGACGGACACACAAACGCCCACATGTTGCCTCCTCCGGGCCGTCGATGGATAACCTCCGATTCAGTGGGCTTGGACCCAGAAAAGTAAGGGCACACCAGAGCAATCCCCGAAAGCCCAACTCCAAGCCCAAATTCCGGGTCCCCAACTGCCATCGCCAGGTTATGGACGATATTACCCCCCGCGCTCTCGCCTGATAATAGGACTCGGTCGAAGTCCACGTGATCGTTCAGCCAGGGCTCGGGCCCGTTTCCGGCCCGGTGAGATACGGCCCAACGGATCCCGGCCCGGGCGTCATCGTACGCCGCTGGGATCGGATGCTCCGGTGCTAGCCTGTACGCGAAGGAAACCACGACGACGCGCGCCTCGGCGGCGAGGCGGGACACGTAGCGGTGGTACTTCCCGCAGAAAGGGGAGGAGATGCAGAACGCGCCGCCGTGGAAGTAGAGTAAGAGAGGGAGTTTCCGGTGGCAGTGAGGAGGGAGGTAAAGGCGGGCGGAGAAGTTGGAGTTGATGACGACGTCCTTGGAGGAGACGCCGCCGCCGCCGACGGAGATGGAGGGAGGGACGAAGTCGGTGTCGCGGAGGCGCTCCACCGTGCCGTCGTCGTAGACTCGAATCGTGCCCGGGAATTCCGTCACTATTTTCCTCTGGTTGGAATCGGAAGAAGCCATTGCTGTTTTCCTTTTTTTCTTGGTGTTGTTTCTAAGACATTAATTTTTGTCTTTATATAAAGCCTTAGTATTGTTGGGAATTTTAGTGGTGTGAATGGAAATAAAAGGGGAAAGTTTCAAGAGAGTCTCTTGAAGTACCATGTTGGTAAGATGTGAGAAGGCATGGCCTCGAATTCGATCGATTTGATGTAATATGTGGTTAGTTGGTTAAATTGGTTTGTGTAACCAAATGAACCAAACCGAGTTGAACCAAATCGAACCGAACCGATGTGGCGGTTGGAATAACCAAACCGGTCCAACTTCCATGAGGCCGAACCAATGCAATGGTTGAAATATTTTAAACGAACCAATGCAATGGTTGGGGTGTAACCACCCATATGAAGAGTTGCCTCCCTTCAATGCATCCCTTCATTCTCTATAAATAGCACCATACCCCCTCTTGTTTTAACAACGAGTTTTACATAGATTTTTCCCGGTACTGAAATTCTGCCAAAATCCAAAACTAGTTTTTTCTGCATTTCTTTTCAAAGAGAAAATAGAGTCAAGTGTGGTTCTCGCCGTTTCGCTGCGTTCGATGGTGTTTCCGGGGTTTGAGGTACCGCTACGCCGGAAAAGGTACGTCCTTTCTATCCTGGGAGGAATCATTCCACAACCTTGGGTACTTGAGGGGAATAAGATTCTTTAAGGAGAGATAGTGAATTCTATCGGCTAGGACGCTTGCATGTGTCTTTACATGTATTCCTTAATCTTATGTGTTTGCTTGTGTTGCAAGAAAATAGTATACGTGAACAATTTCCCAAACAAGTATTCCATCAACAAATATGTTAAGGTGTTGAAGGCCGGGCGCGGTGGTTGTTGTTTCACCATCGATCGCCATTAGCGTGTAAGAAATAGATTGTACAGGCTTGTAACTATTGTCAAGGCTTTGTATATATATACCAGCAACAGCAAGCTATTGTCGGCAAAATTTCGACTTTGTACTAAATATACATGTGGTGCATAATTAATGGCCGGCCGGCTTCTGGTCCACTTTAATTTACTCTAGCTAGAAGATATGATTATTCTACCAAAAAAGGTAGATACTATTACCGAGGCCCAGATGTAGTATTTTTCGATTCGTATTATTTGGTACCAATTATCACATAAATATACCATATGTTACGGTACGCGTGTTATTTGTTGTGTGACATTTGTATGAAATATCACATCTAGATGGATTATAATAAGCGGGTATTGTTGATGTGGTGTTTGCATTCAAATTTTTTTTTTTTTTTACCAATTTTCCCTTCTTAACTTCGTCTCTTTCTGGTTTTGCAGTCAGCGCGTGTGCATACTTGGTCAACATGCATTTGTGTACGATATTAATATATGTACATAGTTGTATACGTCATTTTAATATATCAGGGTGCTTAAGAAATTCTTAGAAATTGGGGTCGGTTAGCATGCCTACCCCAAAGGGGTTGGTGTTTTGACACCGCTTTCTTGATTGGTCAACTTTTACATTAATCATTGACAAGTATTAATGAAAGTAAACATAATAAATGTTCTTTTATTAAATTCAAAGTAAGAATTAAATACACCACATTAATTACTTACTTTTTTTTAAATATAAACCTATACAAAATACTATTCTCTCTCATATCTCTGATTTTTCCTTTCCCAGCAGCCTCCGACCACCAAGTTTCCTCCGACCACCACACTTCGCCGGTGAAATCCCGTCGACAGAATCTCTCCGGCCACCTGATATGTAGTATACTTAGATCTGACATTTGTACCAGTACACTGATATCGCTACCAGTGGAGTGGTATCGCTCCCAGTGTATTGGTAGTGCTACCAGTGCACTGGTATAAATATCATATTTTTAGTTTAAGTGTAGTGGTACAAATATCAGTGGAGTGATACAAAAATCAGATCTGGAAATCGAAAAATCAGATTTGAAAATTGAAAACTCACCGGGAGAGGGGCTTGGGAAGGAGTCGGTCGGAGATTGCTAGAAAAGGAAGGATCAAAGATATGATAGAGAAGGATTAGAGATAGAGGAGAGAATTGCATTTTGTATAGGTTTTGATTTTAAAAAATGAAAGTAATTAATGTGTTGTATTTAATTTTTAATTTGTATTTAATAAGAGTATTAAATTCTATAAGTTGCATTTATTATGTCTACTTTTATTAATACTTCTCAAATGATTAATAAAAAAATTGACCAATAAGGAAGGGGGTGTCAAAAAAACCGACCACCCAAAAGTTATAAAATATGAAAATTTTAAACGGTATTCAATTCAATATGTACTGAGTTTTAAACGTTGTTTTAATGTAATAGTGTGTCATCAAGTCATATTAAATCGTTGTTAGTGTGAAGCATAATTAAGGTAAGAGAGGCAATCAATAGTGGTTCTAGAGATAATTGGGGAAAGAGAGGCAAAGGCAAAGTAGTCATTACCCTAAACAAAATGATAACATAATTAGAAGAAAAAAGACAATAGCTTGTTATTTTGAGAATATCAATTCAGTCCTCTCTTAAAATGTGTCAAAGAATAAGTTGTAGTATTTGTAAATAACAAATATCAAAGGCTAGATCTCTTTTCTAGATCTCCGGCCAAATGTATTAGTGGAGACCAATTATCATACAAAATAACACATCAAACGACCAATGGGCGTTCTGTACGTATGAGTGTACTGCATGCATGGTAATGACCAGGCGTGAAAATTGTATGGGTAGGTCTTAGCGTGCAAGAAATAGACAGGTGGTGGCGTTGTGTACCAGCCAATAAGTCAGGTCTAGGCTTGTGTACCAGCCAATAAGTCAGGTTTAAGCTAGTACCTAGGACCAAGGCTTAGATATTAAGCAAGCTGGTATCAGGGGTAAGAGTAGGTGTGAAAACAGAACCCGATCTGAATAATCTGTCCGATCAATTTGGCCTGCAACTTGAATTGACTAAAATTCAATAACCCGTAATCCACCCGATCTGCAACCCGATTGATCCGCAACTCGATTAACCTACAATCCGACTGACCCGCAACCCGATTAACCCGAATCCAATTGACCCGCAACCCGATTAAGCCAACAACGCGATTGACCCGAACCCGACTAACCCATGACCTGGCCGACTAACCCGAACTCTACCCAATCCACTTGAATAATTATTATATTATATAAGGCATAGTTTTTCAAAATGAAGTTTTTCATTCTAAAGTTAAACCAATTTTTTTTTTCAATTCGTATAGGGAATTTAAAAACATGAAACTCACTTGATATTATGTATTTTAATAAGATTACAAAAATTAAAATATGAAGATCACTTGAACACTAAGTTCTTTAACAAAATTAAAAAATCAAATAAGAAATATAAAATCAACACAAATGTCAATATTGATATTGAAGATCATAATTGATATCATGGACAATAATAATATAATATATATAAATTAAAATTTTGGTTAATTTAACTATTCAACAAAGTTATCAATTAAATATAAATAGAGTAAATTAATTTATTTGGTAATTTGATGATTTTAAAAGTAAAGAGAATTAGGTGTTTTCAACTTTTTTGGGAAGAGAAAGAAGAGGAAAATTTGGTGCTTTGTATTTTTTAGAAAAGAAACAAGAGGGAAGTTTTGATTTTGATTTTTGAGAAGAGAAAAAATTTGGAAAGTTTGGTTCTTTTGATTATGAAAAGAGAAATTTTGTGTTTTCAACTTTTTGAAGAAAGAAGGAAAAGGAAAATTTAGTTCTTTCAATTTATGAAAGAGAAAAAGGAGGGAAAATTGATTGTTTCTAATATATGGAAGGACAAAGAAGGAGAATTTTAATTTTTTTTTCTTTTTTTGTGAAAAAAAAGAAAAAGAAAATTTAGTGTTTTCAACTTTTTGGTTTTTCTAAAATTTAGCCTTTAACATATGAATTTTTAGGTTTTATATAGAGGGCATGACTAATTAACTATATTATGCTCTTATATGGAATGATTATTTGACTATATTAGATTTGAAAATCTATAATAAGTTATCTTATCTTCAATCTATTATCACTCGAATTATATCAAATGCATGTTATTTTACATTATAAATCATATACTTAATTACTTATAGATTATATGCTTAATCAAGTTTTTTTTTTCTCGATAAGTTGCTAATCTCATTAAGCTCCTCTGGCAAAATCCAGTATCGAATTACAACCAATTAACAGAAAAAGAAGACTCTACTAACACCCCCTTATAGCTACCTATACTTAAGCCCTCTGCATTACACCTGAGCACAGATTAAACGCAGTAAGAAAATCAGAATGACTAACCCCAAATAGACTAACATCAGCCTTAAAATTTGCTATAAGTTTCTCGACAGAAGTCTTGTTTCCACCAAAAATTCTGCAGCATCGTTCTCTCCAAATTGCAGCAAGCAGCCAGCACCAGCAGAATCCAATCACAGGCCCCTGGGTTTGTGTTTTCAATAGCCCCACAGCTGCTCCCAACCACGATTCCCACCTTCGATCACCAGGCATAGGACAGCCCTGCAAAACCACCATAGCAACCTGTCTCGTATATTCACACTCAAAGAACAAATGGTCACGCGTTTCACAATTACTGGAGCAAAGTACACAGCTAGAGTCCACCGACATCCCCCAACGAAGCAACTTATCTCTAGTGATAATTCTGTCTTTTATGACAAGCCAGGAGAGGAATCTATTGCTAGGAATAGTATATTTTGTCCAAAGAAGCCGCCACCAATTTACTGCAGGTTGCTTACTCCGCAAGGACTTCCAAACAACTGTAATTTTGTATCTCGGTAACAGTTTTCCTTCCCAAGACACTTCACCCCTGCCTTCCACCATCAATCTGTACTGAAACCAAGATCGAACTCTAAGCATCTTCCTCCAAATCCAGGAACCACATTGTGTCGCCTTCAGGTCCCATAAAGAGTTCCTTTTGATTTTATACTCATATGCCCAGGCTACCCAGAAAGATCCCCCCTGCATCAAGAGCAGCCAAAGTAATCTTCCAGCAGAAGCAACATTCCAAACAACAAGATCTTTAAGACCTAAACCACCCTCCTGTTTTGGAATGGTGATCAGATTCCAATCCACCTTCGCCCTCCCAGATTCACTTCCATGCCACAGGAAATCAGAACAAAGTTTCTGAACTCTCGTGACAACACATTTAGGTAGAATGAAAATGCCTAGCCAATATTGCAACACTGGGTAAATTACCGAGGAAATCAGCTCTAATCTACCAGCATAGGTAAGTTTTCGAGACCTCCAGGAGTGAAACTTAATCAAGTTTTTGGTTCTAAACTTAGACAAAACCATGTTTAGAGTATAACAAATATCCTCTATGTTTTGGAAATCAAAGTTTGAATTTAATTCATAATTAAATATAGTAGCAAAATCATAACTCATAATAATATACGATTAGGGTATAAGGTATATGGTTTAGGGTATAGCAAAGATCCCTTTTAATTTATGTTTTGAAAATCAAAGTCTGAATTTCACTTTAAATGAACTATAGCAGCAAAATCGTAACTCATAATGATATATGGTTAGGGTATTAGGATATATTAGGTGGGAGCGGTTACAGTGAGTACTACTTTTGTAGTAATCACCGTGGCTACTAAGGGTAGGAATGGTATTCAGGTGCTTATTGTTTTGGTAGTGATGCTAAAATTTATTGGTATTTACATTGGGTAGGAATGGTATTCTGGTGCTTATTGTTTTGGTAGTGATGCTAAATTTTATTGGTAGTGTTTACATTGGGTAGGAATGGTAGTTTGGTGCTTATTATTTTGGTAGTTAACTAGTTATGCTAAATTTTATTGGTAGTGTTTACATTGTGTTATTAGTGTATATCTGTTTCGATGGATTGGTATTCAATATTGAAAATGAGTTGCTTGACCACTTCCAGAAATACCAATATCATTATAGAAATAAAACAAGAAATCAATGCCAAAACATAAAAAAAAAAAAATTGTACCAATACAACCAATCAAGACGAACCAATACAACTACGGAAAAATAGTACCATTACACGGCAAAAACTACCAATATAAACAATCTATACCATTATAAGAATCAAACCAATACCAAAATCAACAAACACAACTACTACAATAAAAACAAAACAATACCATACCATAAATCAAATCACTACCACTGTCCAAATAAATACCATTCCACACCAACATAAAAACCACTACAAGAAACAAATGAATACCAAAATAAAAACAAACCCAATACCATATCAAAACTGAACCGATCGAAGATGGATTGGAGAAGACTTGCACCCTGGTCCTCCTCTGTCTATGCAAATCAAACAAAATGGCGTAGTGTTGTATCGATATCATCTAAGTTGAAGGAACAAGAAGAAGGGGGTTGTCAATTGATCATTTCCAAACTCTCTTCCACTGCATTTAAATAGAGACCTACACAAAGCCCTTCATATAACGTAAAAGATCAATCACCAATTCACTAATACATTAGTCATGGCGGCACTAGTACTACTACTGTCCATCTTTCTTCTTCTGCTGACGATGACGACGATCGCCTCCTCCGAAGAGGAGGATCCATACAAGTGGGGTTGTCGGAAAGGGCACGGAGGAGTTGACGAGGAGATGGCGGCCACGACGATGCAGGCTATCCTCGACAATATGGTCGCTACACTGCCGTATAGAAGTGAGGGGAGAGGATGATGGAGAGTGAGCGGTCGGCGGGGAGGGGAAGGGAGAGAGAGAGAAGGGAGGGGTGGACGGCCGATGGTGGGAAGGGAGTAGCGGTAGGATTTGCCTACAATATATAGAATAATCAGGTGTGATATATTATTATTTCTAAAACTAACCCTAATTAATTATAACGGTTAGATTAAAAATAATGGAAATGAATGGTAGGGATGTAGGTTGCCACGGTGACAACCATTTATTTAGTTGCCACCTTAACTCATCCCATGGTTAGGGTATACCAAATATCACTTTTTAATTTATGTTCTAAAAACTAAAATATGATTTTTACTTTAAATTAACTATAGTAGCAATTTAGATTTTTCCCCAATAAGTTCACTAACATTAAGATAAATAAAAACATAAATTTTGAAAACCCCAAATGTATAATTAAAGTTCACTACACCACTTTCCCCCACAAGTTAGATTTCTCCCCACTTTTCCTTCCCCAATTTAGATTTCCATCCAAAAACTTCCCCATTTCCTCCTCCCTCCTAGAAATTCCTCATTCCCTCCCCCTCCAAATTAGATTTCCCTCACAAAATTTTCCCATTTCCTCCACCCCACAATTTTACTTATATATTTTTATGATACATTATATAATTTATGGTTGGATTAGGACTATTAGATGAAAAAATAAAAATGTGCGTGTACATCACCATAACTATTAACTAGTGTGCTTTACTGATTTATGATTAATTACATGACAAGTTTGCAAGTTATACAATATGATTCAATTTTTTTAACTTCAATAAGTACATATTACATATACGATGTGGAAAGAAATAGTCTAAAAATTATGATTTTTTAAAGAAATATGTTTATAAAATGTGCAAATTGCAGTTACGAGTAGGAAGTACGTAACTCAATGCGCTGACCCAAAAACCCGCAACCCGAACTGCGCGCAACCCGCAACCCGATTGACCCAGAACCCGACTACCCCGAAACCCGATTGACCCGTAGTCCTACTAAGCCGCAACCCTACTAACCCGAACCCGCTGAACCGGTAAAGCGATGAATCTGAAACCCGACTAACCGGTAACCCGATTGAACCCAACCTGAACCAGCCAGATTGACACCTTAAGACATAGTTTTGTGCGAATGAGTGGGTACTGCATTCATGGTACATTCATGACTAAGCTAGGAGTGTTAAAGTATTGGTGTCTCGACTCTCGAAGTATAAATCGAACTTTTATCATAACGTTAAAGTTAAAAGTTCAGTTTGTATACCATAAAAAAATTGTACATTTGTCCAAACTATGGAAAACTATAATTTTGTGTACGGTCACAATATTTACCTAAATAATTTTAGTAGTCATTCTATTAATTTTGTGCTTGGATGGTTTGCTAATTTTGAGATAATGTTATTGAATTAATATTGTTTTGGGTATTTTTAGAAGTTTTGGATACCAAAAGGTAATTAAAAGTAAGAATAAATTTGGGTTGGATGGAAAACTGGAAAGACGAATTTTTCAGGAGATGTATCAGAGATTTTTTCGGAGCCATTTTTGGCAGATTGCACCTATGTTAAATTCTATTAATCATCGATTCAGGTAGTTTTGGCTTTACAACCATTTGCTCCAGCAGGTTATGTTAGAAACAGAACAACAACCAAGAATGAGGTTACCGAATCTGGAGCTTAGTCGCGGACTAGGTCGCTCTCTTTAACACGTTCACGGCACTGCCCTCGAAGCGCACGACAGACTAGAAACCGGTCGTCTCTAGGATAAAAACAGCTCCTCTCGTATACTCGGTGGTTTTGTGCAAAAACTGAAGCTCTCTGAACACTCTCTCTTATTGTGTTTCTGCTCGTTTGTGTTGTATTTAGAGGGGCTGGGGAGGCGGCTATTTATAGGAGCCGAACCCCTAGGAATATACCCTCTTACTTGGAGAATAAGTCGGATTAATTAAGGAAGACAATTATTCTGCTGGATTATCCTTCGAATATTCCTTTTAATCGATTATCCTCTTCCAACTCGTATAAGTCTAGGATACAGAATAACCTATTAATAATTAATTAATTTTGTTCGGAATTTCTCTAAAAATATATAAAGTCTCAAGCCAACCAACAGGCCGGTCGGTCAGTCGGCGCGTGTGTGTGTGGTGATCCGTTAGGTCCTCCTTCTCCCACAAAAGTGGGTCACCCCAAGGGGCATGCCCTTAGGAGAGAGACTCCTATCTTTATACACATTTCACCAAAGTAAAACTACCAATGTGGTAGTTTTTCCTCCTTGAGACTCTATAGCTTTAAAAACTATTCATATCCCCATTCATTTCCAACAGGTTACGGCGGCTGCCAAAAGACATATACTTGAGACGGAGACAAGTAAAAATAGAAGAAGTCAGGACATTAGATGGGAAAATCCCCCTCAAGTTTGGGTGTCCATGAATTCGGATGGTTTAGTGGTCAATGGCCAAGCGGCAACGGGTGGAATCTTGCGAGGGGAGGATGGAAGAATGATCAAAGCCTTTGCCATGAATTTGGGAGAAACTTCCATCACTAGAGCGGAGCTAGAGGGAATTGTTCAAGGGATGCGTTTGGCGTGGGAACAAGGCTATAGGAAAGTTATGGTGCAAACCGATTCACAGATTGCGATCTATTTGATCAGGGAAGCTGCAGATCGGCATCCTCACTTTCTTTTGGTACAAGAAGCGCGTCGTTTGCTCGCTTGTGACTGGCAAGTTCAGTTGATTCATGTCTTTAGAGAAGGAAACGTTGTGGTTGATTACCTTGCTTTAGTTGGTCATAGCTTACCTTTTGGTTTCCATTTTATTGAGGGGCATTACCCGCTCCTGAACTACTGGTTGTTTTTTTATTTGATCGGGGTGGAAACACCGTGTTTGGTTAATATATAACGGTTGGAGTACGCGTAGCACTCCGTTTCGTACAAAAAAATATTGTGATTACAGACAACAACCCCTTTTCAAATATATATTCATCACAACCGTACAAAGAAAAACCGTCGAGTTAATTGCATGGTTGGTCACTGAGATTACAAAAAACGTTCAAGTTTGGTCACTCGAAATATTTAAATCCATTGATAGTACTTCAGTTTACTGAAATAGTTCATGTTGGTCACTCTCTGTTCAACTCCGTTAACTTTGGATGATGTGGCAGTCAACTCTCAAAGTTGACTGTTAACTTAGTGACGTGACAATTAATAAATAATAAATAAAATATAATTTAATCTATTTTAATGTCCAACTCATTTTTACCATAAAATAAATAACCAAAATAATATTATAATTATTAATTACCAAATTAAAAGAGGCGCCCGACACCACATCCTTCCCCGCAATCACTTCTTCTCCACTCTTCCTCCTCAATTCCCTCCGCCATGAGGTCTTATAGATCATTGTGAACCCCGAATCAAATCCTCCTCCTCCCCTGCCGTCTCCAGTTCCGACCCTTCCTCCTTCGCCGAATCTCCACCACCACCTCCTGCTACGAGTCGACCGCCGCCCATCTCCTTTCAATTTGATAATTATTCAACTCAAGCTTTCGTTGCATCCCTCTGGCCTATGCACACACAGATCTCTGCTTTGTCCTCTCCTATCTGCCTTGAAATCATCGACTTTGCCCTTACCTGCTTCTCCCTTTTGCACGCCACCCACACTGTTGCGGCTTCCTTATCATCGGAACTCAGCCACATCCCCAAATTCCTTCTTCCCTCTCCCTGGTACTGTCACACTCAACAAATCCCACATCCCTTCTTCCCTCTAACGGTTTCTATCTCACCCAACAAACCCCAAATCCCTCTCTCTGCATCCACCAACCCACTTATCCTCCTCCACTCTCCGCAGAATCTCAAATACCCACAACCCCACCACATAGCATCCCTTCAATTTGATAATTATAACAATTATTTATTTTATTTTATTTATTATGGTAAAAATGAGTTGGTCATTAAAAGAGATTAATTTTTATTTCATTTATTATTTCTTAATTGCCACGTCACTAAGGTAACGGTCAACTTTGAGAGTTGACTGTCACATCAGCCAAAGTTAACGGAGTTAGACGGAGAGTGACCAAACATGAATGATTTCAGTAAACTGAAGTACCATCAATAGATTTAAATATTTCGAGTGACCAAAGTTAAATGTTTTTTGAAATCTCAGTGACCAACCATGCAATTAATCCGAAACCCGTCCAACAACAAATCCATACAGTTCAATCAACAAGCAAAGCCAACTAGAAACCCACAACGAAAATGAAACAAGCAACGAAAGGAAACAAACATTGGCGATCGAATTCCATAGTCATACATCAAGGAAGTATAGTTACGGATTAATTGGTGCAATTGAAGAAAGCCGCCATCCTCTTGATCAAAGCTCTAGCCTTCTCACCATCCAAATCGTACAAGTGGAAGCCATGCCCTTCCCCTTCCGTCTCAAAAACCTCTCTCACTCCCACCCATCCACTCCGCCCCAACGTTTCGTAGTAAAGCCGTCCTCTATCTCTCAGCAAATCCTTCTCCGCCACGCAGACCAGCACCCTCCTGCAGCCCAGGCCCACCAGTCCCGGCCCACCGGGAGCCTCCGGGTTGACCCGCGGGTCGTCGTTGTCCGGGTTCGACGGGCAAATAAACGGCCACAACTTGTCCGCCGCAGCCCTCACTTCGGGTTGTGGAAAACTAGGTTCGGAACCAATGGGCTTGGACCCCCAGAAGTACGGATGCACCAAAGCAGCCCCAAACAAAAGTCGACGGTGAAGGCCCATCGCCAAGTTATGGACGATATTAGCGCCGGCACTATCGCCTACTAAAAAAACCCGGCCGAAATCCGCGTGTTCGTTTAACCACGGATCGGGCCCGCATCGGGCCCGATGAGATTCGGCCCAGTTAAGGCCCGCGCGGGAGTCGTGGTACGCGGCTGGGATTGGGTTCTCGGGGGCCAGCCTGTAGTCGAACGAAACGACGACGGGTTGGGATTCGGCGGCGAGGCGGGACACGTAGCGGTGGTACTTGGCGCAGAAGGCGGAGGCGACGACGAAGGCGCCGCCGTGGAAGTAGAGCAGGAGAGGCAGTTTTTTTTGGTGGGCGGCGGGGCGATGACGGCGGGGGAGGTAGAGGCGGGCGGAGAAGTTGGATGACGGGACGATGACGACGTCCTTGGAGGAGACTCCGTCGGCGTCGGGGGAGGGCGGGGCGAAGTCGGTGTCGCGGAGGCGGTCCACGGTGCCGTCGTCGTAGACGCGGATGACGCCGGGGAATTCCGTCACTACATTGCGTTGGATGGAACTGGAGGGAGCCATTTTCTTTTTTCAGGGAGGCTTGTGATGAAGTTTGAAGATGGAGAACTTGATGCATGTGTCCTTGTTCCCATATATACACTTTGTTTCAGTATTTCCAGCTTCATCCATTTCAAACAAAACCTGGCCGCCATGGTTACGCAATGTATTTTCAAGTTCCACGAGTTTCTCATGATCATAATTATATGATACCTAATGCATATATATCCGAGGAAGTCGAGAAGTAGGGCGTGGAATTCTTTGGGTAGGCGGTCCTACGTACCACAAATGTAGAGGTGGCGTTGTACCTGCTAACCTAGGTGGAAAATATACTATAATTAATTTCTATTTTCGCGCTAGATGTGTAAGCTAGCTGCGTAGCTGGTATCATCATAGCAAATAATCACGGTTCTTAACTTCTTATGAGAGGGTGCTTGGTTGGTGAGTGGTGATTCCTCGCTCGAAATCGAGAACCGTAATTATAGCTCCAAAGAGTGACGAACCCAAAGGCTTTAGGTGTGTCGCAGACGTTAGTGGCCGGGCCAGACAAGGGTGTTTATTCATATTAGAAAAAATCAACTATATTTCAACATTAAATGAAATAAAAAATCAACAGCAGAATATTCAATATTTTTACAATTACATAATAATAGTTCGACTCACACCACTTATCACGAACAACGAAGAGATTTCATATTCTGAAAATATTGTAGAACACATTCCTTGTGCAAACTAGCACGCAACTCTTGTTCAATATATGTCACCAACTTATCGTTTATCCGATTTTGAATATAGTTTTTTGTATATTCATGGGTAAAAATTATCTTCCCACACTTATATATGCAACGTAACATACAAATAACTGTCAACTTGAGAACTAAATAAATAGATAGATACGGTTTGTGCTTATTTGTTTTCACTTTTTTCTAACTCGTCAACCCTTTATAAGTTTTTAAACATGCCATCTAATGGTAGATAAAATAATACATGAATTCAACTTATGACCTAGAAATATCATAAGATTTGGGGTAATTGGTATGAATCGTACTAGTATCGACAGGGGAAAAAAACCGTTGGGAACTTCTTATGGGAACAATAATAGTTGTAGGTTTAATTTTAGAACTAACTTATTATTTTAAATAAAGAATCGTAAGATTTATTAGAAACTCATCAAGTGAAGATTGTAAGGAAGATTGTTTAGTATTAGTTGGTCAAGTGTAATTCCCCAAACTTACTTTTCCCTTTGTAAATTTTTGCTGCACCTCCAAGCCAAGGGGGGGTGCAAGGACCCCCAACCTAATGAGTGCCTCCGCCACTGCCAGACATACGCTCCTACTAATTAAGTTGAGGTTTTCTAATGATGACTTATGTGAAATGATTGTATCTTACGAGCAAAGACGTTATATTTGTTGGGATTTTGATGGTGTGAATGGAAATAAAAGGGGAAAGATCAAAGAGAATCTCTTGAAGTACTATGTTGGTAACCCATGGGAAAGCGTGGCCGCGAATTCGGTCGATTGGATGTAATATGTTGGTAATCGGCAATATTGGTTTGTGTAACCAACCGGACCAAACCGAGTTGAGCCAAATCGAACCGATGTGGCGGTTGGAATAACCAAACCGTTCCAACTATCATGGGCCGAACTGATACAATGGTTCATTATTTTAAAATGAACCAATGTGTTGGTTGAGGTGTAACCACCCATATGAAGAGTCGCCTTCCACCCCTTAATTCATTTTCTATAAATAACACATAACCCCCTCTGATTTTGACAGACATTTTCCGGTACCAAAACTGTCAAACCGGGGTGCTCAATTAGTACGATATTGTCCGCTTTGGGCCAAGCCCACACGAATTTACTCTTGGGTTCCTACCCAAAAGGCCTCTTACTAATGAGCTTGGTGGGCACTAATATACTAGGGTCCCTTCCCTTGTATTACCGATGTGGTACTTGGATTGTCCCATAACAATCCTCCCTCAAGACAAGGACCACGAACTTCGTGTCCTCACCTCAGCGATTATCTCGATCTGCCATACACCTTGTATCGATGGGCTTCTTAGTACAAGGATTTTCCCAGACGCAGAACTATCTTTGATCTGCCAAATCAAACGCGGATCTCCTTTGATCCGCCAAACCAGATGTAGCCCAAACGTGGATCTCTCGTGGATTCACCAAACAGACACAGATCTCCTTTGACCCACTAGACAAACGCAGATCTTAAATCGCAAGACCACCGAATGAGGGTCCCACCAAACTGACGTCCACCGCCCGAACCAGACTCTTATACCACTCGTCATAACCAGGGTGCTTAATTAGTACGATATTGTCCGCTTTGGGCCAAGCCCGAACAGTTTTACTCTTCGGTGTCCTCCCCAAAAGGCCTCGTACTAATGAGCTTGGTAGATACTAATATACAAGGGTCCCTTCCCTTGTATTACAGATGTGGTACTTGGATTGTCCCATAACAAAAACTTTGCCAAAATCCAAAACTAGTTTCCTGCATTCTTTTCAAAGAGAAAATCGAGTCAAGTGTGGTTCTCGCCGGTTCACTACGTTCGATGGTTTCCGGGGTTTGAGGTACCTAGAGGTGGCAATTAGGATCCAAATCCATGAATCCAATCCAATCCATCCACCAAATTATCCACCTAATCCAATCCATTTAAATCCAATCCATTTGATCCAAATCCAATTGGATTGGTGGATTCATGGATCAATCCATGGATCCAAATGGCAAATTACGATTTGGTACCTATATTTTTTATATTTTATATTTTGGTACCTAAAATTTATATTTTATACGAAAAATATCATTGGAAAATTACATTTTGGTACCTAAAAATTTTCATTATGACATTTTAGTACCTAAACTTTTCAAAATTTACATTTTGGTCCAAGCCTTGGATGTCATTTGGATTCATGGATCAATCCACCAATCCATTTGATCCAATCCATGAATCCACCAATCCATTGGATCCAATCCATTCGATCAATGGATCCACCAATCCAATCCACGAATCCGCGAATCCGATCCAATTGCCACCTCTAGAGGTACCACTACGCCGGAAAAGGTACGTTCTATCCTGGAAGGAATCATTCCATAACCTTGGGTACTAGAGGAGACTAAGATTCCTTAAGGAGAGACAATGAATTATGACGGCTAGGACGCTTGCATGTGTATTTGTATGATTTTGTGATCTTATATGTTTCTTGTGTTGATTACATGACCTTAATTTGTTACTTGTTTTGCAAGAAAATAGTATACGTGAACAATTTCCACAGCAATATCTTACAACGGAAGATAGCTGCAAGTTATGTGAAAGAGAGCCCGAGCGATCAATGCTCACCATTCTTCGAGAATATTGCCCATTTTCAAGGGCAATATGGGCGGTGCTCCTTTACAAAGAATCAGACATCATGTTTTTCGAGTTGGATCTTCAACAATGGGTGCATTTCTACATTTTGAGATGGAGTTATGTTATCATATTTTTAAGACATCATACTTTCATGCGTAAATATAGTAATATAAAGACATGTCGACTAGGGATGGCAAACCAGATCCGCCTCGGTGGATTTTATCCGATCCGACCTATAATGGGGCGGATAAAATCCGAACCGTATTTGAACGGGGCGAATCTCGATCCGCTCCGCCGTTTAAACAAATCGGATATGGATCTCGACGCCTAACCTGCTCTGCCCTGTCGATTAAGCATCTGTGAAGCCAAAAAGAGACTTCCACATCCACTCCCAGGCAACTAATCTTCCAAAGAGAATTCTCTCCGCAAAACCCATTAACCCAATCTCGCCGTCCCAACCGTTGTGCCTCTAACTATTCATCTTCTTCCCCAATTTCCATCTCCTCTTTATGGCTTTATCGAGTATTGAATTGAAGATGAGAGAGGGCTCTCATATAACTACGCCTTTCTTCTTCTTCTTCTTCTTCTTCTTCTTCTTCTTCTTCTTCTTCTTCTTCTTCTTCTTCTTCTTCCGAGTTTCGACAACGTCGTTGGAGGGGAAAGAGAATAAAGACATGAAAGCTCACATATTTCGACTTTCTAGCAAGGAGGTCAGCAACAATTACAGGGGTGAGGTATATATAAATCCTTCTTGCCCTAGTTTTCTACTTTCTTTGGTCTATTTTGATTGTTTACTGTGGCGAGTTTTGTTTAGCTGCTGCAAAATTATAACGAACTGTTTCTTCACCAACTATAAGCGCTACAAACCACTGGAATTATTGATATGAATTACAAAACCCTTCCTCAACTAGATAAAAAATAGAAACTTTCAATCAACTAGAGCAATGGGCACAATAGCAATTCTGCAATCTCCATTGAAGTTCAATCAAAATGCATAGATTGAAACCAAAAGAGTTAGGTAAGAGTTTTAGTAAAGTCACCTATTTGTGAAAAGCATCCCAGCAAAGAAGCTGCCAAAGCACAGAAACACTGTCCATTTCCTTGAATACAAGAGCTTTTTCGCACACAGCTCTCTAGCTAACCACAATTGTGTTTAGTTTTGTTTGGGTCCTGCAAAATTGCTACAAGTTTGGCGGCTTCTACTTATGCAAGATTGAATTACTCTTATTAGCTAATTAAACCCTACCCATCTTACAATTAGGAACGGACAAAGAGGGACCTCAAATTGTACAAGACATAGAGGGGCCTCAAACTGAATCCGTTGTTCTGAATGTGGAGGGAACAACTTCCCAACCTCAATCTGATCCGGCTAAAGGCCCTCTACCTGATGTTATTCATGTTGTTGATGAAGCCCCACCGAAACTGATGAGATGGAGAAGCGCAAGGGTCCTACGTCTGGTAAGTTATTCTCGGAGTGGTGGAAACACTACAACAAGCTAACAGTGGATGGCAAGCCAAAAGCTGAGTGTAAGTATTGCAAGAAGAAGCTGGTTGGAGACCCGTCAAAGGGAACAACTCATTTGAAGAATCATTACTATCTGTGTCCTAAAGCGAAGCGGCCTGGAGATATAAAACAACAACTCCTGCAAGGAAATCTGAATAAGGATAAATTCCATTTGACGCCGCTCAACTTTAGTCAAGAGAACTCTAGAAAAGAACTGGCTAGGACAATTATAAGGCATGAGTACCCTCTATCGATCGTGGAGCATGAAGGTTTTAGGAGTTACAGCATGAGTTTGAATCCATGCTTTAAGATGGTGTGTCGAAACACTATAAAGAAAGATTGCCTTGGCATTTATGATCTAGAAAAACAAGTTGCAATGGAGCTTTTGAGGAAGAACGAAGGTCGAGTGTCAATTACCACAGATATGTGGACATCTTCTCAAAAGAAGGGTTTCATGGCAGTGACTGCACACTATATCGATATTAATTGGACTTTACAAAGTCAAATTATCAGGTACTTTTTGGTTTTCATAGCTAGCTAGTACGTATTCCCTTATTACAGTACATGATTGCTTGTGATTACTACTTAAAGATGGTCTTCTTGCTAAACTGATCTCAAATCAACTAATCAAGTAAAAGATGGAAAGAAGGGAAAAAGTGGTCTTGTGTAAGTCAGATGCTCTTCCTACTTTTGATTAGTACTTCATTACTTGTATTGCAGCAAATCGCAATTTGCTTATGAAGATAGTACCTACTTAATGCCACGAGTAAATATCAAATTACTTGTGATTAGCTAGCTAGCGTTTACTTGTACTGCTATTTAAGTTTTTCAAATTCCCAATGTGTTTGGGAATTTCCTTTATGTGCACTTTGTTCCCTTGGTCCTTTATGTACTACTATCTTGTGTTAGTATACATAAAGAGATATGATGTGATTAATTGTACTGCTGCCCAGTATGTGATTACTTGTGAAATACTACTTTTGCTTACTGCCTTTTAACTACTTAGGAGAACATGTACCCAAAAATGTACTACTGCATTTTAATGTGATTAGTTGTACTGCTGCCTTCTGATTACTACTGCCCGCTCTCATTATTTGATTACTTGTTACTACTATTTAAGTTTAATTAAATTGTTAATTGTGTCGTCTTTGATTTACATGTTCATTTATGTATCTACCCCTCACACTAGTGAAGTCCTTTGTGAAGCTTTGTTTGATTGTTTACTGGATTGGAACCTCGATCATAAATTATCAGCTGTCACAGTTGATAACTGTTCGACGAATGACACAATGATGAATCGACTGATCGAGAAGCTTCCTTTAGAGTCTCTCTTGGACAATGGAAGTATGATCCATATGAGGTGTTGTGAACACATATTGAATATTGTTTTCAAAGAAGTTCTTAAGGTGATTGGAGATGGCATAGAAAGAATTAGAGAGAGTGTTAATTTCTGGCTGGCGACACTTAAGAGATGGGAGAAGTTTGTGAAGACTACTCACTAGCTAGAGGCTGCACGTGTGATTCGTAATCAAGGTGGTAAGAAGCTTGTACTTGACTGTGACACTAGATGGAATTCAACTTATTTGATGTTGAATATTACTTCGGGGTATAAAGAAGTTTTTAATCGGTTAAAGAATCGGGAGCCAAAGTACAAGTGCTTGCCTACCGAGGGTGATTGGAAGTTGACAAAAGAGATTTGTGGTAAGCTTATGAAGTTTTATAGTGCCACTGTCCTTTTCTCTGGCACTAAATATCCAACTGCCAACTTATGTTTTGAAGTTATTTGTGAGCTTAAGATTGCTTTAAGGCAGTGGTGTGCTTGTGGAACTAAAATCATTGAGATTATGGCAATGAACATGTTGGAAAAGTTTGACAAGTATTGGTCTGAGGTGCATTCTTTGATGGGGGTTGCAGCTATACTTGATCCAAGGTATAAAACTGAAATAATGGATTGCTACTTTCCTGAGATTTATGGTGAGGATAGTGAGTGGCAGATGGAGAAGATGATTAGTATATGTTGTAAGCTAGTGAAGACTACGAAGAGAAGGAAAAAGAGCAAGATAAGGTAAATGATGGGGTTCAAATGGACAGTTCAGGAGCTGCTGCAAGTCAAAAAGAATCATCAACCAAATTTGCTCTATATGCTTCTTGAAAGGAAAGGGAAGCCAACTAGATCGGAGCTGGATTGTTACTTGGAAGATGGAATTATACTCAATACACCTGATTTTGATGTTTTGTGTTGGTGGAAGTCAAATAGAAGTAAATATCCTATATTACATATGGTTGCAAGTAGGGCTGCAAATGAGCCAAGCCGCTCGCGAGCAACTCGGCGTTCGAATCGGAAAAAACTCGTTCGACACTCGACTCGTTGTTTAACAAGCCGGCTCGCGAGCTAGCTCGTTAGTAAACGAGTCAAGCTTGAGCTAGGCCATGCTCGACTTGATAAGCTCGTGAGCTAGCTTGACTCGGTGGCTTGTTGAGCTAAGTCGTGAGCTGGCTTGTTTAAAGCTTGTGGAAGGATTAATTACTTTTCTGAACATGAGAATTATCTTATTAATAAGGATGTGTATGGAAGTTAGATGTTATTTTTAGTTTTTAAGGTTCTTTTTATCATTTTTAATTTCTAATGTTCTTATTTGTACACATTTTTCAGCAAGAATGATTTCAAATCGAGCTTATCTTGAGCCGAGCTTGTACTCAGCTTGACAAGCTGTGTTAATGAGCATTTACCGAGCTTTATCGAGCCGAGCTCGAGCTGGATTATTTTTAATCGAGTCGAGCTCGAGCTCGAGCTGGATGATGAAATTTCGAGTTCGAGCCGAGCTCGAGCTAAAAAATTTATAAACGAGCCGAGCTCAAGCTCAGCAAAAACTCGACTCGACTCGGCTCGTTTGCAGCCCTAGTTGCAAGGGACGTTTTGGCGATTCCTGCCTCTATGGTGGCATCGGAATCTGCTTTTAGCACTAGTGGTAGGGTGATTTCTTCTCATCGAAGTAGGTTGGATCCAGATATTATAGAATGGTTGATGTGTGCTCAAAGCTGGCTGCGTTCTACTTCCATAGCTAAAGGTAATCACTATCATAATTCCAAATGATTTTTCCTTCACGTATACATGATTTAGGACTCTTTCTAACTGTTTTATATATGAATGTAGCTGGTTCCACTGTAGAGAAGGCCTCACATGGTACAATACTTGAGGATTCTGATGGAGAGGAAAAGAATGATCTTGAGGTATTGATTCCATGGCATTTTACTTAACAATTGCAATGGTATTTGGCTGCTCCATGAATGTTTGGTTGTTTTCTTTTCATTTGCACTTACAATCTTACATCTGTGTTTGCCTTGTTCATGTTTTATGCATATGTACTTGCAGGTCAATGATACTGACCCACTAAAATACAACACCAAATTGCGACCAAGTGTAATCGCTGTTCGGAAATGCAGTAAGTGGCAAGCTCTATTTGTCAATCCGGGGCCTAGATCTACTGCCTACTCCGTGATTATTTATTATCTAGCAAACTAAGTCGAGTGATTGTGGTTTTAACTAAAAGCAGTAAGAAAGAAGGAAATGGTTCAGTTTTCTAAAGCAAGGGAAGAGTCACTCGGGAATGAGTCCCCCTAGCTCCTTAGTTAGGTTACAGTTGTAATTACTTTTGGTTGCTTTACTGTTGATTATACTGCGGAAGATCCGACAGTAGCTTGGAATCTCTTAAGCTGACCAAGCCCTCTCAGTCAAACTACCCGGCAGACGACTAGTCTTCACCGGAATAGAAAGCTGAGGCTATGAATACACAACTCCACTACTAGAACTGAATTCCAGTACAAAGCAGTGAATCGACTAACTCTCGTATAATCGATTGAAGAAGCTCTAACAACCTAACTAGATTCTATCTATCTCAGATTGCAGCAGAAACCAATAAAAGATGATCAGGCTTTAATTGAATCAATCAAAACACTTCAATCGATTATAATCAAACAATATCACAATCCAAACGTCGTTACCACAATGATCCCTAACACATAGAACTAGGGTTCTTCATACCCAAGTGAGAGAGGGTTCTACTCCATAGAGGGAGAGAGGAAAATAGCAAACAAAGCAGTCATACTCATCAAGATGGGAAGAATCTGCTCCGAGATGATGATCTTCACTCCAAGGATTGATGAAACCCAGCTCCAAAACCACTCTTAGGGGGTGTTCTTTGCACTTTCTCTCTCTAGGGCTCTGTTTTTGCTCCAGAAAATCAATTCCCTCTCCTTTGGCTCGAAATTGTGTTAAAACCCAGAATTTCCCGACCACACGGCCGTGTGACTTTCCAGTCTGCTCGTGCGGATGTGAAAACGCCGCGTTTCAATTAGTGGTCTTCAGGCACGCTGCACGGCCAGAAGCACACGACCGTGTGGATTTCCAGTCTGACCGTGTGAGCTCCCTGGACTTTCCACACGACCACAAGGGGTCCAATACACGGCCACTGTGGCTTGGCCGCGTAATGGGATTCCACACGGCCACACTACACGACCGTGTGGCTGGTAGGTCTGGCCGTGTGGATTCCTCAGCTCCTCGCCAGACGTCCAACTTTCGCCCAATCGACCCAAAACTCTCTCCCAAACCTCCAATCACGTAATAGGACCTGAAATAACACAAACGAGAACAACCTAGCGTGAAATCAGCCTAATATACGAGAAATGAGGCTCAAACGGCATAAGAAGGGTGGATAAAAACATGTGTATATATCAAGTCATCAAATTCCCCCACACTTAACCGTTTGCTTGTCCCCAAGCAAACCAAGTGGTATACAAGGTAAGCTCAACATATTTCAATCATACCAACTTTGGGGACAAATCATAGGCACAGAACACGTGAATCATACTGGCTTTTGATCATTGACAAATGGACAACTCAACAACAACCTAGACAACCACCACAGAGGACATTCGAGTGCAGCAAAATCAGGTAAAGAAAGAGGAATCCTTTCTGTTCACCAAGCAACATAGACTTGACTCAACCACTTGATCTAGACAGTCATCGCATGCATCAAACTCAAGACCTCAGAATCAAGACCAAGCCATCTAGGTCCTCACTGGGGTAAAAAGCATAAAGAACAAGGAAATGAATTGCTCACTCTCGACCAGTGGGGTCATGACACTTTGATGCGAAAAATGCGCATGCTTATTCTCTCAAATCCTAACGTCTCTTCACCATGATGGCAGCCTCTAAATGTTAGAGTTCACACAAGGGATGTCACCACTAACTAATCCGGAGGTCTTAGACACAGATTCAAGTGACTGGCTAGGGTCTTGGACATGGGGAAAAAGCCTTTTAGGTGGTGGAAGTATTCATAGCACAAGGTTCCACAGTTCCAAACCCAACACATTCACAACCAATCAAACAAGTAACTTTCTTTCTGCCATTCTGCATTACTCAAATTCTCTAGAGCACAAGAGCGAAGGAGGTCACAAAAATGTTAGTATTTCCAAGCCAGACTGCTAAGAAACACTACTTAATGAGCATGCTTCAGATTTTTGGGTAGTGGCTCTCTTTTGCTTTCATTCATTTTTTTCTTTTTTTTTGTTCATTTTTTTCATTTCTTGAGAGAACCACCACTTCTGCACATTTTTCAAACACATGCCCAATTTTTAAGTATTACCTCCAACCCTCACATTATATTTAGCAGAAACAGCAGAGAACATGCAAAAACCACTTTGTGGAACCTTCTAAGAGATTCAAAAGGGTGATTTTCCATTGTAGACCGAAAGAAAAGTACACGGCTCAAAGGGATGACTAGGGGGGTATGACACACCAGGACAGTCAATTTGGTCATGGGCTAATCCTATGCCTCCATCATCTTAGCTAGTGGTAACGTGAATGCTACACATCATGGACGAGGGATCTATCGCACAAGAAAGAAACGAGCAGGCTCAAATCTCACATGGCTACCTATATGTTCTATCTCTTATTCTGATTCCCTGAACTAGATGCATAAACGACTGTTAAGTGCAAGTGATCAATTCAAGTCACACTTGGTAAGTAAACAGTTGAAAAACTGAACCCCTACACAATCCTACTGCACGTCTCAATCATCATCATAGGTTGTCCTAGTTACAATCAAGTTGTCATACATTAATTCAAAAGCCATTCGATTCACCAATCAAACCCACAGTGCCAATATGATCATGCAAACCTTAGTACTTGGAGCCCTCACATCTCGAGATTTGGACAGTGGACTAGGCTCCAAGCACACATATATAGATTCCAACCAATACAAAGCACCCCCCCACACTTAAGATCGACATTGCCCTCAATGGAGCAGAGGGAAAGAGAAGGGGAACGATGTTACCGGGTGGAAATACTGCCGGGAGACTGGAAGTGGACCAGTCAGCGAGAAACAGATGGAACGACGGAACAATTCTGCATGAAGGGAACATGAAGAACACACTAGCACACTGTGCGTTAGGGATCAGAGTTAGCCCAGATGGCCACAAAGCAGACAATCCGCAAAAGAAAGAAAAAGAACAAAAAACAAACGACAGACTCAGTTCAAGCTCCGCACACACATGGAGAAACAAGAAAAGTCTTAAACAAAAACACACTCGAAGGGGCGACGAGTACAGACTACTCGTCGCCAAGGTTGTCAAGGTCGATGTCGTCCATGAATGCATCATCACCGGCTGGCGGGGGTGGAAGTGGAGAGTCCTCCCAGGGATTCCTCCAGACTGGTTGTTCGCCCGGTATCAGCTGGAGCAGGTGATGCTGGACCTCCTGTATACGCCGAGACCGGCCCCGCTCCCTCTCGATGTGAGCAAGGGTTACCCCATGCTGGGCCTCCATGCGGTCGAGGCGCTCATCATAGGCAGCCATCCGGGTATTATACTCGGCCTAGTGAGCCGAGTACTGCTGCTGGAACTGGTGAGTGAAGTAGTACTGGGATGGAAAAGTGGAGCTGCCACCCCCGTACTCAAAGGTGGTCTAGTGGTGGGCATCAACAGCGTCCACATCATCGGGGTGGACATCCTCAGTGGCATCACCCTCCGGAACCTCCTGATTCTCGCAGGGAGTGGTGGAGCTGGAAACCCCGCGATCCACTTGACGCCGTGCTCGACTCGGAGCAGATGCATCTTTGAGATCGTGTCTTCGCCGGAGACACAAGTGTCCCCCCAGCTCTGTGCAACCCTGCAGTGGGATTTGGAAGTAGGTGGCCAGGCGGGTGATGAGGGGGGTGCAGTGGAGGGTCCCCAGTTGAACAACACTCTTGTCCAGAGTCCTTGCCACCACAGAGCCCAGGTGGAGATGATGATTCGCCGTGCGGATGGACTGGATGAAGTACATGGACCTCCTGGTGAGGGTGATGGCACTGTCCCCAGCTGGGGTGAAGGACTTCCCTAGCAGGTGGTGGAGAATGCGGTTATCGAGCTGCAGGGTGCTAGCCTTCGTCCGCCCTGCATGGGGGTGCACATCCACAATAAAGTAGGCAACTTAAGGTTCACATCCATAGCAAACACACCATCAAAGCACATCATTAAGGGCCCTAACTGGCTCCCACCAAATGGTATGAAAAACTGGCATTTCATCGAACACCTTGTGTCTACTTTTAAGTTAAGCATAGAATGGGCATAATCCTAGCACACAAGGGCTCAATCAAGCATGAGAAACATTGCCCAACACAATCCACACATAATCTAAGCCTTCCCCTCAATCAATTGCACACAAGTCACACATTTCAAAGTGATTCTCTAAACATACACCCTAACACCCAATTCTCCACAATGGACAAGGTAAAGGGCAAAATCAAACCTGGAGACACAAGTAGAGGTGTAGAGGGATGATGAGGGGAAGGCAATGGAAGCGACGGAAACCCGAAAATCTGCCCGGAAATGCTCGTCGAAGCCTCGCCGGAAATCGCCTCCGGTGACCCAAATCGCCCCAAAAGCAAGGTAAATGCCGAAAAGGAGGAGGGAAGATTGGGTTGGGTAGTGGTTTGGTGAAAAACCGACCAAAAATGGCAAGAAATCGCCAAAAAAAATTCAAAAATCGTGGTTTTCCGGCGAGGGGTGGGTGATTTTCCGGCAGCGCGGCCGTGTGGGCCAAATTTATAGGCGCCCGGGTCGGCCACACGGTCGTGTGGACTGGGTTTTTGCCCGTGTAGCGTCGAGAAATCCACACGGGCTGGCAGTTTTTTTCACATGGCCGTGTAGAGGACCCCTGCTGGCCGTGTGGAAATCACAGGGCCTTCACACGGCCAAAGGCCAATTCCACACGGCTGTGTGGCATTTAGGCCTGGCCGTGTGGAATTCTAGAGCCCCGAATTCGGCCTGTTTTCGCGCAAAATCGACATTCGAACCTTGGACAACACCTCAAGACTCAAAAACACAATAAATCAAAAAGAAAAAGGAAAGGAAATGAAAACCTAGGTGGGGTTGCCTCCCCACAAGCGCTTCTTTACCGTCTTTTAGCTGGACGCCAGTAGAGGAACTAAGGGTCCTCGAGCTTGATCAGCAGCTCTGCGCGCTCGACAGCACCTCCCAAGTATAACTTTAGGAGGTGGCCATTCACCTTGAATGGCTCAGTTTGAGCATTGCTGATCTCCACCGCACCGTGCGGGAGAACTTGGGTGACCGTGAAGGGTCCCGACCACCTCGAACGTAGCTTGCCAGGGAAGAGTTTCAGGCATGCATTGAAGAGCAGAACACGATCACCTACCTGAAAATCATTCGGGCCCCTCAACCGAGCGTCGTGGAATGCTTGGTTCGCTCTTTGTAGAGCAGGGTGTTCTCATAGGCGTGGTAATGCCATTCTTCCAACTCCAGTAGCTGCAACTTACGTTCAGTACCTGCAACACTCAAATCCAGGTTTAGCATCTTAAGGGCCCAGAAGGCCTTGTGCTCTAGCTCTACTGGCAAATGACACGCCTTCCCATAGACAAGCCTATAGGGTGAAGTGCCAATCGGGTTTTTGTAGGTTGTCCTATACTCGCAAAGAGCATCATCGAGCTTGGTGGACCAATCCTTGCGGGAATGATCCACCGTCTTTTCAATTATTCTTTTAAGCTCCCGGTTCGTCAGCTCGGCTTGCCCATTTGACTGGGGATGGTAAGCCACCGACACCTGATGCTTAACACCATAGCGAGAGAGGAGCGTAGAGAATTTCCCTTGAAAATGGGTTCCTCTATCACTAATGATGGCGCGAGGTGTCCTGAACCAGGAGAGCAGTTGCTTCAAAAATGGGCAGACCCGTCTTGCATCATTGGTGGGCATGGCTTGAGCTTCTGCCCACCTCGAGACGTAGTCTACTGCAACCAGTATGTACAAATTGCCAAAGGATTGAGGGAATGGGCCCATGAAATCGATGCCCCAAACATCAAAAATCGCTGTCCACCAATGTCATCGCCAGCAATCGCTCGCCCGGGAAGGAGTCATTGATCTCTTCCACGAAGTTGTCCACCGGAGGGGCTTCCAACCATGATAGATGATCTGCAGCAACATTCTCGGCTCCCTTCTTGTCCCGGATCTCTATATCAAATTCCTGCAGAAGCAGGATCCAGCGAATGAGCCTAGGCTTTGCATCAGCCTTGCTCATCAGATAACGAATCGCCGAGTGATCTGTGTAGACCACCACATGGGAGAGCACCAGATATGGTCGGAACTTATCAAATGCATACACCACAGCGAGGAGCCCCTTCTCAGTGGTGGTGTAATTCTCCTGTGCATCGTTCAAGGTCTTCGACGCGTAGTAAATGGGATGGAAGTGCTTCTCGTGTCTCTGACCCAGAACTGCTCCGACTGCATAGTCACTCGCATTGCACATCAGCTCAAAGGGAAGAGTCCAGTCAGGAGTCACCATGATGTGTGCATGGGTAAGCTTCTCCTTCAATGTCTCGAATGCCGCTGTGCACTCAGAAGTGAACTGGAATGGTGCATCCTTCTCCAGCAGCTTGGTCAGAGGTAGGGCAATCTTCGAGAAATCTTTAATGAAAAGCCTGCATGGCCCAGAAAGCTGCGAATCCCCTTCACAGAAATGGGAGGTAGCTTACTGATCGTCTCAATCTTCACGCGATGTACCTTGATCCCCTACTTGGAGATCTTGTGCCCGAGCACAATCCCCTCACGGACCATAAAATGGCACTTCTCCCAGCTGAGTGCCAGATTAGTCTCCTCGCACCTCTTTAGAACGAGTTCCAGGTTATGGAGACAATGAGTGAAGGAGTCTCCATAAACCGAGAAGTCATCCATGAAGACTTCCATGATCTCTCCGACCAGTCGGTCAAAGATCGCCAGCATGCATCTCTGGAAGGTTGTCGGTGCATTACACAGCCCGAATGGAATCCTCCGGTAAGCAAAGGTACCGAAGGGGTAAGTGAATGTGGTCTTCGCTTGATCCTCTAGTGTGATAGGAATCTGGAAATAACCAGACATGCCATCCAGGAAGCAATAAAACTCATGGCCAGCCAACCTCTCCAGCATCTGATCAATGAAAGGTAGGGGAAAGTGGTCTTTCCTGGTGGCATCGTTCAGGCGTCGGTAATCGATGCAGACTCTCCAGCCAGTCACGGTCCGCATCGGGATCAAGTCGTTCTTCTCATTCGGGACCACAGTCATCCCGCCTTTCTTCGGGACCACCTGAGTGGGGCTGACCCACTTGCTATCAGATATAGCAAAGATGATCCCTGCATCCATTAGCTTCACAATCTCTGCCCGGACCAGTGCCTACAAGTTGGGAGACAATCTCCGATGTGGCTGCCTGACTAGCTTAACCTCATCCTCCATCAGAATTTTGTGGGAGCAGAAGGATGGACTAATGCCTCTGATATCTGTTATCTTCCACGTCATGGCCCGGGCATACTTCTGCAGCAGAGCCACCAGCCTATTCTTCTGCTCGGGTGTCAGATCCGAGCTGATAATAACCGGGAGCTTATTCCCCTCCCGAAGAAATGCATACTCCAGGTGAGGGGGGAGGGGCTTAAGCTCCAGCTCTAGTGGCTCCTCCAATGATGTGGCGATCCAGGGCGAGATAGGGATCGGCTTGAATGGTATCTCTCGCCCCTCGATCGCGACCTCGTCTAGCTCCGCGAGTTGCTCCTCCATCTACAACTCCTGTGATGCCTGTTCCCCTAGTAAAAGACAACACTCGAGGAAATCGTCAGTACCCGCACTCGTGATGGCGAGTGCGGTCTCTAAATCAGCAATAACATCACAGTAGTCTAGATCATCATGGAGCTGGGGGTGTTTCATATTATCAGAAATAGTGAAGATGATTTGTTCACCCCCAGCTCGCAAAATCAATTTTCCATCATTCACATCAATGAGCGCCTTAGCGGTGGCGAGAAAAGGTCTACCCAATATTAAAGGCACATCCACATCCTCATTTATGTCCAAAATCACAAAATCAACAGGATATGAGAATGGCCCTACTGCGACTATCAAGTCCTCTGCAATGCCCCTAGGATGCACAATGGATCTATCAGCAAGTTGAATGCTCATCCTAGTATCACTGGGTTCACCTAGGCCTAGCTTTTTAAACAGTTTATATGGTAAAACTCCATGGGTCTTTTCGCTTCTCTGGTAGTTTGTTCTGCAGGATGGCAGAACACTCCTCGTTGAGCATCACCGTGACAGCTCCCCAAGCTTCCTCTTATTGGTGAGGAGATCCTTCATGAACTTGGCATACTTGGGCATCTTCGATAATGCCTCCACGAAGGGCATGCTTATGTTTACCTGCTTCAGCATTGCCATGAACTTGGCAAACTCAGTCTCCAGTCGGTCTTTGTGCAACCGAGTAGGAAAGGGAAGCCGCGGTACATACTCCTTCACCACTGGTTGCGGCTTAGGAGCAGGCACCTCAACCTCCTTCTCCATTTCCTCCTTATTCGCTGGAAGTGCCGAAGCAGGGGTCTTTCTCTCTCTCTTGTGCCCGAACAGGTGGATCAACAGTCATCTTGCCACTCCTGGTAGTAATGGCATTGCAATGCTCATTGGGGTCCTGCGGATGAGGGATGGTCTGACCGAGTAAAGTACCAGAAGTCCTCTGGGCTACAGCCTAGGCCACACTCCCAAGCTGGGTCTGGATATCCCGCAGCACAGCCTGCGTGTTTCTCTGGCCAGCTTCTAGCTCCAAGGATTTATCTCAAGCTTTCTCCATGAACTGCTCGATATTATTGAACTTGTTTTCACTGGAGGTGGCCAGAGAACTCACCAGATCTCGCAATTCCGCCATCGGATCACTCTGTACTGGGGTTGCGGGGGCTGCCCCTGACTGATGAAATGGCCACACTTGTGACTGAAGTGGAATTGGCCCCTATCTGGGAGGGTAGAGAGGCCGCTGCGGCTGCTGAAATTGCCTTTGTCTGGGCTGGTAAGGAGGCCTCTGGAAGCCTGGTGGTCCCTAGGGACTGGTGGTCTAGAATTGGCCCCAACCCAGGAGAAGTTGGGATGCTGGCGCCACCCCTCGTTGTAAGTGTTGTTGTAGGGGTCAAAACGCCTGGCATTGCCGATGAAGTCCACCTGCTCCTGGGGAGTAGACGACTCCCTCATCGCCTAACAGTCATCCACGGTGTGATGGGAGCTTTCACACCACTGGCAAGTGCATCGCCGGCTGCTGTCCTGTACCTGAAATCATCCCAGAGCGATCGATGGCTAAAACTAGTTCCGATACCACCTGCACCAAATCAGACGACTAGGTGGCTACAGCATGCACACCCCACCCTGGTGCTCATCTCGATCTCCTCGCAGTTCCCCAATCATAGCCCTACTCTGCCATCTCTTTAAAAAGTTGATTCATCTGTGTCGGTGTCTTAGTGAGCATATTCCCGCCGCAAACCGAGTAAATCAGCTGCTTGTCTTCCGGGAAGAGGGCATGGTAGAAGGTGCCCACCTTGAAGGCGTCAGTAAAACCATGGTTGGGACACTTGAGGAAGTGACTGGTGTATCTCTCCCAAGCATCCCGAATGGTCTCATCTTCATCCTGAGTAAAGTGGGTAATTTGCTTCTGCAGGTCCGTCGTCTTGGGCGGAGGATGGTAGCGGGTGAGGAACTTGTCCGCCAGGTTGGCGAACGTGGTGATCGAGCCTGGAGGTCAAGTGTCCAGCCACTCCTTGGATTGCCCCTCCAGAGTAAATGGAAAGTACCTCAGCTGGATGGCATCAGCTGGAACCCCATTGATCTTGATCCCATCGATGAGCTCGTGGAATCGCCTCAGGTGTGATCCCCCTCCTTGCCACGGAATACCACCGAACCGCGCAGCATGGTGATGACAGAGGTGCTCACCTCAAAGTTATTTGCTGGAACATGAGAGTGCTGAATGGGCGACCTCATGTCCGCGGCTCTGGCGGTCCAGTAATACCCCATGGTTTGCTCCTCGAATGACCACATCATGGTCCTGTGGGTCACCCATTTCTTCCTCCTTGGAGATTTGCAGATGTGCTAGAGCTTCCTCCGCAGCCAGTCGCGCCTTTAACGCCCGCTTGAAGTTCCTACAAGTCCGTTCAAGCTCTTGGTCTAATGATAGTAAATCTTCCGACAGGCTACGGGTCATGCACTACCTGCACACAGAATGCAAACACAACCCGTGAAGGCACAAAGGTGGAAGAGAGAGAATGCAGTAAAGCAAAAGCTAGAGTAACAAACTTTCACGTTTCCACAATAACCTAGAAGTCCCCGGCAACGGCGCCAAAAACTTGACACGCTAAAACACAACACCAAACTGCGACCAAGTGTAATCGCAGTCCGGAAATGAAGTAAGTGGCAAGCTCTATTTTTCAACCTAGGGCCTAGATCTACTGCCTACTCCATGATTATTTATTATCTAGCAAACTAAGTCGAGTGATTGTGGTTTTAACTAAAAGCAGTAAGAAAGCAGGAAATGATTCGGTTTTCTAAAGCAAGGGAAGAGTTACTCGGGAATGAGTCTCCCTAGCTCCTTAGTTAGGTCACAGTTGTAATTACTTTTGGTTGCTTTACTGTTGATTATACTGCGGAAGATCCGACAGTAGCTTGGAATCTCTTAAGCTGACCAAGCCCTCTCAGTCAAACTACCCGGCAGGCGACTAGTCTTCACCGGAATAGAAAGCTGAGGCTATGAACACAGAACTCCACTACTGGAACCGAATTCCAGTACAAAGTAGTGAATCGACTAACTCTCGTATAATCGATTCACTACTACCGATTGAAGAAGCTCTAACAATCTAATCAGATTCTATCTATCTCAGGTTGCAGCAGAAACCAATAAAAGATGACAGGCTTCAATTGACTCAATCAAAACACTTCAATCGATTATAATCAAACAATATCACAATCCAAATATCGTTATCACAATGATCCCTAACACATAGAACTAGGGTTCTTCATACCTAAGTGAGAGAGGGTTCTACTCCATAGAGGGAGAGAGGGAAACAACAAACAAAGCAGTCATACTCATCAAGATGGGAAGAATTTGCTCTGGGATGATGATCTTCACTCCAAGGATGATTTCCAAGCTTGATTGATGAAACCCAGCTCCAAAACCAATCTTAGGGGGTATTCTTTGCACTTTCTCTCTCTAGGGCTCTGTTTTTGCTCCAGAAAATCAATTCCCTCTCCTTTGGCTCGAAATTGGGTTAAAACCCAAAATTTTCCGACCACACGGCCGTGTGGCTTTCCAGTATGTCTGTGTGGATGTGAAAATGCCACGTTTCAATTAGTGGTCTTCAGACACGTTGCATGGCCAGAAGCACACGGCCGTGTGGATTTCCAGTCTGACCGTGTGAGCTCCGTGGACTTTCCACACGGCCACAAGGGGTCCAATACACGGTCAGTGTGGCTTGGCCGCGTAATGGGATTCCACACGGCCACACCATACGGCCGTGTGGCTGCTAGGTCTGGCCGTGTGGATTCCTCAGCTCCTCGCCAGACGTCCAACTTTCGCCCAATCGACCCGAAACTCGCTCCCAAATCTCCAATCACGTACTAGGACCTGAAATAATACAAACGAGAACAACCTAGCGTGAAATCGGCCTAAGATACTAGAGATGAGGCTCAAACGACATAAGAATGATGGATAAAAACATGTGTATATATCAAGTCATCAGATACTCAAAGTTAGGGGAGGTTGGAGAGGATTTGTTTGCTGTTTTGGAGACTTGGGAAAGCTTGTTGGTTGCTGCATCTGCATATGTACGTGCAGCAACTGTTCTGTTTTATGCATTTGTTTCCTTTTCAATTGCACTTACAATCTTACATCTGTGTTTGCCTTGTTCATGTTTTATGTATATGTATTGCATGCTAATGATACTCAAAGTTACGGGAGGCTGGAGAGGATTTGTTTGCTGTTCTAGAGACTTTGGAAAGCTTGCTTCCGGCTGCAACTGTTGAAAGTCATAATGAAGTTTGAACTTTCTAGATTTTTCAACTAATCAACTTCTAATGTTTTTATGAATTCTTATGGTTTGTGCAACATCCTTTTGGATTCGGATTTCAGTTCTTAGAGGGGGCTTGAGAGATGATTTTGGTTGATGATGAATGGAGTTTGCAATTTGAATTTTCATTATGGATTGTATGTTATATTACAAGTTAAGTTGAATGATGATGCAAAATCAAAGGTTGGGGACTAAAAATGGGATAGGGTACAGGCCTGGTATACGATGCATTAGTTATATTACAGGTTGGAAAATTAAAATGGGGCAGGTTGGGTTTTACCCGCCCCGTGCGGGGCACATTCTGAGTCAGAAAACAACGATCCGTTGTGGGTCGCGGGCAGGGCGAGGCGACGGGTTAGAATGCAGGGCAGAGCAGGGGTCTAGGGGTACCCGCCCCAAACATGACCCGTTGCCATTCCTAATGTCGCTCGTCCACTATACTAAGATCACGACAACAGGCTACATTATGAGCAAGGCAATTATCGCTTTATCATATCTTTTTCTACGACTTCGAAAGGGCTCCAATTGCTCGTGCAAAGTTGGCTGGAATCATAGGAGGTTTGAAACTTATCTTGGAAATAGGGGGCTTAGAATGTTGTTATTCAGAAGGACTCATTTATAGCCAAGACTCTTATTAAAACTAAGACAGCTAAACTCCTTATGTGTGTGTAACCGAGACTTGAAATCGGTTATATATCTCGCGGGTTAATGGCATGGTTGGTCACTGAGATTACAAAAAACGTTCAAGTTTGGTCACTAGAAATATTTAAATCCATTGGTGGTACTTCAGTTTACTGAAATCGTTCACGTTTGGTCACTCTCCATCCAATTCCGTTAACTTTTGCTTACGTGGTGTCCAACTCTAAAAGTTTACCGTTAAATGTGTGACGTGGCATTTTAAAAATAATAAAATTAAATTTTAAAAATTTCCAGCTCATTTCTAATTATTAAAAATAAAATTATAAACTATTAAAATTAAGAACAAAGGGAAACAGGGAAAACAACACCGGCGGGCTCCCTAGCAAGCGGCGGCTGGCCTACTCGCAAAAACCTCCGATCAAAAGAAGGGCTTCGCCGGAGAGTCTCGTTTTCCATTCTCCATTACTACTCCCCCCGCGTGCGAGCTACTCGATCTCAACGTCGCTGCATCTTCCGTCCGATCGATTACCCCCTGCATTTTCCAATCAGGCGGCTGAAAATTCCTAGGCGGGAAGTTGGCATCATGTATAACTAAATGTAGACATTAATTAATCGTGTTCTTTACTTAATTCCTACAGCCATTAGGTTCTACATATATCCCATAGTTTTTGCGAGGACCACCAGCAACTCCGACAGCTTCATCCGGCCGGTCCAAGTTGCCTCCGCCGGCTTCACAACTGAAGACGTTTTATGGTTACAGCAACCTTCTTTAAAATCACCATGATAGCTAGATTCTAACAGATAGATAGGAAAAGAAGGGATTGGTGTAATGATGTGTTGCTGTAATTGAAACTATTGTAAAATCGTGACAGCTTGGCCGAACCACCCCAGACTATTATAGGAAAAGAAGGGGTTGGTGTAATGACGTAGTGCCAGCTTTGATCATGCGCAGTTCCACCGCCCGCCGGTGCTGTTTTCCTCCGATTCCGCTGTTTTTCTTTGTTCTTAATTTTAATAGTTTTTTTTTTGAACTGACGGAGCGCTTAAAGGGCGCCCCAACCTTTATCCATTAACAAATCTAGGAGTTTGAATTCCCAAAGTATCAAACAACAGCCAGTACGCAAGCCTACTAGACGGCGTATAAAAAACATGGACTCCAACGCCCAAAGAATGGCCAAGAGATGCTAGGTAGTCTACAACAAAATTAGCTTCACGATAAACATGAGCTATCTTAACTTGCCATGGCCTGGATAGCCACTGTATAATCTCAAAGACATGCCTGAAGTGTGGATTTAGGTGTGGCGGACTCTATGAACGAAACTGCTATAGTGGAGTCCGTTTGTAGAAGAACTTTCCTAGCCCCAAGTTCCCAGGTGAGCCGCAGCCCTTGCACAATCCCAGCCAGCTCTGCACTTGTGATGGAGCCCCCGCCAAGTTTCACTGAAAATTATCTGATGTGGCGACCGTCGTCTCCCCTCACAACGCCCCCATCTGCCGTGCTAGAAGGAGAGTGGATGACCGAACCGTCAGTGTTCAGGCAGACCCAGCCCGCTTCAGGAGGCTGCCAGTTAATTAAATGTCTCTCTCGGGGGCCCCCTCCCCCAAGAGTTTGTCTCTCCTTCTCGAATGTTGCAGTAACCTGCTTCTTCAGCTGTTTTGATTGAAACTGGATTTGTGCAAAGGAATTCAACTCATCTTGGAACACGTAGCTATTCCGGTTCTTCCACAGGAGCCAGCACGTACCAGCAAAAAGAGTAGGATCCACGATATTACTTCGGCCAGAAAGGTAGTGTAGCATCCAGTGGTGTTGGTCTTGGGCGAAGAAGTTCTCGTCGGGTTCCGAGTCAAGGAGGTCCGCACAGGTGGCTCGAGCAAATGGACAATCTCGAATGACATGCATCGTCGTTTTAGGGCCGCCACCACAGATCTTGCACGTCGTACTAGCTGTCAGATGTCTTCTGCTCCTCTCTGAATTCGTGAGCAACCTGTCATGTAATGCTAGCCATAGGAAAGTTTTGACTCTCTGAATCGTCGGAACTTGCCAAATGGAACGCCAGGATGGTCGTGACATCTGCGGTGTAGCTGCCTCATCGTCAGCTCGTACGCCATCTTAACGGAGAATTCTCCATTAGCCGTCAGCCTCCAGCAACGTACGTCGGGTGCTTCTCCTCTAGGGATGGGGTGAAGCGCAACCTGCGCAGCCAAATCAGCTGGTAAGTAATGGGAAATATACGGCATGTTCCACTCACCGTGTAGGACAAGATCCGCCACTCCAAGGTCGAGGGCTTCCGCTGGGAGGTTCGAAGCAAAAGCCTGCAGCGGATCCCAATCCTTCAGCCACCTCTCTGTCCAAAATTTTGTCGTCTTGCCATCCTTCACGTTCCAAATGGTGCCCTCGTCAAGAAGGTGCCAGACTCTAATTACACCCCTCCAGAGATTTGAAAGTCGGCCCGTCGTTCTAGGATAGATGCACCTGTACGTCCCTGCATATATTTAGATAAGACAACACGAGCCCAAAGTTCGTTAGGGTTGGTGCGGAGGCGCCAGGCAATTTTCATCATGAACTCCTCGTTCGTACGCGTCGCACTACGGAGACCAAGGCCTCCCTCCTCCTTCGGTCTGCAAAGTGTATCCCAATCTACCAAATGCACCTTCCGACCACTTTCAGTGCTCCCCCAGATGAATCCTCGGATTTTCTTATCAACATACTCTCTCACACTTGCCGGCAGAAAGGAGGTCTGCATAGCGTAGGTTGGGAGAGATGCTAGAACCGACTGAGCAAGCATGACCCTTGCTGCAAGAGACATAGTCTGCGCCTTCCATCCTGCCAGCCGGGAGTCTATACGATCAATTAAGTCGGTGTAGGTTGCTTTAGAAATGCGATCATGGATAACTGGCACTCCCAAGTAGCGTCCCAGGTTCCCTGTCTGAGGGATATCCAGAGCGGCACTAAGACTGGCCTTCCTGGTCGCGAGAAATTTCCCCGAGAAATAGACTCTGGACTTAGGCTTGCTTATCTATTGACCCGAAGCGTGACTAAACTTCTCGAAGTATTCCCCAATGGCATCTACCTGATCCCGAGTCGCCTCCCCAAATAAGATGAGATCGTCTGCGAAGAAAAGATGGGACAAATCTGGACTGTTCTTGTTAAGCTTGATCGGCTTCCAACGATTATTGCGAACAGAGTCAATAATCAGGTGTCCCAATCGCTCCATACACAAAGTGAACAGATATGGCAAAAGTGGGCACCCCTGACGGAGACCCCTTGACGAGAAGAACTGATCTGTAAGGCCTCTGTTCCACTGGATCTACATTGACGTGAAGGTAATACACGCCATTGTAGCCTCCACGAAACGCTCAGAGCTCCCACCGCTTGAAGAGTGTCTCTCACAAATCCCCATCTAATGTGATCATATGCTTTAGCGAGATCCACTTTGACCACCATCCAACCCTTGGCCCCCTTTTTTGCTCGCAACGAATGGATTACCTCCTAGAGAATGCATATTGATAGACCGATAATTACACATGTTTTCACCCCTATTCTGAAGCCATTTGAGATGTGGATTCAGTGTTTTAAGCCGATTTCACGCTAGGGTGTGTGTTTATGTCATATTTCAGGACCCGGCGTTGGAATCGAGGCGGAGAAATGAGTTCTGGGTCGAAAGGAGCGAAGTTGGGACAAAGTGGGCTGCAGGAGGAAAATACCCGGTCAAGTTGCCAAATACCCGACCGGGTATTTATTATTTTGGGGCGCCCGAGAAACAGAGAGGGGCCCGGGCAAAAGGCCAAAATCCCCGGTCGGGGATTATGGATACAGACCGGGGATTTTCCCTTTGTTGATGCACGCGTTTTGGATAATACCCAGTCGAAACCCAAAATACCCGACCGGGTATTTCGACCGGGTATCGCGACAGGCAGCCAATTTAAGGAAGAAGAAGGCCAACATTCAAGGGTTCGGAGTTTTGGAGAGATAGAGCGATTCCTAGAGAGAGAAAGCGACGAACCAGAGTTTCCAAGTGCTATAGCTTGATCTTCATCACCATTGGAGCCCGGCTTGAGCTTGGAGAAGTGCCGATTAAACGTCCAGGAGCAGAAATCTATCTTCACAGTATGATTTCCGCGTCTGAATCCGCTTTTGCTTCTTTCTCTATGGAGTAGTTTCCCCATTCATCTGGGTATGGGGAACCCTAGATTTCTATGCTAGGTCTGATTGTATGAACCCAAGTACAGAGTTTGTGAATTGATTATATTCGATTGAGGTTTGAATGATTGAATGACTTGAATCCTGATCAAATTCCTGTTGTTTCTGCTTTGACCTAGAATGAGAATATCTGCCTAGGTTGATAGAGTATCCTTAATTGAAGGTATGGAATTGGTGACTTTAGTCGAGGAGCCAATTCGCTATTCTGTACCGAATTCAATTCGGTAGTGGAGGTTTGGTTCGCTAGAGCCTCAATCTGTTTACTCCGGTGGAGGTTAGTAGCCCGCTAGAGACTCAGATTGAGAGGGTCTGGAGACCTTTAGTCGAGACTTCAGACTATTTAAGAACCTTCCGCAGTATAACTTTCATGAAAACTGAACTTGGTAAATTGCAATCCGACTTAACTGCAGTCTAGGGGGAACCATATCCGGGTGACCTCTCTTGACTTGAACAACCGTTTAACTTGCTTTGCGTTTTTGTTTGCTTGAATCTGCACTAAAAGTTCACTGCTAGATAACGAGAATTCACCGAGTAGTCATCACATCTAGGACCCGGGTTGACAATAAAACCCAAACCCGCTATACTACGCTTTAGGAAGTGGTTTCACTTTGCCATTTTCTAGAGTGACTGTAGGAGTGAGTCACATATATTATCAGTAATGTGCCTCCGGGGAACAAAGCTAGTTTGAGTTTCATGCACCAGAGCTGGCATTAAAGGTTTGAGCTTTTCCGCCAAACATTTGGTCAGTGCCTTATACGCCACATTGCATAGACTTATTGGTCGAAACTGTTCAATGTGGCTCAGAGATGGGATCTTCAGGATGAGGACTAGAATAGTGTTGTTAATGCTACGTACTCTCTCCGGATCTTGCCAACAAGCCTGAACAATCTTCACCACTGAGTCTCCCGCGAAGCCCCAACATTTCTGGAAGAACAATGGGTTTAACCCATCTGATCCCGGGGCTTTTAATGGACCCATACCCCGGATAGCTGCTGCAATTTCATCTGGAGATGGCTTGATATCTAGCGGCATCCATTTCCCAGCCTCCAAGCCTGGGAACCCGCTTTCCAACTGCTCATATTCGCCACCCTCATCCGTAAATAAGACCATGAAAAAGTCCCTTGCAATAGTCTGGAGCTGCTGAGGGTCATCGATCCAATCCCCATTCTCATTCTTGAGAGCAAGAATTTTGTTCCTTTTCCAACGTTGAACGGTTTGAGAGTGGAAGAATTTTGTATTCCTGTCACCCATCGGGATCCATTCTAGGCGAGATTTCTGGCACCAGGTGAGCTCTTCTTGGAAGAGGACAAGCTCAAGCTCTTCCCTAGCGCTCTCCAGGGCAGGTTCATCTGAAATCACTCCATGTCTATGCTCTAACCTTTCTATGCACCGCAGCAATGAGTCCTTCCTTCCCTGAATATGCCCAAAGACTGTTCGGTTCGATTCGGTTGCGTCGTGAGAAAAAACCGAGGCCGACTGGAGGTAATCAGCCAACTTTGCCCAAGCTAGCTCTGCCATTCTTTGGAAATCCGTATGGGTAATCCAGGCAGCTAGAAACCGAAACGGGCCGGTTTGGGTCCACCCGCATGTGTACAGCTGTGGAGGGAAACCACAATGGGTCTGTGATCCGATTTTATACGCGCAGGTGTTTAACCGTAGTGTCTGGGAACGCCATGGTCCACAAGTTATTCGTAAGGCCCCTGTCCAATCTCTCCCTAACTCCTTGACGAAACCAAGTGTAGGGAGGTCCTGAGAACCCCAAATCCACCAAGCCCACGTCATTAATGTAGTCTTGAAAATCCCTTACTCTAGATGAGTCAAAAGGAGTGTCGCCCAGCTTATCTGAGGGGTGCAGAATAGAGTTGAGATCCCCCAGTAAGTGCCACGGCTGTTGCTAATCCTCTCCCATGATTCTCAGTTTCTCCCACAACTGTCGTCTAGTCATGGGTGTTGGGCTATCATAGACTGCCGTTAGAAGCCATGGGGCATCCCTGGCTCCAGGATCCTGCACCTGCACATGCAAGAATTGTCTGTGAGAATCTTTAACAGTTATAGTCACCTCAGTAGAATCCGAGAGCACCCAGATGCCTCCCGAGAAACCAACTTCGTCTACAATCTCTTTTCTATCATACCCCATGTCCCGGATAACTCCACTAGTGGTGTCACCGCTAATTCACGGTTCAACAATGACAACAGTTTTAGGCAAATATCGTCGATACTCTCTAAACGCACGGAGAAAACCCCCGCCACCCGCACCCCTACAATTCCAAGCAAATATGTTAAAATCCATAGGAAAGGAGTGAGAGATAACGTCCCTGGTTTAGATCCTGACCGGGATGGAACCGTTCCTCGTTCCTGGCTCCGTCGCAATATCACTGCCACAAACATCATTCACCTGTGAATCCCTAGTTTGATGTGGATTTTTATTTGGCGGTCTACCCAGGGCCACGCTAGTTAGCGTCTGGTTATGGGCTAGACTCCTGGTGTGTTGAATTTCTTTTCTCGGCAAGGCACCTGCACCTTCTTTACTTGTAACTTGACATCCCGTGCATGGCTTGCATGAGTTAGCCACTTGGTGCACATGCTGATTATCTGGGGTAGCTTTTGAGATATCCGCAACTTCCTTCTCAGTTTGGTCTTCCATTTGCATTGGGCACTGTTTTGGGGACGCATCGTGTCCGGTTATGACCTCGGTATGCACCTCCACCGTTCTCTGTTGGTCTGCTTTCCTGGTCCCTCTTTTAGCATTCCCCAGAGTCTCGGTGTGTTGGCCAGATGCCTCCCCGCATTCTTGCATGGTTTCATTTCGGGTATCCTCACTATCATCCTCCGTTAGTACCTGTAATCTAGATCCCTTGGCCTGGGTTCTCGCCGAATCTCGTTTGCCCTTGTCTCCCGTGGTCAGGTGTTGCTTTACTTGTGTTCTTTTCTCTTGGGCGCTAGAATCCTGACGACTTGCTCTCGGTTTTCGCTTAGCGATCATCCACTCACCATAGGGACCCTCCTCAGTGCTCTTTGGCATAGGTTCTTGTGGCGTAGGATTTTCTGTTTCCATGCTTTCGGGTGGAACCACACATACACATCTAGCTCTCTCAGAGTATGTGCCACACTTGAGGCAGATCTTCTCTAAACCCTCATATTGTATGAATTATTTGATTCCATGGATCTTAAACTGCGACAGCAAGGGCTTTGTGAGGTCGACTTGCACACATACTCTAGCATAGTCGAGTCGGGCCCTCGTGCTAGTTGCCTGATCAACACGAATTGATTTCCTGATTCTGCGGCCTATCTTCATAACCGCATCTGTATGGAAATAGTGAGCCGGAATGTCCAAAAGTCTTGCTCAAACTAGTGTCGAGGAGATTTCATGCTGGTAGGGGCTGAACGTTTTATCCCATGTGTGGACCGTGAGATAATGATCGCCCATCATCCATGGCACCCCTCGTGATTGCTCTTTCATAATCCAGGCCGCTAGTGAATCGCACAAAGTAATACCCGTTTTTCACCGACACAACTTGGATCACTCCTGCCTTTGCCCATATGTCGTTAAGCCTGCGGGACACTCCTGTGTAAGGCGAGGATTTACCCGGGACCTTCACAACAAGAGCTGACCGATACTCTCTGCAGAATCTACGTTCCTCAGCGGCAGTAAAGTGGATCAGTGGGCAGACCGGATCGTCTTCTTCGTCAAACCCTTTCTCTCGCCCATCTTCTCTAATAGTCGCCGCTGTGTCCTCAGAGTCCGAATCGGCAATATACCACTCGTCGGTCTTCAGTAGATCGTTGAAGAGTCGACGGGCAGCTCCCTTGCCAGACCCCTAGGCAGAAGGCGTAGGGTGATTACCTTTAGCGTTCTCGTCGTCCGACGCCGGTGCATCCTCTAGAATCACATCGTTGACTTCTACCCCCGGCAGCGGCTGCACAGTTGGCTTGGCCCGTTTCTTGGACTGTTGAGCTTCTCAATCTCCCTTCGGATTCGGCGACGACGTTGCAGACGGAGGCCGACGTTGTCCAGCAATAGGATCAGGCTGGAGTGAGGCGTTGGGTCCTCCTAGCGTGTAGAAACCCTAAAGCAGCTGAAAAATCTTTCGCGGGGATCTCCTAGAAAATCGGAGCTCCCAGAGGACCCGAGGCTATGTTGGATATCTTCTTTGATATGCTTCACTCTAACCTTCAACTGCTTTTTTTGAAGCAGCTTAATTTTAATAGTTAGAAATGAGCTGGAAATTTTGAAAATTTTATTTTGGTATTTTTAAATTGCCATGTCACACATTTAAGGGTCAACTTTTAGAGTTGACCGCCACGTAAGCAAAAGTTAACGGAATTGGACGGAGAGTGACCAAATGTGAACGATTTCAGTAAACTGAAGTACGACCAATAGATTTAAATATTTGGGTAAATACAATATATTAGCCACAACTATTATAAAGAGGGGAATTATAGCCACAACTATGGAAATTCAAATTATTAGTCAAACGTTGACTATCTGTTAACAATTTCATTAGTAACACTGACTAAAGTTTTATATTTTAAAGTTATAAATTAAAAGCAGTCCGACGTGGCTGCTGTCGTGGGCGATGACGTGCCCTTCTCCGTTAAAAATTCAATAACAGTAATGGACAGTTAGCCATATCTTGACCCGCAACAATAGTTATGGCTAATAAATTGAATTTTCATAGTTGTGGCTATAATTTCCTCGCTTCATAATAGTTGCGGCTAATATATTGTATTTACCCTAAATATTTCTAATCACCCAACTTGAACTTTTTTTGTAATGTCTGTGATCAACCATGCAATTTTATTCTATATCTCGCCTTTGGCAAAGAGCACTTCTACTATGCTATATAGCATTGGTGCTTTAATGTACAACTTAAAGTTGTACCATAACATTAAATGTATATGTTTAGGTTGTACCATAAAGCAATTTGTACCATTATGTTATGGTACAACTTTACAACTTGAAGTTGTACCATCACATAAAGGTACAAGTTCAAGTTGTACCACAAAAGAATTTGTACCAAAAGTATAGGTACAATCTGAAGTTGTACCATAATGTAAATGTACAATTTTGAGTTGTACCATAAAGATAAAAACCTATAGCACCAATACTATATAGCATTGTAAAATTTCTCTTTGGCAATTTAGAATAGGGCATGTGTACGGTGACTTGGTGAGGCGAATTTTGTCTATGACTACTTTCCTTAAATGCGTCAAGCACTCCATACTTATAATTTTGGACCCCGTTTAGTTTGATGAATAAAAACTGATCGTCCTTTATTTTTTCAAAAGGAGTAGTACAATTGTTTAACTAAAAAAACTTAATTACTAGCTAATTTATCTACTACCCATGTGTTTTGGATCTCAAGCAAGATTTTGGCGCTTAATCAAGTCTAGTAAATCAAAACCAAAAGATACAATGAGTTGTGCTTACCGCAGGATGGTCATACAAAATGAACACAAGCATATAAGTCAAATTGAATCAAAGAAAATCCCCTACACATGTGAATCAAAAAATTCAAATCGTCAAACCACAAAAGCCTATCCTCGTTATGTTTATTCGCCGGCAGTCGCCACCTCCATACATCCATATTTTCTCCAAAACGCCAACTCATTTAGGCCAAGTAAAGAGCAAGATGGCATACATCAAGTGAACGATACAAACCATGAAAGTTGAAACCATGGAATAGAGCAAAGAAGGCACCAAACAAGTGCGACCATACAGAATCATTGCATAGGATAGGAGGTTTTCAGCAACCATTGAAGAAAGTCGCGAGCCTTTTGATCAAAGCCCCAGCTTTCTCACTCTCCAACTCGTACAAATGAAAGCCATGCCCTTTCCCTTCAGTCTCATCAATCTCCGCAACTCCCGCCCACCCACATTTCCTCAGCGTCTCGTAGTAAAGCCACCCCCTGTCCTTCAACACATCCGCCTCACCCACACAGACCAGAACCCTCCTGCAGCCCAGGCCCACCAAACCCGGCCCATTAGCCGCCACCGGGTTGATCTGCGGATCATCATTGTCCGGGTGCGACGGAGAGACATAAGGCCAGACATGGCTCGCCACGGCCTTCACCATCTTATCCGGAAACTGGACCTCCGATCCAATGGGCTCCGACCCCCAGAAGAACGGCTGCACCAAAGCCATCCCCAGAAGCCCACCTTTGAGCCCGAAATCCGGGCTTCCAGCAGCCATCGCCAAGTTGTGGACGATGTTGCCCCCAGCGCTGTCGCCCCACAAGAAAGCCCGGTCGAAATCCGCGTGGGAGTTTAGCCAAGGCTCGGGCCCGTTTCCGGCCCGATGGGAGAAGGCCCAACGGAGCGCGGCCTGGGAGTCCTCGTAGGCCGCGGGGATTGGGTTTTCCGGGGCCAGCCTGTAGTCGAATGAAACGACGACGGATTGGGATTCGGCGGCGAGGCGGGACACGTAGCGGTGGTACTTGCTGCAGAAGGGGGAGGCGACGCAGAAGCCGCCGCCGTGGAAGTAGATCACCAGGGGGAGTTTCCCGTTTCCGCCGGCGGCGGCGGCGGAGGGGAGGTAAAGGCGGGCGGAGAGGTTGAGCTCCGGGAGGTAGACGACGTCCTTGGTGGAGACTCCGCCAGCGGAGATGGAGGGAGGGACGACGTCGGTGTCGCGGAGGCGCTCGACGGTGCCGTCGTCGTAGATAAGGAGGTTGCCGGGGATTTCCTTCACCAGTTTCCTTTCGTGGGGACCGGAGGAAGACATTTTTTTCAGAGAGGGTAAGAAGCTAAACTAGAATGCAAGTAGAGGTAGCTCAGTATTTTTACTCGGAATGTGACCATTGATATATATACTTGTTCGGCTGTGTATTTCGCTCCAACTCGTGATTCACGAGTTCGTATTATATAATATAACAAAAGATAACATGGATTATTTTGTGGTCAGCCCAGGGAGGAATATATTTCAATTATTGACCCACTACCTGCGGCGAAAGAAAGGGGGATAGCTGCAGGTGATGAAGCTATAGCTATTAGCTAGCTGTTGTAATGTGTAATTAAGTAGAGGATTTTGATTGTGTAGGTCTGGGGATCCGGGGTTAGGTCAGATCCAACAAGAGATTAAGGGCTAAGTTGATGCATGACGAAGGCAAATTTTGAGATGTGGAGCACTAATTGGCGGGACATGGGTTTTGGTTAGGAAATCACGAAACATTATCTCTTCTTAAGGATGTGTTCACATGTAGAAGATATTATAGAAAATTAGGGTTACAGAACCTCACAGACATTCGTTGTGGATTAGATCGCTTTCAATTTGTGCGAAAATCGGAGTATTATGTAAAATACTTGATCTCGAGTTTCTTCTTATTGAATTGTGTGACAGATGGGTAGATGTTTACTTTCTATACCAGATGGCTAATTCAACAATTCTCCAAAACCATTATAGTTTCAAGCTGACCAACCCAAACTCATCCGCTTGCTCAACCTATAGGCACACGTGTGTGGTGGAAGGTAACTTATGACCTTCATCTTCCACAAAAATGTGCAACTCTAGGACATGTTTGGAAGTTGGGATTCTCTAAATTGATGTATTTAATCAATGTATGTATTATAATTAGATGTATTGTTTCAATGTATGAATTTGAAAAATACATTGTTTGGAGATTGAATGATTTTAGTGGTCCCTCAAAGAATAAGGAAGAAAAAGTAAACTAACAATACGTCAAACACAGTCTTACTAAAATCTGAGATTTACAATCATTCATAATGAATGATTCTGGTGGTCACATCTACCGTTCAAATACAAGTACTATGTTTCATTTTAAGACAAAAAAACGACGAATTCTTCTGATTACATTTATTTGCCAAATACATCATCTGAAATCTCAAATTTCTAAGGATTTCACCTTTTAAAAGGAGCAATTTATATAAACACGTTTTTATTAAATGTTCTCTATACATAGCTTTTCAAAGCTACGGAACGGAAGAGACGCAGTAGCCATGATTTGTAATTGAGGAGTCCGTTCATTCAAATAAGCAAGGTCATTGTATTAATTTAGCATTATCAACCGATCTTGCTCTGATTGTGTTTTGGCCGAGAGAGACAGAGAGGGCATCAAGTCGTCATGTGTTCACTCTATTTTGTGGAAGTGAGCAAGTGAAGTTATTTTGTGTGGGATGAAAGACATATGTTCACTGATTCTTATGACGCTGACCAGCTGCACTCTCAACCTTTCAAGAATACTGCCTCCTCGAGTCTACCACTGCGTTCATCTTTGTCTCCCACTGTTAAAGTTGTAAGACACGACCAAGGCGTGAGTTGAAGCTTGAAGCACTCATTCCTTGATTATCCCTTTCATCTTCAAACAAAAACTATAGTAAGCCTATCTCATCCATGAAAAGTTGTGGTCTTAAGATCTTTAACAACAAACTCCACAATTTGATCCACATCCATCAGATTTGAGGTCATATATGACTGTCTGTCATGGTACTACAAGCTTGAAAACTCTGGGTAAACATACGAAATATGCAAGCGGCAATCAAATACCAATACAATGAAGAACTCACATTCAAAACAAATGAATAAGGATAAATCCAAATACAGTAACAACACCTATTAACTCACGTACAATCGGTATCTGAAGGTCTTGTTGTAGTCGCCCACGAAATCTCTCCACATGAGATGACTTTGATTAGAATGATGGTCTCCATATTATGGCAACTCGAGGTTAAATACAGTCAATTTTCTGCCACTCGCATAACCGTCGCATGAATGGAGCTCCGATTTTGATTGGTCATTTTTCGATTTTGAATATGGAGATATATACATAAATCCTCTTGTTTAGAAGATAATTCTAGAATATGATTTAATCGCATATTTTTTATGGGCAGAGCTTGGACCACTCGCAAGATTGACAATGAATGAATTCAAAGCGCTGATCCATGATTTGAATTGTTTTCCTTTCATTATTCCTCCTAAATTGCATTGATTTATCCTAAAAATTTCATTTCAATTGGAATTTGATTATTCACCATATACGAGGATCACTGCTAAACATCCATGACTGAATGGTTAAAGCGCCTCCTTGCTTCCATTCATCGGTCGTTGGGGATTTGGTGGATCCTTCTTCTCTTGCAATGTTGCCCGCTTTCTAGAATGTAAGAAGCTTGCTTGCTAGGCAGCTTGTCCTAGATTAGGCACGAGAGATTGATGTGAGGACAAAATGCCAAAATCGCTTCTTGAATCTTGATCGTCGAAATAAAGTCGAAAACTATGTGGGATCTTCTATAGAATCTTTAATAGCAAACGAATACAAAACCATTACTTAAAGAAATTAGGAGAGGCGAGAAAATGCCAACAAATATATTTTTATTTTTTTACTTTGCTTTTTGTTTATAACTTAATGTATGATTTTTCTTATCAATATTCCATAAGAGAAATCCATCCTACCAAATTCGAATTTCTCAAATCAAACCAAAGCAAAATTAGTTCACTTTCGATTTATGTAACTGATGTTCTCAGTTATCGGTCTGGTTCATTGCAAACCAATTATCCGAATTCCAACACGAACTGCGATTATCATACGCCCCACCGAACTTCGTATTACCTCTCATCATAAAGCCCCAATTCCCAGGTCCAGCCCCATCCATCCATAAGCCCAAACGTCCAAGGGCCTAGACAAACACTCGAGTCCGGCCCAATTCCCACTCTCTTTGAGCCCAGACGCTGGTTCTTCTGATAACCATGGTCAATTTCCATTTTAATCGGAAAAATTCGGGAAAAGGAAGAGAGAAGGAAATACGAAACCCAGTCCGGACCCTGGAACAGACATTACCCAGCTGACCCGAACTGCTGCTTTCAAGAACCAGAAAAAGGGATAAGTTTCGATCTTCTTCAGAGGGAAAGATGGGGAAGATGGTGGCTCTCAGGTCTCTATATCGTGCAGCTTCTCGTACATCTACGATTGGTTTCGCATCTGTTGCCGGCAAACAGCTCCTTCACCATTAATCAGCTCCTCGATCCCTATTCATTCACTCGTCCGCCACCGCTTCTGCGGATCACATCCCTTCCGGTATGGCTCTTTTCGACCCAAACTTTCCGGTTATGGTTTTCGACCTTTTTGCGTACTTCTTTGGTTCGCAATTTGATCATCACCCTTGAAGTTATTATCTAATTTGAGGACTTTTGAAATTCTGGGTCGATTTGTTAGCGAATTTGGTGAACTGGGTGGAATGAAACTGCGCTGATAGGAAAATAAAGCAGTAGCCTTTATCTGAATATTTTCGTTCCAAATTAAGTCAACTAATCCACCATCACTTGAAACTGAGTCCTTCGTTTCCCATCTCTGGCTGTTTAGCTTCTCTCCCATGTTTTATATTCAGAATTGTATGCTTTACATCTTGTTAGCAGTTAGCACATATGTATGAGATGTTGGTATCTGTGCCTAGTTGTTAGAAGTGAACCAGCAATTGTCATGGATGTGAAATTCATCAAGGCTTATGCCAATTAGGTGGATATAATGATTGATTTTTTCCGCCAATGTCTGTCTGTGTGAACTGTGAAGTTGATGCTACCTTGAAAATGATAGTTCATGCCTCTTTTTCTATAAGGGATATGGGTTGCGTCTAGTTCATGCCTCTTTTGACACGGGTTTAATTGGTCGTGCTTGTTGTTAGGTTCACGATCTCCTCTGGCAATCAACAATGGTAGTAAAAGGTCTTATAGTGAGGATGTAGCACACTTGCCCGAGATTAAGGACCCTGATGTCTTATGTGCTTTCAAAGACTTGATGGCTGCAAGTTGGGATGAACTTGATGCGACAGTCATACACGATGTAAAGAATGCTCTGTCCAAGAACTCTGATGACAAATCCGGTCAAGAGATCTTGAAGAATATTTTCCAGTCAGCTGAAGCTGTCGAAGAATTCAGTGGGATGGTCATGTCTCTAAAGATGGAGCTAGATGACAGCATTGGGATGAGCGGCGAGGTATGCTCATGGTTTTTTATTTTCAATTCTTAGTTTCATATATTGTATTCCTCAATGGTTCTTTAAGGTTAATAATAGCTTGTAAAAATGTGGGTCGCAGGATGTAAAACCGTTGACCGATGATTATGCAAAGGCAATCCGCATGTTTTTTGAACGTTACTCTGCGTATTTGGAGTCGTTTGGACCTGATGAGGCCGACCTGAGAAAGAAAGTAGAGATGGAATTGGGTTCAAAGATGATATTTTTGAAAATGAGATGTGCTGGCCTAGGATCAGAGTGGGGCAAGGTATTAAGACTTGCTCAATTTACTGAATGCTAATTAACTGAAATTCACTATTTAGATTAATGTTCCCTCCATCTATAGCCTTTGGCTTTCATGGGTTTCTAGGGATCTTTTCTTTCATTCTGTTTTGCCTCAAAATGCTTCGTGCAGTTGCATAGTGGTTTCATCTTTTTTTAGTTAGATGAGCTCGTCATGGCTTAAACATGTTGTTTTGAGTCCAAGGGCTTACTAGCTTTTATCTTTTCAGTTCTGCATCTTGAACTGTTCTTTGATACATATCTTGAAAGCAAGAGAGTTGGTACTATGCTTAAATCACTTGGTCCTGTTTTTTCAGGTGACCCTAATTGGTACTTCTGGACTTGCTGGATCTTATGTTGAACAAAGAGCTTGAAGTCCCAGAACGCGGGATCTGATTTGGCTTAGTTGCAAACGTTTTTCTACCTATGAGTCTTTGTTTGTCAATGGTTTCGATCAAGCTGCTGCTCTTGGAAACCTTTTAAATTGTGATTCCAATGTAGTTCAATAAAAGCTTAGCTATTTCAAGATTTGCATTGATATTCCCATGATTTCAGTTCTATTTAGCTGTATTTCACTGGAAGCAAAGGTTTGTTCAAGCTAATAAGGCCGGCAACTTTCTCTCCTTCTGTCTGTATAAAGTAGAAAAATTGTAACTGTAATGCTGGTGGTTCCTTGGCAGATCATAGAAAAACTATCACAATGAAGTAGAACATTGATATTCTTACAAAACCCATGTTAACAAAGACGCTTCTATATGAAATTGGGGTTAATGTGAATTTCTTGATGGAATAAAGACTGAACTTTTGATTTCGAATCTAGAATCTGATACGTGGGAATAGACATGGCAACATGACAGAACAATAAACTTTGCATCCTTCCACAACAGTCAATCTTATTCTCAAACTCTTCCAAAGGTTTTCGTCTTTGTTGCAAGCTGCAAGAACTCTAGGGCAGCCTGGCTGATCTAGTGCCTTTCCGCCATAGCCAGGACTCAGAGGGAGACTTGGGCAAAGGTGGGAGCAAAACAGCCTTCCTGCGGAGACCAAACGGCCACCCTTCGTAGTGGCAGAGCTCCTGCAATATAGAAACTCGCCTGTGAAAACTTGGGAACTCCACCTGACTCAAGCTTGAACACCTCGACAACAAGTTTGTCTTCACTGAGAAGAACTCTTCGCCCCCTTGCTCAAACCGCTTGAACAACATGAAAGACAGCTCCCAACTGAGAAGAAATCTTCCTCCTTTTCAACTTCTCCATCCTTCTGCTTCTCAGGACTAAATAACAGTTTCCCTGAAAAGCTATCTGTAATCACTAACACCTTCTACTTCGACTTCTCCATGGCTCTGCTCCTGATTGCTGACACGACAACCTGACAAAAAAGAAACAATATAGTTATTATCATAAAGACATAAACAAATTCATGTGCATTGTTTCTTGTATGTCCGTACAGGAAAATTGTAACAGTTTGAAGAAGTGAAAAGTACTTCGTGTTCATCAACATCTTCGAGTTCAGTTGTGCTGGGAACATAATCCTCATCCTGATGCTTCTTGAGAGAGCTTATGTGGCCGCCGCACGATCGACAAACGGAGAAGGCATCTTTGAGAGTTGAAACCAGGAGTAACTTGCATTTCTTTGATGGGTTTTGTGGGGGTGGCTCTTCTTGATAGAACACACCATTTTGGATTCAGAGAGAGGAATTATGACAATACACAAAAAGCTAACACTTTGGTGGGGAAAATGATGCTTAACTCGGCTATAAAGAAGAAGGGATAAAAAGGGAGGAAGAGCAAGCACCATGGAATGTGGGGGAAGGGTAAAAGTCTCAATCTTGAGTTGATGTCCAAATTGACCTCAGAACTTGATGGTGGCTTTGCAGCTGCTCACCTCAAAGATAGTGCTAAGAGTGTTCTTGTTGTTGGCTTAAGGGTAAAGATAAAGTTTTTAAGGCACAAATAAGAAATTACCCACTTGAGACAAGGTGCTTATTTCGTCACTTTCAATCCCCCACTTTGAAGATTAAGCCTTGTTATGGTGAAAAGGAGACAAGACATTACACCAAACTGTGTGTGACTGGTTTTCCTTTTTCTTCCATTGCGCTCTCCTTTTTGAAGTTGTTCATTAATGGAAAATGATAACTGCCTTTGAACAATCAATGTGCAAAAGAAACCTGAAAATTAACTGGGAAAGATGGTGATGGTGCTGGTTCTTTAGCTCTGAATATTATGTATGTCGGTAAATGCATATTTTAAACTTATTTGTACTCTTTAATGCATACAATCAATGAAATTTGAATATTCTGTTAAATGAGGTAGGCATAAGCAATTAAGCACCATATTTAATGTTCATATTTATCACAATTCAAAAGTGAAATCCTTCCACAGATTTGCAGTTTTCAAGCGGGCACAAATTGGGAAATAGGCTTGATCTCTTCGGGCATGATCTTATTGCAAGGTAGGACCATTTACGGAGCAAAAAAAAAAAGGGAAAGGAATTTGGCAACACACCTTATCTTCCAAGCCTTGGAATAGGATTACAGGGCAGGAAAATTGATCGACAAATTTGATCGCAGACCTCTCATATTAATTCTTGTCACCTGTAACCAATTGGGAACTTCGTTATCCTCATAATAATTACTGTTGAAGTTGTGCAAATTTGTTGGTAATTTATACACTTTCAACCTACTTTCTTTCAGAAAGAAAAAACAGGTGGAAGGAAGTAAATCATCAATGAACAGCCTTTCGACAACATTAGGCCAACATCATTTATCACACAATTCGCAACACTTCAATTTATATTGGACGAAGCAATTTATCAAACAGGTTATCTACACAAGTCAGAGCTACTCACCCTCCTTCATTTGGACATTGATTCGAGCACGATCAGGCGTCCTTGGCCGTCGATGGCAGTACCGACGAGGCGCTTGAAAGCACCGGAGACAATATCCGCCACCATTGGGATTTGGGGACTTCCAGGAGCCGTAAGGAGCAGTTGCTTGCTCTCTCTTGTGCTAACGCCGAAGAAGTCATTGTAGCAAAGTAATATTGTAACAGTGATGAACTAATGATGCCGCTTTGGCGGGATGGTGAGGAGAATCCTCTGGAAAGGGAATGGCTGAAATTGGGCTTCTTGTAAAATTGGGCCGACCCGCGATCTTTAATATTGGATCCGTCACAGTCGGAATTCCGGTGTAAACAAGGCCCAAACACAGATATTTTGGACATGGGCTCAGACCGAAAACCATAACAGAGTACAGAAGACGGTGGCTCTGTTCACTCAATAGTCAATTCCCCATTTTTAATCGGAAAAATGTAAAAAGTGAACAGAGGAAGGAAGGAAATTGATGTTTTCAAGAATTGAAAAAGGAAAAGATTCGATCGTCTTCGGGAGGAAGATGGGGAAGATGGTGGCTCTCAGGTCTCTCTATCGTGCAGCTTCTTGTAGATCTTCGATATGCTTCGCAGTTGTTGCCGGCAACCAGCTCCTTCACCATCAATCAGCACGTCGATCCTTATTCACACTCTCTTCCGCCACCGTTTCTGCGGATCGCATCCCTTCTGGTATGGCTCTTTTCGACCAATACCTCCGGTTATGGTTTTTGGCGCTCTGCCCACTTATTTGGTTCTCAATTTGATCATCACCATTGGAGTTATTATCTAAAACCTTGTTAGGGCCTTTTGAAATTCGTGAGCTGGGTTGAATGAATCTGCGCTAATAGGAAAAGAAAGCAGTAGCCTTTATCTGAAGATATTCTTTCCCAATTATGTTATTCTGCTAAGCTAATCAACCATGACTTGAAACTGAGGAGAGGTTGTTTCTCCGTCTTTTGTTTCGCATCTCTAGTTGTTTAGCTTCTTTCCCATGCTATATTCAGAATTATAGGATTTACAAATTGTTAGCACATACTAGCAACATTTTTGTGCGATGAATTTTCATTATGATATGTGTCTAGCTATTAGAAGTGAACCAGCAATTGTCATCGATGTGAAATTCATCAAGGCTTATGTCAATTAGGTAGATATAATGATTGATTTTATCCGCCAACTCCTGTTTGTTTAAAGTTGATGCTACCTTGGAAATGATAATTCATGCCTCTTTCACCTCGGTAGTTTCTTGGTCATTTTTGTTGTTAGGTTCCTGGTCTCCTTTGGCGAGCAGCATTGGTAGTAAAAGGTCTTATAGTGAGGATGTAGCACACTTGCCCGAGACTAAGGACCCTGATGTCTTATGTGCTTTCAAGGACTTGATGGCTGCAAGTTGGGATGAAATTGATGTGACAGTTGTCCATGATGTAAAGAATGCTCTGTCCAAAAACTCTGATGACAAATCCGGTCAAGAGATCTTGAAGAATGTTTTCCGGTCATGTGAAGTTGTTGATGAATTTGGTGGGATGATCATGACTCTGAAGATGGAGCTAGATGACAGCATTGGGATGAGTGGCGAGGTATGTTCATGATTCTTTTATCTGAAAATTTCATATTTATATTTGTACTCTCAAATGGCTGTTGAAGATTAATACTATCGTGTAAAATATGTGACACAGGATGTAAAACCGTTAACAGATGATTATGCAAAGGCAATCCGCATGTTTTTTGAACGGTACTCTTCATATTTGGAGTCATTTGGACCTGATGAGGCCTACCTGAGAAAGAAAGTAGAGATGGAATTGGGTTCAAAGATGATATTTTTGAAGATGAGATGCGCTGGACTTGGATCAGAGTGGGGCAAGGTATTAAGACTTGCTCAATTTTACCAAATGCTAATTAACTGAAATTCTCGATTTAAATTATTGTTTCCCCAAGCTGTCGACCTTCTGCATCTGGAGCTGTAGTTGATGTTGTGTGCCTAAATCACTTGGTCTTGTGTTTGCAGGTGACCCTGATTGGTACTTCTGGACTTGCTGGATCTTATGTAGAACAAAGAGCTTAAAGTCCCAGAACCTGGGATCTGATTTAGCTTAGTTGCTACTTGCTAGAGTTTTTCTAGCTTGGAATCTTTGTTTATCAATGGTTGCAATCAAGTTGCTGCTCTTAGAAACCTTTTCAATTAGAGTTGCATTACAGTTCAATAAAAGCTTAGCTATTTCAAGATTTGCATTGATGATCCCATGATTTCAGTTCCATTTAGCTGTATTTCACTAGAAGCAAAGATTTCTTCAAGCAAATAAGGCCCGCAACTTTCTTTCCTTGTGTTTGTGCAAAACCTAATATCATCTAAGTTGAAAAAGGATCGATGTTAAAAATAATGGGGGAAAAAACGATCAGTAGTCCAATGGAGAGTCCATAATTTTCCCCCTTCCTTGGCAGATCATAGAAAACTATTTCAATGAAGTAGAAAATTGATGTTCTTACAGAACCAGTGTTCAGAATGATGCTTCTATATGAACTCAGGCTTAATTGATTGCTTTTGATTTCCAATCTGGAATCTGATACATGGGAATAGACATGACAACATGACATAACAATAAACTTCGCATCCTTGTGCAGCAGTCTATCTTATTCTAAAGTTGTTTCTTAGTTTTTCGTCTTTGTTGCAAGCTGCAAGAATTCAAGGCCGCCTGGCTGATCTACCGCCTTTCTGCCATAGCCAGGACTCAGAGGGAGACTTAGGCAAAGGTGGGAGCAAAACAGCCTTCCTGCAGAGACCAAATGGCCACCCTTCGCAGTGGCAGAGCTCCTGCAATATCGAACCCCGCCTGTGAAAACTTGAGAACTCTACCTGACTCAAGCTCGAACACCTGGACAAGTTTGTCTTCACTGAGAAGAACTCTTCGCCCCCCTTGCTCAAACTGCTCGAACAACGTGAAAGACAGCTCCCAACTGTGTAGAAATCTTCCTCATTTTCAACTTCTCCATCCTCCTGCTTCTCAGCACTAAAGAACAGTTCCCCGAAAAAGCTATCTATGATCACAAACACCTTCTGCTTCGACTTCTCCATCGCTCTGCTCCTGATTGCTGACACGACAACCTGAAGAAACGAAACAACATAGTTATTGTCATAAACAAATTCATGTGCATTGTTCTTTGTATGTCTGTACAGGAAAGTCGTAGCAGAGTTTGAAGAAGTGGAAAGTACTTCCTGTTCGTTATCTTCCAGTTCAATTGTTGTGTTGGGAACATAATCCTCATCCTGCCTCTGCTTGAGGGGGCTTATGTGACCCCCGCAAGATCGACAGATGGAGAAGGCATCTTTGAGAGTTGAAACGAGGAAGAACTTGCATTTCTTTGATGGGTTTTGTGGGGGTGGCTCTTCCTGATAGAACACACCCATTATGGATTTAGAGAGAGAGGAACAAGACAATACACAAAAAGCTGAAAACTTTGGTGGGGAAATTGATGCTTAACTTACCTATAAAGAAGAAAGGAAGAAAAGGGAGGAAGAGCAAGCACCATGGAATGTGGGGGGGAAGGGTAAAAGTCTCAATCTTGAGTTGATGTCCAAATTGACCTCAGCTTGGTGTTGGCCTTGCACCTGCTCACCTCAGAGATAGTGTTCAGAGTGTTCTTTGTTGTTGGCTTAAGGGTAAAGATAAAGCTTTTAAGGGCACAAATCAGAAATTACTTTCTTGAGACACGGTGCATATTTCTTCACTTTCTAACACCCCCACACTTTGAAGATGAAGGCTAGTTATGGTGAAAAGGAGACATGACCATCCCACCAAACTGTGTGACTCGTTTTCCTTTTTCTTCCATTGCACCCTCCTTTTGAAGTTGTTCATTTCTAGAAAAATGCGAACCGCCTTTGAACAATCAATGTGGCAAAAGAAACCTGAAAATTAATTGGGGAGATTGTGTTTGTTCTTTAACCCTAAAAATTATGTATGTTAATACCATCGGTAACTTCATATTTTAGATTTGATTACCTTGTTAAATGAGGTAAAGCATAAGGATCATATAGCAGGTAGTCATGTTTTTTTTTTTTTTTTGTATAATGAGACTTGTGATCGAATAATTGTGATGCACGCGGGATTAAAAGAACACAAATGATAGAGTGATGCATTAATGTTTCACATATGTAGCCTTCGGATCTCGAATTTATAGAGCTAGTGAAGAGGAAAGGGAAACGCAGAACATAGTTGACAGAAAACGTACATAAAGATTGTCTTTCATTTTACCATCTTTCTTGTTTTTTGATCTTCGAATCGTGGAAACAATAAATTTTCCTCGAATGATTGAGCGAGAAACTGAATCAACGTCATCATCTTCATCAAGGCACTTGCAGAAAAAATTAGGCTTCCTGAAGAATGTGCAGATGGGGAAGAAATACTGTTGAGAAATGAAGCTTCACGTTTCACCTCTTTTGACCTTTGATACTTCAACTCCACCTACATGAAGTCACTTTAGCATGTTATAGTCATGATGTGGTTACTTTACTCTTCAGCTTTTACAAAAAAAAAGTTGCTACAGCTAGGTTTTCCTCCATCAACATAATTTGAACAACCTTACAGTTCTCAATAAAGGATGTCCAGCTTTAGTAAGAACTCTTGCGTCTGGTAAACACCAGTTTGCAAATTTGGGAATGGGATGAATAGAACCTTTATTGCGGAAGATATGGTGGACCTATCTTCCACCAAACACTGAAGGTGGATTCTTCACGTCTCACTTTAAGGCACTTTAACCAGAAAAGTTTTAGGCATACACAATTAGATTGTGGAAGAGAAAAAGGGATTATCAGAGCAGTTGGCCTACTTATTAACAAGCAGCAGTCTGCACAGTACTGACTGTAAAGGTACAGCAGCCGTGAAATTAAGAAAGTTGAATCAAGGATCAGTTGGTTCAGAGTTTTGAAAGTACAGAGATAAGTTGAAATGGAAAGATTGTCAAAATACATTGATCGGACGATTATCACAATACATCCTTGGAACAACTCCTATGGAATTCAAACTCCTATTTCATAGCTAAATAATATATTCTTGTCACATGAACAAGCCATCTCTGCACAATCCATCAATCAAACAACCAGAAGTCTAGCCCGGCATCAAAGCACAAACAATCAAACATTTACATTGTACTGCTCAGTGGCCAGGCAAGCAACATTGAGAATCCACACACAACAAAGATCCTAAGCATTATCATCAATGGAAGTCTTCAAAGTTCAAATTAAACGTCTTCAACTGTCACAGAAGGGGATTCGTGAAGCTGTTGAGAGGTCTGAGAAATGAGGGACTGAAGCTTGGCAACAGCAGAGGTCTTCTCGGGAGGACACTTGGAGAGAGAGACGGTCAACGACTGAAGAGCCTCATCAAGCTTCCCAACGGCAAAAGCTGCACAACCAGCTCGGTAAGCTTCATCTGCAATCCTGGCATCGTATTGAGAAGCTGCAGCAGTCGGCGGCTGGTCAAAGCCCTTAGTATTACTAGTACCATTCACGTTGAGCGGCGACAGAGAGTCGAGCCGAGCAGTGGATCGCTCACTCTCCAATTTAGTAATTGCAGCATCGATCTCAGCCATAAGCGCTTCTGGACTAGATGGGAATTTCTTGATCCTATCAAACACGCTCCACGATTGCACCGACCTACCTTCTTCAGAACCCATTTACTCCTTTTGGAAAGGATTTTGGGAGATTTGGATTAGCAAGACCAAAGAACAAAGCGTTCCCCACCACAATTTCTGGGTACTTGAAAACCCACCTCCAAAAGCTGGAAAAGACTCCAGCTTTAATCTTCCCCAAACACCATGAGCCGACCCTTTTCACGAAATCACGTCGCGGGACATTTTCCAAGTAAGAAAAAAGAGTTTTCTTGGTCGAATTCTTTCTGGGTGAAGAACAAGAACACAGGAGGTATAAAAGAGCGGCAAACGTTTACCTCCGCCTCGTGTTGTACTGAATTTCTGAAGGGAAAGTTCAGTTCTCCGGCCAATCTGGATGTATCAGCACAACAATTCAACGCGAACTGAACTCACGAATATCCTGGGATTTGGAAACTGACGAACTGAGAACTGGAATTTTCAAGTCTTCGAGTTCTCTCCCTCAAAAAAAAAAAAAAAAGTCTTCGAGTTCTCTATTTTGATCCATGCAACACTGATTATGGGCCTGGACCATTCTGTCACCAGGCCGTAGGCCCAGCTCCTATCAGTTTACCTCTTACCTACTAAACGGTGAGGTGTTCTAGACTTCTAGTGGAGCGCTGGCACTGGCAACCAATGCGGTTGCAGTTAATCGCACTGAAATTTGCGATTAACCGCAATCGAAATGGAGTCATACATGTCAATTGTAATCGCTCCGCAAACAATTAGCTATTAACCATAGTGCAAAACATTTTCACCACAACAAAGTGTCAGATTGAAGGTGCTGGCGTACTATGACCGACAGCTATGAAGGCGGTGTGTCATAGTCAATGGTATCTCGCGGGGAGCCCTTGTATTTTGAAGAGTGGATTTCGAAGACGACAACATTCAGTTCAGGAGAGAACTGGAAGGACCTTTGTATCTCTTATTCGATTTGCAATTAAACATAAACCACGCGGTTAGTTCTTATTCGATTGCTATTGCAGTTAAAAAACTAACCACAAAACAACCAATATCATTAATCGCAAACCACACAAGAGCTTTCTTATTTAAATCGTGAACCGGACTCCCAGAGAACAAGACTTGCAAGGCATCACAACTGAACCCAGCGTCATACAACGATCGTCGTCCGCGTCGTCTTCCTCCGCCTCCGGCGCCTCGAACCACACGCTGCCAAATCCCCTGCACAGTTTGTATCCCATCTTCGCCAAATCTGTGGAATCGATCGAGTAACAACTCTCACACAAACACGGATAAAGAAGCTCAATGACGTGTCTTCTTTTCACATCTACCATGAACCCCACATTCATCAGATTGATCTCTTCGATGACTCTGGCGTTCCGCCTCCGCCTCGCCGCCGGGAGCTCTTCGTCGTACTCGGCTCGCCACTGGGTGTCGCTCAGTACTTGAAATGCCTTTTGGACTGCTAGGGATTTCTCGTCGTCGTCATCGGCGGCGGAATCCGTGATCGTTGTGGCAGAAAGGTAGGCGGCGCAGATTTCTTCGTAGGTCGCGTTTGGTTCCACGGAGAGGATCTCGTAATGGGTTGCCTGCTTGACAGATCTCTTTCCGCGCGGCCGCTTGACGGGGTTCTTGCGGCGTGGCTGCTTGGCGGAGCTCTTGCGGGGAGGCATCGCGGGTTAGAAATGCTCTGATTGAATGAAGAAAAACCACTAGAAGAAGAAGAAGAAGTTTGAGAAGCAAGTAGGAAGGGAAAGGATGAGGAAACAGAAGATGAGAAATTGCTCTTTTTCTAGTCTTTTTCATGGTCTCAATTTTCAAAATTTTCCATGCTTTCCCGCTCATCCAGCTCCCGCTCAAATGTATTGAAAAGAAAAGGAAAGCTTTTGAAACGAACAGATTTAGCTTAAATGATGTGCCTGTCAGCCTGTGTATGTGGGTATGTGCTTCAAGCCACCGAAATATCATCACAGACAATAGAAAAGAGCTGAGATGTTCAGTTTAATGGGACTATGGGAGTGACCAACCTGATATGCAAAACTACCAACATGAACTACACCTGGCCTTAGCTTCGTTGGACTTACCAGGCGGCTTGCAGCCAAGCCCAAAGTCCTAATCGATCTCTACCATCCTTCTTCTTCTTCTTCTTCTTCTTCTTCTTCTTCTTCTTCTTCTTCTTCTTCTTCTTCTTCTTCTTCAGTTCTTCACAGGAGAAGCAGCAAGCAACCCCATTTTGCTTCCTCCACTTCCTTTACATTCTCAATCTCCAACCTTTATTTGGTCTAATCCCCTCGATTCTGGTTCTGAGCTTGAACATCAAATGCTACCAAATGGAACTTTAAGTCCGGTCTCAATCGACAACCGGACTCGCAGAGAACAAGACCCGCAAGATATGACAACCGAAGCCGCCGCTGGCCTCGAAGCATCATCTCCGTCGTCCTCAAACCACACATTATCTCGATCCCTCGACAGTTTGTACCCCATCCTCTCCAAATCCGAAGAATCCACCGAGAAACAATCCCCACACCGGCAATCATAACAAAGCTCCACCACGCCACTTTCCTCAACCACCGTAACCCCCACATCCATCAAATCGATGTCCCCCGAAACGCTCGAATCCTGCCGCCGTCTCGACGCCCGCAGCTCGTTGTCGTACGCCGCTCGCGACCTGGAGTCGCTCAGGACTTCCCATGCCCTCTGGACTCTGAGGAATTTCTCGTCGGCGGCGGCGGAAGAATCCGAGGTGTTCTGCTGCGATCTGTCGGGGTGGGAGTTGAGGATTGCGGATCGGTAGCCGCTGCGGATTTCTTCGTAGCTGGCGCCTTCTTTTACGGAGAGGATCTCGTAATGGCTTCCCCACTGGGCCGAGCTCTCGCAGCGATTCATAGCCATTCGCCAGAAACCCAATATCCGATTCGATTGAAAAACAAGGAAACGAACAAGATTTCTGGCAAATTCTCGGATTATCTTTTCTCGGCAGCTAGCCGGAGCGAAAGAAATCAGGCGACGGGTGTGTCTTCTTCTCCGTCCGCCAGCCGATCTGCGGCGCTGCAACTCTTATTTTAGGGTTCCCGAGCCCAGACTTGAGAGTTCAGTGTGCAGCTCGTATAGTCGTATTGGTGGAATGGGGAAAATTACGCTTGTAGTCACCAAACTTTGCTGTGAATCCACACTTGGTCACTAGATCGTTAGAATTGGATAGTTTGAAAGCTTATAGAGTTTGAAATACATGGATTTCACGGAACACAGTATTTGACAGGCAACTAGCAGAAAGTGCTTAGTTGGAAGGAGTTTATGGCTGCACAGGGGTGGGCATTGGGTGGGTCGGGTGGATTTTGACCATAAAATGCATCCACCCGCGCATAAACGGATTGATAATTTTTAACCCACCACCCACCCACATTTCGTCTCGGGTTGGGTCGGGCGGATGGTGGTGGATGATGCGGGTGGGTTTGTGGGTTCACCCACATCACAATGTATATAATATAAAGGAGTCAACTTGACATGATAATATGTGAAGAGAATCATCGAGGGAAACAAGAAGTTGAAATAGGGCGAAAAATATCGAATTAATTGGATATAAATTCTATTATGAAAGAGTTTTCTACAGATTGAGACGATTATTAGGTGCAAGGAACTAAGGAAAATAATTCCACAAAGGAAAGAGCGGTGATCTAGGCACAAGAATTAGAGGAAAAAAGTAAAGGGAAGAAGAGGGGATCTCTATTTGGAAGGTTGGCTTTGAGGTTCAAACTCCAGGAGCAGTCCGAGTTTATATCTAACGTCTCCACTCTCTTCTCTCTAGCGCCAAAGATTTTGATCTTTTTGTTGTTGGGTTGAGCGGGTCACCCGCACACTCACCCACAACCCACCCACCACCCGACGGATGACTCCCAACGCAACCCGTCACCCACCCACAAACCCACCCACTTAACGAAATTCGGGTCAAATGCGGGTGGGTCGGCCCAAACCCGCGGATGATCTGCCCGCATGCCCAGCCCTAGCACAGGCTATTAAAAGGAACCAAATTGGTTTCGAAAGGAAAAATCCCAAACTTCACGCGAACCAAACAAACACTAACTGTGATTTGTATAATGTTGTTTGTTTCCCGGTAGATTCTGCTACAGAGACAATGCCCCAGAAAACGACTATTTGTTCATTCCTTTCTAATGGGAAAACAGAGATGACTTTTGAGTTCCATTCTCGGGTACTTTTATAATTGACGAGACACTGGAGAAAAATAGTGGACAGAAAGCTATATTACAGTGCTGACGAATTCCCAACTTACAACTCAATCTAAACTCTGCTTCTGATTCATAAACAAGGTTCCTCTTTTTTTTTTTTGGTAGAATAAACAAGGTTCCTCTGTTCGTGTCTATACCCGTGTTATGTTTCTGGACTGGGGCAAAGAGAGTTTCCCCGATCTTTTTCCGAAGCTTAGTGGTAACATCAACCCCGTGTCATCTGCGCGAAAAATCGATTCTGATAATCCACCTGCAAATCACCCTTCTCTTTCTTCACCCCATAAAAACTAGAAAAGGCCCAAAAATGATTTCAAAGGAAAAGGGAAGACTGAGGGGGAAAAATAGAACAAAAAGAGTGCTATGAAGTTCATCATTTTAGAGCCTCAGCTTCACACCTTTGTCAAAGAATTTTGTCTATGGTAAGCGATGCGCCCAATTGGGTTTGGGATGAAGAACTGCTATCTGACGACCCCTGCAGCCCAGGGAACGACCACTGGAGCATTGGGGTGGGAGTTTCTGTACGCTTCGGAGTATCTGTCCTTGAAGTTCAGTTTGGGTTTCTCTGCCTGCAGATTAGAGGGAGGGCACAAAGGTTAGAGTCCAGGAGCTGAGTCGGGATTCTAATTAGATCACGGTAACAAACTTTATCAGATTACGTACGTATTTCAGCCAGCACTCCATATTCTTGTGTTCGTAAATATCAGGCGAGTAGCAACCATTCTCAGCTGGGCAGTAGACCCATATGTTGCACTGCAATTCACCCGGTTTGGCACGTTTTGCATGGTCCAAGCATGCTTGACAGCAATCAGCAGCACTTTCTTTACGATGGGTAAGCCCCCATCTGACAGCCACTCCATCATAATCTGTATGGAGCTCGGCGTGGCATTCTTGTGGAACGGGTGGACCAGGCAAAGTTTCTTCTTCTACAGAGCAGCACACTTGTATCAGCACATAAGTTACAAACTTCAACTTTCCAAATGAATTGCCACAAGAACGGTGATTTCATATAAAAATATTGAAATTCTATTTGCAACTAAATTCGTTCCCAACAGGCTGTAAAAGTGTAAGATCCCATAAAAGTAATTTCATATTGAACATAAATCAGATGTATTCTACCAAAAAAAATCAGATGGATGGAAAATTCTGAACCACAAATGTTGGATTTGCCTACCTTGCTCCTCTTGACCCTCTGGTCTATCATCCTGCTCTGGATTAGTGACTTCAGCAGGAATCCAAAGGCCTATGTTCTCCGAGAGCACTGCCCAATCGGATTCCAGGGCTTTTACCAGCAATCCTACAGAACACGCAGGTAAGTGAGTAAGCAAAATGACCCTAAAACAAAGAACACTTCCCATGTATCCTGTAGACTTCATGCAGGTAATTGTAAGGTTTTTGTTTTTCACTTAGAACAAACAACAGCCTTGCAAGGAGAGCGAGATACCAGCTTCTTCCTGAACAAAAGTTGAATTCCCTCCTCTATTAAGATTAATTGACTGCTTGACTTCTAGTAGCTTCTCATTGCGCCATTTTTCAACTGCTTCTGCTCCCAAAACAAGAAAGTAAGAAGCTAAACTAGTAAGATATAAATATTCCACAGTGTAGGAGCTCATTTCATATGCCACAGTTGACACATAAATACCATCACGGGAGAGAATAGTGTATTTAACTTCAAAGCTGAATGGCTTTTAACAGGCTATATAAGCAAATTGCTGTCATCAGGCAGTTAATATAAGCCATATTAACATGGCTATACGTGGGCCTACTTAAAATTTAAGTGCATATCTAGAGTGAACTAATCCATGAGATGCAAGAACGTAACAGAAACCATAATTAGAGCATAGGGTAAGCGCACCAAAAGTGTACCCAATAAGTGGGGTGAACAGAATAAGTTAGATTGTCACAACCATCACCATTTGTAAAAGAAAAGGTTACCAGCTTTGCACATAAGAGGCCCAAAAAGTTCTAAATTCTTGGAACTAAACACCAATGCCACCACCACTCTCCTCCTTAGCAACCACACACTTCCAGGCAAGTTATATATCTAATACTTGCTCAGAAAGGAAATATTTGAGCTGTAGATTTGAGAAAGGAAAACTGGAACTTAGAGTGGAAGGTGAGGAGTTCATATTATTGTTTTAGCGAAAATTTAAGGAGCATTCTCCAAAGGATGGCAAAGAGGCAGATGACAAACTAAGAGCATCTAACCAACCATTGGTAGGCACATGAATGAGAGATTTTCTTCCACGTTTTCATGATGAAGATCAACACCTTTGAAACAAATGAAAACGCATGAACTCTTAGAACCTTAAATCTTAATAAAATGCATATGAAACCTCACTGTTCCTTAGCATCTCTTCCACCTACACCTCCGGGCGACCGAAAAAAGGTTCACAAACTACTAAGGAATACAGTTCAACCTACCGGTTCCAAGTAAGATAATAACCTATTTGTATCTACAGTGCAGCATTGTAAGAGGCTAAGGGCAACATCAATCCATCCTTTCACAATCTACAAATTCTCACTTCAGCTAATCCAATTGATGATACTTGATTCAATATCATAAGATCTGCAATTAGCAATTGTTGCTCCAAGGGAGGGTAACACAATGCATAGGAACTGCAGCCATTACTTACCTCGCTGCTCGTTGATACTGGCATCACCAGACAAACTTCTCAATCTCTGGAGAATCTCATTCGTTAGATTGTGTTTGACACCCGCCGGCAATTCCACTATGTCTCGTTCTCCAAACTCAAATTTCAGTTTTTTCACCTTCAAACCACAAAACAGAATTCCCCAAGCTCCATCAGCACAAACACTCACTCACACACACACGCAGTACCAGAGAGCAAGCCCTAGACCACTCACCAATTTCTTAAGCTTCGTCGGCTCACTGGCTCTCCGAATCCGAATTGACTCCTCCATCTTACTAATCTCATCTGGCGTGTACTTCACAGCTACAGATAGAACAAAAATCATTCACGCAAACGAGTTCTACGGAGAATCAAAATTCCAAGAGATCAACAAACAAGATTCTACTACGCAAATGGAAACGAGAAGAGAGGGGGAGCAGTGGTACCGTTAGCTAAATCATCGTTGGAGTAGAGGTACAGTGAGCCGTAGAGAGAGCGAAGAACGTAGAGAGCGATGACAATGTTGACGGAGCAAACGATGAGAGTCGTCTTCTTGTACGAACATCCCCATTTCACTCCTCTCGCCATCTCCAGCTCCCAGCTCTCCTCCTCCGCCACCTCATCCCACCACCATCGTTATCCAATTTCCCTCCGCCGGCAAACTCCCCAGCCTCCGTTCTCTCGGTGCTCGAGCACGGAAGATCCTTCCCGGTTTCCGGCGACGGAGCAGATAGATCGAATCGGCGGATCGAAGCAAAACGAGTGAGCGAGCGGGCTGACTGGCCGGACTGGGGATTTTTTGGTTCCGCGATTTGGGGGAAATTTCTTTTTTTCTTCTTCTTCCGGACGCGGCAGGGGAAGAGTAAAAGCGGTTGCCGTCGTTGGACGATCCCTTCTCTCTCTTTTTTAGTTTTTTCTCCTTTTCAATAAATGATGATCTGTTTTTCTTTTTTTTATTTATCTCCGTCAAATTGCTCGCGCTACAGAATAAGCAACCAGCACAGTAACGCTGTAACTCTGTGAGTCTGTGACACATAAAACTAAAACGCATCGTTGAAGGGAAGAGTTGCGTGGTGCCGTGGTCTATAGGGAAGACAGTGAAACCGGTTTATTGGTGTGATTCTCTAAGACTAAGGCATCGTTTGGAGAATGAGATTTACATACAGTTTGATATAAATGAATTTTATAAATTTTGATAAATTCATTTTGAAATGAAACATTTTTGTGTTTGGTATTTAAAAGAATTCATTTTCAATTCTAAATTTTGAATTCTATAGAATTGGAACTAGTTATAGCAATTCCGATGAATTGAAATGGAATTTCCAAATGAATTCCACAAGTATTTACTAACTATAATAGAATGACATAATTATCTTTTTTATTAACTAAATTAATTTTATATATGACATACCAAACACATGAATTCGACAATTCATTTTATTTCTAAAAATTTGAATATGACATACCAAACACAAGATTTCATTTGACAATGAATTCTACTCGGTAATTCATTTTACCATGAAATGAATTCTCGATTCATTTGGTACCAAACGGTATGTTAGGGCGTGGATTCTTGAATTCGTAAATTTTGAAGAAAGTTATGTTTTTTTGTTGCTTTTTGTATTGTGGATTTTAGGGGGGTTTTTTTTTTGTCAAAAGATATCATGTATTGATCAAAAAAAGATAGTTACACCCTGGAAGCCAGCCAGGACTGGAAATCAAAAAAGCGACTCATAGTCGGAAACAAAGAAAGGGCTTTCCTAGCTACCAAATGAGCTGCCCTATTGTTCTCCCGACCTACAAAGCGCACACTAAAACCAGATTGAGTACGAAAGTAATAAACAATCTCTTCCAGAACAGCACCCAACCTGCTATCTCTCGTATCGGCTTGATTAATTTTGTCAATAACCACCTTCGCATCGCCCTCAAAGCGGACCTCCGACAAGCCTTGCTCCAAACACCAAATAATAGCTTCCCTAAGCACAAGCAATTCCACCATCCCTGGGTCATCCAATTGAGAAAACTGGACCCCTCTAGCCAGCAGAATCCTCCTTTCTGGGTCAAAGAGAACCATCCCACCAGCCGAATGCGATCCACACCTAGTAGCCTCGTCCCACATGCAAACCAAATGGGAACCACCCACCTGCATTGTAGGTTGCAACACTGGGGTAATTATCGGCGGAATTCGATCCACAGAGAGACCCACCCATTCCTCATACTGTTGGTGAAACTGTCGCATGAGAGCCGGGAACCCATATTTTTTGCCCTCAACGACAACCCAATTTCGAGATCGCCAAATCCTCCAAAGGATTGCAACAACAGCCATAACCACCGACGGTTGATGAATTAGCGCCAACAACCGGTTTAGAAACAAAGGAAAAGTGTGTCGAGGCAATCCCTCCCCCAAATATTCCAGCCCTGAATAGTCCCAGAGGGCCCGCGCAACCGGACAGGAAAGGAAGAGGTGTTCCATCGTCTCCGGGCCATCCCAGCAAACTGGGCACCTAGGGAGAACCTGAACTTTTTTCTCAATAAGCGCCTCCATAGTTGGGAGAGCCCGATTAAGGATTTGCCATACAAAGACCTTCAACTTCGGAGGGATCTTAGCTTCCCACACCCTTATCCAACTAGGTTTATCCATCCAACTTACGGATGACCGCCACCCGCCCCTCCTCCTATCCAGATCGACAGCCAAATGATAAGCCGACTTTACCGAGAAAACCCCGTCAGCTGTAAAATGCCAGATAATCTTATCTGACACATCCCATCTAGGAAGAGGAATGGCTGTGATAGCCCTACAGGTGAGCGGGTCAAACCACTGACGGAATTTCTCATCAGACCACCTCCCTTCCCCTTGACAAATAAGCTCAGCCACCAAAGGATCCCCCCCCCCCCCCTCAGGCAAAATCCGCGGATTATAGCATGGGAGGTCCAGTTGGTACCTGGGAATCCAGTTAGAATGAAGGAGAGAGACCGACTGGCCATTACCAACTTGCCATCTTAATCCCCTCTCCAATAACTGCCGCCCATGAAGGATACTTTGCCACCCCCAAGAGGGACGGGACCTCGCAGCCGCAGTCAGGAAAGACCCTTGGGAAAAATACTTGCCTTTATAAATATGGGCAATAAGCGAGTGAGGGTCACTAAGAATACGCCAGCCTATCTTTGCCAGCAGAGCCTGATTAAAATGCTCAAACTGGCGAAATCCCATCCCTCCATCATGCTTACTTCTGCACATGTTTCGCCAGGATATCCATCTAATCTTGGGACTACCCTCCTCAACACCCCACCAAAAGCGGGCCACATGCTTATCAAGAAGACGACAAAGGGCTAGGGGAAGGCGGAAGCATGACATAACATGCAGGGGAAGAGCCATCGCTATGGATTTAATCAAAGTCTCCTTCGCAGCCCATGATAATGTTTTTTGCTTCCACCCCTGAAGGCGCTCCAGAAGTTTCTCCTCCAAATATCTGAACGTAGCCAACTTGGAGCGAGCAACCAGCGTGGGAAGCCCCAGATACTTATCGTGGACCCCCACTGCACCCACCCCTAGGATCGTGGCCAAGAACTCTTGATCAGGCGTGGGAATATTCTTACTAAAACACACCGCCGATTTCTCTAAATTGATACGTTGGCCACTCAATTCCTCATATTCATTCAGTACTTCAATTAAATTCTCGCACTCCTGTAGGGAACCTCGCAAGAATAAGTAAGAATCATCCGCGAAAAACAGGTGCGAGACTCTTGGAGCCGAGGAGCTACTTTAACCCCTTCTAATTTTTTTCTCTGTGATCGCCTTCCGGAGGAGGGCTGCAAACCCCTCTGTGCAGAGCACAAACAAAAGAGGAGAAAGCGGATCCCCCTGGCGAAGGCCCCTAGAGGCAGTGAAATAACCCGAGGGCGTACCATTCATCAGGACCGAGAAAGAAGAAGATCGAAGACATTCACGAATCCAACCTTGCCAGACTGAACTAAAACCCAACTTCTCTAAAACCGCAAGAAGAAAGGGCCATTCGACTCTATCATAGGCCTTTTCCATGTCAACCTTCAGAGCCATGTACCCTTTCTTCCCTTGCTTTTTTATTTTCAGATAATGCATTAGTTCATGTCCTATAAGGATGTTATCAATAATCTGTCGGTCTTTGATAAACCCATTTTGGCCCTCCGACACGATCTCCGGGAGAAAACTAGCCAACCGTGTAGCCATGATTTTGGTAATCACCTTGTAAACAAATTGACATAGGCTAATCGCCCGCAATTGTTTCATTGTTTCCATCGATTCCACTTTAGGGATCAAAGTGAGCCAGGTATGATTAAAACTCCGTAACATCCGGCTCGAGGCAAAAAAGGAAGTTACCGCTTCAACCACCGAAGTGCCCACAATATCCCAGAAAGCTTTAAAAAACTTTCCCGTAAAGCCATCCGATCCCGGAGCCTGCTTTGATCCCATGGAAAAAACTGTACTCCGAATCTCCCCAGGCAAAACCTCTGTCGGATATCAAATCTCTATAATTTTTTATTTTAGTTCAATCACAGTTACCAAACAATAAACATTTTAAAATCTATTTTCAACAATCCGAAGAGTTAGAATCTTTTTTTTTGTCAATCTTTAGATTGTTGACAATCTATAGATTTAAACTCATATTCTCCAAACGACCCCTAAACTAGTGAAGGTAACGGGCCGGATTGGATCAGGTTTCTCGAAAGTCAAACTCAATTCAACGGGGTGCATCAGTAAAAAAATGATAAAATACTTATTGGGTTTTGGAAAATAAAATCTCTTCAACCCAATGGGTAATGTCACGACCAGAATGAGTCTCGTCCCGTGATAGGTGCCATAGGTTCATTGATATCCATAGATTCGCGGGTATAATTGAAGATAATGTATCCAAATACCTACATCGTAAATTATAATAGTTGTAATATATCTCCAAAAAGACTAATAACATCCACAAATTATTTATATTATTGAGGTTAGATACAAAATGACATCATTTTACTCTTTGGATGTGTAAAAGGGATCGAGATGGGAAAAACTAGGGATTTCAGACGAAATGAGAACCTATGCTTCTCAGTTGAAGAGGGACTGGCAGATGGAAGAAGACAAACAAACGGACTATTGTTTTTTGTCTTGCAATTTTTGCTGGGCTTTAAGCAAACAGGCCCACACGTACACAAAACACAACAAGACTGAAGACAAAGGGCTAAGATGGATTATAACCAAAAAGCCTAGTCCACAGTGCAAAACCTAGTTATTTTCCCTTCTTCTTTCTTCTACTATTATTCAGTGAACCGAGCAATCTCGAAGAACAGGACAATTGCAGAAAACGAAATTGCAAAAACGAAACAGCAGAAATATAACAGAGACATGATGTTTTTCAATGTGGTTCACCCGTGGTGCAATGGTTACGTCCACATCCTAGATATCAGCATATGTCGTTCTCTAGGAGAGTTTATTCTAGATAGAAGAAAAGATCAACAAGACACCCACAATCGTGATTCCAAATCCAGAATCACTCAGACTCGGTTACACCCTAGCTAAATAAGATCCTATACCTCTGATTTACACAAGCCCTTTGATCCCCAGAGCCCTATACCGCTTCAATTTCTAAACCGATCAAAGTGTTGATCCTTTGAACCCGTATCCCTTTAAATAGGTTGCAGTCGAGACTAGCCGTTGGAGGGAATCCTCTGATTCTGGAAATCCCGCACATAAGACTTGACCGTTGAAGGTGATTCCTAAGATTGGGGACTTTCCATTTCTGTCCTGAATCAATCGCCAATTTCCTCCAACAATCTCCCTCTAAATTGGTGATTGCAAGTGAGTGTACTTGCAGCAAGAATAACAATAATATCTCCAAGCATAATAGCTCACGTACAACACAAATATAACCAGCAATCAAAGACAATCAACCCAAGTCGGAGCTTAATCAAGAAACCAGAAAACAAACCCATCCAAACAAGCATCTCAAAATCACCAAAGACAAATATTCAACTGACACTACTCAAGGCAGAACCTTCTTCTCAAAATCCCTCAAGGAAAAACTCAAACCGGAATCTCTCTCTCAAAACTCACGCTAGACTCCCTCTCAACAGGTGACACACCCGACTTAATCAGAGTCTTCATCGAAGCTGTAATCCACCAACAAGCCTGCAACTGCAACAGCAATCAAGGGAGCACCATCATCTGAGTCATCGTCGTCGCTTTCTTCTGCAGCCACGCTCCCCCACCCCCCTCAATTACAATCTCGAGTAAGTCACGTACATGGTCCGTCAACATGAAAAATGTATGATACTTTGTGCGGAAAGGAGTGATAGAGACACCAAGATGCAACGCCAGACGAGTAATCAGTGGACCAAGAGGGAGGGAATCGGGGGAAGGAAGAGTCTGCATAGGTGAGAAATATACCGAAAGCGAGAGAGGTGTAATCAAGGGGCACGCTGTGCACCACATGATTCATCACCCACAGATCGAGCGACAAGATACGATCAAGAGACTGAGTGTGAGGAAGGAAAATCCTGGTGATGGCAAAGTGTAACACCCGAAGCTGAGCAATGACCAAGTTGACATGCAAGGAGAGGTCTGGACCAGGATGAAGACCCGTGAGCTGAATAAACTCTTCGGCAATGTTGAATTTGAACATCCAAAGCTCAGCGGCATGAGCCAGCGATTCCCCTTCTTTGGGAAACTCCAGAATATTGGCCAGATCAGCAACATGAATGGTAACAAGATGGCCGAAAAGGACAGTTGAAAAGCAGCGAGAGCTGAGGCCATAGGAACTGAGATTGGAATAGTAAAACCTGACAATTTCAGGGCAGATGAGAGCGGGAGGATCCACGAGAAGAAAGGTTCACCCAAGATTGTGAATGAAACCCCTTGTATCAAGCCCACAATCCACAAATTCAGGAAGAGGAACTTGGATTGGGATAGCAATATTACGATCAACAAAAGCCAAGGCATGGCGATTATGACTCCGAGCAACAGGCTCAAAGAACATCAAGCCAGTGAAGGAGTGGGCAAAGACTTGATTCATGGTGGAGAATAGAGAGGCTAGAGAAACGAGAGGTAGTGTGACACTAGGAGGAGAGAGGGCACACATTAAATAGCAAGCTAGGGCACACACTGAAAGAAGGAAAATAAACAATTAAGGAAACACAATCAATTAAGAAAATTAAACGTCAAGAAGAGGAAGCTAACTAGGACTACACGGGAAAAGAAATATCAGCAGTTAGGGGGTAAGAGAATCCTCAATATTCTCAGACAATCACAATCCTATTTCACGGCACAAAATAGTGAATCGTTCTGCAGACAGAGGCTTAGTAAAAAGATCAACTAATTGAAACCCAGTGGAAATGTAGTTAATAGAGATTACCTTGTCAAGCACTAATTCACGAATAAAATGATACTTAACCTCAATGTGCTTTGTCCGAGAGTGCTGAAATGGGTTCTTCGTCATGCATATAGCGTTGGTGTTGTCGCAGAATAGAGGTATAGTAGGCATAGTCGTACCATAATCACCTAGTTGGTTTTTTAGCCAGAGTAACTGAGCATAGCAGCTGTCTGCTACAAATACTCAGCTTCAGCAGTGGACAAGGCCACTGGTCCTTGTTTCTTGAAAGACCAAGATATTAAAGAAGTGCCTACAAATTGACACGTGCCACTTGTGCTTTTCCTATCAATTAGACTTCCAACAAAGTCAGAGTCGCTGTAGCCTACCAGATTGAAGGAGTCAGTCGTAGGGTACCAAATTCCAACATTTGAAGTCCCCTTTAGATACCTAAAGATACGTTAGACAGCAGTGGCGTAGCCAGGATTTTGTTTAAGGTGGGTCCACTTAGAAAAAAATATACATGATAAAATAGTTTTTGTTAATATAATCTTAAATTGAAATTTTTTGGTAAATTAAAATGCATTAGTAGTAAAAAATATCAAGAATATTATTCTGCGTACCAAACAATTATTGATTTATTTAGTCGTACACTCGTACTGTTTCAAATGGTGTTCTTTGTCAAGAACCGTTAGTATCAATAAATCGAGTTGTTGATAGAGGTTTAATAATAAATCCTACACCAATCAATAATTCATGATTTAGCTTTCGAATAATGTTCTTTGTAAAAAAAACATTTAGTATCAACAAATCGAGTTGTTGGAAGAGATTCGATAATATATATGATACCATTTACTAGCATGCTCCCTCATAAGAAAATCAACTTATACGAAATTGAAGTTTGCACAAATATGTATATCGTATTAGATTCAAACACAAAACTACTATTATCAATTAAATGTGACCTAATTTTCTATATCAATTAATTAGCGTGCCTAATTTAACTATTTTCGTCCCGAACCAGGGTGGGTCCCGGGACCCACCCTGTTACCCTCTCCCTCTGCCACTGCTAGACAACATCAAAGACATACACTATGTTGAATGTCTGGTCTGCTAGTAGTTAAGTAAAGCAAGGATCCTATCATGCCTCTATACTTTCGTTCATCTACTGCTATACCTTGTTCATCTCTATCTAGTTTCAAATTCACAGCCATGGGAGTAGGACTAGAATTCTCATTAGACATGTCCAATTTCTGTAACATGGTGTGAATGTACTTTGACTGACTGATAAAGATTTTGTGATAAGTTTGTTTAAACTAAAGTCCTAGGAAGAACTATAGTTCTCCCATGATGCTCATTTCAAAAACGAACTTCATAGAGTCACACAAGTCTGAGCACATTTTGGGATCAGTAGAGCCAAAGACAATATCATCGACATAAATTTGCACAATAAGCATGTGAGAAGAAGATTTTTTTTATGAATAAGGTCTTACCGACTGACCCTTGAGTGAAATTTTGCTCTTTGAGAAAACTGGTCAGTCTATCAAACTAGGATCTAGGTGTCTGTTTGAGACCGTAGAGAGCTTTAATCTAAACACATGATCAGGGAATTGATTATCAACGAATCCAGGAGGTTGAGCAACATATACTTCCTCTTTGATTACGCCATTTAAAAAAGCTCTTTTGACATCCATCTGATATAAGGGAAACTTCATATGATTAGCAAAAGCACATAGAAGGCGAATAGATGCGATACGAGCAACGAGGCAAAAGTTTCGTCGTAGTCTATTCCTTCTTCTTAACATTATCCTTGAGCTACAAGTCTAGTCTTATTTCTTATAATTATACCATACTCGTTAGACTTGTTTCTATACACCCACTTACTTCCTATAATAATCTTTCTTATAGGTCTGGGAACAAGTTCCCAAACATTCAAGTATATAAACTGAGTGAGTTCTTCTTGCATAGCAAGATTCCATTTCTCATCATTCAATGCTTCTTTAAAATTTCTAGGTTCAATCTTAGACACAAAGGCATACTGGCCAGGGGTATTCTTACCTCGAGTTTTGCGTCCATCAGTTATATTTCCAATAATCTAATCTTCTGGATGTCGTCTCTGAATGTGAGGTGGTGTTGTCGACTTTTCTATTGATGGATCATGGTGAACAGTTTCTGGTTCTTTTCTCGCATTGTTCTGAACTATTGTTGATTATGTAGAATGATCCACTTCGATGTTTGTATTTGCACTAGCTTCAGGAGGAGAAAGACTAATGATAGACCCTATGGGACTTACATCATGTAGGAGATCAGACAGATCTACCATCATGTTTCTTGTCTTAGAATTATCAGTCAAAGGGTTAGTCTCATCAAACATAAAATGAACAGATTCCTCGACCTTTTTTGTTCTCTTGTTATAAAATATGTATGCTTGTCTTTTTAAAGAGTAACCTAAGAAGATGGATTCATCTGATTTAGCATCAAACTTACCAAGGTTATCCTTAGTATTCAAGGTGAAGCACTGACAACCAAAAGGATGGAAGTATGAGATGTTAGGTTTCTTTTCCTTCAAGATCTCCTAAGGATTTTTGTTAAAAAAAATTCGAATTAAGACTCTATTTGTCACATAACACGCTGTGCTAACAACTTCACCCTAGAAAAACTTAGGAAGATCATAGTCCAAAAGCACCATTCTGGCTGTTTCTATGAGGATTCTGGTTGTTTCTTGCACAACATTTGACTTAGAGAGACTAGCTAATTTTTTTGCCACATACATGTTATTTATCCGTCTTTCTATAAACATGATTTGGTCGTCTTTCAGCCTTTCAACTAGGGAGTGAAAGCTTCAAAGATAACTCTATTTCCACTACTACATAGTTGACTAATTGAGAGTAAGTTATGCTTCAAACCCTTAACAAGAAGAACGTTTTTAACAGAGGGAAGAGGTGTCTTTCCAACGGTTCCTCAACCAACTATGATACCATAGTTGTCATCACCAAAATACACTTTTCCCTCAGGTTTGAAAGCGAGAGTTGAAAATAGAGACTTGTTACTCGTCATGTGATGAGAACCTCCGTTGTCGAGATACCATTCGTGATGATTTTCTTCAGCAGTTTTGGATGTGCTGGAATTTGCTCATGGGTTTTCTGAGTCTACTTCCAGTTTGGCCATGTAAGCAAATTCAAGACGTCCTTCATCTTCAGAGTCACGGTCGTAGTCACTCCATGATGCTTTCATGGCTTTTTCTCTAGCTCTCAAGGTTTGGGGACAGTGGGCCGTAATGTTACCCATCTTCCCACATTTTGTAGCATGCCCGGGGCTCCTTTTCTCCACCATTCGTGTCTGAGTCTCTTTCCTGTGCAAAAAATCTTTCTGTAGGAACACTTTTGACACAATTAGTTCCGTTAGAATCAAAAGAGCGAGTGTTGGAATCATTGTAGCGATGATTTTGTTCCTGATTGCGATTGAAACCAATGGATAATTCATACCCCGTATCACGACTTGATGAACCAAGTATGTTACGATTATCCTGATGATTTCGTCTTTGGTCATTCTTATATTCAGCATACGCTGATATCTTTTAATGACCAAGCCAAATTCCTTTTCAAATTCAACATCTACCTCCCCATCAGATTCATACTCATAAGCACGAGATTTCAAAGCCAGACTATGCAATCTTCTATCATTTCTAGAGTTATAATCATTAACACGTGATTGAAAAGCTAAGTTCTTCCTACGTCAATCATTTTCCTTTCCAACTTGTCTAACCAATGTTCATGACTCATCAGAGATCCAATTAATTAATAGACAACTATAGTATTTTAATTTTTTGGCCTCTTCTATGGCAGTTCTCTTAGGCAGCCACTCACTGAGTAAGGAACATAGAATTTTTCTGACTAGATCTTTAGAAGTGAAAATCTTAAACAGACCTTTTAGCTTAATAATGAGCCCCGTAATCCTAGAGTACATTTCATGAATACTCTCACCTGGGATCATGTCGAACACTTCGTACTTATGGAGAAGCAAATCGATTCGAGTCTCCTTGATATTCGAAGTCCCTTCGTAAGTCGCTTCTAGTGTTTCCCAAATCTCCTTCGCGGATTCGCACTGCTCAACTTTGTCGATTTCATCTTGTGACATAGCAGTTTGAAGGATATGCATTGATATGATGTTTAGCTTAGCATTTTTCATTTGTGCATCGGTCCACTCGTCTTGCCGATTGATAGCGTCGTATTTGCACATGTTTTCACTCTTGTTCCCTGACCATTTTAGCTCGAAATGGTTGTTCCTTGGCCTATTTTACGCTAGGTTGTGTTGTTTGTCGTATTTCAGGTCCTAGCAAGTAAAGAGGTGTATGGGCGCAAGTTTTGGGTCATTTGGAGGTCATTTGGCGGTTCAAGATGAGAATTACGGGCAGACCCTTACCAATTACGGTCGTAATTGCTCCTGTCTTGCCCGTAAATGCAATGCCGAGCCTAATTCCCCAGAATTCTTGTCGGAGAGAAAATTATGGGCAAGAGTAGCAGTAACCACAGTCGTAATTCCATAATTACTGGCAGTAATTTGGAAATTACGGTCGTAATTCCCCTCCTCGGAGCTAAGTAAAACGCGTGTTTTGGGCGTTTTACGGGCAGACCATGATTACGACCGTAATTCAGCTCGTAATTCGCTCAAAATCGGGTTTTTGAGGCAGATTCGAGCCAAAGGAGAGGGAGTCGACTTTTTGGTGCAAAAACAGAGTTTTAGAGAGAGAAAGTGCGAAGAACAAACCCTAGGAGCTATTTGAGTGGATTTCTCACCATTGAAGCCCAGATTGCATCCCCAGGAGTGAAGATTGACATTCCAGAGCAGATTCTTCCCATTGTTATGAGTATGACTGCTTTGTATTCTGTTTCCCTCTCTCTCTATGGAGTCGAACTTTCTCTCACTTGGGTATGAAGAACCCTAGTTCATGTGTTAGGAATCTTGATTGTAATTACGTTTGGATTGTGATACTGCTCGATTATAATCGATTGAAGTGTTTTGATTGAGTCAATTGAAGTCTGATCACCTTTTATTGATTTCTGCTGCAAACTGAGATAGATAGAATCTGATTAGGTTGTTAGAGTTTCTTCAATCGGTAGTAGTGAATCGACTATACGAGAGTTAGTCGATTCAATGTTTTGTACTGGAATCTAATTCCAGTAGTGGAGTTCTGTGTTCATTGCCTCACCGTTCTATCCCGGTGAAGACTAGTCGTCTACCGGGAAGTTTGACTAAGAGGGCTTGGTCAGCTTAAGAGATTCCAAGCTACTGTCGGATCTTCCGCAGTATAATCAGCAGTAAAGCAACCAAAAGTAATTACAACTGAGACCTAACTAAGGATCTAGGGGGACTCATTCTCGAGTGACTCTTCCTTTGATTTAGAAAACCGAACCATTTCCTGCTTTCTTATTGCTTTTACTTAAATCAACAATCACTTGACTTAGTTGGCTAGATAATAAATATTCACGGAGTAGGCAGTAGATCTAGACCCTGGGTTGACATTAGAACTTACCTGTTACTGCATTTCCGGACTGCGATTACACTTGGTCGCAGTTTGGTGTTGTGTTTTAGCGTGTCAAGTTATTGGCGTCGTTGCCTGGGATCCTCTAGGTTATTGGGGAAACGTGAAAGTTTGTTACTCTAGCTTTTTCTTTACTGCATTTTCTCTCTTCCACCTGTGTGCCCTTACGGGTTGCTTTTGCTGGTTGTGTGCAGGTAGTGCATGACCCGTAGCCAGTCGGGAGAACTACTACCATTAGACCAGGAGCTTGAACGAACCTGTAGGAACTTCAAGAGGGCTCTAAAGGCGCGACTGGCTGCGGAGGAGGCGCTAGCACAGTTGCAAATCGCCGACGAAGAAGAGATTGATGACCCACAGAACAATGATGCGGTCATTCCTGAGGAGCAGACCATGGGATACTACTGGACCACCAGAATTGCGGACATGAGAATTACACCACCACTGAGAAGGAGCTCCTCGCTGTGGTGTATGCATTTGATAAGTTCCGAACATATCTGGTGCTCTCCCATGTGGTGGTCTACACAGACCACTCGGCAATTCGCTACTTGATGAGCAAGGCTGATGCAAAACCTAGGCTCATCCGCTGGATCCTACTTCTGCAGGAATTTGACATAGAGATCCGGGACAAGAAGGGAGCCGGAATGTTGCTGCATATCATCTTTCACGGTTGGAAGCCCCTCCGGTGGACAACTTCGTGGAAGAGATCGATGACTCCTTCCCGGGTGAGAGATTGCTGGCGATGACATTGGTGGATAGCGTGGCCCCTTGGTATTCTGACTTTGCCAATTATCTGGTGGGCAAGAAGCTACCAAAGGGGATGGCCACTCATGCAAAGCGCAAGTTCTTCTCCGACCTGAAGCATTACTTCTGGGAGGATCCGTACCTCTTCAGGATTGGAGCAGATGGCGTGATCCGGCGCTGCATCATGGAGCACGAGATGGGAGACATCTTGTCTCAATGCCACGAGGGACTGTCACGAACCGAAATGTTGTGTCCGTGTTGATCGTCTGAAGAACGCTGCCATCTGGTTGTCTTGCTATGAGAAGGGTAAAGGGGGCGACATTAGCGATAAGGCGTTGTCTGCCTGTGCATCGCATCTAGTCGAGTCAGGATGTGGCTATGAAGGGGATCGTTGCAAGAGAAGGCACAACTGGTCGGAGGCCATTGCCGTCTCCCTGATGAGCCCAAGGCAGGGCGAAACCAGTTGGCATGCGTATGCAGAGAGGCTGGTCTTGAGGAATGAGTGCACCTCAAGACGTCGCACGGACTTCGGAAGTCTATGTCCGTGACAAATGGTATCAGAGCCTGGTTAGGCTGAAGAGCCTAGTTCCTCTCTTAGTACGGCATAGGTCGTGTATGGGCCGACCCTATGCCCGAATGAGAGGCGGTCCTGGGTGAGCATATCAGGCGGTCCGGACGCAAATACACATGTGTTGCGCCGTTGTGGGGGACCTCGACAGGCTGAAGATGCAGCGGCCGAGAATGCCGTTCAACCGAGGAACTAACGCTAGCGAGAGCGTAGGGTGAAGGTCGATTGAGGTACAAACGCTGGGAGTAGCGTAGGGTGAAGGTCGACTGAGGTACTAGCGCAGCAGAAGCAAAGAGTGAAGGTTGGTGTCGAGGGGCAAAGCGGTATGTGCGCGGGGCACAGCAGGCTAGCGCGAGAGACGCGACCGGAGCCTGTCCATCAGAGGATGGTATCGTATGCGGACGCCCACAATCGGTTCGAGAGTTGCAATACATGCTGCGGAGAGAAGCATTCTTCACCAGCACGAGGACGTGCTGCATTATGAGTGGTGGAGAATGTCACGACCCAAAATGTCGTGATCGTGTTGATCGTCTGAAGAACGCTGTCATCTGGTTGTCTTGCCATGAGAAGGGTAAAGGGGGCGACATTAGCGATAAGGCGTTGTCTGCCTGTGCATCGCATCTAGCCGAGTCAGGATGTGGCTATGAAGGGGATCGTTTCAAGAGAACGCACAACTGGTCGGAGGCTACTGCCGTCTCCCTGATGAGCCCAAGGCATGGCGAAACCAGTTGGCATGCGTATGTAGAGAGGCAAGTCTTGAGGAATGAGTGCACCTCAAGATTGCCCTCATCGATGCGAAGGAAGTTGTCCGTGGCACCGGTATCCACCAAGGCTTTTGACTCGCCCTGCATGAATTGCGCCAAAACATAGCACCTCCCACGCTTGCTCTCCTTGACATCGGTCTTCACCGCGCCAAGCTTGCGGATTGAGCCAATCTTGGCCTCCGCCGCCTTGGGCTCCTCCTCTTGAGCTTCCATGGCCATCAATCTCGCCTTCCTTGGGCAATCCCGCACTCGATGTGGTCCATCGCAAAGGAAACAAGTCATGGGTTTTGGCTCGTACTTACCCCCTTTGCTTGAACCACCCTGGTGTTGTTGAGCGCGAGTGCCCTCCTTGAAAGGCTTATGCTGCTCTCCACCCTTGTTGGGCTTCGAACTCTTCTCTTTGCCGCTGCTCTCTTGCCTTTTGTACTCAACAAAAGACTCCGCCGTGGCCATGGCAGTTGCAAGGTCTTGCACTCCTCGACGTTGCATCTCCATCTTGGCCCATGGTTGCAGCCCATCAAGAAAGCCGTGCATGGCCTCCTTGTCCGTGATGTCCGGGATCTCTAGAAGCAGCTCCGAGAATTCTTTCACGTATTCTCGAACTCCACCCCTCTGGGTGAGTCTTCTCAATTTCGAACGGGCTTCAAACTCCACGTTCTCCGGGTAGAACTGCTTCTTGATTTCTCTCTTGAAATCTTCCCACGTTACCATCACACAAATACCTCTTTCGACGTCTGCTTCACGTTGCCTCCACCACACCATGGCAACATCAACCAAGTAGAGTGGAGCGGTACGGAGTTTTACCTCATCCTCTTGGATGTCGGACGCCTTGAAGTACTGCTCAAGACTCCAAAGGAAGTTCTCTAACTCCCTCGCGTTCCGTGAACCTCCGAAGTTCTTCGGTCTTGGAACATCAGCAAGTGGGGCGGATTGCACCGGGGCTGATCCGCTAGCCATGGCTCTCTTCACGAGAGTGACCTCACTCTTGAGGTCTGCAATCTCCTCCTTCACGCCGACCAGCTCAGCCTGGACTTGCTCTTTCACAACTTCAAGGGCGTTGTTCATGGAGGCGGTGATGGTGTTGTTGATGAGGGCCACAAGCTCTTCCCGCATCCCATCATGGTTGATCTCCAAGCTTGTCAACCTACCAGCCATTCCTTGAACATCGCTTTTGACTTGGGCGAAGTTACCTCCCAAATCCTCGATGGTAGTGATATCTTCCGCCATCTTCACTTCCATCCTCGAGACTCGCCTCTCTAGAGACTTGAGAGGATCACGAGTGCTCGACGTACCTTTTGCCCTCTGGCCCGGTGTGGGCTCTCTTCCACGCGGCTTCTCAGCATCGTCATGGACTTCTGATCCCGACATTTTTGGTGAGGTTCTTCCTTTCCTTCTGACTCTAGGTTCAACTTTGCTAGCACAAATCCGAACCAGGCTCTGATACCATTTGTCACGGACATAGACTTCCGAAGTCCGTGCGGCATCTTGAGATGCACTCATTCCTCAAGACCAGTCTCTCTGCATACGCATGCCAACTGGTTTCGCCCTGCCTTGGGCTCATCAGGGAGAAGGCAATAGCCTCCGACCAGTTGTGCCTTCTCTTGCAACGATCCCCTTCATAGCCCCATCCTGACTCGGCTAGATGTGATGCACAGGCAGACAATGCCTTATCGCTAATGTCGCCCCCTTTACCCTTCTCATGGCAAGACAACCAGACGACAACGTTCTTCAGACGATCAACACGGTCACGACATTTCGGGTCGTGACATTCTCCACCACTCATAATGCAGCACGTCCTCGTGCTGGTAAAGAATGCTTCTCTCCGCAGCATGTATTGCAACTCTCGAACCGATTGTGGGCGTCCGCATACGATACCATCCTCTGATGGACAGGCTCCGGTCACGTCTCTCGCGCTAGCCTGCTGTGCCCCGCGCACATACCGCTTTGCCCCTCGACACCAACCTTCACTCTTTGCTTCTGCTGCGCTAGTACCTCAGTCGACCTTCACCCTACGCTACTCCCAGCGTTTATACCTCAATCGACCTTCACCCTACGCTCTCGCTAGCGTTAGTTCCTCGGTTGAACGACATTCTCGGCCGCTGCATCTTCAGTCTGTCGAGGTCCCCCACAACGGCGCAACACATGTGTATCTGCGTCCGGACCGCCTTATATGCTCACCTAGGACTGCCTCTCATTCGAGCATAGGGTCGGCCCATACACGACCTATGCCGTACTGAGAGAGGAACTAGGCTCTTCAGCCTAACCAGGCTCTGATACCATTTGTCACGGACATAGACTTCCGAAGTCCGTGCGGCGTCTTGAGGTGCACTCATTCCTCATGACCAGCCTCTCTGCATACGCATGCCAACTGGTTTCGCCCTGCCTTGGGCTCATCAGGGAGACGGCAATAGCCTCCGACCAGTTGTGCCTTCTCTTGCAACGATCCCCTTCATAGCCACATCCTGACTCGGCTAAATGCGATGCACAGGCAGACAACACCTTATCGCTAATGTCGCCCCCTTTACCCTACTCATGGCAAGACAACCAGATGGCAGCGTTCTTCAGACGATCAACACGGTCACGACATTTCGGGTCGTGACATTTCATTTGTCACGGACATAGACTTCCGAAGTCCGTGCGGCGTCTTGAGGTGCACTCATTCCTCAAGACCAGCCTCTCTGCATACGCATGCCAACTGGTTTCGCCCTGCCTTGGGCCCATCATGGAGACGGCACCGTTGTGGGGGACCTCGACAGGCTGAAGATGCAGCGGCCGAGAATGCCGTTCAACCGAGGAACTAACGCTAGAGAGAGCGTAGGGTGAAGGTTGATTGAGGTACAAACGCTGGGAGTAGCGTATGGTGAAGGTCGACTGAGGTACTAGCGCAGCAGAAGCAAAGAGTGAAGGTTGGTGTCGAGGGGCGAAGCGGTATGTGCGTGGGGCAGAGCAGGCTAGCGCGAGAGACGTGACCGGAGCCTGTCCATCAGAGGATGGTATCGTATGCGGACGCCCACAATCGATTCGAGAGTTGCAATACATGCTGCGGAGAGAAGCATTCTTCACCAGCACGAGGACGTGCTGCATTTTGAGTGGTGGAGAATGTCACGACCCGAAATGTCGTGACCGTGTTGATCATCTGAATAACGCTGCCATCTGGTTGTCTTGCCATGAGAAGGGTAAAGGGGGTGACATTAGCGATAAGGCGTTGTCTGCCTGTGCATCGCATCTAGCCGAGTCAGGATGTGGCTATGAAGGGGATCGTTGCAAGAGAAGGCACAACTGGTAGGAGGCTATTGCCGTCTCCCTGATGAGCCCAAGGCAGGGCGAAACCAGTTGACATGCGTATGCAGAGAGGCTGGTCTTGAGGAATGAGTGCACCTCAAGACGCCGCACGGACTTCGGAAGTCTATGTCCGTGACAGGACCTACTGGAGGTCACCATGGAGGCAACCGCACGGCGCAGAAGGTGCTACAGTCGGGCTTCTATTGGCCCTCGCTCTTCAAGGATGCATACACCTTCGCACGACAGTGCGACCTCTGCCAAAGGTCAGGTAACATTTCTTCCCGGGATGAGATGCTCCAACATATTTTTTTCATTTGCGAAATTTTTGATGTTTGGGGTATCGATTTGATGGGCCCATTCCCTCCATCTTTTGGCAATCTGTACATACTGGTTGCAGTGGACTACGTCTCGAGGTGGGCAGAAGCTCAAGCCATGCCCACCAATGATGCAAGACGGGTCTGCTCATTTCTGAAGCAGCTGTTCTCCGGGTTCGGGACACCTCGCGCCATCATTAGTGATAGAGGAACCCATTTTCAAGGGAAATTCACTAAACTCCTCTCTCGCTATGGTGTTAAGCATCAGGTGTCGGTGGCTTACCATCCCCAGTCAAATGGGCAAGCCGAGCTGACGAACCGGGAGCTAAAACGAATAATTGAAAAGATGGTGGATCAGTCCCGCAAGGATTGATCCACCAAGCTCGATGATGCTCTTTGGGCATATAGGACGGCCTATATAAACCCGATTGGCACTTCTCCCTATAGGCTTGTCTATGGGAAGGCGTGTCATTTGCACTTCTCCCGATTGGCACTTCTCCCTTCTGGGCCATTAAGCTGCTAAACCTGGATTTGAGTGTTGCAGGTACTGAACGTAAGTTGCAGCTGCTGGAGTTGGAGGAATGGCGTTACCACGCCTACGAGAACACCCTGCTCTACAAAGAGTGAACCAAGCGTCTCCATGACGCTCGGTTGAGGGGCCCGAAGGAGTTTCAGGTAGGTGATCATGTTCTGCTCTTCAATGCACGCCTGAAACCCTTCCCGGGCAAGCTACGTCCGAGGTAGTCGGGACCCTTCACGGTTACCCAAGTTTTCCCGCACAGGGCGGTGGAGATCAGCAATCCTCAAACCGAGCCATTCAAGGTGAATGGCCACCTCCTAAAATTGTACTTGGGAGGTGCTGTCGAGCGCGCAGAGCTGTTGATCAAGCTCGAGGACTCTTAGTTCCTCTACTGGCGTCCAGCTAAAAGACGGTAAAGAAGCGCTTGTTGGGAGGCAACCCCCCCACGGTTTGCATTTCTGTCCTTTTCCCCCTTTTTGTTTTGTTGGTTTTTTAGTCTTTGAGCCTGTCTGGAGTCTTTCTGAAATGTTTTTCGTGCCCCAGATGGTCTGTTTTTGTCTATGGTGGTGTATATTTTCGAGCCGGGGCACGAATGGTTTTGCCTGTTCGAAATTGCGGTTTAAATTTTAGAGGAAAGGGCTCTCGGCAGTGTAATTACGGGAAAAGGGGGGGGGGACCAATTATGATCGTAATTTGTCATACCCCTGCCCGTAATTAAGCCAGAAGAGGAGATTGGTCTCGGCAGTGAAATTACGGGCAGGATCAGACCAATTACGGTCGTAATTCTGCCCGTAATTAGCACAGGGGGAAGTTGGCTCGCGACGCTGCAATTACGGGCTGAATTGGGGCAATTACGGTTGTAATTCTCCCCGTAATTGCCCCTGACTTTTAAATTTCGGGCAAAGCCCGTAATCTCTCTCTCTCTCCTCATTTTTCTTGTCGTCCTCTCTCTCTCCTTCACCAAAAAATCGCACCCCTTTCCTTCTCAGGTGGTTTTCCGGCCATAACTCCCTCACCAGAGCTCCAAATTAAAATCCGAACCACTGCCGTACTACTCTCGTCGGCGCGCACAAGCCTATACCAGTGGGTTCGAGTTTGGCGGTGGTTTGGGTCGCCGGAAAATCGCGACTCTTCGGTATTCTTCCGACCCGATCTCCCTCCTCCGACCTCCAATCGGAAAACCGCGACCACCACTGCGTTCCTGGCATCCGGGCCCTCATTCCCCAAAGTTTTGGGTCAGTTTGGCGGTGGTGAAGTCGCCGACGATGAAACTCCGGCGAGCCTCCCGGCGAGTTTCCCGGCGATTGTCGTTGAGTCCCCCTCTTCCCTCACCTTCCCCGCGATATCTTCTTGTGCCTCCAAGTGTGCTTCTCTATTCTTACTTTTGATTTATGGAGGATTGATATCGGGTTTAAGTGAGGGAATTCGGGGATTGGGTTGTGCTTGAATGAATTCGGTAGGCCTACGGTATTGCATGCTTGGTTTGTTCCTTTTTTAGTTGGCCTACCGAGCAGCATGTGTTTGTGATTGTGCCGCTTGGAGCCTAATTTGTTGTCTGGGTTTATTATCCTAGGGCTCCAAGTGCGTTTAATCTTGTGTGGATGGTGAATGGTCTTGAATGTTTTTTCTCCCCTGGGGCCTAGTCCACTGTCCGAATTTTATGTTTCGAGGGCCCCGGGTGCGGATGATTGTGAACTCACTATTGACAAATTTCTATGTATGTTGTTGTGTTTTTTTTTTGTTGCTTTTTGGCTGCAGGACCATGAACACTTACCTGAAAATGCTCGACGCCGACCAGAGGAAGACTCTACGGGACATCCGACGCTGCAAAATCGTTGAGCACCATTACCTCGATTTTGCGGTCTTCGAGGAGCTGGGTGCTCGCGAGGCAATGGAGGCTGCCATCCGTGCTTACTCTTGGCGCCGTCTCCTCTGCCTCGCTGAGTCGATCTATCAGGAGCTCCTCTGGGAGTTCTATGCCACCTTCGTGCACTTCCGGACCCACGCGGGCGAGCACAACAACACCATTCAGTTCAGATATGATGACTTCGGCCGGGCACTGGGGCTCCTTCCACCATTCGCCTGCCACCTGGCCATCGAACAGAATGACTGTCCCATCTTTCGGGACCAGCAATTCTTTGAGAGGATCCTCAAGCTACTCAGCTGCGCCCAGAGTGGCGCATCCTCAACCAGCTGTTGGGGAAATCTTACACCCCCAGCGGTGGCTCCACCAGTCATCTTCAGCTTCGCACCTTACACTACCTGCACTCCATCATCCAGGAGGAAGACAACCTCCATTTGGCCTCTCTCATCGCCAGGACCGTCGCCAAGGCTTTTCGCTGTGGTCGTGCTCTGGCTTGTGGGCCGGTGGTCACTGCCCTGGCACGGTACTTCAACATCGACCTCTCCGGGTTCACTGTCATCCTGCCGCCGACACCCTTCTCTAGGGACACCCTACGGCGCCAACTTATACTACAGCGCGACGGGGACGTGACCTGGATCCGGGGACTTCCTCACCCTGTTCCTCGTTCACCAGAGGGCGAGGATTCCCCTGAGGCGAGCGATGCTGCGGCTCGTCGGACCACTCGTCGGACCATTCGTCGGACCACACCTGCACCTGGCGCCTCCACTTCCGCTGCCGGCCCGTCTGCTGCTGCGCCCACCTCCTACATTGCTGAGCAGCTGGCAGCCATTTCTCGCCAGAACGAGCAGATCCTTGCTGGCCAGGAGCACATCAACGCCCGTCTCGACCGTGAGCGCGAAGGTCGCCGCCACATCATTTCGGCTCAGCATTACATGATGAGCTACTGGGACATGGACCCTGCTGCTATTAGCTACCCTTGGGAGGCCTCCCCAGGGCATGAGGATTTCTACCTGCCTCCAGCTAGCGACGGAGGCGATGAGAGCTGAGCTGGATCTGCCTGCTGCCCATCGAGTTGGGCTCTTTCTTTGTCTTTCTTTCCAGACTAAGACTCTGTATTGTGTTTCCTTTTCTCTTGTCCTGTCTGTTTGGATTGTAGACTTGGAACTATGGTTTCTTTCACCCTATGTGTGTGTGTTTTGCTAACTCTAGCTCTGTACCCTTTGGACTGGTCCTTGTCCAGTCCTCTGCTATTGACTGGTCCGCCCTCCAGTCCCCGTTCCTGACCACTGTTTCACGGTAACATCGTTCCCTTTCCCTCTGCTCCATTGAGAAAACTGTCGCATTTAAGTGTGTGTGTGTGGGGGGGGGGGGGTTCTTTGTATTCATTGGAACGTATATATGTGTGCTTCGAGCCTAGTCCGTTGTCCAAATCTTGAGATTTGAGGGCTCCAAGCTGATGTTTGCTTGATAATATTGGCACTGTGGTTTTAATTGGTGAATTGAATGGCTTTCGACTTGATGCATGACAACTAAAGTGTAACTAGGACAGCCTATAATGATGACTGAGACGTGCATTAGAATTGTGTAGGGGTTCAGTTTTTCAACTGTTTGCTTACCAACTGTGACTTGGATTGATCACTTGTTCTTGACAGTCGTTTATGCATCTAGTTCAGGGAATCAGAATGAGAGATTGAGCATATAGGTAGCCATGTGAGATTAGAGCCTGCTCGTTTCTTTCTTGTGTGATAGTTCCCTCTTCCATGATGTGTAGCATTCACATTGCCATTAGCTAAGATGATGGAGGCATAGGAATAGCCCACGACCCAATTGACTGTCCTGATGTGTCATATCCCCTAGTTAGCCCTTTGAGCCGTGTGTTATCCTTTCTTTCGGTCAACAATGGAAAATCACCCTTTTGCATCTTTTAGAAGGTTCCACAGAGTGGTTTTTACATGTTCTCTGTTGTTTCTGCTAAATAAAATGTGAGGTAGTCAGCCCTTTGAGCCGTGTGTTATCCTTTCTTTCGGTCTACAATGGAAAATCACCCTTTTGCATCTCTTAGAAGGTTCCACAGAGTGGTTTTTACATGTTCTCTGTTGTTTCTGCTAAATAAAATGTGAGGGTTGGAGGTAGTTCTTAAAAAGTTGGGCATGTGTTTGAAAAATGTGCATAGGTGGTGGTTCTCTCAAGAAATAAAAAAAATGAATGAAAGAAAAAAAAAAAAAGAGCCACCACTAGAATTCTGAATAGTGCCCATAAAGTAGTGTTTCTTAGCAGTCTGGATTGGAAATGCTAACATTTATATGACCTCCTTCGCTCTTGTGCTCTAAAGAATGTGAGTAATGCAGAATGGCAGAAAGGAAGTAAGTGGTTTGATTGACTGTGATTGTGTTGGGTTGGGAAATGTGGAACCTTGTGCTATGAATATTTCCACCACCTAAAAGGCCTTTTCCCCATGTCCAAGACCCTTGCCAGTCATTTGAACTTGTGTCTAAGACCTACGGATTAGTTAGTGGTGACACCCCAGATGTGAACTCTAGCATTTAGATGCTGCCTTCATGGTGAAGAGACGTTAGGGATTGAGAGAATAAGCATGCGTATTTTTCGCATCAAATTGTCCTGACCCCACTGGTCGAGAGTGAGCTGTTCATTTTCTCATATTATCTATACTATTTACCCCGATGAGGACCTAGATTGCTCGGTCTCAACTCTGATATCTTGAGTTTTGTGCATGAGGTGACTGTCTTAAGTAAGTGGTTGAGTCGAGTCTATGTTGGTTGATGAACAGAAGGGAGACTCCTCCTTTACTCAATTTTGCTGCACTCGCATGTCCTCTGTGGTGGTTATCCAGGTTGCGGTTGAAGTTGTTCATGTGTTGATGTTTGAAAGCCAGTGTGATTCCCATGTTTCGTGCCTATGTGATATGTCCCCAAGGGTTGCATGATTGAGATGTTTCGAGCCTACCTTGTATCTTACTTGGTTTGCTTGGGGACAAGCAAACAGTTAAGTGTGGGGGAATTTGATAGTGTCGTATTTGCACATGTTTTCACTCTTGTTCCCTGACCATTTTAGCTCGAAATTGTTGTTCCTTGGCCTATTTTAAGCTAGGTTGTGTTGTTTTGTCGTATTTCAGGTCCTAGCAAGTAAAGAGGTGTATGGGCGCAAGTTTCGGGTCATTTGGAGGTCATTTGGCGGTTCAAGATGAGAATTACGGGCAGACCCTTACCAATTACGGTCGTAATTTGTCCTGTCTTGCCCGTAAATGCAATGCCGAGCCTAATTCCCCAGAATTCCTGTCGCAGAGAAAATTACGGGCAAGAGTCACAGTAACCCCGGTTGTAATTCCATAATTACTGGCAGTAATTTGGAAATTACGGTCGTAATTCCCCTCCTCACAGCTAAGTAAAACGCGCGTTTTGGGCGTTTTACGGGCAGACCATGATTACGACCGTAATTCAACCCGTAATTCGCCCAGAATCGGGGTTTTGAGGCAGATTCGAGCCAAAGGAGAGGGAGTCGACTTTTTGGAGCAAAAACATAGTTTTAGAGAGAGAAAGTGCGAAGAACAAACCCTAGGAGCTATTTGGAGTGGATTTCTCACCATTGAAGCCCAGATTGCATCCCCAGGAGTGAAGATTGACATCCCAGAGCAGATTCTTCCCATTGTTATGAGTATGACTGCTTGTATTCTGTTTCCCTCTCTCTCTATGGAGTAGAACTTTCTCTCACTTGGGTATGAAGAACCCTAGTTCCATGAGTTAGGAATCTTGATTGTAATTACGTTTGGATTGTGATATTGCTCGATTATAATCGATTGACGTGTTTTGATTGAGTCAATTGAAGTCTGATCACCTTTTATTGATTTCTGTTGCAACCTGAGATAGATAGAATCTGATTAGGTTGTTAGAGCTTCTTCAATCGGTAGTAGTGAATCGATTATACGAGAGTTAGTCGATTCACTGCTTTGTACTGGAATCTAATTCCAGTAGTGGAGTTCTGTGTTCATTGCCTCAGCGTTCTATCCCGGTGAAGACTAGTCGTCTGCCGTGAAGTTTGACTGAGAGGGCTTGGTCAGCTTAAGAGATTCCAAGCTACTGTCGGATCTTCCGCAGTATAATCAGCAGTAAAGCAACCAAAAGTAATTACAGCTGAGACCTAACTAAGGAGCTAGGGGGACTCATTCCCGAGTGACTCTTCCTTTGCTTTAGAAAACCGAACCATTTCCTGCTTTCTTACTTCTTTTACTTAAATCAACAATCACTTGACTTAGTTGGCTAGATAATAAATATTCACGGAGTAGGCAGTAGATCTAGACCCCGGGTTGACAATAGAACTTACCTGTTACTGCATTTCCGGACTGCGATTACACTTGGTCGCAGTTTGGTGTTGTGTTTTAGCGTGTCACCGATCCATATCTATTTCTCCTGGTCCGTCCCGAACAATTTTCCATAGTTCAGCATCTATTCCCCACAAATAGGTTTTTATGCGCTTTTTCCAGGCGTTGTGATTTGACCCAGAGAACCATGGAGGATTGTTGTGAGAGGTAGGACCAAAAGTAGACTGAGAATGTGTCTCCACTCGCCATGGATCGATCTACCCTTGGTAGTGATGAACCTCCTCAAGGGCATGCTCTGATACCAATTGTAAAAGGGATTGTGATGGGAAAACTAGGGATTTTAGACGAAATGAGAAATGATGATTCTCAGTCGACGAGGGACTGGCAGATGGAAGAAGACAGACAAACAGACTATTGTTTTCTGTCTTGCAACTTTCGCTGGGCTTTAAGCAAACAAGGTCACACGAACACAAAACACAACAAGACTGAAGACAGAGGCCTAAGATGGACTATAACCAAAAAGCCCAGTCCACAGTTCAGAACCCAGTTATTTTTCGTTCTTCTTTCTTCGGCTGTTCTTCAGCGAACCGAGAAATCTCGAAGAACAGGACAATTGCAGAAATGAAACAGCAGAAATGTATCAGAGACACGATTTTTTTAATGTGGTTCGCCCGTGGTGCAATGGTAACGTCCACATCCCAAAGATCTGCATCTGCCGTTCTCTAGGAGAGTTTATTCGAGATAGAAGAGAAGAAGAAAAGATCAACAAGACACCCACAACCGTGATTCCAAATCCAGAATCACTCAGACTCAGTAACACCCTTGCTAAATCATATCCTATGCCTCTGATTTACGCAAGCCCTTTGATCCCCAAAGCCCTATACCGCTTCAATTTCTAAGCCGATCGAAGTCTGATCCTTTGAACTTATATCCCTTCAAATAGGTTGTAGTCGAGACTAGCTGTTGGAGGGAATCCTATGATTCTGGAAATCCCACGCATAAGACTTGACCATTGAAGCTAATTCCGGAGATTGGGGACTTTCCATTTCTGTCGTGAATCAATCGCCAATTTCCTCCAATAGGATGCGGGTCAGGTGGAAAGCGAGTTGTATTTTGACAAACTCACGCCTAATTTGCTAACTTCAAAGATGGGTAAAATCTGCACCCGATCCAAAATCCATTAACATTGAGTTTTATCTACTTTGATCGGGTTCGGTCGGATTTTGGTTCGCTGACATCCCTACTCTAAAGTCTAAGTCATCTCAAATCTCATCATCATCCCCATTTTCACAACCGCAAACTCAAACCCGCTTCATACTCATATGCGAAAAGGTTTTGCAGCTTCATAATCTACACAATATGAATAAAAGCCAAATGAGAAAACTTGAAGCCACATTTCAAATTTCCTGCATCCAGAGTGAAAGTAGGCAGGGTAGATTCGTCTTTAAAGTCATTTATTATTTTCTTATTTACTAAAAAATACATCAATAATGAGATTTTAACCGTGGTATCTTCAAACAAAGATAAGAAATATAACAAGTTACAACAAACACGCTTGTGTGACATTTTTCAATTAAAAACATACAGGAAGCTTAAATCTGGAAAAAAATCCTAGGACTTTTCCATCACGGTTTGCAACCGAAATATCATTGATTCAAATATTGCATATCGAATTGCACTCTTGAATGTGTAGAAGCGATGTAGAATTCTTAACATAGACTTAATTGTTATAACTACCATAAAGTAACGATATTTTTAACACGAAACTTTTGAGTGAATATGGAGAACATGTGTCTTTAAGAGGGGTAAATATAGAAAGGTTGAGTGATGTTGGTTTACCAAATGCATATGCAAAAGAGACAACTAAACGGGCCCAAATAGTGCCCCGACCCACTAAACGGTCAACCATCATCGTCTCTCTAAACTTCCCATCAGACTCAACAACCGGCTAACCTCCTCTACATCTATTGTTACGCTAGAGCAATTTTTGGAGAGGTAAATATGGAAAGATTGAGTGTTGTTGGTTTGCCCAACGCGAATGGAAAGGGAGCTACTAATGTAAACGAGTCCAAATAGTGTCTGACCGGCTAAATGCTCAACCACCCGGTTTACTTTCGCTATACCTAATATAATAGTGAAATGGGAAAGGTGCTTCCCCCTTTACAAAATCCTTGCATCCATAACAAAAGTAGGAAGGGTAGCCAGTTGAGCTTGAAGACACCTTCAGGAGGAGGGACCCAGCCGCAAGAGGGGCCCTGGGTGGGTGAAAGATGATTACTCGCCCCATTTGCAAAGGGAGGTTCTTGGGCATTCAGATACGCTTGAAGCCACCCCAGAGCTTTCGGAATAACCTGTTCCTCCTCTAAATTTCGGTTATTAAACAGGTGATTGCATCTTTCCTTCCATAAATACCATAGAATCACACAAAATTTACGAATCTGATCGATATGAGAGTTTTTCCAGATCGCCTTTAACCATTCCATGCAAGATTTTCCTTCCCCGATGTCGAATAATTCTTTCCCATCCCAGGTTTCCCATTGGCGACGAATCCATCCACATTCGCGCAGAGCATGGGTTTGGGATTCAGGCAACCCACAAAATGAACAATCCGAGCAAGCCTCCTCAAACCATTCTTCAATCCGACATCCAACAGGTAAAATATTTCTCCCAACTCTCCAGATAAACAACCAAACTTTAGGAGGAATAGGGGTCTTCCAAAGGGCTTTCCAGAATTCAGATTCCTCGCTAGTGATAGAATTAACCTGTGCACTGCTATGGCTTCGCCTCTCGAAGATTTTCCTGTAAGCCGATGTTACTGAATATTTCACATCATCCTCCTCAATCCATACCCTTGTGTCACTCATTAGAGGCCTCCTCAGGGGAATTTTAGAAATAAGATCACAATCCAGATTCAAGAATTTTTCCCTTAGAATGTTCTGATCCCAGACACCTTCTTTATCAATGAGATCCGAAACCCTCTCATTTGGATTTGTACCACTTGGTAAAGGGTCTGCATAGTAGTAGCTTTTGCCAGGGATCCAGGGGTCCTCCCAAACTCTGGTAGATTCTCTATTTCCAACACGCCATCTGAAACCATCACTTATCTTCTCCATAGCAGTCCAAATACTTCTCCACATGAAGCTCGGCCTGAAACCAAGTTTAGCATTAAGGATATCAGTTCTAGGGAAATACCTAGCTTTCAATGTCCTGGCCATCAATGAGTTTGGTCTCGAAAGCACATTCCAGACCTACTTTCCCAGCATTGCCAAATTAAAATCTCTAAGATTTTTAAACCCCATTCCACCCATATCCTTTTCCTCGCAAAGATCATCCCAATTTAGCCAATGGTGCTTTGGTTCTTTTCCCTTCTGCCCCCACCAAAAGCTCGATATCATTCTTTGAATCTCATTAATAGTACCATCAGGAATCAAGAAAACCATCATAGGATATAGGAGTTGAGCTTGAGCCACAGCTTTGATCATCACCTCTTTCCCCGCCTGGGGCAAGGTTCTGCTTTTCCAATCCTTTAGCTTTTTCCTAACTCGCTCCTTAACTTCTTCAAACAAAAGTTTCTTTGATCTACCAACAATAGTGGGAAGACCAAGATACTTAGGATGTTTAGCCACCTCCCTTATACCGAGCGTACCACAAACTTCCAGCCTTCGACTTATCCTGACATTGTTGCTAAAAGAGATGTCAGATTTATTGAAATTGATCAGCTGCCCTGACTCAGTAGCATAACACTTTAGAATTCTCTTAAGTTCATCACACTCCTGAGTAGTCGCCCTTCCAAATACCACACTGTCGTCTGCAAATAAAAGACGAGTTATTTCATGTTTTTTTTTTGGGCAAATACAATATTATATCCATAACTATTATGTATCGGGGATTTATATCCGCAACTACCAATATACAAAGTATTATCCAATCGTTAATTATCCGTTAATACCCCGTTAGAATGTCTTTCTGCAACGCTGACCTGGCAAAAAAAGCTGAGGTGGAAGGGAGACGTGGCATCCCATGTGGAATTGATTAAATAATAATAAATAACATAAAACTTAAAAAATAAAACAAATATCCTCCCCTCCTCTCACAACCACTCACCCGATTCTTATCCTAAACCCCTTCTTCTCTCATCTGTCCATCCCATCCCCCCCTTCGCCTGCGAAGACCCGAAGTCGCCGACGAGCCACTCACCGTCTTGCAGGCGTGGCGGCGAGACTGCCACCGCCTGAGTCCCCCCGCCCCCACTTCATCCGACGAAATCGCATAGTTTTCCCGCTCCAGAGGAAGTGTAATCGACGCGGCAGAGGAGACTGACGATTCGCGAGGCTTCCATCGCCTGATTCCGTCGAATCGTTCCGGAGCGGTCAACGACTTTGGGTAGACAGATCGAAGCCAGACTGGACGATTCCCGGGACGAAGGTAAGGTGATTCTTGTTTGTTCCGTCAAAAGCTTACAGTATTGAAAGATTAGGTTTTCAGTACCGATTCTCCAATTCGAACAATACCCATTCTGTTGGCTTAGGGTTGTGTCGATTCCAGCACCCATTCTGTTGGCTTAGGGTTGTGTCGATTCCAGCCATGCCCATGTTGTCCGCTATTTATAGTTTCCTTCTTTGAAAACGTTCGTGCAAGTTGGTGTGAGGACCACAGTGGGACCTTTTCAAATTGTTCACGAAATTGCCCTTGTATCAATGTGAAAGAAATTGGAATTGGTGGATAGAATGGTCAATTGCAGTGGGTTGGAGGTCTAATTTCCCCATCTTTTGATAACCAGCACATGTGAACGAGAATATTTTATGGTTGTTGTTGTGTCAATTTGTTGTCAAGCAATATAACAACCTGTATAATACTTGACCATGCAGATGACAGAATACATGGGGATTGACTACCATCACGGAGGCGAGATGGACTTCTCTGGTGATGAACCACGATATGTGGGGGGTGATTTAGAAAAATTCACCGTCGATGTTGATCAACTGTCCTACTTTGGACTTGTGGCATTGGCTACAGTGCACTTGCACTATGAAGGCGTCAGGAAGATTTGGTACTTGACCCCGGGATCCACGATGTCTGATGGCCTGCATGAAGTTAAATCTGATAAGGAGGTGATGGAGGGGCTGCTTGTTGATTTAGACGATACTAAGGTGGTTACTGTGTATGCTGAGGTAATTGAGAAGGGAGATGGACTCATGGGAGACAACGAGGAGGCAGACAACATTGTTGAGGCACAGGTGGTGGGAGAGTGTTCAGCTGCTAGGGAGATCTTTAATGTAGATGATTCTGACGTGGAAGAGGGATCTGAGGCAGAGGGGGATGATATTGGTTCTGGTGAAGAGGGATCGGAGGAAGAGGGGGCTGATAGTGGTTCTGATGAAGAGGGATCAGAGGAAGATGGGGCTGATAGTGGCGATGGTGAAGAGGCAAACCAATCTCGTGCTGCTGTGGGATCAGATGAGGAGGATGAGTCTGACGAAGACTTCGATCCGGATGAAGCATCAACACCTACACACAAAAGTCAGCATGTATTAGATGATGAAGAACCCGAGGACATGATGGACAATCTTCCATTTTATGATCCATTGTGTGATCACAAACAGTTGGAGTTCCATGTGTGACTTAAGTTTCTAACTGTTGAGAGTTTCAAGAAAGCTGTCGCCAAACATGGGGTTGCCGTCGGGGCCAGTGTGTGTTGCAATCGGAGTGAACTGAGTCGAGTGGAGTTCCATTGTAAAGATTCAGCTTGTAAATGGAGGGTCTACGGTGCATGGTGGGTAGACAGGTCGTATTTCATGGTGAGAAGGGTTGGATTGCCTCACTCTTGTACTAGGTCGACACGAGTGAACCTAGCTACGGCTCGTTTCATTGCCGAACACTTTCTTGACCGTTTCAGAAGCAATCCCGATTGGAAGGGTCCTCAAATTGCAATGGAGGTCAAAAGAGATTTGGGTGTCGACGTTGAGGTAAGGACATGTTATGGCGTTAAGGCCATTGCTAAGGAGATGATGAATGGTACACTTGTACAAGAGTACCACAAACTGAGGGATTATGTGGCTGCTCTAATGGCAGCAGATGAAGAAGGGAGGTTTTTTCTCGAGGTTGATCCAGATCTTGTATTAGATGACAAGGTGTATTTCAAGCGGATCTACATCGGGTTCTCTAGTCTTAGAAAAGGTGTGTTGGCTGGTTGTCGCCCCATTTTCTCTCTCGATGGTGCCTTTTTGAATGGCGAAGTGTCTGGGATGTTAATTACCGCTGTGGCCAAGGATGGAAACAACCATATAATTCCATTCGCGTGGGCCGTCGTTGAGGGGGAAAATAGGAGTTCTTGGACTTGGTTCCTGAACACTCTCCAAGAAGAGTTAGGATTCGGTGATGGAAATGGTTGGAGTGTAATTTCAGACCAACAAAAGGTGAGTGAAGATTTCTGTACATAATCTTTTTTCATTCCAATATCATATTTTCTGCATTCTAATATTACTACATAATTTCAGGGACTAGTTGAAGCAATTCATGAAGTCATGCCATTTGCAGAACATAGGAAGTGCGCCCGGCACGTCTTTGCTAATTGGAAGACTAAGGTGAAGAACGAGCATATGAGAGGAGTGTACTGGGAGGCTGTTTATGCGACTAATGAGGTTGATTTTCGAGCTGCCACCCAAAAAATGGAAGTGTTCCAAGGTACGCAATCGCAAATGACACCCTACACTGACTTTATGGAACAAGATCCAAAAACGTTCTGCCGTGCTTTCCTATCTAGAGTGCCCAAATCAGATTCAGTGGAGTCAAATATTTGTGAAAGTTGGAACAATGTGGTTGTTAAGTACAGAGAATATAGGATAATTGAGATGTTAGAGGGTATCAGAACTCATATTATGGTGATGATGAGGAAGAAGCGCAAGAAGTTTGACAGGATGCATGGTTTGATTTGCCCACGTCCTATGAGTGAGATACTGAAGAAGGATGAAGATGCAAGGAAGTGTGTTTCTCTAGCTAGCAGCGAGCACATGGTAGAGGTGAAACTTGGGAATTCAGCCTTTGTTGTCGATTTGAAGAATTGTACATGTACATGTGGTGCTTGGGACCTAAGTGGTCTCCCTTGTTGCCATGTATTCTCCGCTATTGGGCTAATGAGGCTGCACTTGGAAGATTACGTGGATCCCTTCTACTTTGTACCTACTGTTGCTAAAGTTTACAAAGTAGGAATTTCATGTCTTGTGGGGCAGCAAGCCTGGCCTAGGACAGAAGGGTATCCAATATACCCTCCAAAGCAAAAAAAGATGCCAGGGAGACCAAAAAAGAAAAGGAGAAAGGAAGCAGGTGAACTTGAGAAAAGGTTGCACAAAGATGGGAGGCCTTCGGGTACAAGAATGTCAAAAAAGGAGTGTTGTTGCATTGCTCAAACTGTGGGAGTACTGGTCACAACGTGAGAAAATGCCCCAACCCACAAACTGGAGGATCAAACCGCGACAGGGGTAGAGGGCAGCAGGCTGGAGGATCAAACCGCGGCAGAGGTAGAGGGCAGCAGGCTGGAGGATCAACCCGCGGAAGAGGTACAGGGCAGCAGGCTGAAGGATCAACCTGCGACAGAGGTATAGGGCAGCAGGCTGAAGGATCAACCCGTCCAAAGGTATGCCACTTGTTCATGTGCTAGTTTGAATATTTTGAGAAACTTGATTGATTGGTGTCTTGTGTGGTATTCATAGAGGGTTATGCACTGCTCTAAATGTCGGTCAACGACACATAATGCAAGGAGTTGTCCAGGGAATTTGAACCCACCAGCACGTGTAAGACTCTCATATGCCATATAATCCTTGACTCCTTTACATGATATTCTGAACTTTGAACCCTTAAGTTTGTTTTCCTTATGTAGAAATCAAGAAATGGGAACCTTCACAGGAACTTGGTGGTGGATGGAGAAATTAGACAGGCTCTAGGGGTTGATTGCATCTATGAGAATCTTGCAACTGGATCGGGAGATGGAGCTGGTACTTATGCAGAGGGAGTTGGAACTCAGCCAACTCAGATTGATACAACGGGAGCTCCTTCAACTCAACCTGAGTCTCAACCGCAACATATCGCTTGAAGACGTGTGTGTGTGGACTGTTTCCTTGTTATGTTTTAGCTTTTATCTATGGTAGAACAGTATGTTAATAGGCAGGAGGTTTGCAATTTTAGCTTGTAAGGTGATTCTGATTTGGTTCACCACATTTTGCATTTTGTACAAGCTCAATTCATCTTGTCCCAAACACTACGCAAGTATCTAGCGTTATGGAACAATTTCAATCGAGCTTTGTAAGGTGATTCCAGTTGGTTCACCACATTTTGCATACTGTACAGACTCGCTTCATTTTGTCCAAAATAGTGCAGATGTGATGCTGTCAACTTCTTTTGAAAGGATTTAGTTTTGGTACAAAGTGTTCTAGAAGTGCTCAGATCGTACGAAACAATACTGAAACTGAAGTTTACTTGTTTTCCACACATCACGACAATGCTCAAACTAGAATGGAATTGAACATTACATAAGTGTTGGCTTACATTTTCCTATACCTCAAACTCCCTGGAATATACAGAATGCAGCGTAAACTATGACACCAATTAGACAATACATCAACCTTGTTATCTTCGTGTCAAAGCTAGAGATAATGTTGCTCATTCTACTCAGCTCGGAAACCAACCTTGCATGACTTTCTCTCATTCTACTTAACTCTTCTAAGAGCTTGTTGTTGCTTGCTTCCACTTTCATAAGTTTTGCCTTAAGAACAACTGTCTCATCATCATGTGTAGACCACACTGATCGATCCCTTCTCATATACTTATCCACCCATAGGAAGAACCGACAATCATTCGTCTACAAATGAAAAGAAACCTATTACTAAGATGAAGGTCATAGGTAAACAAACCCAAACGTCACAACAAAGACAATTACCTTCTAATTTTGACAACGATAAAACTGCCTTCCTGGATTCCTACTAGTACCAGACTTGTTCACGATGCAAGGTTTGTTACAATGGCACAGCGGCCCGACAACGCCATTTGTGTTGGCTGAACAAGAAGATCCCTCCAATGCAGACATTATTCTTCCTATTGAAAAGAAACATTCCATTCGTGTATCAAACTGGGGTTTTAGCACAACCTTTTCCTAATTCCAACCAGTTGGCGATGGAAAGAGGTAGACAAGGGCAGGGTTAATAGAAGAACTTACCCTCGCGATTTGAAAGAGGTAGACAGGGACAGGGGAATGGTTCCTCGATCGAACCAGTCTTCTTCCCTGGACCAGGAAGGTTCCTCAATCGAAGAAGTTACCCTCGCGATTTGAAAGAGGTAGACAGGGACAGGGGAATGGTTCCTCGATCGAACCAGTCTTCTTCCCTGGACCAGGAAGGTTCCTCAATCGAACAAGCTGTGAAACGGGGGAGAAGCGACGGCGGTTAAGGTCGGGACGGTGGGAAGCGACGACGGTGAAAGTCGAGACGGTGGGAAGCGACGGCGGTAAAGGTCGCGACGACCGGAAGCGACGGTGGTGAAGGTCGCGACGACGGTGGCGGCGACCTTTCCTCACTTCGTCTCTATCGGGAGCCAACCCTAGGATTTTGGGGGAACATTTGAAATGAAAAGGGGTAAGAAAGTTAATAAAATTAGTACTTGATTGAAATCCTACGTGGAATCCTACGAGGCGGCTGACGTGTCCAGCACCGTTACAATTAAACTCACGATAACGGGGTTCTATCCATTTAATTACGCGAAACAGTAATTTTGGATAATACTTTGTATATTGATAATTGCGGATATAAATCACCGATACATAATAATTATGGATATAATATTGTATTTGCTTTTTTTTTTTGGAATAAAACAAGTAACACTGACCACTGTCCGGTGTGCAGTAAAGTTTAAACTTTGCTTCCACGTCACATCTGCTGAGCACAATCCAATTCACCAAGGTTCGGTTTGTCCAACTCAACAAATATTCAACCTAATCAAATCCTGCCACCTCAAATGTGTTGGGGGTATTTTAGTCCTTAGACGGGGGAGATAGAGTGTGGCCGCGGCTTGCTGTGGATTGACGTGGCACTTCATCATAATCACCAAAAAATTGGTATATCCCGTTTACAGAAGGAATTTAAATATTTAATTGACTAATAACAATTTGTTTAGTAATTTCTCCGTTCGAGAAAATCACATCATCACTCTCACCAAAAAAAAAAAATCACATCATCACTCGTCAAAAATAAATAGCCAGAAAAAGCGTTAAAAAATAAAAAAAAAAGTAATAAAAAAAATCAGAATAGAGACAAAGTGCCAGAAGAAGCAGGAGAAGAAACATATCAGGATTGATAATGATGACCTCGTCTCATCTGCTACGGGAGATTTGAAAAAAAAAACCTCGCATCCTTCTGCAGCTCCCTAATCTCCGCATATATCATCTTCCTGCGAGCTCGTCGGAATCGTTGGCCGGCGTAGGCGAAGGCGGCGGAATTGAATTGAGGCGGGGAAAGATCAAAGAAGCAGAGATGTTGGGATTTGGGGGAAGGTACTATTGGGGGAGAAGGGGAGGGGTTAAGAGGGAAGGGATAGTGGTGGTTTTTGCTTGGATGTCCAGTCAAGACAGGCACGTGAACAGCTATGTCGACCTCTACTCCTCTCTCGGTTGGGATTCTCTCGTTTGCCACTCTCAATTCCTGAACATGTGAGTTGAGCTTCTCTGTTATCAATCCTTCCTTACCCTCAGAATTCTCCTCAATTTTGATTGTGGCTCCCTCATCTGCGATGGCGGCGATGATGTTGCTTCTGGGTCTTGCTGATTGATGTTTTTGACTAGATGTTTGCTGCTGAATTGACTTGCTCTATTGTTGGACGGGGGTTCTGGTTGCTGGCTTGAATGACCCCTTTGTTTACCTCTGATGCCTACGATTTCTCGTGGGGTGGTTGAAAGGCTGGGTGAATGCTTTACTTTTGTGGCCTTTTATATCATGGTCCATGATCTTGGCCATCTGAATTGACGGTGCTTTTATTGTTCATTAGCAGTGCAATAACTTGTTAGTTGTCTCTGGGCTAGATGATTCTTATTTGTTTTGTGAAGCTGGCAGTACTAAAAGGTCCGGTTGTAGTTTATGAGTATGCAGCGTGGTGCCTGATATAGACTCAACACATTCAGGAATACTGATGATCTGCTATTCTCGTTCTGTGCAGGTTCTTCCCTGACAAGGCTGAAAGTTTAGCATTTGAACTTCTAAATGAACTAATTGAGGTAAGCTCTATGCTGGGTTTTGGCATTAACTGTGTTTTTTCTGAGTCTTTAAGAAAAGGGGGGGGGGGGGGGGGGGGGGAGTAGTATTTTCATTAACTATTGTAACTAAATTTTTAAATGGGTATACCATGTCTATATGAGGTGGTGGAACTTGATTTTAAGTTGGCGAGCAGGGTCATAGGTCTTCAAGTAGTCCTATTTGTTGATACTACTCCATCTGCTATCCAAAAAATTTGCGTGCTGTGTACTTAATTAGCTTCTGAAATCAACTAGGAATTATTCATAGTTTGGAAATGGATAATAACAATCGCTCTGTTTCTTGTTCCAATTCACAGGAGCTTAAGACTGGACCATGCCCTTTGGTCTTAGCACCTTTCTCCGGTGGTCCGAAAGCTTGCATGTACAAGGTTCTTCAGGCAAGCTCTGAGACTTTTGCTCAATTAAGAATGGCAAAAACATTCTAATTTCTTATGCTCTTCATGAATGAGCACACTTCTTCTGTACATTATGACAATAATGTTCTGTTTCTTTGTGCAGATTCTTGAGGCAAAGAGTGATTCACAATTGAATCCAGTAAGATAGTCATTTCAAGCACTTCTGTTTTTGTTTCTTTTCTTTTTCTAGCTGATTCTGTTTTTATTTTTCTTTTCCAACACTGCGGTTCCTTTCCATTTCCATGTGATACCCCTTTGATGTCTATAGTAGATATCTCTTATTGGCCAATGGTCCTGAGTTGATCTGAAACTAATAGTTGTATTGATATCTAGTCATGAGCTGCCACATTATGACTCCTAGTGCATTAGTTTCTGATTGTGCTCTGATATTCATGTGAAGGATGACTGTCGGCTGGTTAGAGACTGTCTGTCGGGCCATATCTATGATTCATGTCCTGTGGATTTTACTAGTGATTTGGGGAGACGATTTGTCGTTCACCCATCTGTCTTGAAAACATCAAATCCTCCTCGGATGCTCTCATGGATTGCAAGTGGTATTAGTAATAGTCTAGATGCTCTCTTCCTCAGCAGGTTTGAAGCTCATCGAGCCGAGTATTGGCAGACCTTGTACTCCTCTGTAGTAAGTAAACATATTTATCGCTCATCTGTCATGTTTCCTCTAGTTCTCTTCACTACTAATTCAGATTATCATTTTATTTCAGAATATTGGGGCTCCATATCTTTTGTTTTGCTCAGAAAACGACGACCTTGCTCCCTACACTGTTATTCGAAATTTTGCCGGTAGACTACAGGAGCTTGGCGGTGATGTGAAGCTTGTGACAATGAATGGCTCTCCTCACGTAGGTCTGTTTCTAAACTTTGAACGATCTTACGACTCTGCACTGTATGAGTAAATCTATATGAAGTCGCCTTGAAAACTGTATTTGCTTGATTGCTTCTGCTTAGTAGAAACTTGAGGGATCTTTCCAATACTGTGATCTGATATTTTTTAACTTATTCATTTCTTTCCATCTTGATGGGACTGGAGAAATTGTGGTTCACTTCCATCTCTCTTTTATTCTTCAGGGTAAAAAAGAAGTGCGGGAGTGGAAACCCCTAAGACAGTTTAAAATTTATGATTGCAGTTATTCTGGTCTGGCACGGTTCAGAATAAGACCGAATCGAAAATAAAGGGAAATGAGGATGAGAGTCGGATTATAAGCGCATTGGATAGGCTTTGATCTGGTCCTCTTTTCTCTTTGTATTCAGAAGGAGATATGACCCATAAAAAAGGTTATGGATTTGAGTATCATAACTGAATCCATTTATATTTGGTCTACTCTATTCCGATCCAAATGACTACTTTGTCTGACGCCTAATTCCGCCTACCTATGGAAATTGTTATGGCTCATCCTTTGTCATTTGCATATAGCTTCTGGGATTAGTTTTTATAGACTACCTATAAACCTCAAATCAGTATCAGTTGACTCGATGATCTGTTGTATTGATTGACATGCTTCCTAATCCTAAATATCATCATTCGCTTGCTTTGCAGGTCATTATCGGCTTCATCCAGTTGACTACAAGAATGCTATCACCGAGCTTCTCGGGAAAGCAACTGCAGTTTACTCCAAAAGAATCCGACGACTCGAGGGTGAAAGAATGGGCTTAGATGGTACCCACGAAGACATAAATGACCCATTGTCCGACCTAAGGAAAGCAGCAGCAGGGAGCTCAACGAACCAAAGCTCTCGAGGAGCAAACATTGCCCCACTGGCCGATCATATGTTGATGCAAAACTCGGAAGAGTATTACGACCAAGGTAGAGATGTTGGGTCGACAATGCAAGATCAACGCAAAGAAGGGTTGATACGCGTACGTGGTGGACCTCCGACAATCAATGCTCATGGAGTCCTCGGCCAAGTACTGTTCGACGTTTGCGTTCCTAAGTACGTGGAAGACTGGGACATAAAGTCGTCGTCTGCTTCCTTGAGCAAACATCCCTATACTTCGACTCGGCGACACACAACATTTAATCCCATGAAATGCATGAGACGGTCGAGACTGTGAGCCTACTAAAAATAACAAATGATGGCTAACAATGAGCAGTTGCTGACTTGCTGTACCATGTTGTGAAGGGAGAGGTATAGCTGTAATCCAGAACTGGCATGAAGCCAGAGTAGGAATAAGTACCCAGGGAGCCCAGGGTGTTGAGAATATTTATGCCTGTTTATAGATTGGTGCCTGCTGTTTGCTTGAGCAGGTCCCCTGTGTACAGTAGAGAAAGAAAACTGGCGTAGAGAGTTGTTTTCATGAGATCGGACTTGATCAGAATAAACTGATGGTGTCTGAAAGCCATTTCCTGGTGAGAATAAACTAGCCTAAGAGACAGTGAAAAGTCTGGCATCTGATGGTGCTGGTTAAACTGCAGTTTATTTCATGATTCTATATGTAACAATTTTCCACAAACTTGCTACTGCTTCTATTCTATGCAACACCTTGTTCTGTTACTGTATAAGCATGCATCTTTAGTTTGAATTTTCAGTATGGCTGTCACCGTTCTCGATACAAAGTACGGTAACCATTCTTATAAAGAGCTTTGAAGCTCTCGAATAGTTAACAGTAGCTTACTTTCGAATTACAGGGCAATTTCATCGTATAACCCTTTTGGGATTGATACAGTAACACGAAAATTAGTACCAAATTTATAACACTAGAGAAAATAAGGGAGCCAATTCGACATTTCACCAACCCTTGAGCATTGTTATTTGTCGCCCTAAAACATCTTATTCGTCACCCTAATTTATATTAAAATGACTTAAATATCCTTGCCTTTCTTCTTCCTCCTCCTTGCCTTCAACCGAGTCTCTTCCCTCGCTCTGACCTGTCCCAAGCTTGCCGGAGATAGAATTTCACACGTCCAGCGTTTGGAAACAGAAACTAAATAAATAGAAACTAACCCTAAAATCCTCTTCCTTCTTCGTGTCCTTCCTCATGCTCGGTACCAACAGAAGAATCCGGCAGCAGTGGGCCGGAGAGAAGAATTCAGTAGGACAGAGGAGTTAATCGGCGGCCTCCTTCTTGCTTTCAATTATTCCAACAGTTGTTAATTACTTTTCGATCCAGAGTTATTCCAACAGTTACCGAATTCACCTTCCATGAATGACAACTGCACCAAGCCAAAAGAAACGAAACTAGAGAAGAAGAATCATCACCATCAAAGCACGTGCAAGGGAACTTGGGAAATAGTCATTTTTGGAATCTAGTATATAGTTTTCTTCTTCCTCCTGCTTTGGATGGACTTTGACCGTAGAAGCAAAGCACCGGCGGTGGTCGGGTTGAGGCGGGCGGCTGCCGAAAGAAGAATCCAATAGTGACAGCAGCAGCGGCAGGACAGAGGAATAGGAGGGATCGGAGGGTAAGAGTGTCAATTTGATACATTTTAGGGCGATAAAATTTCAATTTTAGGGCGACAAATAGCGATTCAGACCTTTTTTCTTCTTGAAAACGAAATCGACGACTCGGGACCGGGCGGAATCGGAATTGGAAAGTGGAACGTGGAAAGTGCTCTCTGTTTCTTTTCGGCCCCGACGACTACGACCGACTAGCTAAGCCGCCGCCCACCCGGCCCTATATAATGAAGGTACTCGTCACCGGCGCCTCTGGTTACCTCGGCGGCCGGCTCTGCCACGTCCTTCTGCAACGAGGCCACTCCGTCCGCGCCTTGGTCCGTCGCACCAGCGACCTTTCCTCCCTCCCCGATCCCGCCGGTGTTGACTTCGAATTCGCCTACGGTGATGTCACTGATTACCGCTCGCTCGTCGACGCCTTCAGCGGCTGTACCGTCATCTTCCACGCCGCCGCCGTCGTTGAGCCGTGGCTCCCGGATCCGTCCAAGTTCTTCTCGGTGAGGTTCCGTTGAACTCTGAACTCGATAACAAAAACATTGCGATTGGCACTGGTAATTGTGAATTTCCTGATGATTTCTCAGTAGGTCAACGTAGAAGGATTGAAGAATGTGCTGCGAGCTGCCGGAGAAACAGAATCGGTGCAGAGGATCATCTACACGTCGTCGTTCTTCGCTCTCGGGCCGACCGACGGTCATACAGCGGATGAGAACCAGGTAGTTGAATTGAATCGGAAGCGGTTCGTGTCCACTCGATCTTCCTTCTCTCCGTCCGATTTCAATTCGACGCGTTCCTGATTTTGAATTTGTTGTTTGCGAAATTTTTTTGCAGCGCCATCCCGAGGAATTCTTCTGCACCGAGTATGAGAGATCGAAAGCCGCCGCGGATAAGGTTGCTTTGAAGGCTGCTTCCGACGGTGTCCCGATTGTCTTGTGCTATCCCGGTGTGGTGTATGGCCCCGGAAAGCTCACTACCGGCAATGTCGTGGCTAGATTGGTAAGTTCTGGTAGCTGAATTCCTGTGGTGATTAGTACGTTGCGGTTAGAATTTGCGTGAAATTAGGGTTTGGAATTGAAATTGGATTCAACTGGAAATGTGGTCTAGCCTAGTCAATGTATGTCAATGCTGCCTCTTCTGAGGCTCTCTGCTAGTCAAGAACATCCTTTTCTGTAGAAGAACTAAGTCGAACCCAAATTAGAGCTAGGTATGGATGGGTGGCATGCTGGGACAACTGATTTGAGAATGATGGCCAATGTGATTTTTGTGGACATTTCCTCCCTTGGAGGCCACAATCCAGCATCCAAACCCCTTAGTAAAACTGAAGCTTTTCTCCTATATTTAGCAAGTATTAGAGTGACTCGAATCAAATTGGAGTCAACTGGTAATGTTGTTTAGCCTAGTCAATGTGGTCTAGCATAGTCAATGAATGTCAATGCCGCCTCTTCTGAGTTTCTCTGCTAGTCAAGAACATCCTCTTCTGAGGAAGAACTAAGTCGAAGAGCTCGTATGAATGGGTGGTATGCTGCCGAGGTTATTTCTGTGGACATTTCCTCCCTTGGAGGCCACAATCAATCATCTAAACCCCTTAATAAAATTGAAGCTGTTCTCGTGTATTTAGCATGCACTAGAATGGTGTGGATCAAATTACATGCACTTGTGTTGATGAGCAAATCAGGATCAGTCGATGATTCAGTTTATGGTATACCTTTTCGTTTCTGAACCTGGCAAACATTTCTGGTTCAGCTTATTGAGCGCTTCCAGGGGCGTTTACCTGGATACATAGGTTCTGGGCAAGATAGATGTTCTTTCAGTCACGTTGATGATGTAGTGCAAGGTCACATAGCAGCAATGGAGAAAGGCCAGCTTGGCGAAAGATACCTGCTAACGGGAGAAAATGCATCGTTCAAGCAAGTTTTCGATATGGCTGCAGTCATCACAGGAACAAGCAAGCCAAAGATAAACATTCCTCTATGGGCCATCGAAGTCTATGGATGGGTGTCGGTTCTGGTCTCTCGGATCACAGGAAAGCTGCCTCTAATCAGCCCCCCGGTATGATGCCAGCAGCCTTGTAATGCCTACTTCAAATAACGTTTTGAACCTGTTCTAATGTCTGTTCCTTTGTTCTGTTTTCTGCAGACTGTGCGTGTTCTGAGACACCAATGGGCATATTCCTGTGAAAAGGCGAAGAACGATCTGGGTTACAATCCTCGAAGCTTGAAGGACGGATTACTGGAGGTGCTTCCCTGGTTGAAGAGCTTGGGGGTGATTGAGTACTGACTGTTTTTAAACTCCCATAGAAGTGAAATCCTGAGCTCGGGTAAATGATCTCCCGCTAAAATAAGCTGAATAGAACTAATGCATTCAGATTATAAAAAATGCAGTTGATGTCTAACCACTTTTACGTAAACAGAATAAATATGTTGGTTAAAATGTATTTTTAGTTATATGTGGATGAAATTATATCAAAACTTCAGGTTAGTATTTTGCCTCTCAGAAAAATTAACCATGACTGCAATTTTAGAAAGACGTGAAAGCGATTCTATGAATTATGGTTGTTTGGTACCGGATTATGGGATATGATGAAAATTCTTTAAAAAATCCTTCGAGTTGGTGAATGTCATATCTATTCTTTGGTTCAATATGTGGATGATAGTTAATTTTATTTATTTATTACGGATATGACTTTATGATAAGTGTCGAAATTTATAAACAATTAATATGCTTGCTAGAGAGTAAAGTGACAATTTTAAGTCGATGTTGGAGTTCGGAAAGACTTCATTTTTAGAGTAAGTTACAATTTTAATTTGAGTACAAGATGGAATGAAACTATATATAGTTAAAATTGGATAATAGTATTTTGTACCTCTCAATTTTTGCAAATTAACAAACGTACCCTTCTACTAAATTTCTTCACAAACATATCATTCTATTATTAAAACGTAACAATTTTACCCTTTCATCTAATTATCTATTAAGTGGCCGTTAAATGAGTTGAAAATTACCCAATTATCCCTCATTTTGTTTTAATTATTTTGTATCCCAAATTAATTAAAAATTAGGGTTAATACCTTAATATGACCCGAACTGTACTCAAATAATCAACTTTGGTCCGTGATTTCAGAAATTGCTATCCTAACCTCAATTTTACACCATACAGATTCAATTGGCCGGACGTGTGGTTTGACCATCAATTTGGATGGTCAATGGTCCAGCTCACCGCCATGTCATCACCAAAATAAAAAAATATAAACATTCAAATTACTTTCTGATTTTCTTAATTTTGTTTGATTTATTATTTTTTTACCATTATTTATATCTTATTAGATAAAGGAAATAAGAAATAATTTGTACTTTTTTATAATTTTGGTGATGACATGGCAGTGAGCTGGATTGTTAACCGTTAGTCAACGGTGTTGACCAGACGGTCAAACTACGCATCCAACCAATTGAGTATATATGATGCCTGGTTGAAGTCAGAATAGCAATTTCTGAAACTACGAGACAGAATTAGTTATTTGTGTATAGTCGGGCCTAACCCTAAAAATTAAAACAAGCCCCTATATTAATTCCATCCGTTCGACAAGAAACATTCTCTCTCCTTCAAAACCCCAACTCCTGACCCTGCAGTCTCCCTGAAGTTCCCCGACTCGGCGTTGTAGTTCCCTTCGCCTGAAGTCTCCCTTGAACTCTTCGCTTTCTTTCTTCCCCCCTCTCGTTGTTGTAGTTCCCTTCGCCGCCAGGCATCGGCGGATCTAGGGCTGGGCCAACCCGGGTCACGGCCCAGCCCTCCGTCGGATCCAGAGCTAGTATAGAGCTTATAAATTTTTTGATTTAGGTATTCGGCCCAGTATTATTTAATGGTCGGTCGAGTGTTATTTGATAATAAATTTTATGTAGTTAGAAAAATGGTATAGATGAACATATGCAAATCATTACTCTCAATTTAGTCTAGGAATTCAAGCCCGAATGATTTTCATTTGAAAAAAATTAATAAAACCTAAAAGTCTAAAATGTAAAAGAGTATATAAAGTTTCATTGAAATAAGAAAACCCTCTAAACAAATTGATTTGTGGGTTGATTCGTCTAGTGTTGACCTTGCCCGTTTCAGAGACTACCATGGAGAGAACATTTTAAGCAATGAAATATGTGAAAACTAATTTTGAGTAGTGAAAACTAATTTTGAGTAAATACAATTTATTAGTCAAACCTTTTAGACTCTCCAAATTATTAGCCAAACCTTTCGAAATACAAAATATTAGCTAAATCTTTTGTAACGCATCAAAATATTAGTCACTACAAGTTATCTTTGGTAATTTTATAATTATTTTTTTATTTGAAATACTAAAATTTAAAAATATTGATTATTTTTGTTTACGGTATATAATATTATATTGAAATGCGGCCCAGTGCTCTACTCTGTTCTGGATTCGCCGCTGCCGCCATGGCACAGCGTACGAATCGACGACATCGAAGTTGTTCAGAAACAAACCCTTCCCCGATCAGCAAACTCGGAGACGACTTCCTCGCCGGGATTCTGATCCGCCTCCCGAACCCGAGATCCCCTGCCGTTGTAAGCCCGTCTCCAAGTTGTGGAACTCTCTGATCTCCAACCCTTGCTTCAATCGTTGTTTCGTTTCTCATCATCAGAGCAGGAGCAATCTTGTAGACTTCTTTGTTTATGAACTAGAGAAGGAAAACGGGAAGAAGAAGTAATCTCACGTTCATTTTAAAATGAGTTATGGCAGTCCTCTATTTATGCTTGTGAAAACTGTAAGTTACCTTCCGAAGAGACACATCCTTTCATACAAAAAAGGTAATTACCTTTCCCGAAAGGACACATCCTTTCACAAAAAAAAGGTAGTTACCTTTCACGTAAAGACACATCCTTTCACAGAAAAAGAGAAGTTACATTTCTGAAATGATACCTCTTTTCACAATATTCAAACGCTAATTAATTAATATAAAAATTAATTAATTAAACCGCCAAAAGACTCAATTCTTATATTTTCCTTCTCCCATCAATGTGGTATTACAACTCTATTGACTAACTCTAACAATCGCCCACTTAGTCAACAAGAGTTGAGAATACCTGCCTCGAACAAGTAATGCATACATAAAGGTATCTTTTTTATTTGAACCTTTACCTAGTGCAAGCAACTCAAAGTTGATAGCGAATCAGTGGCAGGCTTAAGCCTAGGAGTCACGATCCAAAGTTATAATCAGAGATGCCACACACGTACTTGTCTCTTCTCTAAACCACAACCACCAACAAGGGTAGCACTATTATAGCCATGTGATGATCCTGTTTCATGAGCATACACAAAAGTTGACCTCTACTTTTCTTAGAGCGGCACCACTCTTAATGCTCACATAGATGACATTCCAAATGAATTCATTAAAAGTTCTATAACTCACCCTTCTTCGTACTAATTTACTTGTACAATAAATTAGTACCTCAGTTAGAGTAACTTGTTGTTACCACATTGAACCTATTAATTAGTGAATACCTAAAGAAAAGGTTGGGTTCCCATTATTTCTAACTACACAAAAGGTCTCAATCTCATCCCTTAGGATGTCTCATAGATCATTCCTCTTGGCAATCCCTTGGTAAGAGGATCTGCCAAAATTTTGATTGATCTTACATACACAATAGAAATGATTACATTAGTAATCAAATGTCTAACATATTCATGTCTTAGGCTAACATTTCTAGACTTACCATTGTAAATCTTGTTATAAGCTCTAGAAAAAGTAGCCTCACTATCACAAAGACAGAAATGGTTGGCATCAGTTGTGGCTACAACTATATATCTAACCAAGTAGCCTAGACAAAGTAGCCTCGCTATCTCATAGTGAAGAGTGTGTAATACACATTTGTTTCTTCGAAACTAAGAAACAACTTCATCACCTAGTGTAAAAAAACCCCCGTTGTAGATTTACTATCACTAGCACTTGTTATCCAACTAGCATCAAAAGTCAAAACCATCTATCCCACAATTCTACCACTTGCCAAACCATCATGGAATAATTCCATTTTCTTTTCCATGATTTTACTTATTGAACTTTCAACCACTACATTGATCTAATTGTTTAACAATGGTATGAACTAATTGAATTAGAATACCACAAACAATTCAAATATTATTAGAAATATCATCTAATTACTTACCAATGGAACTGATCAAGGTAACTTGAGATGCCACAAGTAATTCAGTTGCATTTCCAGATTGTATTGGAAATATTATCTAATTACTTACCAATGACATTTCATCAAGGTAACTTGACATACCACAAGCAATTCAAATGGATATTCTAAGTCAATCGTCTAATTATTTTCCAATGGTGTATATTTCATAAATATACCATAAATAATTCAGACTTTAAGTTCAATAAGATCATCTCAATTGAGCTCTCATGCCAAATTGTTTGCCAATGGTATATGTCCTTTATATACCATAAACAATTATGACAAACAGCTTCACACTATGATCATAAGTCAAATTGTTTTCCAACGGTATAGTGTACATAAATCATAAACAATTCCGACGATGATTATTTTGATGATCACCATTCTTTGGCAAGCTTATCAATCCTTATAGGGATCCATCTTAGTTTCATTTTCCTTGCTCTCGTGGCATATACATGATAAACAAATTATCATGTCGGGGAACACATTTCATCACCATTATTTCAATTTACTTCAAGATCACAATTTAAACAATTTTGTTACATAAACCAAATTGTTGCATCTTGCAAGCATCAAAATTGAAACTCATACAAATTTTGATGACAAAAATTTGTTTCAAGAAATCAACATGATTCCTTTCAAATACAAATACAATTGAATTTTCTTGAACTCTACTCATAATATGAATTATGAGTTTGTTCTCAACTCAAATACTATTAAAATATTTGATATCACTTGATCAAATCGATCATTATTCTTTTTCTTTCAGACAAACGTTACACCAGAACATGGATCTCATCAAACCATACACGAGTGAACACCAATACACCATCGTTTGGCACTTATATGGCTCCAATATTCATGGCAATTATCATGGACAACAGAAATGGCAAGCTTTCTTATGCATCATGAAAATTATTACTGGCCAATGCACTGCTCATATGTATACACATATATGCGACCAATTATTGAACAAGCACATAATATCTCTAACAGAATTATCCATTCTCAACAACCAATCCACCTCTGATACAAAAATGGACTAATTAAATGCTCTGCAAAGAGGAACACATATATGACTTCGTCAAATTTATAGAAATTGCTTTCTAATCCACTTTTAGTTTTCTCTCTGCCGATTTTGGATGTCTATGTATTTCACTATTAATCAAATCTCCTTTGTTCTTTTAAATTCTTTTCTCCAGGTACAAATCATATGAGTTCTCAAACAAGTGTTGAAAAAGTTGAAGTGCCATGTATTGGTATGAAGTTCGATGTGGATGATAAATCTTATGAATTTTATAAAGCATATGCCCATAGTGTTGGTTTCAGTGTAAGGAAGGACTATATAAAGCGAAATCAAGCAGGACAAGTGAATAGAAGAATATTTTGTTGCTCCAACACTGCACTAGATATAGGGTAGTTATTCTCCCTAAAAGTATCAGCCACGTAATAGTTGAGTTCTTTGGGATTCCCCCTTTTGTTTGTTTCTATAATATGCAACTATTATACTATTTCCTTATATATTATTTATTAGATTTCATTATATGCAAGGTAAGAAGGTGAAAGATAGTTCTTCTCAGCAAGTAGAAAGTAATATTGAACTACACATACAAAATAATAAGGTTTTACTTTGTCTCGTTCATGATAGTATTTTTATAATGAGATATAAGTGAAATTATCCTATGAATCATATCTTAACAATTGGTTAATTTTAGATGACGAACGAACATCAATTCCAAAGTTCGATTATTAGTTCTGCTGGAGATAAGTTTGATTCTACACCTTCTGTAAGCAATATATCATTCACACAATTATTACAGGTATGAAATAGATTTGATTATGTATCTATTTAGTTTGATTCTATTAAAAGTCTCTAGACTAATATAATTCGATCTTAATTCATTTTGCAGGATGTCATAACAAATCCACACAGACACGGTCCTGAATAGTGGCAAATTTTTTTTTCTTAATACTTTAGTAGGATTATTTTTATGTGAGAAGAGATATTTTGACTTAATTTCCTTTGGCATTCGTCGTTGATGAATTTCCTATTAGCATTTTTTGGTACAATTCATTGGGATGCCTTGTGTTACTCTACTAGCTAGACTTAATTTATTTGATATTATGCTCCGGAAATTTCCTAAAATAAGTGACTTAATTCATTGGGATGCCTTGTCCTGAATAGTGACTTAAAGTTGTGGTAATTTCTGTGTACAGTAATAACAAAATCATCAAATGTCAAAGGAAAGCGATCATGTTGAGGACGCAGGCAAAAATACCTAAATGAAAAATACCTTTTTAATAATTTCCCGACTTTAATTGATAACAAAAATGTAAATAAAACAAAACATAAAGGAAAGGAATTAACCTGACGTCGGGCAGCTCCTTCGTCTGTGTCCCGTCAAAGTAAACGTATCCAAATCCACTTTCCGTTCCGTTCAAATTCAGCATTCATCTAATAATTAATTAATCAAAACGAACCAATCACATAGTGCCACATGACTGGGTAGCAGCGGAGGGCTACAAACCAGCCAGCAGCCAAATTTTGCCAAAAAAAACCCACCTAAATCTGATATATATATATATGCAAAAACCCTTTTAATGGCGGTCACAATACTGGTTTGAGCTGAGGATATATGTTGAATGACAAGGTGAATTAATAGTTGGTAAAAATTTGTCTATACCGATATAGCATTCATATATGTGAGGATATATGTTGAATGACAAGGTGAATTAATAGTTGGTAAAAATTTGTCTATACCGATATAGCATTCATATATGTGGTAAATACACGTAAACTCTCATTCGCATAACATTGTAGAACTCTCTCATTTCTCTCATTTGCTTGATTCTTCACGTGCTAACCACTTCCCGTTCCGTTCAAATTCAGCATTCATCTAATAATTAATTAATCAAAACGAACCAATCACATAGTGCCACATGACTGGGTAGCAGCGGAGGGCTACAAACCAGCCAGCAGCCAAATTTTGCCAAAAAAAAAACCCACCTAGATAGCGTTTTCTTACTTAAGGTATGCGGTACCCCGGATTTCACCCGGGGTACCATAGAACTCCCCATATATATATATATATATATATATGCAAAAACTCTTTTAATGGCGGTCACAATACTGGTTTGAGCTGAGGATATATGTTGAATGACAAGGTGAATTAATAGTTGTGTTTGAGCCTGACTGAGTGTAGGAGTAAGACTTGGGAAGGAGGGTCAAGGAGAGTAAGCAAGAAGGGTTCAGGGAAGATCCAAGAACCAGGGAAAGAAGGAATGGGGACAAGAGGATCAGTTAATGAGGACCTTACTTCCCTTTCCAGAACGAGGGAAGAGTGTGTATTGATGATCAGTCTTTTAGAGAGAGAAGTTGATAGTTGTAGAGATAGAGTTCCAAAAATGCGATCCCCTCACCCACCGGAGTAAATGCCATATTTATAGGCTACATGGTGGTGGGTAAGATGTATGAAGGTACAATGACATGATCGCTGACATGTCAGAGCTTTAGGCCACACCTCTACCTAGGACATGTCAGGGGTTTACCTATGATTGTATCTAGGACCCTGATGTGACCACTCCTCGGGAAGCGTGGTGTCACTTTCTGCGGCTTTTTGGTCTGGCCCACGCTTGATCCCTTCCCTTGCGTGTGTAACCTTCGCCGCGCTCGAGGTCTTTGCGACGGAAAGTCTTAGGTCGCGTCGCGCCCTGACACGCTTGGCGGCATCAGGGTAATGCTGGTGTGCTTTCCTGCGCGGCGAGGTCCGAGTCACATGCCCAACAATTGCCCCCCATCAGGGGGTGTTCCGTGAATACCTGACACGCTAAAACACAACACCTAACAATGGCCAAGTGTAACCACTGAAAGGGACTGCAGTATAGGCAAGTTTAATTATCAACCCGGGGTCTAGATCTACTGCTTACTCCGTGATTCTCTATTATCTAGCAAACTAAGTCGAATGAGTGTTGTGAAAAGTAAAGGCAACAAGAAAGCAGTAAATTGTTCGGGTTTCTAAAGCAGGCAAGAGTCACTCGGGATTGAGTCCCCCTAGCCCCTTAGTTAGGCTCAATTGCAATTCCCTGGGTTGATTTACTGTTGATTAGACTGCGGAAGATCCGACAGTAGCTTGGAATCTCTTAAGCTGACCAAGCCCTCTCAGTCTAACTACCCGGCAGACGACTAGTCTTCACCGGGATAGAAAGCTGAGGCTATGAACACAGAACTCCACTACTGGCGCCAAGAACACCAGTACAAAGCAGTAAATTGGCTAACTCTCGTATAACCAATCTCCTACTATCGAATGAAGAGGCTCTAACAACCTAATCAGATTCTATCTATCTCAGGTTGAAGCAGACATTGAGACAAGTTGATCAGACTCCAATCAATTCATTAAACATGCATCATTCGATTAAAATCAAACAGTAATATCATCCCAAGTCATTACAATCAAATCCCTAACACAAGGAACTAGGGTTCTTCATACCCAAGTGAGAGAAGGGTTCTACTCCATAGAGAGAGAAGAGAAAACAAGAATCGGATTAGTCATACTCATAACGATGAGGATAATCTGCTCCGGGACGATGATTTTCACTCCTATGACGATCTCCAGGCTCGATTCGATGAAATCCAGCTCCAAGATAGCTTCTAGGATGAGTTCTTCGCACTTTCTCTCTCTAGGGCTCTGTTTTTGCTCTGAAAACACCATCCTCCCACTTTTGGCTCGGATTAGGCATTAAAACCGGTTTTCCCGAGTTGCACGGGCAGGTGCACGGCCGTGCACATCACCATTCTGGCCGTGCACCATCAAAACGCCCCGTTTCACTTAATTCAAGCTTAGCCTTCTTGCACGACCAGGCGCACGGCCGTGCAAGCCTGGATTGTGCCCGTGCATGGCCTCGGCGTGAGGCGCACGGCCAAATGGCTCTAGTGCACGGCCGTGCAGCCTCCTGGTCTGCCCGTGCACTCCTCCAAAAGCTCGCCCTTCGTCCATTCTTCGTCCAATCGACCCCAGACTCGCTCCTAAGCCTTCATTCACGTACTAGGACCTGAAATAACACAACCAAGCACAACCTAGCGTGAAATCGGCCTAAAACACGAGAATCAACACCTCAAACGGTGTAAGTATGAGGGTAAAAACATGTGTAAATGACGGTCCATCAAACTCCCCCACACTTAACCGTTTGCTTGTCCCCAAGCAAACCAAGTCAGACACTAGGTAAGCTTACATATTTCAATCAGCCAAAATCGGGGACAAGTCATAAAGGCACAAAACACGTGAATCGCACTGGTTTTCAAACATCAATACATGCACAACCTCAATAACAACCTGGACAACCACCACAAAGGACATTCGAGTGCAGCAAATCGAGTAAAGGAAGAGTCTCCCTTCTGTTCACTGGCCAACCTAGACTTGATTCAACCACTTACTCAAAACAGTCAACTCATGCATCCAACTCAAGACATCAGAATAGAGACCGAGCAATCTAGGTCCTCACCGGGGTACAAGAGCATATAGGAAATGAAAATGAATCACTCACTCTCGACCAGTGGGGTCAGGACAATTTTGATGCGAAAGATGCGCATGCTATTTCTCTCAATCCCTATCATCTCTTCACCATGATGGCAGCCTCTAAATGCTAGAGTTCACATATGGGGTGTCACCACTAAATAATCAGGGGGTCTTAGACACAGGTTCAAATGACTGGCTAGGGTCTTGGACATGGGGAAAAAGCCTTCTAGGTGGTGGAAGTATTCATAGCAAAAGGTTCCACATTTCCCAAACACACAAACACAGTCAAACAAACCGGTATTTCCTTTCTGCTATCCTGCATTACTCAACATCTTACGAGCACAAGAGCGAAGGAGGCATAAACATCAGCATTTCCAAGCCAGACTGCTAAGAAACACTACTTACTGGGCATTATTCAGATTTTTGGTAGTGGCTCTCTTTTGCTTTCAATTTTCTTTCTTTGTTTTTCTTTTATTTTTTTCTTTTTATTTCTTAAGAGAACCACCACTTCTGCATAAATTTCAAACACCTGCCCAACTTTAAAGCACTACCTCCAACACTCACATAGAATTTAGCAGAAACAGCAGAGAATAAATAAAAACCACTCTGTGGAACCTTCTAAAAGATGCAACCAGGGTGATTTTTTTTCCATCATAGACCAAAAGAAAGGATAACACACGGCTCAAAGGGGCTGACTAGGGGATATGACACATCAGGACAGTCAGTTTTGGGCGTGGGCTAATCCTATGCCCCCATCATCTCAGCTAGTGACAACGTGAATGCTACACATCATGGAAGAGGGATCTATCGCACAAGAAAGAAACGAGCAGGCTCAAATCTCACATGGCTACCTATATGCTCTATCTCACATTCTGATACCCTGAACTAGATGCATAAACGACTGTTAAGAACAAGTAATCAGATCAAGTCAGATCAAGTCACAGTTGGCAAGCAAACAGTTGAGAAACTGAACCCCTACATCGTTCTACTGCACATCTCAGTCCTCATCATAGGTTGTCCTAGTCGCAAACAAGTTGTCATGCATTAATCCGAAAACCAATCTATTCATCCATCAAAACACAGTGCCAACATGATCAAACAGCAGTACTTGGAGCCCTCAAATCGTAAGATTCGGACAGTGGACTAGGCTCCAAGCACCATCTAAAATATTCCAACCGATACAAAACATCCCCCCACACTTAAGCACGACATTGCCCTCAATGGAGTAGAGGGAAAGATAAGGGGAACGATGTTACCGGATAAGAACACTGCTGGGGGACTGGAAGTGGACCAGTCAGCGAGAAACGAACGGGGGAGTGGTCAATGCTGCACAAATCGAACATCAGAAACACTAGCACACTGGCGTTAGGGATAAGTGTTAGCCCAGACGGCTACATCAAACCACAAAGGGAAAAACCAAAAACAAAAACAACCGACACTAAGTTCAAGCTCCCCACACATGGAGCAAACACTCAAAAGTCTAAAAGAAACCAAAAACAAACACACTGAGACGGGCAACGAGTACAGCCTACTCGTCGCCAAGATCGGTGAAGTCGATGTCGTCCATGAACGCATCATCAACAGCAGCGCCAGCAGCACCATCATCACCGTCAGCTGGGGCCTGCACGGGCAAAAGGCACCTGTGCACGGCCGTGCACAAGGCACATTTGGCCGTGCAACCATCGCCGAGAGCTCGCACGGCCAGGGGGTGGTACCCGCACGGCCGTGCGAGGCTTCAAACTGCCCGTGCAAGGCTGCACGGCCGTGCACAAGGCACTTTTGGCCGTGCACTCCTGGCCGAGAGCTCGCACGGCCAGGCCAGGCTAGGCGCACGGCCGTGCAAGTTGATTTTCTGGCCGTGCACCTTGCTGGGGTCCCGAAATCAACCTGTTTTCACTCAAAAACGACACGTAACTCCAGATCAACGTCTCAAGACTCAAAACACACAAAATCAAAGGAAAAAGAGTAAGAAAATGCAAACCTCGGTGGGGTTGCCTCCCCACAAGCGCTTCTTTACCGTCTTTTAGCTGGACGCCAGTATGGATGCTCAGGGAAGTGTAGGCTCAGGTGCCTTCAAGAGCGGATCCACATCACTCTTGAGGTACAGCTTCAAATGGTGGCCATGTACACGACGAATGTGGCCACCTGCATTTGCCAGCTCGACTTGGCCATCCGGTAGGATGCAAGCGAGTGAATACTCGGATGGCCAAGGCGGGGGCGGGACCAGCTCATAGTGGTCGCCGACTTTCTTGCGAGCAGGCTTAGCTGCCTGCAGTTTCGGCCGCCACTCCTCCTTGATCTGTTCTTTGGGTGACGGAGTGGTCCGGAGTGGCGGCGAAGATGTGAGAGGCGGGTCCTGCAAAACAGGCAGCACGGAAGGATACACGACAGACTCGTGCTCCTGGTGAGATACAGCATGCAGAGGTAACGAATCAAGTATAGTGTTAGCAACAGAAAATGTTATTCGCTCCTCGCCATCCCTCAGAACTAAGGTCCCATCATGCACATCTATGAGAGCCTTGGCGGTGGCCAGGAAAGGCCTTCCCAGTATAAGAGGCACTTCTGTGTCCTCACTGATGTCCAGGATAACAAAATCCACAGGATATGTGAATTTGCCAACCTTGACCAGAAGGTCTTCCACTATACCCCTAGGATGCACTACCGATCTGTCAGCTAATTGAAGGGTCATCCTAGTAGCACGGGGTTCACCTAGGCCTAGTTTCATGAACAATTTATATGGAATAACATTGATACTAGCACCTAAATCCGCCAAGGACTTCTCTACATGCAATTTACCAATAGAGCACGGGATAGTGAAACTACCTGGGTCCTTTTTCTTCTGCGGCAGCTTGTTCTGCAGAATGGCCGAGCACTCCTCGCTGAGCTCCACAGTGGCCAGCTCACTCAGCTTCTGCTTCTTTGAGAGAAGCTCTTTCAGAAACTTCGCATACTTTGGCATTTGCGATAGTGCCTCAAGGAAGGGCACTTGGACATTCAGCTTCTTGAGCATGGCCATGAAGTTCTCGAACTCTGTCTCCAGCCTGTCTCTGTGCAACCGAGTAGGGAAAGGGAGTTTAGGGACATACTCCTTCACTACTGGTTGCGGTTTAGGTGCAGGCACCTCAACCTCCTTCTCTACTTCTTGTTCCACCGCTGGAGATGCTGCGACAGGGCTTTCTTTCGCCGGTTCCCGAGCAGGGGGATCAACAGTCAGCTTGCCACTCCTGGTCATGATGGCATTGCACCACTCATCCGGGGTCTGCGGGTGAGGGATGGTCTGCGCTGGTAGAGTACCAGGCGCCCTTTGAGCCACTGCCTGGGCCACGCTCCCCAGCTGGGTCTGGATATCCTGCAAAACAGCATGTGTATTCCTCTGACCAGCTTCAAGAGCCAGGAGTTTCCCCGAGGCCTTCTCCATGAACTGCTCAAAGGTGTTGAACTTCTGAGCACTGGTGCTGGCGAGAGAACCCACCAAGTCCCGCAGGTCAGCCATCTGATCATTCTGCACTGGGGCAGCAAGGGCTGCACCTGGCTGCTGATAAGGCCGCGGCTGTGTTTGAGCAGCATGCCCCTGCATGGGCTGATAGAGAGACTGTTGTTGCTGCTGGAATTGCCCCTGTCTGGGCTGATATGGTGGCCTCTGGAAGCCCGGTGGTCCCTGTGGAGCTGGTGGTCTGGGATTTGGCCCAGCCCAGGAGAAATTAGGATGCTGGCGCCACCCCTCATTGTACGTGTTGCTGTAGGGGTCATTGCGCCTGACATTGTTGATGAAGTTCACCTGCTCCTGGGGTGTAGTCGATTCCTTCATCGCCTGGCAGTCTTCCACCATATGATGGGTGCTCTCGCACCACTGGCAGAGCATCGCCTGCTGCTGCCCGGTCCCTGGAATCATCCCGGAACGATCGATAGCTGAGACCAGCTTCGATACTACCTGCACCAAATCAGATGACTGGGTACCCACAGCATGCACACCCCGGCCTGGTGCTCTCCTCGATCTCCTGGCAGTGCCCCAATCATAACCATTCTCCGCCATCTCTTCAAAGAGTTGATTCAGCTGTGGCGGGGTTTTGGTCAACATGTTCCCGCCACAAACCGAATCAATCAGCTGCTTGTCCTCTGGGAAGAGAGCGTGATAGAAGGTGCCCACCTTGAATGCATCATTAAAACCATGATTGGGACACCTGAGAAAAAGACTGTTGTACCTCTCCCAAGCATCCCTGATGGTCTCATCCTCATCCTGAGTAAAATGTGTAATCTGCTTCTGGAGATCAGCTGTCTTGGATGGAGGATGGTAGCGGGTGAGGAACTTGTCCGCCAGGTTGGCGAACGTAGTGATGGAGCCCGGAGGTCGAGTGTCTAGCCACTCCTTGGCCTGCCCCTCCAGAGTGAATGGGAAGTACCTCAGTTGGATGGCATCTGCTGGTACCCCATTGATCTTGATTCCATCGATGAGCTCGTGGAATCGCCTGAGATGTGATAGAGGGCACTCTCCCTCCTTACCACGGAACACTACTGAACCGCGCAGCATGGTGATCACTGAGGTGCTCACCTCAAAGTTGTTGGCTGGGACATGAGGGTGTTGAATGGGTGACCTCATGTCCACAGCCCTAGCGGTCCAGTAGGATCCCATGGTCTGCTCATCTGGGTTGATCACCTCGTGGTTCTGCGGCTCACCCATCTCGCCTTCTTCTTCTTCTTCTCCTAACTGCAGCTGTGTTAGTGCTTCCTCCGCAGCCAGTCGCGCCTTTAGAGCCCGCTTGAAGTTCCTACAAGTTCGTTCAAGCTCCTGGTCTAATGGTAGTAGATCTCCCGACTGGCTACGGGTCATGCACTACCTGCACACAATCAGAAGAAACAACCCGTGAAGGCACACAGGTGGAAGAGATAAAATGCAGTAAATAAAAGCTAGAGTAACAAATTATCACGTTTCCCCAATAACCTAGAGGGGTCCCCGGCAATGGCGCCAAAATGGCTCTAGTGCACGGCCGTGCAGCCTCCTGGTCTGCCCGTGCACTCCTCCAAAAGCTCGCCCTTCGTCCGTTCTTCGTCCAATCGACCCCAGACTCGCTCCTAAGCCTTCATTCACGTACTAGGACCTGAAATAACACAACCAAGCACAACCTAGCGTGAAATCGGCCTAAAACACGAGAATCAACACCTCAAACGGTGTAAGTATGAGGGTAAAAACATGTGTAAATGACGGTCCATCAATACCTCCTGTTGATTTCCGCCTGATTGACTCGGACCTGCGTGATCTCTGTGGGGTGAACTTTCCAGGTTTGTTACTGATTGCGCTGATTTCCGCCTGATTGAAGTCGTGCTGATCGCGCGGCTTTCATGGGATTCTTCACGCTCGTTGTGCGCGTCACTTTGTGCCACGCGCGACACTTTGTGCCACGCGCGACACTTACGGTTGAGGTTGTGTTGATCGCGCGGTTTCCGTGGGATTCTTCACTTGTTGTGCGCGCTACTTTGAGTTGAAGATGGGTCGTGCTTTGAGTCACGCACGACGCTTGCGATTGAAGTTGTACTGATCACACGATTATTTGATTTTTGTGCGTGATTGAAGTTGGGCTTGGGGTATGTTTTTTCTTCTTCGCGGGTGTGTCATGCCCCCCAGGCGGTGCGCGGCACTTGTGGTGTCACCGACTAATGCCTATGCTGGTAGGTGTCCACGTGTCCCTGTATGATTGGGCTAACTTGGGCGGGGAGTTTTTGAAATTCGAAAAGATTTGGTAGGATCTGACGGTTACGGATCCCTATGTGAATTTAACCCTTCGTTTTCCCCTTGTCGACTATAAATATAGGCTTGCTGTGGGGGAAATGGACTCATATGTTTCCTTCAACTCTGTTTCCTGTTTCTTCGTTCGTCCCTTCTCTGAGATTCCTCTCCTTCTTCTACAACCTCAAGTCTCATTTTGCTGCTGCTAAAACTCGAAGTATTATCATGGCTAGCATCAACATCGACGAGGCCGAGGTCGTGCAAGGCGAAGAAGGTAATCTCTCCACTCTTTCGCACACTTCTACCGATCGTTCGCTGGAATTGGACGGTTCCAGTGATGGGGACGGCGGCGGGGTTGATTATGAGGGGATTCCGGCGACGCCGTCGTTCGACGTCGAGTCGGAGAATGATTTCGGCGGTTCTTCCGACATGGGTATGGTTGCCTCCGGGAGTGGGCAGGCGAGTCAAGGAGCTCGTGGGGTGCTCATAATTCGACGTGACCGTGCTGGTGGGTCAGGGGTTGCCAACGATGAGGCGCGCGAGAACTCTGGCGCACAATCAGAGCCGCATCATGTTGCGCGCGTGTCAGAGGCCATGAGCCGACTAGGGCTACGCGGTGTTGGTGCCGCATATACCGTTATAGAGTGGCCAGAGATGTGGGGCGATCAGCCGGTGCCGCACGACAATCTTAAGCGCGGGCCCCACCACGCTTCTGTATATGATATTGATAACGTGGTGGATATAGTCCGCGGATTGGGCTTGCCCTCCCATTGGGAGTACGCCACTCCTTCTGCGCGAAGTATGGTGGGCAATTGCCCCCCGGGGTGGTTTGGCGTCGATACGGAGTATTGGGTGATGGGGTTCAAGTTCCCCATCGACCCGCTGTTATGCACTTTGTATAGGCGCCTCAACTGCTCCGTTGGGCGGCTCTCCCCGTCAGTAATCATGCACGCGAGCTGTCTCCGCCTCGCGTGCAAAAGGCTTAACATTGAGCCGACTTACGGCCTGTTCCGGAAGATATACAAAATCAAGGAGCCAACAACGAGAAGCGACTGCCTTTCCATCAAGCGTCGCGACAAGAGGCCCGACGGCTTCGTGTATGGATCGCCCAAGTTAAAGAAAACTTGGTTCGAGCGCTTCTTCTATGTCAAGCCCACTCCCGGAGAGTGGGCGAGTGAGTTTGTGGAGGAGCCTACTGTCTGGAAGAAAGGCAGCACGCTCGGATATGAGTCGGACCCAGGCAATTATGCCGGGCTCGACGATCAGTACGAGGCGTGCATGCCACATAGGTTCAATTTATATGCGGGGGGAGTCCGCGAGGCTTGTTTGGAGGAGATGTTTGACGATGGTTAGTTGTGTTTCTTTTCTTTTGCATTCTATCATATTAACCGCTTTCTTACGATTTATTGGCGCAGGTGTTGACTTCTCCAGCTTGGTAAGCATGATGTCGGTTGGCGACGTCGTGAAGGCGCCGCGCGCTAATAGGAAGAAGAAGAAGGTGAGCGCGGGGGCCGAGGAATGTGAAGCGGAAGGAAATTGAGCAGCCATTGGCGGTTGAAAAGCCCCGTAAGGCGGCTCGGTTGGCAGAACCAACTGCGCAGGTGGTGCAGACTGTACAAGCGGAACAACCGTCGCCCGCGGCGCGGCAACTATCTCTGGCGATTTCGGAGCCAGAGGCGCAGTTGAATAGGCCTTCTCGGCCTGAGAGAGTGGCGGTTGGCAGCTCGTCGGGAGCCACTATCCAGCAAAAACTGCCCGAGATGGCTGGCTTTGGGGGGACTTCCGCCACTACCGCTCCCGGCGCCGCTGCTATCAACTACTTCCGCGATGTGCGGATTCACACTGGGGCGGTTTGCAATCTGGCGTCCGCGAATACCGCACTTCGGGCGCTCGGGCCTGTCCTAAGTGTCCCGTCGCGACTGGAGAAGTCTGACCCCCTTCATGACCTGACTCAGGTCCACTTCGCGGTAAGATTGGGTTGAGTTCTCGCGGAGTCTTCGAAGTCATCTTCTTTATTGAGTGCAATGTTTTGCTAAGTCTTTTAGCGTTGTGGTTGTAGGGTTTGTTGGCGACCTTCCGGGCCCAACAGGAGCGTACTTCGCAGCGCGCGAAGATGAAGGCTGAAGAGGCGAAGATCGTTCAGCTGGAGGGGAAGCTTGTTGGAGCGAATAATCGTGCCGACGTGGCGACGAATAAAGCCAACGAGGCTATGGAGGAACTCGGCGTCCTGCAGAGCAAGTTGGCTGCCGACGTGGAGGCGGCTAAGGAGCAGGTGCGGAGCGAGGAGCGCTCCGCCATCCGAGAACAGCTGGAGGCCTCTTACGCGGAGAAGCTGAAGCAAGCTCGCGAAGAATTCCAAAAGGAGAAGGACGACCTGGTCCGCCTTCACAGTGTCGCGAAAACAGAAGCTGTTCGCGCGGCCGAGGTTGCGGCCGTTCGTAAATTGAAGTCTTCCCCCTCTTTCGGGAAGATTTTGGCGGACGCCATGACCAAGGCCGTGATCGCGGTCGGAAAGAAGGTTCGGCCAGAAAACCCGGGGGTATGCTGGGATACTCGCGAAATGGTCCAACACGTCAAAATGTGGATTGGCGAGAAGCGGCCTTTGGAGTCTGACTCCGAGTTAGGGGATGAGGATGAGGATGAGGAAGAGGAGGGGCGCCCGGATGGGGAGAAGGCTGAGGGCGCGAGTGGGGATGGCGAGAAAGCTGATGCGGCGCAGACGAGTATGGAGGAAGAGGATGTTCAGCCTTTGCAGCGCCGCAAAAAAAGTAAAGAGGATGTTCAGCCTAACACTGATGGTGTTCAGGCGGACTAAGTGTTATCGCGCTAGCGTGTTTCCTTCTCGAATTTGTTGCTTTGCTGCTTTTCTTATTTTCTTCTCCCTCTTTTTTTTTAATATATCAAGTGTAGTTGCGAACATTGCTGATGCTCCCGCTTAATCAAATCCAAAGAGTCTTCCTTTGTGGCGCTCATTTGTTAATGTGTTCGTTTGTTCCTTCGAACCGAGTAGGCGCGAATGGTTCATGCCCGTTGCTATTGTTTGTTCTTTCGGACTTTGTGGGCGCGAATAGCTCATGACTATTGCTATTGTTTGTTCTTTCGAACTTTGTAGGCGCGAATAGTTCATGACTATAGCTATTTTATGTTCTTTCGAACCGAGTGGGCGCGAATGGTTCGTGCCCATTGCTATTGTTTGTTCTTTCGAACTTTGTAAGCGCGAACAGTTCATAACTATTGCTATTTTTTTTTTGTTCTTTCGAACCGAGTGGGCGCGAATGGTTCATGCCCATTGCTATTTTTTGTTCTTTCGAACTTTGTAGGCGCGAATAGTGTATGACTATTGCTATTTTTTGTTCTTTCGAACCGAGTATTTTATTGATATCGTGCGCCAACGCGCCATTGCGAACAGGGTATACATCAAGCAGACTGGTAGTATTTCCTGAGATTCTGCGCATTCCATGTCCTTGGGATTTTGTCGCCGCATAGCTCGCTAAGCTTGAAGGTGTTGGCGCCGACAACTTCGCGGATCAGGTATGGGCCTTCCCATGTTGAAGCGAGTTTCCCGTGTTTGGGGTCAGGGCGGAAGTTCTTGTGCAGCACCTGGTCTCCGAGGATCAGGTTATGCGGGACTAGCTTCGCGTTGTAGTACTTTGCAACCTGTTCTTTTGCCGCGGCTAACTTGATGGCCACTAATTCTCTCCTTTCCTACGCTAGTTCTAAGTCCAACAGACGCGCTTCATCGTTGCCTACTTCATCATATGCTGTGATTCGATAGGTCGGGGATGTTATCTCGATGGGTATTACTGCGTCGGTTCCGTAAGTGAGCGCGAAGGGAGTTTCACCGGTAGCTAGTTTGAATGTGGTGCGGTGCGCCCATAGCACCGTGTTAAGCTCATCCGCCCAGTTGCCCTTGGCTTCGCCCAGTCGCGTATGAAGGCCGTGTAAGATCACTTTGTTTGCCGCCTCCGCCTGGCCGTTGGATTGGGGGTAGGCTACTGACGCGAACCTTGCGATGGCTCCCACTTGGTCACAGAAGTCTATTACCTCTGCGCAATCAAATTGCTTTCTGTGGTCGAATATGAATGCACTGGGGACCCCGAAGCGTGACAGGATGTTGCTTTTGAGAAAACGTGTTACCTGTTGTGCTATTATTGAGGCCAGTGCTTCCGCTTCGATCCATTTGGTGAAGTAGTCTACAGCTACAATTATGTACTTGCGTTTTCCTTTGGCCGTTGGGAAAGGGCCCAAAAGGTCTACGCCCCACTGCGCGAAGGGCCATGGGCTCAGGTTACCTTGTAGCTCGGTTGATAGTAGATGATGTTGGCGCGCGTGTAACTGACATTTGTGGCATTGGTCAACATATTTTTTCGTGTCCTTCTTCACTCGCGGCCAGTAGTACCCATGTAAGAGAATAGTTCGTTCCATACTACGCGCGCCAACATGCATTGCGCACAATCCTTCGTGTAAATCGTGTATTATGTTGCGCGCCTCCTCTTGCCCGATGCATTTTAGGTACACGCCGGAGTACAACCGGCGGTACAGCTTTCCGTCAATGAGCGAGCATCGGCCGCCTTCTGCCTTAAGGCCCATGCTTCTTTAGTGTCTTCTAGAACTACACCATCTCGTAAGTACTTAACGATCGGGACCCTCCAATCCTCATCCTGTGTGGTGTTCACCACGGCCTCCTGCCGGACTTCCTCCTCTTCCTTTTGGACTGACACTAGGCGCGTTGACTCGAAGTCGGTGGCGGTTTCCAGCTTTGATAGCGCATCTGCATGCATGTTTTCTTCCCTTGGTATTTGCACGTAGGTCACCTCCTCGAAGGCATTTTCTCGTTGTTTGACGCGCTCCATGTAATGTGCGAGCGTGTCCTCCTTGGCGTCGAAGGCTCCGTTCAGTTGGTTCACCGCGAGTGAGGAGTCGGAGAGCACCCTGATCGTTCTAGCGCCCAAGTCATTGGTCGCGGCCATTCCTGCCAGGATAGCCTCGTACTCGGCCGCGTTGTTTGTCTTCAATGTTCTGAACCTGATTTCTATTTCGTGAATGACGCCTGTGGGGGTGCGCACCACGACACCCGCGCCGGCGCCATGTTTGCTTGCCGCGCCGTCTACGTACACTTCCCATACTCCTTCTGGTGTTGTCTCGAGGGTGACCCGCTCGGCGATGAAGTTCGCTAGGATCTGCGCTTTTATTGCTGGTCTTGGCGCGTATTGAATGTCGTACTCTGACAGCTCGACCGCCCATTTAACCATCCGCCCGGACACTTCCATTGAGGTTAGAATCTTCTTCAGTGCGAGATTGGTCAGGACGGTGATTTGGTGCGCTTGGAAGTAGGGGCGCAATTTTTGTGATGCACTCACCAGCGCCAGAGCGGCTTTCTCTATTGGGGAGTATCTTGTTTCTTCGCTGACTAGTGTCCGCGAAGTGTAATAAACTAGGCGTTCAGTTTGGCCATCCCTTCGGGATATTAGCACTGCGCTCACGGCTCTTGTTGACACAGCTAGATACAGGAAGAGTTTTTCATTAAGCTTGGGAGCGAACAGTACAAGGGGGGATACAAGGTACGCTTTAAGCTCTTGGAAGGCCTCTTCACACTCCTTGGACCATGCGAATCGAGTGCCGTTTTTAAGCGTCCTAAAGAAAGGCGCGCATTTGTCGGCTGACCTTGGTATGAACCTCCCTAACGTCGCTATCTTGTCGTTTAGAGACTGAATTTCCAACGCGCTTCTTGGCGCCCGCAGCTGTTGTACTGCAGTGATCTGTTTCGGGTCGACTTCAATGCCGCGCTTGGTTATCATGAAACCAAGAAAGTTACATGCTTCCGCTCCGAAAACACGCTTCAGTGGGTTTAAGCGGAGGCTGTGTTTGCGGAACGCCTCGAATGTCTCACGCAGATCTTCCAGATGCGAGTTACCAGCCTTGGTCTTAACGATGAGGTCGTCAACATATGCCTCGATGTTTCGCCCTATCTGTTGCGAGAACACCGAATCAATCATTATTTGGTATGTTGCGCCTGCGTTCTTCAGTCCGAACGGCATTCCGACGAAATAGAAGTTTCCGAATGGAGTCATGAACTCCGTTTTCTCCTCATCCTCGCGGGATAGTGGGATTTGGTGGTATCCTGAGAACATGTCGAGGAAAGACAGTGTTTCGTGGTCGGCGGTGGCGTCGATCAGTTGGTCAATGCGCGGCAAGGGGTTAGGGTCTCCCGGGCATACTTTGTTGATCGTTGTATAGTCGACGCACATCCGCCAGGCCCCTAAAGATTTTTTCACCAGGACCACATTTTCCAACCACTTCGGGTATTTGACCGAGCGGATCAACCCTGCTGCCAACAGTCGCGCCACCTCTTCTTCGATAGCTTTCAGTTTGTCGCCCGTGAAGCTACGTCGCGTTTGTTGTCTTGGAGGCGCGCCAGGCGGGACTGCGAGGCAATATTGGGCTACATGCCTTGGTACTCCCGGCATGTCTTCTGTACACCAGACAAATAGTTCCTTATATTCCTTCAGGAACGCTATCAGCGGCTCAATCGCGTCACCGCGGATGTGAGTCGAGATGCGTATTTTTCTAGTCGGCTCGGTTAGGTCAAGCGCGACTTCGAAATCGGAATCCATCGATTCTGGGTGGGGTTCCTCTTGCCTCGTGTCAACAATGTTAGTCTGGCGGACTTCTCTTTCGAGTTTTGGAACTCCCCATGGCGTCCCGCGCGCCTCTCCGGTTCCCATCTTGGTGGGGAACTTAAGCTTCTGGTAGCATGTGGATGGAAGGGCCATGAATTTTGCTAGGAATGGTCGGCCCAAGATGCAGTTGTGGGACGAGTTGCAGTCGACTATTATGAACTCGACTTGCTTTGAGACGCGCGGTTCTTGGTCTCCGATGACAACAGGGAGAGTTACCACCCCGATCACTGGAACTCTCGTTCCGGAGAACCCGACCAAGTTCCCTTGGGCGCGCTTGATTAAGCGCAGATCGATGTCCATTTGGTCAACGATCTCTTGAACAGGATGTCTGCCGCGCTACCCCCATCTATCAGTAGGCGGTGTATTTTGCAGGCAGCCACCAGAGCGGTGATGGTGAGCGGGTCCCCCGACGGAATTCCTTGAGGCAATTCGGTGTCGTCGAAGCTCAATTCGCACCTTGTTTGAACATCTGCCGTTGCGCACTCTAGCGCGCGTTCGCACTTGGTCTTTTTCTTCGGGCGATCTCCTTCCACTGTCACCACCCCTATTTCTTTGCGCACCAGATATGCGCAGTAGCATCATTATAGGCAGCTTGCAGGGGTGGTGGTGGGTTTCCTGGTCCTTCTGGCTGGTTCTCCGCTCCACGGATGAACTCCGTAAGTAACCCTCTTCGTATGAGGCCTTCGATTTCGTATCGTAGCTCCATGCACTCTTCCGTCCAGTGGCCTGTTTCTCTGTGGAAGTCGCAATGCCTCTTTGGGCCGCGCATATGTGGTGGGGCCTTCAAAGGCGCGGGCCAATTGATCTTGTAACCTTTCTCGAGGAGAACGTGTAACACGTTCTTTACCGAATCATTGAGCGGCGTATAGGCGTTTAACGGGCGCCTATCGGGTGATCGTCCCCGCCGAGCTTGTTCTGGTGGGGGCGGAGGATGGCGCTTTGGCCCGCTGTGTAGCTGTGCCAATTGCTCCCGCGGCATCGGTAGCTGTCTCCGCCCCTGTTCTTCTTAGGGCGGCTTCGCGGGTTCGAAGCGCCTGACGGACCCCGCGCCGAGCATTTCTTCTAGCGTGATTGCTTTCTCAATCTTCATCTCTAGCTCTGTCGATAGTGTGACGGGTCTTTTCACCAATGCTCGCTTGAGCTCCATGTTGGTGGTGGCTTCCATAAGGTGATGGGCGGCAGTTTCGGGGGTGAGGTCGCGCACGGCCATCGCCACCCTGGACCATCTGGCGTAGAATGCACGCAGGCTTTCCCCGCCCCTTTTGTCTTATGTCTATTAGCGCCTTGAGGTGGAGAGGCCTTCTTTTTTGGGATGCAAACTTTTTTGTGAACAAGAGTAGGAACTCTTCAAACGAGCGGATGATTCCGTTTGAGAGCCTGTTATACCAGTCGAGGCATATTCCGGAGAATGTTGACGGGAAGGTTCTGCATAGCGCCGTGTTGGAGTTCGTTTGGAGTTGTACCCGCAAGCAGAAGGTGCTCACGTGATCTTCAGGATCGGTCGTCCCGTTATACGTGGGGAGGGCGGGTGGCATTCCGCTCAAGTGCTCCGCCATGATTTCCGCGCTTAGCGGTTGGTGGAGCGCTTTTCTGGGTGGATTGGGGCGGTATTGCGGGGACAGGTGTTGCTCCAGGAAGCTGAGGCCCGCCCTGCATGGTGGCTCGGCCTGTTGCGCTTCACACGCAGAGGACTCGCCCGGCGGATGTTGTGGCAGCGGGGTGCCCCCTGACGTTTCACCAGGTGCTTGCTGTGGCGCGCTTGGTGTCGCCTCTACTGTTGTCGCGGCTTCCCTGCTCATCATGAGCGCTATGACTTGGCCCATTTGTGTTTTGCATGTCGGCTATGACGCTATTCTGCTTTGCCATTAGCTGCCTCATTTACTTGGGGGTCAGCTCGGGCTCTTCTTCTTCGATGAGCACCGCGTTGAGGTTGCTGGTTTCCGCCAACGCTCTTGGGTTGGTCATTGCTTTGATGGGCGTTGCTTCGTCAGGTAAGTTGGGGTTATGGTCTGCCATGAGTCGGCTTTCTTTTGCTTCTCTGCATGGCCCCACGGTGGCCGCCAATTGTTTGAGCCTGACTGAGTGTAGGAGTAAGACTCGGGAAGGAGGGTCAAGGAGAGTAAGCAAGAAGGGTTCAGGGAAGATCCGAGAACCAGGAAAAGAAGGAATGGGGACAAGAGGATCGGATTAGTTAATGAGGACCTTACTTCCCTTTCCAGAACGAGGGAAGAGTGTGTATTGATGATCAGTCTTTTAGAGAGAGAAGTTGATAGTTGTAGAGATAGAGTTCCAAAAATGCGACCCCTCACCCACCGGAGTAAATGCCATATTTATAGGCTACATGGTGGTGGGTGAGATGTATGAAGGTACAATGACATGACCGCTGACATGTCAGAGGTTTAGGTCACACCTCTACCTAGGACATGTCAGGGGTTTACCTATGATTGTATCTAAGACCCTGATGTGACCACTCCTCGGGAAACGTGGTGTCATTTTCTGCGACTTTTTGGTCTGGCCCACGCTTGATCCCTTCCCTTGCGTGTGTAACCTTCGTCGCGCTCGAGGTCTCTGCGACGGAACGTCTTAGGTCGCGTCGCGCCCTGACGCGCTTGGCGACATCGGGAGGTCCGAGTCACATGCCCAACAAGTTGGTAAAAATTTGTCTATACCGATATAGCATTCATATATGTGAGGATATATGTTGAATGACAAGGTAAATTAATAGTTGGTAAAAATTTGCCTATACCGATATAGCATTCATATATGTGGTAAATACGCGTAAACTCTCATTCGCATAACATTGTAGAACTCTCTCATTTGCTTGATTCTTCACGTGCTAACCATGTATAGCAAGTTTACTACTTGATCTTAATGAATTGATAGTTTGCTAATTATTTATACTATACTAAGTTTTAGGTTGTAAATTTTCAATATTTTTATAGTTACTGTTATGTAATATAGAACCGTAGCATAAACTGTATTTTACCAACAAGAATAATTGAATAAAAACTCTGGTGAAATTTCAAAATTTGGAGTTTGTCGCAGAAGTGGGAAATCAACGGTCGTCGGCACAGTTTCCTATTCAGCAATCAGCCCCGTCTCCATGCTCTCCACTCTTCAATCACACACTCACTCGAACGCCCCCTTCTCGTTCCTCCTCCCATCGTTCGCAGAGACAGCAGAGAATCAGAAAAATGGTGGCGAAGCAATCGAAATACGAGCAAATCCGGCTCAGCAGAATGGAAGAGAACAAGAAAAGAATGGAAGCCCTCAATCTCCCCCTGCTCTCTCAATCCCTCCGCACCACCTCTCCCAACCCTTCTCCGGTACAATTTCCCAACATTCTCCTACTTTGAATATGGCTTTTAATTATGACGGTGATTTTCATCTGAACCCTAATGCTGCAGATGAAGCAGTCAGCGCCTCGGCCTCGTGTGGTGAAGAAGGAAGTGGTGGTCGTCAGGAGGTCCAGCCGCGTCGCCAACAAACCTTCTCCTGTATATGCTGAAGTGGGTGAATCCCTTGTCCCTTTTCGAGTTATTGAATACTATCTAACTTTCTAACCCTAGGTCTGCTTCTACAGCTGGGTTTAAGCCATTTGAATCAGGGCATTTAAGAGAGTTTTAGTTGTGCTTTTATGTGGCAGAAGAATCGTAACTTTTGTGATTGATTGAGGTGTTTCGTTTCGTCGGGCAGGTTGTTGTGGATCGAGTGATGATACCAAGAAGGTACAGATATGAGGATATGATCCCCATCCAAATTGCTTGGAGCCTAGCTATATGAAATGAATGTTCATCTGGGGCTAAAGTGGTTAAGAGGAATGTATGGATCTTTTGTTTGCAGGGTGTCAAGTGGAAGGTCAAGGGATTTGTCGAATAGGGTGTATGCAAGTGATGAAGCAAGGGCAGAAGCTTTGGAGAAAGCAGAGAATTTGCATGCTAGTTTAGAAACCCATTACCCTTCTTTTGTCAAGTCCATGCTTATATCCCATGTTACTGGTGGATTCTGGCTGGTGAGTTTTGTCTCCCTACCTATAAATCTTTTGACTTTCCCCTCCTTCCCAACTGCTCTTCAATACGTTTTTCATCTTTCAACTGCTTCCAGTCGAGATTTTCTTCCGAACCCATGTGATATATCCCAAGCACATGATATGATCATAGAAGCTGTGACTTTTTTTTGTCTCCCTTGAGTTTTCAGCCAAGATCTCTTCCAACCGTATGCCTTATTGGGATGAATTGGTTATTGACGATTTATGGTTACTCTTTAGTTAGAATGGACTAGAACTGTATAACTATACTTGATAATTCAAGTTCAACTGATGAACATCACAGGGACTTCCGAAAAGCTTCTGCAAGATGAACCTTCCAAAACGTGACGAAGTGATGACCCTAATAGACGAGGAAGGAAATGAGCACCCAACAATCTATCTTCCAAGGAAGACGGGACTGAGTGGTGGATGGAAAGGGTTTGCAGTTGATCACAACTTGGCAGATGGGGATGCTTTAATTTTCCAATTGATCAGGCCTACAGCATTCAAGGTTGTATCCATCTTCCTGTCCACCCCCCACTAATCTGCATTAAAACAAAGAAGGCCAGCAAAGTGGCCAACTCTGCTTATTTAAGATCACAATCCATTTCCTTACACAAATTTGGCCCCTCTTTTCTCATTGCTGCAGGTCTACATCACAAGGGCTAAAGTTAATATCTGAATCTTGGTGGGTTTTCATTTTACCAGGACAGCTAGATCATCAGTTAGGTAAAATCCAATCCATCCTCCCATTTTATCCTTAAACTAGTACATGTTGCGTGAAGAGTGGTGAACATGGTCAAGTGCTGCTCATTCCAATATCAGATTGATTGGTATAAGGATCGGATCAAATACAAAAGAAAACAGTTGATCATAAGCATATAAAAATATATAGATTCAATCTAATTTTCAATCCATGTTCTATTCCCTTCGAAATGAAATCAAAACCAAGTCGTAAATTTGAGAATTTCGAAACCGGGATAAATCATACTTGAATCCGCTCCAATTCGAATTTAATCTGCAGCAATGTGTCTGTGGTCTGGACTAGCTAGCTGCTATTCTATTCTGATGAAATGTGCAGTAAGAAAAGGTTGGGAAAAATGAAGTCTTTTTGTGTTTTTTCCACACGTTTGCTTTACATAGTCGGCTGAATCTGTATTGTTTTCTCTATGAAATCCTTTGAGGCCAACTGTCAGACCTACTTTAAGAGCATCAAATGCCCTGAATATATAAATCTTTTCTCCTTTTGCTGTATGACTTTTGAAGAGAGACATCCATCCAACTTGTGTTGCACTTCCTCCACTCACGTTGTTGCCTTAGCTTAGCTTAACTTGGCACATGGACTGCATCCATTATAAGAGTTTATTAAAACACCCTTTTGATCTCACATTGCTTAATCCCTCCCTCCCTGGGGTTCCTTTTTGTTTTTATTTCCCATTTTCAGTTTGCTTGGAATCACAAAACTTAACAATTCCACTGATTTTGATGGCAATCATACATGTATATCAGATTGGGAAGGACACTTTGTCTCTTGATCAATAGATCCTCATACCATGTTACCCTAATTTCAATGCCGTCCTTATAAACTCATCTTACAAAACTGAATTAGACAAATACAAGTTTGTAAAAAGTCGGATTTATGTAGTCCTCGATTCGTCGGTTTTACATCTCCTTGAGTCGTGTTAGCTTAAATTTTAAGATGGTAAGAAGATTTGCTTGATTCCTCTTTGATGAGTTTCCATAGCAATCATATATCAAGGTGACTTTAGTTTTGGCTTTGTTTATTTGGTCCCTTAGTGCATAACACTGATCACAACTATTCCACTTGTGATATTCAGGGGCTTGTTGTTATTAAACAAAGCTTTATGGAGGCAGCGCAGCAGGTTGTAGAAGTCGAAGACTTTTTGGTGTATAGATAACGGTAATGGTGAAGGTGAGGGGTGGTGGTGGTGGGGATTGTAATCATGCTCCCACCATCATATTTTTGGGGGGATGATTTTGCAATTTACCCTTGATTATGACCTGATCTCTATTATTGCGTTGTTAGATTAACTCGATTCTCTAATTATGATTTCCAGAAAACATATAATATCCCCTTCTCTTTCGCCCTTTGCCTCTCTTTTCTCTTCAATGTGCGGATTATGCTAAGTGATAGGTTAATGAATAGCAATAGGGTACAAGTTTATACTTTTCTAGTTAATTAGTTATTAAACTGTCAATTGAGCACTTTAATCAGGCCCTGCTAGCTAAGGTTTGTTGGCGCATTCTGAGTGAACCTGAGTCGCTTCTAGCCCAAGTGTATAAAGGGAAGTATTTTCCGAGGAGTGGTTTCCTTGAGGCACAGGCGCGGTCTCGGCCCTCCTGGGGGTGGCAGAGTATTCTGTTCGGGCGACAGCTGTTGAGCCAGGGCCTTCGGTGGCAGATTGGTAATGGTCAGAAAGCCCCTCTTCTCCAGGATAGCTGGGTTCCCAGTCTGCACCCTCTGGTCCCTTTGTTTAACCCTTGTGTGCTGCCTGAGAATGAGGTCTTGCGGGTGGCATCCGTCATTAATAATGAGGAGGGCTCCTGGAGCGATGAGGGTTTGGCTCGTTGGTTTGACCCTCGTACCTGCCGGCTCATCAAGGAGATTCCTCTCCCTCGTGGTAATGTTGCGGATCGGCTTATTTGGCATGGAACGCAGGATGGTGTTTTCACTGTGAAATCGGCTTACCACCTAGCGGGGCAGTTGGAAAGAATGGGCAATCAAGACCGGTCCTCGGTCAGTTGGATGGATAAATCTAGTTGGATTCGCGTCTGGCAGGCCCCAGTTCCCCCGAAACTTCGGGTATTCCTTTGGCAAATTCTGAATCGGCTCCTTCCAACTACTGAGGCGCTGATTGAGCGAAAAATCCAAGTGCACCCCCGTTGCCCTGTTTGCTGGGCAGAGTCTGAAACGATGGAGCACCTGTTTCTGGAGTGTCCGGTGGCCCGAGCCGTCTGGGATTATGCCGGGCTAGAGTATCTTGGGCAGGGGTTGCCACGTCACACGTTTCCCTTGTTTCTGAAGAGGTTGTTGAATCTCCTGGAACAGGAACATTTGATTATGGCGGTGACGGCTGTCCTCTGGCGAATTTGGAGATCCCGGAATTGGGTCGTGTTCGAAGGGAAGCAATTTGGGATTCCTGCTTTGATGAGGCAGTACCACCAGCAATTCCAGGAATGGATTGGTTTACCGAAGGAGAAAGCCCAGTTTGTTCCTGCAGCCCCGGAGGTTGAGGTTCTCCATTGTCCTCTGATCTGCTTTTGGGATGGGGCTACCAGGGCCGCATCGCACTCGGCAGGAGGGATGGTATTGGTGAATTCCTGGGGGGCTGTTCTGGTAGCCAGAGGTTTTCTGTTTGATGGCGTTGAGGACCCTTTAATTGCTGAAGCACTTGCTCTTCGTGAAGCTGTTCTCTGGTGCCGGGACTCGGGGATTGCGGAGGTGCGTTTTGAGGGAGATGCCAAGGTGCTGATTCAGAAGATTATTCAGTCAGACACTAGGGATAATAGGGTGGGGGCACTTCTTGAGGAGATTGTAGGGATGATGGGTTCGTTGGGAGGTTTCTCTGTTCGGTTTGTAGGTCGGCGTAGCAATAGGGCAGCCCACTTGGTGGCTAGAAAGGCTCTTTCATTGTACCCGACTACGAGTCGTTGCTTTAATTTGTTTGCCTGGCTTACTACCAGGATGTAATTACCTATGTTTCTGATCAATTTATCGATTATCTTTTGACAAAAAAAAGTTATTAAACTGTCAATTGAACATTCGTAAGATGCAAAAGATGAATGAAAACGACGTGTTTGCATTGCGTTCCATGTACATTTACATCGCCTCATTGCTGAATCAATTTAACGATTGATCGAGCAAGATCGAAGCACACATACTTTCAACCTCCCTCTCCTTCCATTAACCTGTTAACCCCAAACGGTAAGAGCAAAAGGCGCGTTTTTCCTTTTTTATGCCGTCATTGGCGCCAAGCGGAGCTGAGCTGGACGAAGGCACAGAGTTTTGACACAATCTTAACGTTGTTACTTTCTTGTAACTTGACAATTTTTAATTAGTAATAAAAAATAAAACGGTCCCCGGTTCATGAATTAAACAACGCTGATTTCACTGCAACGCACCATTTTTTCGCGTCTTTGCTTCTTGTTATACCTTGGCCAGCTAAGCAACAGCCAACAGGTGGGATAACTGGGAAAAAATCCAAAAGTACCACTGTTTAGAAAAAAATTTCCAAAAATACCACCCAACCCCAAAAAATTCCAAAAATACCACCTTTTTTCAAAAACCGCCACCCCACCCAGCGGTTTGGTCGAAAACCGCTTGTCGGGGGCGCGGTTTTGGACCAAACCGCGGGCCTAGGGGGCGGTTATAAAAAAAAAAATTTTTTGGACCAAAACCGCTGGGTGGGGTGGCGGTTTGGCCCAAAACCGCCACCCCAACCAGCGGTTTGGTCCAAAAGTTCGGTCGAAACTTCAAACGAACGTAACTTTGCACTCGGGTATCCGATCATAGCGATTTTTTTTTTCATTTCGCATAACTTTTCAAGATCTACAACTTTTACTAGGATGAAATTTTCAAAACAGGAACTATTTGTGGATATACGGGACCTTGAGAATAACTTTACCTTTACTTTTCAGAAATCCATGTACATTTTGAAATTATGATTATATTAAAAGTTGTAGATCTTGAAAAGTTATGCGGAATAAAAAAAAAATTCATGACATTCGGATTTTGGAGCACAAAGTTGTGGCCGCCCAAAGTTTGACGAAATAAAAAAAAATGCCGTTCGGGGTGGCAAATGACGTTTTTTCGAGACGAAGACGGAACCCGACTGTTTGAGACTTTCAAGATCTCAAAAAGTGATTCGGATTCAAAAAATGGAGGCCGCAAACTTATTGAGATCTTGCAAGCCGCAAACCGCCGGGTCTCGCCTTTCGTCAAACTTTGGGCGGCCATAACTTTGTGCTCCAAACTCCGAATGTTATGAACTGTTTTTTGATTCCGCATAACTTTTCAAGATCTACAACTTTTAATATAATCATAATTTCAAAATGTACATGGATTTCTGAAAAGTAAAGGTAAAGTTATTCTCAAGGTCCCGTATATCCACAAATAGTTCCTGTTTTAAAAATTTCATCCTAGTAAAAGTTGTAGATCTTGAAAAGTTATGCGAAATGAAAAAAAGAATCGCTACGATCGGATACTCGAGTGCAAAGTTACGTTCGTTTGAAGTTTCGACCGAATTTTTGGACCAAACCGCTGGTTGGGGTGGCGGTTTTGGGCCAAACCGCCACCCCACCCAGCGGTTTTGGTCCAAAAAATTTTTTTTTTTATAACCGCCCCCTAGGCCCGCGGTTTGGTCCAAAACCGCGCCCCCGACAAGCGGTTTTCGACCAAACCGCTGGGTGGAGTGGCGGTTTTTGAAAAAGGGTGGTATTTTTGGAATTTTTTGGGATTGAGTGGTATTTTTGGAATTTTTTTTTTAAACAGTGGTACTTTTGGATTTTTTCCGGATAACTGGCGCCGGGATTTTCGGGCGGTCTTTGTTTCCCCGGCGGAAGTCAAATGGTTAGGTAGTGGGCCGGGCTTGGCCCGCAAACCACAATCAATCCGCCCTGCCCTGAGCGATGAAGGAAAGGAAGAGAGGATTTATCAACTCTACTGTGACATTGTATTGACCCGACCGAATTAACAGCTAATTGTCTTGTCCCCATGGCCATGCATGTTGGAAGAAAAGAATGGTTTTGATTACCTCATCAGTCATCATGATCATCAAAGAGTTGCTGAACCAATAAAAAAATCTGAGCACGCATTTTTGTACAATCAAATATGTAGTCGGCTAGTCGTTGTTTATCAAAACAATTAGTAAAATACGGTATAAATATAAGTACGGTATGGACTTCAAGTGATTTGAGTACGGTAAGAATGTGGTAAGGTCTGTAAGGATCTTGAAATGGGCTAGCCAATTCGTAACATATCATTTTGACGAGTTTCTAATTAATAAATTGAAATCGAAGAATAACATAGATGCTAACTCTAGAAAGGACTGGATTGGAATTCACAAAAATCTCCTTACCCTTATATATTTTGGAAATGAACTATTATGTAATATGATTGCAATATCAAATTAATAGTTAATAATTTTGTATTGAAATTAATTCCTTATTGCTTGTTAACTCAGAAACGTACAGGTTGTCGAAAACTAAATATCCTTCACAAATATTCTGACATAATATCCCTTCACTATACCGCAGCTGGAAATATCAAAACAAATGCTGAATGTAAAAATTAGTAAATTACCATTCAACACTAATTTTTTAAGAACTAATTGAGAAATCTGATGTTTGAAATTATAATGAGCCTAAATATAGCCAATATCATTTCTGTCAACAATGTTTTCCGTAGATGAATACCTACAGTATTTATGTGTAGTTTTTCAATGTGAAAATTATTGTGTTCAAACTCGAATGATATTTTTATCTTTTAAATAGGTTATCCATTCAAATTTTGTTTGGTGGAATGTAAGTAATATTTCTATAGTGCTTATAACTGTGCGATTGTGTTCTAACTACTTCATAAGGACGCAATGTGATAGACCATTGATTACACATGTTTTTACCCCTATCCTTGAGCCGTTTGAGATGTCGATTCTCGCATTTTAGGCCGATTTCACGTTAGGTTGTTCTTGTTTGTGATATTTCAGGTCCTAGTGCGTGAATGAAGGTTTAGGAACGAGTTCGGGGTCGATTGGACGAAGTTTGGACGTTTGGCGAGAAGCTGAGAAGCCACACGGGCATGCCTAAAAGCCACATGGCCGTGTAGGGGACTCCTTGTGGCCGTGTGGAAATTCCAGGGAACTCACACGGGCACCCTGGAAGTTCACACGGCCGTGTGGGTCGTGGCCGTGTAGGAAGCCTGAAGCCACTTATCGAAACTCCGCGTTTTGACACTCACACGGGCAGCCTAGGAGAGTCACACGGCCGTGTGAGTCGGGAAATTCTGGGTTTTAACCCAAATTCGAGCCAAAGGAGAGGGAGAGCTGGATTTTGGATCCCAAACACCCAAGGGACAAACAAAAGAGAGAGAGGGCGATTTGAGGGCATTCTAAGAGTGAAATTGGAGGATTTATTCGCCTTGGAAGCTCGAGGAACAAGCCCGGACTTGAAGACTAATCATCTGAAGATTCTTACTGCAGTCTCTCTCTTCTCTATGGAGTAACTTCCCTTGACTTAGGTTTTGAGGAACCATAGCCATGTTTGTTTGATTGGATGATTGTATGAGTACTCTAACTTCATAACCTTGAGTTCATATTCAATCTATGCATGTTTTCACGATTCAATTCTGCTTTAGTCGAGATTATTGATTCTGCTTTATTCCTATGAGAGCGAATACCTGATTAGGTCAATAGAGCACCATAGATTGATAACATTGGATCGATTGCTTTAGTCGAGGGTTGATTCACTGCTTTGTATCGATTGAGAACCTCTTTCGATAGAGGGAGTCTAGTTCAGAATGCCTTGATCGGTTGTTCTAGAGAAGGATACGTCCCTCTAGGCAATTGACTCAAGAGGGCCTTGTTCCTTTAGTCGAGACTCAAGGTCTAGTCAAGGATTCTCGGCATTGTGAATGAAAGTGAAACAAGTTAGAGATCATCAATCATTAATCTGCCTAGTGGCTAGGGGGAATCATACCTAAGTGAGTTTCCAACCTGTAATTAGATTAACTTTAACTGTAGTTTGCTAGAGTAGTTTTAGTTCTTTTATTTTAATCTGGTTTGCTAGATAATGAACTGAAGCTGAGTAATAGTAACTCTAGAGACCCGTGGATTCGATATTTATTACTTGAGCCACTATACTGCAGTCCCCTTCATTGGTTACACTTGGCCATTGTTAGGTGTTGTTTCATAGCGAGTCACAATGATAATTTTATAAATAAGATATCATGCGTTTATCCAACAAGTATGAGGTATACAACTTCCATCAAACAGTTAAGCGTGTTATACGAGCGCACTTGCAGATTGTATTATTGGAAGTATCGTAATTAATTGTATCTAAAATTGGGTAGAAATTTTGAAATCATTTCAACGTCGCACATAAAATTTCTACCGCAGGATATACGAGGATGGCTCCCGCAGAACTGGCAAGTCCGAATTGTGCATGTCTATAAAGAGGCGAACGTCGTTGCTGATTACCTTATTAATTTAGAATACTCTTGCCCGATGGGGCCTCAGATTATTGCAGCACCTGGTGCTGCTCTCTCATACCATGACATTATTAAGGTTCAAGCAACTCGTTCCGTTATTGAATAAAAGTTGGGCGCTGTTTGAGAGCCCCATTTCTCTAAAAAGAAAAAGAAAATCTCTAACTTTACGAAAATATTTGGAAGCAAAAAGAAAAAAAATGGAAATCGTTGTTATTTTCAGTGGGTCCCACCAAAATTGCCAGCACAGAGAAGCGAAACCGTTTTCCAAAATGACGAAATCACTAATCAGACGGAGGTGATTTAGCGCGCCCCAACGCCTCACTCGCGCGCCGAACGGAGGATTAATACGGCGCGTTTAATCCACCACGTCAGCTCCAACTGCCTCCAAGCCTCCAACAACACCAGCGCATATAAACAAAAAAAACGAAAAAACAGATTAAGAAAAAAATTAAATAAGGAAGAAGAAACAGAGAGGAAAAAGAGAGCAAGAAAGAACAGCTCCAATTGCGCTCATATTATTGTTTTGTTGTTAAATGTAACGATCTCTCTCTCTTCCCTCCCCTCTCTCTCTCTCTCTGTCAATTGCGTTTCTTCGTTTCAACAATGGAATTTCTGCAGAACGCTGGGATCCGCGTTTCTCGATCGCAGCAGCAGCAATATCTTCACCAAATTCTCCTCCATATGCTCTAACAACCTCTCTTCCGCCATAGCCAGCCACCATTACTTCTCTTCCCCTTCCATTCCTTTCCACCGCCCTTCAGCAATCGCTGCTGAAGCTATACGCTCGTTCCTGATTCCTTCCCGCTTCTCTCGCCGCTGCGCCGTCTGCCGGATTCCAAAACCCTCAGGTCCGGCTCCGGTTTGAGGAGCATTCTCCTCCAGATTCGGCATCGGTTCTCTGTAAGTTCCTTGAGATTTGCTCTACATTGATCTGAAATGCAACGCTTCTCTTCTCTTCTCCGTTTCCTCCTTCGAATCGCTGTTTTCTGAACAGTCTCTCGTTTCCAATTGTATCTCCGTTTTAATTATTCGCTTGTACGGAAGATCTCCGACGTTTTTTTTTTGTCGTTGTATGAGCCGGCCGCGGCCAAGATATGGCATCTCGTTGTTGCAAACGTTTTATGTTTTTCCCCTTTCCCTCTCCCTCTTTTTGATCGTTCTACGTGGCTTTTTGCGATTAGGAGGCTGAAATGCGGAATCGGTTTTTCCCTTTGTTGATTTTAGTTTTCTTGGTGTCTTCGTTTGCAGTGGAGAGAAACAATTGAGATTGGCGGTCGTCGAGGATTTTCGTCGTTGTTTTGTTCTTCGGAGTTTCTGAAATGTCAACCACGAGGGAGCATCACACGGTGCCGCTCTCGGTGCTTCTAAAGCGGGAATTGGCTACCGAGAAGGTAGAGAAGCCTGAGCTTGTCCATGGACAGGCCAACCAGAGCAAGAAAGGGGAAGATTTCACGTTCGTCAAAACTGAATGCCAGAGGATCCTTGGCGATGGCGTTACTACTTACTCAGTTTTTGGGGTAATTTTCTTTTGCTTTCATGATCCAGCTTTACTTGGGTGCAGCTTTTGATTGATCTCAAGCTTTGTTATCAAGTCTTCCCTACTGAATCCTATTTTGTTGTTTGCAGTTATTTGATGGTCACAATGGCTGTGCAGCAGCGATTTACACTAAGGAGAATCTTCTAAACAACGTTATATCCGCTATTCCTCAAGACCTTAACCGAGAGGAATGGCTAGCGGCACTTCCCAGGGCATTGGTTGCAGGATTTGTCAAAACAGATAAAGATTTTCAAGTTCGAGGTATGAATATGCTGAATCCTGTTGTCCGATTGACGTTTAAAGCCTGTCACTCTATCCTATTTAGGACTGAAATGCAATTTTCGGTTTGGAATGTCTAGCCTGTATGGTCAACTATGGATGTTGTGATCGATATCCATGCTCATGGTGATCTCATTTATAATGGAGTTGGTAGCTGATAAATTTTTTGGTCTCCCACTTTTCAGGACAACCATCTGGTACTACTGTCACATTTGTGATTATTGAAGGATGGGTTGTAACTGTAGCATCGGTCGGAGATTCGCGTTGTATACTTGAATCTGCTGAAGGTGATCTCTACTACTTGTCAGCAGATCACAGGCTTGATTGCAATGAAGAGGAGTATGTGTGACTTGTTTATTTGGGTTTTTTTTATCCCACAGCCTTATGGATCAATCACCCTTCTAAGTTCTAACAATTGTTTTCTTCTCACTTTTCCTTTCTTAGGAGGAATCGTATTACAGCAAGTGGTGGTGAGGTTGGGCGCCTGAATACTGGTGGTGGTGCAGAGGTATCTTTTTCTTTTTCCCTCTTTGCAACTCTTCTTCCTGTCATACTTTTTGCTATTGTTTAACGAGAATACTTTGATGGTTTAATCCTGTGTTGATTATTGCTCGTTTGGTGGCGTATTCGGCGCACCCACTTTTTTGGGTGCACTCAGTGCACTCGTCTCATAATCATCATTCTGAGCATGCGATTCATGTCAAAACGGTATCAATTGTTGCTTATGATATTATGAACAAGAAGCACGTGAATTTGAAAAAAAAATCATTTAAATTTTACTTTTATTTGTAGGATTTAGGGCTAGGGTTTAGGTTTACATTTTGGGATTTGTCATTGAGATTCAAATTGAAGGTTAAAGGGTTAGAGTAATAGATTGATTTGTTATGATTCTATGGCATATCATCATATTAGATTGAGAGTACTCATTAAAGTTCAAAATTTGATGTATTATGGACACTTTTAGAGATGAGTGCACTGAGTGCACCCAAAAAAGTGAGTGCACCGAAGTAGCCACCTTGCTCGTTTACATCAATTGCCACTCTAAGATAAGATGCCCATTATCACTTAAAAATGGAAAGTGGATATCGTTTTGGATGGATATGAATTGATACTATATGTGCCTGTATCAAATTGTACTTGACTGGACTGTTTGCTCCAAACTGATCTAACTTGTATAACACTGCTTGCTGTAGATTGGCCCGTTGAGATGTTGGCCTGGTGGCTTGTGTCTGTCACGGTCCATTGGAGATCTGGACGTTGGCGAGTATATTGTTCCTGTTCCTTACGTGAAGCAAGTCAAGGTTTGTGCCTCTTCTTCTTTTCCATCTTCAGTTAATTTTCTTATGCATCTCACTGATTCACTATCTATGGACTTTACCCTCTACTATGGGCCTCAGCCTTCAGCATTTCTGGCAAGCGTTTTACCACCTTTATCATAACACCATCTGTGTACTTGTATTCAGCGTATCCTGTAGAAGAGTTAAGTAAGATGGACTTGGTGATTTTTATATCGGAAATATTGATGAAGCTACTACTATGGATGGTCCAATTCTCTGTTATAATACAACTTGACCAATGATAGTTCAGTGAAGGAATGGGCTGAATCTGCATGAGATTTGTCTCCTTCTAACGAATCTTTTGGTTGTTTCTCTGCAGTTGTCTACTGGTGGTGGTAGGCTTATCATCGCAAGTGATGGAGTTTGGGATGCTGTGTCTGCCGAAACGGCTCTTGACTGTTGCCGTGGAATGCCCCCAGATGCTGCAGCATCACAAATCGTTAAAGTATGTGGAAAATTTTATATTTTGCTGTCTGCTGTTTTATTCTAGGTTTATGACATGCTTCGATAATGCCTGAACTATATCCGTGTTCTTCCACTAATAACCGGATCATTCCATTTTGTTTTAATTTTGCAGGAAGCCGTGCATCCTAAGGGTATCAGAGATGACACTACCTGCATTGTTGTTGACATGCTTCCAGTGGAGAAGCCAGCCGTCCCTCACCCAGTGCCTAGGAAACAACAAGTCAAAGGAGTGTTGAGATCTATGTTCAGAAAGAAGTCTTCTGAATCATCTTCTCATCCCGACAAAGGATACGTTGAGCCGGATGTCGTTGAGGAGATGTTCGAGGAAGGCTCTGCTATGCTTTCAGAAAGGTTTGTTCTCTCTGTCAGATAATCATCACTCTTGGGCTCACTATGGTAATTTCAGAGACTCTGGTATGCTGACTCCTGAGGTGTTGGTTTAATGTCGGTCGGTGGTTGCAGGTTAGACACAAAGTACCCGCTGTGCAACATGTTCAAGTTGTTCATGTGTGCGGTGTGTCAGGTAGAGATTAGACCTGATGAAGGAGTATCGATACATGCCGGGTCAGGTAACATGAGAAGGCTACGTCCCTGGGATGGCCCTTTCCTTTGTGTCAGTTGCCAAGAGAAGAAAGAAGCAATGGAAGGGAAAAGATCATCTGGAGGTTTGCTTTACTTTCCACCCCTGTTCAAGTGTGAATTGGTTTAACAGGCTCGCTTTTACCAACTCAGTATATCTTTGAACTTGTACAGATAGACACAGTAGCGAAAGTGACTGAGCGAGCCAGTCAGGCTCCTTCAACTATAGACGACGATGATGATGCATCTCAGCGAGCACTAACAATTGTTTCAGAAGTTTAATGTAAATGGAAAAAGACAACTTATCTTGGGACGTTACTTCAATTAAAATCCGACGGCAGAATCTTTTGGAACCCCATGCTTTGCTCTGAAGACAAGGACGATGAAAGAAGATGAGAAGAACTTGTTATAGCTGCTGCTGCTGCTGCTTACCAGTGACATACGTATGTTTATCTAACTTGAAGACTTGATGGTTGATCCTCTTAGTTTGTGCTCGCCCTCCCTCCAAGACTCCGAACGAAAAGTTTGATCGTGCCAAATGCTTAGCAGCAGCAGGGATGCATCAAAGAGCGGTCAGTCGTCGTTTTTCCCCTTCTCCGATCATTATTTTCATTATTTCTTTCTTTTTTCTACTTTCTTCTGTACTTGAATCCACAATATTCTTCTCCAAAAGTCACAAAGCTAACATCGGAACAACAACGGTAGCAGCAATGTCCAAATATTAATAATTTCTTAGGCACTTAATGACAACAAGTCTTCTTCTTCGTCCACATTAGACGGTAAGAGAGAGAGAGAGAGAGAGAGAGAGAGACAATTGGCAATGGAGGAATGAGAGAAACAATGTGTAGCTGTGATCTTGTTACAAGAGCGGAACGAATTCCTTGATGTAGTTGTAGCTGTAATGAATCTTGTTCCATATATGTCCATAGAAAGATACTTGCTCAGTTAAATTCTTTTATATATTATTTCTAAAATAGCAAGGTCAATAAGCATTAATGAATATTGTATTTGCTTTAACATGATCGTACTTCAAGATAACGGTTAATTTTGAGGGTCGTGAGGATTTGAACACGTAATTTACAAACTAGTTTTGATACCATGTTATAAATCAATTAGTCTCAATAACTAGAGTTGTTGGAAGAAGTCGATGGACAATTGAGAACAATGATTGGAATAATAATGGTATAATGATGATGATGAAGAGTCATCAGTGTTCTACATTTTGGATTGGATAGAGTGGGGGTAAAGGGCAAAAGTGAATTGAGAGTTGGAGATTGCGAAAGAGGGTGAGGAAGTTGGAAGTCATTCCCGCACATGGTTGGTTGGGACCATGACGATGACAAATGCAGGCTGGCTGGCTGGCTGGCTGGGATGTTCGTTTGTGGCCGAATTACGCGTTTGTTGTTTACATGTGCTCTTCTGCTGAGAGATAGATCTCTCATCTCCCTCCCTAGGAAGAGAACAAAAGGAACAGAGATATCCGTCGCACAAAGCAATGGATCAATCAAGCATGTGGACTGGACTCATTAGCTGTTCAAGCTTTCATGTTTTCTCCGAGTCGCAGAGATCAATCCGAACTAACTCTGCTTCGCCTTGCGCAATTTCCACGCCATTTAATAAGAATGATACTAATAGGCCGACTCGTTAGGTAATTTGATTTGATTTGTCATATGATCTATGAAAACTCGAACGAACAAGCACGTGAAAGCATTAAAGAGATTGATTCGGTGTTTATATGGTATCCCCTATTGATCTGGACTGGTACATATGAGAGATCAGCCTCTCCAGCTTCTTATCTTATTGACACCTAGCCGAATGGCAGTACATGATTACATTTATATCTTGCACTAGTAGCTAGAACTTGGGCTGTGGATGAGATGGGCTCGGACTTGGGCTCAACGGGTGATCGTCTCGGTCCAATAATCCATATGAGTATTGGGTTAGTCCAAATTGACTCATATGTATTTTTAATGATTTTGAGTTTGAGTTGGATTTGAGTTGAGTTCAATTTAAATAAATCCTTTTGGGTCCGACTCAAATGCATCTATTTATGCCTACAATTGTACATACAAAGATGATGTAGACCATCCCAATAACTATCTTCAAACCAATTACACTTTTAATATTGGTGTTCTCACCTTTTCATTTGTTCCGCATTCCGCAACAACAAAAAGACAAAAGTTGCATTAAAATTTGGTAATGAGTACCATATTTTTTTAATACCCAACACTACGAGTCAAATTTAAACTCAAACTGAAATTTATTTTTCCTAAAAAAAAAACTCAATCTGAAAAGTTGGATACAGATATATACCTCAAAAGAAAAATTAGCAAGACCTTTAAATAATATAAAATGAATTTGGACATTACTCAAATGAATGTTTTTTGCGCACTTGTGATTACTATCACAACAGATGATAGAGCTTAATGCGAGAGCGGTCCAAGTTAGCGATTTCTAGCTGTGGCTTTGCGGGGGAGGATTAATTTGTATGCGTCTCCATCTTTCCCAATCAGATCTACTGATCTTGCCTGCTTCTAATTGAAATGCTATGGCATGGGAAAGTCGCAATAATGTTGTTTTCCTTCCCCATGCACACTATACCATCGTCAATTTTCATCGTTAATTTCAGTCACACCTTGCGGATCATCAAATAGCGGTTCAACCTCACCTAGTGGCTCCGACTCCAACACAGCGGCCACTCCGTACTACTTACTTGAATTCCGGGTTTCGGATTGCAGTCGATGGAGCTACGTCCAACCCGACTCATGGTGCGGTGGGCCTTGTTGGGTTTTTTGGAGGACATGCTATTTTTGGTTTTGGGTGCTCTCTCCTAGGGATGGTGGATGCCACTACAGTGGAATTTTTGGAGGTCTCTTATGCTTTGCTACTTCTTTGCCGTTGGTAATGGCATGATCGGCCAGTTCTTCTTACCGGCGATGCTCAAATAATGTTGGAGAGGTGGGGATCCCGCAATCCTCATGATGCTCGGTGTGGCGCCATTTTTCGTGAAGTGCTAGATATCATTAGTCATCTTCCCTTGGTTGATTTTGCTTACACACATCGAGAAGCGAATCGGGCTGCCCATTATGTGGCATGTAATGTCCTATGCTATCCTAGTATTCATAATGTCTTATATAACTATTCGTACATGGTCTGTCATTGAGTCCGTGTAGGGGCCGTAATTATTGTGGTTCCACACACTTATCTGGTTAATCTGCAAGAATTTCTATAGATTTTTTTTTCTTTCTATGGCATGGGACCGAATTAGGGATAAAAAAGAATAAAAAAAGTGGATTATGATAAATGGACAACTTGGGTCTGGGGAGGCCCATTTAAACAGAAGGTGTGGGGAAGGGAAACATGCAAAACGCTGTGGCCACGGGTTGTAACTTGTTATTTGGCCTATATATAGTCGGCAGCTTGGCCGACTGGATGAGAGGTGAGAACCAAAGATAGCGAGAAGAGAGGCTTGAAATATGGTTGTGACAATCGGGTTCAATTGGTATTGGGAGCGGTAATCAAATTCGATACAAAATATAATTAACATTGAAAAATAGTGTTATCGATTAGATTTTTTTTTTATCTCTAAACAAAATGGCATCGCTTTGATGGAATTAAATAACAAAAAGAGAGAAATCTGTCGGATTCAAGTATGAATATTTAGATGTTGATGTTGTCAATTGGATTCAAAGATAAATGTTTGGAATTTTACATTAAAAGTGGCATTTAAATATGATGATGTCATTTTGTTTGTAATGTAGTGTTTTATTTATATATGGCTGGAGACTAAATGCTAGTTCACAATTTCTTTGGTGTTAATGGTTTTTTGTTTCCTCATATATTTTGTTAAGAAAGGCATAAACTAATATATAAATTTATTGTACCTCAATTAAACCATACAACTTGTTAAACCGTAGTAAAAAAACAGGTTTAACACCCTTGCTTCGTGGGAAGAAAACCCGTCCCGTGTGAGTTTTCGTTGTCAAGCACACCAGCATCACAATGTGGGGCTACGAGAGCAAAATAAGTCGGAATCCTTCCCCAAATGATAAGCCAAGCAAGCAAAAGTGCTTACATTTTTAACAAATTTTTAGTAGGGTGGTATTCTCACTTCACCACATCCTATTGATGGAACTGCAATTCTTCCACGGATGGAATTGTCCAAGTCTACAATAGAAACAAAATAGAGTATTTGTCAAGTTCACCAATAGAGAGTGGAAGCACAAATCCATCAATTGTATACCATCTCTGAATGCCTCCTAAATCCTCGGTCTCGTTACATTGTTTTGAGTAATAATCATCATTCATCAGTTGGCATAAATTATGTTGAGTCTTGTCGAGCAGTCGATTAAGAAAGTTACTAACCGTTAGCTCTAAACGATTTTCAGATGTCAGAAAGTTAACTTAGTTAGTTAAGTCCATTTCTTTACCGTGGATGCTGTCAAATTAATTTGATGATTTTTAGAGTTTGAAAGGAAGAATAAAAGGGGAAGGGGGGTATAGACGAGGAAATAATGCCTCCATGATTGTGAATTTATGATGTTGACTTTAACAAATCCAAACAAAAATTCCTCTTCGTTCCTTGCCGTGTCACTTTGCTGTTACACGTGCGTCTGGGCCTACCCCAAACCAGAAAATTAAGCAGCCCAGCCCACCCCCACCTCTCTCTCCCAATTACCCTCATAAATTCACAACATATAAGTTTTAAAAAAGAAAAAAAAAACCAAAACTACAGTAGGATGGCAATGGGTCGGGTTTTGTCAAACCCAGACCCAAATCCATGGGTTTATCCATGAAAAAAACTCGGGGTAAAACCCACTGGGTTTGAAAAACTCAAACCCAATCCAACCTCCTAGGTACCCGCGGGTTCATAAGTACCCATGGTTTTTTGTCGTAAAAAATTTACAATAACAAGTTCATATCAAAATAAAAGTCAAATATCAATCTCTCAATACAAATTATCCATATATAAAACACCATTCTAGAAAATTCAAGCAAACCACAAATTAACCATACAAATTGTTCAACACTAATCTAGAAAACTCAAGAAAATTGAAGCAAATCATAAATTATCCATAAAAAATATGATTAATTGAAAGCTTCTTCCTCCTTGTCAATTAATCTTCTTCACTCTCCACACGATAATATCAACTTCATTCTACACAATTAGAAAGAAAAAATTAGACATGTCTCCACAAACATAAAGAAGAGTAGTTGTTTAGAATATTAAATATACCGGAAAAATTAATTATATGGGTGTGGGCGGGTACCCATGGAGCGGGTTTACCTAAACCCAAACCTAACCCAACCCGATGAATAGTGAACCGGTTTAAACCCAAACCCGACCCAAAACCCGTCAACACGAGTTTTACCCGCGTTGACCGGGTTGGGTTGGATAGGGTACCCGTGAGTTCGGGTTTTGTTGCCATTCCTAACTACATGTACATATTGATAGAAAATGATAAGCTTAAAATGCATCGCAATCGTTATACTTTCATGAAACGAGGTAATTAAATCTGAATTTTTTCAAAGTGCAACAAAGTGAATGAAATATGTATTCTTCCAACGATAATGAGTGTCTTGATGAGACTAGATAATTAACCACAAAATTGATATCTCTATAAACATGTCCCTATATGATAGGGCAAAGTTGTTTCATAAGTTGTCAAACCTCTGTGATATCTGCATAATGGGATGGTTGGATGTGGCATTCATTCTCAATGATGTGTTTGGCTAGTTAGTAAACTTTCCTAACACCTAGCTCCAAGGGAGGAAGATTAATGAAAGTAGCCATAACAAGGAGGAAGAAGAGGAAAGAAATAGCAAGGCTTGGGAAAAAGCTTAAGGCGAGGACTATATAACTCAAAATTAGTGCAGAGCCCATCGAGAAGCAAATATGGTGGCTCATAACTACGGCGGGCTATTTGGTATGGAATATTTGATTTTACTCGAAACCGGACCGTATAATCCGGACTGGAACCGGATAGCAAACAATGCAATCCAATTTTTGGACTTAGATTTGAGGTACAAAAACTGTTAGGGACCGGATCGAAAATCGGATAAAAACCGGATAAGAGAGTCCAACTCCCGAAACTTAACCAACTCTTCACCCTTTGACTTTTGAGTCCTCAGGCCACTCAAATCCCCACAAGTCAATCTAAAATCAAAACCGAATTGGGACCGGACCGGGTCAAGACCAGATTTTAGATAATAAATTGTCCGATTTGAGTTGTTTGGGTGATTAATAAATTACGTAGTGCTGTCCCTCCTTTCCTAAAAAAATATTATAGTAGTAAAGGAATTTTCGTTCCATATGTTTTTGCCAATGAAAGTTACAAAGGAGCAAAGCCAAGTCGCTATAGCTAGAAGGTGGGGGTTGTAGTTAATGATGCCAAGACGTTAATGAAAGAGGCTCGTCATTAAAACAAAAGAGGTCTGCCTGCAACTCCCATCACTTTCCCTCCTCTTCCTTGGCCTTTTTAGCAACATAATTATGTATTACACCAGTGAGGCAACAATGACCAAACCACGATCACAATTATGCCGGTAGAATTTTCTTCCGAGGTATTTATTGGCCCGTTTTCATTCAAATCTTTCATAAATGCACTTCCAAAGTCCTTTTTGGAGCTCTTGGCCGATGCTAGTAAGATCAACATAAGGATGAAACTTCACAAAATCCACGATGTAGCTTTCGTGTTTGAACTCGTGAATCGCTCGAGTTTGTAATCGAAATGGAATGCTGATTCGGTCAAAGTTTTATTAAAATTTTATCTGAAATATGTATATAAAAAATTAGGGAATAATTGATGATCTACTAACGATCTCATTAAAACAAGGTAGTAGCAGGATATAGAGATTACATAAATATCAATGATTACAAATAGATAAATCATCCGAGTCCTACCTAATTGAATGAGACAAAACTCTATCGTAAGGAAAAATCCATTGGTATGAGTAAAAGTGTAAAACCAAAACCCTAATGCTTAATAAAAAACTAGCACCACACAATCATAAAAACTATTATAAACGTGCGAAGAAAGGGTTGGTCTAGTGGTAATACTATTGTTCTTGAACTTGATGGTTCCAAGTTTGGATATTTTAAATGACATCTAACAATAAAAAAAAAACTATATCACCCCTTATCAAATTAAAAAAAACTAATGACATCATAAAGAACTCCTGATTAGTAATTTGAACGTATGACAAAGAGAGGAGAGGGGATGATATAAATGAGTGTCATGTTGGTTAGAGGTTCGAAGATTCCTCTTGAAATTGGTGTTCTATATCCTACACAAGACTGTTAATAGATGGGAGGGAAACTCAAGAACATCATGACACATCACTCTCTTTCTGCCTTTCACAATGGCCAAGGAAATTAAAATGTTTAACAAGCACACATACCATACATACATTTACCAAATAAGCACAAAGGTAGATGGTCGACCTGGTTTTGCCAATCCAATATGGTTCTTCAAAGTGGGCAAAGTTTGGAGCTTTGTGAGTCCCCATTTCCCAAAACCAGCCACTGCCTTCAATAGCTAGCTAGCTGTTAGATTTTGACATGGACCCACCCCCAAGAAACAAAACACTCTCCTTCCCAAACCCAAAACACATATAATGCTAAATATATCATCTTTCTGGCAGATCCATGGCCACCACACCCTAGAAGATAAGCAAGTTATGGAGCAAGCATTCATCTTTTGTACTAATATGTTCACTTTGACAACTTAACTCTCTCCCTCTCCCTCTCTCCATCCTCTGCTTCTCCTCAGACCATTCCCCCTCAACAGCAAGAAACAAAAGCCCTTTTGCAGAATCCCATAGGCCTCCACTAGAAGGCTAGAAAGAATTTTGCAGCAGTTGAGTCAGTGAGTCAGGTCTTTCCAGTATTTATTACACCATGGATGGTACTCAATTGCTTGGAGACAGCAAAGCAAAAGTTGTGGAGCTAGATACTACTATGAAAGAAGACATACCAGCAGCAGCAGCAGCAGCAATATCCCCTGCATCACCACCTTCAGCAACTACATCTCCTTCTCATGAATTCTCTTTCACAGTCTCTCTTCATTCTTCCTCAACAGCAACTCTTCCTGCAACCATCGACAACAGCAATAAGTCCTCCAAACCCACAACTCAAAATCCATCCTTTGCCATTGATTTGTCCCCAGCAGATGACATCTTCTTCCACGGTCACTTGCTCCCTCTTCACCTCCTCTCTCACCTTCCTGTCTCTCCTCGCTCATCCACCAATTCAATGGACAGCTTCACCCTCCCCATCAAGGAATTGATGGGTGACCAGATAGCCAGCAACAGAACTAGCACCACAACAAATCCCATAAGCCAGAAAGCCCATAGCACAAACAACATCAGAACCAGGCCAAGCAATCACCATCACGAGAGCATCGAGAGCAGTGAAGAAAAAGGAAGATCAAAGTCCAAGTCATTCTCTTTGTTCGGGTGGAGAAAGAGGTGCGAAGCTAGAGAAAGGGAAGAAGAGAAGGAGAAGCAACAGAAGAAAAGGCTCAAGTTCGATGTTAGTCATATACTGAAGAGGTATGCGAGGATTGTAAGGCATACATTCAGAGGGAGGAAGGAGAATCATCCCCATTTCCAGAGGCAGCCTCGTACATTTTCAGGCCATTTGAGCGTGAGAAACAACAAGCATGAATTGAGAGGAAGGAGGGGTGAATTGTTCTCTGCACCTGCATCAATGAGAACTTCTCCATCTAACAGTGGGGTTCTTTGCACCATTCCTCCTTCTACAAACGACAGCACCATGGAGGAGCTGCAGGCTGCAATTCAAGCTGCAATTGCTCATTGCAAGAATTCCATAGCCACCGAAGAGAAGAACAAATGTTGAATGATGGGAAGTGCAAATTTTCCAGTAGAAGTTCTTTCCCCCATGTTTTCCCATATTGCTTGTTATACCTGTGTATAAATTGGTATATATAATTTATAATATAGAACAGGGATTCTCACTGAGTTCTCAGAGTTAAAGCTGAGTTTTTTAGACGGATTTATTATCACTTTCAAGGATGAATGAATATCTCTTTGCTTTTCTTGTCCACATGGCAGCAAAGGGAATGATATTTAGCTTCACAGACAATTCAAATTGATAACTATCAAATGTTCTTCCTAGGATGCCTTTATGGGACACATCTAAATCTTGAACTGAAAGAGAAAAAACCCAGGCATTTTAAGATACGGAACTGTCCGTACTATAAACTGGAGATATGATCTCAACATGAAACGGAAGTGCAATAAAGTTTAGCAGATAGACTAATCATATCAGATTGAATGAAGCTGAATTAAGAGTCCAAGACATAAAGGCTGGAATCATTAATTGATTATTGTCTTATGCTCTATCCTTGGCTGGCTCTAGTCCAGCCAGCAAGGCTGTGTGCCAAGCTTGCTGTACAAATGAGCTGCACCTAGCCAGACATACCTAACATATAAGGCCTAACTCTTCAATCTAGGATCACAGTCTTGAATATCAATTATCATTTTAGGGGCAAAGACTGAATATCCTCCAAACAGGTGTATGAGCTGACAAAAAATCACCTTGTTCTGACTATAATCAGATGAAAAGAATCATAATTATGAAGCATAAAAGTCCCCAGTTCAACATGAAATGAAAAGGTGCGACAAGAGAAAAGGAAAACCAACTTCGGTAGGTACCATGTAAAGCAAGAAAATTGCCATGATTGAGCATAAAGAAGGCAGAGGGTCTCCTGAATATGATTGCTTCAAAGTTTAAAAGTTCACAGGAACAACCAACTGGTACCAAAGTACCCACAATCATTCCACAGTCCACAACAATAATGGATTTGTTGTGATTGACATTTTAACCACAAGTTTGCCAGACATAATTATTTGGCATATACAATAATATTAATAACCAGAACTCTGTCCTTCATTCCCAGATAAATCAAGTCTTTTGTTTTGTAACTTTGTAGAAAAATCATAAAAAAAATCAGAACAAGATTTGTAATGTCCAAATAGCTTTTGGAGGATTGGGGAGGGGGTATAATTTATATGCATCATAGGATGATGAAGCACAGAATGAAGATTGATACGTTGATATGATCTGTGCAATTGACTAATGGGCTAATCCCCTTTTTCTTTCTTTCTTTCCCCATACTGATACTAACATCCCACTACAGGACTGAAATGAAGCCCCACAACGCACATGACAGTGGCTGCTGCCATGCCTTTTGAGCATCAATCCAAAGCAACAAAACACAGACAGGGACAAAAAAAGGGGCACAACAACATCACCAACGAGAAAAGAAAACAACCCCCATATGCACTGTATCCGCACGAGTGGATTCCCTCGGATATGGCTTTTCTTTTTGTAAGATTTCATCTTTGCCCCGTGAAAGTAAATGCGCACAAGGTGTTTGCTTTAATTACCCACCGAAGGGAAAAAAGCGCCATCGCCCCCCTCAAAAACAGGGGCAAATGGTTGCACTGCTCAAGAAGATACTGATTACCTCGCATGATTGGGTAAGGCTGGTCATAGTTCAACAACATCTTTCGAAGAATCTAATTTAAAGTCTTGCAATTACCCACGAAATAAAGTGATGTTGCGATCGAACCATTGGAAGTTTGAGCATTCAAGAACCGAAATTCAAACGGCATAGGAAATGGGTGGCTTTCAGAGAACGGTACCTTGCAATTTTCCGCATATGGGACCCCTGGCCGTGGCTGGCTGGCTGGCTGAGAGATTGTGGGTGTTACGGACTATGTATGTTGAGATTTATACGTAGCCCATCTATTAATTTGTGAGGACTGTTTTGCACTTATCCCTAGTTGAATGTGATGTACAGGGATATTGTGTTTCTCCATATATAGGCTGCCGAATGCATGGGCAGTGATGTATGAGAGAGTTTTCAAACCCTAATAATAAAACCTAAGCCGAAGACCCCTTGAGTGGGTCTTCCGTGGATTAGTCTTGCTCACAACGAGCAAGGATACCACGTAAATCGCTGTGTATTGCGTTACTCTTCTCAATATTTTACATGGTATCAGAGTTGTGAGCTGAGATTCACGGCGTTCTAAACTCCCATCATGAGTTCCGATGACGAAACAACGATGGAGACGAAGCTAAAATCGACGACCTCACCGTCGAGCTCTGCCGGTGTTCCCAGCTTCCCGCCGACCTTCGTTCTCCACAACTCAGACAGTCCCAATCAAGTTTTTGTCGGCGAGCTCCTCACCAACTCCAACTACAACGAATGGCTCGGTGACATCACCGACTCTTTCATCGCCAAGAACAAACTCGGATTTGTTGACGGCTCGATTCCACAACCTGCTGCTGGTAATCTTCGCGATCAATGGAAAATTTGCGACACGATGGTAAAGGGCTGGCTGAAGTCGGCGATGAGCAAGGAGATCCGCTCCAGCGTCCGTTTCGCCAGCACCGCTCGTGATATTTGGTTGGATCTTGAGGCACGGTTCGGCCAACCTAGTGCGCCTCGGCTCTACGAGCTTCGGGGTAAGATTACTGCTCTTCAACAAGAAAAGTCCAGTGTCTCTGGTTTTTATACTAAGCTGCGGGGGCTATGGGATGAAATCCAATCATCTCCCCCACTCCTGATTGCAATTGCGGCGGCTGTACTTGCGATGTGAAGCGCAAGTATCGTGACACTAAGAACAGTGAACAATTGTTTGATTTTCTTAAGGGGTTGGATGAGGCCTTCTCGACTGTTAAGACTCAGATTTTGGCTATGCGCCCAATGCCTAGCCTTGGTGAAGCCTACCAGCTCGTGAGCAATGACGAGCAGCAACGTCGGATCGCCCAGTCGCGGCGCCCTACTGTCGAAGCAGCTGCCTTTCATGCTGCTGATGACCGCTCTTCCTCTCGCGGTTCATCGAAGACTTCTGACTCCACCAAGCCTCGTTACTTTTGTGATCACTGTAAGAAACCGGGACATTCCAAGGAACGATGCTTTGAACTTGTGGGTTACCCGGATCGATCATCAGCTCGTGGGGAACGTGGTGATCGTGGGTCTCGATCAAAGGGAAGTGACCGTGGAGGGGGCGATCGTGGGAAAGGCTCCCCTCACGCAGCCCAAATTGAGACTCGCACCAGTCCCATTCCTGGCCTAACAGTTTCACAGTTTGAGCAGCTCAAAAATTTGTTCGGTGGCGAGATGAGGCCCGCGTCTACTCCTGCCGATAAAGCGACAGGTAATGGTTCTCTTCCCTCCACCATACATGATGAATGGTTAATTGACACGGGCTGTAACGAGCACATTGTGAACAATTCGAAGTTAGTTCTTGGGTCACATGACGACCCGGGTTTGCAAGTACGGGTCCCCGATGGTTCTAGTATTCCGGTGACTCGCATTGGTGAAGTTCGGCTATCTAATGGGCTAGTACTGCCTCGTGTTCTATTAGTTCCGGAATTTAAATGCAACCTGTTATCTGTTAGTCAGCTTACTCGGGATTTTTCTCTGGCTTTGATCTTCCTCCGCGACTTCTGTGTGATACAGGACTTGTCCTCGAGGATGATTATTGGGACGGGGCACCAAGTTGATGGCCTCTACTATTTACGGCTTTTTGAGGGGATTCGGCAAGAGATGGCTCATGCTGTTCGTGGCCATGGTTCGGCCGATCTGTGGCATTCCCGGCTGGGTCACTGACTCGCTATGACACAACTCCTAACAATGGCCAAGTGTAACCAATGAAAGGGACTGCAGTATAGTGGCTCAAGTAATAAATATCGAATCCACGGGTCTCTAGAGTTACTATTACTCAGCTTCAATTCATTATCTAGCAAACCAGATTAAGATGAAAGAACTAAAACTACTCTAACAAACTACAGTTAAAGTTAATCTAATTACAGGTTGGGAACTCACTTAGGTATGATTCCCCCTAGCCACTAGCCAGATTAATGATTGATGATCTCTAACCTGTTTCACTTTCATTCACAATGCGGAGAATCCTTAACTAGACCTTGAGTCTCGACTAAAGGAACAAGGCCCTCTTGAGTCAATTGCCTAGAGGGACGTATCCTTCTCTAGAACAACTGATCAAGGCGTTCTGAACTAGACTCCCTCTATCGAATGAGGTTCTCAATTGATACAAAGCAGTGAATCAACCCTCGACTAAAGCAATCGATCCACTACTATCAATCTATGGTGCTCTATTGACCTAATCAGGTATTCGCTCTCATAGGATCAAAGCAGAATCAATAATCTCGACTAAAGCAGAATTGAATCATGAAAACATGCATAGATTGAATATGAACTCAAGATTATCAAGTCAAAGTACTCATACAATCATCCAATCAAACAGACATAGCTAGGGTTCCTCAAAACCTAAGTGAAGGGAAGTTACTCCATAGAGAAGAGAGAGACTGCAGTAAGAATCTTCAGATGATCAGTCTTCAAGTCCGGGCTTGTTCCTCGAGCTTCCAAGGCGAAGAAATCCTCCAATTCCACTCCAAGAATGCCCTCAAATCGTTCTCTCTCTCTTTGGTTCGTCCCTTGGGTGTTTGGGATCCAAAACCCAGCTCTCCCTCTCCTTTGGCTCGAATTTGGGTTAAAAAACCCGATTCTGGGCAAAACACGGTCGAGGGCACGGCCGTGCTTTGCCTCAGCCCGCCCGTGTTTTCAGCTCGAGTTGGCCAAACTCAAATCAGCTCTCGGCAGTAAAAACACGGTCACAGAACACGGCCGTGTTCTGAAGGCCTACTGCCCGTGTTTTCACTGCCGAGCCTGTTCAATGCTTCGTTTCTCCCTCGTCCGGACTCCGAATCAGTCGCCGTTTGATCCCAGACGCTCGTAGTCTCGTCCTCTTTCATTTCATAACAAGCTTGCATGATTCTTTGTTCATGAAGTGAGGTAGAAATCCATTCTTCTTCAGGTCATACCCGAGTTTCTTCTCCCGAATCGTCAATTGATCTCTGATTGACTTGAACTTTGCGCCTATGCTTCACTTTATGTGCTAGGACCTGAAATATGACAAAGGAACACAACCTAGCGTAAAATAGGCCAAAGATGTGATAATTAAAGCTCAAACGATCAAGAAACACAGGGGAAAACATGTGCAAATATCGAGTCATCAAATCCCCCCACACTTAACCGTTTGCTTGTCTCCAAGCAAACCTAACTCAAACCAATGCAACTCTCCAGAGCTCTATAGCAACATACAACCCCGATCGTCGGTAGAGGATTTCCTAGATCATATAGCAGCTTACGAGGTCAACTGGTCTTCTAAGACGTTCCCTATCTCTCTCAATGCGAGTACTAGACTCAAGCCAGGATCATGAGAAAAAGTAGAAGTAAGACAGTCAGTTCATGGATAAAGGGACTCACACCATTCACAACCAAGGACTCGTTGTACCGGGGTGCTCTTTCACTTCATTTCACCGTTGGAACCCCTTTTTCACTTTCCTTTTACTTACTTTTTTTTCCTTTTTATTCACTTGGCGGGGGTTCCAACTGCAGTCTTTTGCACGGTCGACCCTTATTAGTCGAGCAAGAGCAATTTCTGTACATCTGGCGCTCGCCAGAGTACTTCTTTTAACTCCTTTTCCTCAACTCGTGTGGAGGGTCAATGAAATTAAGGGGGGTCGGAAGCTCTATCCGTGCCCTTAAAAACACATCCTCGAGTAGGCAAACCGTTCAACGGGTGAAAATTTTACTTGTACTAGAGACAGCTTAGCTTCACCTTGTAGGAGTACCCCACTAAGGATCACTAAAATCTCTTCCAAAACCCGATTTTGTGCAATGAACGATGCCACACACGTTGGGCTTACCCCATGTTTAAGATTTCAATGATTTCGACATGGAGGACCAACTGCTTTCCATTTTCTATATGAGCACCCTGTTCGATACACGAGTCCAAAACACAATCCACATAGAGTCACCATCACCACATGAATTCAACGGTCCTAGCTCCACTAATTCACAAAATCAACTGGCACAGCAAAGAGCTAGATAGGAAAAATCTTATACTTCAACATCCTCCATAGTGCTACACTACCTCCCTAGGTTGCACATTACTATAGAGACTGTCAATTCAAAGCATACTGAGCAGGCAATTTGCAAGGAAACACGTACTTGGAGCCCTCAAATCGAAATTTGGGCAGTGGACTAGGCTCCAAGCACACAAACAGCCAACCATTGACACGCATACATAATCGAACATCCCCCCACACTTAAGCACGACATTGTCCTCAATGGAGGAAAGATAAGGAGGGTAGAACGAAGTTACCAGATCAAGGGTGAATGATGGTGGACGGGGCAGGCGATGTATTCCAGGAGGAGAGAGTAATCAGAACACAAACACCACACAAAATCTCACAAAGGTTGAGTTATTGACTCTAAAATCAAAGAACAAAACTGACTCAACCGAAGAGTAATAGAGAAAGAAATGCAAACCGACTGGTTGGGTTGCCTCCCAACAAGCGCTTCTTTCACGTCGTGAGCCGGACGATGGCTCCTAAGTTTCGGTCCACGCTAGAACCTCCTTGAAGTTGAGGTTCTCGTCGATGAGGTGGAGTCTCAAGTCACGAGCATGTGGTGTGGCAGGTGATGAAGGCTCGTGTACTTGATGCAGATGAAGTCTCCACCCTCGAGACCTCTTCTTCTCTTCTCTCGTCTCATTACCCCAAACCAGATAAGACAGCATCGATTGGCCACCATCGCGTCCACCAAGAGGGACCGATGTCGATGTGGCCTTGGTCTGGCAAAGAGACACTGCAAATGGGTCCTTGCCAAGCAGCTCCTCGAAGTTTGGTGGAGATATCACATGTATCTCATGGCCGGTGCAAGCCTCTTCCACCTCAACTTCGTCCTCGGCCTGGACGCCAATTGCTCCTTCAACCTCCCTTCCTTCTTCATGTGGTATCACCCCTGGGAAATGATCAAGAACTCCTCCTGCTTCGCTTTCGTCATCCTCCACAACCTCTTTCTGCACCCTTTCTTGCTCTTCTTCTTCTAGCACGGATTGGAGAGCAAGTTGCCAAGCAATTTCTTTCATGAGATCTTCTTGCATCTCCTCACTCATGCCCACCTCTTCGAAGCTCAGTGTGGGATGTGGGAAAGGGTGGTCGGCTACGACAGGACATTCCTGATCATGATCATCACGGGAGCTCTCCGTGACAACTTCTGTGTGCTCCCTAATGTCCGTGTAGCCTTCTTCTTCCTCCTCCTCTTCTTGTATGGTAGCAGAAGGGTGATCTTGAGCAAGTTGTGCACAAACTTGCTCAACCCACTCTGTTTGCTTCGCTGAGCGTTGAACAGCCTCCTCCATATCACGGAGATATGAGGGATCGGAAGAGGGAAGGGCTTGGATTTGATGATCCATCCTGGAGCATATTCTCTCAGAGGCTCGAGTAAACTGCTCCAGGAGTAACTCCAGCTCCGATGGCCCTTCTGGTTGTGGGAGAAATTCTTCTTGATAATGAGGTTGTTCTTGATATGCCCAGGGGTCCGGTTGTTCTCCGTAGTAAGGGGGTTGGTACTGGAACCCGAATCCATAGTCTTCTCCTCCTTGATTGCTCCAGGGGGTCTCGGGGTAATACCACTCGGGTGGTGGTGGATACCCCCAATGATTGGAGAAGCCATGAGGATCCATGATTCAAATCTGCACTAACAAAAACAAAAACACCCAAGTGAAAAGCAAGGGTGGAAAAGAAAAGAAAGAAAAAAAAAAAACTAAATTAACAAACTTCTGCCTTTCCTAATAATCTAGAAATTCCCCGGCAACGGCGCCAAAAAACTTGACTCGCTATGACACAACTCCTAACAATGGCCAAGTGTAACCAATGAAAGGGACTGCAGTATAGTGGCTCAAGTAATAAATATCGAATCCACGGGTCTCTAGAGTTACTATTACTCAGCTTCAATTCATTATCTAGCAAACCAGATTAAGATGAAAGAACTAAAACTACTCTAACAAACTACAGTTAAAGTTAATCTAATTACAGGTTGGGAACTCACTTAGGTATGATTCCCCCTAGCCACTAGCCAGATTAATGATTGATGATCTCTAACCTGTTTCACTTTCATTCACAATGCGGAGAATCCTTAACTAGACCTTGAGTCTCGACTAAAGGAACAAGGCCCTCTTGAGTCAATTGCCTAGAGGGACGTATCCTTCTCTAGAACAACTGATCAAGGCGTTCTGAACTAGACTCCCTCTATCGAATGAGGTTCTCAATTGATACAAAGCAGTGAATCAACCCTCGACTAAAGCAATCGATCCACTACTATCAATCTATGGTGCTCTATTGACCTAATCAGGTATTCGCTCTCATAGGATCAAAGCAGAATCAATAATCTCGACTAAAGCAGAATTGAATCATGAAAACATGCATAGATTGAATATGAACTCAAGATTATCAAGTCAAAGTACTCATACAATCATCCAATCAAACAGACATAGCTAGGGTTCCTCAAAACCTAAGTGAAGGGAAGTTACTCCATAGAGAAGAGAGAGACTGCAGTAAGAATCTTCAGATGATCAGTCTTCAAGTCCGGGCTTGTTCCTCGAGCTTCCAAGGCGAAGAAATCCTCCAATTCCACTCCAAGAATGCCCTCAAATCGTTCTCTCTCTCTTTGGTTCGTCCCTTGGGTGTTTGGGATCCAAAACCCAGCTCTCCCTCTCCTTTGGCTCGAATTTGGGTTAAAAAACCCGATTCTGGGCAAAACACGGTCGAGGGCACGGCCGTGCTTTGCCTCAGCCCGCCCGTGTTTTCAGCTCGAGTTGGCCAAACTCAAATCAGCTCTCGGCAGTAAAAACACGGTCACAGAACACGGCCGTGTTCTGAAGGCCTACTGCCCGTGTTTTCACTGCCGAGCCTGTTCAATGCTTCGTTTCTCCCTCGTCCGGACTCCGAATCAGTCGCCGTTTGATCCCAGACGCTCGTAGTCTCGTCCTCTTTCATTTCATAACAAGCTTGCATGATTCTTTGTTCATGAAGTGAGGTAGAAACCCATTCTTCTTCAGGTCATACCCGAGTTTCTTCTCCCGAATCGTCAATTGATCTCTGATTGACTTGAACTTTGCGCCTATGCTTCACTTTATGTGCTAGGACCTGAAATATGACAAAGGAACACAACCTAGCGTAAAATAGGCCAAAGATGTGATAATTAAAGCTCAAACGATCAAGAAACACAGGGGAAAACATGTGCAAATATCGAGTCATCAGTCACCCATCATCAGAAAAACTGGATTTGTTGCATTGAATTCCTGGCACTAGTAGGAACAATAAAAGTCTTTGCTCATCTTGTTTGCGAGCAAAGCAATCCCGTTTGTCCTTTCCTTCCTGCGCAATTCGCAGTACTCGGCCATTTGAGATTGTTCATATTGATATTTGGGGAGGTTACAAAGTTCCTTCTTTGAGTGGAGCTCAATACTTTCTTACTGTGGTTGATGATTACTCGCGTGGTGTCTGGATTTATTTACTGAAGTTTAAGTCTGAAGCATCCAAGTACTTGAAGCTCTTTGTGAAGCAGGCATCTCGGCAGTTTAATGCCTCGGTCAAGGTAGTGCAGACTGATAATGGGACTGAATTCCAGTCCCATGAGCTAATCGATTTCTATAATAGTGAGGGAATTCACCTGCAGACTTCTTGTGTTGACACTCCTCAGCAGAATGGGATTGTCGAACGTAAACATCGTCACATATTGGACACGGCACGAGCTTTGCGCTTTCATGCCAACTTACCGAAGAAATTCTGGGGTGAATGTGTTCAGTGGGAAAGACGAAGAGAACTCCTACTGTGATGCTGGACTGGTGTCCCTTTCTTGACGAGTCGACGTGAAAAGCCGAACTGATCGAATGAAATTCAATTTCCCGTAGCGAACCTAATCGGAAAACGGGAAAAAGTATGTTCATCGGATTGACTAATCAACTCCGGTTGACCCGACCTTCTACACTAAATAGTGACCAAATGCTCAATCAGGGGTGGGGTATGCAGCGGTCTAGAATCGAACAGGACTAGGATAGAACCGGTTCGAATGTTAAGGATAAGAATCTGAGCAAAAGTGTATTTGATCGATCCAAATATCAATTCGATTCTTTTCCTCAAATAGTTAGAAGTTTGTTTAAACCGGTTTAGATATCTATTTGATTCATAACTGTAGGGATGTTATTACTATGCAAATGGTACAAGTTTTTTTTTCTTCATTTGGATGAATCAATCTAAAAATGAGTCAATTTGATCAATTGTTTCGTTTTATAAACGATGCAATTAAAAACGAGTCAATTCGAATTACCTGCCCCCCACCCCAGGTAATTGAAATTGACTCAAAACGGATCAATTCAAAATACCTCGGGCATATTGATTCATCCAAAAATTTTGCTGGCAAACGAGGCAATTTGGTACAATTGTCTCAAAACGAGACAATTGTATCAAATTGATCCGTTACAATTCCTCATTTCAAACGACCCCTTTATGAATTATAATTGGTATAAGTTATGCAGCTGCCATCTATCAAATTATTCAGACATCTAATTTGGTACATATTAGTGGCTAAATTATATGTTTGGTCACTCAAATTATACAAATTTTTCACGTTTGCCACCCGAATTATTTTTCTTTCTTATTGACCACTAGCTTTACGAATCGTTCCACAGTTAGTCACCAGCCGTTAGCCCGTTACACTCCATTAAATTTGTCCTACGTGGACAAACTTTATAGTTGACTAACACGTAGGACAAATTTAACGGAGTGTAATGGCCGATGATTAACTGTGAAACAATTTGTAAAGGTAGTGGCCAATAAGAAAGGAAAGTAATTCGGGTGGCAAACGTGAAAATTTTGTATAATTTGAGTGACCAAACGTGTAATTTAGCACATATTAGTTGTTGCCTCTATATCTACATCATTTAACATTCATTTTTCGTTGTTATATATCTGTCTATCCAACCCAATAATTTAGCATATCAGATGTATTGCTATTTTGATTGCGAAATGCATTACACTTACAATTCATCATATTAATGCGAGATCGAACAAAAACTACATCCGCTAGATAAGAAATGTTCTTTAACCGGCTGAAAGTTTCAAACATAATACATCTCATAATAAAATGACCTTACATTGACTATAAAAGCCAGCTCAGTACCAGAAAAATATTACAATAATAATAACTTCAATTATGATGATGATATTATTGAATTGTTCTTCATGTGGCTTAACTGGAATGATATTATTTACAATACAACTGATCCAACATCAAAAAATGTTTGGAGAGACCATTTTACAATGTTGGTAATTGGCCTTTGGGCCTAATTCTCTGCTATATAATTCATAACCAAACTCTTAATGGTCAGCCGTTGGGTTATTTTGCTTCATCTCGTGGTCTGCTCCAAGGGGATCCCTTGTCTGCTCTACTTTTTGTGTTGTGTACAGAAGGATTTACTGCTTTATTCTGACAAGCAAGGTAACAGAGGGTTATTCATGGAGTTCAGATGGGGCCCCAAAGTCCTCCTATCTCGCATCTTTTGTTTGGTGATGATTCATTTCTGTTTGTCCGTGATTCTCGAAGTGAGATCGATTCTTTGCTTGCTATTCCTCATGTGTATGAAGGTATCAACGGCCAAAAGATAAATCTCCTCAAGTCGACAGCATGGTTTAGTCCAAATGTTTGTCAATTGGATCAGGAGGTTTTTGGTGAGCTTTTGGGTGTTGGTTCGATTGGTTTGCAGGACCGTTATTTGGGATTGCCTTCTCTTATGGGCCGTTCGAAGATAGAAACTTTTAGATTTGTGGAATATCTATATTAGACGGGTGGAAGAATCATTCTCTATCAACAGCGGCAAAGGAAGTTCTGCTTAAGTCTGTGGCGGCGAATCTTGTAACACCCAGATCCTTTTAAACAATCTGAAATACTCATGGCTCCGGAGCCGACCAAATAATGTTCAAAAACTTCAATAAAAACAAATACAACCACAACTTTTCCAAAAGAATTTCAAATGAAATGCCCTAAATAGTTGGGCGACCTCAAACCATGGTCAACAAGACCACTCAAACTCAAAACATCGAATCTCCTGTTTATATACTCATGATCATGAACAAAAATAATGAAAATAACTATAGCACTAACTCTTCGCCGAGCTCCCCTCGATCTCGTCCACTCTGGGGCGGCTTCCCTCCTCGGTTTGCCTCTTCTCGAAGTCCACCTCTGCTAACCCTTTCTCAAACTGGTGAGTGAGAAGGGGTCAGTCTCGTCGTTACTTCCTAAGGTCTTTGCCTAAGCAAACCTTACTAAAACGTTATTAGAAAATTTCCTTCCTAGCACGAAAGTCGTTTTTGCCTTCTTCCCTTAAATAATCATTCTCAAAGCAGTCTATAAGAGATCTTTACTCCTATCTTATCTTATTGAAGTTCTCTACTTCTATCCTTAATCCATAGACACCAAAACACTAGGGACCACCGCGTTACACATCGCCGTCCGGTGTCTCTACTCTAGTATGCCAACCGTGTTACGTCTCGCCGTTCGGTTGCATACCTAGCTCGACAATGGCACTGCGTTACGTCTCGCCATCCAGTCCATGCCCGGTTAACTAGTGCGTTACGTCTCGCCGTCCAGCAGTGATCTGACCATCTAACCGCCCGGGGGTTCATCTTACCATCAACCAACTATTACAATCATACATTCATACATAGCACAACGCGTGCCTCCACCTTTATAGGCGGTGGGATGTCTCACACACATATCGCTCATACTAGAAAATTAACTAAATAATAACTTGAACGTAAAGCATAAACTGAAAAGACGCCTACGAGAGAATAGAGGGACGTGGTTGCTTCCCGTCTGCCCGTATGGTGGTTGCTCCCCCCAAGCAGGCAGCTGTCGCCATTGCCCCGCAGAGGTCACGACAAGGAGCTGAGGGAGTGATTGATTGATTCTAGTTGCTCAAGTTAGCTAGTCCATCCTCGCAAGCTTCTTGCTCCATTATCACAAGCTACCTGGTCCATCATCGCAAGTGACGAGGTTCTTTAGAAATATGGTCGTTGCCACAGAATAAAACGCGGATCAGTAGCAGCTAGTTAATCCCTTCCTCACGTAAGGCACCCGAGAGACCATCGCAAAGCTGGCATCATCGCAAGCTAACTGCTCCTTTATCGCAAGCTGGCTGGTCCATCCGCTGGCAGATCTCAGAGTAGATAGTCAGACTCCCCGGACCATCAAACAAGCAGGCACCTCTAATGGTAGAGAGGTCCTCTCCGCAGGTGGGTCTAGGAAAGCAAGCATGCGGTCTACCACATAGGTATCCCGTTGACGCCCCAAACCATCAGGCACCTCTCTACTTAAGCCTGTCCCGCGCCCTATAGTTACTTCGCCGTATCCTACTAAATCCAGGTCTCAACTCTTGGAATTTCCGTACGGTAGAGATCGGCAGGAGCAGTTTATGCGGAGAGGGGGAAGAAAACTTCTCGTTGCTGAGGTTGCCGTTAAAGAGTAAGATGCTGATTATATAGCAGCTCCGATTCCTTCACCGAGAACGATAAGTCAGTACCTTAATGCCCTTGGGTTCGGGAAAGCTTAGGGATCCCTTTGACGCCCCGGACCATCAAACAAGCAGGCACCTTGTGGGTTCGGGAAAGCAAACATGAGGTCTGCCACAGAGGGATCCCTTTGACGCCCCGGACCATCAAACAAGCAGGAACCTCTCTACTTAAGCTTGCCCGCGCCGGCTAATTACTTCACCGTCTCCTGCTCAAGCCTAGTCTCGTAGTAGAGAAGCACGCGGGCAAGTCTCATTAGTAGAGAATCGATCAAGTCCCGGGAAGAACGGTTGCACGAGGGGATATAGAGAGGAGACGATTTAGGGTTTGCTTTGGTGATGCCGAGTGGGTAATGAGATTTAGGGTTAGCCTTAGTTTTAATTAGCTCAAGGGGTATTTTGGACATTTCATAAATTACGGGTGAGTTTAATCCGAAACTCAACTAACATCAGTAACTTACTCAATTTATGTCGAAACTCGGCACCGTTTGAACTCAAAGTTCGCATTTTTAGTCCTCGTTGATAATACGATGGAATTTGACAAATTTCACCAAGGGTATAATAGTCATTTTGACTTTTGTCAAGATCGAGATGTAACAACTCTTCGGTCTATATAATGTCTTGCTTTTATATCCCGAAGAGTTGTGTCGCCGTTTGAATGCCCATATGGCTCGCTTTTGGCGGGGGTGCAACTCTAACTCGGCGGCGTATATATTCATTGGATTGCGTGGAAATCATTATGTGTCAGTAAGTTTGAAGGCGGTTTGGGTTTCCGGTATTTCGAATGCTTCAACCAGTCATTACTAGCTAAAGTGGCATGGCATGTTTTGATGGAGCCTACTTCATTACTAGCAAGAGTTCTTTGAGAAAAGCACTTTGCCGACTCGAGAATTTTTTATAGGCTAGTTTGGGCTATAATACATCGTGGGGTTGGAGGAGCATTCGTTATGGACGAGATTTGTTGCTTCAAGGACTGCGATATCAAGTTGGTGATGGCCTTTCCATTCAAGCTAAAATCGATCGCTGGCTTCCTACTTCTCCCCCGTCGACAACTGCCCTGTTTGTGTCTGCTTTGATTGATTCAGGTACAAGGCTATGGAACATGGTTGCTGTGAATCATTTTTTCATCCCTTCCTCAGTGGATTTAATTCAAAGTATCCCTCTCTCGGTGCACCCAGTGGTTGATCGATGGGTATGGCATTATGAGGCTATGGGGATTTTCTCAGTTAAATATGCGTATCATCTTGCCTTTCAACTTCAGCACAAATCGGGGAGTAAAGTGAGGGTGGATTTTGTTGATCATTTCCCATGGATCTGATTGTGGATGAGATTGTTGCCTCCCAAACTCATTTTCCTTATATGGCAATGCTTTCATCAAATTTTACCGACTCGAGAGGCTTTATTTATTCGGGGGATAGACATTTTACCTGTTCGTCTTGTGTGTGGCAAGAAAAAAGAAACCTCGGAACATCTCTTCTTCTTGTCCTTTTGCTCGCAGATTATGTTGTATGGTGGGCTTTGTGATTCATTTGCAGAGTTGGGAGAAGCGTACATTCATTGGCTGTGTACGAAAATTGTTCAAGCTACCTGCGGGCCCCGAAATAGACTATCATCTTCTACAAGTGGTATGCATGTTTTGGCGTATTTGGAAAAATCAGTGTGGTGTTGTCTTTGAACATCAACAACTTCTCCCATCGATCCTTGTGTCCTTATGGTGTCATCAGGTCCGAGAGGTGGAGCAAGCATTGTTGCAGAGGCCGTTCAATTCTTCCTCAATCCATTTCAGTCGTTATCCCTCCTCAACTTCTAACTACTCCAGGTGGTTAACATATGTTTGCTTCTTTCCACATGTCAACTAGGAGTGCCGAATCTGGCATTTGAGGAGTTGCAGCCTTCGCCTATCATGATGCTTAGGCTTCTCCGCTAGTGGCTATTGCTATTTTATATTAAGGAATGGTTGATGCTTATGTCCTTGAAGCCTTGACTTTGAGAGATTGTCTTTCGAAATGCGGTCGCAGGGGGTTCTCTTCCATTGTGTTGATTTGGGATGCTAAGGTCTTGATTGACAAGTGCAAGGGTGGTGGATGATGCATAGATTGGTTCCCTGCCACAAGAAGTCCCGTTCATGTTGTCCCAACTTCAGGGGTGTGTGATTCAGTTTGTTGGTCGTCAGAATAACATAGTATCTCATTTGGTAACTCGCAAAGCTCTGCTTTTGTCACCGCACAATTTAGCGCACTTCGAATTTGTGTCTTAGTTCAAATATTTATGGGTTTTACTTGTAAACTTGTGATTGATTTCATTCCTCTTTAATAGAGTGGTCGTAATGACAAAAAAGGGACAGGTGAATAGCATAATTTAATTGGATTTCAACCTTATCATCATCATCAGGTCAAGGTTTTGTTTTAGGAATGAGCTTCAAGTTGAAACAAGAAGGAGAAGCAAAAAAATGCAACTACATGAATCATAAAAATTATTTCACAGACTAATCAATGCTAAACGAGAATTTTTGTAGATTTGCTAGAATTTTTGCGTGAAATGCAAGCATAAAATCTATTGCTAACAATGCCAATGGTGGAAAACAAAGAAGATATTTAATAAAGAAAAAAAGTGACAAAAGACCATATTCATGATCCATGTTTCCTATTATGAATAGAAAATGTGATACATGATGACACGTACTCTGACTGGTGGCCATTAATTCAGGAGAGAGCCCCAACCTTCGGCAAGAATTCAGGGAACTGAAATGGTTTTTCCAAAAAGTCCTCCCTCCCATTACCTACTCAAAACACATTCAATCTTGTGGCACTTGAAGAAACCAAAAGGGAGAAAACAAATCTTCCTTTTTCTCTTTCTTTTTTTCGGATTTGGTTTTAGGAAGGGTTTGGCTCTGAAGGTCTCAATTCTCTCGCCTCTTCCCCTTCCATGGCTGCATGCTTGTCAGCATTCAGCCACCAACAGTTTCAAGGGTTTTCGACCTTTTACATGGAAGAATAGGAAGACTAAAAGAGAAAAGGCAAGAACTTTGAGACCCAAAATAATAACAAATAAAAGAAAAGTAAAATCAAGTTTTAATTTGCCTTGGGCCCTGGTCTCTCCAAGGGCCCTTTTTATTTTATTCTCTTGCCGGAATCTGACGACGGCGACACTAAAGGTAGTTGATGCCTCCTTTTCCAATCTTCATCTCCATCTGCATCTCGCAATGTATCATTCATAATCCTAATTAATTGCCATCTTGCATCGTGATTACATACGCTTTAAAAAGTTCAATAAAAAATGTCTTGATGCTGACAATATGGGTCATCGTCATCTTTCTCTCGCTCAAGTTTTTATCTTCATGTAGAATTATATGATCATTGTGGCACATTTCGAATACGAATATTATACAAAACCACATGCTTCTTCAAATTGATCCCCTCGACTATCAAGTTGCTCTTCTTAATGTCGAGGGGAGATTAGCAATGTGCAATTTTTAATTGTGCAAGCAAGGAAGAAAACACCTTTGTTGAAGCAACCATTTCTTTTTTACTTCTCTTGTCTTGATTTTGGGGTCCTGGGTTTGATGTGTTTCCTTCTTTTCTAGTAAATGGGAACGAAAGTTTGTGAATTTTGACTTATCCCGAATTGGATTTCTCTACTATGAGACTCTCGCAGATGTTATCTCGCTCGTTTAATGAGTTGTAGTTCGTTGTGGAGGTTTCAATTTTTTCCTCAAGCGACATCACCAAAGAAGCCTTTAATGGTTGAAAGTTTGAGAATTTTTTGATCTGGGTTAATCTCAAAGAAATTCTATTTTCTCAAGATGTATGCGGTGGGGCGAATAGGGAGCTATATCACCAAGGGAGTCTCAACCGTCTCCGGCCCTTTCCATCCATTTGGTGGGGCTGTGGACATAGTTGTGGTAGAGCAAGCTGATGGCAGCTTCAAGTCTTCACCTTGGTACGTTAGATTTGGCAAATTCCAAGGTGTTCTTAAGGCAAAAGAAAAGATAGTAAGCATCAACGTCAATGGAGTCGATGTAGATTTCAACATGTACCTTGATCAAAGAGGTGAAGCTTTCTTTATTAGGGATGAAGATGAAGATGAAGATGATGATTCTTGTTCAATGTATAGTAACGGTCGTCACCCCGATAGGCAGCATGGATGGCGTCAGAGGCACGCACAGAGTCTGGATTTTGATCATAGTAGTTTGGATTCACCAGACTTCGCCACAGAGAGCAATGAGAAGTTCATGCTGAGAGCTCGTTCAGGAGGACCAAGGATTATGGGGATTGTTTTCGGTAGGAGGGCAATGAAAGGAGGAGGAGATGGTTTTCAGCAAGGTCATGGCCATACGAGGGTGAGTTCACTAGAGCGTGCTGAGATGGCTGCTGATCTGTTGGAAGTCAGATGGTCCACTAGTCTTTCCCCTCCTGACCCAACCAATGATAGAACTAATGAAGGGAACAAGACAACATCGTTGTCTGTTGTTAACCATGGTGAAAGCAGTTTGGCTAAAGAAAATAGCTCTCAGCAGCATGTGTATAAGGAAGCTTTTGTAGATAAAGTAAGTGTAGATAACAATGGACAAGTTGTTGAAACTTTCGCTCAAATTGTACTAGAAATGCCTCAAAATGTGGATGAATATAGCGTTACAAACGTTGGTCTCAAAGGTGGTGATGTTGATGATGTTATGTCTGAAGCTGGAAATCCCAATTCAACAGTTTCAGGGCCAGGATCATCAAAATCTGTTTCAGAATGCAACAAAGTCCAATCCATTACCTATTGTGGGACATCAGAGAGCTCGTTTGTGAGATCGAAGAGTTCTAGTGAAGAAACAGTTGAGACAATATGCATTGCTAGTGGAGGACGCGATGAATCAAATTTGCTTGCTAAGGCTGTGGATATGGTGTCTGAACAGCTACCTGAGGTGAGATTTTGGATTAACAGAGTTCTTATTTTCAATTTCAACCAAACTTTTGAATTTTCTAAGAAAGTGTCATTTTGAATAACTTGATAAATGATGCCCACAAGTTTGAGTCTAAAATTCCATACACTAAGCATGTTTACCAAATTAGTCGTCAGTCCAGCCACAAACTTTAGATGTTGAATTAGTTGGCTCCTTTGCTCATCTTATATAAGTTCTAAAATAGAAGACTTAGGGTTGCTCGGAAGCTAAAGAAAAAAAACTGGCATACATGCCTCTGGACAGAAGGATTCTATAAGTGTCATAGTGCTTTAGATGTACGAAGCCATGACATTGAATTTGGTGAGCTTTGTCATGTGAGCAAGGTGTTTGGTAAGCTCAGAAGTTGTATAACTACTGAATATTATTCTCCTCAGTTTGCTAGTTATATATGTGTTGAGTTTAAGGCTTTACGTTTGAATATCTTGTCTAGTCCTTGATTACTTCATTAAGATTGGAAAAAACAAAAGAAGAAAGATAAAGGAAAATAAAGTTGTACAATTCACTAGAGGCTATGATGGTATGTTTGTGGACTCTAACCAGTTTCATCTTATCGATTTTCCTTACTCTGTCTCTTACATACTTGGTAACTCATTGGTTAATACTAGGTGATAGAGATTCGTCATGGGGAGATGGTTAGCCAAGAAACTGAGGAAACTAAGTATGAGTCAGGAAGTGAAAAGGCTTCCTGTGATATTGTTTCTGAGCAACAAATTTCATCACATGCTCAACTACGCAGTTGCAACGTGTTCCAACCTTCAATGAAGTCCATTAATGAACCCAAACAACCAACCGGATGTTGCATGACCAAATTGGTTAGTTTTCCAGCCTCAGAGTGTTCAGAAGGTGAACAGTTCCACTTCAGTGATCTTGATGAATTAAATTTTAGAGAGACTCAGTTTACAGGAAATGGTTTAAATAAGCAATTTGATGGAATCAATGAACCACCTTCATCTGCCGACCATTTTGATCAAGAGAATCAAGTAATTGAGCTTGGGAATCCAATGGGCGATTCGACAAAAGCCTCTACTCCCATTGATATATCTAATGTTCATTATATTGCTGAGCAGGAAGGCGGTGGTCGCCTAGTTGAATCATTACCAAGTGCATGTTCAGAACTTGAGATATGTGATTCCAATGGCATCCATAATCCTTTAAGCCATTCGTTGGAATCAAATTCCATATCTCGCCAGAAAGGTCCTGGGAATGATGATTTAGGTTGTTTAAATGTGGATAAAAACAAGGAAGGGTTAGAGCAAGAGAATCCCCATTCTAGAGAGGCAAATCCTCTGGTTGGTAAGAGACTTATCATACCTACATATATATTCCCAAATTATATATCTTTATTGATAAAATTCCCAAACCTTCTTGTCTCTACAGCTCAACATAGATTTTAGTATACTTGTTGGAGTCCTACCTATTGAATAACTTAGTAGTTGTGTTATGCTATTGGTCTCATTAGTATGTGATTTTCAATCTTATGATTTGACTATGAGTTTTACCATGAACCCCATTGACTAATTTTATGTCTCTTATAGGGAATGCATCACAATCTCCGGCAAATGCTCACACAAGTTGGAAATTTTGGCCATTTTCTTCAAAGAAATCAAAACTTAAGAAGACCACCAAGTTAGACAGTAAGACCGACAACGTGAAGCCAGAGAATGGTTCAGATAGTAAAACTGACATGATTTCCCAAAATGCTTCAGATAGTAAGAATGACAATGCAAAGTCAGAGAATTGTTCAGATAGTAAAGCTGACAACATAATGTCCCAAAATGCATCAGACAGTAAGACTGAGAATGGGAGGTCGGAGAGTTCTTCGGATAGTAATGTTGATAGCAAGATTTCTCAGAAGGCATCAAATGATAAAGTCGATGGTGTAATGTCTCAAAATGGGAGGCCTGACATTACTTCAGACATTGACAACAAGAGTGGAAGAGAAGGAAATGAGGTTGCAACAAATGTTAGAAAAAAGAAGATAAGGGCACCCACTCCAACATCTCAACAATTGGCATCCTTAAATCTTAACGAGGGAGCAAATGTGGTGACATTCACTTTCTCAACGTCAATGTTGGGGAAACAAACGGTTGGTTATTGATTGTCTCTTCAAAGAGCGTATTTAACATTTCTTTTTGTAGTTAGAACACAACCTTTCAATTTACTCTCTTTCTCAAAACAATTTTTTTCCTTGTTACGTCACTAACAGGTTGATGCAAGGATTTTTAGATGGAAATTTGACGATCGCATAGTAATCTCGGACGTTGACGGGACAATTACTAAGTATGTGTTTATTGATATCATTTGTAGTTTAATAATTCTATCATTGCATAGTGCATACCACTTAAGGTTTTTGATTTGCATGAGCTGGTCCCATTAGATCATTAAAGACAGTCATGACAATGCTTTTTGAAATAGGCATCATAAGAGATAACATAACGAGAGCCTCCAACTGTCAGTTTAATCTCTATCATTACTATGTTATCGGTGCTTAAAGTTTGGTGTTACCATGAAAGGGCTCTATGGAAACGACTCATAATACGCTGTCAGTCTTTTATTTGCATTAAACTCTCTCGATCTTTTCTAATGCTTATTGCAGATCAGATGTGCTCGGTCAATTCATGCCGTTGGTTGGTTATGATTGGTCACAAACTGGGGTTACCCGACTATTTTCAGCTATTAAGGTTTGTTCCTTTGCTTTTTTTTTGTCTTTGTGTAATGTTCGAGATCAATATGTATGAGTGACACAATGATATTTACTTGGTCCACATCTCCTTTCAGAGCAAAAAATGGTGATTTTGTTTTATAATTGGCAATTTGAGGACGTTGTTATTCATCTTTGGATTTGAAACTCTCAAGATTGAACATGTGTAGATTTTATGTTTCAACATTGTTTCTCATCATAGGTACAAACTACATTTTTCCCTGAGGTTTTGCAGGACAATGGGTACAAACTACTATTTCTCAGTGCAAGATCGATTTCTCAAGCATATCATACTAGACAGTTTCTATTCAACCTAACTCAGGTGAGAAGAATTATTGGAAATTCAACGCTACTAAAATTGGACGACATTTTGTGAACAAATAATTTCTCAAATGTAGCATTTCTTCTTTTCTAATTTGTAGGATGGGACTGCTTTACCAGAAGGTCCTGTTGTTATATCCCCAGATGGACTCTTTCCTTCTTTGTATCGTGAAGGTAATTCAATAATCCCTATGTAATGTTATAATAAATCATTCATGTCAAGATTTCTCCTTTGTTGTGCAATGTTTAAAAGTTAACTTAAACAATCATTCCCCAGTCATTAGGAGGGCACCTCACGAATTCAAGATTTCTTGTTTAGAGGTAATAGCTCTGCTACCTTATCATTTCACCATTTCCAACACCTATTGAACTTGTATCTTCTCTGAGATTTCCAGGACATCAAGGCATTATTTCCTTCAGATCACAGCCCGTTCTACGCTGGATTCGGAAATAGAGACACCGATGAGCTTAGCTACCTCAAAGTCGGGATTCCAAGGGGGAAAATATTCATCATCAATCCAAAGGTTAACTCCTTAAAAGTTTTTTATTGACACATTTCAAAGTTTCCAACTTTTTTTTTTGTATTGTATGGTACACCAACGATGGCTTTTATTTACAGGGCGAGGTTTCTGTTCATCGTCGGGTTGACACAAAATCTTACACTTCCCTTCATGATCTCGTCGATGAAATGTTCCCCCACCCGGTGACGGTTAAGGAGCAGGTTCAAATCCTCTTTCTCTTTTCTACTTTTCTTTCTCTTATTAACTAATAGCGCGGGTTCTAAACCAGTTCTCGTGTTCTTTTTCCTCCGCCCCTGATATAGGAGGATTTCAACTCATGGAACTACTGGAGATTGTCGCCTCTTGGCTCCCATACTTGAACCATGATGGAGAATCGAAAAAAAGACAAAAATTGTGAAAGAGCATTAAAGTTCTTAACTTTCACTGCAAAGAGAGAGAAAAATCATTTTGTGCTTGTTTCAGGGTTCTTGTAGGTGAGGACTACCCTCCTTTTTGCCTTTCTTTGTGATCCTATTTAACAAATCACATAACTCTTTGTGTTCAATTTCATCAATGGATTACTCAAATTGGTTGATTGACATTATCCTGACAGCACAAGGATTGCATAGCTGATGTGGCGCTCTTCATAGCTACACACGGGGGCGATTGATCGGTTTTGGCAGTGAATTCATTCATTTCTATGGAAGGCAAATGTAACATATGTATAGTTACTTTCTGGCCAAGAAAGTGTAATTTTGTACAAGGTAAATTGTATATACATCGATAATACCATGAGTGTCTTAGGCATATTGTTGGCAGAGAACCTCATGGGAGTAGGGTTATAACTTTCAGAAAAATGGAAAAAATAAAACAATATAAATGTAGTGTTTCTCTTCAAAGGCCGCTCCAATTTGATCCTCAAATTCTGCACGACCTCAAAGGTTTGGAAGCAGACTTGCACTCTTTTGCCAAATAATGTTTGGAACTATGAATTCTAAGTATGGAATCATATGTATCTGGCAAAGTATGCCATTTTTTTCTCCAAAATTTTGTAGCCAAATGCAGGTATTAAGAATGATGTAATCATCTTATCTTTTTTGATGAGGTGACGAATATTGTTTTTGTCAGTGATTTTCCCCCACTTTTATTACCAAAACTAAAAATGGACAAAAGAGAGATTTATGGAGTAAAAGTATGGCAGTATTTTCAATAAAACTTCATTTTTCAATTTTCCTCATACAATCAAATATTAGAGTTCCAAACAGTGTGTCTATGCTTATACTTTATACCGATTATTATACATATATATTTCAACTAATAATTATGTTTCCCACCACTCGCATAATTTCAACGACTAATTATATATATATATATATATATATATATATTTTTAAATCAATTTCCATTACAGCCAGGCCATTCAAACTGCAGCCAGGAAATTGTTTTTATTACTGGGATAAGTATATACTTACACACATCGTACTTACCCTCTTTCAAATACACACCATAATGATCCAAGAGGCACCCATAATCCGCACGTAAACACATCATAAGTTCGAACCTTTGGCTCGGACCACGTCGTGGGCCGGCCCATAGAAGAAAAGACGGGCCCGTTAATTCAGAAACCGACGATTTTCACCCCGAGGTGCTTCTGCGCGAACTCCACGAGGTTGCCGATCTCGTTCGCGTCGATGTAGCCGCTGCCGTCGGAGTCGGCCGAACGGAGCCCCTGCCGGCACTTCCACCACGCGAACCTCCCGCCGGCGCCACGGACGGCGTCGGCCAGCTCTTGCCTGCTGATCTTGCCGTCTTTGTCGGCGTCGAACCTCCCCAGCCACGCCGTGAACTGCTGCATCGTCATCTGCCGCTTCCCGTCCGGCGAGATGTTCTTCGTCTTGATCGCCATGTTATGTATGTGATAAAATATTTTTCACCGGACTTTGTAATTTGTTGGAGCTCTGGATGATCGTACGATGTAGAAGGGAGTACTTGATGCTAGGAGGGGTCTCTTATTTATAATTAAAATTAAAATTTGGTCATCCAAATTCGTTGTCCTTGGAATTAATGCTACTTCACCAGAATAAATTCTGTTTTTAGTGACGAGACACCATTGAAGTACTCGAAAGGTTGTCTTTAATTTCTTAACCATCGTTAATATTCGCGGCAAATCCATGGTAGAGGAAGATTTATGTGTCGCATAGTTGTATCAGTGGCCACCAAAATAAAAGGCTTTTTGTGGTGTACCAATACCATCAGTTACTTACACATGGAAGTTAAAAGTGAAAGGAAATCTAATACTGTTTTCTTCCAACATATTCTCATACTTTCCAAAAAAAAAAAAATGATTTGATTTTGTCAGTGCTGTGACTGTGAGTGTTTTTCAAAATTAATGTGGCACATATACATCACTATGAGGAAAACGTAAATAAAAGAGTGAACACAGCGAGATTTATTTACCTGGTTTCGCCGTTTGATGTGAACGGGACTACTCCACGAAGAGTTCACACTCTCAGGATTGATCTGATTATGATGACGAGAGTTAGGGTTTTAATTTTTCATTTTGAACCAAACGAAGAAGAAAAAAAATTAATTTCATTTTGAACCAAGAAAAATGGTATCAGGTGGAAAATATAAAAAATTTGTAAGTGAAAGTTGCTCATTTGGCAGTGACGTGGCGCGTTGATCGTTAGTCAACGCGTTTGACCATCCAAGATAACAGGCAAACATCGGGCTTGGCCAATTTTGTTACTTTGATGTATAGTTTGGGCCAGGATGTTATAGATAGAAAAGATTGACCAGTATGTTTATTATATGCAAAGTTTAGGCCATACAAATATATTTATCGTATTTTTAATTAAATTCCACTAATAATCACAATGATAACAACAAAGATAAGAGGGAGATGAAGGCATTCCGACTTATGTACCCTGGTTTGCTAGTTCGGTTCGTTGGTAGACAAAACAACAGAGTTGCCCACTTGGTGGCAAGAAAGGCTTTAATTTTTGCGCTTGGCTCCGTATGGAGATGTAAACGTTTGATTTATTTGTCTTGGTAATGCAAGCTACCTTTGGTTTAAAAAAAAATAACAACAAAAATAACAATGAAATAATGGTGTCATTTTAAAAAATGACTCTACAACAATGATATCAGGATGTAGGGTACGAAGAGATAGATTTAAGAAGTTATAATTATTATTTGGCAAAATACACTTGTATAGCCATAACTTTCACGTTTGTGACAAATATAGCCATAATTATTCGAAAACCAAAAATAGCCTATTCCGTCCATCTCTTTAACGGTGTTACTTAACAATCTGACTGTACTGACGGAATATGCTGAGTTGGCGATTTATGATCCCCACCAAGCCGATGTGGATTAAAAAAAATTATAATATAAAAAATCCTTATTTATCTAATAATTTAGTTAAAAAAAAATTACAACCCACTACGGGAAAAAAGACCTCTTGCAACTCCTAAAATGTGTTGCGTAAAGTCTTAAAAGAGTTGCAACATCCTGACGCAACACTTTTACTAGGGTTGCATATAGTAGGGGTTGCAAAAAGTATAGGCAACTGTTTTATCATTTTCTGCAACCAAAATAAAAAGGGTTGCGTATCCTTGCCCCTCTTGCAACACCACTTTAGGCAACACATTAAAAATTTTGCAACACATTTTAAGAAAATTGGCCACCGTTTTTACAAGTTTTGGCAACTTCTTAATTTTATCTGTGACGAGTCTAAATAGTCACCAATGACAGGCCAATTGTGACAAATTTGTTAGTAACAATTACTAATTTTTGCGTGACAATGTTATGGTCACTAAAGATCCTATTTGTGTCGAGCTAGAACAGAAATTAAAACAACAACGATGACATTTATAGTCGTCACAAATAATTGTCATGTATGACAATAATTCTGTCACAAATACTCTTTTCAAAATTTGAGATATGATGTAGGACTTGGTTCGGTTGTCACTGAATTCACTAGTTGTGACGAATCATATTGTCACATATGATACCCAATATGTGACAAATTTGGATTGTCACTTATAATATACTTATATGACTATATGGTTGTCACAATAGAATCATTTTATGACAAGTTTTTCATCACAGAAAGAGACGAAGTATCCCATCGTGCAACAATTGGTGACCAACATTTCATCACGAAATCTTCGATTGGTGACAACTATGGTCATTAGTAAATGAAACATCAATGATGAATTGAATTATATCACAAACGATTTTCTCCTGTGACAAAAAAAAATTGTTGCATTTGTCTCTTTTGGTGACAAAAGTTGCCAACAAGGACATTACATATTGCCTTCATTAGTGACCATATTTTCATCACACAAGTTATTATATGTTTCATCAAATCCTATACAGTGATGATGCATTAAGATATTACAAAAATTCATCAATTACATAGTCATCAAATCCATACATATATAACTAAAAAAAGAACAAATACATATAACTTGGGAAGTTCTATACAGCTATCTGAAGTAAAAGCTGCGAGCTTTTAATCATCATTGGTTTGCTTGCTACCCATCAAAAAAGAAAAATCATCCTTGGGTTGCTTGCTCGGTACCTTGGCAGCGGCTGAAATCAGAAAAATAAACAAATAAGTTCGACACCGAATTTAGGAAAAAAAAGGAAGCAGCCAGTAACCAAATTAAATTGAATGGACAAAGGCAGGAGATGAATCAATTTGCAACGCAATCAGATATCATAAACACAAAATATAGAATATAAAGAGAGTTGCGACATTGCATAGTAGAGAGCTCTACGCAAATCGACGATCGTTGCCGTTATATCGACTTCAAAGTGCAATTGATTGTGAAAGATCTGGAAAGAGAATGGAAGGGAAGAAGACGCCATGGAATGGAAGCTGGAGGCAGGATAGCACCGCTGCGCATAAACGATGGAAAACCCTAAAAATATGAAGAGATGAAAGGGTGCACGATTTTTATATCCAATTTATGGTTAAAGAATATCTCAAATGTTAATAAATTTTAATTACCTTTGAACCCTTGTGATATGAAATCCCTAGTTTTTTGCTATTCGAAATATCTAGTTTTGAAGTTTTCCCGCCTACATTTATTATATTTAGATGTCATTTTCCTTAATTTGAAACAAATCTAAGTTAATTATTATTGAAAGTTAACTAATCCGAGTGTACTTTAGTGATTGCAATTTGAACCCATCCTGTCGGGTATAACCCGACCTGACACACGATGGGGCGGGTATTAAACGACCTGCAGTAGCGTGAGATGTGGCATGTGTATCTACTTCCGAGTTCCAGCTGATCCTAACCCGACTCGTTCTTGACCCATTATATCTCAATTTCTTATAGTATCTATTCATATTTCGCTATTTGCACATTTGTTCAACTAGTTAGACTCGATCGTTCAACTACTTATATTTAGTTACTCATTCTACTATCACCATTTTTCATTCATAAAGGTTATCGTAAAAAGTACAATTTTGCGCGATTTGTTTCAAATAACATGTAAGAGTAGGTCGACCCGTCTCGCCCCATACCCGCACAGTTATTACTCGCCCTGACTTGTAGTAGCGTGGGGCGGGACATGGGTATTGACCCGTCTCGCCCCATATTGTACCTATGTCTTTTGTACAAAAATATTTATAGTAGAAACTGAACTTATATCTTTATCAATATGATATAAATTCAACTGTAGCTAACCTTTCCGTAAAAAAAATTATGATATAAACAGAACTTGTACTTTTAACGATATGATACAAATTTAACTTGTACAGTTGTACTTTATATCTTTCCGTACAAAATCATTATGATACAAACTCAACTTGTATCTTTAATTTTATTGTACAGATTCAACTTCTACCTGGAAGTACCAATGCTTCAAGCATAATAATAAGGCTCCATTGATGACTTTCACAAATAATTTTCATATCACTTCGGGTTAAGCGGACAGGTTCGGGTTGGGTTAGTCCGGTTAAGGGTTAGTTGGGTTACCTGTTAGTCGGGTCACGAGTCGGTTAGATTGCGGGGTGATGGGGTTACGAATCACTCCGATTACAGGTCATTGCTTTTAGTCAAATCAAGTTACGGGAGGGTTGCTGGTCGGATTTATCGGGCAAATTACTTGGATCTAGTTGTATTTTGATTGCTTCGAGATTCGTTCCAAACAAATGGTTAATCTGAATTAAAATTGTTCGAGACATCTACATTTTAATAGAATATATGAATTTATTCCTTTGATGACTCCAAAGCTAAAGTTTGGTGATGCGTTCATGTGAAGTGGTTGCCTTGAGAACTCAAAATGAATCAACATTCATAAACAGGGGAAACAAAGACGCACTGAACAGCCAAACTAGGGAATGAGTTTACTATAACTAAACTAACATCACATTTAACATATGTGGTTCCTTAGAAGAACATATAGAAGCTACCTTATAGCACTTAAAATTGTCTAAATTACTATACAAACATAATAGATAATAGAGGACTAATAACAGGGGACTGGTAAAAATTATAAAAAGGGCAATTGGGAACATATAAGTAAAAAATTGCAGATCGATCTGCTACGTTGCTGGGGAAACTGCAGTGAATAGCAACAGCACATTATGCTCTCCACCAACTTCACATGCCAATACAGCCAAACTGCTGCATTCTAGGCTTTGTGCATGGCATCTGTTATTGCAGCAAGGGTTGTTAATATATACAAGGTAAGAAGCAATATGACTTACTTCTTCTCCACTCAAGAATAAATTTCCTGAATATACTTATAACTTGACATAGTAAACTGTCCATACTATAAACAAGATATATGATCTCAACATAAAACTAAAGTTCAATCAAGTTCAACAAATAGAATACTCATATTGGATAGGATGAACTGTTTGTAATACAAACTAGATATATCTTCTGTTAAAAACTCATAGATCCAAACCTGTAAGCTTTTCCACTCTCCATATGCATATGTTAAAAACTCAATAAGGAACCAACTTTTCCAGCATTCACTATAGAGAAATGAAGATTTGAAAGCAAAACATTTCACCACTCCTGTGGCTTGGCGAACTGAAGTTCATCAAAAGATTTGACAAGATTTAATTAAAATATTGTCCAAAATTTACTGATGCATGTACAAATGAAGCTGGGAGAGCTGAAGCATTTAGATGAGTTGATGAATAAACAAAAAAAAAAATGACAAAGAGAATAAAAATCAGAGAAATCCAAATCTCAAACTGCTCCCACGCTTAAAAAGGCCTATGCTTTCACATACATAGAAAATGCAGATCCAACAATGAAAGATTAACAACCCATACAAGTAGGAGTTTGTAGGGTATGAAGGTGGAGTCAGTGACCTGCAAAAAGTCTGATTTAGTAACCTCTTGCTCAACAAAGGTTCATATATATGCGTTTCACATCATATATTGCAGCTGGGACAATAACATAGTTTACTGCTGCCCCTTACCACCAACAAATTTGGGGCAACCAAAAGCTTGAGGCTCCCATAATGTGCCCAAAGATGATTGGAAGTCAAAATCTAACATGGCTAACAAGACAGCAACAAAATCGACTGCAACTGCAAGAGTTCCAACTACCACTTGCGGACCTTAATAGGTGAGTACCCTTCTTAGTTTCTATTGAACAACAATGGAAGAATGATTCATTGAAAAATAAAAAGAAAACTCGTCACTTGAGACAGAGAAAATAATGTTCCTCTCCCCTGGCTGGGGGAAAGGCGAATGCATCGAACTCAACTAATAGAATTGTGGGAAAGCATATTTCGGTGGTAATTCGACTTCCTAGTCCTCGGGGACTTTTAAAAAGAACCAGAACATGGATCTTAGAAGCTAACCCCCATCAGCTAATGATTCGAATGCCTAAATTAATTACCTTGAAGTCTCTCATGACTTTGAGTTCCCACAAAAACTAAAGCAAAGGTGGAACCGAGAGGATCATTAGTTGATATCAAAACAGCAACAATTTTCAGCAACTCTCACAGGTAAATCAGAAAGAAACAATTGGATTAACAAGCTGCTCTCATCTCAATGTAAGCTTCGCTTATAGGTACAATTTCCTCAAGAGATTTATAAATTTGGCCTTAATGTAAGCTTCAAACCTACTTAGCTTTCCCAGAAAGGTATATTAGAAACAATGAGATTTATAAATTCCATGCCTTAATGTAAGCTTCAAACGCGAAAGCCAAACAACAAAACAAAAGAGTAGGGGGAGGAGATCGAACCTACTGTACCAAATTCGCCGTCGACGATATCAACAATCGATGTCAGACGAGACGAGGGAGGAAACGAGAGGGGTTGAGAATGAAAGCTGCATCGTCGGGGTCTGATGCTCACTGAATCCTTAAGATCAATTTGACTAGACTTTGCTATCTCAAATGTTTAGCAGAGGATATGGCGGCAAACCTAATTTTGTGAGCGGGAATGCTTTACTGGGAAGAGAGGTATGACAAAATTATTGCTGAATTTTGGTAGTTCGGGAATGTGGATCATGAGTTCAACCTTTTAAGTTAGTTTAACTCTTTCTCTTATAGTTTTAATTTAATAACCTTTTTCATTTTCATTTTTTATCAAACATCGTTATTTGCATAAAACATACAATATAGTAAAATAGTAGTATTTTGCAACATAATTTATGATAGTGTTGCCGAAATTATATAAAGAGGTAACCCACAAATTATGTGTGTCATATGTGTTGCATATAATAGTGAAATGCAACATATAATTTTATAATATTAATTTGGGTTGCGAAAACCGCACAATACGCAACCAAAGAAAAAAGTGTTATCATTATGTATTTAGCGCAACCTTTTCTAAATGTGTTGCGATCCGAGTGTTGCAAGAAGTAGTTTTTCCCGTAGTGACCTTATACCACCGCCCATCTTTCTCCCATCTTCCTTTTACTGTACATCTTCCCCAATTCAAACCCAGATCCTCCCCCGTTGTCACCTTCCTCTCTCCCTCTCTCTTCTTTCCTCTTCCGCTACGAACAACGCCTCCCCTCTCTTCTCAATTCCAGATCATCGCTTCCCCCCACAAACTCAATCCACACCGCCGACAGACAAAGAAGGCGACGGTTGAAACCCAAACTCGACGCCGCCTCCGCGCCCAGACCCAAGTCCGAGTTCCCGACAACAGATTCATCAAACTCTTCCCCGGGTGTCAGATCTGCAGTGGCGGGGCTTCTTCCTCGTCTAGCTCTGTTTGCCCTTCTCTCGCCTCCCGCTTCATGTTGTGTTCCCCAGCAATCAGAAAAATGAAACCAACCAAAAACCTAAGAACCCCTACCCTCCCTATGTATTCAAAAACACCAACCAACAACTACAACAAGGAGTCGAGAGATTCTCCACCGCCACTCTCCAACACAATCTCGAACAAATCCGCCTCCGCCTCCTCCTTTCTTTGGGCCACCGCCATTATTGCTACACGAATACCTCTACCCGCTCCTGTCGAGCCATTGCGAAGCGATCCTCCCCCGTCACTTGTCGACGCGACGAGGAGAAGTTTAACGCCTGTGAAATATGGTTTGGTGGTTGCTGAAGCAAACGACAGATCTGGGTGACCGGAACCTTTCAATCGGCGACGTGGTGAGGAACGCCACCAGCAAGAAAATTTCAATCGGCGAAGGAACGCCTTCAATCGGCGACCGGGCACTTCCAAACGACGACAAGAAGCCTCCAATCGGCGGCGGGCAGCACTTCGATATCCAGCACCGCCGTTCCTTTGAAGTCTCTCGGAACCCTAAAGTGATTTTTGGAATTGGAATTGGAGGTGGAGCAGAGGGATTGAAGCAGATGGCCTCCTCAAAAGGATTTGGTTTTGGGGCAGCTCAACCAATTGATTTTTGTTAGCAGTAGGGCAAGGAAAGGAAGGATAAATGTAAAACAATGGAGCAGAGGGATTTGGGTTTCTACCAAACAAAAAAAAAAGGGATTTGGGGTTTGGTTTGGGGAGCAGATTGTCTCCTCTAATTGATGACGGCGACGACGAGTGGTGAGAGGGGAGAGAGAATGAAAAAATAATATATGATTTTATTTATTTTTAAATTAAAATATGACGTGGCACTTACGTGGAAAATGTGGCTGATGTGTCGCTGACGTGTGCGATGATTTGGCGTCCTAATCAGTCTAACGTTAATCTAACTGACGGAGTTTCTAACACCGTTAAAGTTTCTAACGGAAATGGCTAGATTTGTCACACTACCATCCAATTTTTGGCTATTTCGTGTTTTCCGATAGTTATGGCTATATTTGTCACAAACGTGAAAGTTATGGCTATACAAGTGTATTTTGCCTTATTATTTTTAGATGAAACCACATGTTATTGGATAAAACTACATATTATAATCTCTTGTTAAATATTAAGTTAAGTGACGCTATATTCCCTCTTAAAATACACGTAGTCCTTAACTACATATATAAGAGAAACTGTTATGATTCCGAAATTGTGATTTTATAATCACATACGGTAATTTGATCACTATGTTATGTTGGCCCTCTATTGGTGAACTGAACCGCGCATCTACTATAACTTGAGACATAAAAAGTTAAAGTGAAGGAAATCTAATGCTGTTTCATTCAATATAACTGTATAAGTATTCTCATACTTTTCAAAAAGAGGAAATAAGAACCAAAGATGCGGATATATAGTTTTCAAAACAAATGGACACCCATTAGTAGGATATATATATCCATGTACCTTTTTCCTATCGAATATATGCATGAACTAAACTTATCACAGTGAAACTTTTTAACAGTCTTTAATCTCATTGCAACTAATTAATTAGTTTCGTGGAAACTTTTTTGACACTTATTGTCAGAGTCGTGTCACATTCTTTTGATAATGTTTTGTTATGTATAAGAGAGGTGCAATATGCGGACTAATACTTGATATGTTAAGGTAAATTGGAAAACGTTGGACACCTAACTCTTCTAATTAAAACTGGTACCAGCCGTTGATATTATGTGAAGAATTGAGTTTCGTATTGTTTCAGATAGATTTTTCGTATGTTTTATAAATGATAAAATCGGGTACGTAATTTTTTTTTTCCAGAAGGTTAAATTTGAAATGGAGTATTTGGCTTAACTGTATTGCTCGAATGGCAACAGCTTGAAAGAGACGAAACATATAAAACCGTGACATCCAAAATTTGACTAAAAACACGATTACATATATATATCATAAGTCAATAATACACGAGAGTACTGCATTCATGCAAACCAAAGGGTATAATACATCGGGGACTAGACAACTAAGGGTTTGATTTAATAACCTCATCATCAATCTTTAGTAAGAAGATTTCATATTCGAATCGCTTAAATATCTAACCCACATCATATATAAGCTAGGTTTAGAATTTCGGATTCAACACATGATCAGGAAAAAAGGAAGAGGACAAGCGTGGGTATGAAACAGATCGAAAGGGGGTTGGGTTTGGTTGGACCAGTGGTCAGAAATGGACGATTTTGACACCGAGGTGTTTCTGAGCGAAGTCAACGAGGTTGTTCATCTCCTGCTCGTCGATGAAACCGTTGCCGTCGGAGTCGGCCGCTTGGACTCCCCGCCGGCACTTCAACCAGGCGAACCGTCCGCCGGCGACCCGGACGGCGTCGGACAGCTCTTGCCTGCTGATCTTGCCGTCTTTGTCGGCGTCCAGCCTCTTCACCCACGTCTTGAACTCTTGCAACGTCATCTCCCGCTTCCCGTCCGACGAGATGCTTCGGGTCTTGATCGCCATATATATAATATATGATTATTCTCTGTGATTTGGAAGTGTGATTGAGCTGAGTTATGTTGGATTGGATATGAAAGGGAGGTCTGGGTTTTATAGTGCCTGGCCAAAACTGTGGTGCTTCTCCACATGTTCCATACACCAAATAGTTAAAGAAACATTAATTTTGTAAGCCTTTTTTATAATTAACCTAAAGTACAGAGAGAAAAGACGGAAGAGCTTATAGAGTTCCGATTAGAATCCATTTCACTAATTCAATCAATTCATAAAAAAATCTAACTAATCCAATTTATTTACGACAATTTAATCAATTGATGAACTATGGATTGTTCTAAAGGTATAGTTTATACAGTTTATATTCTCGGATTTGATAGCTAAATATCAATTTTTAGCAAATAATACACACAAAAAATTATGTTTTTGTATCTAAATTTTTTGGAATGATATTTTAGTACCTAAAATAAAATGTCATTTGGATCCATAAGTTTACGAATCTAATCCATGATTCAAGTGTCCATTTAATCTAATCCATGATACCATGTCATAAACCAGTTGGTCCCAATAACTCGAATTCTTGGGAGAAGGTTATGCTGGATTTTATACAGGCTCATGTATGGTACTTAACCACGTCTTGAACTCTTGCAACGTCATCTCCCGCTTCCCGTCCGACGAGATGCTTCGGGTCTTGATCGCCATATATATAATATATGATTATTCTCTGTGATTTGGAAGTGTGATTGAGCTGAGTTATGTTGGATTGGATATGAAAGGGAGGTCTGGGTTTTATAGTGCCTGGCCAAAACTGTGGTGCTTCTCCACATGTTCCATACACCAAATAGTTAAAGAAACATTAATTTTGTAAGCCTTTTTTATAATTAACCTAAAGTACAGAGAGAAAAGACGGAAGAGCTTATAGAGTTCCGATTAGAATCCATTTCACTAATTCAATCAATTCATAAAAAAATCTAACTAATCCAATTTATTTACGACAATTTAATCAATTGATGAACTATGGATTGTTCTAAAGGTATAGTTTATACAGTTTATATTCTCGGATTTGATAGCTAAATATCAATTTTTAGCAAATAATACACACAAAAAATTATGTTTTTGTATCTAAATTTTTTGGAATGATATTTTAGTACCTAAAATAAAATGTCATTTGGATCCATAAGTTTACGAATCTAATCCATGATTCAAGTGTCCATTTAATCTAATCCATGATACCATGTCATAAACCAGTTGGTCCCAATAACTCGAATTCTTGGGAGAAGGTTATGCTGGATTTTATACAGGCTCATGTATGGTACTTAACCACTTCCTTACACGCCCCCTCAACCGAAAGCTGACTCATGGGCTTGAAGTTTGCACAGGCCCGCCATACCATGTGCTTGAAAGACAACAATTAATATTGGGGGTCGTGAGGACTTGAACATGTGACCTCAAGAACAAACCAGCTCTGGTACCATGTCATAAACCAGTTGGTCACCATAACTCGAGTTGTTGGGAGAAGGTTGCGCTGGATCTTATACATGCCCATGTATGGTACTTAATCACTTCCTTATACGTATGGTTATGTTTAATCATATTCACAAAGTTATAAATCCAATTCATTTGTCATCACTAAATACTAACACTTTCGCATTTATGTTTTGATTAATGATATCTTATCTGTTAATTATATATATTTCTACGGTACCCAGGGTGAAATCCGGGGTACCACATAACTTGAGTAAAAAAAAGCTATCCAAAACTCGAGTTGACTGATCTTTCGGACATGATATTATACACTAATCCTTAAAGATCAAAATCTAGGTCATAATTCTCTAAATCTTATACCCCAAGATCAATTTAATTAGAAACAATAATCGACGGTTGTGATTCATCCATATATAGGCAAAAAAAATCAATGCACCATCTTAGAGTTTATAGTTTATGATTTAGATAATTAGAATCTAGGGTTCACTCATTAAGTGTTAGGGTATAGTATCATGCCCAAAAATCCTGCTAATTCGAGGTCTAGATAGTGTTTTCATACTCAAGGTATGCGGTACTCCGGATTTCAAATCCGGGGTACAACATACCTTGAGTAAGAAAACATGCACTATCTAGAACTCGAGTTGACTGATTTTTCGGACATGATATTATACACTAACCCTTAAAGATAAAAAAATCTAGGTCTTAATTCTCTAAATCTTATACCCCAAGATCAATTTAATTAGAAACAATAATCGACGGTTGTGATTCGTCCAAATATAGGCAAAAAAATCAATGCAACATCTTAGAGTTTATAGTTTATGATTTAGATAATTAGGACCTAGGGTTCACTCATTAAGGGTTAGGGTATAGTATCATGCCTAAAAATCCTGCTAATTCGAGATCTAGATAGTGTTTTCATACTCAAGGTATGCGGTACCCCGAATTTCACCCGAGGTATGGTAGAAGCCACCATATATAGGGTTATTTTGTTTAATAATCTCCCTTCTAACATTTATCACCTTTCTTTCCGGAGGAACTTGGCTAGCTAGCTAAGAACGAGATTATTATTAAATCAAATCCTGGATCCTTGTCACATATATATACACATATAGATAGAGAATCAGAACTATAAAATTTTGAAGTGTTTGAACTTGTAAATATTATCATGAACCTCCTCCATCGATTCATAAAAACAGAATCTTATCGAAACCAAAGCTCATGTTGTCCCGATTTCATTTGCTTATAATATAAAATTTGTTGCTAATCCCAAAATTCGAATCTCGTTAGGTATTATCATCCTAAACAAATGCTATAACCTTGCATCCCTGAAAAATGTGCTTTAATTTCTTCAGTCTTCACCATGGTTCGAAAAGGAGCTAGGTTTGGCATTTTGGATTCTTCTCTAATTAGGAATGCAAAATCTATTCCTACTTTTGATGTTTCGTCTGATCCGATGCGATCTTTGTTCACCATGGTTCAAAAAGGAAGTTAACTAGCTATAGGTTTGGCATAAAAACACAAACTAGCTATAGTTAGTTTGCAGTACCAGATTGGAAGGAATAAACTTTTGGGGAAAGAGAGAGAATTAATTAGCAATACTGCTTGAGAAGATGCACCGTGTTTGGTCTCTATCCACAGTCTTTACGAACCACTTGTTGCACGTTACCCATGCACTAGAAGGAAAGGGGGGCAAAAAACAGGTTTAATATTTAGGAAATGATTCTGAAGGTGAAAGAACTGGAACGGAAACCATTGCTTTTCCAAAAGTGATTCCCCGTCGAATTATAATTGTAGTTATAGGTCCGCCACATTAATTTACGTCAACTTCGAACTTGGAACCATGCCTGCTTCTCTTTTACGTTATTATCAAACTAACTACGGTCGTGATACGGTTTCGCAACTTGACACACATGTAAGGTAAAGTATGCATGGCATCTCTCTTGTACGTACATAGACAATTAAGTCCTTTAGCTTGTAACGTAATACATAATCGAGATGCTACGTTCTTCTAATATGGGATAATGGCATGTGGAAGGAGGAAGATTCGGTGTACCAATCAAGGCCGGCCGGCGAAAAGGACGTTTAACTAGTGAGGCATTAGACAAAGGTTTCCCCGGCGGGACCTGCTGAGTTATCAAACGCGAATTTAGGAGGCGGGCAGGCAAAACTTTTTTCCCCCTATATATGTGAAATATGTGATAGACTTGGGTTTTAACTTCCATAGTTGATGGGAATTTTACTTGAATTGTTCGGACTTGTGTTTCAACTGAAGTTTTTGTCTCCCCAGCTTGCATACATATATTGTTCATACAAGCTTACATTAATTACTAGTTTTGTGCCCGCCCGATGGGCGGCGAGTGTTATCTGTTTGTATTTTTCTTTTTATTATTTGTTATTTTTTTCAATGGTATCAGATTCCTAATTTTCCTAATTATTTATTATTGTTACCTATTATCACTGACTTATCTAATATGAGGGCCGCTACATTTACTCTATGTTTTAATGATAATGAACAATAAAGTCAAACAACGCTGTAACTTCATCACCGCTTGGACCAACAATTGTGGAAAAAATCCCAAAGTACACTAGTTATTAAAAAAAATTCCCAAAATACATAAGTTATAAATTTTTTCCAAAAGTACACATGTTTGAGCATCACCGTTTTTGACAAAGGCGGTGAAGTTTATCACCGCGTTTGATAAACACGGTGAACATTTCACCGTTTTAAATAAAAATGGTGACGTATTCACCGTTTTAAATAGAGACGGTGAAATCATCACCGTTTTAATCAAAAACGGTGAGGACTTCACCGTTTTAATGGACCACGGTGAAGTCGCTGACGTGGACCAACGCGGGGTATTCACCGCGTTAGACAAACACGGTGAATACCCTGTGTTTGTTTACGTCAGCGATCCGCGCCATTGTACTTTCACCGTGGCCGTTAGATGCGGTGAGGCGCGGATCGTGGTTTTCTTCCCACGATCCGACGCCTCACAACACGCCACGTCCCCTCTGGAGTGACCGTTTTGGGGAAACGCGATGCCTTCACCGCGTCCCTCAAACAGGGTGAAGGCTGTCCAATTAATTACTGCGCAGGCGCCTCCCCCCTTCCCCCAACTATAAATAACCCTCCCCCTTCACTTACAACTCACACCACAACTATTTCACTTCTTTCTCCCTCAATTTATCCGCTCTAGTCTCGTTCTAAGTATGCTCTGTGGTTGCGGCTAAGTCCGATCTTCCACATCAGAAAGAATTACTAGAGTTTGACCCTAAAGCCCCCGTCCCGCTAAGTTCCCGTCCCTTACAAACCTAAACCCGTCAAACCTCTGTCCGGCTTCCGCCAAAAAATGGACGAAGAGGCTCTTCGTGTAGGTTTTTGGTTTATGATTTTCTTTTAATCGAAACAATTTGATTTTGTGTTTTTTTTTATCAAAACAATCTCTGATTTCATTACTTTTTTTATAGATGGGTGCCGAGATATACGATCCTCGATTGTATATCCATTATGGCCCAAGGGATGCGAGTCTCTTAACTGATCAAGAAGCTCATCGCTCCCGTGCTATTTGGGATAACAATCCGGTAATTTGATGAGTATTATTGCTTTATTTTATTATTTTCTAAGGTTTTATTTTGCTTTATTTAATCTAATAAATTGTTGTTTTCCCTATTTTTTTTAGGAATCTCTTGTTCCCGTGGTTCATAAAGGGACCAATAACTTGCCCGCTTGGCATCCAAGGTTGGAGCCCTATATAGCGAGGACAGGTTTGGGAATGTTGCACCATTTCTTGCGGATCGAAATCGACAACGATCTGCTTACGGCAATGGCGGAACGATGGCGTCCCGAAACCCATACGTTCCACCTTCCGGAGGGGGAAATGACGATCACCCTAAAAGACGTGGCGATCCTCACCGGGCTGCCTATTTCTGGGGATGCCATCATTGGTCCCACGACCAAACCCGAAGGAGGTTGGGGGCCGCTCATTCTTAGGGAATTGGGCTTTGACATGCCGACCACCACTCCAATTCAAGGACGGGGGCATCCACCGTTGAATGCGGGCCAAGTGTCGGTCCCGTGGCTGGTATATCACATCCAGCAAGAGGTGGAAATCAATGACGAGACACCGGAAGAACAAGTCGAGCGCTACGCCCGCATCTACCTCATCGGTTTGGTGGGTGGATTCTTGTTCCCCGACAAGTCCAACCGGTGGATTCAAGGCATATGGTTGCCATTGCTCACTGGTGACTGGGATGCAATTGGAGAGAAGAGTTGGGGATCGGCCGTGCTAGCGGGCGTATACCGGGAGCTGTGTACTTGCTCGAAAGTTGGGGTAAAGCAAGCTGGTGCTGAGATGTTCATCCTACAACTGTGGGTATGGGAGCATCTTCCGATGTTTGCACCTATCGACCCACGTCCATACCGGAGAAACGATGATGAGCTCAACTTTCTGCAAAATCGGGGGGGGGGGGGATCATTCTGACTATGTAAAAATTGAGTTGGAACCTGTGTGTAATATGGCGTGGGTGCCTCACGAAATGCCGCCTCATCCTCGTTATCATCAGTATCTTCCTCCTCCTCGCTCACTGATCTCAAATGTTCCTCAGTATCCTCGTCGCTCGACTCGAATGGATAGCTCGGGCTAGAAGGATCAACATGACCACGATCACCAACATCGTCTTCTCGCTCATGTGAAGTACGCCCTGATCGAATGGTATTCTCGATTTCAGACCACTCTGGCCCCCAAGCAGGCCATTGAACACCATCGGCCTCAACAAATGGGGTTGGTTAAGGAGGTTGCGAGTATTCTTCCCATCCTGCACTACTACCTCCACCGTAGTTGATTGAACCACCACCCTCCCCGTAACCTCCTATATAACCACCGCCTTGGTAGTTGCTCGAACTACCACCCCATTCGTACCCTCCTGCAAAACCATCATCATAAGAATACTGGTGAGAATGAGATTCACCGACCGCCTCGGTCTGAACATACACCTCTGCAAGCCGGACTTGGTTATCGCTTAGGAACTGTAACATCATCGTAACCGCGTCATCATCATTTATGACAACTTCTTGGAACACGACCCCGCCAGCACTCATGTCTGGATACCGGTAAGTAATTTTGCCAAGTCTCGTCTGTCCGCTCGTACAAACCCTGTCTGCACAAATATCACAGAGTTCTTGAAAATTGAATCGGGAATCAATTTTCAGCATAATGGATTCGCCGTCCTCATAATCAATGCCTATGTCAGAGTTTGTCACCCTTCCATTCCACCGAATAGTAAGATGAAACTTCTTGAATTTACCCATATCTACAATTTACAATAAGTATATATTAGCTTAAAGACAGTAAAATTATCCAAAATCATATTGTACAACTAATATTATCCATCTCATAACTAACGAAAATAAATTCAACTAACTAACAACAACATGATACGAAAATTAAATCATACTATAACTAACGAACATAAATTCAACTAACTAACAACAACATAATACGAAAATTAAAACATACTATAACTACTAAAAACATAATTAGACTACAATACGAAAAGTCTCAACATACCGAAAAATTTCTGTTCTGTGTATTATGCTCGATTTTGGTTGCTGAAATTTGAAGAAAGGGGAGTGGTTATGTTTTTACAACTGCTGGTGGTGTGCTATTTATAGGAAAATCTGTCTACTAATCACCGTTTTTGTCAAACACGGTGAAAACCATCACCGCGTTTGTTTCAAACGGTGAATAGTTGGTAGCTGTGACCTAATTTTGACCTACCAGGGGTGGGAAACGTGGGAAAAGATCACCGCGTTAACCTACAACGGTGAATGTGTTCACCGTTTTTAACTAAAACGGTGAAGTATTCTCCGTTTCATACTAAAACGGTGAAGTGTTCACCGCGTTTGTTAACAACGGTGAATGCATCACCGTTTTAGTTAAATACGGTGAAGTATTCACCGTCTTTGTCAAACGCGGTGATGACCTTCACCGCTTTTGTCAAAAACGGTGATGCTCAAACATGTGTACTTTGGGAAATTTTTTTTGTAATTCATGTATTTTGGGAATTTTCTTTAAGAACGTGTGTACAGTGGGATTTTTTTCCAACAATTGTCAACTTCATAAGTTGTACATGGTTTAAGCTCGTGTACGCCACCTTACCGAACTCCTATAGAGTTGGTATTTAGACCATGTATTAATGAAGTTTGGCACATGATGCTATACCATATTCTCTAATAGGTGAACCACGGTCTCTAATTCTCTAATCCAAATCGTACGATTCATATAATGAAAAATAATAACCATCGATTCTTATTTGTCAAAATATATTAACATACAAATAATAGGTATGAATGAAGGTGCATATTACACCTCGAGTGTACGCTAGCCTTTTCCACCATTATATCAAAGTACAACAAAACTATTCTTCTATGCTTCTTACCTTCAACATTGTACGAATGATATCAAAGCAAATGTTAGTTATTGAGACACTTTGTCTTCACTTCACATTATCATCCAATATTAAATATGTGACTGACTGTAACTGGAATTGTGTGACTTAATACAAACATAAAGGCACTATGTTGTTCAGTCAGTATAGTAACTGAATTTACAGGACATCGTCATGATATGATCCTGCGTTGATTTTATAGGACACCGGTCCAGGTACATCCGACCCTGGTATACATGACATCGGTTAGGGTATGATCCGCAGTGGATTTATAGGACACCATTCTAAGTACGATCTGTGGTGGTATGCATGATATCTACTATACTACCCGAGGATTGTATGACTTGACAAATTAAGATGTAAAATGCAATGAACCTAACCATGCATGTGATTGAATCCTTGTATAAATATTACTTATGATGTGGTTAAGTGATGACTTTCTATGATGTGATATATGAAATGTGCATGTCGATGATGATGGTTTTCTATGGTGTTTTATACAATGATTAAAGATTGGATGATATGATGTTTTGCTATGTTGGGACAGGGGTTACATGGTAATGCCAGTATGATGTGATATTTGATGCATACATGTTTAAACATTGAGTTATCAAGAGACTGGGTGATGGTCCTTATGTTGTGATGTATGAATTCTTTGAGTTTGAGATGATGAATGTGATATAGCATGTGGTGATGAATGGATGTTTATTTGACTGAATAAGATATAGCATATCGCATGTATCTTGACAGTTAAGTTAAGGCAGAAGGCCTAAGAGGTGGGTGACGGAAAACTGAATACTCCATGTTCTGTGGTCAATGGGAGGGACAATAAGTCATTTTGAACTATACTCTTAAAGGTAACGGAGAAGATATAGATCATTATCTTATGAGTAAGGCTGTCCGGTGAGTATAACTGGTTACTAAAAATAGTAATAGTAATATATGTATTAGGGAGTCATATTAAGTAAGTATTAAAATAGTTATTTACATATCAACCATCATATATCCAATAGTTTAAGATTCGTCTACAAATCTTGCTTAACTTAGGTGTTATTCATCTTAATATGACTCAAAGTTGCACATCTAGACTCATGTATGAAAAAGAAAGGAATTTATGTCAAACAATAAAAAGATAAAAGAAAGGAATTATAATTATATTAGGAAAAAAGTAAAGACAATGTGTTTTATAATTGTGAATGAAAGAATATTTAATGACGTACGGAAAATGAAAAGAGAAAGAAGTCGGAATAACATAAAAGAAAAGATAATGATATCATTTTAATATGCGAGTAATGTCAAATTCAATCCTAAAAATGAAAAATGCATTATGTATATGTACATGACTTTTTTTTAAACTTCTTTCACCAATTGGTCACAAACATATTTAAACCATATAACCATAATTCGGTTTTGAAAAATATATAAAAAAAATATTTGGTGACCATTGGTGTCTAGTGATATTCTTAAACATATGAAATTTTGTGTATATATCAATGTACCATATGACTGAACTATGTTGATATATTTCATATATTTATAGCAAGTATTTTCTAACAATCTGCAACATATCTACATTGGTTCACATATTTATAGTAGTTCGTACAAATAAAATATTAAATTCTTCGTGTTATTGAATGCGGAAGAAGATTATTCTTTACTTTTCATTTTTCAATTTTAAAAGAAAATCACATGTCAAATTATGTAAAAGTTTATAATTGTGTACCAACTAAATTTATGCTTTTCAGATTTTTTTAATTATTTGTAAGAAATTATAAACAATTATGAAAAATATTATAAACTAAAAATAATTTATTTGTAGATGTTAATGATTTTCTTATCAATACTAACAAATAGAATATAAAATTTTAATCATGATAGCTATTCTATTGGTTACAAAATTGTTGTGATTAAATGCATGAAAGATATTTTATTCTATTGGTTAAAAATTTGAAATAATTACAGTTTGAACTTGTAGGTTGCATGATTAAATCTTAGTTATGGTGATTGGTATACATGTTTTGTTGTGGTTAATAGCATCAAATATACTTTATCCTAGTGGTTGAACATTTGAAATGATGATAGTTTGACCTCGTAGGTCACATGTTCAAATCTTGGTCATGATGATTGATATACATGTTTATTTAGTTTTATTTTAACGTAACTAATAACTTAAAATATTAAAAATGACAAAATGACATGGAAAATTGTGGAGATTTCGTTGTCCTACGTGGCAAAAACTTGCTCCACAACAGCCATAATATAAGTTAAGATATCATATCGTACGTGTTGTTATTAAAGTATATCTAATAAGTATGAACACATCCATATATTGTATGTCTGGTCTATGCTAACTTTTATTATTAATTGATATGCATTTAGTATTTGGTAGAGGTGGTAAATGCATTGGATTCACAAAGCAAATGGATTGGTGGAGTGGATTATGCATGGAATCTAAATATTTGACCAGTATGTAAGTTTTGAAAATTTTAGGTACTAAAATTTCATTATAAAGAATTTTAGGTACCAAAACTTAATTTTCTAATAATAGTTTTTCATTACACTATAATTTGCGGTACTAAAATTAATTTTGGAATCTAAACATTTGACCAGTATGTAAGTTTCGAAAAATATAACATGTATGGGTAGTAAACTGTAATTTGCCACCAATCCATTAATTCACCTATCCAATTAAATTTGAATTTAAATGGATTGAATTAATTGGATATTTACTTGAATTTTATTGGATTGGATTGGTGGGATGAATAGGAAATTGCATTGGGAGTTAATCACCTTGGAATACAAGAGTCCCCTTGCATAAATTTTTATGTATGGCAGCCGGCAGGCATTGTAATGCGTTCAAACACAATATTTCTCAATTAAATTCTTTAGTATTAATTTTTTTTATAAGGATGACAATTATATTAATGGAGAAAAAACAAAAAAGTTCAAGTGTTCACAAAAAATGAACCAAACGAGACATCACAGGGCAACATGAACAAAAAGGAAAGAAAAGAGATGTATACAGGGGTGGCCTGTTCCACCAAGCTGGTGTCTTGTTCTCTTAGTATTAATTTGTTGGAAGATGTATACAACTCCCTAATAATAGGTGCACTATGGCTTTTAAAGGGCCAACACCAGCTCTTTCTCCTAAGAACACAAGCAACCTTGGAAGCGTAGTGGTTAAGAAGGTTGTCTACTATCAACTTATAATTAGCTTCTTTGAAATTGCTTGTTTCGAGTTGATTACCCTTTCTGTGTAAGTTAATTTCTTTGAAAATTTATCATGTTATCATTTATAAATAGTCATGTCAACTATATTTTACGACTGGATTTATTTTAAAATTTGAAATCAACAGTAATTTTGTTTTGAATTATCAAATTGGTAATTATATATGAACAAAATTGGTCCCTTCTAATCGAGAATTCTGACTCCGTTCCTGCACACCCGTTGGATGGTTGGACGACTTTGTACATAAATGGAGCATCATGTGGAAATCCCAACCCAACGGGTGCAGGAGGTCTGATAGACAATTCCACAGGATAGTGGAATGCTGGTTTTGTGGCAAATCTTAATTCAGCGTCAGCTGCCCTTGCGGAAATTTGGGCCATGTTTTATGGTCTTGAGCTTGCTTGGAAGGAGGGCCATTGTGCCATTATAGTGCAGTCGGACTCTCAATTAGCGATTCAGCTCGTCGATGATAGACAAGATCCAGTTAACCCTTATGCAACCTTGTTGGCAGCGATTCGTCGACAGGTAAGCCGAGATTGGCTGGTCCGCATCACTCATACGTACAGAGAAGGGAATAGAGCCACAGACTCGAAGCACAGTCTCGTCTATCCTTTTTCGGTATGTATGAGCTTGCGAACCCGTCAACAGGTTTAACCTTGACTCTGCGTGATGATATGATGGCCGTGGCAGACAAAACTCTTTAGATACATATGTTTTAGTACGATAGTTCAAGTTTAATACCCCATACTTTCAACGATGTTAGCTCACTAAAGATCCCGATCAACTCAAAATTCATTAGATACACAAGCGTTAGTGTTACTAAATTTTTAAGGACCCCAGTGGACTCGTGTCTAGCGACACCACTTTATGATGGGTATTAGTTTCGAGCGAAGGGTTGTCTCCAGCTCTTTTTCCCCATCTTCCTAATCCCCCCTTTGTAATCTTCTTGGCTTCCGCCTCCTGTTTCACGCAAAAAAAAAAATTCTCTAATAATGCTGTGATTAAGATTTCAAACCATAAAACCTCTTCATCAAAGAATTTAGGGGTCGTTTGGAGAATATGAGTTTAAATCTATCGATTGTTAACAATCTAAAGATTCTAACTCTTCGGATTGTTGAAAACAGATTTTAAAATGTTTATTGTTTGGTAACTGTGATTGTTAACATTCAATAAAAATAAAAATTTAATATTATATTAAATAACATGTTTATCCTTAATAAAAAAATTAGAGTGGTTCAAGAAATATTAAAAACTTTATTGATAAATATATTTCATATGATAAATAAATAAAAAGAAGAGAAAAACTAGGAGAAAAAAAATCTCACGAATCAAGATATAGAATCTCTCTAATTATGAGAGATTTGATATCTGCAGATTTTAGAGATTTGAAATCTCTAAAGCTAGAATCCATGATACAAAAAGCAACAAAAAAACATAACTTTCTATAAAATCTACGGATTCAGTAAATCCACGTCCTGAATCCTGTTCTCCAAACGACCCCTTAATGTCATGATAAATCATCCAAATAACTCGAATTATTAGCGAGATATAAATATTCATTCTTTAGGAGTACTTGTCCCACAGCCACCTGCACGTTATATCACACCATGCACAACAAATACGGATAAGACCAGTTCAGAGTCCTAAAGATAACAATGGCAGATTTTCTTTTGGGCAAAGATAGTAGCAAGCGGATTCCTGTCCAGTTGGCTGATTCTTGATATCCTTAGGGACTCGAAATAATTCTTGACGAACTTACAAGAAGAAGATAAATATATCCGAAGAAGACAGTCGACCGGCCAGAATGAGTTTGTTAGGAGATCCGGCCGGCGCAAATGGGACCACAGTCGGATTATATTCCGGTCGAGGTGGCGCTCTAAGATTCTGGTTCAGTTTCATGCAAGGAATTGTTTTCTATATATATGTGAATACTGAGTACAAAAATACATTCGTAATTAATAGCAGGAACTTCGTAAAAGGGGAGGACTTTGATTCTTTTCGGACCTTGACTTTAAGGGCCCAATATGGTATATGCCTTTGGTCTAGAAAGGCGTGTATTGAGCTCTCTTTGCATTTCAGTTTTTATTTCCTTCCGCTGGCTCATAGTTCTAAATCTTGTACACTAGCAAATTCACATAGTATAAGAGCTAGCATCAATGCTCTAGGGTTTTACCTTCAGTTATCTCCATGAAGGCTAGAACAGTTTGCTTTGAGCGATACTTGCAACACAATGGTTTTATGTTGAAGATATGTGTTTACTCATACGTCATAACAATGCTAAGTCACTATGGATGAATTCAAGGGAAAATTTGGTGCTAACACATACCCAAGCTCTCATGTATCCATTAATCTCCAAGCTTAATATGTCTCCTAGTTCATACCACCCTTTCCTAATCTTTCATGATAGGAGTGACTATTTGGTTCGGGCTTTTTGGTTTTATCCGAAACCGGACTGTATAACTCGGACCGGGACCGGATAGCAAACAATCCAAACCCATCTTCGGGTTTAGATTTGAGGTAAAAAAACCAAATGGGACCGGACCGAAAGCTTGATAAAGACCGGATAAGAGAGCCCAACACCCAAAATTTAACCAACTCCTCACCCTTTCGGGCCTCAGGCACTCAAATCCCCACAAGTTCAATCTAAAATCAAAACCGAATTGAGACCGGACCGGTTCAAGACCAGACCAGTTCAAGACTAGACAAGATCAAGACCAGACTGTATCCAATCCAATATTTGGTCCTTATATTCCCGAAAAGACCGAATCGAGACCTGATAAATTTGGGCCAATTTAATTGGACCGGACAGTATAGCCACCTCTAATCCATGTATACACTATCCACTTTTCAGTATGATAGATTGATTGCTCTTAGCCTTTAGATTCTAGATATGCTTCATAACATACACATGTTGTTTAACCTTGTTTAGTGATTCTAGTGGCTATGGGGATTCATTGGCTAAGTGATAGCTCCCAACCTGTAATTAGTCGTTTAAACTTAGTGTATTTGTTAGTAGTTATTGGAATGCAAACCCTGTTTTGATAGATAACAAACTGAAGTGGAGTAATAGTACATTTAAAGATCTATGGATTCAATATTTTATTACTTACTTCTACTATAACGTACTCGATCAATGGTTACGCTTGGCCTTCGAGTGAGAGTGTAGTTTAGAGCAAGTCAAGTTTTTGGCGCCATTTCTGAGGACTTATTAGCTAGGAAAGGGTTAGATTTGTTAATTTAGATGTTTTTGCTTTTTTTCTTCCCACCTTTGTGTTTGAAGGTATTTTTGTTTGTGTAGGTTGAATCATGGATCTCATTGATTTCTCCAATCATGGATCTCAATTATGGAGCAATCAAGAAGGTGGAAGTCAAGTATACGGGGTCAATGACCAACCTCCCTTTTATGAAGAACCACAATACCCTTGGGACAAGAAGCTTCCTCATACCAAGAAGACTTCCCTCCACAACCGGAGCTCAAGAGCCCATTGGAGCTTGCCATGGAATAATTTGAAAAGACTTGCTCCAATGTGGTCCTTCCACCCACCACCTCTCTAGACCTACGTACCTTTTCTCTATGGGCATCGTAGGGACGATCCTCCCCAACTTGGAGAGACTCGGAGAGGTTGTTGAGCAAGCATGTGCACTACTTGCTCATCATGATCGACTCTTAGCATGTGCAGCGAAATTCTCGTAACTTCTAGTCAACGACAATTAATCCGATTCAAATCATACCGACAATATGATATTCACAACTATATCGACATACCTATCTACATGTACGTAGTAGATCGTGAAATAGGGAAGGGTCGAGTACCTAGCTAGTAAATTTGCCATCATAAAATTATTTCCTCTCATTTTATGCATTTTCACCCATTTCTATAAGTACCTTTTATGAACTCTAGCCCTACAAAGGCTAAAAGAAGCTTCTAAATACCTCTCATGGTCATATATATACATGCACGTACATGACTAGAGTAGATGGATGATATATATTTTTAGTTGCTTACATATTACACGCGGCAAAAACCAATAGGAGGTACGTATGTGTAGTACGAGTAGTATTATGTTATACTACGAGTACTATTATGTAATCGGTCAGAGTTATATTCCTAATCAGAGTCGTATTAGTGTTAGGGTTATTATAGAAGTCAGTCTTTGTACTCTATATAAACCCCATGTGGTGTTAGTAGTAATACACAACAGTTTCCACCATATTCTAACATAGACAAGGACTTCGGCTCCCCCCAAGGATAAACTTCAACTCTGGCATCCGGGTATGAACAAAGGCGTACATCCTTTATTTATGCCGTACAAGGTAGGAGGACCTATTGTAGAGGGAGAAGGTTGTGAAGGTGGCCTCGTTATCCACACCCCCGGTCGGATGAATGGAGGGAAGTTGTCTTGATCGATCCAACAAGGCCAAGTTCGGAACTGGGAGCAGCTCACACTATGGTAGAGGAGGTGCCAATTGCCAGTCCTCTACCACCGGTTATAAGACCCAGATCTCGTCAACTTAGCCGCCCGGCGCTGCTATTAGCATAACCTTTATAACTGGTGGTTAGACCGGGTGAATTTGGTAAGATAGCGATTTATCTATAGATGTTCCAGAAGATTTTTTTTTAGGGGATCCCTCTCTTTCTGCTTCCTTGTCCTACTTAACCGCTAAAGGATAGTCTTTTTCCCTTCCTTGATCAATAAATTGCAAGCTCTTGCTTCTAATATGGTGGAAACTGTTGTGTATTATTACTAACACCACATGGGGTTTATATAGAGTACAAAGACTGACTTCTATAATAACCCTAACACTAATACGATTCTGATTAGGAATATAACTCTGACCAATTACATAACAGTACTCGTAGTATAACATAATACTACTCGTACTACACATACTCTAATATAATACGTAGGGACTCGTTTGTTAAAACTTAAAACAAACATAGTACACACATTACAAGTACCATTAAAGAAAAACAGAAACCAAACGCGCCATATGTATCATTATCATTACCATTAATTTTTGACGGAGTAGCCGAGCCTCAAAGCATATCTAACGAGATGATCGAGTTCGTTAACGACGTCCACTTTCCCGTCGCCGTCGGCATCCGCGAGGCCGAGGCCGCGGCGGGCCCTGTAACCTGGGATGATGGCGCCCAGGCTGTTGAATGCTCTCTTGAGCTCTTCCTTGCAAAGCTGCTTGTCTTTGTTGACGTCGAACTGCATGAAGAACTGACGGAGCTCGGCTTCCGTTGCAGGAGGCAAGGGAAGATTTTTGCCAGTGATATGGAAGTTTATGGCGACGTTATCCAATAAGTGGATGTGAACAGCCATAGGGGAATGAAGGATATATTTGTAGCTTGTGGTGTGGGGGGAATAGCCGTGTGCAAAAGGTATTTATAGGTGGGGAAAAGTGATTTTGTAAGAAAGAGCATAGTTAATATTTTTCTATTTGTTTGATTCAAGTCTATCGTGTAGTTTTAAGAAGAAGAAAAATCGAACTCATTAATTTTTTTATAGCTTCACCTCAAATGATAGAAGGGGATAAGACCACGGGTTGTGCCCATGCCTCTATTTTATTGTGGTATCAAGAAAAGAAAAGATGATTCAAGTTTATCGTCCAATACTTACTATAATAATAAAATATGAGAGGGTTAAGAACAAAACTATAATCTCCATTTATTTATTAGATTTGGTATGAATGATCCACAATTTATATATAGGAACAAGGAGGGTGGATTGATAAATTTTGCAAGTTATTATTTTCTTTGACTCACACGAAATTGAGTAATCACGGTGGCTACTAAAATCTACATCCTTCATTATCTCTATTTCACCCGAATTTTGATTTGAAGGTGAGGATTAGATTAAGGGTAATTTTGAGAATAAAAAAAATATCACACCTGATTTTTATCCTTTAAAAAATTAATTTATATGTATTATATACCTAAACCCTACTCCATCCTCATTCTCTATCGGTGATTCCCTTCCTCCGCTGGCGGCCACCCTCCCAAAGCCAGCCACCCTCAGCCAACCTCCTACTGCCGGCGGCCACCCACCACTCCGGCTACCCTCGCCAACCGTTGCGGGCACCCTCTCTCTCTCTCTCTCTCTCTCTCTCTCTCTCTCTGCCCTCTCTCTTTGGGAGATGATTGTGGCCGAAAAAGGTGGAATGAATAAAAAATCTAGATCTGATTTTCCCCCGCATTGGTAGTGATTTTTTCGCAGTGGTAATGTTTTTTCGCATTGGTATTGCTTTTTTACGCATTGGTAGTGATTTTTTCGTAGTGTTTGTGTTTTTCGCATTGGTATTATTTTTTCCGCATTGGTAGTGATTATCATATAAGCATATTATTTTTTTGTGAAATGGTAGTGTTATTTTTCTGTAGTGGTAGTATTTTCGCATTGGTTTTTTTTTTTTTTTTTTGCATTGGTATTGATTATCATGTAATGGTATTTATTTGCATGTAGTAATATTGATTAAATCTGCAATAGTATTGGTATTTTGTGAAATATAATTTGTTAAAAAAGGTAATTAATAAATTTTGTGTTATACCCAATTTGCCCTTAGTAACCACGGTGATTGCTATTTCACAGTAATCACCGTAACCTGTCCCATCAAGAAAAGAAAAGATGATTCAAGTTTATTGTCCAATACTTACTACAATAATAAAATATGAGAGTGTTAAGTACAAAACTATAATCTCCATTTATTTATTAGATTTGGTATGAATGATCCACAATTTATATAGGAACAAGGAGGGTGGATTGATAAATTTTGCAAGTTCTTATTTTCTTTGACTCACACGAAATTCAGAAAAAAAGGATACTTTTAAACAATCACACCTTACTTTTTATAATTCAATTTTTTTTAATTGGGTTAGAAAAAATGTATTAACTATGATATATATTTCGTACCGAGCAAAAACCAAAAAACCCTTCAAAATAATTACATTGGCTGTAACCAAATCAGTGTCATATATCACCTCTTCCTCTTTGTAGGAGTTCATTACACACATCATGATTTTACCATGGTAATAATATCATGATATACAATAGTATATTTACATATCTTTTTCGCTTTAACTTAAAATCTAGAAAATTTTATATGAGAAAGAACTCATTAAGTATGATCTATATAATGATATCTATTTTTTTATATTTTGAATAAGAAAGTAAGAATAGTTAAGAAATATTTTTCTATTCTTCTTTTCAAGTCTTCCGGAGTTCGATTATGACAAACGGTTTAATAAGGGGTCGTTTGGAAGTTGCGATAGTTTTGTTGAGATTGTCATTATGCATGTATTGTTTACAATGCATCGTTTTTTTGTTTTTTTAACAGAAACAATACATGGATTGTTTCTGTGCTGTGACAGAAACTATCACTCATTTTGAGTGATTGTTATATCTCAACTTTTAGTTGTGATTGTTGAGATAGTTGAGTTGAGATTGTTTTGTCTCAGCTTTTAGCTGATGCGACATACACAATCACACATACCAAACATTGTATTCTACAATGCATCAAATTCGACAATACATGTATAATATTATACATGCATTCTCAACAATACATCTATTTAACAATCGCAACTTCCAAACGACCCCTAAGAGTATTTTTATAAAAGTAGTGTCCGGTCTAACCAGTTATTACATATGATTATCCCACCCTCGCCTAGGGATGGCAATTTGAACCCACCCCGCCGGGTAATACCCGACCTGACCCGCAATGGGGCGGGTATTACCCGACCCGCATTAGCATGGGGCGAGGCATGGGTATCAACTTCCGCCCCGCCCTGCCCCGACCCGCCCCATTTTTAGCCCGTTCTAGGTCAATTTTTTACCCCATCCATTCATATATCTCCTATTTTGGTTTTTATTCAACTAGTTAGACTTGATCTTTCAACTAAATAGACTCAATTACTTATTATATTATCACTATTATTCATTCATCAAGTCTTTTCCCCTTCGTTTTATCATAAAAAGTAAAATTGTGTGTGTATTTTTCTCAAATAGCATGTAAGAGTGGGTCGACCCGCCCTGCCCTGTACCCGCGCGGGTATTACCCGCCCCGACTCGTACTAGCATGAGGTGGGGCATGGGTATTGAGGTACCCGCCCCGACCCATTGCCATCACTACCCTCGCCTGTACTCAAAGTAAACAAAAAAAAATATTATCCCTCGAACACACTTAAAACCATCAACTACGCATTCGTACATGGGCATAAACCCTCATCCTATTGTATGCATGGAGTCATAATCCCAAAATTGAAGCAACCGAACTACACAATTATATCAATTATTATCTTTTGAGTTAATAGCATTTTGTACCCTTTTAATATTAAAACATAACAAGTTTACCCTTTTATCTAATTCTCTGTTAATTTGCAATATTAAAGTGATACAAAATGCTATTGACATTTTTTTTAGTTCAAAATCAACGAGCAATGCTGTAGTTATTTTGCTAGAAACACGATATATAGAGACACAATGAGCTCTCTAGAAACAAAAATCGTGTGCCCCGCATCAATCTAACAACAACAATGATTTAAGGTGAGATCGTGAGGATTATATAAAAGAGGGAAGGGGAGGCTATGTGGCAATGGGTGAGTTCCACGGGTCATTTCATATTGACTATTGAGGGATTTCCTTGGGTTGAAGACTAGCTGGCCGGCCCAAGGATTAGTGCATTCAATGCTCTACTTTAGTTAAACTGAAAGAAAATATGGGCCCATGGAGAATGGGCTATACCCAGGCCCGGATCTGGAGATACTACTAGGTTGAAAAGGAAGGGGGGAAAAGCACATTCTAATCCTCATCACCAGCCTGTCTGGTTAAAACTTAAACTCCATAGAAACGTCAGAAGGCTACTTTACTTGGTTCATCACATTCACATGGATGGGTGCGGATAGAATAACAACACAATAAGGGGTTAATTGCAAGGTTGGTCACTGTAATTACTAAAAACGTTCATGTTTGGTCACTCGAAATATTTAATTCCGTTCACAGTCACTAGAATTAATCAAACAGTCCAAATTTGGTCACTCTCCGTTAGTCTCCGTCAGTCTCCATTAACTAAGCCCGTTATTTGCTGACGTGGCTAACAGAAGTGCCTAATCAGCTAATTTTAATCCAACAAAAATAATACCCAACCCGCCACATCATCAAAATCGACCCAACCCCACCCATGACCCAACCCTTTCTATATTCTTCTCTATTTGACCCGACCGACCGACCCGAACCTTCTTCCTCCTTCCTCGTTCATCTCATCTTCCCCATCTTGTCTCCAAATCCAGAACGGCCACCTCTGATCAAAATCAAAAACATGTTTTGGGTTATAAGAAGATCATATTTTCATCATACTTTACCAAATCAAGTTTCCCCTCCATTTCAAAAGATCCATCCCAAAACAGAAGCCAAGAATGGGGAAGGGAAGTAGTATATGAGACTTGTTGTCTTATAATTGGTTTGCTTTCAGGTTCTTGTGGGCAGTCTCTTGACGAGGGATTTTGCTGGGAAATATGAAGCAGAGGTTAAGGGGTTTCGTAATGGTGGAGGATTTGGCGGCGGATTTGGTGTTGGATCCGGCTGAGGGTTTGGCGATGGTGGCGGATAAGGAGGAGGAGGTGGAGCAGATCTGAGAAAGGATGAGAATAAGACTCCTTGCCACTTCCCAACGATGGAGAAGCACAAGTCGGCGGTAAATGCGATGGTGCTGAGCGCCGATGGTTTGGTGTTGAACTGTGGCACATGTGACCGGTCTTTCTGGAGTAGGAGAAGGATTGGTTCGTCGGCGGATAATACGGCAAGGATCTGGCGGAGGGGAATCTGTAAGGAGTTGTTTTAATAGTTTTGTGGCATTTCTGGAACGCCATCAGAAACCGATGAAGTGGATTTGAGGAAGAGGAACGGATTGGTTGCAGATCTGACAGTCAATCTGGCTCGGGCGAGGAAGAGGAACGGGCTGGTGGTGATGGATTTGAGGATGGCGCCAATAGTGGAGGGTTAGGGAACGGACTAGTGGTTGTGGTGTTGGCGTGTTGTTGTTGCCGGAGTCCGGAGAGGTGGTAGCGACGATGGTGCGGAGAGGGTGTTGGTGGTGGGTGGTGGATTTGATTTGGTTTGGGAGAAATTCCTGGAAGGTTGAAGAAGAGGGTCGGGTAAAATGTGGTTAGGTTGAGTGATTGATGACATGGCAAGTTTTCTTATGTGGGGTTGAGTTTATTTATTTATTAAATTTGAGTGAATCATCACTTCTGTTAGCCATGTCAGCAAAATACTAACGGTGTTAACGGAAATTGACGGAGACAAAATGAGAGTGACCAAATTTGGACTGTTTGATTAATTCTAGTGACTATGAACGGAATTAAATATTTCGAGTGACCAAACATGAACGTTTTTAGTAATCATAGTGACCAACCTTGCAATTAACCCACACAATAAGTGTTGTTATAGTAATCACAGGGGTAAAAAGGGAAATTAACAAAATAAAATTAAAAAATTAATTTTCTAATCCGTAAATCTCAATCCCCTCTCATCCCTGTGGATCTCCTCTCATCCCACGCCATTCTTCTTTCTTCCGACGCCGGGTCGCCAGTCCTCCTGATGTTTTTTTCTCCTTCCGGCGCCGCCGGCGATTCAAACGAGTCGCAGCCACTCCTTCACACTCCTGTCGCCGCCGATAACCTCTGTCGTTGTAGATCTGGTGATGGCGGCGCCTCGCAGGTCAGCGACTGCAAATCTCCACAATAACCGTAGCGGTGGCGCCGCAAAATCGGGTTCCTGACAGATCTCGTCTCTCCGTCGTTTACATCATCCTCCGTCGGAATCGCAACAACAATTTTCGTCTCGTTCCCGCCGCCGCCCACTTTCTGGTGGTGATTGTACGACGGCGCCTCCTGCAGGTTTTCTGCATCATTAAAGGTTGTCTCTAAACTCGGAGCATTTTTAAGGCTTTGCTTCATTAGCATTGTCTTTGTTCTGTATTCCGTTCCTGATTCTAGAATCGTATGAACAACAGATGTATCCACAAGGACGAATGTCTCACCACTTCCGATAGCTGCAGAAGGTGATTACTTGGCTGTGAAAGCGGCTAAGGTAAATGATCTTTCCATTCCTTGCGATGAAGTTTTCGGTGTCTGGCATGGATTCGTCTTTAATAGGTTGCTTAGCTTTTCCCGTGATTAAGCTACAACACAATAATCAAGTCTCATTCGAGTTGCAATGGCTTTTCTATTTACCCTGATTAAACATTGTGGAACCTATGTTGAGTGGATCCTGGTATAAGTATTGCCATTTTGTATGTGGTTGCATTTTCAGTATGAAGTGAGAAGTGTCTCCTTGCACTTTGGTAGAAGAATCACTACTTAAACTAGCCATTTGCTCGTTATGTTTAAGGCCACGCCTTTGATGTCTTGATAGTGAACATAAAAGGTTTTAACATTCTTGAACGTTCAGGGGCGCTTCAAATATCAACCCAACCAAGTGAAAGCATTCAGAATGCTAGCTGGAGGCACTGGCATTACTCCAATGTTCCAAGTATGCATTTCAAGATTCCTTCTGATTCTCTAATCATTTGGATTGTTTGAAGGCCTCAACTCTTATTGCTCAATGTTTTGTCTAATTCAACATTTTCTTTTTTTTTTTTTGCGACGGCGGGGCAGAGTGACGGGCGAGCTGCGTATAGTGGGGGAGTTGGGTCGGGATTCTAGATTATGTTATAGAATAGAGAATACAAAGTGGCGAGGGGATTAGGGATTTGTTTGTATGGGGAAATTGGGACAGAATTGAGGATCCAAGAGATTGTAGTACGCATAGGCTCAAAATCGACTCTTTGTTTTATATCCCTACAATGGCATCTAATCTGGCCGAATGAGGAGGGTGCGGTGATATGTAATTTTTTGGTTGATATAAATAGAAGTTTTGTATATACTTGTGAAGGGGGTTTAATCTATTTTAGTATATTATTGTGTTTATTATATGCATTTAGGAGTTATTGGTATGCAAATCATTAGTCTTTAATAAACACATCAAAAACCTCCTAGTGCAGACCACAAATTCCCTAAAACAAACCACAAACTTTACAAAGCAAACCACAACATTTGCGAAAACACACCAGAAATCTCCTAAAGCAAACCACAAATACGGTAAAGCAAACCACAAATACGGTAAAGCAAACCACAAGTCTTTCATAGGTACACCAGAAACATCCTAATGCAGACCACACACGTGATAAAAAAAACCACAAAAAAGCAAACCAAAAACCTCTTAATGGAGACCACAAATCCTCTAAAACAAACCACAAACCCCACAAAGCAAATCACAACATTTGCGAAAGCACACCAGAAACCTTCTAATGCAAACCACAAACACAGTAAATCAAACCACAAAAAAGCAAACCAAAAACGTCCTAATGCAGACCACAAATATATTAAAACAAACCAGAAACCTCGCAAAGCAAACCACAAATATATTAAAACAAACCAGAAACCTCGCAAAGCAAACCATAAAAGTTTCGAAAGCACACCAGAAACCTCTGAATGCATACCACAAATCTCCTAAAATAAACCAGAAACCTCACAATGCAAACCACAAAATTTTCGAAAGCAAACCAGAAACCTCCTAATGCAAACCACAAACACTAGAAATCAAACCACAAAAAAACAAATCATAAACGTCCTAATGCAGACCACAAATATATTAAAACAAACCAGAAACCCATCAATGCAAACCACAAATTTTTTGAAAGCAAACCAGAAACTTCTCAATGCAAACCACAAACACGATAAAGCAAACCAGAAACTTCTTAATGCAAACCACAAACACGATAAAGCAAACCACAAAAGACATACAAAAATATGAGAAACCAAACCATAAATCTCACAATGCAGACCATAACAACCGGTGGTCGTTGACCATTGACCGGTGGTCGTTGACCGTTGACCGGTCAACGAAGACCGTTGACTGAACTCCGGTGACCGTCAGTTAGCAGATTCCGACGCCGATAGGCATATTCCGGCCCCGATAACTAGATTCCGATTCCGGTAAGCATATTCCGACCGCGGTGAGCATATTCCGGCGACGGTGGCATATTCCGATGACAAAATAGCATATTCCGGCGACAAAAAAGCATATTCCGGTGACCGGCGACCAGATTCCGGCGACCAAAATTTTGGGCCGAAAATAAAAAATATTTTTATTTTTATTTTTTATTTTTTTTATTTTTTTTATTTTTAAAATATATTTTTCATAATGACAATTATACCCCTGCTTTGATTTTACACTAGGTCAACTCATTTAATAAAAAGTCATCACAATCCTAGCTTCCTATTGGTTGGAGACTAGTGTTGTTACAATAACAACAAAAGGAGTGTTGTTATAGTATCTAGTCCCCACATGGATACCAAGAGAAGAGAGCAGCAAGATATGATGATGGATAGTTGTATAACATATATAATTGCCAATCAAGCTGTCTTTGATTGAAGCAATCTTCCTGCGTAGCCAGGCTAAAAAAGACTGGATCGCTTAATCTTCCACGTCACCAAACTCTGAAGACTAGGCAAAAGTACAGGTTCCATGTCAATCAACCACCAGGCTAAAAAAAAACAGACTCTGCTTATGTAAACTAGCATGTCGCGAACTCTAAGACTAGCCGAAAGCAATCGGTACAGGTTCCAACAAGTTAGCCGTCGAGAGTTAGCATTGTAAACACTGATGGAGTCCAACATGAATAGCGGACGACCAATACTTTACATTGTAAACACTGATCCAACTAACAGATCAATTACCTCCATTTTCCTCGCAACATCTCCTGGGCTCCCCGCCTGCTAAGATAAAAGTACATCACACAGTCAAATCTCAACACAGGAGTTTCAAAGTAAGCACCAAAACAAATAGGAGATCATCAAAATGTCTCATCCAACTGAACTGGTAAAAAAAACTATCACAAAACACGTATGCTCAATAGATCATGTATCCTACAAGTTATTGCAATTATTATCCCTGGCTACACAGCCATTCAAGAGTTCAGTTGGCATCTCCTAAGATGGATTTTTCACTTTATTCTTTGCACTAATTATCTCAAAGCTGGTATTGAGTCATATACTCCCCAATCACAACACACAGACACAAGGTGACTCAAATACAGCAACTAAAACCTAACACATGGACATAACCATTAGTCGGTGCTTAACTGAAGACTGATCAAGAACAAAAAGACGAGCATGCATGCATCAGTAAACAACGATCATAAAGGACTGAAAATGTCTAATCTTCAGAGTGAAGCTCTTCCAAGGGATTCGATTCATAGCATTATATTATGAGGTAGGCCTCTTGATGCCCTCAAAACCTTTGCAAGTTCCTTGTCCATGTCTTCCTACATTAGACGAGGCACAAATTACTGAATCTTTCAACTAATAGCTTAAACCTTGTTAGAGTATGCCTAGTGAGCAAACGACTCATTCAAGGACAACAAAAGATGTTTGACATCATATCAGTCGGCTGCAACTAAAGAGGAAAAGCTAACTAATGATGCTTGGAACTGATGAGGGAAAGCTAAATAATAGTGATGCAAGCAACATACCTGGAAAAACATAACTCCGTCAAACCCATTCCTTATGTCAGAAGCTTTCAGCTGGTAAACATAAGATTGATCTTCATCATTAGTGACTCAGATGACTCAGAGGCATAAGTTAACTTCTTAAATGTTATCTATAATTTCCACAACTTACAAAGCAAGGAATATGTTTCTTAACCACTAATAGGATAAAAAGTACAAGGGCATATTGCTTCTCAACTCAAAATATACTCGAGCAGAAACAAACTTAATATGAGCCTTCTATTCCTCAGTAGTCGCAACATCAGCATGATGGCATGATAGACTTAGGGAATATGAGAGCATGGTAAAAGAACACTCAATTCACAATGATCAAATGAGGCAATTGCATGGACAACTAAGCGCAGAATCATGGACATAGAGAAAGCTTATTCGACTTTGTTGATGCATACTTTCGCCGAAGGAATACTTCCACCACAACTGCAAAATTAACCAAAACAAACCTCTTCTTTATTTGCACAGGATCGGGCAAAAATCTGAATGCAATGCCTTCGACCTTCAGCATGGATACCTTCAAAATGTACAATCAGAAGCTTAAACGGCCGATTTCCATGGCAATTCCAAGTTCATAATTTCAAGTCCCGAAATATGCAGCAAATATGGCTATGTACCTGTTCAAAAGTAATAGGCACCAGTTTCGCCGCACTTCGCTGTTCCTTTCGCCACAGTTGCACCTTCACACAGTAATAAGCACACGGTATAATTAAGCCACCATAAACACGAAAACCACACGATACTAAGCACAATACAATACTGAATACTAACAAACGATACTGTACACTGATTCAACTAACAAAACCATTACCTCCATTTTCCTCAGCACATCTTCTAGGCTTCCCACCTGCTGAGATAAAAGAACATTACATGTAGTGGGGTACCCCTCACAGTCAAATCTCAACACAGAAGGAGTTTCATCAAAATGTCATATCCAACTGAACGGGTAAAAAAACTATCACAAAACCCGTATCCTCAATAGAGAGCACTGAATCCTACATGTTATTGCTATTATTATCCCTGGCCAGCCAGTCATTCAAGAGTTCAATTTAGTTGGCATTACCTAACATGGATTTTTCACCTTATTCTTTGCACTAAATATCTCAAAGCTGGTAGAGCCATATATTCCTCAATCATAACACACAGACTCGAATACAGCAACGAAAACCTAAGACATGGACATAACCATTAGTTGGCGCTTAACTCAAGACCGATCAAGAACAAAAGGACGATCATGCATGTATCAGTAAGCAACGATCACAAAGCACTGGAAATGTCTAATCTTTAGTCAAACTCTTCCAAGGGATTCCATTCATACCATTATATTGCGAAGCACACCTCTTGATGCCCTGGAAACCTTCGCCAGTTCCTTGTCTATTTCTTCCTACATTGCACGAGGCACAAGTTATTGGATCTGTCAACTAAGCTTGAAACTTGCTAGAGTATGCCTAGTGAGCAAACAGCTTATTAAAGGATATCAGAGGTTGGAATACCTTTTGGAAATATATAGGGCAGAACCGCATGTTTTTGTTCTTCACTACCAAAAGGTCTGACTGTATAAGAGGGATCATGAAACAGCATTAATCAGGTATAGTTCAGGTCACAGTAAAGCTCATGGAAGAGACAGACTATGAAGTACTACGTTCCCCGTCTCTTTGCTTGTGCAGGAAAAAAAAACAGATCGTCATTCAGTAAATAACGTGGTTTTATGCCCAACTATAGTGTTTTTGACATGCATGAAATTATTGTGAAGACACTTGGTCAATATGTTCCGCATACTGTGCATCACTAGAAAACATGGTCTTCATTCAGTACACAGATTCTTCAAGGATTATAGTGAACCACTACATCAAAAGCAGTGTAAGGAATGAAGCTGACATTGATGTTCATGTTTGTACAAGTTGACAGAGTGATTTGAGCATTGGTGTTTTCCACGGAAAAAGTGAAATGCACTAGTTCATATATTTCACACCTGTACTACTTTCACCGAGTTATATCACTTTAGCTTAGAGTTAGCAAAACTCGATTTGCAGCAGAACACAAATGAGGAATATGCTCACGTACTTCATTATTCTGAGAGGTTCCAAACATTGGCAAGAATTCCACTTGACAGGATATACAAAATTTGTTTACCAAGTACACAAAACTTATAATAGTTATATCTAGTGACAACATAAAGTAACTTCTATTCCTCAGTAGTCGCAGCTTCAGCATGATGGCAAGATAGACTTGGGGAATATAAGAGCATGGTAAAAGAACACTCAAATCATAATGATCAAAGGAGGAAATTGTGGACAACTAAGAGCAGAATCATTGACATAGAGAAAGCTTTTTCGATTTCGTTGATGCATACTTTCGCGTAAGGAATACTTCCACCACAACTGCAAGATCTACAAAAACTAACCTCCAATGTGTTCTTTATCTGGAAGGGATCTGGCAAAAATCTGAATGCAATGCCTTCGACTTTCAGCATGTAGACCTACAAAATGTACAATCAGAAGCTTAAACAACCAATTTCCAATACAGTGAAACATTTTCTTCATATTCAAGACTAACAGCATTTCGAAGTTCACAATTTCAAGTCCATAATATGCAGCAAACATGGCTCTATGCCTGTTCAAGAGTAATAGGCACCACTTTTGCCACACTCCGCAATTGCACCTTCACACAGGACAAAATCAAATTAGAATGGCACAAGGTATAATTAAGTCGCCATAAGCACGAAAAGCACACGATACTAAGCACAATACAATACTGCATACTAAACACACGATACTGTAAACTGATTCAACTAACAAAACCATTACCTCCATTTTCCTCAGGACATCTTCTAGGCTTCCCGCCTGCTGAGATAAAAGAACATTATAAGTAGTGGGGTACCCATCACAGTCAAATCTCAACACAGGAGTTTCACCAAAATGTCATATCCAACTGAACGGGTAAAAAAACTATCACAAAACCAGTATCCTGAATAGAGAGCACTGAATCCTACATATTATTGCTATTATTATCCCTAGCTAGCCAGTCATTCAAGAGTTCAATTTAGTTGGCATTTCCTAACATGGATTTTTCACCTCATTCTTTGCACTAAATATGGCAAAGCTGGTAGAGTCATACACACCCCAATCATAACACACAGACTCGAATACAGCAACTAAAACCTAACACATGGGCATAACCATTAGTTGGTGCTTAACTGAAGACCTATAAAGAACAAAAGGACGATAATGCATGTATCAGTAAATAACTATCACAAAGCACTGGAAATGTCTAATCTTTAGATTCAAACTCTTCCAAGGGATTCCATTCATACCGTTATATTGTAAGGCACGCCTCTTGATACCCTGGAAACCTTTGCCAGTTCCTTGTCTATGTCTTCGTACATTACACGAGGCACAAATTATTGGATCTGTCAACTAATAGCCTGAATCTTGCGAGAGTATGCCTAGTGAGCAAACAGCAAAGGATATCAGAGGTTGGAATACCTTTTGGAAATATATAGGGCAGAACCGCCTGTTCTTGTTCTTCACTGCCAAAAGGTCTGACTGAATAAGAGAGATCATGAAACAGCATTAATCAGGTATAATTCAGGTCACAGTAATGCTCATGGAAGAGACAGACTATGAAGTACTAAGTTCCCCCTCTCTTTCCTTGTGCAGAAAAACAAACAGATCACCATTCAGCAAATCAAGTGACTTTATGCCCAACGATAATGTTTTTGACATGCATAAAATTGTTGTGAAGACACTTTGTCAATATGTTCCGCATACTGGGTATCACTAGAAAACATGGTTTTCATTCAGTAGACAGATTCTTCAAGGATTATAGTGAACCACTACATCGAAAGCAGTGTAAGGAATGACGCTGACACTGATTTTCATGTTTGTACAAGTGGACAGAGTGTTTTGAGCACTGGTGTTTTCCACGGCAGAACTGAAATGCAGTAGTTCATATATTTCACAGGAGGGCTACTTTTACCGAGTTATATCACTTTAACTTAGAGTTAGTAAAACTCGATTTGCAGCAGAACACAAATGAGGAATATGCTCACGTACGTCATTATTCTGAGTTTCCAAATATTGGCAAGAATTCCACTTGACAGGATATAAAATATTTGTTGACCAAGCACAAAGAACTTATAACAGTTATATCTAGTGACAACATAAAGTAACTGGAACTAGTTGTCCAAGCGAAGGGTGAGATATTCAGCAGAAGCAAACTTAATATGAGCCTTCTATTCCTCATTAGTCGCAGCTTCAGCATGATGGCGTGATAGAATTGGGGAATAAATAGCATGGTAAAAGAACACTCTAAACACAGTGATCAAATGAAGAAATTGCATGAGCAACTAAGCGCAAAAGTGTTGACATAGGGAAAGTTATTTCGACTTCATTGATGCATATTTTCGCGTAAGGAATACTTCCACCGCAACTGCAAAATCTAAAAAAACAAACCTCCATATCAGTTCTTTATTTGGACGGGATCTGGCAAAAATCTGAATGCAATGCCTTCGACCTTCAGCATGTAGACCTACAATAAGTACAATCAGAAGCTTAAACGGCCGATTTCAAGGCAGTGGATAGTTTTCCTCATATCCAAGATTAACAGCATTTCCAAGTTCATAATTTCAAGTCCAGAAATATGCGGCTAACATGGCTCTGTACCTATTCAAGAGTAATAGGCACAACTTTCGCCGCACTTCGCAGTTCCTTTCGCGACAGTCGCACCTTCAACAGTAATAAGGACAAGGTAATTAAGTCACCATAAGCACGAAAAGCACAAGACACTAAGCACAATACAATACAATACTGAATACTAAGTACACGATACTATACACTCATCCAACTAACAAAACTATTACCTCCATTTTCCTCAGAACATCTTCTAGGCTTCCCACCTGCTGAGATAAAAGAATATTACATTTAGTGGGGTACCCCGTACCCATCACAGTCAAATCTCAGCACAGAAGGAGTTTCAAAGTAACCACCAAAAGAAGAGATTTCGGTTTGAAAACAAATAGGAGATCATCAAATGTCATATCCAACTGAACGGTTAAGAAAACTATCACAAAACATGTATCCTCAATAGAAAGCACTGAATCCTACATGTTATTGCTCTTATTATCCCTGGTTAGCCAGTCATTCAAGAGTTCAATTTAGTTGGCATTTCCGAACAAGGATTTTTCACCTTATTCTTTGCACTAAATATCTCGAAGCTAGTAGAGCCATATACTCCCCAATCATAACACACAGACTCGAATACAGTAACTAAAACCTAACACATGGACATAACCATTAGTTGGTGCTTAAATGAAGACCGATCGAGAACAAAAGGATGATCATATGAATGTATCACTAAACAACGATCACAAAGCACTGGAAATTCTAATCATCAGAGTCAAACTCTTCAAAGGGATTTCATTCATACCATTATATCCTGAGGCACGCCTCTTGATGCCCTGGAAACCTTTGCCAGTTCCTTGTCTATGTCTTCCTACAGTACACACGGAAAAAATTATTGGATCTGTCAACTAATAGCTTGAATCTTGTTAGAGTATGCTTAGTTATCAAACAGCTTATTAAAGGATGTCAGAGGTTGGAATAACTTTCGGAAATATACAGGGCAGAACCGCCTGTTTTAGTTCTTCACTACCAAAAGGCCTGACTGAATAAGAGGGATCATGAAACAGCATAATCAGGTATAATTCAGGTCACAGTAATGCTCATGGAAGAGACAGACTATGAAGTACTAAGTCCCCCCTCTCTTTCCTTGTGCAGGAAAACAAACAGATCATCATACAGTAAATAAATTAGCTTTATGCACAATATAATGTTGTTGACATGCATGAAATTGTTGTGAAGACACTTTGTCAATATGTTCCGCATACTTTGCATCACTAGAAAACATGGTTTTCATTCAGTATACAGATTCTTCAAGGATTATAGAGAACCGCTACATCGAAAGCAGTGTAAGGAATGAAGCTGACACTGATTTTCATGTTTGTACAAGTGGACAGAGTGTTTTGAGCACTGGTGTTTTCCACGGCAAAACTGAAATGCAGTAGTTCATATATTTCACACGAGGACTACTTTCTCCGAGTTATATCACTTTAGCTTAGTGTTAGCAAAACTCGATTTGCAGCAGAACACAAATGAGGAATATGGTCACGTACGTCATTATTCTGAGAGGTTCCAAAAATTGGCAAGAATTCCATTTGACAGGATATAAAATATTTGTTTACCAAGCACACAAAACTTATCACAGTTATATCTAGTGACAACATAAAGTAACTTCTATCCCTCAGAATTCTCAGTCTCAAAATGATGGCGAGATAGACTTGGGGAATATAAGAGCATGGTAAAAGAACACTCAAATCACAATGATCAAATGAGAAAATTGCGTGGACAACTAAGCGCAGAATCATTAACATAGAGAAAGCTTTTTCGAATTAGTTGATGCATACTTTCGCTTAAGGAATACTTCTACCACAACTGCAAAATCTACAAAAACTAACCTCTAATGTGTTCTTTATTTTTGACGGGATCTGGCAAAAAACTGAATGCAATGCCTTCGACCTATAGCATGTAGGCATACAAAATGTAAAATCAGAAGCTTAAACGACCAATTTCCAAGGCAGTGAAACATTTTCCTCATATTCAAGACTAACAGCATTTCCAAGTTCACAATTTCAAGTCCAGAAATATGCAGCAAACATGGCTGTGTACCTGTTCAAGAGTAATAGGCACCAGGTTTGCCGCATTTCGCAGTTCCTTTTCCGCAATCGCACCTTCACCAGGACAGAATCAAATTAGAATGACACAAGATATAATTAAGTCACCATAAGCACGAGAAGCACACGATAATAGGCACAATACAATACTCAATTCTAACCTGACGCGGGAATGCTTTGGCTTCTTCCTGGCGGAAGCAGAGCAATCTGATTGACTTAGCTGCATGAGGATCAGAAATGAGGACGAACTCGTTGTTCGTGTTGCTCACAGTGTACACATTCGTGCCGGTGAGTCTCTTCGTCACGTAATCAGTGCTGAGAGCCGGTGGAGGTTGCTGCTGGTTTGCCTGAAAAACTGAGGCGAACAGCGGCGGCGGGTTGAGCCTCCAGGCAGTTGCCGCTGGCGGGGGAAAGAGTGCATAGGGCTCGCGTGGTGTCGCCCAGCACTGTGGCGAGCTCGTTCCCGAGGCGGAGACATTGATGGTGGAGGAAAGAGGAGAAGGATAAGAGAGCGTTTGAGGGTTTAAATTTTAAACGGCTCCATGGAAGAAATTGGAAGGAGCACTGGAGCAGTGAAGAGGAGAAAAATGGGGTTCGTTTAGCCGGAGAAGTCGATAAATTTGTATTCTTTCACGCGCGTCGGTTGGGAATTGCATTTCACGGCTTGATTCAGTATGTAAAAAGTAAAATGAAAAGAAATTTAGCCAATTAGTTGTGTACAGGGGAACCGGCTGCAGGTGGGGATGGCAACAAAACCCGAACCCACGGGTACCCACCCGACCCAATCCGGTCAATGCGGTAAAATCCGTGTTGACGGGTTTTGGGCCGGGTTTGGGTCTAAACTCGTTCACTATTCACCGGGTTGGGTTGGGTTTGGGTTTAGGTAAACCCGGCCCGTGGGTACCCGCCCACTCATATAATTAATTTTTTCGGTATATTTAATATTCTAAACAACTATTCTTATTTATGTTTGTGGAGACATGTATAATTTTTTCTTTTTAATTGTGTAGAATGAAGTTGATGTTATGGAGTGGAGACTAAAGAAACTTAATTGAAAGAAAGAAGCTTTCAATTAAACATGTTATTTGTGGATAATTTGTGATTTGCTTCAATTTTCATGAGTTTTCTAGATTGGTGTTGAACAATTTGTATAGTTAATTGGTGATTTGCTTGAATTTTCTAGAATGGTGTTTTATATATGGATAATTTATATTGAGAGATTGATATTTGACTTTAATTTTGATAAGAACTTGTAATTGTAAATTTTTTACGACAAAACCCGTGGGTACCCATGAACCCGCGGATACCCAACGGGTTGGGTTTGAGTTTTTCAAACCCGGTGGGTTTTACCCCGGTTTTTTTCAAAGATAAACCCATGGGTTTGAGTTTGGGTTTGGCAAAACCCGACCCATTGCCATCCCTAGCTGCAGGGAGAGCCTGCATACCGCCCGGGATGCACTTAAAAAACAAAGTGGATTTGGCTATATCTAATAGAGTATGATTTCTCCGAATTAAAGTACTAAATTGTAATAAACTTGTAAATTGTTTAACACGTTAAATTTGAAATGGCAATGGGCAGGTCCGGGGTGGGTATCTCGATACTCATACCCGTTCCATGGAAGGTCGGGTTCAGGTCGGGTAATTTATCACGGAGTACGGATCGGGGCATGTCGACTCATTGGATATGTAATTTATGCGAAAAATATTAGAAACATTCGTTATTTTCATTAAAAGGGCAAGAAAGAAACCATAATATGATAAAATGTAGTTAAATTATGGAAGAAATTGAGGTTTTCACTTATTTACAACTTTATTATAGCTAAAATATAATGTAATAAAAGGAAAATTCTAAGTAATTTGACTTAGATTATATGTAATATAGGCAAGAACGGGTCGAGAATTGGGCGGGTCAGGACAGGTCAGGTCGATGAGAGGTACCCATGCTCGCCCCGCCCCGTAGGCGGGGCGGGTCTGACCTGTCCCAAAACAGGCCAAACAGATCGGGTAAATCAGATCAGGTCGAAATTGCCATCCCTACGTTAAATTGTGACTATCAAATATTCTTTTTATTTTATGAAGAGTGACATCAAATATTCTTAGGCTTCCTACCCAAAAAAAAAAAATGTTCTTAGGCTTAGACGTTTGGGAGTTAGTATAAATATTAAATAGGAATATAAGATATTGTAATATGGATTCAAATATCGAGAATCTCTAGTAGGCGAACGGGTTAAAGACGTGGAATGTGTAGTGGTGTGTGAGGAGGAACCTAGTCTCAAGCAAATTCAACACTCAAATATGTTACCAAACATAGCTACAACGAATTGCTACATGAATTAAAAGATTATGACAAATAAATTAAGATATTGGGTTAATGGTGGTAATAGATTTACCGATTAATGATATAATTGGTTATACCGTTAACCGATCAACAGCTTCTGACAGTAATCAGTCAGTATACTGCCTGTACCGATAAACCGGTATACAGTCGTAGTAGTCGGCGTGTTAACATGATACCGTCATACCGATAGGCTAACCGGCTACAACCACCCATCACTAGATATAATGTGTAAGTAGCTATATATATCAAAATGCAATGTTTCAGTGTAGTGGTTATGTGATATGTTTTTTAGACCAATTCCCACAAGTTGTGGATGGGTTCAATCCTCCACAAATGTTTTTTAGCTGATTTGGAACACTACGACTACGTGTTATTAAGCATACAAGATACACTCATTCAATTTTTTACAGAGTTTTTGTTCTATGCACATTTTTGTGCTATTAAACAATAAATATTTCTATTATTTTTCCTTTAGATCACATATTTGTAAGGGTTGACATGTCCTACCCGGACTTTATAATAAATTACCTGACCTACCATAAGAAGAATATGGGTATAGATATATCCGTTCCGACCGGTCTCATTGTCATTCCTAATTCAATTTACAGAATTTCTTGCGCTATTAAACTATAGATTTTTCCAGAAATCGCACTGTTTAAAAAAAATCCAAAAATAGCACATAACTCCGAAAATTTCCAAAAGTAGCACCCTTTTTCAAAAACCGCCACCCGAACCAGCGATTTTCGACGAAAACCGCACGGGTAGGGGGCGGTTTTGCTGACCGCATGGGGCCAATGCGATTTGGTTGTAAACCGCACCCCCACCCTGCGGTTTATAATATATAATATTTTTCCAAGTAACTTTTATAAGTGGTCTTGGCACAACTGGTTTAATTGTTTATTGTGTGCAAGAAGTCCTGGGTTCGAATCCCCACCATTCCATTTGATTTTTATTTTTATTTTTTAGAGATTCAAAAAAAGCAACATGTTGTGGGAGTGGTGGTTCGAACCAAAATAATAAATAGTTTACTAAATTTAGCACAACATCTACACCACTCAACTACAACTCTTCTCTTGAAATTATAATATATTGACAAAGTTTTACTCGTTGAACGCTAAAAATTCTCAATAACTTTAAACAACCATAACTTTGTGCTCCAAAATCCGAACGTCATGATTTTTTTTTCATTTCTCATAACTTTTTAAGGACTACAATTTTTACTAGGAATGAATTTTCAAAACAAGAATTATTTTTGGATATACAGGGGTTTTGGGAATAGCTTACCTTCCCTTTTCACAAATCCACGTACATTTAGAAATTATTTCTAGGATAAAAGTTGTATTCCTAAAAAAGTTATGCAAAGTGAAAAAAAAATCATGACGTTCAGATTTCGGAGCACAAAGTTATGGTCGTCCAAAGTTTGACGAAATCGGAAAAAAGCTCGTTCGGGGTAGCAAACGACATTTTTTCGGGACGAAGGCGGGACCAAACCTCCTCGAATACCCGAACACACAAATACGTTCGTTTGAAATGTCCACCAAGGTTAGGATTTTTCAAAAAAAAAAAAGAAACCAAAACCGCCAGGTTGTGCAGCGGTTTTGGACCGAACCGCACCGGCCCCATGCGGTCAGCAAAACCACCCCCTACCCGTGGCGGTTTCTGTCTAAACCGCTGGTTCGGGTGGCGGTTTTTGGAAAATGTTGCTATTTTTGGAATTTTTCGGGGTTGGGTGCTATTTTTGGAAAAAAAAATTAAATAGTGTTATTTCTGGGAAAAAATCCCATTAAACTAACACAGTTTAATTGTTAAAGTGGAAATAAAATTATACATGGTAAAACTATTTAGATTCAACAAGGTTTGTGATGAAGTTTCCTCTAATTTGGACGCAATATTAAGTAGTTTTAGTGTCAAAGAGCATATTGAACATTATATAGTTTTTCTAAGTATTATTCCAAACGGTTAAAAAAAATTGCCCCCAATCGTGAATCCTGACTCCGTCCCTGGCTTGTTAAGATGTCGTCTAAGCGTGTATAGGGTTGGAGCCAAAAACAACAACTTATGTTATGGTGCATGATATAAAAATTTATAACACATATTTAATTCAGTTCAATTGATTAATAACCTTATTTAGCCCTAAACATCAAGAAAATATGCTCACTAACTAGTTCATAGAATCAATATAGTCAAAATCGCGCTTTAAAACTTAAAAACTTACGATTTTACGTTTATAGGTCGCTAAAACGCTTCTACACAAAATCTCAGTTTTTATAACTTATGTAGTGAAAAACTCCGTTTTAAAACTTATATTAAAAACTTACGAGTTTACGCTTCTAGATCACTAAAACGTTTCTACGTAGAAACTCGCTTTTGACTACATTGCATAGAATCATAGATGAAGAGCTCAAAAAGTTGTCAAATTATTAAAAAGATTGAGGTCGAAAATTGAGTTTGTTGGTGATATTTAGGCTTAATTGCAAGTTTGGTCACTCGAATTGCTATAAAATTTCACGTTTTCCACTCAAATTAATTTATTCCATTTATAGTCACTTGAATTAGTTGAATAGTCCAAGTTCAGTCACTCTCCGTAACCCCCGTTAGACTCCGTTAATGACGACCATTAAGTGATGACATGGCTAACGGAAAATCACAGTCAGCATATTTTAATACTAAAAAATGATGACCCGACCCGCCACGTCACATTTACCCGCCATGTCAGCTCTTCTTGCCCAACCCGCTATCCAACCCAATTAATTGACCCAACCTCAAACCCGAGACCCGATCCCCTGAAAATTAAATCGAAACAGGAAAGGGTAGGGCACTTTCCCTTCCTCCATCGTCCTCTCATCCTCCCACGCCTCTCATCCTTCTTCTTCGGCGATTTTCGAACAGTTGGGTGAGGAGAAACATCTATCTAGCTAGAAGCAACATCTAGCTAGCTACAGGGGAGGCCATGAAAGGAACTACTACTACTAGCAGCCCTTCATGCCGCTTTGATTCAAGGAACTACTACTACTAGCAGCCCTTCTTCTGCTGCAAATCTCAGATACCTTCCTCCTCCTTCTTCCCCTGCTTCTTCTCGCCCTCTCCCGTAGTTCTCCGCACAAGATTATCCCGTCTTCACTCCGGTCAGTCTTTATTCCGGCTGCAAAAATTTAACCCAGGATAGATTGAATGTTATGTTTAAGTAAAACAAAGTTGGTTCCTTTTTTGTTTTTTTTCACCATTCCCCTGTAGCTAGAGCCTAGATAGATGTTGCTTCTAAGTTAGAGAAAAAGTTTTGAAATTTCGTATAAAGATTTGATGGGTGGAAGAAAGAACGGCGGAGGCCATGAAAGGAGAAACATAGTACTATTGGGTTGGAGCATGTAGAGAACAACAATTCAACGACTGTATTGGGTTTATCAAGAAATGGGTGAGGAGCAACATCTATCTAGCTAGAAGCAACATCTATCTAGCTAGAAAGTTTTGAACTTTCCCCTTTCATGGCCTCCTCACCCAACTGTTCGAAAATCACCGAAGAAGGAGGATGTGAGGCGCGAGAGGATGAGAGGACGATGGAGGAAGGGAAAGTACCCTACCCTTTCATGTTTCGATTTAATTTTCAGGGGGTCGGGTCTCGGATTTGGGGTTGGGTCAATTAATTGGGTTGGGTCGCGGGTTGGGCAAGATGAGCTGACATGGCGGGTAAATGTGATGTGGCGGGTCGGGTCGTCGTTTTTAGTGTTAAAATATGCTGACTGTGATTTTCCGTTAGCCACGTCATCACTTAACGGTCGTCATTAACGGAGTCTAACGGAGGTTAACGGAGAGTGACCGAACTTGGACTATTCAACTAATTCGAGTGACTATAAATGAAATAAATTAATTTGAGTGGCAAACGTGAAATTTTATAGCAATTCGAGTGACCAAACTTGCAATTAAGCCGTGATATTTATTATCCCTTTGATATTAACTGTTTAGTTCCATCTAATTATACTTAGAATACCTAGTGTTGCAACCATCCCAAAATGTGGTGTCTACACCTAAGTACTACATTTCTCCGTCGACATATTCTCGTTACCTAACTCATTGCCACACAATGCATTTTGCATTTTGGTGTTACGTACCCTCTGAACGTTTCTGAACGTGAGTTTAAGCACAATCATACTATGGGTTAATTGTATGGTTGGTCATTAATTGTATGGTTGGTCACTGAGATTACAAAAAACGTTCATGTTTGGTCACTTGAAATATTTAAATCCAATCTTGGTCACTCAAATTAGTTAAACGGTTCAAATTTGGTTACTCTCCGTTAGGGATGGCAATTTTGCCCATACCCATGGGTATTTTACTATCCAACCCAATTGGGTTGGGTATGAAATCCAAATATATGGATATGGGTAAAGTTTGATGGGTTTGTACCCATACCCATTTACTTTGGGTTGGGTTGGGTTTATAACAAATGGATTTGGGTTTGTACCCATGCCCAAATACAAATTACAGTTTGGTACTTAAACTTAATAGATATGCATATTTAGTACCTAAATTTTTTTTTTGCATATAAGTCCTCAAAATATCGATAGAAAATTACGTTTTGGTACCTAAATTTTTTTGGTCTTACATTTTGGTACCTAAATTTTTCAAGTTTTACAAATAAGTCCAATTTTTGCATGTGTAGTTAAAACACCTTCAAGTAAATGGATATCCATATCCAACCCATACCCATTTAGATAATATCCATATCTAACCCAAACCTATATACAAACCCCAAACCCATACACACATCACCCAAACCCACCCATAATAAATGGGTCTACTTGGGTTTGGGCAAAATTACCCATGGGTGGGTAAATTGCCATCCCTACTCTCCGTCCAACTCCGTTAAATTTGTTTGATGTGGCAGTCAACCCTCAAAGTTGACCGTTAACTCGGTAACGTGGAAATTAAAAAATAATAAATAAAATAAATTTTAATCTTCTACCATTTCCAACTCATTTTCACAATAAAGTAAAATAAAAAAATAAAAAAATAATTATAATCACAAATTACAGCAGCTTCCAGAATTGAGAAAAGAAACAGAAGAAGAGAGAGAGTCGGAAATTTACCCATTCCAAAAAAAGGGACTGATGATTTCTGATGATTCTGAACCAGATGGCTGTTAATGGCGTGTACTGGAAGAAGAAGAAGAAGTAGCAGGGTAACAGTCAAAACCATTCATGATTTACCCAACCAGGTAACGAGAGCAGCCAGGAATTGAACAGATCCATTTGTCTTTGATATTTTGTTACCCTGTTGTTTGGTTTTGTTGGGTACTGCTGCTTCTGCTGCTATAACTCCATGAACTCCATTCTCTCAGAAGTAGTAGCAGGGGACGAGAGGAAGAAGAAAATAGAGGGGGAAAAAGCAGTGAACTTTATATCCCTGACTTTCCCGACCCTTTTTGCTAGGTAGCTCTGTAAAATTCTCTCCGGCCACTCCAAGCACAACAGAAGGACACACTCACTCACCAGTCATATTCAGGAAGAAAGGAGGAGAGGAGGAGAGGGAGATTTAAATGGAGACATGCGCGGTTTATGGAGCGAAGGCGCGACGGGAGCGGGGAAGAAGGTGAGGTTCGATCCGGAGAGGATCGTGATGGGCGGCGGCGCGACGGGAGCCAACGAGCTCATCACCTTCTTCTGTTGGGATGAATAGCTTTGAAAAGCTATAAATGAAATTCCTAATTAATTATCCAGTATTTTCCCATAATACATAAATAAGATGGATAATTAATAAAAGGAATATTATGGAGATAATTAGGAATAATTATCTTAATAGATTATATTTTAATTATGGGAGTAATTATCTCCCTAATTAAAATATGACTTATTCCCAAAGAAAGAGGGAATATTCTGGGTTTTCTGCTCCTATAAATAGGAGACGCCCCAGACCCTCTAAACACACCTCAGAAGAGCAGAAACACGAGTGAGAGTGAATTCATAGAGCTCCGGTTTTTCGCACAAAACCAATGAGCAATAAAATAAGAATGGCTGTTTTATCCTGGAGGCGACCGGCTGATAGTCTGCTGTGCGCATTACGAGGCAGTGCCGCGAACGTCTTAAAGAGAGCGACCTAGTCCGCGACTCAGCCAGATTCGGTAACCCTAATTTATCTGTTCGATTTCTAACAATTTTAAGACGGTTCGGTGGCTGTCATAGTATCGAACAGGAACCGATTCTGGCTCGCCAGCCCTGACCCGAGACCAGTACGTCTACTTGGCCAAGCCCTGACCCGAGACATGAACGTTTTTTTGTAATCTCAGCTGAGGAATTTGTTGAATATATGTATTTTGCACAATACAATGTTTGGAAGTGCCAAAGTGTTAAACAATGCATGCATTGTTTTAGGTAGGTCCCACCAACAATCACAAAAAATGATGCATTATACAATCTCAACTAAAAGTTGAGATTGTTGTGATTGTTGGTTTTAGATTTGTGTCAACTTTTTCTTTCCATTTATATCCCCAATAGTTCTTGTCTTATTCTAAAAGTTGAGGTTAAATGTGACATTTCCCCATAAAAGTAACTTTATGTAAATGAATGCATAAAGTAGAAACTCAACAACCAAACAATGTATTGTTAAAATGCATCTATTGTATCAATACATGCATTTATATTATAGTTATTCATTACAATGCAACGATTTAACATTCGCAACTTCCAAACGACCCCTTAAGGATAGGTTATTGACACATGAGTAATTAAATCTGGACCTTTAGATTTAAGTGGGTCAAGAAAATTCAGATCTAAAGGTTGTCAATTAAAAACATTTTATTTTCTCTAGTTTTCATAATCGGTTCTTATCTTCTTCGTTATAACTCGGATTTCAAATTTTTTTGCACACATGGAACGAGTTCGTTGTGCTCTACAAAATGAGATCAATTTTTAATATATTTCGAGAAATTTTTGTTTACCAACTACATACCATATGGTAACTTCTTCGTTTTTAAGTCGTTTTTTAAAACGTTTGCTCAGAAGGAACGAGTTCATCATAATCTATTAGATCTACAAGTTTCTGGGTGAAAAAAATACTGGATAAAAAATTACCATACTTTACCAGTATGGTATGTGGGTGATCACTTGTGGTAAACAATGATGAAAGTCGTAAATGACAGTTAGTATACTCCTACTATCATGTATTCAACCTTCTTACCATATTGGTATGTTCGTACCATCATGGTACGCTTTCTTACCATATGGTATTAAAACCGGCGTGACACCACCGGTATGACCGGCATGATTGATATACAAATCTCTAAGTAAAATGACCTTATTTTAGTGAGTTTAAATGATAAAAATAATTTTATTATTTATTTTATGAGTATAAAAGTTAAATATTGATGTTATTTGTTGGATTCAAGTATACATGTTTAAATATTAATGTTAAATGTCATGTTTAAATATGAGTATTTATAATTTTATTTGTAATATTGACGGCATAAATCGACACAAACCGGTATGTGCCACCGGTCGAACCATTCCACTTGCTAAACCGGCACACTAGCATAAACCGGTTTCTTGTCAAAAAAAAAAAAGCATAAACCGGTTTGACAGCCTTGGTCCAAATATAACTGCTAGTACATCACTACAATTTCTTATAGAACATATTTTATGCAAGTTATTGGCCTAAATTTTAAGGTTTAGAAAATCCTACCGTACCGGGCGGTCGGACCGGAATACCAGATACCGGATAAAAAATGATAGGTGGGTTTAGCGTAGAAAATATTTCAATCACCGTTAAAACACGATTTTAGCATAAATATCCTATTACTCACTTTCGATATAACCTCCGGTACAGTTTCCTGAACCTTGCTAAATTCTAACATTCTACTAGCAGTAGGGATCTTTGGTCAAAAAGAGCTCACTATACAGTAACGATAATTTCGCTTCGTAGTAAAATGACTATTTTATATTCAATCCAATTCATCCACTTAAATATCAAACTAATGCAATCCATTTGATTCAAATCTATTTTGATTGGTAGTTTCATGGTTTGTTAGCAAATTATAGTTTAGTACTTATATTTTATATGTTTAACAATTTCGAAGCTTTAATTTTTTTCTAACAACAAACTATCTTGGAAAATAACATTTTGGTACCTAAATATTTTTATTATGATATTTAGTACCTAAAATTTTCAAATTTTACACATTGATCCAGTATTTAGATGTCACTTAGATCCATAATCCAATAGACCAATCAATTTGATTCATAAATCCACCAATTCATTTGTCACCTATATCAACCCGCCATTTTATAACCATTATTGTATATAAATTTTTTCTTTTTTCATAAGAATGTCGTATATAAACCAACCCTCCTTTACTTAGAGTAACCAGCAAAATATTATCCCTCAATCACACTTTAAACCATCAACTAAGCCTTTATACCTAGCACATGGGTATAATCCCCTCATTCTGATGTATGCATGGGGGCATCATCCCAAACTAAAAGCAACCGAACTGCACAATCGTATGAACACTAGTACAGTATTTTTATTAGTTCCAAATCAACGACCAATGCTTTAGTTTTTCGCTAGAATCACGATATGTAGAGAAAGGAACCGATTCTATCATCGCATCCACGTATTAATTCGACAATCGCAACAAGTTCTCTGCAAACAAAAGTCGTGTGTGCCACATCAAACTTTTTTTAACCGTTTCTCTACTATACTCCTAATAATAACTAGGCCTAATACCACTGGAAAACCCGAACTATTAACTTTGTATCATTTGTGTCCTAAAGTATTCGATATGACAATTGTGTCCCAATGTATAATAGTTATGTGTCACTTATGTCCTGACAATTTTGTTGACCGTTATAGATAACGGTTGACCAAACGATGGTCAACTTAATGTTGACTTTTGTTGACATGGCAAAAATGTGGCAGCCGCGTAGATGCCATGTCATTGACACCTCATTTTTTAATTCAAAATTAAATTCAAAATAAAATTAAAAAATCATTAAAAATAATATTATAAACTCACTTTTACCTTATTGCTTAAAAAAATAATTAAAATAATTAACAAATTATTGACGGCCTCTTTCGGCTGTCCCCTCTCCGAATCCGCCACTCCGGATCTCTTTCCCCTCTTCGATTTCACTACTCCGGCGAATTTAGCCAAACCTTCTCGCCGACTTCCTGAACTGAATCGTCGCCACCTCCTGATGAAGAAACCGCCGGATGCAGAGGAGGAAGAAAAGAGACGCCCTATGAAGAAGCCGCCGAATACAGAGGAGGAAGAAAATCCTCGCCCTCTGCTCGCCATCTCTTGGAATCCGTCCACCCAGAATCCACCATCGAGAAATCTGACCGGCGTGGGAAGAAGGTTGGGCGGCTAAGTTTGGGGGAAAGGCTGGGCGAATCGAAACTTCTACGCCTACCCAGAATCCACCATCGAATCGAAACTTCTACGCCTACCCGAGGTTCGTCACCCACGTCGATGGAGGGTTCATCTCGGTGCTGACGGAGCTCTACAAGCGGAGGCTGCGACCCGGGTTGGAGGTTTCTTGGAGACGTAATGAGCAGTTAGATCCATCGGCCGTTTCTTGGAGACGTCCTCGACGGAGATTGAACGAGCTCGAGGGATCCACAGATCTGATCCGATAGGTCTATGATTTCTCTGTCTGACCCTCTGTTCTCGTTCAAGAAAGAGATCAATTAAGCCTCTGATCTGTCTGATTAGGAGAGGAAGGCTTCATTCCCTGTGCCATGGCAAGCTGTATCGAGCTTCTTGTCGCCGGAGGAAGAGCTACCGACGGCAGTGGAGAGGAACGCAGAATCTGGCTTGGGATTGAAGGGGTGGGTTAGGTTAATCCAGCTTGTGTCCCAAAAAATAATCGACAAATCATATCTGTTTTTGTTTTTCATTTTTTCATTTTTTATTTAATTTTGTAATTTTATTTTTTATATGAAAATAATTATAAATTAATATTATAAATTCCACTTCAGATGCCACATCAGCGCTTACTGGATTTTCTGTTAAAAACTAACGGTCAACGCTGGTCAACCATAACGGAAAAATACTTTGGGACACAATTGTCATATCGAATACTTTATGACACAAATGACACAAAGTTAATAGTTCGAGTTTCCTATTGGTATTAGTCCTAATAACTAATAATAACACAAATAAAAGTATGTAATTGATTACAAGGTGCGTAGAGTAGTTTCACAGAGGAAACATAGCAAGTGTTGTACAGCTATAGTGGACAGTAGCCTGAGCCTCTCCTATCGCCGCGCTGACTAGGGCTGCAAATGAGCCGAGCTGAGCCGAGTTTTACCCCAGCTTGAGCTTGACTCGTTAACAAATGAGCTGAGCTCGAGCCCGAGCCATTTATTAACGAGCTGAGTCGAGTCGAGTTCGAGTTAGGCTTGTTTACTAAATTCTTAGATCGTATTTAATACATTCATTTTGTATGTCGTGTATGGTACATGTGATTGATGTAGTGATAAAAAAATAATCAAATGTTCAACATTAATTAATCTTATATTATAATTTTTAGGTGTCATATTGTTTAGTTAATAAATTTTAACTAGTTCAAATCATGTTATTTCATAGTATCGAAATAATTTTTTACATAATTTCTTTATAGAGTTAAAAATAAGGCATATTTTCTTACATGTTCAACATGTTAAACTTCACATGATGTGAGATATATAATTTAACAATCCTATGAATTATGAAAGTCCAAATTAGATCGATTAGTCCATAAGTCAGTGATCAAGTTGGCCCTCAAACCACAATGTTGAGACATCTCATGAGCTCTAAATGAGCTAACTCACGAGTTGAGCTCAACAAGCCACCGAGTCGAGCTAGCTCGCGAGCTTCACGAGCTGAACATAGCTAGGCTCAAGCTTGGCTCGTCAGTAAACGAATCGAGTTTCGAACGAGTTTTTCCCGATTCGAGCCTCGAGTTGCTCGCGAGTAGCTTGGCTCATTTGCAGCCCTAGCGCTGACGTAGTGCCACCATCTACGCTAAAATGTTCAAAGAAAGGGCGATCGGACGACTATCAATGAGTACGGCGACCACTGCCACAGTGCCATTATCAATGGGTTTGTAATCGTTACTTTGCTACCATTTCCTTGTGCTATCAATGGTTGTGAAGATGACAATGTGATTTTATATAAATTTTGTAACCACAAACTATTAACCAAGATGGTTTTATACATATTTTGAAATTACCGAAGATATTTGGTCTGAATTTTGTGTTGATCATTACTATTCACGATCTTTTATTCCCCTCGATAATTGTAAAATTCATGAGGATCAAGTACCGGACCCTATAATCCTCGTTCCGGTCTAACCTTCAATTTGGTCTGATGCCAAACCTAATCATTGCACATCCCTAACTTAATGGTTTGGTTAGCCAAACTCAACCGAACTGGGTGAAACAAATAATGTAACAGAGCAGAGATTCAAACCTATTGCCAAGTCTACATTATCCAACATGCTTTTTTTTTTTTGACAAAAGATAACCAAATATTGATCAATAAGAAAGTTACATCCTGGAAGAAAGCCAGGCCCGGAAATCAAAAGAACGACTCATAGCCGGGTACAAAGAGAGGGCCTTTCTAGCCACCAAATGGGCTACCCTATTGTTACGCCGACCTACAAATCTAACACTAAAACCAGGATTGCTGCCAAGAACCTGAACGAGCTACTCCAACACTGCTCCAACCCGACTATCCCGAGCATCCACATGACTAATTTTATCAATGAGAACTTTCGCATCCCCTTCAAAGACTACATCCGCAAAACCGAGCGACTGACACCACAGCACAACTTCACGAAGCGTTACCAACTCTACAACCAAGGGATCATCAAAACACGGAAACTGCACCCCCATCGCCATTAAAACAGCTTGATCCGGAGTTAAAAGCACCATACCGCCTGCCGAGTGCGAACCAATCCGAACAGCCCCATCCCAACGCCAGACAACCCCGTGTACCCTATCCTGGCCCAAGCGGGGCTGCTCCAAACGGATACTAACCGGAGCCCTATCCACAGGAAGACGAACCCACTCATCATACTGCTGTTGAAATTGGCGCATTAGGGCCGGAAATCCGAACTTCTTGCCCTCGAAGACAACCCAGTTCCGCGACCACCAGATCCTCCAAAGGACAGCCACAACGGCCATAACAACCGTAGGTTGGTGAATCACTGTCAGAAGCCGTTTAAGGAACAAAGGGAAAGTATGGCGAGGAAACCCTCCCCTAAGTGTGCCAGGCCAGAATAATCCCACAGGGCTCGCGCTACTGGGCACTCCAGGAAAAGATGCTCCATAGTTTCCGATTCCGCCCAACACACCGGGCACCTGGGGTGAACCGGCACCCGTTTTTCAATAAGAGCCTCCGTAGTAGGCAGTAGCCGGTTAAGAATCTGCCAAAGAAAAACCTTCAACTTAGGAGGAATTTTAGCTTCCCACACACGAATCCAACTCGATCTATCCATCCAGCTGACCATCGATTTCCACCCCCCCGGCGCTTATCCAGAGATACCGCTAAATGATAGGCAGACTTGACCGAGAACACCCCATCCGGAGTGGCATGCCAAACTAGCCTATCTTCCACCGGCCGCCTTGGGAGAGGTATAGATTTGATGGCACAGCAGGTTGGCGGGTCAAACCATTGGCTAAGCTTCTGGTCGTCCCAAACTCCCTCCCCCTGACAGATAACCTCTGAAACGATCAAGGCATCCCCTTCTGGTAAGACCCTAGGGTTAAACCGCGGAGGGTCCAATTGAAGACTAGGAATCCAATTCGAATTGAGGAGGGAAGCAGACCGACCGTCACCAATTTGCCATCGCAACCCCTGCTCAAGCAGTTCCCGACCATACATGATACTTTGCCATCCCCACGACGGGCGAGACCGAGCCTGAGCTGCAAGAAACGTGCCAGTATGGAAGTATTTTCCTTTGTAAACCTGAGCCAAAAGAGACTGCGGTTCCGTGAGAATGCGCCACCCAATCCTAGCCAGTAACGCCTGATTAAATTGCTCAAAGCGGCGAAAACCCATCCCCCCATCATGCTTACTACGGCACATATTCTTCCAGGACATCCACCGAATACGAAAATGATCCTCAGTAACACCCCAACAAAAGCGGGCTACATGTTTATCTAATAGGCGACACAAAGAGAGAGGCAACTTAAAGCACGACATCACATGCAATGGCAGAGCCAAAGCGATAGATTTGATCAACGTCTCCTTTCTGCCCAGGATAAAGTCCTCTGCTTCCATCCTTGCAACCTCGCCAATAACTTTTCCTCAAGATACTTGAACGTGGTCATTTTTGAACGCGCGAACAAAGTGGGGAGGCCCAGGTATTTATCGTGAACCCCAACTGCTCCCACTCCCAAAATCGTAGCCAAAAACTCCTGAGCAGCATGAACAATATTATGGCTAAAACAAACAGCCGATTTCTCCAAATTCACCCTCTGGCCACTCAGCTCCTCATATTCATTCAAAACTTCAATCAAGTTCTCACACTCCTCGAGAGTGCCCCACAAGAAAAGATAGGAGTCATCAGCGAAGAAGAGATGAGAGATCCGGGGCGCACGAGGAGCCACTTTTACGCCCCCCCCCCCCAAGCGGTCATCTAACATAGCTTTCCGAATGAGCGCCGCAAACCCCTCCGTACAGAGCACAAATAAGAGAGGAGACAACGGGTCACCTTGCCGTAACCCTCTAGAAGATGTGAAATATCCTGAGGGGGTACCATTTATGAGGACAGAGAAAGAGGCAGACCGTAGACATTCCTGAATCCACCCCCTCCAGGTAGAACTAAAGCCCATTTTGTCCAAAACAGCTAGAAGAAAAGTCCATTCAACTCTATCATAGGCCTTTTCCATGTCAACCTTTAGAGCCATGTAACCTTTCTTACCGCGCGTTTTGATTTTCAAATAGTGCATTAATTCATGACCCAAGAGAATATTTTCGACAATCTGACGGTCCCTGATAAACGCATTCTGACCCTCTGAGACAATTTGCGGTAAGATGCACGCAAGTCGTTCTGCCATAATTTTGGTAATAACCTTATAAACAAACTGGCACAGGCTAATAGGACGTAAATGCCGCATAGATTCCACCGAATCAACCTTCGGGATTAGGGTGAGCCAGGTGTGGTTGAAACTACGGAGTAGTCGACTTGTCGCAAAGAACGAACACAGCACGTCCACCACCGAGGACCCCACAACATCCCAGAAGGTTTTGAAGAATTTGCCGGTGAACCCATCCGACCCCGGTGCCTGTTTCGATCCCATTGCAAACACCGTTCGACGAACCTCACTAGGGAGAACTTCCGCCGTTAGGTTAGCGTTCATCTCAGCAGTGACCTTACGAGCAATCGGCAAGGCTGCCACACGCTCCGCCATGTTAGCAACCTGGTTCTCCGAGGAGAAGAGATGCTGATAGAACGATGTTGCAATGTTAGCTTTACCATTTTCCTCCGTAACCCACTCCCCCGCCTCACTACGAAGGCCCTCCACAAAATTCTTTTTACGCCGAACTCTGGTTACAGTATGAAAATAAGCTGTATTTTGATCACCCTTTTGCAACCAGTGAACCCTCGATTTTTGCTGCCAGTAAGCCTCCTCCGCCTCCCACTGACGATTCAACTCCATCTCCAAATCATGAACCACGTCCCAGTCAATAGGATGGACGCGCTTAACCCTCTCAATTTCACTCTGAAGAGTTCTGATGTTCCGCAAGGAATTGGTAGTGCCTGCCCTGCTCCAGTCATATAACAAATGGCGGAGTCGCTTGAGACGTTCCCAAAGACAGAACATAGGCGTTCCCTGAATATCCTCTTGCCATACGTAACAAACCATGGCCCGAACCTCCGGGTTATCCGCCCACCGGGCATCAAACCGGAAAAGGGGACGGCTATTACGGGCGTAGGGCTTATCCGATAAAAGGAGCGCCCGATGGTCAGAACCTTGGTCCGTGAAATGCTTCACCAAGGTATCAGGGAACTGATCCACCCAAGACTGAGAACAAAGGGCCCTATCAAGCCGTTCTCGAATGCAAGCGGGACCCATCCTACGGTTCGACCAGGTGAAAGGATCGCCAAGTAAGCCAGGATCATGCAGACCAAGATCTTGGATAAAATCACGCAGGCTGATCGAATGAGCAGCATTCCAGGGATTTCCACCATCTTTTTCGCTCATATGAAGGGTCGTATTGAAATCGCCAATGACCACATAAGGAAGCGTAAGAGAAGAGCAAAACTCGCGAAGGTGGGCCAACTGGCCTGCTCGAATATCAAGATGACAGCTAATATAAACACAAATCACAATATAAGAAAAATTAACTTCATTAATCTGGGAGCAAATACAGAAGTTGGAAGGATAAAACACCGAAGCATCAACTCCGGGGGACCAAGCTACAACTAAACCACCGGACGCATCAATTGCATCCACAAAAAATACTGGGAAAAATCAAAACCTAAACCCCGCATACGACGGGAAACAACACGCCTACTCGATCGTGTTTCCGAGAAAAACACAAGATCCGGCTTATTCGAACGAACTAATCCTACAGCAGTTTGGAACGTGAGGGATGGTCCAATTCCTCTCACATTCCAAGCGAGGAGCTTCATTTATCGAGCTGGGGCCATTCCAGGATGGCTTCCTCCACCTTTTCATTATTATCAGCTATCTCCACGAATTGTTTTTTCGGAGTTGGCGGGATACCCACCTCTCCCTCCACCACCTCTAAAGGTCTTTTCCGAATCCCCATAGGCGGGGTGAGCATATTGGACCCATATTCGTCCAGCTCCCCAGTCGCCAACCCGACAAGGCCACTGCCTCCCGTCTCCGTCAAAATATCTAAGCCTCCATCCTTGGATTGCTCCACCATCTTATCGCCAATGGTCAATCCTGCCTCAAAGGCGACCACCACTTGGTTAACCTGGCCCTTGGATGAAATGCCCTTCTCTTGAGGAACAGCCTGCGGGATCCTTTTCTCGATCACAAAGCACTGGGTTTCACCCTCCGAGCCTGACCCCCTCTGAGTCACCCATCGGCCCATGGGGACAACCCAGATCATCATTAACGATGCCAGGTTTCACCACTTCACCAGCCACCTTCGGAACCCCAGAAGATCCCTCCACTGGCTTCGCACCCTTCGGCGAGGACCCAGGTTCCGCACCTCCCGCACCCACAAGAAAATCAGCCTTCTTCAATTTCCTCCAGCCACGCGAGGGTCCTGGCTGAGGCTGCTCACCGCCCCTAGCCTCCTTCCCAGCAACACGAGGAGCAGCACCCTCGTCTCCATGCTTCAGCAGCTGGGCCTTTCCCCGACGCGGCTTCCTTGTCACCAGAGAACCCTCCCCCGCTACCTTCGGGCTAGGTAACGTATCAGTACCCATCGAGGAGCTTTTCAGCCTAGGCCGCGCCACGGCATCAACCAGCAAAGGCGGCGCCTCACTCATAATCTCATCATCCTGGGAAGCTGCTCGCTCACCCTCCTGGGCCATTGGTTTGGACTTCGGGCGGCGAGGCTTCAGCCTCATTTTCGCCGGTGTGCCACCCTTAGTCGCCGTAGGAACAACATCATGGACAGGTTGTATCAACACTTCTGCCTCCTTGTTCGACTGCAAGCCATCACCCGCTCCTCGGGTCGCGTCCACCATGTCATCATCAGAATCCTCCTGGAGGAGAAGGCGACGGCGACGTGTTGTAACATGGACCAGCGAATCATGGTCGCCATCCGAGGCTGGCGGCGAGCCTTCATCACATGGAGATCCCTTCTGGGGACTTAGCATCTCCTCATCCTCACGGGTAGCAGCAGCACCCTTTCCTTTACTCCTCCCCAGCTGGTTTTGCCGATTACCCCCAATTCTCAGCTTGGGATGGCGATTGAGGATAATTCCACCCGGGCTTCCACGACGACCTGGCGAACGATCCGGTTTCTTTCCACGGTGCGAGTTCGGATCCTCCTGGGAAACCGACCCCATGGACGCATGGGAGGGAGCAGGTCGGACAACCCTCGTCGAGGACTGGTTGCGATCCCGAAGCCCCAAGCTCGATTCATTCTTCCCCGCCGCCAAGTTATGCCGGTTTTGTTGGTTGATCCAAACCGATCGCCGGGAACCCCCAAGGGGAAAATCATCACCATCATCTTCATACAATTTTCTGCCTAATTTCTTAGTGATCATATGAGGGCCATATCTCTCTTTTCCTTTCGGCGGGTCAAAACCGCAATCACGCCGCGCATGGCCAACTCGGCCACAATGGAAGCAAAAGCTCGGAAGAAACTCGTATTTGAGGCTCACCCAGAAGCCATCTACTTCATCACTAACCGCCATCAGCTGCGATCGGAGAGGCTTGGAGAAATCAATAGTCGTATTGACTTTTATAAAGCGTTTGCCAGATTCCTTGCAAACAAAGATTCCAGATTCCAGCACCGGTCCAACCGTCGCCGCAATAATTTTCTGCCCAAAAAGTTTGGTACAGCAGTCTTCCATGACGCCCCATAGCTGGACACGGAAAGGAGCTTTCGACATCTCCTCAAAGATGCCCTTCGTGATAACCGGGGCCCATGAACGAAGGACCAGCAGCCGATCTTTGATAATCCATGGGTTGCGGGAAAGAGCCCACTTCTTAGCTTCCTCATTCGGCAGGATGATTTCATAAAGACCCTGCTTAGTATTCAGGACTTTCAGCTGGCCACGAATCTTCCACGCATCCAGCAAATCATTTCGCAGCGCCAAGGTGGTAACTTGATCATTCGTGAACAGCCTACCCAGAAGAGATCGGGAAGCACGAAATCGGGTTGATTGCACCTCCTCGAGAGAGAATTGGACCACTTGATCGTCCATTAAACGCGCCATCGTACGCCGCACCTGGCAATCAGGTAAGGAGTTTATATTAATAACCGATGAGCCACACCCTAGTGCCGCGGCCGACAACAAGATCGGGCGAGGGAGCGTAACAGGTAATTGGTCAACCATCATGGACAAATAGGAGGGAGAAGGCGGGGGGTCACAGAGGTAATAATAATTACCTGAGCAGTTATCCACCGACAGCAAGAGCTCCGCAGGTCCAACACCTAAAGTAGAAAGCAACACCTCCAAGGTTCCAACCACAGCAGGATATCTTTGAGAAGACGCAGTGGTATTCCTTCTCTGCGAGGGGGGTATAAATAAAATCTCAAGAGGTCTCGCAGACTTATGTTGAGAAGTTACGGAGTGAAGCAGAGGTAGAGGGCCAATAGGACTTGGACTCCCAATCAGAATGGGATTATCACGTTGGGATCGGATATCCTGGTACCAATCCCACAATCCCGAGAAACTAGGGGGAACCAGCTCCGAACATCTCGCCCAGAAGCGGTTACTTCCCCAAACGCAAAATCCGGAGGGTACATCCCACTTAATCTCGCCGGAGGTCTCGACTGACGACGACCTGCTCGGCTCTGCCAGGATCCGCCGCCGTGGCCGGAGGATTTTCAGGGACCGAACCTCCACCTCCTCCGCCACAAAGTCCCTATCTCCCTGGCCAAATGATGCAGCGTGCGTGTGATGGGGGTCGGTTTATCGTTACTCGTTGATTCCACGAATGCCCGAGAGACGATATATGCGAGGAAAGACTCCTCTTTTCTTCTTTTATTCCAATTCCGAAAAACTGCCTCAAACGTACAGACCGACAGCCTTTAAATAGAAGGCTAACAAGAATCCAAGTCCAAAGCAAATAAAGAAAAGGAACCGACAATTACATCAAATAAAAGTCCAAAGCAAATAAAGAAAAGGAACCGACAATAAAATAAAACAAGCTTTTGGTACGTTGCATGATTAAGCATGGACGTCGTCGACGTCACCATCATTCTCCCCTGGGTCGAAAAGATTCGGCCTCGAATCGGTGCCGCCATTGTCGTCATCGAACGAGGACTCGTCAGAAAAAGGAATGAGGTGCTTCACATTAAACACATCAGAAGTGCGGATATGAGCAGGTAAGCGCAGGCGATACGCATTGGGGTTGATTTTCTCAACGATCTCAACCGGACCAAGCTTCTTGGAGGCGAGCTTGCTGTAGTCACGAGCAGGGAACCGATCTTTGGTGAGGATGGCCCAGACGAAGTCACCCACCTGGAAGTCGACCGCCCGCCGACGCCGATCAGCGGCAACCTTGTAGGCCGCGTTAGACGCCACCAGCCGGTCATGGGTGGTACGATGGATGTGGGTGAGCTGTTCAACAAATTCGGCAGCCGTCGCGTGGTTACGGACCTTGCTGGGAAGACTGAGTAAATCGAGTGGCCCACGAGGAAGGAGCCCGTAAACAACCTGGAAAGGCGACAGTCCGGTGGAACGATTAACCGCCCGATTATGTGCAAATTCAGCCTGCGGAAGCTTGTGATCCCAAGCTTTGGGGTGATCCCCCACTAAACTCCGCAAAAGATTACCCAATGAGCGATTAACAACCTCAGTCTGGCCATCAGTTTGTGGATGGTAGGCACTGCTAAAGTTCAACTGTGTATTGACCATACGCCACAAACTCCTCCAAAAATGACCAACGAACCGAGAGTCGCGATCAGACACGATGGAAGCAGGGAGGCCATGCTGCCGATAAATGTCACGAAAATAAAGGTGGGCCACCGCCACAGCATCCGACGTCTTCTTACATGGCAGGAAATGAACCATCTTGGAAAAGCGATCCACAACGACAAAGATAGAATCCGAGCCACGCTGGGTGCGGGGAAGGCCAAGAACAAAATCCATACTTACGTCGGACCATGGCTGTAACGGAATAGGCAGGGGAAGATATAAGCCGGCATTAGTGGCAGCTCCATTTGCCAACTGACAGATACGACAACGCGCCACGAACCGACCGACCTCCTTTCGCATAGATGGCCAAAAGTACGATGCGGCTAGGAGCTGAAAGGTACGATCTCGACCCACATGGCCTTCATTGTGAACTTCCTGGAGCATCTTCAGACGGAGGCTGCAAGTCGGAACGCATAGTTGGACACCTCGGAACAGGAACCCATCCTCGAGTACAAAACCTGTCGGATCCCCTTGCTGTATGCGATCCAAAATCTGGGAAAAAAAGGGGTCATCCACATAAAGCTCCATGAAGGAGTCGAAGCAGGGGACTTGCACCCGCATCTCGGCCAGCAATCCACGACGGCGGCTCAACGCATCCGCGACGCGATTCGACACCCCATGGCCTTCATTGTGAACTTCCTGGAGCATCTTCAGACGGAGGCTGCAAGTCGGAACGCATAGTTGGACACCTCGGAACAGGAACCCATCCTCGAGTACAAAACCTGTCGGATCCCCTTGCTGTATGCGATCCAAAATCTGGGAAGGTACGATCTCGGCCCACATGGCCTTCATTGTGAACTTCCTGGAGCATCTTCAGACGGAGGCTGCAAGTCGGAACGCATAGTTGGACACCTCGGAACAGGAACCCATCCTCGAGTACAAAACCTGTCGGATCCCCTTGCTGTATGCGATCCAAAATCTGGGAAAAAAAGGGGTCATCCACATAAAGCTCCATGAAGGAGTCGAAGCAGGGGACTTGCACCCGCATCTCGGCCAGCAATCCACGACGGCGGCTCAACGCATCCGCGACGCGATTCGACACCCCGACCTTATGTTTAATGACGAAGGTAAACTGTTGTAAATATGAGACCCACGAAGCATGGCGATGAGATATCTTGTCTTGGCTGCCCAAGTGCTTGAGGTAATCATGATCGGTGTATAAAATGAACTCACGGTGAAATAAATAGTGTCGCCAATGCTTGATGGCTTGAACTACCGCATAGAATTCAACATCGTACGTGCTAAAGCGGAGCTTGGCGCCGACTAGCTTTTCACTGAAGTAGGCTACGGGACGACCAGCTTGGCTAAGAACCGCACCAATCCCTGTCTGAGACGCATCGCAATGCAACTCAAAGGGTTGTCCAAAATCCGGGAGAACCAGAATAGGGGCGGCTACTAGGTGCTGCTTGATTTCAAAGAATGCCGCCTCGGCATCTGGCGTCCACTGGAACTTAGACCCGCGGATACAATCCGTCAAAGGAGCCATGATGCCACTGAAATGAGGAATGAATCGCCGGTAGAATGAGGCCAGGCCATGAAAACTGCGGACCTCCGTGATCGATGATGGTCGTGGCCACTGTGCCACAGCCTGAACCTTGCTGGGATCAACTTTGAGGCCGTCTCGCGAGACCACGTAGCCGAGGAACTGGATGGATGGAGAGAGGAATTCTCATTTATTCGTGGCCGCATAAAACTTCTCGGGACGGAGAACCGCTAGGATGTCACGGAGATGCTCTAGATGAACCTGGGCATTAGCACTATAGATCAATATGTCATCGAAATAAACGACAACACACTTACCAATAAATGGCCGTAGAACTTGATTCATCACTCGCATGAATGTACTTGGTGCATTGGATAGGCCGAAAGGCATAACGAGCCACTCGAACAAGCCCTCTCGAGTTTTGAACGCCGTCTTCCATTCATCGCCCATGCGAATGCGAATCTGGTGATACCCACTCTTCAAATCAAGCTTACTGAACACAGAAGCACCCCCTAGTTGATCGAGCAAATCGTCGAGGCGGGGAATGGGAAACCGATACCGAACTGTGATTTTGTTGATGGCTCGGCTATCGACGCACATGCGCCAGGACCCGTCTTTTTTTGGTGTTAGCAAGGCGGGTACGGCGCAAGGACTGAGACTCTCCCGAATGTGGCCCTTGGATAAGAGGTCCTCGTTCTGGCGTCGGAGCTCCTCGTGTTCTTGCGGACTCATGCGGTAGTGTGGACGGTTGGGTAGGGCCGCACCGGGAACCAGGTCGATGTGATGCTGGATGTCCCGCAACGGTGGCAGCTCACTGGGCAGGTTGGCCGTGAACACATCGGCAAACTCTTGGAGTAGGGGTTGAACAGACTCGGGGACACGAGTTGGTGCTCCACTCGCCTGTAATGCGCAACACACAACGAGAACCATACCAGCTTCCCTCATTGCTTCTTGGAACGGGCCTCTAGACAACAGATTAGTTGGGGATATCACTTTGGGAGAGGGAGTAGGCCCTCCCTTAGGCTTGGCCGGCATTAGCACAATTTTGGTTCCCCGGAACAAAAACGAATAGGTATTAGCACGCCCGTCATGAATAACTGAATTGTCATACTGCCACGGCCGGCCGAGGAGCAGGTGGCATGCGTCCATGGGGACCACGTCACAATAGACAGCATCACGATATGTTGCACCCACCGAAAAGTTCACAAGTACTCGTTTAGACACAGTTACGTCAGTACCTTGGCTAAGCCAGGAAAGACGGTATGGCTTAGGACGATCCTCTGTTTCCAATCCCAGTTTGGACACTGCCACTTCAGCTATCACATTCTCACATCTGCCGGCGTCGATAATGAACGTGCATACCTTACCGCCTATGGTGCACGTGGAATGGAAGAGGTTGTTTCGCAACCACTCGTGGTCCGGGAGGCGTGGAGTCAAACAGGATCGCCGGAGCACGAGAAGAGGCCCCACATCACCCGAGACATTTTCTTCTGCCTCTTCATAAGTATCATATACCGGTTGAGAGTCCACCAAAGGGTCTGGGTCCACGGTGGTTTCGTCCGAGAAAAGTCCACGTGCGGCCGTCTTCGGGTTCCGACACTCTGCTTGTCGATGGCCGACTTCGCCACAACTGAAACACCGCAATACTCCTGTACGCCCTTGCTGGTTGCTGGGTGCGCTTCGCCATGATGGGGGATTATTCCCTTCGCGCACCGGTGGGGGTAGAGAGTCGGGTCTGTTGGAGGCACCGACTGGTGGTCTGGAGTTGCTAAAACCACGTCGCGCTAGCTGCCTCTCAGCCTGAGTTGCCCGTTGCTGAGCTTCCGCGACGTTCACGGGATCAAACATGTTCAGGTGGTCCTGCAGCTGTAGGCGCAATCCACCAATATATCAGGAGACTAGTTGTAGGGGCGACTCGTTAATATCGACCCGTGCCAAGAACGAATAGAATTCCGTCGAATACTCATCTACCGTGCGATTACCCTGGCGGAGATTTTGGAATCGCTGGTACAACTCCCGATCAAAGTTATAAGGTAAGAATGCCGACTTCAAGTGCTTCCTGAACTTGTTCCAGCTCGCAATCTTCTCCTTGCCTTGCCGAGTCCTGGTGAGTTTCAACTGTTGCCACCATGCTTGTGCACGCCCATATAATCGAGTCGTGACCAAAGAAACGCGCCGATCATCGGGAACTTCCTTGAAGTCCAGAATTTCCTCAACCTGAGACAGCCAGTCGATTACTTCTTCCGGTTTCATGCTGCCATCGAACTGGGGAACTTCCACCCTAAAGCCCTGCTCCCAACGATGGTTGGGGCGTTCAGGGGACTGATTCCGTAACCTAGCGAAGGGATTCTCATCGACGACGGTAATGTCATCATATTGGCGTTGCATCTGTATGACTTTGTCCAGCCGCTGAGTCAAAACCTCCACCTGGCGCCGCAGTTCGTCGTTTTCGCGGCGAACGTCGGCGTTCTCACGTCGCATAACAGCGAAGTCGCCATCCTCCGCGGTCGCATGTCGCGCTGTCCGGCGGGGCGGCATTCCTCCAGATCAACCGGGCTCTGGATACCAATCTGATGCAGCGTGCGTGTGATGGGGGTCGGTTTATCGTTACTCGTTGATTCCACGAATGCCGAGAGACGATATATGCGAGGAAAGACTCCTCTTTTCTTCTTTTATTCCAATTCCGAAAAACTGCCTCAAACGTACAGACCGACAGCCTTTAAATAGAAGGCTAACAAGAATCCAAGTCCAAAGCAAATAAAGAAAAGGAACCGACAATTACATCAAATAAAAGTCCAAAGCAAATAAAGAAAAGGAACCGACAATAAAATAAAACAAGCTTTTGGTACGTTGCATGATTAAGCATGGACGTCGTCGACGTCCCCATCACCGAACAGGTCGGCTATAACCATTTGTTCTCTCGTCGGATTCGGATAACAGCGACGAAGCGCCTACCAGATCCATCGACGAAGGGAGCACGAATCTCCATTTATAAGTTCGAACAAGTCTGCACTTTTTCGCAGGGCTTGTATTCGACAATAACATATCACTTGAGGGATTAGATTCCTCGCACGCCTGAGATCGTTTGCGTTTACAGAACGCTCATCTTCCACGAGAAGGACATCGAGTCCATAGAAAGTTTCTACTACTCGTCGTCGCGTACCGATGGGCCGGAGCGTTGGACGTCCAATCCCCAGTACTACCACAACGATGCCTATGCTGATTCTTCAAACTTAGCAGCAGGATTGCAGAGAGGAAATTCAGCAGCCATTCGCCAAGCCTGCGCAGCACAATGAGGAGAGAGGAGAGAGCTCCTCCCATACCTTTTTTTTTTTTGGAGAAGGGCCAAACTACCTGTTTTTACATTATCCAACATGCTTACCAACAAACTAAAAGGAAATCAATGTATCATTTTTTCGCTACATCTTATACAAACCAAGTTGTAAAATTTCGCAGAACTCGTGGCCCTAAACCTCTCACGTAATTTCGTCTCTAAACTGGACCCCATGTGAATATTCTATTATAAATTGGGTCACAGCCGGATACAAGCAACAATTTTTTTTTACAGTCAACAACTCAATGGTCAAATCTCATAGCTAACTGTTACATAGAATAAATTTGACGGAGTTGGACGGGGAGTGACCCTAGATAACTAAACATACAATTTACCCGAGTTGTAATATCGTGACCCTTGGTCTACTGGCACTAAGGTATTTAGTTTCTTCAACTACAATTGTTTATTTTATGATTCTCTCAAATTCACTTTTTTTTTTGTATAATCCAAAGGTGACCCTTGGTCTAACCTTGATTCTCTTCAACTACGCTTTACCCTTATACGAGTTGTAATATCGTGGCCCTTGGTCTACTGGCACTAAGGTGATGTTGATTTATATTACTTAAAGATTTAAAAATCCAACCAAAAACCCACAAACAAGTAAGGACTAAAAAGAACTAGTTTTGTGCCCGCCCGATGGGTGGCGAGTTCATTGTTTGTACTTTTCCTTCTATTATTGTCATTTTTTCCAATGGTATCAGATTCCTAATTTTCATATTTATTTATGATTGTACTCTAGGTTTTAATGATGATCAACAATAAAGTCAAACAACGTTGTAACTTCATCACTGCTTGGAAAATATTATTCATGACCATCAGATCTTTAATTGACCAACAATTGTCAACTTCATAAGTTGTACATGGTTTAAGCTCGTGTACGCCATCTTACCGTACTCCTATAGAGTTGGTATTTAGACCATGAATTAACGGAGTTTGGCACATGATGTTATACCATATTCTCTAATAGGTGAAACACAGTCTTTAATTCTCTAATCCAAATCGTACGATTCATTTAATGAAAAATAGTAACCACCGATTCTTATTTGTCAAAATATATTAACATACAACTAATAGGTATGAATGAAGATACATATTACACCTCGAGTGTATGCTAGCCTTTTCCAACATTATATCAATGTACAACCAAACTATTCTGCTATGCTTCTTACCTTCAACATTGTACGAATTATATCAAAGCAAATGTTAGTTATGGAGATACTTTGTCTTCACTTCACATTATCCTCCAATAGTTAATATGTGACTAACTGTAACTGGAATTGTGTGATAACTTAATACAAACATAAATGTGCTCTGTTGTGCAGTCAGTATAGTAACTGAATTTAAAGGACATCGTCATGATATGATCCTGCGTTGGTTTTACAGGACACCGGTCCAATACGTCCCACCCTAGTATATATGACATCGGTTAGGGTATGATCCGCAATGGATTTATAGGACACCCGTCTAGGTACGATCTGTGGTGGTATGCATGTCATCTACTATACTACCCGAGGAGTGTATGACTTGGCAAATTAAGATGTAAAATGCAATGAACCTAACCATGCATGTGATTGAATCATTGTATAAATATTACTTATGATGTGGTTAAGTGATGAGTTTCTATGATGTGATATATGAAATGTGCATGTCGATGATGATGGTTTTCTATGGTGTTTTATACAATGATTTAAGATTGGATGATATGATGTTTTGCTATGTTGGGACAAGGGTTACATGGTAATGTCAGTATGACGTGATATTTGATGCATAATGTTTAAACAGTGAGTTATGATCAAGAGACTGGGTGATGGTCCTTATGTTGTGATGTATGAATTCTTTGAGTTTGAGATGATGAATGTGATATGACATGTGGTGATGAATGGATGTTTTGACTGAATAAGATATATCATATCGGATGTATCTTGACAGTTAAGTTAAGCCAGTAAGGTCTGAGAAGGGAAAAAATCCCACTGTACACATGTTTTAAAAAAAAATTCTCAAAATACACATGTTATGAAAAAAATTCCCAATCTACACATGTTTGGGCCTTCACCGCGTCAAACTAAGGCGGTGAAGGCATCACCGCGTTAAACAAGAGCGGTGATTGCATCACCGCGTTAGAGAAAAACGGTGATTGCATCACCGCTGTAGACAAAAACGGTGATAGCTTCACCGCATTCAACGGCCGCGGTGAAGGCCTGACCTGCGTCGAATCTTTAAGAGAACGTAACTTTGTGCTCGGTTATCCGATCGTGGTGAAATTTTTTTTTTTATTCCGCATAATTTTTCGAGATCTTGCAAGCCGCAAACCGCCTTCGTCCCTGAAAAACGTCGTTTGCTACCCCGAACGAGCCTTTTTTCGATTTCGTCAAACTTTGAACGACCATAACTTTGTGCTCCACAATCCGAAAATCATGAATTTTTTTTGATTTTGCATAACTTTTTGAGGACTACAATTTTTATCATAGACATAATTTCGGAATGTACTTGGATTCCTGAAAAGGGAAGGTAAACTTATTCCCAAAGCCCCGTATATCCAAAATAATTCATTTTTTGAAAATTCTCTCCTACTAAAAATTGTAGTCCTCAAAAAGTTATGCAAAATAAAAAAAAATTCATGATTTTCGGATTGTGGAGCACAAAGTTATGGTCGTTCAAAGTTTGACGAAATCAAAAAAAGGCTCGTTCGGGGTAGCAAACGACGTTTTTTCGGGACGAAGGCGGGACCAAAAGGCTTGTTTTGCGGCTTGCAAGATCTCGAAAAATTATGCGGAATCAAAAAAAAATTCACCACGATCGGATAACCGAGCATAAAGTTACGTTTTTTTAAAGATTTGACGCAGGTCAGGCCTTCACCGTTTTCCTCTAACACGGTGATGCAATCACCGCCTGCCTCTATAGCGGTGATGCAGTCACCATTTTCATTTAACGCGGTGATGCAATCACCGTGTTTCTCTAACGCGGTGAAGCAATCACCGCCTTAGTCTGACGCGGTGAAGGGCCAAACATGCGTAGATTGGGAAATATTTTCATAACGTGTGTATTTTGAGAATTTTTTTTAAAAACATGTGTACAGTGGGATTTTTTCCGTCTGAGAAGTGGGTGACGGGAAACTGAATACTCCATGTTTTGCCATGGTCAATGAGAGGGACAATAAGTCATTTTGAACTATACTCTTAAAGGTAACAGAAAAGATATAAATCATTATCTTATGAGTAAGGTTATCAGGCGAGTATAACTGGTTACTAAAAATACTAATAGTAATATATGTATTAGGGTGTCACATTAAGTAAGGATTAAAATAGTTATTTACATACCAACCATCATATATCCAATAGTTTAAGATTCGTTTACAAATTTTGCTTGACTTAGGTGTTATTCATCTGAATATGACTCAAAGTTGCACATCTACACTCATGTAGGAAAAAGAAAGGAACTTATGTCAAACAATAAAAAGAGAAAAGAAAGGAATTATAATTACATTAGGAAAAAGTAAAGACAATGTGTTTTATAATTGTGCATGAAAGAATATTTAATAATGTACGAAAAATGAAAAGAGAAAGAAGTTGGTAACATAGAAGAAAAGATAATGATATTTTAATATGCAAGAAATGCCAATTTCAATCCTAAAAATGACAAATGCATTATGTATATGTACATGACTGTTTTTATAACTTCTTTCACCAATTGGTCACAAACATATTTAAACCATATGACCATAATTCAGTTTTGAAAAATATACAACAAACTTTGGTGACCATTGGTGTCTAGTGATATTCTTAAACACATGAAATTTTGTCTATATATCACTGTAGCATATGAATGAACTATGTTGATATATTTCAGATATTTATAGTAGTATTTTCTAACAAATTGCAACATAACTACATTGGTTCACATATTTATAGTAGTTTGTACAATCAAAATGTTAAATTCTTCGTGTTCTAGAAGACGGAAGAAGATTATACTTTACTTTTCATATTTCAATTTTAAAATAAAATCACATGTCAAATTATGTAAAAGTTTACAATTGTGTACCAACTATATTTATATTTTTCGGATTTTTTAATTATTTTTAAGAAATTATAAACAATTATAAAAATATATTATAAACTAAAAATAATTTATTTGTAGATGTTAATGATTTTATTATCAATGCTAAAAAATAGATTACACAATTGTAACCGTGATAGCTATTCTATTGGTTAAAAAATAGTTGACATCGGTTAGGGTATGATCCGCAATGGATTTATAGGACACCCGTCTAGGTACGATCTGTGGTATGCATGTCATCTACTATACTACCCGAGGAGTGTATGACTTGGCAAATTAAGATGTAAAATGCAATGAACCTAACCATGCATGTGATTGAATCATTGTATAAATATTACTTATGATGTGGTTAAGTGATGAGTCTCTATGATGTGATATATGAAATGTGCATGTCGATGATGATGGTTTTCTATGGTGTTTTATACAATGATTTAAGATTAGATGATATGATGTTTTGCTATGTTGGGACAGGGGTTACATGGTAATGTGAGTATGATGTGATATTTGATGCATACATGTTTAAACAGTGAGTTATCAAGAGACTGGGTGATGGTCCTTATGTTGTGATGTATGAATTCTTTGAGTTTGAGATGATGAATGTGATATGACATGTGGTGATGAATGGATGTTTATTTGACTGAATAAGATATATCATATCGGATGTATCTTGACAGTTAAGTTAAGCCAGTAAGGCCTGAGAAGTGGGTGACGGGAAACTGAATACTCCATGTTTTGCCATGGTCAATGAGAGGGACAATAAGTCATTTTGAACTATACTCTTAAAGGTAACAGAAAAGATATAAATCATTATCTTATGAGTAAGGTTATCAGGCGAGTATAACTGGTTACTGAAAATACTAATAGTAATATATGTATTAGGGTGTCTCATTAAGTAAGGATTAAAATAGTTATTTACATATCAACCATCATATATCCAATAGTTTAAGATTCGTTTACAAATCTTGCTTGACTTAGGTGTTATTCATCTGAATATGACTCAAAGTTGCACATCTACACTCATGTAGGAAAAAGAAAGGAACTTACGTCAAACAATAAAAAGAGAAAATAAAGGAATTATAATTACATTAGGAAAAAGTAAAGACAATGTGTTTTATAATTATGCATGAAAAAATATTTAATAACGTACGAAAAATGAAAAGAGAAAGAAGTTGGTAACATAAAAGAAAAGATAATGATATTTTAATATGCAAGAAATGCCAATTTCAATCCTAAAAATGACAAATGCATTATGTATATGTACATGACTTTTTTTATAACTTCTTTCACCAATTGGTCACAAACATATTTAAACCATATGACCATAATTCAGTTTTGAAAAATATACAAAAAACTTTGGTGATCATTGGTGTCTAGTGATATTCTTAAACACATGAAATTTTGTCTATATATCACTGTAGCATATGAATGAACTATGTTGATATATTTCAGATATTTATAGTAAGTATTTATATTAGTATTTTTTAACAAATTGCAACATAACTACATTAGTTCACATATTTATAGTAGTTCGTACAAACAAAATTTTAAATTCTTCGTGTTCTAGAAGACGGAAGAAGATTATACTTTACTTTTCATATTTCAATTTTAAAAGAAAATCACATGTCAAATTATGTAAAAGTTTACAATTGTGTACCAACTAAATTTATGTTTTTCGGATTTTTTAATTATTTTTAAGAAATTATAAACAATTATGAAAAATATTATAAACTAAAATAATTTATTTGTAGATGTTAATGATTTTATTATCAATGCTAAAAAATAGATTACACAATTGTAACCGTGATAGCTATTCTATTGGTTAAAAAATAGTTGTGATTAATTGCATGAAAGATATTTTATTCTATTGGTTAAAAAATTGAAATTGTTATAGTTTGAGCTTCTAGGTTGCATGATTAAATCATAGTCATGATGATTGATATACATGTTTTGCTGTGGTTAGTAGCATCAAATATACTTTATCATGGTGGTTGAACATTTGAAATGATGATAGTTTGACCTCATAGGTCATAGGTTCAAATCTTGGTAATGATGATTAATATGCATGTTTATTTAGTTGTATTTTAATGTAACTAATAACTTAAAATGTTAAAACAGGCTGGGCAAAAAGAAAAGAGGGGATTTTTTGTACTATGGGTCTAAAAATGTCTTATTAAAAAGTAGAAGAACTGTTAAAAAAGCTAGGGTTGCTCCGCAATTCTCAAAGAGGCCTCGCCGCCGCCCGATGGGGTGCAGGGGGCTCAAACCCGATGGAAACTATGACGGGTCAACGCCGACCACCATCAGCAAAGTCGTCTCCAAACCCTAAGGGGGATAGGGAGGCTCAACAAAGTAAGAAAAGAGTGAAGTAGACTATCCAGGAACCACAGAGCTTCGTCGATTCCGACGTACAGTTTGTAGACGTTAATAACGGGGCGGAGAAAAGTACCCATCACCGTGAGCAGCGCCCTCCGCAAAATGCTTGGGGATCAGGGGTGGGTGCTGCCCGGTGCCTGTTTGGAGATATGCAACGGCTGGATCCTTGGTACATAGCCGACTCGGACTCTGAGGACATAGCGGCAGGGATGCGGGAAGATGGCAGGGATGAGGGGTTCGAAGCGGATGAAGATCCTCTGTGCCCTAATATCCACTTCTCATCAGCTGAAGAAAGGCAGTTCTGTAGGGAATGGCGCTCCGCACTGGTCGTCAAAGCCCTAGGTCGATCTGTGTCGTATACGGGTATCTCGAAGCGGCTGAATGATCTTTGGGCTAGGGCTGGAGGAATACAAGTCTCGTCAGTCAAGAATGGGTACTTCTTGGTTCGTTTCACGAGCGGGATTGACTACGAGCGTGCTTTAACGGGTGGTCCGTGGATGATGGGGGACAACTATCTTATGGTCCACATGTGGGACAAACACTTCCGACCCTATAACCATGAGATATCGTCCACCCTTGTCTGGGCACGTCTACTGGATATACCCATTCACTTTTTTCACAAGGAGGCGGTTATGAAAATCGGCAGCCGGATAGGGAAACCACTGTGCGTGGACCAAGCCACTGCTATAGGGGCTCGCCTGGACTATGCCCGGGTGTGTGTACAAGTGGACTTAACTAAACCACTTCTGTCCTAGTTCAAAATCCACGGAGTGACCTACTTCATTCAATATGAGGGACTTGAAAAGATCTGCCTTAACTGTGGGAAATACTTCGAGCGCTCGAAGTGTTATTGCACGTCCTCTCCTGACTCGATGGATACTGAGACCCCTATCCCGCAGGAAACATCACCAGCAAAGGAACCCGAGAGAACGTATGGTGAGTGGATGATTGCTAAGCGCAAACCCAGAACGATTCGTAAGGAGACACCGGGCCAAGCTTTGAAAATTACCACGAATGCAAGTCAGGGGAATAAGGCAAAGGCAGGCTCACGGTTCAGTGTACTGGCGAATGAGGAAGTCCAGGTTCCCATGGATAAAACCCCTGAGCGAAGCAATGGGGAGGAAATATCAGGTCGGGGGAAGGAACATGCGAACCTGAACAGTAAGAGCTCGGGAAAAGGTAAACAGAAAGCGAGGGAGGCGGATGCTACTGGTCCGGTGCATGGTACAACCGAACCTGTTGTGGCCATGCAAGTTACGTCAGGGATGTCAACACCACGGCTGGACAAAAGGACAGGAGCTACGTGTGAAGACTTGAGTTTACCAGAGGCACGGCCAGCGGAGAATGAATCGACCGTAGACATGCTGACCGAGCAAGTCACACCAACGGATGAGAACAGCCAAACTCTAACCTCGGCTGCATGGGGTCGTCCTCCAAACTTGCTTGGAGGGCCGACGGAGGGAGGAACTCACACCCAATCAGAAACAGTGACGGAAAACGTGGGGATCTCGTTGGAAGGGGCCACCCCGATAATGGATCCACAAAAGGGGATCTCTTCTTCCCACCTCTCTTAATGGATCCACGCATCTTTGTTTGGAACTGCAGGGGGGCCGGGAGCAGGAAATTCATCCGAGTGTTCAAGGAGTACAAGAGGAAACATAATCCTAACATAGTGATCATTGTAGAACCTCGCATTAGTGGGGTCACCGCGCAGAATGTTATTAAAGAAATGGGGTTTGACAAACAGTTAGTAGTCGATGCTGTGGAATTCTCTGGTGGTATTTGGCTTCTGTGGAATGAGGCGGAGTTTGATATTAGCCGGGTAGATAGCCAGGCCCAATTCATCCACGTGCTGGCTGCTAAAACAGGGAAACCGGATGACAAGTGGAACCTCACGGCAGTGTATGCTAACCCGGCACCGATTCAACGCCGACAGCTCTGGGTGGCGCTGAGGAGAATTGCCGAGAGCCAAGAGCTGCCGTGGATAGTCATGGGTGATTTTAACTCAATTCTTCACCGATCGGAAAAGCTGGGGGAGCTCCGTTTGATGCGAGCCGGATTCGGGACTTCCGGGACAGTGTGAATGACGTGGGGCTTGTGGACTTGGGGTTTCACGAACCATCATATATTTGGTTCAGAAACGGGGTCCGTGAGAGATTAGACCGAGTGCTAGCCAACAACAGGTGGACAATGACCTGCCCGGAAATCTCAGTGCGCCATCTTCCCAGAGTTAAATCCGACCACAGACCTTTGCTGGTCTCCACGAGATACTCTCCCCGGCCAGGAGGGCCTAAACCTTTCCGTTTCCTCGTGGCATGGCTAACACATGAAGACTTTAAAAACATGCTCCAAGCAGCATGGGCTAAGGGAAATTCGTTCCTCCAGTCAGCGGAGGCATTTTCTAGCGATGCTATCCGATGGAAGACTCACGTTTTTGGCCACATCCTGCGGTGGAAAGATGCTCTCATCCGCAGGATAGAGAGGCTGGAGTACCGAGATGGCAGTGCTCATGTGTCCGCCCAGCTAGAGATGGCGAGAGAGGAACTCGAGATGGTCTTATTTCAAGAGGAACTCCTTTGGTGCCAAAAGTCTCGACTGGAGTGGATCTCGTCGGGCGATAAGAACACGTCCTATTTCCATGCTAGGACGATTGCACGAAGAAAGAGGAACCACGTCTTAACGCTGCAGAATTCGGACGGGGAGTGGGTGGATGATGAAATGGAACTTCAGCAGCTGGCCAGGTCCTTCTTCGAGTGGCTGTACACGGATGAGAATGAAGTCGCTGTCCCTCTGCCTCGGGATTTCCCAGAATTGGAAGCAAGGGAGTGGCAGAACCTTGCTATACAGCCGAGTACAGAAGATCTTCTCCATGCAATTCGCTCGATGGGAGCCATGAAAGCGCATGGGAAGGACGGGCTAAACCCGCTCTTTTTCCAACGGTGTTGGGACACCATCGGGCCATCTGTGACAGACCTCCTCAAGAGATGCTGGGATCAGCCGGGCCTCATCCGGGACATCAATGCTACTGTTTTGGTACTGATCCCGAAGGTAACGACCCCGACGACAATCGAGCAGTTCCGGCCTATTAGCCTGTGCAATGTGGCCTACAAAGTGCTGACTAAGAATATTGCGGAAAAGCTGAAACCGCTGATGCCTCAGTTAGTCCATGACACTCAGACGAGTTTCGTTCCGGGCAGGCATATAACGGATAACATATGTATCCTCCAGGAAGTTGTACACTCTATGCGAGCGAAGAAGGGTAGGAAGGGATGGATGGTTCTCAAAGTTGATCTGGCAAAGGCGTACGACAAGATCCGATGGGAATTCGTACGAGACACACTGGAGGCGACAGGGGCCCCTGCGAAGCTGGTAGAGGTGACTATGGCATGCATTACGTCCACCACCATGCAGATACAGTGGAATGGGGGCTTAACCGATCAGTTTTCACCCTCAAGAGGCTTAAGACAGGGATGCCCTCTCTCCCCCTATCTTTTTACTCTTTGTATGGAACGTTTGAGTCATCTTATTAATGAGTCTGTAAGGGATGGGTCTTGGCAGCCGATTAAGCTGACTAGTGATGGACCTGCCCTCTCACACTTGTTTTTTGCAGATGACTTAATCTTATTCGGAGAAGCGTCGTCACAGCAATCCCAGGCCATCCTCCAGTGCTTCAATGTATTTGGGGCAGCCTCGGGTCAACGTGTAAGCAAACCAAAGTCCCGGGTTTTCTTCTCAAGTAACGTGACACCGGAGAGAAGAGTGGCCTTGAGTGGCGAGCTGGGGATTCCGCAAACGGCAAACCTCGGGCGCTATTTGGGAGTACCGGTCATCCATGACAGAGTTTCCAAGGCGACATATATTGAGCTGATAGACAGAATTGATAGAAGGCTTGCGGGGTGGAAAGCGGAGACAATGAGCCTGGCTGCGCGCATTACACTAGCATAATCGGTCCTCTCTTCGCTTCCCTCGTACACCATGCATACCTCTTTTCTTCCGGCTAGGTCCGCGAGTATATTGACAAGAAAGTGAAAGCATTCATCTGGGGAAGCACGGAGGGGGGAAGAAAACCTCACCTGGTGGATTGGGACACAGTCTGTCGACCCAAAGACGAGGGGGGCCTGGGCATGCGGTCGGCGACCAGAACGAATGAGGCATACATGATGAAGATAGCCTGGAGACTTATTACTAAACCGGAGGATCTATGGGCGCGGGGAATCCTGAATAAGTACATGCGCTCGACTGAGGAAGGGCTCCTACCGCGGAGGACAGGAAGACTATCGAATCTATGGCGGGGGGTACTGCGAGTGTGGCACAGAATAGAGGAGGCTTCGGTGTGGAACATCCGCAATGGACGTACAGCCAGATTCTGGTCAGACCGTTGGCTGAATGACGGGGAACCTTTGGCTACATATGCTCAAGCTGTCCCGGAGTCAGCAAGGGACCTCCCAGTGGCGGACTTCGTGCTCAACGGGGATTGGAATCGTGATTATATTCTCCATTTTTTACCTGCTGTTGTGGCTTCGCAGGTGTTACTCTACCCAGTACCGATGGAAACAGAGGAGGATGTACGATGCTGGCGGTTCTCACCGGACGGAAGATTCACATTCAAGTCAGCTTATGAGATGACGGGAGAGGAGGACCAAAGCAACCTACACCGACACCCTAAATGGCGCACGACGTGGAGGATCCCACCGATGCAAAGGATGAGGTCATTTATGTGGTTGGCCAACCACAGCCGACTACTCAACAACGCGGAGCGGAAAAGAAGACACCTCACGGCGAATGACGAGTGCAAGATTTGCGGCGGAGGTCCTGAAACCACGTTACACGTTCTCCGGGACTGCCCATACGCAAGGGAAGTCTGGGCAGGGTTGCTTCAAGAGGAACCAGACAAAGATTTTTTCGAACCCAGTCTCGACCGCTGGATTTTGCATTACACTTCGGGGCGTGGTCACTCAATTGACAGCACTCTCTTCACGTGCATGTGCTGGCTGCTGTGGAAAAATCGGAATAACTTCTGCTTCCAAGGTAAGTTGGACTCCTGGGCTCATATTCAGGCTAGCTCGGCGCGCATTCGGCACCAAATCATGAAAGCCGCGGAGATTGAGAGAGAGGTAATCGGAGCCGGGGTACTCCGAGCGCCTGCGCTGATCCAATGGCAGACACCGCCTCGAGGGTGGGCTTGCCTCAACACTGACGGATCGGTGCTACACGCTCCAGCAAGCACGGCGGCCGGGGGAGTCGTCAGGAGGGACGATGGTCACTTCATCGCTGCGTTCTCCATGAACCTTGGGGGGGTTCCATCACAAGCGCCGAGCTAGCAGGAATTGTGCACGGGTTACAGCTGACCTGGGAAGCAGGAATTAGGAAGGTAGTTCTGTAGACAGATTCAACCACGGCTTTGAAGCTCATAGAGACAGCTACGCCATATCACTCAAACTACGCATCGGTGGCTGAAATTAGGTGTTGGCTTAGTCGAGACTGGCAGGTTCAAATTCACCATGTTTTTAGAGAGGCTAATGTGGTTGCTGATCACCTAGCTAATTCGGGGCATATGTTGCCGATTGGTTTGCATAGAGTTACAGCGCCTGATAGTACGCTAGCATATTGGCTGTACCATGACTGTATTGGGGTCCAAACACTCCGGTCTATTCCAGTATAAAGGTTGGGACGCCCTTTAAGCGTTCCAGGATTCTACCCAAAAAAATGTCTTATTATTTAATTTAATCTCATTTACGGGCTGTTTAAAAGTTTATTTATTCAACATGTATCACAATACATGGCTAATTTAGACATTTCGGGTCTTAGTTAACATAGAATGTTAAGTTGTTAACAAAAGGGGCTTATTTGTTATCGACCCATAGTACAGGGGTTTCTTTGGATAGAAGTATAGTACAGGGGCTGATTTGTTATCTTTGTATAGTTGAGGGGTTTGTAGGCGGGAGCAGATCCGGTGAGTAACCTTGTGGTGAGTAACCCCATGCATAACCCAATAAGAATCTGCTACATCAGCGCCTCCTTCTCTCTCCTGAAAAAATCATTAATTTTCTATCCCTTAATATTTAACGGACGATTTCTCACTCATTTTAAATTGGAATTTAATTTTTTTGCACAGTTAGATCAGATTAATTGTGCTCTTCAAAATGATATCCACTTTGATATTTTTTGGAACAAATTTTTTTTTCTGTTATTAGACTATACCATATGGTATAGACTGGTATTAAATAACAACATACTATATGGTATGAAAATACCAGTCAATACAATATGCTGTTATTTAATATCAGTCAATATCATATGGTATTAAATAACAGCATACCATATGGTATGAAAAATACCACCTCATACTAGAGTGGTATAGTATGTTATGAAGTTGGTAACGAGAGTTTGAAATTTTCCCCCCCAGAAAATTTTGAAATCCAATAGATCATGATTAAATCTTTCATTTTGTGCAAAAATTTCCGAAAATGACTAAACAACGAAGGAGATACCGTATGGTATGGAGTTGGTAACGAGAGAGATAAAAAAAATTCTAAAAAAATATTGAAAATGGATATCATTTTGTAGAGCCAAAGTAGTTAAAATCGGAATTTTACCTAAAATCGAAAACTGGGGTAAAATCGGAATCGTAAAATCGTAGGATTTTAAGTACCATATATAACATAACATATAAGAATATTAGTGAGGTAAATCATTACTAATACAAAGACACATAACATTTAAAATGATAATTCTCAAAATTAATGTTCCAAAATTACTATTTAATTGTTATTTAATGTGTAACTCAAAATAATTCATGATGAAGGGATAGAGCTCATGGGGTTTCCCTTTTGTTTTCATGTTGTGTCTAGATAGTTTAACTTAAAGTAATATTCTGACATCGTCTACTAAGTATGATTTAAAACAAAAAATAATTGAACTCCAATAAAATAAGTAATGCTAGTGGCTTGTATAAATATATTCATTAATAAATAAGTTAGTAAATAATAATGTTAATTCTTACATACTTCCAATACTAGGACAATTGTTTTACCAATAAGTTAAATTGGACGAAGGGAAATGGATTAAGAGAGCCATAATTTGATTATTTTTATTATTTTTAAATGTTTTTCTAATAGAAAAACACGTGAGAAGATTCATGTCATTGCCCTTTGCGCTGAAACAGTTATGCTTCTTTTAAATTGGCTCAAACCACCTATTTTGTTCTCATACGATCAAAATCCCGATTTTGGTACGATTTTAACGATTTTAATCCCGATTTTAAACAATTTTAAGGTCCACCGATTTTATAATAAAATCAAGATCGGAATCCCTAAGTAAAATCCTAAAATCCTACGATTTTACGATCAAAATCCCGATTTTGACTGTATTGTGTAGAGCACAACGAACTCGTTCCATATGTGCAAAAAAAATTGAAATCCGAGTTAGAATGAAGAAGATACGATCCAATTAAGAAAACTAGGAAAAATAAATTTCTTTAATTCTCCACCCTTAGATCTACCGTCACTTAAAAGAAGGGTCCAGATTTGATTAGTCATTGTTACTCACCCTAAGGTTAGTTACCCTAACTTGAGCCCTTGTAGGTAGCCACTACGACGTTGCTATATAAACATAAGAACCAGAGGGGAGAGAAGCGGCCAATCTCTCAAAAGAAAAAAACCCCAGGCGACCGGAAATATCCTTTCTTCTCCTTCTTCTCTGTTTCCCGGCCATGGCTTCCAGACTCCTCCTTCCAGTCCGGAATCTAAAGAAGGGGTGGGTTCAGTTTTCCATGTATTGGACATGGCCCAGTCTCGTGACAAGCCCAGCCGAGACATTTCCCACAAACTTGGAGCTGCGGCCCATTTATGTTGCTTAGTTGATTGTCCTTGTACTGTTACCCTAGAGGCTTGTAGAAAAGGGTATAAAGATGCATGTATGGCCGACGGCCACAAATAATAAAACCTAATAAGAATTCAGCTTGGAGAGCAAGTGCTCTCCCGTGGACTAGTCCCGTCAATCGGGGATACCACGTAATCATCGTGTCGTTTTCATCGCTTTCTCTGAATTTATTATGGTATCAGAGCTGTGATATGATCCAGCTTATCGTTGCATCATGGCTGGCGAAGAATCTGGTCTCGAGACCACGCCAACGTTCTGGCTCTGGAGATAAAGAGATCGATCTGCACAGCCCCTACTTCATTCATCAATCTGATAGTACCGGCCATCTGCATGTCAGCAGCTTGCTGACCCCATCCAATTATAGCGAATGGGTTCTTGAGATGCGGGACGCCTTGGTCACCAAAAACAAATTGGGATTTGTTGATGGGACGGTTCCTTGTCCGCCCACCGACTCCTCCCTGTTCCGAGCTTGGATTCCGACAAATATTTGTCGAAGATCTCCAAGATCGCTTCAGCAAAGGTAATTTGACGAGGGCCTATGAGCTTCGTCGCCATGTGAGCCTTCTTCAGCAAGAGAAACAGTCTGTTTCTAGCTTTTACACCAATCTTCGACAAATATGGGAGGAAACGCAGTCCATATTGCCGCCGCCGATCTGCTCCCGTGGGCGCCGTAGCCGCGACCAAAATGAGAGTCTGAGACTACTCGATTTCCTCTTGGGACTTGACGACTCGTTTGCTACGGTTCGGAGTCATATTCTATCTATGACTACCACGCCCTCGTTACCAGAGGCATTCCGCATTGTCTACAACGACGAACAGCATCGGACCTTGACCCAGAATCGCAAACCTACGCAGGAGGCTGCTGCTTTCGCCACTCGCGGGGACGTCGACAGGGCTTCTTCGGGCAATCGGCCTCCTCGTGATCGCGGGTCTGGCGATCGTGATCATGGTGGTGGGGAGCGACCTAAACTCCAGTGCACACACTGTCTTAAGACTGGACACCTCAAAGAATCATGTTACGAGCTCATCGGCTGGCCGCCACGTGATCGGGACAAGAAGTCCGAGAGATCAGATCGCTCAGACCTCCGGCGGAATCGGGACTCAGGACGTGATAATGGTTCCTCTCGCTCCCACCGGGGTGATCCACGGGCATCCTTAGCTGAAGCGGACACAAATGCGAGCCCTGTTCCCGGTTTCTCGATGCAGCAGCTTGAGCTTTTGAAGCAATATTTTGGTGGACAGGTATCCCATGGTGTTGATCCTTCTAGTCACATGGCGGGTACGTATGCTGTCCTTAATCGACCTGAATGGTTACTTGATTCAGGCTGTAACGCTCATATAGCTATGGATGAGTCTTTTATTTTCTCATGATCCGAGTGTCCCTAGTCAACCCGTCCGTATCCCGAATGGGGCTAGTATTCCGGTGCGGCGTGTGGGATCAGTTCGGTTGGAAGATGGGATGGTTCTTAATCGGGTTTTATATGTACCGGAATTTCGGTGCAATATGTTATCGGTGAGCAGGCTATGTCAAGAGCATCAGGTTGCGTTAATATTTCTTAGTGATTTTTGTATCATACAGGACTTACACTCCAAGAACGTGATTGGGAAGGGGGAGATCCGTGATGGGCTCTATTATCTCCGCTTATTTGGATGTCAGCAGGTCAAGGCGCACGCAGCTGCCAAGGATGTGACCCTACCTATCGCTCCTTGGCATGCCCGTTTGGGTCATCCCTTGACGTCGGTCATGCATAAACTTCAGCATGTTATTCCTGGTTTTCCTACATTGAATCATGATCTTTGTCATTCCTGTTCTCGGGCTAAACAAGTTCGGACACCTTTTCCCGTTAGTGGGATTCGTACTTCTTCTTGTTTTGAAATGTTGCATTTGGATATTTGGGGTGGTTACAACACACCATCACTTAGTGGGGCGCACTATTTTTTGACTATTGTTGACGATTTTAGCCGAGGAGTTTGGATATATCTTCTTCGCTTTAAATCTGAAGTTGGTCGATATCTGCGTTTGTTCTGCAATCTTGTTCGCACCCAGTTTGGTAAACAGGTCAAGTGCATACAGGCAGACAATGGTCCGGAGTTTAATACCATTGATTTACGTGAGTTTTATGAACAGGCAGGTATTCTTCTTCAAACATCCTGTACGGACACGCCCCAACAGAATGGTGTTGTTGAACGAAAGCACCGTCACATTCTTGAGACGGCTAGAGCGCTGCGTTTTCAGGCATCTCTGCCGATTCGATTTTGGGGTGAGTGTGTACTCACTGCAGGCTACTTAATAAATCGTCTTCCTACTACTGCTACAGGACGGACTCCCTATGAGGTTATCTTTGGCAACCGGCCAGTTATTCTCACTTGCGCGTCTTCGGTTGCCTCGTCTATTGCAAGGATACACACGGCCACCTTGGTAAGTTTGATGAGCGTGGTCGTGCTTGTCTTTTCCTTGGCTATGCTGCTAGTCAAAAGGGTTACCGTGCCTACGATATGGAAGCTCGGCGCATCATTACTAGTCGGGATGTCGTCTTTCATGAGGACGTTTTCCCGTTTCAATCTGACACATCTTCACAATTCCATTGGATTCCTCGGGATGTTTTTTCTCACCCCACAGAAGCTCCTGACGATGAGCTCCTTCGGCCTGCTGGTGATTCTTCTGGATCTCCTGCATCAGCCTCACTCGACGCTGGGCCCTCTAAGGCCTTGGCGCAGCAGCCCTCTCGGCCGGCCACGACTGTTCGGCCTGCTTCCCCCTCTAGGCCCGGCCCATCTACTGCGTCACCTGCCCCCCACAGTCCTGGGCTCTCCAGCCCAGCCGAGAGCTCCTCGTCACCACCCTCCAGCCCGGACCAACCGGCCCAGCCGCGGCTCAGTCTCGCGAGCCCAACCTCTTCGGCCCAGACGAGGCCCACTGTAGCGCGTCCTGTGGATACGGCCCACACTCGGCCCGCTGAGGATCTGTCCGCAGGCCATCAGCCTTCTCCGGTTCAGGCCGCTCCACCTCCCTTGAGACGCAGTGATCGTCAACGCATTCCTCCCAAGAAGCTTGACATTTATTACACAGGGAATGACACTCATCATGCTCAATACCCTTTGTCAAATCACTTAAGTTATGATAATTTTTCGGCTAACTATTGTGCCTTTCTTGCAGCGGTTGCTCATCATCCCGAACCTCGGACCTTCCATGAGGCGGTCAATGACGAACGCTGGCGCAAGGCCATGATAGCCGAAGTTCACGCTCTTGAGCAAAATGGAACTTGGAGCCTTGTGGTTTTACCTCCCGGTAAGCGTGTCATTGGGTCGAAATGGGTGTACAAGGTGAAATTTCTACCCGATGGTACAATTGAGCGTTTTAAAGCGCGACTCGTGGCCAAAGGCTACACCCAGGTTGAAGGTGTGGATTTCCACGACACTTTTGCTCCGGTTTCCAAGCTTGTTACTGTTCGTTGTCTGCTTGCTATTGCTGTCAGTAAGGGCTGGCATATTCATCAGTTGGATGTCAACAACGCATTCCTCCATGGTGATCTGGAAGAGGAGGTCTATATGCGTATTCCCCAAGGTTTTGCTGCGCCTGGGGATACTCGAGTATGCAAACTTCATAAATCCATCTATGGTCTTCGTCAAGCTTCGCGACAGTGGTATCATAAGTTCACAGCCGCCCTATGTGAGTTGGGTTTTCGGCCCTCTCGTGCGGACCACTCTCTGTTTATCTTTCGACGGGGGAGTATTCATGTCACTGCTCTCATTTATGTTGATGATGTTGTTCTTGCCGGCACCAGTCTTGATTTTATCTCTCATGTTAAGGCTTTTCTTCATTCCCGGTTCAGCATCAAAGACCTGGGAAATTTGCGCTACTTCCTTGGACTCGAGGCAGCGCGCACTCCGGATGGCATGGTTCTTAGCCAGCGCAAGTATCTCTTGGACATACTACATGATTCGGGTGTTTTGGGATGCCGTCCTAGTGCGTTCCCCGTGGAACAGAACCATCAGCTCACCCGCCCAGCACCGGCTGATCATCCTGATCCCGCCGCTTATCGTCGGTTAGTAGGCCGCTTGTTATATTTAACAGTTACTCGACCCGACATCACTTATGGGGTCAACATTCTTAGCCAGTTTTTCCATGCTCCTACTCGAGCTCACATGGATGCTGCTCAGCGGATACTTTGCTACCTCAAGGAGGCTCCGGGACAAGGTATTTTCTTTCCTACGACAAGCTCGCTTGATTTGGTTGCCTATTGTGATGCATACTGGGGTGGTTGTCAATCCACCCGACGTTCCACTACTGGGTATGTGATCACTCTGGGTGGTGCCCCTGTCTCATGGCGCACTAAGAAACAACAGGTTGTCGCTCGTTCTTCTGCTGAAGCTGAGTATAGAGCTATGGCAAGCACAGTCAGTGAAGTTCTCTGGTTACGTTGGCTCTTGAGCGAGCTTGGAGTCCCGCAGTCTGGCGCTACTCCGCTTCATTGTGATAATCAGACTGCCCTCCACATTGCAGCCAACCCTGTTTTTTATGAGCGTACCAAACATGTTGAGATGGACTGGTACTTCGTTCGGGAAAGAGTTCAGTCAGGTGACATTGCCCCTTTGAAGATCCGCACCGATCACCAGCTTGCTGATATGTTCACTAAAGGTCTCGGCGCGGAGCGTTTTCATTTTCTGTTGTCCAAGCTGCACGTTCGTGATCTTTACGCCACAGCTTGCGGGGGAGTATTGGACATGGCCCAATCTCGTGACAAGCCCAGCCGAGACATTTCCCACAAACTTGGAGCTGCGGCCCATTTATGTTGCTTAGTTGATTGTCCTTGTACGGTTACCCTAGAGGCTTGTAGAAAAGGGTATAAAGATGCATATATGGCCGACGGCCACAAATAATAAAACCTAATAAGAATTCAGCTTGGAGAGCAAGTGCTCTCCCGTGGACTAGTCCCGTCAATCGGGGATACCACGTAATCATCGTGTCGTTTTCATCGCTTTCTCTGAATTTAATGACCAGAGCGTACGTGACTGAGTCAAAGCGCGAAGAAGTTCAGAGTTCACCGGAGCTCCTCCCCGCCGGCGCCGAGATCCCTGTCGGCCAGAAGGTTGAAGAAGTTCTGGAGGAGAAGCCCCTGCTCCCTCCAAACGACTCAGCCAGCACCAATCATCCCTCTGGACATCTCAAAAATGAAGAGGGCTCCAATGAACGCCTCCCACCCAGAGCTCCGGCCGAGGACCTCAAGGCCGCCGGCGAGAAGGTGGCTCAAATTCTGACGACGGCGAATGCGTCTGTGGGAACCATTGAGAATATCCTCAAGGTAACCTCAGTTTTGGCTTACACGTCCCAGCATAACATGGGTGACAATGTGAAGAAGGTTTTGGAAGCCGCTGGTTTTGCTAACTCTGAACACAGTGACGCAATTGAGGAGCTAATGCAATCCATGGCCAAGGTCGAACGAACCACTGATGACATCCTTCATCTGGTTTCCAAGCAAGGAGACAAAAGGACGGGGGTGCATTCTGAAGATGATGAAGATACGGACGAAGACAACAAACCATTCAAATTGAAATTACCTCGTGGGACATCGGTGATGGCTTTGGGGACAGCTGCGTGGAAGATAGTGACAAAGATTTTGTGGGGAAATGGTGGGCATTAGCAAGTAATTGGGTTGGTGAGTACTAAGTAGTTTGATTTTGTGAATAAACTATTAGTTGTTGTGTTGTTCTTAGGGTATAATAGAATATAGAAGATGGAAATGTTAAGATGATAGGCAGTTACTTTGTGTTGTTCTTAGAGTTTATTAGTGCACTGAATTCTGTAATTACTGCAATGTAGTATCTTCAATGAACTCTCTTAATTACTGCAATGTATTCATTGAAGATAATTATATTTTATAACATCAATGTTAGTTTAATGCTACTTTCTCAGAGGTTTATACAACCTTTTTAGTTCATCGTAAGCCTCTGACTTTTTATATATAGCTATGGAATGATAATCCTAATTAAACAGGACACTTTCCTAACCGCTTCTTTCTAACTTTCCCCCCCAATGTATTGCATTTCGAACTAGCTATCAGTGCATTTTACTTTGTCTTAATCATGTTAAGACAGGAAATGAATTAATAGACGGAAGCATAATGTTCAAGGAGCTGCAGAAGAGTGAAGAGACTGATTCAGCATTACCTTCCTTATTATATGATAGGCTATAGCCTATATAATTCAGCCAGTTCTTCATTTTAAGTGTGTTTATTGCAGTGATAATCTCTAATTTGTTAAGCTCAATAGAAGACAAACTGAGTGATTATATTGAAAGAAAAACAGAACATAAATACGGTCTCACAAAGCTTCAAACTAGCTCACTCTCTAACATCCACAATCTCACAACCCTTGAGAATAGCCAACTGATCCAGCAATCCTTCCACTTGTATAGTACCACTACTTGACTCTACTAACCAAAAAACTCACAGCATCTGAACCTGCTAACAATCTGACTTACTAACCTCTAATCCCTGTTTTGCAGTCACGACTAACTCTTATTAAAGCTGACGTGACACACCACGTGTGTGCTTATTATCTAACAAAGCCTCCCCTAAACTGAAAGCGTTTCAAACGTTTCAGTTTGAAGAAAAGGAACTTTCACAGGAACATAAACTTCTGCAGCAACCTTGTTCTTCAACAAAAACACAGCAGCAAACACACAAGCAACCTTGTTCTTCAACATGAACACAACAGCAAACACATAAGCTTCTGCACCAACCTTGCCTAGCCTCCCATGAGACTAGCCTATCACACTAATTTCAAAATGATTCCTCTCTCCTTCTGCATCTTCAGGAATTTGTCATAGACTTCACATTACACAAAGCATGTGATTAACTATTCTAACAAACAGCCTCCCCTAAACTCAAATCATGTCCAGATTGAGTTTATCAAGTTTAAGCAGCAGCAACTGGATTCTGCAGCAGCCTCCAACAATCAGCAGCAGACTTACCACAGCTACTGCAAATTCTGATCTGTCCCAAACCCATCTGTGATTTCGACAACACCATCATCCTCAAGTGAAGGCATCTCCGACTCATCACCACCAACCAGATCATCCTCATCAGTGCTCAGCTCAAGTTTCAACATCCTGTGAATCCTGGTTGCCAAAGTGCCCTCAACACTGAACCTAGAGGTCGGCAACGCAGTGTCGAACAGCAGTAGCACAAGATCCATAACAGACTTGTCGTTCTTATCAGCATCATCACTCTTCCTCAGCTTGTCCATGGTCTTCTTGCTAGACGTGTATGGACCCAGGTTGTTGTCCCTCAGCTTCAGCCTTGATGATCCTCTTCTTGTTGGCGCTACACCCACCATCACCTTCTCAACCTTATCACCCACGATGACTTTGATTGTCTTGTAGAACTCCTCAAAGGGGTACTAAAAACATCAACATAGAATCTGCAAGCTGCCATCCTATGAATCACAGTATAAACGGAGCATACATTGTACCTTGTTCATGACACAAGGATGAATGTTCAGCTAGAACTTGCAACGGTCAGCTTGGATTGTGCATTCAAATCCTCTCTAACATGAGGATGAACTGCTACTCTTCGCACAGCTTCATGTACTCCACAATCAAATCAGTCTGGTCGAGCAAACCATCTTCTACGTGGCGGATGTCTCAGCTAGCAAGGGTTGGAATTATCGATCTGCTGCTTCTCTTGCTCAGTTTCATCATCAAGCTTGAACCTTTCTTTTGTTGCTTAGACTAGCTGCTTTCCACCCTACTCCTTCAGCACTACAATCATCCAACTTCGGCACCAGTTAAGCTCTAATCTAAGCTAAATCCATCTTTCTAATCAGTGACCTCAACTGATTTCCATTATCTCTGCTCCCAAAGTATCATTTGGATCTTCCTATTGGCATTTTCACCACTAATACCACCACCAATGCTCTTTGCATTTTCAAATCCATTCGCAGCACCCAAATCTGCAGCCATGGCCACAATTTTACTGCTACTTCCACCATTAGAATGGCCGCTCTTCTTTGCTTTTCCATTTTACTTACCAACAGCAGGTAGACCTAGAAATCCTCACTGGCTGTCCCAGATCTTCTTCGTCGAAAGGTTTCTGGTCATGAGTTTTGCTAAAGCTGTTGTCCAAACCGTTCTTCCCTTTGGCACGATTCTTGAATATCTTACTCAATCTGACGACTTTCTCCTTCAATCGAGTCAGCGAGACATTCACAGCTAGAGATTTATTGATGAATTCATAGAAAGCTATCATGTCATCAGCTCCTCCCTTCTCAGCAAACTCGATCATCATCGTTCTCGCCCCATAGCTGCGGAAAGAGCACTCTCGGTGCATCTTCCTTCTTATTGCGTTCTGCCACCTCTTTCTGCCTCTTGGCGTCCTTGTCGTAGGCACCAGTAACCAAAAAAACAATCGATAAATCAATCGATCGTTGTAGACCAGGATCGCCTTCAGTGCCAAGAGAATTGAGCTCACATCCGGCCAGGTGACAGCCGCTCGGCATCTGCTTCCTTCCTGAAACCGCGAACTTTGGTCTTCTTCGAAGCAGCAGCAAGTGGGTTGAAGGCGCCAACGTCGACGACTCCATCCTCTGAAAAAGGGAGCAGTCTGATTTTATGGATTGAAAAGAAAGAAAATGGGAAGGTGCAGAGTAGAGAAGAAGAGGACGAACTGGAAGAGAAAGGGATTCCTTTATCGTCTACTTCAATCCATCTAAAAGAGCCTAAATGAAGAAAGCCCAAGTTACACGTAATAAGAAGTAAAAATTGGCCCATTAATTTAAAATGACCCAAGAATCTAAACCAACTAATTAAGCGCACACGTAATTGTTGTTCCAGGCTTAGACGAATGTTTCAGAGATGGAGTTCAACCTCTACTCTTCGTCAAGAACCCACGGAAACACGAGAATTGATAAACGTAGTCCTTAAAATTACTATTGATCGTCCTAATAAATAATAAAGTTATACTTTTAATCTTTTGACATTTTTAACAAACAAACATCACTTTGACTAAAAAAAATTCATCATTGACATTCTCGAGTCATAATCGTCGAGAATACGTCCGAATCATGAATAGCGACTCCGACAAGGTAAAAATTTGATTTTTTTTTCAAAAAACCTCAAACTCCCTCCACCAAAGCCAAATTTTCTTGCACCATGGCTCAACTGAAGCCAATTTTCGGTTGTACCATGGACCAACCGAAAATTGGCTTCAGTTGAAGTGTTTTGGGATTTTTTTGGTTTATATCAATAATTTTCTATTCTTTTACTACGATTTATGATTCAATCCATAAGATAATTTGTTGGATTTTGGTTTATAATTTTTTTAGATTTATGGAAGGGGGAGGGGTTGTTTGTTTTGTGTTTGATTTTGAAATTCAAAATGGGCAATTAAGTAAATTACGTATTAAGTTAGGATGATGATTAGTAATTTTTAGGACGACCTTTAATCATTCAGAAAACAAGCAAAATGATAACAGAGAAATAGAAAAGAAAGCGAGCAATGGAAGGAGAAAGAACACGGGGATTTTTTAACGTGGTTCACAGATGGCTACTCCACGTCCCGGAGACTGTTCCGGGAGACACTATAATTGATTTTCTTTAACTAAACCGAACCAAGAAAAAAAAACAAAAAAAAAACAGTACCACCGAGAAACCCTTCTCGTGCCCAGCCGCAGTTTTTTTTTTTTTTTTAATAAAGATTTCATTCATTCATAACCGAAAGAGAAGAGGTTACAGCAGGGGAGCAACAATGGATAAAACGTAAATCCAGTCTGGAGGAAGGGAAAGACAACGAGCATTACGAGCAACCCAATCCGCACACTTATTGAATCTTCGGTTGGTGAAAGAGATTCGAATCCAGTTGCAATGGTGTAGAAAGGCCTTCACATGCGAGAGAAGAGCAAAACAACGCCAAGGCCACAAGGACTCGTCAACGTTCAAAGCATCCACCAAAGATTTGCAATCCGTGATGATAACAGTGGGGGAGTTGTCCATAGCTGCAAGTCAGCAAGCTTCCACAAGAGCGTATGCCTCAACCTCAATCGGAGACGAACAAATGACCCTGCCAGCCCTTCCATCACAAATCTGTCCATGGGAATTAGTAATAACTATCCCAAAAGCCGCCTCTTGCGAATCACTATCAAATGACCCGTCACAGTGGATCCTTTTTGAGGAATCTCTCGGCGGTGGATGAGAATGTGAAGGAATGTCCCTAGGCTGGATCATAGGGTAAGGAGAACGAAGAGAAGGAGAAGGCTCTGAAGCCTCTCGAAAGGCGAAAGTAGAGGTCATCAAAGGAGACAAATTGACGCCATGGAAGATGAACTCATTACGGGCCTTCCAGATGTTCCAAAGGCAGAAGGTCTTGAGCCGAATCGAAGAAAGAGCATCTGTATCTCTCATCGTGAAGAACCACTGACTGAAATTCTGGGGGGGGGGGGGGGTCTAACATGCGGAAGAACCCTAGCCCACGTTTCCTTAGCATGAGGGCAAAGGAAGAGACAATGGATGAGAGATTCTTGCTCCGCATTGCAGATTTGGCACCGAGGGGTTGGAGAGCATCGTCGATGATAAAGATTGGCTTTCGTAGCGATAGCGTTCCTCAAGCATCTCCAAATGAAAAACCGTATCTTAGGAGGAAGCTCAAGAGCCCAAAGCCACTTCCAAGAGTCTTCAGAAGAGGGAAAATTGAGGTCCTGGGTGGGATGGTGAGAGGACTGTCGAGCATGGTTCCTCACTTCATGGTATGCAGATCTCACAGAAAAGCCTCCGTTTGTAGTAAACTTCCAAACCCACTTATCCTTGGAGTTCGGCGGGCCAATTTTAACTCTGGAGATAGCTTCTGAATCTGTACCAGAGCAATGGTTATGAATCAGGTTCCAGTTCCAATTTTGGGAATTTTCCTCCATCCAATCCTTGACCCTAGAGTGAGGGACATCAGGAGAGGAAATCCTATGGCCTTCCACGGACGGAATCCAAGGATCCTTGTCGAACCACGTGTCAGCTCCATCGCCGATGATACTAATCGTCCCTAAGTCCAAGGCCTTCCTTGTTTTAAACAAGCTTGCCCAAATCCAAGAGGAAGACCTTCCCTTCCGCGCTGAACGAAAGTCAGAATTGGGAAAGTAAAGGCTCCGTAGGAGACGAGCCCACAAGGCTTCTGGATCATTCAAAAGACGCCAGCCCTGTTTTGCAAGAAGGGAAAGGTTAAAGAAATGAAAATTTCGAAAACCAAGCCCACCAATACATTTAGGATCATTGAGCACTTCCCCTTTTCGCCACGGAATAGATCGTTTCTTCATTGATCCCGACCAGAAGAAATTACGGAGAAGAGAGTCCATCTTTTTGGTCAAAGAGGCCGGGAGCAAGAAGACACTCATGATAAAGGTAGGGATAGCTTGAATAATTTCTTTGAGGAGGGTCTCCTTCCCTGCATGGGAGAGAGTAAGGCTTTTCCATGACACTCCTTTCTTCTCCATACGCTCGATCAAGAAACTAAAAGTCTCCTTCTTTGATCTCCCCCATTCCGTGGGGACCCCCAGATATTTGTCATGAAGAATACTCGTTGGAAAACCAAAACGAGAAGAGATTCGGCTTCTCAGATCATCTGGAGTGTTTTTGATGAAGAACAGAGAAGATTTGTCCATATTCACTTCCTGGCCAGTAAGGAAGCTGTAACTGTTGATAATCTTCACAATAGCCTCAGCTTCCTCTAGAGAAGCACGACCAAAGATAACCGTATCATCCGCAAAGAGGCAGTGGGTCAGAAGAGGGCAATGTTGTTTCAGCCTAAGACCATGGACTGTCCCCTGGGAAATACCTTTATCCAACAGAAAGGATAAGGCATTAGACATAAGAATGAAAAGGAAGGGGGAAAGAGGGTCACCCTGTCGAATTCCCCTAGAAGGCGAGAAGAATCATGTTGGGCCACCATTCAGGAGGATAGAAAACCGAACTGTTCGAACACACTCCTTAACCCAACTACACCATGTCTGATTAAAGCCATAGGCCGAGAGAAGGGAGTCCAGACAGTCCCAATCCACTAAGTCGTAGGCCTTGCGCATATCCATCTTGAGCATCATATCATACCTCCGACCCTGCTTACGATTTTTAAGGTGGTGGAGAACCTCCTGTGAATGCAGCTTGCATCTCTGAAACCAATCCGGGCATCATATCTTTGATACGGGAGGCCATGATTTTGGAGATCACCTTGTATTTGAAATTGCAACAACTTATAGGTCGATATTGGCTTATTCTCTCAGGAGTGGAGACTTTTGGAACAAGGGCAATATGTGTATCATTCCATCCTGCAGGAAGAGAGGCGGTAAAAAAGAAGGAAGAGACTTCTTGACATAACTCTTCTCCCACCACGTCCCAAAATTTCCTGAAAAAGAATCCATTTAGGCCATCGGGCCCTGGGGATTTATGGGCTCCAAGAGAGAAAGCGGTCGCCTTAATCTCTTCTGAGGTCACCGGTTTGGTTAAGAGGTCATTCATGTCTGAATTAACCAACCGAGGGAAATCCTGCAGAAGATGATCATCAAATCCTGTCTCCTTGGCTGTAAAGAGATCCTGAAAGAAATCCTTGATGTGAGAAGATAGGAGAGCAGGATGTTTAATCCATTCACCATTCAGTCCCTTGAGACCAAGGATGCGGTTGAAATGGCGTCGAAAGATCGTAGAGTTGTGGAAAAATTTTGTATTGAGGTCTCCCTCCGCTAACCATTGAATTCTAGACCTTTGACGCCACATAATCTCCTCATCTTTCCATAGAGCATCCAACTCAGCGAGAAGACCCCTTTCTTCTTCAATAATTTCATCCGTTCTGAGAAAATGGGTTATGGCCTCTAACCGAGCTTTAATCTCATTCTCTCGCTGATGTTGAGCTTCAAGCATGGCTTTTGCCCAAGTTCTGAGATCATCCTGACATTTTTTAACCCGTTGGGTATGCGTCCCTTCTGAAGCCCAAGCATTCATAACAATCAAATCACATCCCTCTTTCCCCGCCCACCTGTCATCAAAGCGGAAAGGAGGGCATCTCGAAGGGCCAGGGGAATGGAAATCAAGTTTTAGCACCCTGTGATCCGATCCAATATCACTCTGGTGAGAGATAGAAGCTTCCTCGAAACATTCTCTCCAAGCTGTAGTGCAAAGACCTCGATCAAGCCTGCCTTTGATATTCCGATCTCCTTTCCTTTTGTTGTTCCAAGTGAAGCTAGGGCCTTTGAAACCCATGTCAATGAGACCATTATCAAAAATAAAGCTCTTAAAAGGTTCGACAGAATCCCTACACAGAGGGTTGCCACCTTGTTTCTCATAGTCAAACATCATAGCATTAAGATCACCTATCACTACCCATGGAACACTTACATCCATTCTGAAACTAGAAAGCAACTCCCAAAAAACCCTCCTCTCACTCACAACTGAGGGGGCATAAACAAAAGACATGAAAAAACCACACCCATAATTAATAAAAACATCAATAAAATTCCGACCACTATCCAAAATTTGGAGATCGAGACCGGCTGTCCACCACAAGGCAAGACCTCCGCTGAATCCTCCGGCTCGACATAATGTTTATTCTGAAAATTATTTTGGATACGCTTTTCCTCCATAGTGGCTTCCGAATTCATTGTTTCCATCAAGAAAACAATAGAAGGGAGAAACTTTCTAACCATCCTTAGAAGATGATTATTTGTCCGAGGTTGCCCAATACCTTGACAATTCCAACTAAGGCAACTCATTCTGACTCGGGTGGCTTATTGCAGGCCACCTGCGCTTCAGTTTCTTCATTCACCTGTTGCTTCAGTTTTTCCTCCATGGCACTCATACGGCCCATAACCTGCTGGTGCTTGCCCCCTTTTGTTCTTATTCTGGCGTTTCTTGGCTTGATGGATCCTTCTCCTGGAGAGAAATAAGGTCCTTCAAAATCAAGAGGCTGCCCATGCTTCCTTTTCTTTGGTTCCTGTTGCTCCTCCCTTGAAAGTTTGATAGACATCACCTGCTCATCTTCTGAAGGCTTTTTGTTGAGATCCATTTTCTGATTAATGTCCAGCATGACTTGAGCAAGGTTGGGTCGAGCAGCCTGGTAAGCATATGTAGGAGAAGAAACATGGGCCTGGTTATGTCCAGTATACCCTTGAGAAGGATGGGCCGGGTTCATACCAGCCCATTGATCTTCATTTAGATCCAAAACCAAATTTCTTGCCACTGAGGGGGAAAAGAAACGTCAGTTTCCTTGGGGAGGAGAAAAAGCAGCTGCTGGTGGGACCCCATAGATACCCAAATTTTGTGGCGAATGAGGAGATTGGAGCCGTTGGATTTGGGGTCCCGAGACAGGGCTAGGACTAGGAGATGGGAAGGCTCCTGGGAAAGGGTGCGGGGTGAATCCCGACGGACCACGAACGGTCATTCCCCATTCTCCTTCCCTCGCCGGAGTAAGCCCTCCGGAGCTGCAGCTTCCAGATCCCGGCGATCCCATTCCAGGCACCCAAACTTGATTCTGGACAAATCCTGGAGAGCTTGAGCTAGAGCCCGCATCTGCAGGAGAGACAGGAATAATCCGACCTCGAGGCGAAGGAGGGGGCCTGCTAGCTCTTGTTCCTGCCTTCATCCATGGCGTAAACCGACCTTCTGGAGGACCCGCAACCCTTGCTTCAACATCCGCCCTCCTTCTTGAGCACTCTTGCTTGTTATGCCCATATCTCCCGCAGTAATAACAGAGGGAATATAACTTCTCATAACGGAACCCCAGCCATTCCCTTTCTCCGTTGGTGCAAAAGTAAGAGCCTGGAGGAAGAGGCTTGGACAGATCAACTTGGACATGTACACGGATGAACTCCATGTATTTGTCCGGATTTAATCCCCTCATGTCAATGGAGTGGATTGATTTGAACATCGCCATTGCAGATTCAATGTTGTTGATGGTTCTTCTATGATCTGGAATCCCATGAACCTGGACCCAGAAATCCGCCAAGTCAAAATTGAGCTCCTGGGGTCTTATTGTTTCTTCATACTGCTTCAGTTGCAGCATGCATCCCGACACTTGCCATGGCCTGCCTGCCCACGCCTTCTCCTTCTCCTATGGGGTGTCAAAGACGAAGATGAACAAGTTTCTGGCCCTCGGCAAGTCCTGGACCACCGGCTCGCAGAAATGGGACCATGCCCCATTGATCATACCTGATATTGACTTTTTATTGATCTCCCTTTCAGAAAATAGCTTACCGACCAGACGCAACCGAGACCCTCCCTGGCACTCTGGAACTTCATCAGTGAAGATGACAGCAAGATCCTCATCCTCCCATTCTTTGTATTGATTGGCATGGGCGTCTCCAGTCTGGTTCTCCATTTGGCGAAAAGGTTGGCTGATTTTAGAGGGAGCAGAGCTTTGTGAAGTTTTTAGATCTGTGAAGAGGTAAGCAAACCAGCTCTTGCTCAGCTTAGTTATAGGGCAGCGGCAGTTCTCATTTGTCTCAGGGGGCTTAGTAAAGGGGAGGAGTTTAGGTGGGATGTGGGATTGATGGAGTCGAATCATCATAACTCCATTGTAGACAGCTATTTCCATTTCCCGTGGCTCGATGATTTCACTTGAGAGGGATACTCTGTTCTTGGGTATTGGAGGTTTGAAAAGACAGGGATTAATGTTTTCCAGTTTAACTTCTGGCAACAGAGGATATATATATATGGGTTGGGGCCAGAATGCATTGAAGAGGGGAAGGGGTTCTCTGGGTTCGGTTGTTGGGAGGAATGAATGAAGGATTGGGGATTTCATCATTTCCGTAACAGTTGGTGGTTGATAAGGTAGTAAATGTGGCAGGAAGAGGATTTGAGGAGGATTGAATCTGCCCATGAGAGCATTTACTCATGAAAATATTTCCCAGCTCCTTAATAAATGGCACAGGTAAAATCATAAACCTCTTCTCCACTAATTTCACTAAGGAGGCAGAAAAAGCACCTTCATAGAAGGATGCATCTGGAAACCCAGATCTAGAGTTTGAAACTTGAGAGAGAGAAGGATGATAGAGAAAGTTTAGAGAGAGAGCCATCCTGGCATACATCTTGACTTTTCTTCGCCAGCCACAGTTGTTACAATAACCAGTTCAGAACCTATGCCTCTGAAAGAAATCTACCCTTTTGTAAACTGAAGACCTATACCTCTTCCCACTACAAAAGTGATCTTCTTAATACGCTGATGAGGACTATATATAGGCCGGCTGGGACAAAACCGTTACTCCGTTAGCGCCAGGAAAGGAAAAAATCATTCTTGATGACAAGGATTGCCGAGGCTTTCCTTTTCTGCTCCTTGAAATCATCAACGGTCTTCTACAGTAAGGAATTTGCAATTCTGACTTTAAACCTTCCAACATCCTCATCCATCAAGGCTCAGAGTCCACCGCCTCTGCGTTCACAAATCAATACACTTCTTCAATCTTCAGTCGAAATCGAGAGGAGAACGGTTTTTGACTTTTTGCCTTTTGGTTGACGATAACACACTATTAAAGCTCACGTGACACACCACGTGTGTGCTTATTAATTAACATAATTATCTATTGTGCATCCCCCCAAAGATATCTATTATGCTCTTTAGACACAATTAAAAGTTTAAAAGTATTTATGGGTAGGGATGACAATAAAACCTGAACCCACGGGTACCCACCCGATCCAACCTGGTTAACGTGGGTAAAACTTGTGTTGACGGATTTTGGGTCGGGTTCGGGTTTAAACCCGCTACATTGTTCACCGAGTTGGGTTTGGGTTTAGGTATATCCGCCCTATGGGTACCCGCCCACACCCATATAATTACTTTCTCGGTATATTTAATATTCTAAATAATATATCTTTCTTAAACAACTGATATTCTTTATGTTTGTGGAGACATGTATAATTTGTTCTTTCTAATTGTTTAGAATGAAGTTGATATTATAGAGTAGAGAGTGAAGAAGGTTAGTTGACAAGGAGGAAGAAGCTTTCAATTGATCATGTTGTTTATAGATGTTTATCTTTAATTTGAACAATTTGTACTGATAATTTGCGGATTGCTTATATGCTCTATATGTTGGAGTAGAATCCTTGCTGCATAAGGATTGGGTCCTGGCGCCAAGATTGAAGCTTGAATCATTTAGTGTCTGTCTAAGTCAAAATTGTGTTGTTTGCAGAATGTGTGTTTAAGTCCTTTAAATTTTAAATTGTTGCAGTCGATTCAAGTAGTCAGTAGTTAGTCCGTTGAGAGAAGTCAGCTAGGTTGTTAGATGAGGAGCTGAGAATCAGGGTTGAGGGAGTCAATAGTCGTTGTTTGTGATTCGTTGTGAGTGGTAACAACAACTTGTATATATATTCATTCCTTCCATTCAATAAAATATGTCAGATTGCATGAAGTTGATCTCTACAATTGGTATCAGAGCGACTGCAAGTTGTAACCATTGAGTGTTCTGTGTGATCAAGAGTCTTGTGCGCCGAGGGATCTGTCGTTGAGATATAGGTCTGGGATTGGGAAACACGAGAGTTTAGAGTGAGGAATCATGAGTGACAATGCAGGATTTGCTCAGGTTGGACTTCCAAAATCCGATGGTGATTATGACCATTGGAGTCTCCTGATGGAAAATCTCCTGAGATCTAAAGAATACTGGGGTGTGGTGCGTGTTGGTATTCCTATGCCAAATGCCGGAACAAACTTGTCTCCAACTGAATCCAAGAACCTCGAGGAATTGAAGCTTAAGGATCTCTAAGCCAAAAACTACCTCTTCAGTTCTATTGACAAGTCTATTCTGAAGACTATTACCAACAAGTCAACAACCAAGCAGCTTTGGGATGCCATGAAGACTAAATACCAAGGGAGTGCTCGAGTTCAGAAGGCTCAGCTCCAAGCTCTGAGAAGGAATTTTGAGGTATTAGAGATGAAAGAAGGCGAATCTGTAACTGATTATTCAGTAGAGTAATAGTGATTGTTAATGATATGAGAAACTGTGGAGAGGACATGACTGATGTCAAAATTGTGGAAAAGATTCTGAGAACTTTGACAGAGAGATTCAACTATGTGGTTTGCTCTATTGAAGAGTCTAAATACACGAGACTCTTTCATTATATGCACTCCAGAGTTCTCTTCTGGTTCATGAACAGAAGTTTCATAAGAAGGTTGTGGCTGAAGAGGACCAAGCTCTCAGGGTCTCTCATGAGTTTGGAGGAAGAGGAGGAGGCAGGTTTGGCAGAGGGGGAGGCTTCCAAGGTCGAGGTAGAGGAAGAGGTGGCAGAGGCTGGAATAGGGAGAACATTGAGTGCTTTAGGTGTCACAAACTAGGTCACTTTCATTATGAGTGTCCTGACTGGTATCCAAATCACCAACAGTCCAATTATGCTCAAAATGATATCACTGATGATGTTTTGTTGATGGCCTCTCTCGATGGAGCTCACATGGGAGACATGAAAACCTGGTGGTTCCTGGACAATGGATGCAGTAACCACATGAGTGGAAACCAAGCCTGGTTTGAAGATATCAACATGACTCTTACTAGTCAAGTAAGGTTGGGAAATGACAGCAAACTGGCTGTTGCTGGAAAGGGAACTGTTAGACTGCAACTGGGACAAGTGTCCTTGGTCATTCATGATGTGTTTTTCGTGCCTGGCTTGAAGACCAATCTACTAAGTATGGGACAGTTGCAGGAGAAAGGATTGAAATTTCTGGTCAAGAGGGATTGCTGCAAGATTTTTCATGAAACAAAGGGACTACTTCTTGAAACAAGGATGAAAACTAACAGGATGTTTGTGCTTCAAGCATCCACCAAGCCTGCTGCTCTTGATTCATCTATTCAGTGTTTCAAGACTGACAATGCCAAAGAGACCTCTCTTAATCTCTGGCATCGAAGATTTGGTCACTCGAACTCCCAAGGATTGCAGCAACTCCATAAGAACAAAAGAGTACAAGGCTTACCTGAAATGAAAGGGAATCTTGGAGTCTGTTCCACCTGTCAGTTGGGGAAACAGACCAAAGCTATATTTCCCAAGAAGAGTCACTGGAGGGCAACTCAGAAACTTCAACTAGTTCATGCAGATATCTGTGGACCTCTCACTCCAACCTCCAATGGAGGCAAGAGGTACATTTTCACCCTCATTGATGATTTTAGTAAGAAAATGTATCGTCTATTTCCTAGCAGCTAAGTCTGAAGTGCTTGACTGGTTTAAGAAACATAAAAATCATGTGGAGAAAGAAACTGGACTTCCTATCCTGTGTCTTAGAACAGACGGGGGGTGAATTTATGTTAATTGAGTTTCAATCTGTGTGTGATGATGCTGATATGAAGAGGCAGCTTACAACTGCCCTCGCCCCTCAGCAGAATGGGGTGGTTGAGAGGAAGAATAGAACTTGCATGAACATGGTAAGATGCATGTTAAAGGATACACAAGCCCCTGCTGTGTTCTGGCCTGAAGCAGTCAACTGGACATGTCATGTCCTGAATAGAAGTCCCACTGTTGCAAATCAAGGGAAGACCCCACATGAGTTATGGACAGGCATGGCTCCATCAGTGGCACATTTTAGGATATTTGGTTGTGTTGCCTATGCCCATGTTCCTGATCAGCAGAGAAAGAAGCTGGATGACAAGAGCAACCAGTGTCACTTCCTGGGGATCTCCACTGAATCTAAGGTCTACAGACTCTATAATCCAGAAACCAAGAAAATTCTGGTGAGTAGAGATGTAGTCTTTGATGAAAGTAAAGGGTTGAGGTGAAAACCAGACATCCAACCTGTCCCCACACGTATAACATGGGAAGGATGTGATGAAGCATACTCTGATTCAGATGATGAAGGTGGTCCTGAATTATCCAGCACTCCAATAGTTCCAGAAGGAGGAAGTGAAGAAGAGGAACCTGGAAGTCCTCCTACTCCACAACCAGGACACATAGATGTTGAACTGAAGATGATTCCAGCTCTACTGATGTGCTAGGTCTACCTAGGAGTATAGAACTTGGTCCCGGGACAAGGAAACCACCAAGTCATCTTTCCATATATGACTGCAGTCATATGGAGCACCTGCTATCTGAAGATCAAGAAGGATGGGTTCTTCTGACTGCCATCACTGATGATCCTCAAACTTATGAGGAAGCAGCTGCTGATGACAAGTGGAATGAAGCTATGCTATACGAGATGAAGAGCATTGAGAAGAATGATACCTGGAGAATCACTGTCTGTCCACCAGAAGTTACTCCTATTGGGCTGAAATGGATCTATAAGACAAAGCTGACAGAAAATGGAGAAATTGACAAACACAGGGCCATGCTGGTGGTTAAGGGTTATGCACAAAAGTATGGTATAGATGACACGCTAAAACACAACACCTAACAATGGCCAAGTGTAACCAATGAAAGGGACTACAATATTGATCCCAGACGCTCGTAGTCTCGTCCTCTTTCTTTTCATGACAAAATTCCATGATTCTTTGTCCATAAAGTTAGGTAGAAATCCATTCTTCTTCAGGTCATGCCCGAGTTTCTTCTCCCAAATCGCCACTTGATCTCTTAACCTAATCAGATTCTATCTATCATAGGTTAAAGCAGAAATCAAGAGAATTTGATCAAGATTCAATTGACTCAATAAATCATGCCTCAATCGATTATAATCAAACAATATAGCATCCAAAACTTCATACAAGAAAGAACTCTACTAATTACAAGTTGGGAACTCACTTAGGTATGATTCCCCCTAGCTCCTCAATTAGGTCCAAGTTGCAATTACCTTTGGTTGATCTACTGTTGATTAAACCTAGGGTTCGTCCCTTGGGTGTTTGGGAACCAAAAACCCAGCTCTCCCCCTTCCTTTTGCTGAAAATCGGGTTTTAAACAGAAATTCCCGATCACGCGTCCAGGCCACACGGCCGTGTGGCTTTCCCAGCTGCCCGTGTGAAGGCTCGGTGATTTCCACACAGCCACGACCCACACGGCCGTGTGGAGTTCCAGGATGCCCGTGTGGCTTGCTCAGCCTCTGTTTAATGCTTCGTTTCTCCCTCGTCCGGACTCCGAATCCTGATTGACTTGAAACTTGCGCCTATGCTTCACTTTATGTGCTAGGACCTGAAATGTGACAACGGAACACAACCTAGCGTAAAATAGGCCAAAGACGCGATAATTCAAGCTCAAACAATCAAGAAACAAAGGGGAAAACATGTGCAAATACCGAGTCATCAATAGACTATACTGAGGTCTCTGCCCCAGTAGCCAGGTGGGACACCATAAGAATTCTCTTGGCTCTTGCTGCTCACCATGGCCTCACAGTCCGGCAGCTTGATGTCAAGAGTGCTTTTCTTAATGGAGAGCTCACAGAAGACGTTTATGTTGAGCAAACACAAGGGTTTGTGGTTGCTGGGGAGGAATCTAAGGTATACAAGCTCAAGAAGGCACTGTATGGGTTAAAACAAGCCCCCAGGGCTTGGTACAGTCGCATTGAAGCTTATTTTCTCAGCACTGGGTTTGAGAAATGCCATAATGAAGCTACTTTGTTCATCAAACAACTGAGAAAGGTATGCTGATTGTGAGTATCTATGTAGATGATGTGTTATACATTGGCATTTGTCCTGAACTAGTTGAAGAATTCAAGTGCTCCATGGAAGCAGAATTTGAGATGACCAATCTAGGGAAGATGAAATACTTCCTGGGAGTAGAAGTGGTGCAGAATGACAAAGGGATCTTCATCTGTCAACAGAAATATGGCAAAGAAGTGCTGGATAGATTTCACCTAGCTGATTGCAATCTTGTTCACAATCCAATTGTCCCTGGAGCAAAATTGTCTAAAGCTGGGGATGGTTGTGCTGTGAATGCCACTGAGTTTAAATAACTCATTGGAAGTCTGCTATATCTCACTGCTACCATACCAGGCTTAATGTTTTCACTGCTAATTCTCATATATGTGAAGGGAACTATAAGCTATGGAATTTTGTATAAAAAAGGAAGTGGGTAGGACTGTCTTGTAGGATACACTGGTAGTGATTATGCTGGGGACCTTGATGACAGGAAGAGTACCAGTGGGTGCATCTTCTTTCTTGCAGGAGGCGTTGTGTCATGGGCATCCAAAAAGCAACCAGTGGTCACTTTATCCACCACTGAAGCAAAGTTCGTGGCAGCTGCATTCAGTACAGCACAATGCGTTTGGATGAGAAGGATTCTTGCTGAAATTCGTTGGAAGGACAGTGTAAAGGGTAGTACTGTGGTCATGTGTGATAACAGTTCAACCATCAAGCTGTCTAAAAACCCACTCTTTCATGGGAAAAGCAAGCACATTGATGTGCGTTTTCACTTCCTAAGATATCTATCAAAAGAAGGAGTTGTGGAGCTGCAGTTCTGTGGAACTCATGCGCAGGTTGCTGATATTATGGCTAAGGCACTATCCTTGGAAGCATTCCAGAGGCTAAAGAGTGAGCTAGGGTTGTGTGACATTGCTGAGATCGAATGAACGTGTCTGATTTGGTGAACTGAAGCTTGGATTGGAGGGCTTTAGTTCAGGGGAGGACATGTTGGAGCAGAATCCTTGCTGCATAAGGATTGGGTCCTGGCGCCAAGATTGAAGTTTGAATCATTTAGTGTCTGTCTAAGTCAAAACTGTGGCGTTTGTAGAATGTGTGTTTAAGGCCTTTAAGTTTTAAATTGTTGCAGTCGAGTCAAGTAGTCAGTAGTTAGTCCTTTGAGAGAAGTCAACTAGGTTGTTAGACGAGGAGCTGAGAATCAGGGTTGAGGGAGTCAAGAGTCGTTGTTTGTGATCCGTTGTGAGTGGTTACAACAACTTGTATATATATTCATTCTTTCCATTCAATAAAAGATGTCAGATTGCATCAAGTTGATCTCTACACTAGATTGGTGTTTTTTGTATGGATAATATGTATGGGAAAATTGATGCTAAACTTTTATTTTGAAAGAAACTTGTTATTGTAAATTTTTTACCACAAAAATTCACGGGTACCCATGAACCCGCGGATACCCAACGGGTTGGGTTGGGTTTGAGTTTTTCAAACCCAATGGATTTTACACCGGATTTTTTTGGTGGATAAACCCATGGGTTTGGGTTTGAGTTTGACAAAACCCGCCCCAACGCGACCCATTGTCATCCCTACTTGTGGGTGGTTGTTTTATCTTGGCTTAAGGAGCTGCACATACATTTTACAAATCTTACTGAACACGAATAGGATTCATCATCTGAGTGAGCAAGCTGTCTCACTCTAGGAGGGATGGCAAGGGCTTGTGTGTGATAAAGAAGAATCTGGGCAGTTGCCAGCTACACGGGTTGTAGTTGTTGCTGCAATTCTTGGAGCATGTTAGGTTGGACGGAGAACATGAGAAGACACTGCATAAAGAGGAAATTCATTCTGAGAAATCGAGAGACAACAGTGTGTAATCTTATATGCAAAACCATCGTCTCTGCCTGTTTTTCGGCAAGAAAACTTGCGTTGAAATAGAATTGATTGCACCTTGACTTCTTGAACAACGATTAACTTAACACAGTCCACACCTCTTCAAACAAAGTTTGAATGAGGGTGTTTGATGTTTACACGACTCACGAGACAGGTCTACATTAAATTACTCATATTCCTATGAAGGTTCTGTGAGAGATCCAGATCTACGACTACTGATAAAAGTTGAAAGGAAAGATAAAATTGATAAAAATTTGACAAGTGGTGTCGAGTAGTGATTTTGGCGAACCCTTTCTCTGTCAACTCTTCTTCATATTTATAGCCTTGAAGTGGTAACCGTCGTAGAAAACCATCTAAGAGTAACTTCCAAAAAGAACTGCTCTCCTTCTTCCTCGGACGTGGTTGATGTGTCCTTGCACGTGGGATAATCGACAGTAGCTCTGTTAACCGCCTGCTCTTTCTCTTGGAACTGATGTCTTGTTACTTGCCTCCCTTTTACCATGGCCATTCCAGATCTAGCTCTCTGACTTAGTATATTTGTGGCTTTCCTCTCTAATGTGGCTTGCCTTCTTACTTCCAACTTGTTAGTTCAGATCTTCGACGTGGTCTAGATCTCACGACCACCTTGGTCTAGTGGACTAGACACCAATGTGGTCTAGTTCTCGTGACCACCTTGGTCTAGCGAACTTGCGGATGAAATTCTCATGTTTCATCCTCAATCTCTCCACGATGCAATCAGCCTGGCATGGATGAAGAGCGACCAGCTGCAGAGGCACAAACCGCCGATGGGTCGTGCGGCATCCACTCCGTCGCCGAGTTTGGTGGCTGCGCGGTTTGGCGGCGGGCCGACGGGAGCACGGGCTGCAACCGCGGCGGGAACTGGACCTCCGCGCGGTGCTGCGGGTGGCAGGAGGTTGACCTGGGAGGAGCAGCAGCTGCGACGTGCTCAAGGGTTATGCTTCAATTGTGACGATCGGTTTACGCTCAGGCACAAGTGCGATACGGCCAAGATTATGTGCTTGTTCGAGGAGGACGATGCTAAATGTCAACCTTGGGGACAAGGTTGAAATTGAAGGGGGATGGAATGGTAGCAACCCACAGTAGTAGGCTGGGTTGTTAGTATCAGACTATTATTATTATTATTATTATTATTATTATGTTATGGATTTAGGCTTGTTCGGTTAGTATTCAGTGTCGGTTAGGGCCTAGTACGTAATCCACGAGAAGTTGGGCTTCTTAAGGGTGGCAGATTAGGGGTAGGGGTTGAGTGGCCTAGTTGGGAATTAGGATTTCTACCCTATAAATATGTATGTTCGGTGTTGGTGCCGTTTTATCGAATAATAAACCTAAAAACAGTCTTTCGACACTTTACGTCGTTCTCTCGCTTGTGAGTTATAAGCAAAACCCTAACCCGATAGCAACGAGTTGCTATCAGTGCTGAATCGGACGCTAAGAACTTGCAAGTCGTAATGAAGGGTTGTTAGAACTGATTCCATTAATGTCTTAGTATGCTTCTTCGATCTTGTTCCTGATCCTTAAAACTGTTTCTTATTTAGCAAAATGTTGTTAATCCCTATTTCAGTAACATTCAAATGCTGGTGAGCAATTACATCTTGATTCTGGTGTTCCTGGTGTACAAATGTGGTGATTGCCCTTAATAGTGTTGTGAATGATTAGTTTCAACTATTTCATGAAGAAGGGTTCAACAACTCATTATATCTCCATGTTCGGGGTACTGCGGTATTAGTAGCATATTACTACCAAACTGAAGTTGAGAAAGCATCTTTTTTTGGCAAAGTCCCCATGCCGTTGGTAAGAACACCAAAATCAAGTTAAAGGATTCAGAAATAGATTGCTGAAACCAATTCAGAGTTGACACCTCTTAGAAAGCAAAGTATATATCTTCTCCAAAAATGGTTCTCTCATTCGGAAGGGTTATGATTATCTGTTGTAGGGTGCGGAGGAAGCTGACAAGGCCAGAGCTGGAATTTCCACATTCTATTAGGAATCACCATTGTCGTAGAGAAGCAACTATTGAGGATGGAACCGTAATATAAATATAGTGGTTCCTGAAGTGTTCGATGTGAGAGGACTATATAGAAAGTGGTTCTTTCTGAGGGAACAAGGGAGCCATAGTAGGTTTGGAAATGACAGCAAAGATCTGGAACCCTTAAACAGAAGAAGCAAGCAAGCCAGTAACTTGAGGTGCAAGTACTGTAAATTAGGATCAGGCTCTAAGAAATTACCACACCGTTGCACCAATGTAAGGCCATGTTTGGAGGATGTGATTTTCATTGATGTATTTAATCAATACATGAAATCATAAGATTCAGTCGTTTTTTTGTTTCAATTAGAGTTTGAATACTTGTATTTACTTTTGGGGGGCCCTCATATAATCCCTCATTTTGAATGATTTACCAATCTCTACAAATATGTGAGATTGTGAACCAAGTATTGTGGCCAGCTTTTTTGTTCCATTAGTGTCCCTTATAAATTTTATTTATTCCACAATTGCCCTTGCCAGCATCTTCTTATCTCTTCTCACATTCGTGGCCTTGCCAGGAAATAGAAAACGGGAAAGAACAAAAAAAACCCTAGTTTGACAATAGCCTGCCTCGTCGCCGGCCTCATCTAGGTTGACGGACCTGGAAATCTCTTCTTATCATCAACGCGTCGTCGCCGGCCTCCTCTTGTACATCCCGACATCAGACGACTTGTCGGGAATCAAAGTGTAAGGGCTGCAATCGAACAGGTATAGCCGTAAAAGAGCTCGGTTGTAGTTGGTTAAAACAAACAGGTATGTACCTCAATCCTACTCAGTTCCCGTTTGTGATTGTCCAATGTAATCCTTCATATTTTCGATTTTGTAACTTGACGTCCATTTGTAGGTTATGGCAAGGTGCCCCAAGCAGAGGAAAAAAGCCGTCATTGCGGCAGTGTCCGCGTATTTGGAGCTCTTGTTCAATTTCATCAATCTCCTTCTACGATATTATGAGGCATTAGAATCTGAACACGAGCAGGCCGTAGAACATGTTTCATCTTGGGAGACACCAATTGCTAGACAATTAGCTAGGAATTCTTTTATGCGGTGTATCGTTTCTCATGGCGACATATCTTGCACCATGCTTGTTCGAATGAATTGTAGGACTTTTCAGAAGCTTTGTATGCTTCTTAGAGATGAGGGAGGTCTTAGGTGTAGTTGGAACATTGAGATAGATGAAATGGTTGCAATCTTCCTCTACACCATAGCCCATAATGAGAAGAATCGTCAACTGCAAGCTACCTTTCGCCGTTCAAGATAAACAATTTGTAGGGTGATCAAATTGGCCATGCGTTCGATTTTGAAACTTCACTCTATCTTACTTCGTAAACCCAAGCCGGTTCTCCATAATTCTGACGATCCGAAATGGAAGCACTTCAAGGTATTTTCTTCTGATTTTGTTACCAAGTATATGAATGTTATGTTCCTTGATGCATTTGATAGTCCCTGATGCTTTTCTTACAGAATTGCCTTGGTGCTCTAGATGGTACAATTGTCAAGGGGCATGAGTGAAGACCCCATTATGCTCGACGATGAAACAAGCCAACGTGTGCTGGAGGAGATGATCAATGAAGGTATTAACCATAGGGAGTTGCTGGAGGATCCAAAACCTGCTGGTGCTAAGGCAACAAATGCATCTGTCAGCAACAAGAAGTCAAAGATCGATAGGAGTTCAACTAGCAGTGCTGTTGTGGCTTCTGAAATCGTAAAAATACATCCACTCATGGAGAAGGCTAACATGAACAGTGAGAGGATGGCGAATAGCTTTTGCCATGAAGATCCTTTGATGATTAGGAGAGAGACCTTGTTTGAGGAACTGTTACAGTTGGAAGGTTTGTCACAAGATCAAGTTATATCAGCTGCCTTGATTCTTGTCAAGGAGGATAGAATTGCCCAGTTGTACTACCAACTTCCCACAGATGAAGAGAAGCTTGCCTTCCTCTTTCGTCTCATCAACTGATGCATATGAAGGAACTTTGTAGGAATATCTTGTAGCCAATTTACATTATGGTTAAGATATATTTTGTATGAATGGAGAACTTGATGTGTAAGGCATCACTCCATAATTGTAGCCAATCTGAAATGGCATTAGTAGAAGCCTGAAGGTAGCTTTTGTTTTTAATGATGTTGCTGGCTGGTGTTGTTGGCTGGGATGGTTTAATATGTAATTGAACTGCTCTTGTTTTAGGTGTCCTATTATTAAACTGTAGCTTGTTTTTAATAATGTAACTTGCTGGTTTATTATTAGTAATATGTACTGACATTATTATCAAACTATAATCAATTCTCAGGTTCATCAACAAAACATCCACATTCCAAACTGTTAAATACCAATGTCGACTAGTTCATCCCATTTAGACAGGCATAAGATGAATGATCAAATAATTGGTTCAAAGGAAGAAATCCGCAGACAGTCTTCTGCAGAAATCTAGTTCAGATTGTAATTACTTTGATTTAAGTTCAATTCAATCAATGAATCAAGAGAAACAAAAGGAGAAGTGAAGAAACAGAAAGGCGCTATGCCCGAATAGGCTTGAGTTCCTGACTAAGCAGTCCCAACTCAAGCTATTCAGACACTTACAATCCGAACCCTAACCTTTACTCCCAAAGAGCTACTCCGCTCTGACTGAGAAAGGAAACCGTTACCAAATTCCTTCCCTGAGTTGCCTTTAAGTAGACCTCCAAGCCTTGGCTCCTCTCTCTCTTCTTTAATCGCCATGACCGTTGCTATTGAAGGGGAAGGATTCCGATGCTTTGCTCGACTGGGAATTTTCTTGTCTTAGTTGTTTCGATGGATGAGGAAGGAATGAAAGCGAAGACGCTTTCGTCAGTCTCGAAGATGGGCGAGAGTTGTCTTGGGCTCGTTGAAGTGGGCTGAATCAGAAGACTGTTCGAGACTTTCAGGCCCAGTGGCCCAACAATATCCCCCTGCGATCATGCTCTCATTCCTGTATCATCAGCACCCATTCATTCTCTAAGAATGAGCTTATAACACAAGGCAATCCTACATCAATATCAAACGTTCTTAGTCAAACTAGGCATGCAGGTAATCTCATAGTCAGTGGTACACATATTAGGCAATGATCAAGGAGATACTATATTCTGCAGAGTTTATTTAGCAAAGATCTTTATGATCTTTTTATTTAACAGCGATGGCAAGGTACAATAAGAAAAAGCATAGACCATTATGGTCTTTTAAACCAGAAACATGCAACAATTGAATAAGCAAAATATAGACCATTATGATCTTTCAAACACGTGACATGACCCAACCAGTTCAGACAATTTTTGTTTAACTTGTATTTCTTTTAATCTTTCAGGACAGTGTTTTCTTTTGGCTCCCCCTGAGTCCCAGCATCTCCTTCCATCATGTTGTCAGCATCCTCTTCCATAGCTTTCTCCCCCTGAGTTGCAGACACAACCATCATCTCCTTCTCAAGATCTTAGCAAACTGGCGGATTTCTTCTTCAGATAGATTTTCAGGCTCAAGTTCAGCTTCTTCTTCAATGGAGATGATCAGATTTTTTCGGATGGAAGATGACTCACCAGATTGCAGGATTTTTGGTTTATGTTTTGAAAGTTTGACAGCAGCTGGGTCGAAGGATCCTCCCCCTTTCGAAGGCTGAGGATCAATCCCTAGGTAGTTCAGAACAGTAAGGGCAGGAACAAAGACAGAGGTTTCTACAGAGGAGTATCCATCGAGGGACAGACCAAGATTGGATAGCAATAGGGTGATGAAACCTCCATAAGGAAGGCGCCCATCAAGATGAGCATCAGCATTTCGAACCAATGAGCCAAAGAGAAGTTGTGAGTAATCTAATTTTCTCCCGGTCAGAGCATTTGAGAGGACCCAGAGATCAATTTTGGTGACAATGTTGAGTCCGTGAGCACGGGGAAGGAAGAGGTGGGTTATGAAGTAGTGAAGGGTGCGAAGGGTTGGATTCAGGTCTGCAGAGGTGATTACTTCATGGGCAGCAACTCGTCGCTGAGTGATGCGAGAGTATTCAACCTCAAAATCGAAGTCATAGAAGAGGAATTCATCCTCATGAGCAAGAGGAAGAGGTCCATCAACAGGAAGATTCAGCAGGGTGCCAATGGCTTCAGCAGTAAGAGAGATGAAATATCCATTGACCAGAGTAGTAAGTTTTCTGGTAATGATACCTTGGCAATCAAGATTTGCATAGAAGGTTTTGACAGGCAGAGGACAGGCAGCTAGAGGAGGATAATGGAGAAGGAATTCCCATCCTAAGTTCCTAATAAATGGCGTAATATCTATCCCGGAGGCTTTGAATTCATAGAGATCAAGAGCAATAGGATCAGAAAGCTTCCTGTGGGCAAAGAATTCCTTAAATCTATGGAGATTGAACTCAATCGGTTCATTGAAGGTTCTCCCAACATATGTCACAATAGCACCAGGGATATTCGAGGAAGTGAAGAGCTCAGTCATTGTGAGTTTTTGGTTAAAAGCTTGAGTGAAGGACGGAAGGAAAGGGCAGGATATAAATACTAAACGAAAGAATACTAAGAGTTGCAATTATTGCATGGGAAACACAACCAAGAACACCAGTCAACAGCAAGCAGCATTTCAAGGCATAGGGAACTTAAACAACGAGTTCATGTACACACAATCATTCCAATCAGAAAGTTAATCATAAGTACTGACTTTATTTAAAGCTTGAAAGAGGAAGGATAGTACCTGGATTATTGATCATTCTGAATCGAGTGCAGGGACTGTAGTCCAAGTTCGTCACAAAGTTTGATAAATTTTTCAGAAGGTAAGGCTTTAGTAAAAATGTCAGCAATTTGGAATTCTGTGGGTATAAAGTCTAACTCAATATGACCAGCCTGAATAATGTCTCTAATGAAATGATGCTTGACTTCAATGTGTTTGGTTCTACTGTGTTGAACAGGATTCTTGGACATACAAATTGCACTTGTATTGTCACACAGAATAGGAATTTTATTAAGACAGAATCCATAGTCTGATAATTGAGATTTTAACCAAAGGATTTGAGTACAACAGCTGCCAGCAGCCATGTATTCTGCTTCAGCTGTTGATAGGGCAACCGACCCTTGCTTTTTACTAGACCAGGACACTAAAGACCCCCCAACAAATTGACAGTATCCACTTGTACTTTTTCTGTCAGTGATGCTTCCAGCAAAGTCAGAATCTGAATAACCAATCAGAGATGGGGGTCCAGATTTTGGATACCATAAGCCTAGGTCATGAGAGCCTTTGAGATATCTAAATTAGGAATGGCAATGGGGCAGGTCCGGGCCGGGTTTCTTGGTACCCAGACCCGCCCCGTGGCAGGTCGGGTAATTTATCACGGGTCACGGGTCGGGCCAGGTCGACCCAATGGGTATGCAATTTATATGAAAAATATTAGAAATATTCATTATTTTTATTATAAGACCAAGGAAACAAACAATATTATGATAAATATTAGTATAATTATTGAAAAAATTGAGGTTTTCACTAATTTACATCTTTATTATAACTAAAATTTTATGTAATAAAAGGGAAATCCTAAGTAATTTGACTAAAATTACGTGTAATTTAGGCAAGAACGGGTCGAGAATGGGGCGGCGCGGGGCAGGTCGGGTCGATGAGAGTACCCATGCCCGCCCCGCCCCGCCTACGGGGCGGGTTGGACCCGACCCAAAACAGGTCAAACAGGTCGGGTAAAACGGGTCAGGTCGAAACTGCCATCCCTAATCTAAATATTCTTTTAACAGCACTAAGATGACTTTCTTTAGGTGTACTCTGAAATCTAGCACACAAGCAGACGCTGAACTGAATGTCAGGCCTGCTGGCAGTTAGATATAGGAGAGAGCCTATCATGCCTCTGTATTTCTTTTCACATACTGATTGACCATTTATATCGTGATCCAGATGGGTATTAGTTGCAACAGGTGTTTTGCATGGTTTTAAATTCATCAAGTCAAATTTAGATAACATAGACTGTAGGTACTTGGTTTGATGGATGAAAATTCCAGACTCAGTTTGATTAATTTGAAGTCCAAGGAAGAAGGTTAATTCTCCCATTAAGCTCATTTCAAACTGACTTTTCATGGAAGAACAGAATTCTTCACACATAGATGGGTTAGTACTTCCAAAGACAATATCATCTACATAAACTTGCACTATCAAGGAGTGGTTTCCCTTTCTTTTTATGAAAAGAGTTTTATCAACTCCTCCTTGACAGAACCCTTGAGAGATGAGAAATGAAGTTAGTTTATCATACCAAGCTCTGGGAGCTTGTTTGAGACCATAGAGAGCTTTGGACAGTTTAAAGACATGGTTGGGGAATTCATGGTCAACAAAGCCAGGAGGCTGTTCAACATACACATCTTCTTTGATTTCACCATTTAAAAATGCAGTTTTCACATCCATTTGATATAGTTTGAAGTTCATAAGACTAGCATAGGCACATAGAAGTCTAATCGATTCTAATCTAGCAACAGGAGCAAATGATTCATCAAAATCAATTCCTTCCTCTTGACTGTACCCCTGGGCCACCAGTCTAGCTTTGTTCTTAATAATAAAGCCTAGTTCATCAGATTTGTTTCTAAATATCCATTTTGTCCCAATTACTAAACAGTTTATAGGTCTAGGGACCAGTTCCCAAACTTTTAATCTGATGAAATGGGACAATTCTTCTTGCATTGCAAGTAGCCATTCTTCATCAAGAATGGCTTCCTTATAATTTTTTGGTTCAATTAATGAAACAAAAGCATACTGACCTGGGGTGTACTTACCTCTTGTTGTGATTGGATCGTCTAGGTTACCTATAATTTGGGAAGGCGGGTGCCTTTTCTTGATGTGTGCTGGAGCTTCAGTTTCTTCGAGATGATTTGAATCATCAGAGTTTGCTTGTGGACATGAGCTGGTTTCTGGTGGTTTCTGATGACTTGTTGTTACACCTGTCTCAACATTTGTACTAAAAGGGAGAAAGTCATAGTTGTCTATATTTGTACACAGAGGTGGATGAACATCAGATGATTCAAATTTAACATGGACTGACTCCTCAACTTTCCTTGATCTTTTATTAAAGACTCTATAAGCCTGACCCTTACTAGAGTAACCAAGAAAAATTGCAATGTCAGACTTTGCATCAAACTTCCCTAGTTGATCCTTGGTATTCAATATGTAGCATTTTGTTCCAAAAGGTTGAAAATAGGAAACGTTAGGCAATTTTCCTTTTAAGATCTCATATGGAGTTTTATTAATGATCTTTCTAATGACAGTTCTATTTATCACATGGCAGGCAGTGCTGACTGCCTCTGCCCAAAGAAATTTAGGGCAATCATACTCAAGTAGCATGGTTCTTGCAGTTTCAATAAGTGATCTGTTTTTCCTTTCAACAACCCCATTCTGTTGGGGAGTTCTAGGAGCAGAAAAGGTGTGCAATATACCATAGTGATCACAAAAATTACAGAAGTTTTCATTAATGAATTCTCCACCATTGTCACTTCTGATGCTTTTAGTGAGACAATCAAACTGATTTTTCATAAGAAGCACAAAAGATTTTAATTTTAAGAAAGCTTCATCTTTAGTGGAGAGAAAATAAACCCAGGTAAACCTGGAATAGTCATCGACAATCACAAGAACATATGACTTCCCACCTAGGCTTTGAACATTAGTTGGTCCAAATAAGTCCATATGTATAAGTTCAAAAGTACTTGAGGAAGTGATATCTGGTTTGCTTTTGAAAGATTTCTTACAGTGTTTTCCTAGAATGCAGGCTTCACAAGAGATGATTTCAGATGATTTAGTCTTAGGTAGTCCTCTTACTAGGTTGAGACTCGACAGTTTGCTCATGCGAGAGAAACTCATGTGCCCTAGTTTTCTATGCCATGTGGTAATTGAATCAGTCATAGAATTTAGACATATATTTTCTGAGATGTCAAGAGTACACAGGTCAACAGTGTATACATTGTTGACTTTCTTGCCAACAAAGATCACAGTATTATCAGAAATTCTTTCAATGATGCAGCAGGATGGATTAAACACAACACGATATGTAGACCCACAGATTTGACCTATGGACAGCAAATTATGTTTTAGACCTTCTACAAATAAGACATCCTCAATGATAAGAGAAGAGTTACTGCTTACAGTGCCTTTTCCAACTACTGAGGCACAGTTGTTATTTCCATAGAATACTTTACCTCCTCTTTTTGGATTAAGAACAGTAAAAAGAGATTTGTTACCAGTCATGTGATGGGAGCATCCTGAGTCTAAGTACCAAATGTTGGCACCATTATTATTCTGAAAAGAAAGTAGATTTAATTAGTAGATTTAACAACCCAAACTTGTTTGGGTTTATGTTTTCTGAAGTAGCAGTGTTCATAGGTATGTCCAGAGTTGTTGCATAATGAGCAGAAGCTAAGTTGCCATTTTGGATAAGAGGACCTCTTGTATTCATACAATTGAGAATTTTTCCATCTAACATGATAGGCACGAGAAGTTTCCCAGTATGAGTTCTTTCTGTTTCTATAGTAGCTACTAATTTGTTGTTTTAGAATCTTATTTTCATCAATAAGATTTGCAACTTGAGTGTCTTGTGATATTTGAGCTTCATGCTGCATTTTTAAGTGTTCTTTCAGTTTTAGTACTTCAACTTCCTTATCATGCAGTTGTGTAATGGTAAGTTGGTACTTGCTTCTTAATCTATTGCATTCATCTTGTAAATTTGATAAAGCATGAAGAAAGAAGTCTTCATTATGAGACTCAGATGCATACTCAGATGAGGTATCAGACCATACCTGGTCATTAACAATGACATCATCATTGCTGGAGTTCAACCCCATATAGGCAATGTTTTCTGGTTCATCTTCTGAGCTATAGTCACTCCAATTTGCAGTCATTGCCTTTTCTTTCCTTTTGTTTAAGGGGCAGTTGGCTCTAATGTGACCTGTTTTACCACACTTAAAACAAATTGTTGAATCAGACTTGTTTTCAGTGTTATTCTTTACTTCTTTGGAACCAGCATCAAATCTGTTAGTCCCAAATGAGTTTTTGTCATTTGAACTTCCAGATTGATGACTAGAGGTTCTGGGGGCCTGGTTAAACATGCTTCCAGTATTTCTGGGAGAGTAACCATTGAATTGATTCCCTCTTTTTGCATTTTGACTGTTTTTGTATTTCATCATTCTTTGGAGTTTCTTGCTGGTGAGGGCAAGTTCATTTTCGAACTCCTCATCCAACTTTTCTCCTTCATTTGCACAAATTGAATTGAAGGCAATGGATTTGTTCTTTCTGTCATGGAGAGAGTTCATTTGTTTTAGAACCTCCTCATGACTTAGAAGAGATCCAATCAGGTTTTCAAGGGACAGGGTGTTTAGATCTTTAGCTTCCTCTATGGCAGTTCTTTTGGCCATCCACTCGAGAGGAAGGGATCTAAGTACTTTTCTTACTAGTTCTTTGCTAGAAAATGTTTTTCCCAACCCTTTGAGTCTATTAACTAGAGTGGAGAATCTCTTATCCATTTCTGATATGGATTCTCCTGTCAACATGTCAAATGTTTCGTATTCCTTTATTAACAAGTCAATCCTAGTTTCTTTTACTTCTGAGGTTCCTTCATGAGTGGTTTCTAGGATACTCCAAATTTCTTTGGCAGTTTCACATTTATTGACACGTTCACCTTCATCATCTGATATAGCAGATAATAGAATGTGCATTGCCCTAGAGTCTAATTGAGCACTCCTTTTTTGTTCATCAGACCATTCCTCCTCATCGTCTTCTTTCATGTCAATTGGTCCATTTCGGACAATTGCCCATAACTCGCAATCGATTCCTCGGAGGTACAGTCTCATTCTTTTCTTCCATACAGAATAATTTGACCCAGAAAACCAAGGAGGATTCGAACTAGTAGGGAAAGAATTAGACGACATGGTAAACCAGAGGATCTCCTACTCGGCAACGAAGGTTCTACGAGAAGGGGGCTCTGATACCAATTGTTAAATACCAATGTCGACTAGTTCATCCCATTTAGACAGGCATAAGATGAATGATCAAATAATTGGTTCAAAGGAAGAAATCCGCAGACAGTCTTCTGCAGAAATCTAGTTCAGATTGTAATTACTTTGATTTAAGTTCAATTCAATCAATGAATCAAGAGAAACAAAAGGAGAAGCGAAGAAACAGAAAGGCGCTATGCCCGAATAGGCTTGAGTTCCTGACTAAGCAGTCTCAACTCAAGCTATTCAGACACTTACAATCCGAACCCTAACCTTTACTCCCAAAGAGCTACTCCGCTCTGACTGAGAAAGGAAACCGTTACCAAATTCCTTCCCTGAGTTGCCTTTAAGTAGACCTCCAAGCCTTGGCTCCTCTCTCTCTTCTTTAATTGCCATGACCGTTGCTATTGAAGGGGAAGGATTCCGATGCTTTGCTCGACTGGGAATTTTCTTGTCTTAGTTGTTTCGATGGATGAGGAAGGAATGAAAGCGAAGACGCTTTCGTCAGTTTCGAAGATGGCCGAGAGTTGTCTTGGGCTTGTTGAAGTGGGCTGAATCAGAAGACTGTTCGAGACTTTCAGGGCCCAGTGGCCCAACACAAACCATATAGCTTTACCTGAACGCCATGTTCAATCCAAAAAGGGGAGGGCATTAATGTCATTGGTCTCAAAAAGTGTAATTTCTTTTTACAACCAATACACAATCTTTAACACATCCAAACAAGGAATTTGTCTAATACATACATTCAATCAATACCTCAAATCATAATACAGTAATTGAACCAATACATCAATTTGGACAATCACATCCTCCAAACATGGCCTAAATTCTTTGCTCTCTCTCTCTCTCATCATTTTGGTGAGGTTAACACGAAACCTGGTATGTATATGAATATCTTTCTCCCAGACATGACGGGCAGCGGTAGGTTACGTACACCGGCCTTTGTCAAAAGAAAACAAGCCTTTTTCCTATGGCCGAGTCCAGGATAAAAGAGGAGCCAACAGAACTCCTTCAATTCAGAAGGAGCAAGAACATGAAGGTGAAAAACAGGGGAGAGATTTCGATTGGTGTAGAACATACTTACCATTAGAGGTGGCAAATGGATTGGATTGGTGGATTGGTGGATTGGATTGGTGGATCCATGGATCAAATGGATTGGATTTAATGGATTGGTGGTTTCATGGATTGGATCAAGTGGATTGGATCAAGTGGATTGGTGGATTATCCATGAATCCATATGACATCCTCAACCAAGGACCAATATGTAAAATGTAAAAAGTTTAGGTACTAAAATGTCACAATGAAAAATTTTAGGTACCAAAACGTAATTTTCCAATGATATTTTCGTATAAAAAATTAAATTTTAGGTACCAAAATGTAAAAAATAAAAATTATAGGTACTAAACCGTAATTTGCCAATGATCCATGGATCCAATCCATGAATCCACCAATCCAATTGAATTTGGATCAAATGGATTGGATTTAAATGGATTGGATTAGGTGGATATTTTTAATGGATTGATGGATTGGATTGGTGGATTGGATTGAAATTGCCACCTCTACTTACCATCATCATTAACATAGGCAGAGGTAGGTAGGTAGTGGATGATAATATTGCACCAAACTCATTCACAAGCCAAATAGTAGCAACAGGGACACAACCATACATAAATACATCATTCTGAATCCTAATTATAAACCAACTAGTAGTCAATATCAACTCCACAATACTTGAGCAGAGCCTTGCGGTAGTATTCAGCATTTTCAGACTCAGACATACGCTGCATATACAGACAGACAGGTTGACGGAATGCAGTTAGCAGGGCACATATTGACTGCCATATATATAAGATAGAGAATCCAAAACTTGCACAATAACATTAAACATACCTCTGCAAATTTCCTTAGCAAATTATTGCATCTCGTTGCAGCAGAGTTCTTGGGGAATTTAGGCTCGACCAGCTTAACACTTTTGATGTTATCAACTCCATATTCAGTAAGATAATTCATGAAATTTTCTTCAGAAGCTACGAGACCTACCACCACAAACCAAGAAAAGTAACATTGTTGTAGAACAGAGAGAGAAAGAGAGGGACTTGTGTCTTCAGCTAGACAGGAAAGAGATAAAGGAATCGACTTTGATTACCGCAACGCCTTGCTGGTTTAGGAGGGCTGGGGTTCCAGGACAATCCGTACTCAGAATCAAACGTAATGGATCCCGATCCTGAGAGAGATAAGAGAGCGAGCGAACTACACGATCAGAATGAACCCTAGATACTATGCGAACAATTCACCAATTCCGACAAAAGGGCAAAGTTGATTCGTACAAAATCTATCTTCTTAATCAGAATACATACCGGTGTAGAACACAAAGCCGGTAGGCATGGCCGGCGACCACTTCTCTCGATTCTTCTCTTCTTCTTCCCCAATCGCGTTCGCTTTCCGGCTGCGGCTGCCCTTGTTTCGCTCTCTTTTAGGATCAGAGTTACTGTGTGCTGGCCGGAGATGTAAGTATTTTATTTTGAACCCAATGGGCCATCCGAAATCAAGAGTATTTATAGCTGAAAAGTAAAACTGTAACCCCCATTCAAATTTTCCTGCGCATAGAGTGATTTTAGGAGTCTGACGTGGCAGGGTGGTTACGCGGGATTAAATTAAAAATCCCCGCCTGACAGGAGAGATAAGAAACCGTCGGTTCCCACTACTTTTTTTGCGGCTGAAATCATCTTCCATTTTCTTCGGGGTTATCTACGTTTTGCTTTCTCCTTCCCGCAGCACGGCAGGATATCCATTTCTCAGCGGACAATTTTGGGAACAGGGACTGACGCTTGCTGCTCAGCGGAGGAAGGCATTGACGGCCCGCTGATGTGGAGTTTACCGTGCCGAGATTCTGCAGTTTGGAACGAGCGGCGAACACCTGATTGAGCGAGGAAGACCTGCGGCTAATTGACGGTGAATTCCCCAGCCAACCGGCGAATCGAAGGTGAGTCATGATTTGTGGTATTTGTTTACCCCCGCTGATTCGAACAATCGGATTTGGTAGTTATGCGGTGAATGATTCTCCAGCCAACCGCCGATTTGAAGGGGAGGCGAGATTGTTTCGGTTAGTTTGCTCCTGCTGCTTCTCTCAATCCGGATTAGGTAGTTCTGCGTTGAACCCTTGCCAGCCAACCGACGATTTGAAGGGGAGTCAGTAATTTTTTCTGTTTGTTTTGCCCGGTTGCTTCGCGCTGTCAGATTTGTTAGTCTGATATATATGCGTTTTGGGGAAGCCCGCAATTCCTCTATTCGCAATTGGATTTGGTATTCTGATCTGCATATTACCTATTACTGTTTCCATCATTTACTTCGCTTATCTTTAGTTGTATCTGATTGAGTTTCCATGTGTACCCAGCTAAATTGATAGGCCAACCCTTCCTGTACCTCCTGTGTCCTTATCGCAGCTTAGAAGGAGACCACGTCTTCGGCGAATTCGGCGACTACAAGCCCCTCGAAGCCAAGGAAAACAGGGGAAACCAGGGGAGCCGAGTTCCAAAGAAGGCATATGATTGAGCTCTGGTTTAGATCCCAGCTGCAACTGGTAGGTTTCTCGCCCTCTTTCATTGATATTCCATTTCAGTCTCCTTTCTGTTCCGGATATTTAGTTCTAAATTTGGGTTTAGCCCGTCGTACTTGATAGATTTGGTTCATCATCTTCTCCAATTATTTTCTTATCGAAGAGACGACGACGGAACTAAATTATGATTACTGAGAGTGAACTATACAAGAAGAAAACGAGCTTTGTATTCGCATAAGGAGAAAAGGCGAGGGATGGGTTAGCGGCGGCGGTGGGTTTCTGACTCTCTTTCGTTAATATTCACTTTCTGACTTCTTATTTAGTGTGTTGATTTTTGGGTCTACGTTATGATTTTCCCTTACTATACTACTTGGATTTGGTTCATCATTTTTGCCTGTTCTTTCAGATTGAAGGAACGACGACGGGAACTCGATGATGGCAGGAGAAAGTGGAAAATGAGCGTTGGGTTTGCAGAGGAAAGAATAAGGATGATTAAGTTAGCGGAGTAGAAAGAAGGCAAAGCCAGGTAGTTCAAGTTTGGCGACTTCCTTTCAGTTTGATTGGGTGTTTGTGATAAGTCTTAGTTTGGTCAACATATGAGGACTTTCATGAATACAAAAAAGGCTAAGAGGAAGAAGAAGAAGAAGAAGAAGAAGCAACAGCAGAGAATTAATTTTCCCTGGTCAAATCCCCTGGTCGCAGTTTACAAAGACATAGAAGGCAAAGAGAACGGCAGTGGAAGGAGGAATAAGAAGACGCACAAAATCGAAAAGGTGAAGAACTCTATTACGATTGTGAAGGAATAATGAAATCGACATGGTGGTGACCTTCTCTTTTTGCTTCTGTTTTTTGTTTTGTTTAATTTCTTGTGATTTATTCGCATGTTAATGAGCTTATGCCAGTTTTGGGTATTTACCTTCCAAATAGCACATTGGGAAGCTTTCACTTGCCGAGTTCAACTTATTAATCAAGTGCTTGCCATCAATGGTGGTTTGGATGTGTTTGGCTCCATTTTATATCTTCCAGACCTCGCGGTTTGTACCTCAAATAGCTTTTGGATTATTGAGTTCTTACGTTGCTATTATGTTTACCTTCGCGATATGCATGATCACATAGAAAAGGCCTTATTTTCCGAGTTCTTATGCAGTGGCTGGGTACATTGATGTGGTCATTTCAGAAACGACAACTAACATGTAAGAGTAGTCACCTTCTTAATCAACAAGGTGCGCTACGAACTAAAGTCATGTGCTATGCTAATTGTTTGTATTGGTGTTCAGGGAAGAGTGCATCCGGAAGGGAAGATTACATCGTCATCAGTTCTGTCAAAATAAAGCGACCATAAACAAGACATGCCTTCTGCAGAACATAATGATGAGTGCTCCAATTTTCAACGGTTTATATATTTGTTTCCAGTTCTTTTATGTGTGTATGTCTTCTACGCCCGATGATTATGATTCATTGATCCCTTTTTTCCTTTCAAGAGGAAGAGCATATATGCAACAAAAAGGACCAACAAAAATGATATAATCAAACACGATTGGCGATTCTCATGATGATGAGATTTGTGCTCTTTATGAACAAGCTTTCTCTTGGTACTTTTTTCTCCCTTGAATCTCTCATTTTTATAGCTGATGTTGTGTTATATCATGTTACACGGTCAATCACAAATCGTGTTTGGTTTCTAAAATTAGAATGAATCCAGGTTTGTGTTGCCTAGGGACTGTAACTTGTGATTACCTTTCATATTCATCTAAAAGTTTAATTTTTTATTTGTTATATTGGTATTGTTTTCAGGTATGGTTGGTATTTTAATTTGATTTTGGATACTCATAGGATAATTGTCAGTTCCAACCAGTACATGGATACTCATCTAAAATCAATTAGGTGATTTTCCCCATGTATTCGTTCCTACCCATTCACGATTCTGATTTTATAATTTTCCATTTTATAGGTTCCATTTGTTGCTATAGGTGTTTCCTACGAACTGAAGTATAGAGAAAAAGTATATGTTCATGAATTTGAGATGCACGAGGGTGTTTGGTTTAGCCAATGCCCATGGATTTCGTAACCAAAGGTAGTATTCTGATTACTACCTTTGCTGCTTCTCTGTTTGTTGTCGCTTCAAACCTCCACTTATCATCTTACATATCATGGCAGGTTCTACGGCATAGGAATTGTGTCTCTTCATTTTACCAGTTTTTCCTTTAGATAGATGTGCTTCAGTAAGATGTTTTGTGTTCTGCACTTTTATTCAGAATTTTGTAGTAGGGTAGAATCAAGCGAAGACAAATACTTGCAGTAGGATTTATATAGAACGTCTATGTAAAAAATACATGTATTGCACTTGAGATCTTAATTAATACAGTTGGGTCATATATTTAATCCGTTTGTTTTATCTTCTTCGACACTGTACTTTTTAAGCTGTGATGTAAAACTTGCATGAAATTGACTTGCAATGAATGTTTGGATTTAGCAAGTGGCAATCTATTAACTTTGTACTCTTGGATGTGCCCTTTTGAATTTGTTAGTGTCCGGGACCTGCTTTTTCATATGACGATATAATCAGATAGCAAACTTTTCAATTCCTTACTTTGTTGTGGTCATGCTTTGATCCTTGATTGACCCAAGCTCATGAAAATCATCCTAAATCATATTAGCTATCTTGATGATATCGAATTGCTGCTGCATCTATTGTTTTTTAAAGTAAAGATTGGATTTTGCCTATATATGTTAAACTATAATCTATAGATGTTATTATGGGAAGGAGATGATGTTTCTCTGTATATGACCAATTATCTGACCAATTTGGTTGCAGAAAAATTGCTTAAAGCAATAAGACAGGAAGATTGGTTACTCATATAGACAAAGAACATAAAAAGAGTAATTGCATACCGAGTGAAAGGGATTTGGATATCTCTGCACAAAGAAAAGTCGGTATCACTTATTGGTTATTCATTTGATATTAAGTTCACTGTTTTTTTTTTGTAGTTAGAATCTTATCAGCATCGAATAGTTAATTCTTAGATATTTTGTTTTTATGGTAGTGTGCTCTAATCCATTCCATTAGGCTAAGACTGTTTTGATTCGAGTTGACCTGAAGGAATCAGTAGCGAGCTTCCAATTGGGGTTAATGATTTTGAGATACTGAGCATTATTGATTGAGTCAATGTTCATAGATGCCTTAACCTAAGGTTTTTGTGTGATTCTAGCCTATGTTCTTTTCAGCTGCTGCTTCTTCTGTAAGTTCTTACACAACACATTTAGTATTTCTAAAATGTTGATCCCAAAAAAGTTAAGAAAAAGAACACTGAAATGCTTGATAATTTGTCTTTGATGGCAGACTATAGTTTCCAAATCATCTTCTTCTATCAACTGATTGTATAATCCCACCTTTTGCCTCTATTGCAAGAATCAACAATGTCTTCTGGGATTAAGAAATACGACCGTCATTTGTTGCTTCTTTAATCAAGTAAGTTAAGGGGTTGCATCGAGGGGTTTATTAAGACACATGCATAGTTTTGATAGCAAGTACTTATTGTGTGATATTATCTAAACGGAGTTCCCAATAAGTAAAGGGTGCTAAGGCTATAAATGTAGTGCATTAGATAAAGTGCTCTTTGAATTGAATCATTATTTGAGAATTAAAAAGTACCCAAATAATGAAAATATGAAATCATCTAGATAATGACATAAATGAAGGGAAGGAAATAATAACTATAAAATGAACCAATTAGAGGATAATCACTTTGCATATATGTATGTGTTAAAATATTTTGCAATTCGTCTTCGGTGGGTGGGGTTCTTGGTTAAGTTGTCGTTTTGAGATCATGAATTGTTGTGTGTGCTCTTGATTAGTTCCCCGTCATATTTTGCTAATGCATTCTTTGGTAACACTGCTATATTTTTTAAAATTAGAAGCAAGAACAATTAGTGAAAGTTTAAACATTCCTAATGCTAGCATATACTAATTACTTGAAGCCCCCTTTCTTTTCTTCATGTAGTTGTTGTTGATGGTGAAAGCCGTTGTTTTAGTAGATGACTCGGGCTAGGATTTCATTACAAGATGGATGGGGACAAGACAATTTGTTTTCAATGCAACATCAGATAATAGTACGAAAATAGCTTACCATGCATCCTCATTCTCACACAGCATTATTTATGTTGGTGATAACATATTCTTAAAACAATAGCTACTTCGATGACTATGTTCTGTGCTAATATGGATGATTGCTAAGTGGGTTATTAATGTTTACTTCCTGATCCGTTGGACATTTAATAACTCACTTTTGTGCATATACCTTATAACTATGCCACATGCTAGCTCATTTTGTTATGGGTTGTTAATTGCAAGGACCAACATAGGCGAAAAGATAATTGTGACCAGATCACATACAGATTTCTCATATTGGGAATCGCGTTTTAATCAATAAACCATGAGATTGCCAGAGAATCTTGAAGATGACATGTTTTTAATCAACTACTAATAATGTATTGTATGTTGGCTAATCTGGCACCATGATAATTCTTCCCAGGTTTATTGTTTGGATGGTTTTACTGTTTTCTTTACTTTTATGTCTTTCCCATCTGTCTCTTTGAATGCTCGATTTACAAATCTAATTTATGGATGTCACTTATTCCAAATTAATGGGGACAAACAAATTTCAAATTCGATAGCAAAACTTTTCATTCTTGACCTTTGATTTGATTAGAGTTTTAGCACCTACTTCCAAATTTAGGAGTTAGACAAATCTCGCATGTATTGAATTTAGATACCAAATACATAACTGAAATATATGATCCAAACGATGTTCACATTTGTTATTGAATATCAAATTGGTTTTCTTTCTTTATGAAGTCATGAATCTTTTTTCATAAAATCCCATTTTCACGACAAACGATTGTATATTTGAATCAACAAGTGTTTTATTTAATAAAATTTCAAATAAATACTTCAAATATTTGAGATTTTGGTCAATATAATAGCTTGGACTATCCTTTTACGTCATTGTCAACTCTTAAACCCACAAATATTTTTCGTGAATCATACAAAATTAAAGATCCCAAATCAAGTAAATCATAAATATTGATAAAATAAATTATACGAAATAGAATGAAATTGATCCGACCAACGGGTCGGGTAAAAGCTAGTATCCATTATATGGACTGAACTGGGCCATTTAGTTTGGTGCATACGGCTATTTCCCCCTTGGATACAAAATTTTAATCAAATTTGTGAATTCGGCTCAATTTAATATTTTAATCTAACAAGACTAATTTTATTATACTTTGGATGTGCTTTTCAAAATAAAATGCCACAAAAAAAAAATCAAAATCAAAATATTCATTCACACAACACAAACTAAAGTATTCTCAACATGTTTTGTAATGCAAACAGTGCATCATGTGACACCATATTGAAACCTAGTTAGCTGCCTTCCTCAACATCGTCAATCTGGCTTTCACTAACCTAGTATACTCAATAAGTTTCGTTGAATACCATATTTTTTAGTCTACTATCTGAAGTATCATATAAATATTAGACTAATCATATTTTGAATCTAACTGTCATAATTGATCCTTTGTGATCCACAGTGATATGAGAATACGTAAGGTTTTGTTCCCCCCAAATTTTATAAGGTCGTTTCAATTTGGCTCTAGTTAAAATGCTATTAGTAATAAGACAAAGAATATTTACTACATAACAATTCATTGTAGCTATTTCTGGTAAAGGATTTGAGTGTTGAATTTACTCGAGACGAAATTTTTCCTCTCGCTCGACTATACATTCCACGCATTCAGCCTATTATCCTACCTAAGATTCCTCGATATGAAAAAATTCGTATTTAAATCCATATTACAACATCCTATTTATACTAATTCCCAAAAGTCTACACCGGAGAAGATTTGATGTCACAATTTAAAGTGTTAAACAATTTACAAATTTATTGTAACATAGCTAGTACTTTAATTCGAAATACATCATACTCTATTAGGTATAGCCAAATTCACTGTGTTTTTTCTATTAGTTCTCTATCGACATAAATCACTTTTATTGGTTTACATACCATATAGACAACAATCTATGTCACAGTCATACATATATTGTCTCCAAGTCAACGAAGTAAAATTTTTGGGTTGCAATTTAGTCATTGCTATGGCGATAAACTCAAATTTGTGTATTTTGAAAAATTACAGTACCTTACATGTTACGTATAGTGAATTTTTTTAAGAAGTTCAGTGTTTTGAAAAAAAATACCTCGACCTCAGGCTGCTAATTAATCACAGATTCACAGTATTAATGTCCCTAATATTAATCGTACCGTGAATTCCACTTCCCCACTGACGCGCGTGAAAGAATAAAAAATTTCTCGAATTCTCCGGCGAAACGAACCCCCCATTTTTCTGCCTCTTCTCTGCTCCTTCCAATTTCTTCCAGCTTTCTCAATTCTCTTCCTATGGAGCCGTTTAAACCTCCAAACCCTCTCTTTAGGGATGGCAATGGGTCGGGTCGGGCGCGGATAGTTCATATCCGTTACCCTACCCATAGTAGTTCGGGTTTTACCCATACCTATACCCATATGTGAAACGGGTAGAAAATCATAACCATGCCCATACCCGTTCGCAGTGGCGGATCCAGGAATTCTACATAGGGGTGTCCTCTATAAAAAATTATATTAAATATTAGAATTAAATTAAATAATTATTAAATATGAAAATATCTAACTAATAAAGTTTCATTAAAAGTTCAGACGTGTTTCATCAAATGATAAAATGCATTCGGTGTTTATACTGCTCAACAAATATCTCTCGACATATCTTACTAGACTAGGATATCCCGTAATTGAGTTTAATCGTTAGGTTTTGAAAATAATTTGAGATAAGAATAATATTTTACTATTATATTTGGATCTAAAACACAATAACAAATGAGTTGTAGCGTAATTGAAAATATATTAACTAATAGTGGCAGTATCCCAAATTTAAATCACATAAACTACTGCTTAAATATTATTTATACCAATACTCAAACTACTACGGGAGATTGGATAATCATTTTTCCAAATTTTAAAGGTGTCCCACTACCACTTAAACATTTTTTTTCTCAAACGCAAATTACTATCGTAGGTTGAATAATCGTGTTTCCAAATTTTAGGGGTGTCCCGGGACACCCCTAACCATGCATGTATCCGCCACTGCCCGTTCGGGTTTCGGGTATCCACGGTTATCCATGTGTAATAATTTCTCTTGATAACTCCAACAAATATGTTAACATTCACACGTATTCTCACATTACGTAAGAGGAAAAGTACGACAATTATTCACTAGAATGAAGAAAATTAATTAAAACTACACAATTTCATGAAAATATTATATTTATATGCTAAATATAAAAATGTTAGAGAAAAATAATGATTATTTCTAGACAAAATACATAAGCATGTGTATAATCGGGCGGGTTCGGGTTGGATAGTGAAAAACTCATGCTCACCCATTACCCGCAATATTCGGGTTCGAATTTTACCCGTACCCACTAAATGTCCTTCGAGTTCGAGTTTTACCCTAGCCGATTAGGCCGAATTCGGGCGGATATCCACGGTTACATATATTTTTGCCATCCCTACCTCTCTTATCCTTCTCTTCTTTCCTCCACCAGCAATGCCTCCGCTTAGGGAACGAGCTCGCCACAAAGCTGGGCGACACCACGCGAGCCCTATACACTTCATTTCCCCCGCCGGCGACAACTGCCAGGAGGCTCAACCCACCGCCTTTGCTGTTCGCCCCAGTTTCTCAGGCGAACCAGCAGCAACCACCGCCGGCTCTCAGCACCGATTACGTGGCGAAGAGACTCACAACTGTGAACACTGTGAGCAACACAAACAACGAGTTCGTCCTCATTTCGGATCCTGATGGAGCTAAGTCCATCGGATTGCTCTGCTTCCGCCAAGAAGACGCCGAAGCATTCATGTCTCAGGTTAGAATTCCGCATTGTGTTGTGCTTAGTATCGTATGATTTCGTGCTTTAAAGTGACTTAATTATACCTTCTGCTATTCCAATTTGAAGGTGCGATTGCGGAGAAAGGAACTGCAGAGTGGGGCGAAAGTGGTGCCTATTACTCCTGAACAGGTAATGAGCCATGTTTGCTGCATATGTCTGGACTTGACATTATGAATTTGGAAATGTTGTTAAGCTTTGAATATGAGGAAAATGATTCACTGCCTTGGAAGTCGGTCGTTTAAGCTTCTGATTGTACATTATGTAGGTCTACATGCTGAAGGTCGAAGGCATTGCATTCAGATTTTTGCAAGATCCCGTCCAAATAAAGAACGCATTGGAGGTTGGTTTTTGTAGATTTCGCAGTTGCGGTGGAAGTATTTCTTAGGTGTGAAAGTATGCATCAATGAAGTCAAAAACAACTTTCTCTATGTCAATGATTCTGCGCTTAGTTGTCCATGCAATTTCCTCATTTGATCATTGTGATTTGAGTGTTCTCTTACCATGCTCTTATATTCCCCAACTCTATAACGCCATCTTGCTGAATCAGCATCTACTGAGGAGTAGAATTAAGTTTGTTTCTACTCGAGTATCTCTTGAGTTGAGAAGCAATATGCCCTTGTTCATTTTATCCTATTAGTGCTTATTACACATTTTCCTTGCTTTGTGAGTTGTGGACATATCGATAACTTTTAAGAAAGTTATATTCATGCCTCTGTATCATCTGAGTCACTAATGATGAAGATCAATCTTATGTTTACCAGCTGAAAGCTTCTGACATGAGGAGTGGCTTTGATAGAGTTCCGGTTTTCCAGGTATGTTGCTTGCCTCACTACTTAGCTTTCCCTCTTAGTTGCAGGTCAACCGATATGATGTCAAGTGTCTTTGTTGTTGTTGTTGTTGTAGATCACCAGTTATGGAAGTATTGCCACTTAATTTACCGAATGATGTTCTGTTTGGTTTCCTGCTCAAGTAAAGAGAGCGGGAATTTAGTACTTACATAGTCCGTCTCTTCCATGAGATTTACTGTGACCTAAATAATACCTGATCAATGCTTTTCCATGACCCCTCTTATTCAGTCAGACCTTTAGGTAGTAAAGAAGAAAAAACAGGTGGTTCTGCCCCATATATTTCCAAAAGGTACTCCGACCTCCTAATATCCTTGAATGAGTTGTTTGTTCACTACGCATAATCTAGCAATGGTCAAGCTAGTAGTTAACAAATCCAATAATTTGCACCTTGTGCAATGTAGGAAGACATAGACAAGGAGCTGGCGAAGGTTTCCAAGTCATCTGAGAGGCGTGCCTCCGAATATAATGGTATGAAAGCATGGAATCCCTTGGAAGAGTTTTGACTCTGAAGATTAGACATTTCTGGTGCTTTGTGATCGTTGTTACCTAATACACACATGCTCGTCTTTTTTTGCCTTGATCGGTCTTCAGTTAAGCATCAACTATAATGGTTATGTCCATGTGTTAGGTTTAGTTGTTGTATTTGAGTCACCTTGTGTTCGTGTGTTGTGATTGGGGAGTACATGGCTCTCTACCAACTTTGAGATATTTAGTGCAAAGAAAAAGGTGAAAAATCCTTGTTAGGAAATGCCAACTAAATTGAACTCTTGAATGACTGGCTACCCAGGGATAATAATAGCAATAACATGTAGGATTCATGCTCTCTATTGAGGATACATGATCAGGACATTTTGATTTGGTTATACAACTGTCCATCATCATAATCTTTGCTGCTCTCTTCTCTTGGTATCCATATGATGAACCAAGTACCCTGAAGTTTCTCTAGGGCATAGACTTTTAAGGTTTAATCAGAGGCAGGTAATGAGAATTAGAAATTACATTTTCTTTTCACCCTACTAGTACCTCCAGCAACGGACAAAAGCAAAAGTAAACATGTTTTCATTCTCGATTTTCACGTGTAAACAAAAAAATGGAAATGAAAGATGATACTAAACAAAACCTTAAATTCTCTATCCGCAGTTCACCTCAGATTCTCAATTTATGTTTTAGCTTCTCTAGAAACTTAACTTATTTTTATTTTTATTTTAACAATACAAAAAAGCAAGCTATGTTGTCCATTAATTTGATAAAGTTAAACCAAATCCTTTTGATAATTTCGATTCCTTTGTGGCGATTATAGAAGATCGCCATTTGTTCATAAATTAAAGAGGGATTGAGTACTACGACTCCGTTTTAGGGCAAACTAATGCCAAATGCGTTTGTTGAACTAGCACAGGATTACTTGGGAGTTAGGACTTTAGGAGAGTGGTAGTGCCATCTGGACAGCGATTGTCATGTATTAGGCCAGTTGGATACCTTTCTATTTATAATTAAAAAACTTTTAAACAACATACCATCAATTCGACCTTAGCTCAGTTGGTAGAGCGGAGGACTGTAGTAAAATGCTGAAATCCTTAGGTCACTGGTTCGAATCCGGTAGGTCGGAATTTTTTATACATTTTTACTTTTCTTTTTGCAACAAATGGAAGCCTCAAGTAGCTGAGGCACAAATTGAACAAGTTACATCCCCTGAAAAAAAAAATGACGAGTCTTTGCTCCATATCTCAAGACGAAGCAGCAAGAAGAAGAGAACTGCTGCAATCTCTTCAGTTAGACAGGGTGTGAATGATGGTATTGTGAAACGGATTCGAGAGGTGCTCCACAAGGTTATCGATCGGACCCTTATGAGTCACAGCTGCCTGCACGAAGAATCCCAGCATCGCCACCATTGCCAGCCGCCCGTTCTTAATCTCCTTCTGCTTCCATGCACCAGCACTCTTCACGTCCTTCGCCAGCCCGAGCGGGTTCAGCAAAGGACCTCCTGGATACCTGAGTCAATCAACCCAACAGCCACGAGAACAGAGGAAACAGATTGGTTCATGTGTTTGCTTTACTTGCTAAAAATGGAGATCGTTAAGAGCTTGCAGTGTCGAAGTGTTTATCTACCCTGGCTCCAGTCCTTCCAGTGCAGCTTCCAACCCGAAGAAGGAACCTTCCTTGGCTTGAGATCCTGGGCTAACGAAGTCCATGTACCTCCTTGTCTCAGCATACCTGCAAAACACGTAAGAAAACGGTATAACATCCATAATTGATGCTCTTCCAAGTTCCAACTACTCGAGCGATTCATGCTAATTTTCTTGACTTTCAGTTGAGTTATGGTGTAAGTGAGATCCCTACCCCAACCTTCTATAACAACCTCTCTTACCTTACCGGTGATTGGATTGAACTTGTAAATAACAAAATCCTACTGCTATGATTTGAATACGGATTATCTGCAATCGATTAGAGTGGCAGTCACCGGGATTACACATTCGTTTTACTGTTTTCTGTGTGTTCTATGCTTTTTGTCATTGTCGATTTCACAATCCAATCTAACAAACCCAATTGGGGATTCCAAAGCAAAGAACATGAAAGGTGAAAGAAATAGCAACGTTTTTTTGCAACAACATTACCCCATCCACAGAAGCTGGACAAAGAGCAGAGTTCTGGTGCTTGCAAAATCGAACTTCACGGCGCCTGCCTCGTACCAGACTGGCAAGTTCTTGATTCCCGTAACCCTCAGCAACTGAAACAACAACCACAACACAACGACGTCAACAATCATTCGACGAAACTGGATGACAAAGTGAAACGGTCTCTGTAACATCGAGGGAACTCACGTCAGTGAAGAGGATTCCAGCAACTCCAAGCATGGAGAACCTGGCGTGGACGAGCTCTGCCTGGACATACCACTTCAAGCTGTCCGGGTCCTCTCCGAGCCCAAGCGGGTCGAACCCATAGTCTCCTGGCAAGCTACACACGGCCGCAATTGAATTGAAGCCATTGTTCAAAACTTGCAACACAGAAGTGATAAAGGGCTAGTTTTAATGCCTCACCTGCCATCGAGATATGGAGGAGGGTCGAGCCCAGGGAGCCAGGTGGGTCGCGGTTGAGCTTGAGCCACGGTCAGTGGGTGACGTGGCCCGGTTTTTGCGGCCGACCATAGTGTGTCAGCAGCTAAGCTCGAGTATGGATTGTGGGTGTTCCTTGATGTGAAGCTTAAGGTGGAAGAAGAAGAAGCCGAGCAAGGATGGAGAAGCAAAGCTCTCCCCATTGCAATGGCCATTTCTCTCTTTTACTTCTCTCTCGTTCGACCTCTTTCTCTCTGTCTATCAACAGAAATACAGAATGCACAAATTACAGCCACGTATGGAAGTACAATCCAAATGACAATTGGTTCATCCGGTTCAACCGTGTGAACCGAAAGTCATCTCATCAGTCTATACTCTACAGGATAGAAATATGACAAAAATGGGCCTCATACTCGTTAAGGAGAAGTTGCAGCAGGAGCAGAGTATGAGTTGAACCGGTTAGCGGTTACATAATCATTTATCCCTAGAAGCAAAGGAAAGTATCTTCAATTCTCAACAATTTAACAAATGATTTGAGTTGAGGAAATGCATAACTCCAATGCCTGTTTAAGCTTCAAGTAGAAGCTATAAATACAACATGACATGAGAGTAGAATTCTAGATACAGCACAATTTCATCACACGGCAACAACCATGAATACAAATTCAACACAATAATACATCTGAAAGCGAAGCATGTCTGTCTGTCAATCACCTCCTGCTGGATACACTGAAGGAGCTGACTTTCAGGTTTGTTGCAATCACAAGTGGAGCCTCTGGAGAGTCAGAAACCGCAAACTTGTCGTGCATGAAACGACTTTCGACGATGGAGTCATTCTTCGGGACTATCTTGTAACAGTAGCAGCTTTTTAATCCTTCTTGATTCAGATAGCATTCGTGGCTGCTATCTTTGACTTGCTGGAAGTTCCAAACGACACTGAACTTGCCAACAGTTGCTACCAAGTGCCGCTCCTGCTTGCCATTCTCAGTGACCTGCATAATTTTAGTAGGGAGGAGGTGGTAAGTCAATACACAGCACAAATCACAGCTGAAAATGACACGAGTTAGTAGCAGATGAAGAGCCAAAACTATCAGAAGCAATAAACTATCGTTTTGCCCTTGTTAGAATCTGCAAACAGCACATCCCAATGTAGAACGTTCGGGCAGTTGGAATCGGAGGAAAGTGTAGTCAGTACAATTGTAAGGATAGTAAAGGGGCGATGCTGCAAACATAAACTTCTCATGGTATACAAACCAGATGACAACATAGAGATCAGAGAAGCGGCCCTCATTAGGTGAGAAATCCACCTAATTACAGAACACATTCAAGTCCTTGAAACTACCCATCATCTTCCTAGTCAACCAGATAACATCCAAGAACTGGTACCTCACCAAATCCTAGATTCAACAAAGCCACAGTGGAGCAAAAGTATTTCAAAAGAACCACGAGGCTTAAAATTCTGTCATGTTTCATAGTGCATACGTCTCCAAGCGGTATGTATAATTTGGGTATCACAAAAAAAGTCAGCATATCAATTACAGATTTCTTTTCTGAACATATCAAACACAGACATAACAAAAGACACGTAAAACATGTACAGAGATGAACAAATCTAGAGACTAACAGCGAAGCTTGAATTGAACACAAAACATCAAAAGTCATAGTTAAGGTAGCTACAAATTGCAAATAAAGAACGTGTATGCATACCCATGAAAACTGAGCATTGCGAAATCTGTTAGTAGCCCCAGCTGAGTGTGCATCCAATGGAGTCAGCTTCAACAGTCGAGGTGCTGCAATCCTATTCCCCATACGACCACTGAAGCCAGTCTTTGTCTTGCCATCCTTATCCGTGAAAAGAGTGCAGATCAGGATCAGATAAGTATCGGTTGTACCCAATATCCACTTTCCATCATATGTAACATCAACATGAGTAATAGGTGAACCGAGACCAGGGAAAGCTGTTTTAGCTTGCCTCATAGAACTGCTAGAGTACAAGCGAATCTTTCCATCAAGAGACCCCACAACAATCGACCCATCACCAGTGCTTGCAAAACACCGAAAGTTAGTTCCTCGAGTGAACTGATGGCCTTGAGCCCAATTAAGCACAGGAGCACTAGAAGTAACTAGATCCTGGACAATTCCATGACGGTCTCGCATATCCCACCTGCAAAGACGATTATCATCCAATCCCAAAAATGTTGATCCAGATGGATCCAACTGAGCACCTTTGCTATCATTCACGATATCCCTCATGGTAATATCAGTCCCGTCTTTCTCAAACTTCCATTCCGTAACGACCTTACCGGTCTCCAAATCAAGCTGATGCAGCCCTCTTGAATGTGGTTTTGCATCATTTGATGGGCTCATAAGCAGCATATTTGTCTCAGCACGCATGAGAAGTGCCTTCTTAGGTGTCGAATGAGCCAGACTAGAACCACCACCACCCCTTTGCTGCTCCCTGCCGAAATTAACATAAACACCTTTCCCTTGAATCCCATGGCTGAAGTTTTTAACCACCTGAATCCCTGAATCTCCCACCAGAAAGCTGTTATCCAGTGCCCCCAATGCCAAGCTCTGTATCCCATCATTTGCCACCTCCTCAAACTCTTGTGTCAAGTCCTGATTTCTCCTCACCGGAGTAACTGTTTGAGGACTTCTCGAGAAACTGTCTTCGGCATCTTCCCACATGGAATCGTCGGCCTTCTCCGGGTTAGCCCACCCGATGAAATCCTTGCCATATACCTTGACTTGATTCGCCTCGTTCGCCTCATACCCGTAAGTATTCTCGAACAAGCAGTCACGATACTTACCGAGAAACACCTGGTAATCCTCGTCGCTAAAGAATTTCATCGCCCAAACACCACGATCCACGAAATCAACGCGGCGCTGGTCCTTGAATGTCTTTAATTGCATCTCGTCATCAACTTTAACCCTAACTTTACTGCTCACCTTCAAGACCCACCAACCTTCCCCTTCAGATTCCGACTCCGACTCCTCTTCTCCGTCGTCGTCTTCTCCGCCACGGACCCCACCAACCTTCGAGGTCTTCAGAAACGAGTAAGATGCGAGCTTCTCCGAACACACCCATTTCGCCTTGGCGGTGTTCGCTCCGTGGTGGACGTAGAGCTTCACTTCGTTCTGCAAGTTGGACTTCTGATTCTTCGATGCCGTTGGGTATTTCAGCTTCAGAGCTCTCAGACGTGCCTCCACGTCGTCGACAGACGACGGAGTTCTCGGCCTCCGGTCAGTTGAAGAAGACTTCTCCGGCGTCTCTTCGGTTGCGTCATTGTAGCTCGCTTCTTCTCCCTCTTCTTGATACTCCGAGTCTGAGTCCGAAAGCTCCAAATCCCCGTGACTATGAGCTGCTCCCATTTCTCTTTGGTACTCTTAGTTTCGTTGTCAACGGCGGTGAGCCAACGGTAAGCTTGAAAGACAAATTGCACTGCTCAACCGCAAGATTCAGAGTCGAAGAATGTAGCAAAGCGCCATTTTTCGAAATTTGAAGACTTTTGAAACTTTCAAACTAGGGGTAGACGGGTAGTAGGGTTTCAGATTCACAATATCATTCTTTGTTGGGGGTCGGGGGAGGATAACTGGGCCTCAAAAAGCCCAACGTAGTTAAACCCATAGAAGCCCAATAGGGCCCGATTGGTTACTCAATTTGGCTAACCCCTGAACAACCATCACCTCCCATTTCCCTCATCAGTTCCCTCACCCTCGCCACGTCATCCCACCTCTCTACGGCGGCGTATAGATTCGACATCAGAACGTAAAGCCCACCGTTTCCTTGATCAAGAAGGAACATCTTCTTGGCCAAGTACTCTCCAACCCTAACCTTGTGGTGCAAGCAACAAGCTGCCAGCAGCGCTCCCCACACTGCAGAGTCAGGCTCAATATCCATCTCCTCGATACACAACAACGCTTCATCGAACAAACCAGCTCGACCGAGGAGACCAACCATGCAAGCATAATGTTGCAAATCGGGTGCGATACAGAATTGTTCTGTCATGACTCGGAAGTACTTCTTCCCTTCATGAACTAACCCACCATGGGTGCAAGCAGCTAGTACTCCCAGGAATGTTATTCGGTCGGGTTCTAATCCTTGTTCTAGCATCTTGGAGTAACAATGTAGAGCCTCATGTTCAAACCCGTACCAGCTGTAGCCTGAGATCATAGTGTTCCACATGGCACGACAAGGTTGGTGGCGAAGGGTGCTGAACACTCTCTCTGCTTGCACTATGCTTCCACATTTGGTGTACATGTCGATGAGAGCTGTCCCGAGAAAATCTTCGACCTCGAATGTGTTTTTAACAATATAGTTGTGGAACTTTTTACCAAGTTTCAAGCATCCGAGTTGGGAGCACGCGGTAAGTAAGCAGGCTATAGTGATGGAATCTGGATCTTGGCCGGATGCTTTCATTTGGTCGAAGAACTGCAAAGCTTCATTTCCCCTTCCAGCTTGTACGCACCCTGATATAACCGAGTTCCAAGAGGTTAAGTGCTTTTCCTGCAATTCTGCAAATAAGGAGAATGCAGCTTCCAAATCATCAAGCTTTGAGTACATAGTTATCAACCCATTTGCAACCAGAGTATGGATGGACAGGCCATTCTTTAGTCCGTAACAATGGAAAGCATGACCAAGGTTCGAGTCTGAGATTCCATTAAGGATGCTGATCATGGCGACTGAGTCCAGTTTCATGTCTAACTGTTGCATTCGAATGAAACACTCAATCACCATGTGCATATTTCCAGCTTCAGCATAGCTTGAAATGATTGCAGTTAAAGAAACCAAGTTTTTCTGTGGCGAGGATTTGTAGAGTAGCTCTGCTGAATTCGTGCTGCCATGCTTAGCATAAGCACAAATCAGCGAGGTGATCACTGATTGATCCTTTAGAAGCCTGGTTTTGAAGGCATGACAATGGATAACTTGTGGATTGGCATTTGCAGAGAGAAGAGTTATGATGGTAACCGAATTGACTTCTACACTTTGCTTTATCATTCTGGTGAAGACAATCATTGCTTCGTTGAAGGAACCATTGTGGCCATAAGCACCAATCATGGTGTTCCAAGAAACAACGCTTCTCTCTTCCATTTCTTCGAACAGAAGCTTCGCTGACGCCAAATCCCCAGATTTCGCATACATTGAAGTGACTGTGTTTTGCACTTGGGATTCCAGATCAAGGCCAGCCTTAACTCCAAACCCGTGGACGGATCTTCCTTGAAACAGCAACTCGTGGCGGCCACATGATGGAACCAAACCGACCAAAGTAGTTGAGCTAGGATGAAAACCCTCTCTAAGCATTTCAGCAAACATTTCCAGCGCCGCGAAATCAAACCCATTTCTCGAATACCCGCAAATCAAAGCGTTCCATGACACAGCATCCCTATCAGGCATACAATCAAACAGCTTCCGTGCGTGATCAATGCACCCCAGTTTCATGCACAGATCGAGAAGAGCAGTACCCAAATACACAAAACGATCGATACCCAGTTTTACCAGATGGGTTTGGATCTGATTGGCCCCTGTCTTGGCGCCCAGTGGATTGGAAGAAAACGAAGCTGAAGAAGCAATTGATTTGATCACCAATGAGAAAGTCAGGTCATTCGGTTTCGCTTCAGATCGCAGCAGTTGGCGGAAAGAAGCTAATCCCGAGCTTGGGTTTCCACTCTCGAGTTGAGATTTCAATAGGAAATGGAAGAACGAGAGATTGTTGTGCTTCAAAGAGCGCCCCACGGAAGAGGCCAGGTTCATTCTTCATACTTTGCGGGTCCTTTGGCGCGAGTTTGGCCGTTGTGTTCAATCCAAGCTGGAGAATGAGAGGCTAACATCAGCGTTGAGTGCCATAAGTCGTCTCGCGGCGCAGAACCGCACCTTTAAACGTCGTCGTTTGGAGTTGTAGTAAACCCTGCCCTAAACCCACTTCCTCTCCTGCGCGCCATTCGTCCTTTGCCGCCGCAGCCCGCAGCCCTTCACCTCCGAAAGCCCCTCGCTCTTCTCCTCCCGCCGGCGGAAAGATGGACGTAGACATGGAAGAGCGGCAGATTCAAGCTCGTTTCGTCACCAAATTGAACCCGCCATTCAAAGCTCCACCGTCTGCAATTACCATCCCGGCTACCGTCACACGTCTCGGCCTCTCCACTATCGTCAACAGCCTCATCAAAGCTGGTAACTTTACATACCCTTCTCTCGTGTTTCGACTCCTGGAATTAATTTTACGTTACCGACGAAGAGGGGTTTTTTGGGTTTTGTGACAAACAAGGTGATCCTGAATGGGAGACTCAGCCCTTTGATTTCCTGATTGATGGAGAGCTTGTTCGTATGTCACTCGATCGATTCCTTCTTGCTAAGGGCATTTCTGCTGTAAGTTTGAACTCTCTTTTTCTCTGTGTTCTAGATCACTGATTTCCTTTTGTTTTTGTTACTCACTAGAAATTAGGGACCTATGTGTATAATAACAGGAGAAGACATTGGAAATTGAATATATCAAGGCTGTTGTTCCTAGGAAAGAGGAGGAGCCCTCATTGCATGACGACTGGGTCAGTGCAGTAGATGGTTCATGTTCTCGGTAGACCCACTGCGCTTTTTGGTTCTTTAGTTGTTTGTAGTCATCTTTGGATTTTAGGGTCATTGAGGCATTGTCTCTGCTATTAACAAGTTGGTTATTGATATTAACTGCTCTAGTTTGTGCTTGCTGGCAGGTTCATCTTGACCGGATGCTACGACGGTTTTGGAAGGTAGAGTAACATTTTTGTTCTTTCGCACCATCCTCGTTAATCATTTGTAGCTGCTAAGGAATCTGACTGGTGCAAACTTGTTTCTTATTCTTCAGGGTCTGGAAAGGTGCTGGAGTGTGTACCCATATACTTGAAGGGCACACTGATGCAATTACCTCTGTCAGTGTCATTAACCCACTAGGTATAATCGAGCAACCACTTTATTATACTTCTGAAAACTGTTGGATGAGATCCAGTTGTTTTGTCTCTAACGTTTTATGTTTACAAAATCGCCTGTCTTCTAGCACAAATTTTGTTCCAATTTCAGAGCAAAGTTGCTGTCTTTTTGCGTTTGATACTTTTATATCTACAATTAGCACCAGGTTGCTAAGGACCTATCTTGTGGGGTGTTATTCTTAAGTCCATCACTACCGTATACAGCTATTCATTAGAAAGCAATAGGCATTAGAGACTTCCACTGTCTATCCCCAAATCAAATGAGCAGCAAATTAATCAGCTATCTTCCATTTACTTAGCATATGAATTGTCTAATAGTAATTTCTTTAGAAGTAGGTGTGGTTATCCTACTTGTGTATGTACTTATGGATATGAACAGTTGATTCATGTTGTAATTTTCTGGTCAGGTGATGTAACCCTGGCTACAGCCTCAAAAGATCGAACTCTCAGACTGTGGAAGGTAACTGGACTGACTTCTTCCTCCCTTTTGTAAAGTTGGCTGCTTTCAGCAACCCATGTCCTGGTTGATGAATTAATTATTCCTCCCCCACCCCCCAAAATAAAGATGGATTCAGAAGGAGTTGAGGATTCTCCTGCCAAGATTAGGCCATTCAAGATTTTGCGTGGTCATAATGCATCCGTAGGGAGTGTTGCAGCTCAGGGATCTGGAAGCATGGTTTGTTTTCCTTTCTCTTCTTGTTGATAAAATGATGACCCACACAAGTGATAATGTCACTTACCATTTCCTTTTAATTTGTGTACGAAACAGATCTGTTCAGGTTCTTGGGATTGTAGGGTTAACTTGTGGCAGACAGATGAATCCTCTGCAGAAGGTGACTCGGTATCAGTTAAGAAGAGAAAAACTAAAAATGGAACTGAAGAACCTCAGTTGGAGGTATTAATTTCATTTTCTTTTTGTTTCATACCAATGAAGTTGACATTTTTCATATAGTTCTTTTAACTGGGTTTATACGGGAAAATATCTCCAGTAGTCATTTCACATTGCTATTTTAACTGGAAGAAGTGGGTTGCAAGATATCAGTAGAGCTTTATGACCACAAACTGGCCTATTTGTTGAATCGGACCATTTATATGTACTGCTTTCAGGGTGCACCTGTCTCTACACTAGTGGGTCACACGCAACAAGTATCCTCGCTCGTATGGCCAGAGCGTGATACAATTTATTCTGCATCGTGGGATCATACTATCAGAAGATGGGATGCTGAGACAGGGAAAGATGTTTCGAGCATTGTATGTGGCAAATGTAGTATCATCATATATCAGCTTCTTTTCTCCTTTCTTTAAGTCCTAGCATGCCTAAGACTGTCCTTCCTTGCAGATCTGTGGAAGACCCTTCAACTGCCTTAGTGTAGGAGGTGAAGGTTCAACCCTTGTGGCTGCTGGTGGATCCACTCCCATACTTAGGATATGGGATCCACGAAAGCCAGGTATAGTTTCTATTCAGATGTTGTTTCTTTCAGATTTTACTAAAAAAAGAATGATTTTTGACGTTTCACCTTGTCATTTCTTTGTAGGAACATCTGCCCCTGTGTACCAGTTTTCTTCCCACACTTCTTGGATATCAGCTTGCCAATGGCACAGCAAATCTTGGTTCCACTTACTCTCTGCATCCTATGATGGGAAAGTCATGCTGTGGGATCTTAGAACCGCGGTAGCCTAACCTCTCTTCTCGAGCAATTTGAGTTCAACTTGTTCCTTCACATATGAGTAAAACTGATTGAACGACGGTACATATATAATTATATGCTTTTGGGTGAATGTGCAGTGGCCTGTTTCTGTTATTGAGTCGCATGAAGACAAGGTCCTTTGTGCTGATTGGTGGAAAGAGGACTGTGTTATCAGCGGCGGCAGAGACTCGAAGCTTCGGATTTCTTCTGGAGTTCCCGTGCTTTGAAAGGTGGTTTAGGAGTAAAGGTTTGATTCTCTGTGGTCGAGAGGAGCTAAGAGCTAACTGTACCGTATGCATGGAAAAGGCTTTGTGATAGATCTCTCGGTTTTGATTTGTGGTTAGAATCTGTATGCAACAATCTTGTGCTTATCAAAGGGAAACTTAGAAATTTTTGGCATCATACTCTCTCTCTATCGTTTCTCTATCATTTCAATCTTATCGGATGTCCATGAAGGGATGTCATCATGTCTGTCGTGGAAGAAATTATGCAGGGGATCACCTAACTTAACAGGAATACAATAGCATATTGTACATTTAGATCGTCACATTACCAATAAGGTCTACTATATCATATAGATTGATGTACGACAATCAAATTAACGTGATTAATCTCTCGCCTAGGCCCGATTAATAGTTGGGTAGGAAGAAATTGTTCCGTCTAGCCTTGCGCGATTGATCTAGGTGTGCTAAACGATTAATCTCCATGGAAAACGCCTAATCGGCGCCTAGGTGCATTTTCACTCTGGTGGACAACGCCCAAAACAACTCATAAAGGGGGAAAGTGTAGCCTTTTGTGGGAATCACAAACCCTATTCTATTTCCCATTTTCATTCGACCAGTCGCTCCCCCTCATCGACCAGCAGCAAGATCCCTCCTCATGGTTGGCGACTTGGGGTGTTTGGGATTGTGGAAATGGGTTGTATGTGTATATGAATGGATGAATAATGATATGGTGACTTGGGTTTTTGTAGAATATAGCTTATCTATCATATATTTTTAATAACGTTTGATCTCGCCGAGGCAACGACTAATCGGCTTAGGTTTTCCTTCTTTTTTGGTTTGATGTACAGCTTGAGGACAAGGTGTGTTTGAAGGGAGAGGATTTGTAACAAACCTAGCCAGGCTGGCATGAGTGACGTGTAAAGTACACCCATGTATAAATAGAGAGAGCTAAATGGTAACTGGTCAGCTTTTACCCAATCATTCTTCGTGTAACTACTTTACCAATAGCTAGCAATAAATCAAGAACTCTCCTTCCCCTGTATTCTCTTCTTCTCCATTTTTGTCCAACTCGCCAAATTCCCAGAAACGATCTTTACAATGAATAATGATATTGTGACTTGGGTTTTTGTAGAATATGAGCTTATCTATCATATATTTTTTTCAACGTTTAATCTCGCCTAGACAACGACTAATCAGCCTGGGCACTGGGCGGTGCTTACTCGCCTAGATAGCGCTTAGCGTCTTCTTCAACATTGACGACAATCGACACTTATTTATGTGCAGCACAAGACTTGGTACTCATTTCTTGACCCACACGCAATAGCTCTCTCCAGATGTAGCCACCTGGAAGCTCGAAGGAACCAGATTCCCGAGATCCATTTTGGGCCCAATTTTCATCATCACATTGTCATCAATCCCTGCTACATAAAGGTCCGAATCAGCTGCCAAGATGTTCACTTTGCTTGTTGAGGTAATCCCAGAACTGTTCCTTATTGCTGCCAATCTACCAATCTCCGCCTTCAACCCCCAATCAAAGAAGTGATCGTAAAACTGCAACGAAGATAATAACAATACTCTGTTACCAACTTCCACCAATTATGGCCCCGAAAGCAAAACAAACGGCGAGAAAGAAAAAACTTACAATCGATGGAGTCCCAGGATGAGTAAGGATGTAAGCATATCCCTGCATCACTTTATCCGACGGGAACGGCCACAGCTTCTGGGTCGAACCGGTATCGTGATTGTCTATAAACGTCACAGCATTTCCGGGCAGCAACCCGATCAACCCGGGCGGGTTCCCATTCCCATCTCTCAACCTCCACAGCTCCCCTTCCACGGCCGCCTGCAGAATCCCTTTCGTCGTGAAATCGAAAGCCGTCACGGCCCCGCCGGCGGCCTGAACCCAGTCTTTCAACGCCCCGCGGTGAGCGTCCTGATTCCAATTAGGTTTCCCGTCCGGCCCGTAAGCCAGCGAGTCCCACTTCTCCCCCACCGCGAAATCCGGCTTCGTCCCTGCCATGTAGGTTCCCATTATCTCCGGCGCGTAACCTTTCACGAAATCGAACCTCCAGCCGTCGTATCCGACGTCGGTTTTCAGCCAATTCATCCAATCCGTGAGCTCTCTTTGGACCCGGGGGTTGAGATGGTCCATATCAGGGGCAGGGGGGAAACCTTCCCCTGAATCAGGATTCCCCTGCCCGTTGGAATACTCCGTGTCGTCGCTGCAGATGAACGACGGCCCCCAATCGAGGCGGCCGTCGGGGGTTCCGCCTTCGAAGATGGCCCAGATCCCTCTGTCGTCCTTCCGCTCCGCCGTCCGGTGGTTGATCACGATGTCGGCGAGGGATTTGATGCCGGCGTTGTGGAGATTGGTGATTAGGGATTTGAGTTGGAATTGGTTGCCGTAGCTGGAAGCGTTTAGGTCGTAGAGTCTTCCCGGCATGTAGCCTTGCGGGGAAGCTGATTGGGACGGCGGGGGGAGCCATACGTGGGTTATTCCGGCGGCGGCGAGGTCGGAGATTGAAGTCTGAAGGGAGTTGTACCACCCGCCGGTTTTGCCGCTGGATTCCCAATTGAATCCCTGGAAGAGGAGGGCGGCGGATGAGGAGGAAAGGAAGGAGGAGAAGATGATGCAGAGGGAGAAGAAGAAGGAGAAACAGAGTGTGGAACTGTAAAGCTTCATTTTTGCTCTGTTTCTGTGTGCGCTTCGTTGGTTGATTGGTTTTGCTTTTGGGCGGGGTTTATTTATACTCTGGACAAGGGTAATGTGAACGGTAAGAATTATAAACTCGAGATATCTTATTCGTTCTCGTGACATAAAAAATATATGATAAATCGGAGAGTACAAGGTTTTGTTGCATTGATTAACTAGTGCAAAGATGTCGTACAAAACTTCAAATGCCACAACACCCTCCAACATAGCTGCATAACTAGCTGCAAATCTCTAGAATCATGTATGTCCTCAGGCCGATGATTCTCAAACAATTATCCTCTTGGATTTGATCCAAAATATAGGACACATTCGACATGTGTTTAATCACTATTAAAACCATAATTCTTGTATAAATACACTTAAACTAATGTATGACATTGTCACTTTTTTTTGAATTAACTAATGATTCAGATAAGCACATTAAACTAATGTATGACATTGTCACTTTTTTTTGAATTAACTTAATTTTTTTATCGCAATCTATCTTCTTCTTCTTTTCTCGGAGAAAATAAACGACTACTAAATTGGAATTTGGCCAAACCAATGGACCATTCTTGTGTTCAAGTGAAGTGGCAGCAGCCAGTAGTTGCCTTGGTCAATATCTGATCTAACTAGAGCTAATAGCTAAGGATGTATTTAATTTGCACTTTTAAGAATTTCTTGTGTTCCCACCATTTTTTAATGCTTGAAATATCTATGTTTTTTTAAAATTCTAATTAAAATGGATTCTAGAGCAAAAAAAAAGTTCTCTTGTATCGTGTATAGGGGTGTACAATGGTCAGGTCCGTACCATACCACATCGAATCAAATTGATGTTAAGAGCGGATAAGACCGAACCGAGTATATCAGTATATGCCGTCTGATCCTTGATCCCCATAAATTTTATAATTATTGAAAAAATTACGAACCGTACAGATATTTGGATCGGACGAAATACAAGGATAGTCCGATCGTTGATTCTAAAATGTTCTTCACTAATATATCATGATTCTCATAAGTTTGACCGGACCGAACCGAACCGTTGTACACCTAATAGTGTATCATGGGTTGAGGATGAGATCACCTATTGTCTGATTGGTCGAGCCACTCCATGATGATGTTTAGGTTTTTTCTTCACGTAAGGAATTGAAAAAAGGTACACAGCTTTCTCACTGAGGTTTTCAGTTTTATGGATTGCGCCTCAGTCGTTTCACATTTGCATACGGGGAGAAATGGAAACTACTAGTGGATGGAGTGCGGTTTTAGTCTACTGAGATGGAGACTCTCAATTTGGCCAAGGCATTGAACAACCTTTTGTTTCGATGGATCTATAATTTCCCAATGAGAATGATAAAGCCGTACATTGATAGAAGTAAAAAAATAGATCAGAACTTGTTAGAAATTTTGTTGGATCACTTTGAGAAATAATACCAACTACATAAGATTTTAAAACAAGTCATAATGCCGACGAGATCTGTAATCCAATAATAAAATTGCATAGAATGCGCTGTTTGGAGGTTTCGGGTTGGATATCTATGACGATCATTTGTTGTTCTCTCTCGCTCGGGAGGTTCTAGGTTCAATATTGATGATGATCGTTTGTTGCTCTCTCCCTGGTAGCATCCTACATGTCACAACTATCAACCATCCGGGTCGATAATTGATAAGCCGAGAGTTCGCCTAATCATCATAAACAAGCCATAACAAACTGGTGTGACAAGTCTCCGTCAAATAATGCAAGGAGGCATTCTTGCTTTTATTTTTATTTTGACACGTACTTGTTCACCATGAATACTACAAGAGGAGTGGGAAGATAAGGAAACGAGCGTCGTCCTTAGGATTTTAATTTGGGGGCTCCAACCTAAAAATCAGCGGCACGACCACTCGGTCACAACTTCGTTCATGACATTCTTGTTTTATAATCCCTTTGTGGTCACAACGATGTGAGCTCTATTATCATGGACGAAAATGGAAATAATGCTCTATGATTAGAGGCAGAAGCAGTGGCGGAGGGAGAGGGTAACAGGACCCACCCTGGTTCGGGAGGAAAATGGTTAAATTAGGTACGATAATTAATTGATATCGAAAATTAGGTCACATTTAATTGATAATAGTAGTTTTGTGTTTGAATCTAATACGATATACATATTTGTGCAAACTTCAATTTCGTATAAGTTGATTTTCTTATAAGGGAGCATGCTAGTAAATGGTATCATATATATTATTGAATCTCTTCCAACAACTCGATTTGTTGATACTAAATGTTTTTTTACAAAGAACATTATTCGAAAGCTAAATCATGAACTATTGATTGGTTAAACCTCTATCAACAACTCGATTTATTGATACTAGCGGTTCTTGACAAAGAACACCAGTTGAAACAGTACGAGTGTACGACTAACTAAATCAATAATTGTTTGGTACGCAGAATGATATTCTTGATATTTTTTACTACTAATGCATTTTAATTTACCAAAAAAATTCAATTTAAGGGTATATTAACAAAAACTATTTCATCATGTATATTTTTTTCTAGGTGGACCCACCTTAAACGAAATCCTGGCTACGCCACTGGGTAGAAACATCCAACTCATACAAAGAAAAGAATGTACCAAGTCATGCATGACCAACGAGAGTGACTAACTCTTAAGCAATAATCATACTGTTGGGACTTTGGGACGAGGGTACACGTACGATAGCCCGAGATCGGGTGACCAGGATTGTGATAGAGTCGTGCATAACGTTCACTTTCCGAAAAGAATATTTCCACCCTCTACAAAGCCTTGAGTTACAGGAAATTTCTCCCGAGGATAAAATTATCACCACTTTAGGTTCTAGGCTTAAGAACAATAAAGCATACTTATAAATTTTTTGAAGAAAGAAAAAGAATATGTTTGATGGTATGTGGCACCATCCACCACACACATATATTTACAGGGGCCGAATCCATGCACTGTTTCATGAACGGTTATCTTTATCTATAAGAAAGGTTGTCTTTGTCCATATGAAAGGTTATCCTTATTCATATGAATGGTTGCCTCTATCCATAAGGTTGTCCTTATCCGTAAGGCCATCCTTATCCATAAAATAATGCAACAGCCACTAGGTCAAAAGGATGTGTCTCTTCATGAAATTAGAATATTGGTTCGGTCGGTTTAATCTCAAACCAGTTAATCGGTCCAACCCAAAATCGGTTTAACTTGGTTAGTCTGGTTCAACCAAATTTCCAACCCATACAAACTATGGATAACCCCAAAATGTGATTTATTCCTACTAATCTTTTGATTAAAGGACGATGCATTTTCTTCAAGTGGCTTGCACTTGCACATATACTCTCGGGCCTCAAATTTTGGGCTTGTATGCATTACTTGCTAATATGATTGGGATCAATCAATTACAATCATTTGGGCCGACGAAGGGGTTGCTTTTGCTTCGATGGAGAATGAAACGAGAAAATGTGAGAAACTACAAAAGTACAAATTAGGGATGTGAAGTTGGAGCATTATAGTAGTAAATTCCCTCTCATTCTTTTTTTTTCTTCTGAATTACTTGCTGTATGAGCTATGAGATGGTGTGGTTATTTTATTTTAGTGTGATTTGCAATTGATCATTCAACATGATTTGTCGAGAAAGTTATTTATTTGTTGGCGTTAATAGTTTAGAGAAAGTTCATTTTTCCCCTTTTCTTTATCATCTAATTTGTGTCATTGTGTTCCTTAGAACTTCTAACATATCTATCCACTTAGTGAGAAATCAATAATGTATATTAGCATACAATAGTTTCCAGATATCATGCGTGATTGTAAGATTTCATATAGTCTCAAAATACAGAGTTTGATATGAATGAATTGTAATGTTTATCCATTTGTATTAAATAAATAAAAATCATTGGAAAAATATTACAAATACTTAACCTTTTCTTTTATTTTATTCTGTATCTTATGTTCCTACTTAAGGAATTGCAATACACATTGACATGTAATTTTGAGATTGCAAATTTGTTATCCTCTCTTTATACATAGAGATGTGCAAGTGAACTGGTGAAACGGCTCCATAACTAAAGTACGATGGTGATTGCCCATATCAGTACCGTGGTAGAGCATACACTCAAGATAAAATGACAACACTGTCAAACAACGTTGTTTTCGCTTCGAAACCAAATACCACCGTCGGTGTCGAATTTGTTTCGGCTGTGTTGATTTGATGTTTCGCGATGAAAACTCTTGGGTGCCGTTTGATCGGATGCAACGCTCAATGATGAAATCGAGACGACCGTCAAATATCCACCATGCGGTGTTGATTTGATCAGTGCAACTCTGACTTCTGAAAACGAAGACGATCGTCAAATATCCACCGTCGGGCGGTGTTGATTTGATCGATGCACCTCTGACTTCTAACCAAGAACGACCGTTAATCGGTCCACACCTCTCCAAACAATGTTCGAACGAGGGTGTTTGAGTTTTTGAGGAATCTACGTTACGACTACTCCTATGGAGATTCCTGTGGAGAGCTCCGCGACTACGACTAAGACTACAACTATGGAGATCCTTCCTGGAAGGAGAGCTCCGCGAGGGAGTTATAGAGAAAAGGGTAAGTTTGGAACAGAGTTGTTCTGTGTTGATTTGTTTGTCTCCTTCTCTCTCCTTGCTCCGATGATTTTATCTGAAATCATCTACGTAGCCTTTACGCTTCGTGAAAACTGCTTTCTCAACTGCTCCGTCCTGAACTCCCACGTGTCTCAACTGCCTTGATCTCCTCTTCTCTCTTGTTGGCGTGAATCTCCCTCGAGTGCGAAACTGCTCTGTAGAGACTTAGCCAAAATGACACCGAGACAAAATCCATAGTTCTCCACCACGGTTCGATCCTCCGAACAACCATGTCCAAAAAATAAACAGCAACGTTGTTCTCACCTAAATAACGTTGCTCCTTAGTATCGCGACATTGTTTTGCCTTGCATCTAGCCAAACTTGCAATGTCATTGAACTTAGACTAGGCAAAACGACATTGAGCTTGCAACCTCGTCGAGTCCGTGACATCGTCAAACACACGCCATTGTTGAACTATCGCCACCGCGCTGTTGTGTAGTTTATTAATTAAACGGTGTCGTTTTACCCATACCGCGGGGTTGTTGATACCTTAAGCGATATCATTGGGATTACTCGCTTTATCATTTTTAATCAACGACACCGTCCAACATAACCAAAAAATACCAATTCATTAAACAGCCGAGACTTTGCACTCGTGTTGGGCTTGGCGGATTTTGGACCAAGCACTTACTCAATATGGTTCTTAATTAATCGGCATCGCTTACCAAGGCCTCTCGCGGTATCGTTTTCTAATCCGCGGTGTCGTTTTACCCATCCGCGATGCCGTTGTTAGAAGTTAAGTGACTTAATTATAATTAACCCATAGGGTTAAGAAGTCGGCCAGTATATATTGTTGAGATGGCCGACCTGCTCTTGTATTCTGTACGAGAATAATATACAAAACTCTGCCTTGTGTCGTGGACTAGTCTCCACGTTCTACGTTGAGGAAACCACGTAAATTCGGTGTTCGTAGCTCTCGATTGTGTTTGTGTTTATTGAATGGTATCAGAGCTTGGTTACGATCCAGGGACCTGTGGGTTATGGGCCCATCACGCTTCCGCTGTGCAATCTGAAGGAGCTTGGCAATCTGGCTTATTTTCTGGGCTTAGAAGTTCATCGCTCTTCCTTGGGTATTCATATTGGTCAACGCAAATATGTGATGGATTTGCTTGAGGAGGCACAGATGGATACTTGTACTCTGTGAGTGACTCCTATGGAACAGAACCTGAAGCTACATCAGACTGAGGGGGAGGCATTATTCGATGGGTCGTTGTATCGCAGTATAGTGGGCAGTCTGATTTACATGACTCATACACGTCCAGACATATCTTATATTGTGCAGGTGGTCAGTCAATATATGTCGGCTCCTAGGACGACTCACTGGTCTGCGGTTCAGCGCATTCTACGGTACCTTAAGGGTACAACAGACGTTGGGCTACTGTTTCCTGCTGGGGGCGAACCTGTAGTTGAAGCTTATGCTGACGCAGACTATGCAGGTTGTCGGGATACTCGACGTTCAACATCAGGGTGGTGTGTTAAAGTTGGTAACTCATTTATTTCCTGGAGGTGTAAGAAACAAGACAAGGTGTCCAAATCTTCTACAGAGGCGGAGTACAGGTCGATGAGTGAAGTGGCGTCTGAGATTACTTGGTTGTGTCGGCTTTTATCATAACTTCGTGTAGTGGTACGTGTTCCTGTGCGGTTACATGTTGACAATACTAGTGCAATACGTATAGCTACCGATCCAGTTCTGCATGACAGGACAAAGCATATTGAGGTTCATGTTCACTATATTAGATAGCTGGCGACAGAAGGCGTTGTAGAGCTTGCATACCTTACTTCAGAGGATCAGACAACGGATCTATTGACCAAGGCAGTTTCATCTAGTCGGCATTGGTTTCTAGCACACAAATTGATGTTGCGAAAGCACCATCAATTTGAGGGAGGGTGTTAGAAGTTAAGTGACTTAATTGTAATTAACCCATAGGGTTAAGAAGTCGGCCAGTATATATTGTTGAGATGGCCGACCTGCTCTTGTATTCTGTACGAGAATAATATACAAAACTCTGCCTTGTGTCGTGGACTAGTCTCAACGTTCTACATTGTGGAAACCACGTAAATTCGGTGTTCGTAGTTCTCGATTGTGTTTGTGTTTATTGACAGCCGCTTGTGTCTACGCGGTAGTTTCTCTCCTCCTCCGACAAGGAATAAACAAAAAGCATTCCTTTTCCAATAACAACACCAGCAGGCAGAGTGAACCCGACATTGTTTTTCCCTAAATAATGTCGTTTTAAGTACCGCGGTGTTGTTGGGCTTCCTCGCGGTGTCGTTTTAACTCTCCGCGATGTCGCTCAACATCAAACGACACCTTTTTTGTCCTGCGGTATCGAATTAAATGTCGAGACTAATTAATGCGGCATTTAATTCAATCCAAAATAATTTTAGGTGTCAACAAACGCTCATACGATCGCGAACGAAATCCACTTTCAAAAACACATTTACTGGTACGAATGGAGTCGTTTTTGTTGAGCATGATTCACTATAGAGAAGGTGGTTTTCATGAGATCACATCCTAAAGTTATAGTATTGAAGGCTAATCGATGCATTAACCTATCTTTTATCCATGACATTCCAGACTACATGTATCGAGCCACAAGGAATTGTAAAAATACTGCAATTGAAGACCTCGAGCCTATAGATAATTAGATACTGTTGTTCCTCTTCTTCATAAAATTGGGTCAAGTTGCTCGGCGGGGTTACTGGTTAGACTTGTATTCTTCAGTATAACCAAGCAATCAATTGCATTTCATAAAAAGATTAGAAAGGGCAATCAATTGCACTTTCAAATCTCATTCTTTTGAGGAACACGAGAGTACAATGAGAGCATGCACTGTCAAAAGTACCCCCAAAAGAAAGTTGATCGTCACACACATGGACAAGGCTGTTGGAGATTTGAGAACGCAGAGTCAAATCGGATTTAACAATGAGGCAGGTCTACCCAGATACAAAATAGGGTTCTAACTTCTACTAGTTCGTTTGTCTTCTGTTGCTTAATGGCAGCAGGTAAATGAACAGCAAACCAGTCATAAAGATAACATCAGCGTGGATTGATGCAGTCTGCTTGTTGACCACTTAGCATTGGTTGTGCTTGCCTGAGTTAAATGTGGGTTCAACCAAACCAGAAACCTAGTACGACCATCTATGGGTCCAAATCTGTCCAACAATAATAGATGAAAATGAAAGGCATCTATCACAACTCAGGCTTATGAACCTGACAGCAAATGAGCAGAGAAGAAAGACTTTCATTATAACACCTTTTCCCCACCACTCAACCCATAATAACGATTGGGAAAATGGAAAGGGGAAAAGGTGAACGTGATTTGATTTTGAAATTCGACGACCTATTTAAACACACCAATCTATCCCCCATCTATGCAAATGATGAAATGAGCACTCAAACATGAGTCCGATGGGGAAGAGACTGGGGCGTTTGTGGCCTTGTAATGCAAACTACTACACGAGAAAAAAGGAGTCATGAATCATTCTTCCAACAACACTAGTTCAAGCAGGCAAATTCAACCAAACCAACTCTGCAGGCTTCCCGATCGTCGTCCTTACAGCTTCGACGGCTTAGGGAAGATATCCGGGGTGAACTTCTGAGCTGCACTCAGGCTGCCCTTAATCTTCAGTGCTCCCCTGTTGCATCAACCATCCAACATGAAAACCCAATTGTCAGAAACCAAATCGCGAAGCATGATACAAGGACGATATAGAGTTGGTTGCAGGCCACAAACCTCATGAAAGCAATCTGAGGATTCATCTTCCCCGTTGCAAGCTTCATGAAATCCTCATCCTTGAGTGAAAAGACAGCATCAGGCTTCCCTCCTTCATATGGACCTGACTTCCCCAACAACACAACAACCAAAACGAACTCCTTACAATCAAATCCCAAGTGCTATTTTCTGGTGTCTCAATGTGCACCACAGTAAGCAATCATACCACCATACCCCCAAAAAAGGAATGACACAGCTCTAAGTTTGCAGTAAGTAACCCGATTGAGGATATACCATTTGGGGTGAATTCAGAACATACTCATTTGGATTGGGTGGATACCCACTTAGGTACAGTAGATATACTGCAGAAAAGTCTCCAAATTTCATTCAAACAGCATCTCATATCAGCATACTGAACCCTTTGAAATACATGAACAGAGCCGCAGAAACAGGACATTTCAAAATTTCCAATACACAGAAATTGCAAGAACAGAATAAAGAATTGGGATTGGGGGAGCAAGAGAGAGACTGAAAACCCTAACCTTTAGTAACCTGGCCTGTCTTGAGATCAATAGTGAAAATCACCTCATCGTACCCAATTTTCTGCGGAAGGTCGAGGAGAAACATTTCAGATGATCAGGCAGACATAACTCAATTAGATAGATAGATAGATAGATAGAGAGAGAGAGAGAGAGAGAGAGAGAGAGAGAGAGAGAGAGAGAGAGAAAGGGCATCAATCAAAAGATTAGGGAAGTGACCTTAGGCGCGATGTTAAACTGATAGACGAGATTGACCTTCTTCCTGACCTGGAGGCCTTCTTCGGTTTCGAGGAAGGCCTTGAGTAGATCAAGAATGGCAGCGGACTTGAGTTCGGTGGCAGCCATGGCTGAATGTTTCGAGTTTTGGGAATTCGGAGAAGAGAAGAAATTTGTTGGTGGGAGAGCGAGGGAAGTGATGGAGGGAGGGCAGAGCTTTTATTGTTGGAGCAAATCTTGGTGGAAGGCGAGAGACAAGGGGAAAGGGAAGAAGGCAGGGAGAGAGAGAGTTGGAAGAGAAGTTTGGTGGCAAAATTTAATGCCCAAATCTGCTGCCATTTATGGGATCCAAGAGATTAGATGAGGTGACGATGGAAATGGTTTCTCTACGACACGCAGTTCAATGCCGTTTTCCTATTTTAATCCAATCAAATTCAGGGAGCGTGGCGTAGAGACTTCATCAATCAAGAATGTCAAACCGATTTATATTGTCGCGTTGGTTTAATAAATGAAATGGTTTGATAGATAGTGTTACCACTAAAATTTATCTTGTACCACATCGATTAAATATAATGAATTAAATGACTATATAAGGTCAACTTAATTATAACAATTAAATCAATTAAGATGGGCCAAGTGGGTTGGGTTTTTTGGGCCCATAATCTCATAGCATCATGCGCCACTCTAACCATCTATTCCAAAATTTTGCTAAGTATTGGAGCCACCCCCATGACGAACCAAGAGGGATGGCCACAATCATACCACCCCCAGGACATGGCAAGGGGGGTGGGCATCATACCACCACCCCCAAGACGTGGCAAGGGGGGTGGACATCATACCGACACCCCCATGACATGGTGAGGGGGGTGATGGCCGAATTTGGCTAAGGCAAGGAGTATGGGAGCCACGAGCAACCCCATGAGGTGGTCTGGGGACCACCAACATAGCACCTCCATGGTATGATCAGGGGCTGGGGGAGTCACCAACGCAAGCTCCCATGAGGATGATATAGTAGTGGGGTGATCTATATGACCCCATGGGGGATGCCCCCCAATGGTATGGTGAGGGGGTCACCAACGTACACCCCCATGGTATGCCCAAACCTACTTCAAATTTTACAACAATTGCACAAAAGTTTTCTTTCCCGCTGGTCGTGGAGTACTCTGTTTTGCGCTGCCGCCGGTCAGCCCCCTTGCTTTGTCTGTAGCTGTTTTGCAGGCTACCCTCTCTGGTACGTTTGTGAGCTTTGATTGCTTGGCTCGTCTCCTTTTTTCCCCTGTTCGTTTTTGGGTGTTCAAGTTGTGCGAGGCGCGTAATGGAAAAAGAAATTGAGGCTCAGTTGCAGAGGCTATGCCTCAACGAAGATGAGACCCTCGACATCATAGTCGAGAAGGCGAATCTGAACTGTGGTACTGATGAAGCACTGGAAGAGTTAGGTTTGGTTGGGAAGCTCTTGTCCCATAAAGACCCAAATCTGAGTACGCTAACCAAGGTTATGGCCCAAGCGTGGAATACTAAAGAGGAGTTTGAAATGCAGAGGATTGAGAAACTGATATATGCAGTCCAGTTCTCAAACTCTGAAGACTGGAAACGAGTGTTGTACGGTGGTCCATGGCACTTTGACCACCAGGCGTTCATTTTCCGGCCGATTGATCGTGACAAAGATCTAGGAGATATGGACTTCACGGAGCTGGAGATCTGGGTGAAAGTCAAGAAGATACCATGAAATATGCGCACAGTGGCAATGGCTGAGAAAATTGGCAACCTCATTGGCACTTTTTTGATCTTCGACGCCTACCGTTCGGGGCATGGAGTTCCTCGATGCGGCTGAGAGTGCAGATCGACGCGTCAAAACCATTAAGACGTGGAGTTCTTCTAGAGATCGATGGGGTGAAGAACTAGTACAGGACGACGTACGAGAAGCTCCCCGTATTCTGTTATAATTGCGGACTTCTTGGTCATCAGCAATGACAATGTCCGAATCCAAAAGCGGCAGACGAAGATGGATCAGACGATCAGTATGGAAAATGGTTACATGCCTCACCCCTGAAGAAGGTCAGTCGATCGGAGAAGTGAGAAGGAGCTCGGATGGCCGGACTGTGGTCGGAAATCCAAAACTCCAGAATCGCCGGTCAGAGTCAGATAAGGAAATCTGATACCATGGTGCCGCAATCACAGGGTATTGGGAAATGAAAGCTGAAAGCGAGGATTAAGCTGGCGGATCTGTTGGGAGCGAAGATGGAAATTAGGGAGAAGGACCCGGTAGTGGAATTGATGGATACGGCGGAGGTGGTTATGGAAAGTGGACGAGAAGTTATTGGGGAAGATCAACAAAAGATGGAAAGCCCTAGGGCGATGGTTGTTATAGCACAGACAGGAAAGGAAGTTCGCGGGGGGGGGGGGGGGGGGGGGGGAATGCGGTATTGACTAGCGGAGGTCCTATTGAAGCGTAGTTAGTGGCAGAAGAAATTGGAAAAGAAATAAGGAAAATTAATAATGATGAAGATTCGGGGGGCCCAGGCGGGTGTGAAAAGCAGGCAAGGAAGGAAAAAATTGATGCTAGTAATGGGCTGGGAAATAAAAAAGGTAGAAGGGAATGAGTGGGCTGGGCTAAAGGAATCTCTTCATGAAAATAGCCCAGTCAAAGTGGGTACCAATGCCGTGTGGATCCCGTAGCAAGAAGAATATACTGAAGTTGGATTGGTAAATACAATTGGCATGAGACATAAGAGAGGCCATTGGACTCGGAAAATTAGAGTTCCATATGAAAAAGAGGAAAGAAGTGAGAAGGAGGTGATCTGTGGAATAAAACGAAAGGAGACGCTGGCAATGGAAACGGCTGAAACGTTGGAACAAAACAATTCTGTAGGAAAAAAACAAAAGGTGGCTGCTCGAGGAATCGCGTCACAAACAGAGGTGGACCCTGTATTGGTGCAGGGCCGCCAAGCGCCATGAAAATATTAAGCCTTAATTGCCGGGGATTGGGGAGTCCCGAGGCAAAGGCATCTCTCTCCGAACTCGTAAAACGAGTTCATCCCCAGATGATCTTCTTAATGGAAACAAAATTGGCAGGCGAGAAGTGGGAGACGATTAAGCGACGACTCCAATTTAGCAATGGAATTGGAGTGGGAGCATGGAACATAGCAGGAGGACTAGCTTTATTATGGGATACAATATTGATTTTACCCTGAAATCAATGTCTCAAAACCATATTGACGGTGTTATTAAGCACGAGGATGGCGAAAATGTGTGGCGCTTTACAGGGTTTTATGGGTGGCCGGAAGGGGACTATAAGAGACAGTCTTGGGATCTTTTGAGACGCCTCCATAATCAGATGAGTATGGCTTGGGTGGTCATGGGTGAATATAATCAGGTAGTATCTGGGAATGAGAAAAGAGGTAAGAGGCTTGAGGATGAGAGGGATATGCAGGCTTTTGAAAATGCTCTTTCGGATACTGAGTTGGAGGATCTGGGCTTCGTCGGGTATCCGTTTACCTGGGACAACGCACGCACGGGGGAGGCCTTTACTGAAGAGAGATTGGACCGGGCAGTTTGTAACCAGGATTGGGCTCAAGCCCATCCCTTTGCTCAGGTACGTCACCACGAAAGGCCCTACTCTAATCATAGAGTTGTGATTTTGGACACAGAAGGTTTAGAAGCCGAACCAGTGAGATGGGGGTGGAAATTCAAGTATGAATCGTATTGGGATGATGAGGAGGAATGCAAGACGATTGTGGAGGAAGAATGGGAAAGATGTAGTTCGCTTGAGACGGCGGAGCGATTGAGGGCTTGCGAGCAGAAATTACACGAGTGGAGCAAGGAGAAGTTTGGAAGTTGGAAGGAGCGGGTGAGGACGGTGGAAAAATCCCTAGTGGAGCTGGAGAGAAAACCTAGAGGGGAGAACTGGACCCAAGAAAGACGCAATCTTGAGATTGAACGAGCCGGGATCCTTGTTCAAGAGGAGAAGAAATGGCACCAACGATCGAGAATATCCTGGCTTGGCTATGTGGATAAGAATTCAAGGTTATTCCACAGAAGGGCGTCTGAAAGGAAGAAAAGGAATACGATCAGAAAGCTTATCAGTGAAGATGGGCGGGTGTGTCTGGGTCAAAATGAGGTCAGTGATTGCTTGGTTGATTACTATTCGCATATGTTTGAAAGCCAGGGAGACTTAGGTAGGGATACTGTCACCAAGCATGATCCCTCGACGAGTAACGTCGGAGATGAACGACTGGCTGCGGCGGCCGTTTACAGCCGAGGAAATTGAGGATGCCCTACAACACATGGGACCGTTGAAGGCCCCTGGGGAGGATGGTGTCCCGGCAATTTTTTACAAAAGGAACTGGGATGTGGTTAAAGAGCAAGTGACCGGGGAAATTCTACAAGCTCTCGCAGAAGGGAAACTACCACCGAAGATGAATCGGACTCTGATCTGCCTAATTCCGAAGGTGAAAAAACCCAAGTCACCGAAGGATTTTCGGACGATAAGCCTGTGCAATATCTCGTACAAAATCCTATCAAAAGTTTTGGCGAATCGGCTCAGAACCATCCTTCACAAGCTGATTTCAGAAACCCAGAGCGCCTTCGTACCAGGAAGGTCGATCTTCGATAATGCCCTGGCAGCGTTCGAGTGCTTCCATGCCACGAAGAAGAAAGACAGAAGGGTGAAGCGAGGGTTCTTTGCGGCGAAGCTGGATATGGCGAAAGCGTACGATCCGGTTGAGTGGAACTTCTTGAAGAGAGTCATGGAGAAGCTGGGTTTTGAGAGGCACTGGATTAATATTATTATGGAGTGTGTGTCGACTATGACATATTCAATTCTAGTGAACGGCCACCAGACTCGATCCATCACTCCTAGTAGGGGACTCTGGTAGGGAGACCCGATTTCACCATACGTATTCTTGTTGTGTGCAGAAGGATTGTCTTCAATGATAGAGAAGGCAGAAAGAGAAGGAAGTTGGCATGGTATTAAGGTTAGCCAAAAGGGGCCTTCAGTCTCACATCTACTATTCGCCGATGATTGCATTTTCTTTGCCAGGACATGTCATCAAGAGAGTGCGAAGATAAAGCAGATTCTATTTGACTATGAAAGAGAGTCGGGACAGATGATTAACCTGGGGAAATCGGAGTTGACGTTCAGTAACAATGTGGGGCAGCAAAGAAGGACGAAAATAGCGCAGAATTTGGGTATCCGAGAAGTATCAAAACACGAAAAATACCTGGGACTACCTACGATTGTGGGGAGATCCAAGAATGTTGTGTTTGCTTACATCAAGGAACGGATAAGGGACAGGACACAAGGGTGGAAAGGAAGGATGATTTCGACATCAGGGAAGGATGTGCTGATTAAAGCAGTGGCATTGGCTCAAGGAAACTTCGCGATGTCTGTCTTTAAACTTCCAGCTAGTCTCATCCGAGAGATAAACAGTATGATTTCGAACTATTGGTGGGTTGATAGTGGAGGGAAAAACAGAATTCATTGGAAGAATTGGAGGTTCATGGGAAAGGAGCGGGCAGTGGGAGGGATGGGACTCTGAGAGCTGGAGGAGCTCAACAAAGCGCTCCTTGCAAAGCAAGTGTGGCAACTCCTACAAAATCCAAACTCCCTCATCGGCAGGATTCTCAAAGCTAATTACTTCACGCAGTCGACAATCCTGGAGGCTGCGATGGGCTATAGGCCTAGTTATACTTGGCGGAGCTTGCTCTCTGCTTGGGATCTAGTATGTAGAGGGAGCCAATGGCGGGTAGGCAATGGAACGAGCATATGTATCTGGGATGATAAATGGGTGCCGGGACTTGCAGGTAACAAGCCCTCGCTGGGGCCTCAAGGTAAAATGGGGTTTGACAGGGTGATAGATCTTATTAATCATGCATCTGGCAAATGGCGTGGGGACCTATTGGAGTTGTTGTTCTCCCCTGTCGAACGTGATTCAATAAGAGCCATTCCCATCCCCCAAAACACGCAAGCTGATGTCAGGTGTTGGGACTATACAACTGATGGCAAGTACACAGTGAGCACGGGATACAAGTTGGCGGTAGAAGACCCTCCTGAGGAGCCAGAGTTTGATGATCAGGAAGAGGAGGCACCCTAAGCTCCATTAGCATGTGACTGGCCATCCCTATGGAAGACTCAAGTGCCGCCCAAGGTGAGGTATTTTCTATGGAAAGTGATGCATGATATCCTCCCAACCAATGTGAATCTCATGAAGAAGTTGGAGGACAGGCTCAGTGCGGACTGCCCCTACTGTGGAATTGTCGAGACCCAGCTGCTTCGTTTCATGGAGTGTGCGTGGTCAAGGCGGATTTGACGACGATCTTCATGGACGGACCGATACACCCATACTGAAGAAGAGACGGTACGGGTATGGCTAAACATGATTTTAACCACTGCAGACCAAGATACGATTGGAGGGATCTGCTGTTTGTTGTGGCTTCTTTGGACGGAACGAAACAATCAAGTGTTTAATGGCCGTAAGCTTGAGGAAGGGGAAATTGCGAGGAAGGCAGAAGCTATGTTTCGGGAATACAAGTGTGAGCAGGGAAAGTTGCAGGTGAAGAGGGAAGGCCTGAACCGAAGAAGAGCACAATGGGAACCACCAAGCGTTGGTGTCCTGAAGGTGAACACGGACGCAAGGTGCTTTGCCAGCGAAGGAACCGGCCTGGCGATGGTAGTTAGAGACTGGACAGGGGGATTTATATTTGCAGCCGTAAGGAGGGAGGCCGAAAATTGGAGTCTGTCGATTGCTGAAGGTAGGGCCATTCTTTCCGCGATGGAGCAGATGAATGAGAGGGAGTTTGGCCCTTACGAGATTGAATCGGATTGCCTGGTTCTTATAAACAGGCTGAAAAAACAAAGTGATGATCTCTCAGAGCTAGGGACTATGTGTCAGATGATTTGGAACTCAGACGGAATGCGAGATTGCCGAGCCTGGAAGCATACCAACCAAGAAGGAAATGCAGTAGCACACAAGATTGCTCATTATTCGATGAATGTTTATGATTGTAATAGTTTGTTAGGCTCTCCACCCTCATTCGTTTTGAATGAGTTGTACTCTGATTTGAGCCATTTGGCATGATTAATAAACTACAGGAGGTGCGCTCCCTCCTTTCACTAATAAAAAAAAACAAGAGATAGATGAGGCGACGATGGAAATGGTTTCTCTACGACACGCAGTTCAATGTCGTTTCCCTTTTTTAATCCAATCAAACTCAGAGAGCGCGGGGCAGAGACTTCATCAATCAAGATTGTCAAACCGATTTATATTGTTGCGTTGGTTTAATAAATGAAATGGTTTGATCGGTAGTGTTACCACTAAAATTTACCTTGTATCACATCGATTAAATACAAGGAATTAAATGGCTTTATAAGGTCAACTTAATTATAACAATTAAATCAATTAAGATGGGCCAAGTGGGTTGGGTTTTTTGGGCCCATAATCTCATGGCATCATGCGCCACTCTAACCATCTATTCAAAAAATTTGCTAAGTATTGGAGCCACCCCCATGACGAACCAAGAGGGATGGCCACAATCATACCACCCCCAGGACATGGCAAGGGGGTGGGCATCAATACCACCACCCCCAAGACGTGGCAAGGGGGGTGGACATCATACCGCCACCCCCATGACATGGTGAGGGGGGTGATGGCCGAATTTGGCTAAAGCAAGGAGTATGGGAGCCACGAGCACCCCCATGAGGTGGTTTGGGGACCACCAACATAGCACCCCCATGGTATGATCAGGGGGTGGGGGGGTCACCAACGCCAGCTCCCATGAGGATGATATAGTGGTGAGGTGATCTATATGACCCCATGGGGGATGCCCCCCAATGGTATGGTGAGGGGGTCACCAACGTACACCCCCATGGTATGGCCAAGGCAAAGGGGGTCATGTGCGCACGTGATCTCTTTACTCGCCTATTGGTGAAGTAATTTTGCCATTTTTAATTCATGTGATTCAAATACCCTCTCATATGTGGCACGTGGTATTCCATCATGACTTAGCCATTTTTTCTCTATAGACAAGCGAAGCTATGGAGGAGATACCAAGAACAGGGAGTGAGATCTCAAGAGGAGGGGGTCAGGGCTGAAGAAGTTGGCACATCCAACGTCAGGATAACCGTCGAAGCAGTTGAGAGGGTAACCGCCACTCCACGTCAGCAAAGCAGTTTCTCGAGGCAGTTACTTCTGGTGGCTATAAATAGGAGGTGAAGATGACGGAGAAAGGGTTCGCCAAAATCACACCAGACAACCTATTGTCAAATTTTATCCTTTTATCTTTACATTTTCCTCTGCAAATGTAGCCATAGTTGTAGTTTCGGAGCTCTCACTGAACCTCCATAGGAGTAGAATTAATGTAATTTAGTTTGCCTCGTAGTTCATCAAGAACATTGAACCCTCTTGTTTGAACTTTGTTCAAAGAGGTGTGGACTGTGTTTTTTAATTGTTTGTTTGGAAGTCAAAAAGGTGCAAAATTCCAATTCTGTTCATCTAGATTTTTCTCGGCGGGAAAACAAATTGGCACAGCCGGTGGGACCTGTATGTTCGATTTGATGGCTCCAAGGCGGAGGAATCAAGAAGGTGACGCTCCGGCTGGTTTTATGGAGGAGCAGGTGGCCAACATTGAACATGGCCAAGTGTCAGAGGCGGTGGCCAGAAACAATGGTGGGGCAGAGATCCTACCAACGGCGACGCCTAGTAGAGATATTTGTGAAGCAGTGGGGTCCTTCGTCAAATGATGGAGGAGAACCGCAAGCTGGTGGCAGAGAACCGTCAAGCCACAGAGGAAAACCGCCAAATGATGGTGGAGAACCGTCGCATGATGGAGGAAGCTAGATATGTTTTTCATCAAGCAAACTCTCAAATGGATTGTCTCAATTCTCGTGTAGACAGACGTTTAAGTCAATTGTTTGAAGTGGTTAATAGAAATAAAAATGATTTTGATGAGTTTAGAAGGTTTTTAACCACAACAATAGTTCAATCTAGAGCTCTGCCATTAGATGGCATGAATCAAGCCCCAAATAATACTTCTGCAAATTTTAGTTTATCTCCCGTCGGCGACATGAATGGTCAGCCATGGCAAGATAACTTCTCCCCGCAGATGACAAACCAACCAACTCCTCAACGCATGAATCACGTCGAGATTCCCACCACTACTCAAGTGGAGGGGATACCCAATGCAGGAGTTGGAGAAATTCCCCCACGTGGTGAGAATTTGGGAGTCACTCATTCTCCTCCTATGGAACCGCCACCCATACACATACCAGTGGCAAGGCCCTATACGGTGCCTGCTCACATGGGAGGGGGAGTAGGCTTAGGTGAGGGAGATCAAGTTCCTCCGAGAGAATACCCAACACCCATGCCACCCCCATTTCAATGGGCATGGCATGGACCCTGTGGGTTTCGTACCCCAATGGGGGGCAACCAGGGGGGCATGATCCCAACACTCTAAGGGATCAGGTGGCTCAACTTCTTGCCGAACAATTTGGCATGGAGTGAGACCCACCATGCCACCTGTTTATCGAAAACCATACCCTGAGTGGGTGGATAGACTCTACCCATTCCCAAGGGGGTTTAGGGTCCCGAGTTTGCCACATTGACTGGGACAGGGGACCAGTCTACTATGGAGCACATTGGACGTTTTACTGTCCAGTGTGGGGATGTAGGAGATTTATTAAGTTAAGAGTATTTGGAAACTCATTGACAGGACCTGCTTTTGCTTGGTATGTCAACTTGCCATCCAACTCCATCCAAACATGGCAGCAGATGGAGCAAATCTTCCATGCTCAGTTCTATAGATCTGAGCGTGAGGTTTCAATGGCTGATTTGGCGCGCATGCGCCAAGAGTGAGGGGAGTCGGTGGAGCACTTCTTGACAAACTTCAAGAATGCTCGTAACCGTTGTTTTGTCAACTTGACAGAGAGAGAGTTTGTCAAGTTAGCACAAGGGGGGTTGAGTTTTGAGTTAAGGAAGAAATTCCAAGATAAAGATTTCTCTTACTTGTTCCAACTCATGTCTTGTGCGGTGAGATATGAATCTCTTCTTCAAGAAGAGGAGAATAGGAGGAGTGCCTCAAGGGGGCAATACTTCCCCAACATCGGCTACCCTGTTAATCATATTGGCCAAGAGGCCAATGAGGTGGAGGTAGACATGGCTGAGTTAACTCCAGGGAAGCCATATGTATGTGTTTCTTTGGCTAAAACGGATAACGAACCACAAGGGGTTAGACCAAATCGTGTCCCCATCCAGCCACGCAAATATTCATTCGATATATCCAAGGCTGACTTAATTTTTGACCAACTCTACAAAGATGGTCAAATCAAGTTGACAGGAGGGCATAACATCCCACCCCCTGAGAATTTAAGAGGGAAAACATATTGTAAGTGGTATAACAACATGCTACAATCCACAAACTCATGTGTGGTTTTTCGCAATATAGTGCAGAATGCCATTGAGAAGGGTCGCATCAAGCTCCCCGAGCCAAAGAGAGATGTCATGCTGGTGGATACCAACCAGTTTCCCAATGTGATTGGTGTCAACATGGCAAACCCAGACTTCTCCAAGATTGAGCTTCCCCATTTCAAACTAGTGTTAGATACAACCCCGCAACAAAGGACCCCCAATGTGGTGTTCGAGCAGGGGGAGTCATCGAGGGGCAAGCAGGCCAACTCGGCCGCGTCTAAGGTGTCTAGTGATGTGGAGAAGCTATGTGCCCAATGCAAAAGGAGTCTTAGACTCGATGAAGTGAGACCGAATCGACCAGTCCAACAAAAAATTGGTCCACCCCATAGGCCGAGATACCCACCTTATCAAAGACAAGTAGAGGGGGTTATTCAACCGGCTTGGGGGCAAAGGAGGTTATGGGTAGCACATGATCCTCTTCCCATTAAAAAGACTTTCAAGTTACCCAATATGCTACAAGGAGGGGGGCAATACTTATGATATGCATAGTCAACAACCAGTAGCTATTGGGGGATGACAAGGACTCAAAGGAGGAGATTTCTACGTAAGAATGCTAAAGCAAGAAAAGGGCAATATCCAGTAGTACCCGGTGAGATGGTGAGACCAACACAACAAAATGAGGATGGTCATGCTAGTATTGAGGTGGACAACGCTATGGCCACGGGTTCCAAAGTAATAGTGTCTGGCCAGGGCAAACATGTCCAAGTCCAAAGTGATGGTAAGGGTCAGAAGGGAAAAAATGGTGAAGGGGGTGATTCAAAGCCATCTTGTGAAGATCATCTCCTTTGAACAAACATGGTCATATGGTGTATGGTTGGCTTGTTTGGTTTAATACATGGACTTGACAGTGGGTGTATACCTTTGGCACGTTGGATATTGCCAAAGGGTATGGAGATCAATGATGTTTGTAACTACTTACTATATGAAATAAATAAAAAAGAAAAATTAATTAATATAGAAAAGCCAATCATGGCTATATATATATATATATATATATATATATATATATATATATATATATTTAAAATGTTGAAGTGGCAAGTTTGAGTAGGAGTTAGTAGGTTTCGATGTGAGGATATTGCCACGACTGGTAAGCCTCAATCATTACTCATACTGCTAGACCATTAAGGTGGCCTAATCATGCCAAAACTTATAATTTTGCTAAGGTGTGAACCACGCCCTTCACGACAAGACATGTGGATAATGGTTGGTGGCATGGGGTATGATTAGGGGTAGATGGGTTTAACCATGGTGCATGATAATGCTTTGGCCCCACTAGTTTTAAAAGATACCATGCCATATGATTTAATAAAGACCATGAGTGTTGGTAATCACAGTGGCATGGGGGCACAGTTGTGTCGAGATGGAAGAAAGACTATGGGAGGGCAAGATGATACAGATAAGAGATTAAATGGCTTTATAAGGCCAACTTAATTATAACAATTAAATCAATTAAGACGGCCAATAGGGTTGGGTTTTTTGGGCCTCTAATCTCATGGCATCATGCGCCACTCTAACCATCTATTCCAAAATTTGGCTAAGTATTGGAGCCACCCCCAGGACGTACCAAGAGGGGTGGCCACCATCATACCACCCCCAGGACATGGCAAGGGGGGTGGGCATCATACCACCACCCCCAAGACGTGGCAAGGGGGGTGGATATTATACCGCCCCCCATGACATGGTGAGGGGGTGATGGCCGAATTTGGCTAAGGCAAGGAGTATGGGTGGGAGCCACCCCAAGACGTGATAAGGGGGTGGGGGGGTGGGCATCATACCACCACCCCTAGGAGGTACCAAGGGGGGTGGCCACCATCATACCACCCCCAGGACGTGCCAAGGGGGGTGGGCATCATACCACCACCCTCAAGAGGTAACAAGGGGGGTGGGTACCAGACCACCACCTCCATAGCGCCCTGGTGAGACGAGAAGAGGTAAAATGTGGCTAAGTATTGAATATGATGAGGGTGACAAGGAGCACCCCCATGAGGTGGTCTGGGGACCACCAACATAGCACCCCCATGGTATGATCAGGGGGTGAGGGGTCACCAACGCCAACTCCCATGAGGATGATATAGTGGTGGGGTGATCCATATGACCCCATGGGGGATGCCCCCCAATGGTATGGTGATGGGGTCACCACCGTACACCCCCATGGTATGGCCAAGGCAAGGGGGTCATGTGACCACGTGGTCTCTTTACTCTCCTATTGGTGAAGTATTTTTGCCATTTTTAATTCATGTGATTCAAATACCCACCCATATGTGGCACGTGGTATAACTTTATTTATAGCTAAATATGATGTAAACAAAGCAAAATCACATATAATTTGAATAAAATTACATATAATTTAGAAAAGAAACAAATCATAATGGGGCGGGTCAGGTCGAGTGAAGTACACATGCCCACCCTTCCCACGTACAATAACTAGTATGCAATTGACGTATCGATGAAAGAATTTATTTTACCACTACATTGAAAACTCTATATGTTCAAAGTTTCATAGAGCAAATCAAAGATATAATTTCGAGGATAGGCTTAGGCTTGGCAACGGGGCAGGCCCATCCGTCACCCGCCCGAAAGTATAGCGGGTTTTCCCCGAATCTGCCCCGTTAGCACTAGCGGGCTTTTTTTTAGGCCCACCACCGAAACCAACGGGTAACGGGTTAGAACCCGTTATAGCGGGTTTACCCGACACAACTCAAATCTATTGAATCCAACAAAAAAGCAGAGACATTACAGTCAAATTGAAACTGAAAAACTGCATAAATTGCAGATGAAATCCATCAACTTGCAAAATCCAGCAACTAGACATCAATAATTCATCATCCAAACAAAAGAAAACATGTTCGAAATTGGATTCCAACATCCATAAAGGCATATAGCCATAAACCAAACGGAAAAAAAAAGTTCCAAATTGAACCAAACAACAAAAAAGAACAGCAGTAGTTCTCTTCACCCTTCAGTCTTATGGAGCAGCACCATCATCAAGCAATCAGTCGGCAAACAAAATCCAGCAGCCCAGCACAACAATCACCAGTAACACACTTCAATCTTCAATGTCCAAGAGTGTACGACTCTGGATACCTTGAAAATCTGTGGCAATTTAAGGTACTTGTTAACTATAACTAAAGATAATTGTTCATAATAATAAAACAGAGCACAAGTACCTTCTTTCTTAAACTCTTCACAACTTGGATCCTCCATTGTCATCGTAGAGAAGCAAGTCTCCAAACCTTGAATGTCAGCCTTTCCAACATATGCATATTCAAGCAGAGTATAGATAACAAAACTTTCGAATATTTGAAATTAAAACAGACCGGGAAATAACAGAAATAAGAGCTCTTACCTTTGCAAATGTCACTCTGAATCCAGCTACGGGTGCACATGAGTGCCTCGACAGTTTCAAAGTGCAACCTACTTTGGTGAGGATCTAGCAGCCCACCACCAAAGCTGAAGGCTAACTCAGAGGACACAGAGGTCATTGGTACAGCAAGCAAATCTCTTGCTATCTCTTGCAAAAGTGGGTATTTTCCCGCATTCACCCTCCACCAATCCAAAACCCCAACATTTGAACTTCGAGGACTAACATTCTCAAAGAGATAATGATCCAATTCAGAGCATAGTGAAACTGTTTTGGACCTTTTCCTTTGGCTTAAATAAAGCTCGAAGTCAAGGTCACCAGAATTGGCCTTAACACCATTAACAGAACCAGAGGAGGCAGAATGGTCATCTCTGCCCTTTTGTTTCAACTGATACTCACGGACAACATCATAAACCGTGGCCTTAACAGTCACAGGATCAAGAGTATGATCAGAGCCATTGCTCTTACCATAATAGTACTGAATCAGCTCAAGTTTGTACGCAGGACCAAGAACAACAGCGACAGTGAGCAATACATGGATATCAATCCAGTATTTGCTAAACTTGGCCCACATTTTTTCGGTCATTTCACAAATGATGCTATCAGGATCAGTCATCCACTTAAGCAGATTCAATTTCAAGTCACAGATCCTTCGAAAGAATATATTAGCAGTAGGATAATTGCTTCCAGAAAGAAGCTCAGAAATATTTCCGAAAATCTCAAGCTTTTTTGCTAATAACAGTAGCAAACATCCAATCATCACTGCTAGGCAAGGAAGTATAGTTAGGTTCACTCTGATTCAAACGAGTGAACACTTCCTTGTATGGAATTGCAGATTCAAGCATACGCAAGGTGGAATTCCACCTAGTAGGGCAGCCAAGTGCAAGTTTCTTTCCAATACAAACATTCTTTTGCCTAGCAGTCTCTTCAAAGAACTCAAGTCTCCTAGGATTTGCAGTCCAATACACCACACGTTCCCTTATCTTTTCAATCCCATCTTATATAATTTCAAGCCCATCTTTAACAATTAAGTTAAGAATGTGAGCCGAACATCTCATTTGCAGGAAGGAACCATTCAATAGAAAGTGAGACATAACCATCTTCCTTTTAATCTTTTCAATCATGGCATCATTTGTAGAACAGTTGTCAAGAGTTATAGTGGATAACTTACAGTCCACATTCCATGACATTAGGGCCTCTCGGAGCACACTTGCAAGTTTCTCACTAGTATGGGGGGCAGGAACATAGAGAAACCTGTCATACACTCACACAAACATCAAATGAAGCTCGAAGTCAGTTTCTGTTAAGTGTTAAACAAATAAACATCCAAGAAAGAACAAATTGAATAAGCAATTTACCTTAACAAGTGGCTCCTATGTTTCCAATTGTTGTCAACATAATGAGAGGTTACAGCCATGTAAGCCCTCTTCTGATTACTTGCTGTCCACATGTCAGTTGTGACAGCAATTCTACCTTTGTTACCATCAATCATTTTTTGAATCTTTTTCCTCTTAATCGAATACAAGGCAAGAATATCACTCTTGCAAGTGTTTCTACAGGGAACTTTAAACAAGGGCTGCAGAGAATTGCAAAAAATTTTGAAATACAAGTGATCCACCATACCAAGTGGATACTCGTGCATCAAAACCATAGTGGCAAGTTCCCTCCTTGAAACCTCTGCATTGAACTGACCAGTACACATTTCTTTCTTTCCAATCAAACCATTAGGGAGGAAATTAGTGGCAATGTTTTTCTGATTACCATCATGAATTTGTTTCTGAACACACACCTTTTTATGGTTCCTCAAATGAGAGGTACCATTGCTGGTGTCACCACCAAGAATCTTTCGACAGTACTTGCATCGTGCTTTCATTACACCATCTTTATCCACAAACCTTGTAAAGTGAGGCCAAACATCACTTTTCAATGGACGTTTGGCCCCAAAAGGCAGGGGAGAGGGCTCTGACGCACCACCACCAGCAGCACTAGTATCAGCATTGCCATTCACAACTGCTGGTGCATCAACAACAATCACTGATTGATGCTGTTGTGGTTCAGGCAGAGGCTGAGGATTGGGGGGGTGGGAGTGGGGATTGAGAATTGGGGGCGGGAGATAATTCAACTCCTTCCATTAATTACCTGCAATCACCCGAGAAAACAAACCAATGAAACCAATCAGTCGCTGCTAAATTCCTTGAAACCTGAAAGAACTAGGAGAATCAAGTAGTGTTACCTTTCTAAGCTTCGTTACTGATCAATGACAACCCCGCCACCAGAAACCCTAACATCAATCAACAAAGTCCCGAGGTATTAGACAAGTCACAAGAGACAAGTTGTTGAAAAAAATCTTGCAAATCCCAGACGAAAGGCTAAGAAGAACACTTACGGTTGTGCTCCTTCACCTTGCAGTTGCAGTGAGCCAGTGACTGGAAATAGCAATTGCAGACAGCTGCTAGCTTACTACTTCTCTCTGAGTGATCTGCTTTCTGAGAATCTGGCAATCTACAGCAAAAAACTCAAGTAAGGTATTTATAGGCGCATGCATGAAGGGGAAAAAGAAGATGGTATCGAACTCGAAGAGTCGATAAAGGGAAAATGGCGTTGTAATCGCCATCGGGAATGGCTCGATTCGAAAAAATCGAAGGGTTTGCTCTTATTGATTGGGTGTCTGCTCTTAAAAACAATGAATGTAATGATTTTGTGCCGTTTTTGTCTACAATCAAAGAGCATATTGCGAGATTTGAGGAGAAGAAGAAGGGATAGGGTTGGGGATTCGATTTTTTAGAGCGGCGCTAGGGTTTGTAAGGGGATGAGATTTTTTCGCGAAATGAACTGGGGACTGGGGTAGGGTGGATATTCAGAGGGGAAGCGGGTTTCGGGTTCTCTCGGGGCGGATATTCAGAAACCCACCACCGCCCGACAACCGGTTGTAGCGGGTAACGGATTTCCCACAAACCGTCAACTATCCGTTTGACCGGGTTTTAACCGCCACAAACCGGGGCGGGGTCGGTCGGGCACCCGGAATTCGGGTTCAATTGACAAGCCTAGATAGGCTAAATCCCGACGAATCCGATTGTACTTCCTTAATTCATCTTCATAGCTTTTATCAAATCAAAGACACCATTTCTAGGACACTGTATCCAGAAACACCACTATAAGGACCTTGGGGGTGAGCAAGAGGGAGTTGAAGATGTCTGCACCGATGTAGTTCTCCTAGCTAGGGATGGGCATGGTTCCAGTCCGGACCAAATCGGACCAAATTCAGAGAATCACGGTCTAATAGTAAAAGATAACATATGAACAACATCTATTCGATCCGGTGTGGTCCGATGTGGACCAACCCATTATCCAGCCCTGCTCCTAGCTTTCTATCCTGACAACCTTTCTTTAATTGGCGTTCACCTATCGATTAAAATGGCCAAATTTGCTGTCATTATGATGGTTAAGGAACTTTCTAAGATAACCCACCATCAATAAACACGATTAAAACAACTTTTGCAGGTGATCCCGGAAAATGATAGACGAGGAACTACAAAAGTAAGCTATGATTCCTATTGCAACGTTTCACGTGGAGAGCTAATAACGAGAAGAAAATAACTGAGTACTATTGCCGACTACATAATTGAAGGAACCCTACCGCCATTTAATTAGACGGCGAGAAGTACTCTACCGGCGATGGGCCGACTAATTACTTACTGGTACTTGAGTGGGACGAAGGAATCTTTTCTCATTCCAAGGACACACGTTTACACGTTAACAGAAGAAGGCATCGTGGTTACGTACAAGCATTGTGTTTGTGTATCAATAAAGAGGGGAAGCCAACAATAATTTAGACAGTCACATTGCTGAAAGAGAAACATATTCCTTAAAATGGAATGGCTCATAAGTGGAAGACCCCACAGCTCTCGTTGTTGCCTGGTGTTCAGAAATGAACAAACCATCGCATTTCTGGTTCATGTTTTTGTTTTGGTTCAGTTCCCAAGGCATTGTAATGAAGGTGGTTGATTTCATAATACTTCTATTCCAAAGGAAGTGTTAATATTGATGGTTATGTAGATTTAAACAAGGATCACTTTGTTACGAGACGAGCCATCGTGACAAATGAGAAATTTTTGGGCTCATCTATTATTAGTAATTAGTTGGTATTTTGTTATTAGTATGAGATATTAGTATTTAATTAATGTTTCTTGTAAGGGAAGAGAAGGAATTCTAGTAGGAAGAGGATAAGGAGAGAAGTTTAGCCTAGGGTGACAAGGAAAAGGATTTGGTTGTGTAACTCTATAAATAGAGGCTTTGTCTATGAATAAAGGTATGAAGAAAATTGGAACCCAAATCTAGTTTATTGTCTTTCGTTTTATCGCAATTTATCGCGTTTTATCGTAGTTTGTTAGTTTTATCGAAAGGAGGTTACGTGTCAGAAACACATTTATTTGGGGTTTCTATTATTATATTAGGTAGGATAATTATAATTATGGTTAGTAGAGATTTAGCCGTATTAGGATTATTATTAGGGTTTTCCAGTATTTCCCTATAAATATGTACTTTGGGTTTACGTCATAAGAAATCAAGAACAATATTAAGAAGAATCTCCTAAACCATAGTTTATCCTCTCAACTCCTAATTTCTATTCTCTCCTAATCCAAGGCTTCGGCCGATTCTCAATTCAATTCTATTCTATTCTTTCTCATCTAAATCCCTAATTCTTTCTCTCAACCCTAAATCCCTAATTGTGACGAGCAATTGTGAGTGTCGAAGATCAGTCCTGAGAGACCCTAAAAGCGGGTTTCTTACATTACGAGTCAAGAATTCTTCAATTCCGTATCTCATAACACACTTGTCCAAACTAGATATGATATCATGTTATGAACTATTTGATTCTAATGATTTAATTATAGATTTTATAGTTATTCTCTTACAAAATGTAAGGCCAAAATATTTTTGAATGATGTGGGAATGATATACATATATGATACTTCATCAAGTATAACGAGATTATTCACGAATATAAAATATGTCACTTACTAAATATTAGTGTATTTCACCAGTCATGAACAAAGTTATTAGTTATAGATAAAAAAAATTAGATAGATTTTGGTGTAAAAATTCAAACGCACAATATAATCAATGTTTTTATACACACATAACTACTAGCCCAACGATTTGAGATAAGCTATACACAGTTTTGGTTTTCTTCGACATAATGCATACTGGAGGAGAATACACAACAAACTAGGCCCGTTCCTTCAAATCTTTCTCATGGGCGAGAGGTACACAAAATGGGCTCTCACTTAGGCCCGTTTTCAATCTGTTTTCCAGGCTTAACGTACTACTAATTGCCCAATACTTCATGGGCCTAGTTATAAAAAAGTCCAATCCATAGTTCAAAGTTGAGGGGAAAATGTAGTTGACCTCACGGATAGGGAGGAGTGTCGTGGCTTCTTTCCATTCGAAGCTACGCCAAAGCTTTTCCACCTCACGGATTCGGATATGGCAAGCCAAAAAGCCGCGCCACCCATTTCTCCACCTCACAGTCACAGGTCAGCGCTCCTTCCCACTTCCTTCATCGCCATGGCTGAATCACAATACCACACTAGTCATAACCCTAACCCCTACAATGCCACAATTCACAGCAGAAATCATTGACTCTGGAAAATATTCATAGGTTAGCAGAGGATAAAACTTGAACCTATACTTTTATCTTCCTCTCCCTCTGTGGAAATCATCGACTCTGGAAGAGATTTTGCGTCGCCATTTCAAGCAGACCCAGAAATTGTTCCTGCTATGGAAAAGCTGCAAATCCCATTTTCCAAACCCTATTCCAGATTCGGAACCAACCCGGATCCCCAATTCGACCGACCCATCAGAATCGGTGGTCTGATCCAGAAACCGGCGGGTAGAGTAATCAGGCCGAGAATTAGAATCCAGGGGCGGCGGCCTATCCAGCGCGAGGTTTCCGGCGGGAACCCAGGGGAAGTACTATCGGCGGCGATTGAGGAGGAGGAAGAAGAAGAAGAAGACGAGCTGTGTCCGGTGGAATGCGTGAGGGAATTCAAGACGGACGAGGAACTGCTGAAGGTGATCGAGAAATCAAAGGCGACTGGGGCGCTTGTGGTGGTGGATTTCTACAGGACTTCGTGTGGGAGCTGCAAGTACATCGAACAGGGGTTTTCCAAGCTCTGCAAGGGTTCCGGCGAAGAGGGCTCTCCCGTCATCTTCCTCAAACACAATGTGAGCACTCTCTTTTTTCTTCTCCAACCTTCCATACATTTACTAAATTTGGACATGAGAAGTTTGGGTACGACCATGTTAAGAATTTAGTTTATCCCAATTGTTTAAATCGTGCACTTGAAGTTACAATCTATTTGTTCTGACTTCTGCGTACGAATAAATCGATGCAGCACCTGGGTAATTACAGAACAAGATCAATTCTTTCATGTCACTTCATAGTCTCGAGTTATTGATATGAATTGGTTCTCGTCGTCGTTGCAGGTGATTGATGAATACGATGAAGAATCCGAGGTTGCGGACAGACTTAGGATCAGGGTAAGGAGATCTTTTCTTCTGTTTGATTCTGGTTGTCAAGAGAAGAGTTTGTCTAGAGAGAGGCTTTGGAATTGGTTACACATAAAGTGTTAGTAATGTTGTTTTGTATGTGGTCCGGATTTTGGTTGCAGGCGGTGCCGCTTTTCCATTTCTACAAAGATGGGGTGTTGGTGGAAGCATTTCCCACCAGAGACAAACAGCGGATTACAGAGGCCATTCTTAAATACACGTCTTCATCTTCTCCATCAGCTCAAGAAACTTGATGCAAGTTCAGACTGCAACGTATATGGCCCATTTGTAAAAAAAAAAAAAAAAAAGAGTCTCTTATTTTAGCATTTTGAATGATAAATGCAGACATTAGAGGGTATGAGCTTGATTCTGCATCTACCCAATTCTGGAACCAGAACTGAAGCAACTCTAATCCTGATGCTGTATGGATTGGATATATGTACTTCAATGTTCAATATACCAGGAGATCAAATGAATAGAAAAATAAGACGGGTTTAGAATCTTGGTGTCAACAATCACCATTGTAACGGAAAATGGTAGTAATGTCGTCAAGCCTGGTAGAAATCTGTTCTATGTGTGTGGAGTTGAAGTATTAGTGTCACTGGATGAGGTCCAGGGCTTCAAACAAGTTGCTCTTATTGAGGCTCTCTTGAAGGTACATAAAGTTTACCGATATGGATTATCGATCTGGCTTGTAAAGCGCATATTACTAAACCGACAATGGTATAATCCGGTTTGAGAACCTTGATTGTCAGTCTGTTTTACTGGGGTTTCTGACAACACATGTTTGGTAAATATATAGGGGCACCATGGAAAGAGCTGTTACGAAAGAAGGATCAGTTTGTCATAAACCAGTTGATCCTAATAACTTGAGTTGTTTAGAGACGGTTATGTTGGATCTTATACCATCCCATGTATAGTACTTAAACCGTTTTTTTTACTAAAAGTGGCCCAAAAAGGCTAAAACCTTGCTGTGTGGTACTGCTCTGACAAATGGTTACTTCAATTGGTATATAAATTGATGATACAAAAATGGTACACCAGGAAAAAAGTTACTGCATGGACACAGTGAGTTCTCTTCCGAAGTTATAAAATAGAACTAGGCAAGGCAAAGATGTCAGTCTGGCTACTGGGACTCTCTGTGCTTTCCCCCACGTATTTATCATTACAGATTCACGTGTGTTACTTGATGACCCTGCATTTGTAACCTGTCACAGAAATGGTAAGCTTTTCTTTCATGGCTTTGAAGGGGAAATGGTAAAATTTTGAGGACTTGTCAATGGTCAATCATTGTGGAGATGGCTCATGTGAATTGGTAAGAATTAAGAAAGTGTAAATTTCAGCAGTAAATTCTTCTCATTTTCAAGATTTCGTTTGAAGGAAAGAAGGGTGAATGATGAGGGTGGAGACCTGTATCAAAAAGATTTCTTAGTTTAATAGTGGCACGATAAGTCGTTAAGTTATAGTAGTTTGATTGATTTTGATGGACTTTACTCCAGTATTCCCCTTCGGTGTGTATATATATATATATATAGTGGAATATTAGTGGTAAATTCGATTTATAGCCAAATTAAAAAGAAAAGAAAAGACGAAGATGAGAAACATATGCATTGAGATGTTCGAGTACATAACTATCGCATGTACGAACTTTACAGGGCCTGAAACTAGCTAGATTGGAACCTATGTTTCAAGAACGTAGTTCTCAATTCTTGCTTTCATAGGATAACCAGTTTGCATTTCATACGGATTGAGATTGTTTAATAGCATAAGTTCATCATAGTTTCTTTCGCGAAAACTGATCACTTATGAGTCATTATTTTGCAATATTTGTGGTTATAGGGTATAATCAAGCTCCATCATTTTGCAGGGTCATGAGATCAGATCAGATAAAGTCTTGAAAAGGCTTTGTGATCTTTGTGTACCAAACCAAAGAGGAGAATAGGCGACTGGTTCCTTCCAGCCACAAAGCTGATGACTACTTTTCCTTCAATAAGTGAACAATTGCTTAGGGCAAAAGCAAGTTTGCAACGTACATCATGACCTTCCCTGTGAGCCCTGGTTGCCTCTCAAAGAGGAAAGGAGAGGGGGAATAGTCAGCGACGGATCCAGGACAGGGTAGAATATTAGGCCACTTTTGAAAAAAGATGGAGATGGCTGGGCCGTAAGGTGAAAAACACTGAAACGAATACCAAAAATTGGAAATTACAAGTGTTATATGTTAGAAACAAAGTTTCTAACGGATTTGATATTTGGGGATTAGGGTTTATACAAATAGAATTAGGGATTGAGATTGGAGATTTGGGGAAGAAGAAGAATAGAATAGAGAATCGGCCGAGGCCTTGGAGGGATAGGGATCGAGAATTGAGAGGATAGGGAGAGATTAGGGTTTAGGAGATTATTTGATAATTCTTTCTTGACTGATCGTAACGTAGACTCAAAGTACATATTTATAGGGAATACTAGGAAACCCTAAGAATAAACCTAATTCTACTAGTAGACTACTAACCATAATAGGAATTACCCTAATAATAATTATAACCATAAATATAGAAACCCGATATAAATCGGTTTCTAACATCTCCTCCCCCTTCAGACCAACCTTGTCCTCAAGGTTGACCGACTGGACCCACTCTGCCACGTCCTCCGGGTAATTCACATCCTTCTTGCGTTTTCTTTTCTTCCAATCGTGCTCCAACTCCGAAATTGGGCTTCTTCCACCGACTTTCTTGTGTTGAAGTAATTCTTCGACTTTCACTTCTATGGGCCCACTAATCGCTTTGAACTTCAGCAGTTCCTCTCTTGTTGTCATCCTGCTCCAACCACTAACAAAGTTTAAGGATACTTCCTCGTATAGGAATTTATCATTAAGTGCCAATTCCTCAAGGCCCCTGAACTTCTTTCTTGGAGAAGGCTCATAAGCCTGTATTAAAGCTTCTCCAATTGCTTCTGGGCCATTCTTCCTTGAAAGCCCACCCACTAAGCCTCCAAACCCTTCTTCTAATTTCACCTTTCTCAACCCATAGCCCATGTTGGGCTCACACCCTTCCTGACTCTCATGGCCCGAGTCGAGCCCACCAACTCCCTCTATCCTTGCCACCCCACTACCAAACTGGCCCATTTGTGACCCAAGAAGTAGGCCCACTAACCCCTTATCGCAGGTCAACCCAGTCTGCATTGTGTCTTCCTCAAACTAGACCACTCCATTGAGCCCATTAGAGCCTGCGGCCCGCGTCACTCGGCCCAACAATGGCTGCTGGTACGGCCAGCCCAAAGTGGGCGAGCCAGGGTTCTTGAGAAGGGAGCAGTCGCCGCTGCCCTCCTCCATCTCCCTCTTTGTCCTCTTCTCAGGCCAACAGCTCATCCGGTGTGACTCCCCTCGTGCATCCGGCGCCACCTCCTCGTCGATGGCCGCCACCGACTTCCTTGCTTCCCCTTTTCGCTCGCGGCGAACCACCTGATCAGCCATCCCTCTGCTTGTCGCCCGCGCCGTCTCCACGACTCCCACCGGCCTGTGCGCCTGCTTCTCCAGCTCCTTCATCGGCGACAAAAGGGTCCCGCCGCCGTCGTCCTCGCCCTCATTCTTCTTCTCCCTCTCCGGCGACGCACGAGGAAGCTCCTTGCCGTCTTTCGTCGTCACCGCCTCCTCGTCGGTCGACGCCGCCTCCGCAGCCGAGCGCTCCCCCGCGTTGCCGTCCTCTTCTCCGCGCGCCGTCGCGCGCCCCTCGGCCGCGGCCCTTCCGTCCACGCCGCCGCCTTCCGCCCCGCTCGCCCAGACGCGCGAGCCGCGTCCCGCTTCGTCGCCTCGGTCGGCGTCAGCGAGCGCCGCCAGCCGCGCGCCCTCCTTCTCTGCCGCGGCGCCTCGCGCCGACTCCCTCTTCCAGGAGTTCGCGATTTGCCATAACTCTTCTTGCAACTGGGCCCATGGCTGCTCTGATTTTTCCATCGTCGATTCTCCGGTTTCTAAGCTGTCCCTGATGGAGTTGAGAAGAACTCACCGATTGGAACCGGGCTCTGATACCAGATGTTAGAAACAAAGTTTCTAACGGATTTGATATTTGGGGATTAGGGTTTATACGAATAGAATTAGGGATTGAGATTGGGGATTTGGGGAAGAAGAAGAATAGAATAGAGAATCGGCCGAGGTCTTGGAGGGATAGGGATCGAGAATTGAGAGGATAGGGAGAGATTAGGGTTTAGGAGATTATTTGATAATTCTTTCTTGACTGATCGTAACGTAGACTCAAAGTACATATTTATAGGGAATACTAGGAAACCCTAAGAATAAACCTAATTCTACTAGAAGACTACTAACCATAATAGGAATTACCCTAATAATAATTATAACCATAAATATAGAAACCCGATATAAATCGGTTTCTAACATTATACTAGCTCGAGATCCAGAGGAGGGCTGGGCCGCGGCCCGAAGCGGCCCCTTGGATCCGCCGATACATTTGTGTGGTGGCTAGCTGTCTCTCAAGGTGACACGCGGCGGATTGCCATATTCCCGACGATTATAGAATCGAGTGGTAGCTGCCACACACCAAGTTATATGCGCCAGTGGGGATGCCATTTGATTTTAGGGGAATGTCCAACCAAAGAAAGATGAACAGTGTATATAAGACGTCTGGTGAAAGACGAAAGAGAGCAAGCATGCAATCAACCAAACAAACCTAAAGTGGGATAGTGGTGTCCTTATTTCTCAAATATATCAAGAGAAGAAGCAAATGAACTAATTACTAGATAGAGTAAGGTTATCTGGATCTAATTATGATTTTCATTCTCCAAACAATGAGTATGAGGTTTAGTCGCTTGCAATGCAGTCAAAAGCGCGATTCTACCTAAAAGCGGAAAAGGGGTAAAATCGAAAAGCGGCGAATCAAAGCGTAAAAGCGTAAGTTTTTTATGCATCATGTATAATAGTGAAAAATCTGTTAAGTACAACATGTATTATGCAAAATATGAGTGCATGGAGTTTAGACAAGTGAATAAATACATACAATTCATGTCCAAATTAAAGCAAATTCATAACATCTTAATAATAAGTTCATAAACATAAACTGTAACCCACAAACGAGTTAATAACCAAATTCTCACAACATTAGCTTCACATTCTGCCCTTGGTTTCTCAAAGGTTCAATTAGAAACACCACATATACATAATTTAGCAGTAGCATACGTAGGTAAACCAGTAGGTTATACGCCTATTGGAAATTATAAGTAGTTTCCTTCATTTTGCTGGGTTAGTTTAAATTATTGAGAATGTGTGATTTGTAATTTAGCTAGAAATACCTGCTAGGTTATATGTTCAGGGTGGACTAAGAGTTGAGAAGGGGAAGCATTTACCCACCATTTACGAGTCATAGGTGAAGTGGCGACGGGGTAGGACAAGATAGAGACAGAAACTAACATGGTGTGGCGCAGCGAGTTGCGACAGGCGAGGACGAGTGCGACGGGTGTTGCCGCGTTGGAGCTATCGAGTGCGACGGGCTAGAGCTTCGCTGGAAGGTGGCGACGGCGGTTGCGGACTTGCAGCGGCGGCGAATACTTCACTAGAAGGCCGGCTGCGCGGCGGCGCAGAGTGTGCTGGAGTGCTGGAGATGGAGGATTAGGGATTGCGGAAGAGTGGTTTGGCAACCTCAGCCTAATATCCATCCCTTCCCCCCCCCCCCTTTTTTTTGTCCGAAGTGATCAAAATGGCGTCGTTTTTGTTTGGCGGAGACAATTTTTTCCTTTGCTTGGAATCGGATAAAAACGATATGAAAGCGCGCTTTTATCTGATTTTAACGATTTTAACGATTCTACTAATGCTTTTGACTGATTTTGAGTAAAATACGATTTTATTAGTGATTTGAAACGTTTTCCTACCCTAGAAACGTAAAATCGTACGATTTTATGCTTTAAAACGCGATTTTGACTACATTGGTCGCTTGGGTATGCTTTCTAGTCATCTTTCTTCCAAGCTGTAGTTTATAGTTGTTTATCACTCGGTTCCATGAGAGTAGGATTTATAATCCAAATGTAGGATCTATAAACTGTGTCCGTGTTTGGATTTCTGTCCCGAGGGGTAGGATCTTGTTAGAAACCTAATTTTAGGGTTCTAACGGTCGGTTGATAAGATTGGGAATTGATAGATATTTAGGGATCGAGATAGAATTGGAGAAGAACATAATTGGGGATTAGGGATTTGGAAGAGGAAATTGGGGATCGAGGAGAAGAATGGCCGATGGCCTGGGGATAAGTGACGAATTTGAGAGAGATTAGGGTTTGAGATACTTTTCTGAATAATTGTTCTTGCTTGATTGATAATGAACCCTAGATTACATATTTATAGGAAAGATAGGAAAACCTAATAATAAATCTAATTCTACTAAAAAATTACTAACCATATTTAATAAAACCTAATAATAACAATAATGATAATTATGGTAGAAACCCCGTTTTCTTAAGGAAAACGCGTTTCTAACATCCCCTCCCCCTTGAGACCAACCTTGCCCTCAAGGTTGATCAACTCGACCCACTTCTTCCCGTCTACTGTGCAATCCACGCCGTGGCTCCTCCATTTATTGCGTTTTCTTTTCTTCCAATCGTGCTCCACTACTCGGACGAACCTCACACCCGCAACTCCGAATCCAACGAATTCTTCCCTATCCATGCGGCTCGTGTCACAACCATGGCCAGATGACTCTACACCCTCCTTTTCAAACTCAACAAAGTAAGAATCAGAGACTTGTTCTTCTTTAAGTCCATCATCTATGCCCATGAATTCATCTTCATTTTCTTTTAAGCCCAATCCATACAAAAGAGCCCATGAAAAACAACTCATGTTTGATCCAAGAATTAGCCCATGTGACTGCAAATCTTGCTTGAGCCTTGGCCTGCTTCGCTGCCTCCCCTTGGCCAAAGGAACCCCATCAAAACTCTTCTCACAGCCCGCTACACTTGACCCCACTCTATGCGGCTCCCAAAACCCCTTAGCCAAAATCCATTTTGGCCCAGGACTTGGCCCAATAGTGTAACTAGCTGCTAAACTTGGGCTCACTCCACTTCGCTGGAGCTGCTGTTTGTGGGAGGAAAGGAAACACAGCTTGTCGTTCGGGAACAAGAGACTGCCACCATCTTCCTTCTCCGGTTCCTCCAAGAATGCGGCAGTGGTGGTGGTGACAAACGCCATTGCAGTCCCGGCAGCGGAGTGCAGAGAAACCGTCGGCGATCTTAGCTCCGGCGACGAAAATTTTGCCCGATGGCACGGCGAATCACCCTCCTCGCCGGTCGATTCCTTTCCCTCGTCATTCCACGGGGGCTTCTCCATCGTGGCCTTCCTTTCCAGTGTCGAGCAGAGGGTTTCGCCATCCGTCGTCATGTCGGCTAGCAGCCGTGCCGCCTCCTCGCCTTTGTCCACAGGTGCTACTTCTGTTTGCTGCTCGAGCATCGGTGTCGCAGCTCTTCCCGGCATTACTGTGCCTCCCGACGGAGCTGCCGCTGTTCCGCTCGGCTGAAACGCTGGCGCGACCTCGCGCCCTCCTTCAAAGACTCGCACTGCTCCACCACCACCGTCTTCTGTTTGCGCGGTCGTCGACTCTTCGGAGCTCCAATGGCTTCCTATGCGGCGAGCCTGTTCCCGCAGTTCTGCCCATGACATGTCCGAGAGTTGGGAAGAACTTATCGACGAACGAGATGTAGAACTCCCCGATTGAGAGTTGTGGTGAACTCAATTCTCGAACCGGTCTCTGATACAAAATGTTAGAAACCTAATTTTAGGGTTCTAACGGTCGGTTGATAAGATTGGAAATTGATAGATATTTAGGGATTGAGATAGAATTGGGGAAGAACAGAATTGGGGATTAGGGATTTAGAAGAGGAAATTGGGGATCGAGGAGAAGAATGGCCGACGGCCTAGGGATAGGTGACGAATTTGAGGGAGATTGGGGTTTGAGATATTTTTCTGAATAATTGTTCTTGCTTGATTGATAATGAACCCTAGATTACATATTTATAGGAAAGATAAGAAAACCTAATAATAAATCTAATTCTACTAAAAGACTACTAACCATATTTAATAAAACCTAATAATAACAATAATGATAATTATGCTAGAAACCCCGTTTTCTTAAGGAAAACGTGTTTCTAACATATCTATATCTCAATTTTTCATGGTATATATGTGGATTTAAAGTGGCAAGATCCACCAGTATTTGGCTACTTATATCGATAAGGGAAAGGGTGTGCACACAAAATTAATTCGATATAGTTTGTCAAGATTCTATCGTTTATTATTTGGAAAGAAAGTTGTACATATAATAACTCGATGGTTGTTTTAAATTATTTGAAGACCTGAGAGATAAAGAATCTTACATTGAGAAATTATATCCGATTTAGAGCATGAATTTTATCGAAAATAAAAGTACAAAGATATGATCATTTTATAACAAGAGAGCTATTAATTAGATAATATGAGATTCAATAATCATCCTAAAATTTAAGGGACATAAAAAGAAGAACCTTTTGCTCAATCTCACACAATTCACGATCGAGTCCAGTAACATATATATGTAGACACAAATTATTTTGAACCAAACATGGAACACCCAACATTTCATCAAAATAAGAACTAAGTGCATGAATTATGAAATGGAGAAACTACCATTAAGTGCTTGGGTTGAAGAACTACAAACTAGATCTAGAACTGATAATGGAACTGGTAAGATTCTACATAGGAAAAATACAGCCGATGAAAAAGGATTTGGCTGGGAATCACTCATCTTAGCATCATCCCCTAATAGGGGTTTTCTCCCCGTTAATTGGATAAGATATTGATAAATAATGGCCAAAATTGGGGCCACAAAAACTTAAAAAGGGGAAGAAAATTACTCTACATAAGCTAATTATATGGGTAAATCATGACCCAAATTGATAATAATCTCTACTACTATATATATCTTAAACCTAGCTGCTGGGGACTTGTTTCCAAAATCTTGCTGGGAGTCCATTCATTGGTACTGGAAATGGGCAGTTCTGTGTCCCACTCTCAGATCCTACCACTTCCCACCTGCAATATCCAATTGAATTAGCTAGGACATATATAAAAGCACCAAAAAATCAAAATATATTCCAAATATTTTTGTTGCTCCAGAAATATTCTCCAAGATCTTCTTTTTTTTAAACTTCATATGAATGTTTTTACCTGAACTTGGTGACCAAATGGTGGATGAAAATAAGCATCTCCAGCTTAGCAAGCTCATTTCCAGGGCAGGCATGTACCCCATTGCCAAATGGCATAAATGTATTGGGTTTTGGTACCACCTGTAGGGAAACAGGTTAAAACTGAGATCAATATCCCCACATCTCCAATATCATTTTGGGAAGGAGGGAAAAAAAAAAAAAAGATTTGATCCACACACAATCACAGATACATTGATACATACCTCAAATCTCGAAGGATCAAATTTATGAGGTTCACTGAAATATTCTGGATTGTGATGAATGTTCCTGAACAAGGGCATCACCTTCCAACCCTTTGGAATAAGGTAACCTAAAAATAGCACACACAAACACACACACAAAAAAAATCAAATCTCAATCACGGATCACTCTCCATAATACCAAAATAATGCCACAAAACATTAACCCCATTGGCCATTGGTTGTTATCTCATCTCAATCTATCTCTAAGGTATAACGAGTTGTGTTATAGTCGATTTTGTGATATTCCAAATTATTCGTATGTCATACTGACCAACCTCTCTATATATTGTGATGTATCAACCAACTCATTATGTGTGTTTATATAGTAAAACTTTGTGAAGGGTACCTTTGTATTCCACGTCGGCCACCGCTTCCCGGAATGTAAAAGATATAATGCTTGCTATCCTTAGGCTCTCTAAAACCACCTGAAATCATTTGTTAGCTAATAATTAGTAGCATAGAATCAAGTAACATGCAAAATTGGTTCATAAATTACTTATTAACAATTTTTTTAGGTTACCTTGTGAGTGAAGGGCATGTCGTTACGAGTTTGACTCCAATTCAACGCCGCATTATCATTGCCGTCCCTTCCATTCACCTCCTGAATTGCCTTCTGTTCGGCCTATATATGCAACAGCAGAGTTTATTCTAATGCTATGCAACAACGAGAGATTTCTAGAGCTACGTACACCGCCACCCAAAATCAAAAAACGAAGCGGCGTCGTTTATTACCTTGACAGCCTCGAGAAGCTTCGGGTTGTCGTGGAGGTACTTGACAATCCACGTCATGGCGCTGGCCGTCGTGTCCTGAGCGGCGAACAGAGCTCCGATGACGTTGTCGGCGACCTGGTCGTCCGTCAGTACTTGCCCTTTGTAGTCCTTGGAATTCAGCAAACAACCCAACACATCTTTCTCCAATACCTTCTTCTCTTTCCTCTCCCCGATTATGCCCCCCATTATCTCACTCAGCTCCCTCCTCGCCTGCAACATATATTATTATCATCATTATAAATAAATATCCACCACAAACAAAGTGTACATTTAACTAAATAATATATTTTATCTTACGTTGTTGAGTAAAATCAAAAGAATCACATATCTTGACTCTTGATCAGTAAGAAAATGATATCTAAATTTTAAATTGACCGGAATTTGGAACATGATACAACAATCGACGATCATGATTTTTGAAAATAAATACAACAAATTACATGCACAATTTTAGGGGGGTGTTAAAGTCTATAATTTAGAATTAAGATTTAGAGTTCACTCATCGAGATCGAATTATGATATAATATCATGCCTCGAAATCCGATTAATTTAAGATTTAAATAGTATTTTCTTATTAAAGATATGTCGTATACGTTTTACTCAATCGTATCGTATGATAGAAATCACTATATATATATGGCAAAGGCTAGCGTACGTCAATCGTACGCTGTACGCCTTTGTTCACATTAGAAAAATAATTATTAAATAATTTTTATTCAATTAAGTAGATTAATTATAATAATGATTAGAATTACAACCACATCAATTAATTAATTGTTGTTTATGTTTTAGTCCCCATCCAACTATAGAAATTTATTTTTCCAACTCGTCTTCTCCGCCTGTCCGGCGTCTAGAGACAGTGGCGCGTGGACGGGAGAGAGGCGGAGAGCAAAGGCATCCCGGATAGAACCCCAATTCCAGTCCGATATCGGCGACAAGAGGTAGCGGCGCGCTGGATAGGGGAGTGGCGGAGAGCAGAGCAGAGGCATCCCCGATATAACCCCAATTCTAGTCCGATGCCGGTGACAGAGGGCCGACAATCCACTCCATACTCGACTGCAGAGGCATCTCGATTGAACTCCAATTCGAATCCAACTGCAATCCACCTCCATACTTGGCTCCCAGTTAACTATTAATGAATAAGCTCCGTGAACCCCAATTTTCATGTTCTTTTTTCACTCTGTTTATCAGGAACAGAACTTGGCAATTAGCGGGATCAACACCAAGGCTAGACCAGGATCTCCAATACATTGTCCGAATAGTTATTTCAATTGGGTTTGTTCTTGAATCCTTTGACGCAGTCTCACCAAAATCTCTATGCTCTCCAGTTCGAGGCAGAGGCGAAGGGCTGAGACTATGAGAGGCTGAGGATCTAGCGGGAGTGGAGGGTCGGCGGAGGGGAGGCAGAGGTGAGGGTGAGCTCCGGTTGCCGGAGAGAAAGAGGAAAGTGCGCCGAGGGCTCGACAGAGTAGGGGTTTAGTTAGTTTAGGATTGAAATTTATAATTATTGTGGGACTAAAATATACACAATTTTTTTATAATGGATGCGGTTGTAATTTGCATGGTTAATTATAATTAGTTAACTTATAATTAAAATTAATTTATCAGGTGTGAACGCAAGCGTACAACGTACGACTGACGTACGCTAGCCTGAACCATATATATATATATATATTATTTTTGTTGGACTCACGGTAAGCGCCCTTTTGTAAGGAGTTCCAGGAACGGTGGTGGGAAACGAATTGTAGCCTTTTTCGACGATGCCGTAATTCCTTTTTAACTCCACTCTGTAATGCTCTTCCAGGTGTCCGAAAATCGCCAGGATCCCGACTTCAAACGACAACTGAAAAATAACAATGCAATGGGGTTAAAAAAAAATATATATATATCTTTACCGACGTACAAAACAAAGTTACCGATCCGTCCGTCAGTAAAAAAAAAACAACAAAAACCTTTTTGAGCTCTTCGAAGGTGTTGATGACGTGTCCGCCGTCCCATTTCTCGAGGGCGGAGGCGGCCAGGGAGGAGACGTCGTTGGCCAAGCTGCGGGTGGCATCGAGGGAGAGGGCGCGCTGGACGAGCTTGCGGAGGCGGAGGTGGTAATCGCCCTGGTGGAAAAACAGGGCGGCAGGCCCAATAAGCCGCTCCTTGGACTTGGGGTACGTGGGCCGGAAGAGGTGGGCCTGGGTGACGAGGACGAAGCGGGCGGCCTCCGGGCTGGCGAGCATGACGCAGGGGCAGCCCAGGATGTGCGTTTTGAAGATCTCGCCGTGCCGTTTTTGCTTGCTGGAGAAGAAGGAGGTGGGGTCCTGGGAGTAGAGCTGGAGCGTCTCGCCGATGATGGGCCAGCCCATGGAGCCCGGCGGGAGGTTGGGCCGTCGGCGGGCTTGGTTGTGGGAGACGGGCCTGCGTCTGACGAGTTTTAGGAATAGGTGGTAGGTGAAGAGAGTTAGAAGGAAGGTGGGTGCGGCGATGTAGAGAATGAACGTTCCATTGGCCATGTCTCGGTGTTGGAATAAAACGCTGGAACTTTGGAGGTGAAACGGCAGAGACTTTGTTTTTCTGTGTGTGTGTTGATTGTGGTCGCTGCGAGGGAAATGGGAAGGGCGTCCTGGGGTTTATATAGGGAGGGGGAGAGTGAGGGGATGAAGACAAAGGACGAAAATGATACAAGTAAAGCAAGCAATATAATGGTCCCTCAATTTTTGTGATTGGTGGCTAAAGGGAAAATATAAAGGAAAATAAAAGTGAATTTCAGATATGGAGGTCCTACTAGAGGCTACAAACCCACAAATGTCTTTGATATTTTTGGCCACATTTTTAGGACAAAATTTTTTGTTTGAGTTTCACTAGGATAAAAAGAAGGAAAATGAAATTACCATTGTTAGGGAATATTCCTAGTTGATTACCCAAATGGAAAGTTCAAGTAACTAAACTTAGAGGTACCACATATAGTTAGTAAGAAAATGAGATTTAAATCTTCAATTTGGATGAATAAGATTTTTCGATTATTGTTCATTATTTGATTCGTGGTCTTTAATTCCTCATAAAATTTTATTAATAGTATTTATCCTTTATGTAATCTATGATGCATCTCTTTTAAATTATAAACGAGACATATATGATCATGCACTCAAATTCTTAAAAAATTATATGTGGTGAGATATGTAATCTAACAAACATATGAATTATCAACAAGCCAATGATAAGCTATTAACCTATTAACTCATAATTAAGTAGCTAGTTGAGGTGGCTCGCTAGTCATACTGTCGAGCCAGCTCATACCTCAAAACAAACTAGCCCACGAGTTGAACTCAACAAGTCGCCGATTCGAGGTGGCTAACAAGTGTTGCAAGTCGAACAAGATTTTTTAGCTCAACCTCGCCTCGTTAGTAAACAAGTTGAGTGTCAAACGAGCTTATCGTCACGAGCCGAACGACGAGCCGGTTGTGAGCAGTTTTGCTCATTTGCAGCCCTGTGCCGTTCTGCTACTGCGGATAACACCTTGCATCTTAATTGATTGAGAGAAAAATAAAAATGGTACGTAAAACCTAATTAATTTAGTATCCACTACTTCAGAATTTGGCATATGTTTGGTACATGCATTACCAATGAATTTCACTGCAAACCACGTCATTGAATTAATTGTTGTTAGAAATTAGGGTTGAGATTATGATAGCACGTCTAGTTAAGCCGGTCTTCATCAAGAAGCCTCTGCAAGACTAAATACAGTAGCAATGCAGCATTACTTCGGTCGGCCTTTAATAATCCCACATGACGAATTGGACGAAATCTGCTAAATATAGGCAAGACAGCTAATCGACATTTGCACCGCCATGAGTATGTATGATTAATGACATAACACAATTATTGATAGCAACCTGTTGCTATCGGGTTAGGGTTTGCTTGTAACTCACAAGCGGGAGTACGACGTAAAGTGTCGAAAGACTGTTTTTAGGTTTATTCTTGATTGCTTTATTCATTTCCCGGACTAATGCCGTAGTTACATATTTATAGACAACTAAACCTAATACGTAACCCTAACTTTAGCCAAACCCTACTAGGACACCTAAGCCACTCGGCCACCTAAAGACGAGCTAACTTCTAACCCAACTACTTACTCGGCCCATGCAACTATCATACGTACTAACCCTAAACAAGCTAACATAAATAAGAACATAACATAATTAAAGCAATTAACTCCAAAATCCCACCAATCCGAATGGGTTGCTATCAATTATATATATAATCCATTCCCTCCTAGAAATACCTAGCGTTTTCTTTCTTGACTTTTCTTAATTAATTTCCCGACAAAAAGATTAATATCTGCCTCATTACGTGTACACTGTTTAACGTAAAGTTTAATTTTTTGGTGCTTTTCTTGATTAATTCTTTGAATAATTAACGAGGAATCGGGTCCACCGGCGTTTCCTACTAAAATATTTATCGGTGCACCGGAGTCCAGACGACCATTTCCCTCCGTCGTCACCAGGCGAGGCACTGTTCTGTTACTAGTCACTGTCAAAGCTAGCTGGATTGTTCGACACTTGTCCCGACCAGATTAGTGCATTTCAAGATACGGTGGTACCCACTTGGCTTCTTTGTCCCTCGTAAATAATTTCCCCTCGCCTAGAAGAATTTGGTAATGGGATAAGATCGGGTGAATAAGGGGGGTTCCCTTAGTCACTTGCCTAAATCAATCTCAGTTATTGGGATTCATTAAAATTTAATGGCTCAAATTAATCTACTTTAATGAAGGGTAAGGTAGTAATTACATAATTTATTTATTTAATAATTAAAATAATAAAACTCACCTGCCTCGTTCCTTCCTCCGTCGGTCCATTTTTGGGAAAATTCCCGTCGGCGGCTATTTTTGGGAAAGCTTCCCCATGGCCACCATTTTCCCAGGCCACCATTTTTGGTGTGGCGGAGAGAGAGAGAGAGAGAGAGAGAGAGAGAGAGAGAGAGAGAGAGAGAGAGAGAGAGAGAGAGAGAGAGAGAGAGAGAGAGAGAGAGAGAGAGAGAGAGAGAGAGAGAGAGAGAGAGAGCTTTTCCGGCGACGGCGGAGCAATTTTCCGGCGACCAGAGACGGTGGTGGATGGATTTCCGACAACAGTATTTGAGTTCGTGATGTTTGTAATGTTTATATTACTATTTTGTATACATTGTAATGTTTGTAATGTTAGTAATGTTTGTTTGTCTAGTTTGTATACTTTATGTTATGATTTATACACTTTCTATTCATTGATTTGTATTTGTAACTTTTGTTATTCAAGTTTGTATACTTTTATGTTATGATTTGTATACTTTGTATTCATTTGTTTGTAATACAAGTTTACCAATCTGTATTGTAAGTAGTGATATTCTGTACGTGTAGTATGCTTTGTACTGTTTGTAATGTTTGTAATGTTTGTTTGCAATGTTTGTAATGTTTGTTATTTTGTAATGTTTGTAATGTTTGTTGGTTTCTTTTGTACTGTTTGTAATGTTTGTTATTTTTGTCCACATTTTTGTCAACCATGTTTGTAATGTTTTTTGCATCACAAATCAATACATATAAAGTATACAAATTATTAGTACTTACAATACAAAGCGAAACATACTAAGAATACAAGCAAAACATACTAAGAATACAAACTGTCAAAGAAAAACATACTAAGAATACAAACTGTCAAAGAAAAACATACTAAGAGTACAAACTGTCAAAAAAAACATACAAACCATACTACATTTTGTACAAAAATACTAACAATACAAACTAATGTTACAAAACATACAAACTATACAAATCACTGTTCTTCCTTCAGACGATGTCTCTCCACCGCCGCCGCCGCCGCCGCCGACTCTCTCTACAGCCGTCGTTACCTCTGTTTTCCCGGCAACAAATCTACTTTATCTCTCTTCCACCGCCTCCGTCGCGATCGTCTTTCCCTCTCTCCATCGTCGCCGACGCGGTTGAGATCTCCTCGCCGTCGCCCCCCTCTCTTCCACCGTCGACGTCCTTCTCTCCCCGCTGCTGCTTTTCTCTCTCTCTCCTATGGCCTGCAATGGCGACGCAGAAGAGGATGACTGGAGGAAAAATCGCGATCTCCTTTCCCTCTCTCCACCGTCGGCGGCGCCGTCGAGATCGTCGACTTTCTCTCTCTCATCCGCCGGCGTTGCAATCTGTGTTTCCTCCGCCATGGCTCTCTCTCTCTCTCTCTACATCACAAAAAAGGGAAAGTAAGGAGACGTGTTGCAGAGGAAAAAAAATTCAATAATAAATAAAACAAAATTAAAAAATAGGAGTTAATAAATTATTGATAATACCAAAACTACCCTTCTTATTTAATAATAATTGATTGAGTTATCTGGACCATCAGATCAATCCAAGGGCTGAGGGGGGCTTAGTCAAGTGACTAAGGACCCCCCCTTAGTCACCAGATCCGGACCCTTTGGTAATCGCTACTAGGCGGTTACACGTGTACGTGGGACTGACCGTCGACGACGTTCGTCCTTAATTAGGTATGAACACGGAGCCTTGAGAGGTAAGTTACATACGCTAACTTTTACTTGATGAACTTTCTCGTTCCCCTTTCGTGGATATCAATAGTATCATTTATAGCTGAAAAGTAAAACTGCTACCCCAATTCAAAATTTCCTGCTCTTAGAGTAAATTTCGGAGGCTGACCTGGCAGCCAATTCAGGCGGGCTTTCTCCTCTTTCGTAGATTGTAACCGTCCTCCTCCCTCCCTCTTTCTCTTTCCTTCCTGCATCAAATTATGCTCCTAGCTATATTGTCCTCCAATCTGCCATTTGATCTTCTTGCAACAGCGATTTTAAGATGGATAGGAGTTTTTGGGTTCTGACGCTGCGACTTCTCTTCTCTCGGGTCTGAAGGAGTGCGGTGGAATTGACAAAGGCTGGAGGGTCCAAATTGGTTTGTGGGACCGAGGAGTTGAGGTCATCTGAACCAGGTAGTCCGCTAACGACCGATGGTGGCAGGGTGGCAAACTAATTTCTATTAACAGGGTCGCCGACTTCGAGTCTAGCCGTCAATTTCTACGTTGGAGGTTTTCACGGCTGCTGCTAGGGTTCTTCAGTAGTGTTCCCTTTTTATTGCTTTGGTATCACACGCCTGTTATTTCACCAAAATGTATTGTGTTGTTCTTATGGAATCTAGCTTGGTTTTGGGTGTGTCACAAAACCAAGCTCCTTGCCGACGGGAAAAAGGAGTCGTGCAAAGAGCAGAGGGAGCAGGAGCAGTAGTCGACAAGGAAGCAACAGCCAATTCCAAGGAAGATATCGGCTGAGTAGGTGAATTGAAATTCAAACTGGACAGAATCGAACCTCGGTGTGGGAACATGTTGGCCTTTGCTTTTTAATGTTCCTTGGTTCCTCTGTCCAGCTTCAAGGTAAATGGCTTCTTTTGATTGGCCAGAACAATTGCTTGCTTTCGTTGTTCATGTCAATTGAATAATGCTTAAGGAGTTTCATTTGATCTTATTTGGGAATTTATGTTGTTTACTGAATATGTATGCTTAATTGTCTCTGATGAATGTTTCTGTTGCATATTATTCTGTTCATAGGCTGTACAGTTTCTAAAGCCTCATATCCCCAACAACAACTCAGTTAAGTGAAAATTTGGTGTTATCCGCTTTAAGCTATTTGAAATTTAGACTTTATCCTTGCTTATTATTCTGTTCCCGGGTAGCCCTTTGATGCTAATTGTGATCCGGTCATGACATAGCATATGGTAAAATACTTGCAGGAAAGAGGGACATGAAAGTAACATACATGGAAGCAGCAGATGCTACTAAATGACTTGCTGATTAGAGAGAGGATGATCTAAGGTTGAAGAATGTAGCTTTGAAACTTGTGCGGGACAAGGATTGCACAGCAAAACTTGAGGTAGCTGGAGTTGGAGATAGAAAGGAAAGAAGAAGAAGGTTGAGGTATGTTAATTAAGCAAATACTGTACGGTTTTACCCATATGTTCTCTCATGTCCTTTATAAAATTTACTGGCCAATTAGGATGACCAAGGCATGACACCCGTAGGATCTATCAAGCTGTTCGATATTGTTTTTACCTCATTTATTATGGTAGATCATGCATATATGTTGTGATAATAGAGTTGTAAGCAGTTTACAGTAAGTTTAGTTGACCTCCAAGGCGTTCACTTTTTTCTTATTACACGGTTTGGAAGAAGCAAAATAGCAACAACATCAAATTACCATCCTGCCACGTTACTCTTTGTAGCAAGCAGCCCCTGTTGAAAACATATTTACTTTCCTGCATGGATGCTCAAAATAAACCTGGCTTTACTCATTCACTAAGCTTGTCTTCATTAGGCCAAATTGAAGTTAGCTCGCTTCATTATCCGAGGTAATTGAAATGGTGAGTGCAGTCTTTTTTTGTCTTGGTTTTTTCGATTGTATTTTCTGGTTTTGCAAGTTGGGGGAGCCTCCGAGTTGAGAATACTTTTGTATTGGTCTACCAATTTGGGCTTTTAGAGTTTGAAACCCCAGTTCCGAGGTGCTATGCATGTATCATCGTTGCTGCCATCAAATAGTGCGATTTTTCATGAACAACATCTTTTTATTAGTTCTTACCCTTGATGTTGTCGTTTATTTGCTGCTTTGTTTCTTTTGAGATTAACTATGTCTGTGTACACTGTGGGTTGTACTGTATTTGGTGATATGAATCGACCAGATGGGGATAGCACAATGTGATTACAAGTCAATAATTGGTTTCACTTAAGTCAGTGTGTTCTTTGTGAAGATATTTTTTATGAGTTCAACAAATCAAGAACAATTTAATATGAAATCGAAGAACCCTGCCAATTGATATTTGAATCCATTGCTTTAAATTGTGTCTTTTCTCTATGCCTAGGTTAATGTCACCTCTTACAAACTGATAAATAGGAAAGGAGAAAGGATAGAAAGATGAGTGGGAGATAAAGTGACAGAAAGCTTATGAGATTTGATAACCAACCAACTATGAACTGAAATTGGTGCAGAAATTGGAACCTGCTGCAGGTATAATGTGTTGCAGAGTTTGTTGTTTTTCTATTCTGATGTTTAAACATAGAGTAATTAGTTTTACTTTTACCAACTCTAAAGTGTTTATATTCTCTAGGAATTTGACCACTAATCAATTCACTGGGCCCTTGCCAAGGGTGAGTGGGTTGGATACTAATTGAAGATTGTCGTAAGTTTTTCTCTTCTTATTCTTATTCAACCCGTTGGTTTAGATACTAGATCAAGCAACTTGGTTTCCCTAGCACCAAATGTGATATTTTTTTCTCATTCGTTAACTTATATTTTGGTTGGTGACTATGAGATAATTGAAGCTCCCATTATTCTAAGTATCAAATCAGTTTTGTGGTTGGTTTCACTTAACGTTACAGTTGATGTTACTTCTATAGCTACTGTAGAGTAGCCTATAATTATTCGTTTACATTGAATTGCATGCTTGCTTATATTTGCTTGCTCTTTTCATATACGAGACCCCTACTGATATATGCTTCCTCTTTCCTTTCCTAATTTGGGTCAACAAAGGTCAACAGTAGTTGCAGTCACAATTGAGTGGAGATGGGGGAAATTTATGAACGAACTTGCCTCAGAACTTGAAGAGAAGAGGTAATGCAAATGCATAGATTGTTGAGCAAACTAAATTAGGGTTATGTGAAATGATAAAAAAAATATAATCATGTTCATCTTTAGTGTTCAGATATTTGTTCCCCATGCCACAATCAGCTATAGCCACCACTTCTCAACCGGAAACCGCCACTGATTATTCTCCTTGGCCTCATTCTAGAAGCGACCACCACCGAAAAATTCCGGTACCAGGCAATTTCCGGCCTTAATTCTCTGTTTTTCCTCTTTTGCCTTTGTTTCTGGTTTGTACCGATGAAGTGAGGGTATACGCTTATTGTAGAGGAATTGAAATGTGATTCATGTGCTTCAACTACTTATTCTAGCTAATGAATCCAAAAAATATCGTGCTTTTAAACCAAGTTCAGTTTTGGGCCTTCCGACCTTTGTTCAGTTTCAAAAACTGAGTTCTTTCTATTTCCATGATGTTTTTCTGCATTATTTGGTCACTTTGGAACCATCGGGCCTGTGTTTGATTGGAAGCAAAATGTAGTTGTCATGAGCTACATTTTGGTTTCATTGTTTCCATGATGTTTTTCTACGTTGGGTATTTTGTTTTCATTGTTTGTGTACTATTGATGTCAAATTGGTGAGTAGTTTTTGGTGTTCTTGCAGGTCCGGGAATACATTAATGACACAGGAGCACAGAGAATTGGAGTGCCTCTCCTCCCAAACCAATTTCCTGAGCACCATACTCCTCATCTCAACCACAAAGGCGTCGAACCATCCTGCCCACGGGAAAGAGTCAATCAAGAACGAACGAGGGATTTGAATATCTGTGAGCTCTAGGGCAGCAACATACCCACTGCTCATCAATCAATCACAAGGATTGAAAAATGACGGATAATGGGGGAAAAAATTTACAGAGCAAGAAAGAAAAGAGGAAGGGAGATTGAGTAAGGTCTCAAACGGAAACCCTACGGAGAAATACCAACTCGATGAAGAAGAAGAGATATTTCAGAAGCTTCCACGACTAATATGCACTAATTCCCGGGTATGGGTTCCTCCTTGCACCAGTGTTGATATTGGTTCTTCCACCTTTGTTCACTGTCTGCGTGATAATTTTAACGACATAGTTAGAGGAATATGCAATTACAAACCTTTTGTTGCTTTTGTTGTTAATTAGTCCAACAAGGCATCTTTGATCCTACAACTTTGCTCTCAAGTCTCAATACATATACCGAAGCTAAAATTTGGTTCATTCAAATTTTCCTGTGCTCACAAATTTCCTCGCTGTATTCTGATAACTTTCCTCTCTGCAATCTAATTTATCAATGATTTATAGTAGTAAGAAACTTGCAGCGCTGGTGACAACCGCCCTCCCACCACCCCCACCCAGTTTCTTACCCCGGTGAAAATCCGTTGTCTGTGAAATCGTCAAGGCAACTGTAAGATTGACATGTAATATGTTTATATAACCCATTTAATTAATTGACAGTTGGTGGAACGATAGTGTAATTGGAGTTGAATAATCATGTCTCATTTTGGGTTTGCTTTCTGTTAATTGGAGTTATCCTTAGGATTTTGGCGTATACGTTGCTTTCCAGAAGCGTCGCTGAATTGGGAAGAACCCATGCACACCGCAGAGACCTGCTACTTGCGTTGTAACACTGCGACAAATCATATCTGGAATGTGGCTTGGAACATAATTTATTAGAATGTGAGCGCCTGGTGCATTAAAGATCCTACGGTAAGCACTCTTCATTGTGTTTCTTCTTCTTAACCTACAATGGTAACCGCTAAAACCCTCAATGGTAGCCGCCAGGTGGGTACGAGATAAACCCTGACTGGGTCAAGCTGAATAGGACACTCAAACTCAAGGCAAGGTGCCTCCTTACTTACTCTACCTAGATCATGACCATTCCGATATTGTGCTAGCGGTTCATTGTCCGCGTGATGATTTTAAAGACATAGTTAGAGGAATATGCAATTACAAACCTTTTGTTGTTAATTAGTCCAACAGGGCTACTTTGATCCTAAAACTTTGCTCTCAAGTCTCAATACATATACTGAAGCTAAAATTAAAAAGAGAATGGTTCATTCAATTTTTCCTGTGCTCACAAATTTCCTCGCTGTATTCTGATAACTTTCCTCTCTGCAATCTGATTGATCCATGATTTCTCCCTAATTCAAGGTAGTAAGAAACTTGCAGCGCTTGTGACAACCGCCTTCCCACCAGCCCCACCCAGTTTCTTACCCGGTGAAAATTTGTTGTCTGCGAAATTGTTAAGGCAACTGTAAGATTGACAAGTAATATGTTTATATAACCCATTTAATTAATTGACAGTTGGTGGAACGATAGTGTAACTGAATAAGAAAATTGCCAGCTCAATCAAAGGATGATCTAGACATGCAACATATCCAATCTAACACCTCTATCACGACAGCGCCCTCCAGATGGCGTTAACTAGCTCAACTTCGAGACCATGGTTCTTGGTAGAGATGTTAAATGGATGGGTGATGTGATGAGATATTGGAGTGGAGAATTTTGTTTTTCGATTCTCCGGGCGTGAAAGAGGGATATACAACATAGAGATAGTGGATAGTAGAGTTTTTTGGATGAGAATTCAAGAAGTCATGACCAGGTGCTTCTCTTTTCTGCTGGTTGAAACAGATGCCCTCTCAATAATCAGCAAGCTCTCCGGAGAAGAACCAAAAAAACATAAATGGCTTTGGAACGTGAATGGTTTTGTAAAGAAAAATCCCTTATAAAAAGAAATATAGGCTTTTAAAATTATACTGGGAAATGGTAGCCCAAAGCCAACTGAATAATATTTTTAATTGTTTTATATTTAAAGGTTCAAATAATCTTATAAACTTATGAACTAAATAAATTTTATAGATAAAAAAATGAAGATGTCATGATATTTTTACACAAAAAATACGAGTATCCGAACAAACTTGTATGAAACAGTAACCTATGCATTTCTTTTAACTAAACTTCCATGTATCAGTTATATATCATTGTCAAACAAATATCAGCTATATAACTACTTTTTTTATAAAGGGCAATCATTTATATAGCTAAATAAATTTTATTTTAATAATTATATTGCATATATTTTTTTAATTATACTAAATAACTAATTCATTATAATATAATAGTAACGCCTTGTCCACGTTCTCTATATTAATTTTTTTTAAAAATAGACGCTCTCACGCTCCATGAATTGGTTAACTAAGTCGCGTCCCCTCCTATAAGACTATTTGGGAGAGTAGAGAGCTTTGGTTGGGTAGACAACATGTGTTTTTGGTTAATCAGCTGCGGCTGGACGATGTAACAACAACGTCTGATTAATATACCTATTACAGCTTTTAATAAAAAAATTAACAATAAATTACTTAGAAAACTCCAAATCATTTGAAAATAAGGATGAATTCATTAACATGAAATAATAGAAAAAAATAAAATAATTTAAAATTCATCCGACCAACGGGTCGGGTAAAAGCTAGTAATCTATATATATTCAGCCTAGCACGTGATTGAGTCTTTATGTAGAAAAAAGATTAATTGACTTTTGGATATATGTTATGCTAGAATTCAAGTACTACGATCCCTACGATCCCTTCTATATATATATAGTGGTTGATCTAGTCCAATTAGTACAAGGCTTGTTGGTAGGGATGGTAATTTCGACCTGACCCGTTTTATCCGACCTGTTTGACTTGTTTTGGGGCGGTCCGATCCGACCCGTGGGCGGGCCGGGGCGGGCATGGGTACCTCCCATCGACTTGACATGTTCCGACCCGCCCCATTCTTGACCCGTTCTTCCCTAAATTACATGTAATCTTAGTCAAATTATTTAGGATTTTCCTTTTATTACCTCATATTTTAGTTATAATAAACTTGTAAATAAGTGAAAACCTTAATTTCTCCTATAATTTAACTACATTTCATCATATTATGGTTTCTTTCTTGGTCTTTTAATGAAAATAACGAATATTTCTAATGCTTTTCACATAAATTAGATACCCATTAGGGTCGACCTGCCCCGACCCGTGCCCCGACATAAAATACCCGACCTGGACCCGACTTGCCATGGGGCGGGTATGGATATCGAGATACCGGCCCCGAACCTGCCCCATTGTCATTCCTACTTATTGGAAGAAACTGAAAAGTAAATTCGTGCCAGCTTTGTTTAAATCGGACAATATCACATCATCAGTGACGCTGTACGATTTTGACAAGTGATACCCGAACCTGATTCAGCCCAACATTCTGAACCCAACCCTTGTGTTTTGTGAGCCGGTTTGAAAAATAGACAACATGCATTATGAAGCCTTCTGTTGGGCATGTGACTCGGACCTAGCTGTGCAAGGCAGGACACGCTGACAGAAGGCGCGCGCGAAGGTCTAAGGCGCGCATGAAGGCTTAAGGGCGCGCCACTACGCGTGCGCCAGCACAGAGAACCAGCGCGCGAAGACCCAGAGCTCCTCACAAGCCGCGCGAGAGTGGAAAGTATCAAGGCGCGGAAGCTCAGGCGCGTTGTAAGCCACGAAGCCATAGGGAGTTCACCTCACACTTCCCGAGGGTCAGCCGCGTTGGGATCAGTGACATAGTCGTAGGTACACCCCTGACATGTCCTAGGTAGGGGGATGGCCTAAATCCCCGACATGTCAGTGGTCACATCAGAGTCAGGGTCCCATCATGTAATCCACCCACTCACCCACCACCATGTAGCCTATAAATATGGCATTTACTCCGGTGGGTGAGGGGATCGCATTTTTAGCCACTCTCTCTCTATAAACATCAACTTCTCTCTCTAAACGGGAATTCTCTCAAACTCACCCCCAAAGTTCCCGATTTTCCTCTAGCTTACTCTTCTTGACCCACATCTTCCCCGAACCTCACTCCTACACTCAGTTAGGTTCAAACAATTGGCGCCCACCGTGGGGCCAAGAAGAAACGCTGAAGAAAACCCACCAATGGCAGAGCGCAACCACGACCAACCTGACCAAGCGACGCCAATCAAGGCAATGACCGACCCAAGGGCGTTCGCGGAAGCCAGCGACCTCAATGCGGTGCTCATCGAAGAGGAGGAGCCCGAGTTGACAGCCAAAGAAATGAGGGAGCTGTTGAAGAAGCAAAACAACGTCATAGCCGACATGCAGAAACAAATGAGCCAAGTCATCGCGCTCATGTTGAGCAGGGAGAGCGTGCCAACGATAGACGCGACGGCGGTCGCGCCTCAACAAGCCTTGGGAGAAGCGTCGGGGACAGCCCAACTACCCCAACACGCGCCAACGGAACTCCCCGCGTGCGAAACGCAAGGAGTCGAACTACCAGGGCGGGCGGACCTCAGCTTTTTAAAGCAACACTTATCTCCGCAATATCGACCCAACCCGCCTAAAAGGGTCCTCCACCAGCCACTGAGCGCGCAAATAATGGCGGAGAACCTAAGCGGAGTGCCACCCACCCTCCCAACATACAACGGCACGACCGACCCAGAAGACCACGTGAGCACCTTCTGCTTGCGCATGCAACTCCAAACCAACTCCAACGCCGCGCTGTGCAGAACCTTCCCATCGACGTTCACCGGAATATGCCTCGACTGGTACAACCGCCTCCCGAACGGAATCATCCGCTCGTTCGAGGAGTTTATACTTCTGTTCACAACAAAGTTTGCGTCCCAGAAGCGGCGCCCTCTACACCTCAAGGCCCTGATAGATATCAGGCAAAAGGATGGAGAAAGCCTGAGAGCCTTCTCGCCAGATGGTCCAGGGTAGCAATGGCTGTCCGCGACCTTACCCCCGAAACCGCCGCCCATCACCTCATGGAGGCCACCAACAATATGGAGCTCAAGCGGGCGTTAGCAAAAAGGCCCGTCACGCTGTCAACAGAGTTGGAGATGAAGGTTGAAAAGGCAATCACGTTAGAAGAAACCCTGGGGGCAGGATCCGTTAGACGCTTCGAACCAGCAAAAATGCCGCGAGAGGAACAGGCGCGTCGGCAGCCTCCAACCCCAATCTCACGAGACCAATTGCTACAGATGCACAGTGGCCCGAAGCGCAACCCTCCTCCCCCACCAGAGCAGGCGCATCGCGGGCGATCGCCAGACAGGCGCGCGTCCAACGCCTACACTCCCCTTAACGAATCCGTGAGGAACGTGTTCCACGTTCTCCGCGAGAAAGGCTACAAGCTCAATTGGCCTGCCCCGTTGAAGTCCCAACCCCACATGTGCAATCCAAATAGGCATTGTGAATTCCACAGAGCAACGGGGCACCAGACGGAAGACTGCCGAGAGCTACGGTACGAAATAGAGGGCCTCGTACGGCGAGGATTGCTAACCGAGTTCATTCACGTAAAAAAAGAGCAGGTTGAGGCCCCGCAGCACCCGCCCCCACCCCCACAAGCCGATTACGACGACGACACAGGTGCGTATGCAGCACCCCCCCAAGCGTGAGCGCGCGATGGAGTGCGCGGTTGTCGACGCACCGACAAAGTTCAATCTGAGCTTTGATGACGCGGAGTTCCCACAAGGAGTCCCGTCAGAGGAGCCACTCATCGTCACCGCGCTAATTGCCGCCTGCAAGACCCACCGTCTCCTGATAGATGGGGGTAGTGCGGCTGACATCCTCTTCCAGAGTACCATTAACAAAATGGACATCGACCCGCGCCTAATCAGGCGCGCGCAAGGCAACCTGGTCGGTTTCTCCGGAACCAGAGTCCCGGTAATCGGAGTGGTTACCCTCCCAGTGGTAATCGGCGACCAGGAACCGCGTGTCTCCAAGCAAGTAGAGTTCACAATCGTCGATTGTGAATCGGCGCACAACGGCATCCTGGGCCGACCTTTCCTCGCGAAGTTCATGGCCCTCCCGTCGACGTGCCACCAGAAACTCAAGTTCCCAACACAAAGAGGAGTTGGGGAAGCACGGGGAACGACATGGGAAGACCGCGTTGCGGCGCGCCAAACCAACATAGTCGACACAAGAGCAGAAGAACCCCGACCGGAGTCCATGGACTCCGATTTCGAGGTCGCGCTGGACTCCGCCGAGCCGACTAGGAAGATACGCATCTCCACTCACGTCGGCAGTGACGCAATCGAACCACTCGTGACGTTGCTGAAAGAGTACAAGGAGCTGTTCGCGTGGTGCACAGAAGACATGCCAGGGGTGCCCAGGGAAGTAGCTCAACATAGCCTTGCGGTCCCAGCCAACGCAGAGCCAAGGCAACAAGGGCGGAGGACCTTCACTGGCGATAAGCTGAAGGCGATAGAAGAAGAGGTGGCGCGCCTACTAGCAGCCGGATTGATCCGCCCCGTAAAATATCCAAAGTGGCTGGCAAACGTGGTCTTAGTCAAAAAATCGTCAGGAGCCTGGCGGATGTGCGTTGACTACACCACAATCAACAAAGTATGCCCGGGAGACCCTTATCCCCTACCACGCATCGACCAGCTGATCGACGCAACCGCCGACCATGAGACATTGTCTTTCCTCGACATGTTCTCAGGATACCACCAAATCCCAATGTCCGTGGAAGACGAAGAAAAAACGGCTTTCATGACACCGTTTGGGAACTTTTGCTTCGTAGGGATGCCGTTCGGATTGAAAAACACGGGCGCGACATACCAGAGAATGATTGACACTGTTTTCTCGCGGCAGATCGGGCGGAACATCGAGGCATATGTGGACGACCTCATTGTCAAAACGAAGGCGGGCAAGTCACACCTGGAGGACCTGCGCGAGACTTTTGAAGCCCTCCGCAAGCACAGCCTTCGCCTCAACCCACTCAAGTGCGTTTTTGGAGCGGAAGCGGGGAAATTTCTTGGGTTCATGATAACCAAGCGCGGCATAGAGGTCGACCCGAAGCAAATCACCGCGGTCCAACAACTACGGGCGCCTCGGAACGCGTTGGAAATCCAATCTCTGAATGGCAAGATAGCGGCACTGGGGAGATTCATACCAAGGTCCGCTGACAAATGTGCGCCCTTCTTCCAGACACTCAAGAATGGGACACGCTTCACATGGTCTGCAGAATGCGAAACAGCATTCCAAGAACTAAAGGCGTATCTTGTACCCCCCCTGTACTGACTGCCCCCAAGCTTAATGAAAAACTTTTCTTGTATCTCGCTGTGTCAACAAGGGCCGTAAGCGCAGTGCTGATATCTCGAAGAGATGGCAGAACCGAGCAACCGGTGTATTACACCTCGCGCACTCTCGTCAGCGCGGAAACAAGATATTCCTCGATCGAGAAGGCTGCCTTGGCACTAGTAAGCGCTTCACAGAAGCTGCGCCCGTACTTCCAAGCGCACCAAATCACCGTCCTGACAAACCTCCCACTAAAAAAGATTCTGACTTCGATGGAGGTGTCGGGGCGCATGGTTAAATGGGCGGTCGAGCTGTCGGAATACGATATTCAATACGCGCCAAGGCCAGCAATAAAAGCCCAAATTTTAGCGGACTTCATCGCAGAAGGGGTAACCCTCGAAACAACGCCGGAGGGCGTCTGGGAAGTCTACGTCGATGGAGCGGCGAGCAAACATGGCGCCGGAGCAGGGGTGGTGGTGCGCACACCTGCCGGCGTGGTGCACGAAATCGCAATCAGGTTCAGGGCGTTGAAAACAAACAACGCCGCGGAGTATGAGGCTATCTTGGCGGGGATGACGGCCGCTCACGACTTGGGAGCAAGAACGATACGGGTACTCTCCGACTCCTCCCTGGCGGTCAATCAGCTGAACGGTGCGTTCGACGCTAAGGAGGACACACTGGCGCATTACATGGAGCGCGTTAAGCTGAGAGCCACAACATTCGAAGCAGTAACGTATGCGCAGATACCAAGGGAGGAGAACGCGCACGCTGACGCATTATCCAAGTTGGCAACGGCTACTGACTTTGAATCCACGCGCCTCGTGTCCGTCCAAAAAGAAGAAAAAGATACCTCCACCGAGGTAGCAGTCAATACAACCCAGCTCATGTCAAACGAAGACTGGAGACACTCAATTATGAAGTACCTCCAGGATGGGACAGTACCAGACGACCCAAAGCAAGCTTGGACTCTAAGGCAAAAGGCGGCTCGTTGCACACTTATCCAGGGAGAATTATACCGGAGGTCATACTCGGGCGTCTACCTCAAATGCATCGGGCAAGAAGAGGCGCGCGACTTAGTGCGTGAACTACACGAGGGGCTGTGTGCAATGCATGCTGGGCCACGCAGCATGGAGCGCACCATCCTCTTGCATTGATACTACTGGCCTCGAATCAAGAAGGATACGAAGAGCTACGCAGACCAGTGCCACAAATGCCAAGTCAACGCGCGCCAACATCACTTACCAGCCACCGAGCTTCAGGGCAACTTGAGCCCGTGGCCTTTCGCGCAGTGGGGTGTCGATCTCTTGGGCCCCTTCCCAACGGCAAAAGGGAAGCGCAAATACATAATCGTGGCAGTAGACTACTTCACCAAGTGGATCGAAGCCGAAGCGCTGGCATCCATAACGGCGCAACAGGTAACGCGTTTCTTGCGCAACAACATTTTGTCGCGCTTCGGGGTCCCAAATGCACTCATTTTCGATCATGGGAAGCAATTCGATTGCGTGGAAGTGATAGACTTTTGCGACGGGGTAGGAACCATTGCAAGATTCGCATCGGTGGCTTACCCCCAAGCAAACGGCCAAGCGGAATCCTCCAATAAAGCGATCTTGCACGGCCTCCACACCCGCCTGAATGAGGCCAAGGGCAATTGGGCGGACGAGCTCAACACGGTGCTATGGGCGCACCGCACTACATACAAAGTGGCAACGGACGAAACCCCTTTCGCTCTCATGTATGGCACTGACGCGGTAATCCCCATCGAGACGACAACACCGACCTATCGAATCACTGAGTACAACGAAGAAATGAACGACGAGGCCCGCCTATTAGAGCTCGAGTTGTCGCAAGAAAGGCGCGAGTTGGCAGCCATCAGGCTAGCTGCAATGAAAGAACAGGTAGCCAAGTACCACAATGCAAAGCTGGTCCCACACAAGTTAATCCTTGGCGACCAAGTACTACGGCGGAACTTCCGCCCCGACCCCAGGCACGGGAAGCTCGCTTCGACATGGGAAGGTCCTTACTTAATCCGCGAAGTAGTCGGCGCCAACACATTCAAACTCAGCGAGCTGGGGGGCAACAAGATTCCAAGAACATGGAATGCACAGAACCTAAGGAAATACCACCGTGCAGATTAGCGTGTACCACGTTCGCAACAGCGCATTAGCGCAATAAATAAAAGGACATGGTTCAAAAGAACAAAATTTAGCAATAGTCCAGCACTATTCGCGCTCACTCAGTTCGAAAGAACAAAAAATTAGCAATAGTCCAACACTATCTGCGCTCGGTTCCACGGAACAAAACTTAGCAATAGTCCAGCACTATTCGCGCTCACTCAGTTCGAAAGAACAAAAAATTAGCAATAGTCCAGCACTATCTGCGCTCGGTTCCACGGAACAAAACTTAGCAATAGTCCAGCACTATTCGCGCTCACTCAGTTCGAAAGAACAAAAAATTAGCAATAGTCCAGCACTATTCGCGCTCAGTTCCATTAGAATAGTCCAGCACTATTCGCGCCCACGGTGTTATCCGCGCCCATTCTGCTCCGCGCAACAGCAATTAGTAATGGTCTAGTGCCACTCGCGCCCAGGAAGTTCACCAAAATCGAAAGATATATAGCAATAGTGAAGGAGCGAAGGCGAAAAGCAAACGAGAAAGTTCATTTGGATTACTTGATAAGGGGGAACAAAGAAAAGCAACATCTACGCGCATAGCGCAATCAAAAACAAATAAACAAAGAGCAACAATCGACAAACACGCACAACCCACTACGCTTGCCCTCCTTCATCAGTATGTGACCGCGCTATGACGGCCTGCCCATCATCCCTGGTGCCACCGGAGCCCTCCTTACCCGCGTCCTCCTCATCCGCGCTCTCTTCCTCCTCCTCCTCGTCATCCTCCGGCTCCGACTCGGACAAGGACTTCTTCTGACTTATCCACATCTTGACGTGCTCGACCATCGCGCGAGTGTCCCAACTGATACCGGGGTTCTCAGGTCGGACTTTCTTCCCAACCGCGATCACAGTCATAATCCTCCCAAAAGGCTGGGACGACTTATACTGGCCAATCGCCGCAACCCGGGCCTCACGCACAGCCTCAGCCTTCGCCACACTGTGGAGTTGGACCAAGTCATCCTTCTCCTTTTGAAAGTCCTCGCGGGTCTCCTTCAACTTTCCTTCATAATCTTCCGCCAGCACCCTCTTCTCCTCAGCGAACTGAGCTTGCAGCTGCGCCCTAATGGCATCGCGCTCTTCAGTCCGGACGCGCTCCTTCGCATCCTCCACAGCAGTCTCAAGCCGGCTTTGCCACACGCCGAGCTCAGTCAGGGCCTTGTTGGCCTCGTTAGTGGCCTTTTCCGCACGGCTCTCCGCGCCGGCGAGCTTCCCTTCCAGCTGCACAATCCGAGACTCGTCCGTCTTCAGTCTCGCGCGCGTGGAAGCACGATCCTGCTGGGCGCGGAAAGTCGCCAGCAAACCCTGCACAAACAGCACTTTACAACTTAGAAAGAAAAAAAGAGAGAGGAGGAAAAGAAAACAAAAGGATTGTGAGCCAGAACAGAATATCCTTACCGCCCAATGGATTTGAGCCAGGTCCACAAGAGGATCCGACTTCTCGAACCAGGGGGGATGCTAAGCACAGAGCCAACCGCCCGCAGAGCAGCCTGCGCCGTTTGACTATTACACGCCGCGCCAGTGTGCAGCCCCACGTCGCGGTAATAGTCAACCCCCGGGACGCCCCCCAACATGTCGGAGAGCTTCAGCTGCCCAGTGGCCCCAGAGCTGCTAGGAGCCACCACCCTTTCCGGACGGGGGGAGTTGCCCACCCGTTCCTCAGGATCGACGATGACCAGAGGCTGCTGGCGTGCCTCCTGCACGCGCGCCTCCGGCACGTGAACAACTCGCGCCTGCGGCTCCGCAACCCGCGCAACCTTCTTCGGGTTCCCATCAGCCGGCTCCCTCTCTGACGCCGACTCCTTCCTCTTCCCGCCACTCGCGGAAGCACTGCTGGGCTGCCCCCGATCCTTCCTCTTGGTGCTGGCAGCTGGCGCGTTACTACTCTGCTCTCCCTCTTTCTGCTTCTTCTTCCCCTTACGCGAGGCTCGGGGTGCCTTCGCGACGTTGTCCACCGACATCATGCTCGCGAGGTCGGCGAAATTGACACCTGCACCAAAATATCGTAAGAAACCGGTTAAATATGACAGAATGCAAAGGGAAAGGAAAATAACTAACCATCAGCGAAAAGCTCTTGCAAAATGGCCTCGCGAACTCCGCGCGTATAAAGATTCATCTTCTGATCCAAACACGCTTGATACTCATGGTCAAGCCCATCATACGCGCCAACGCGAGACTCAAACTTCAGGGTACTACCCTTCTTCCACACAGTGGGCTCATCCACGTGCTCACTCGCCCACTCCCCCAAAACCGGCTTAACGTAGAAGAAGCGCTCAAACCACGTCTTCTTAAGCTTGGGAGAGCCGTAGACGAACCCATCAGGCCTGTTATCGCGCCGCTTGATGGACAAACAATCACTCGTCTTGCTGGGCTCCTTGATCTTGTAAAACTTGCGCAACAGCCCGTACGTGGGCTGAATGTTGAGCCGCTTACAGGCAAGGCGCAAGCATGAGACATGCATTATGATGGACGGAGAGAGGCGCCCAACCGAGCAGTTGAGCCGCCTGTATAAGGCGCACAACAGCGGGTCGATGGGAAACTTGAAGCCCATCACCCAATACTCGCTATATACCCCGAACCACCCTGGGGGGCAATTACCGACTGTGCTCCTAACAGAGGGCACCGCGTACTCCCAGTGCGGAGGCAAACACAACCCGCGCACAATTTCCTCAACGTCCTCGCGCGAGTAGATTGAAGAATGGTCAGGTCCCCGCAATAAGTTGTCGTGCGGAGCCGGCTGGTCGCCCCACATCTCCGCCCAATCAAGGACGGTGTAGACCGCGCCCATGCAACGAGGACCAAGGCGACTCATCGCCTCGGTTACGCGCACAATGTTGACGGGCTCGGCGATTATCGGCGCCGACTCTGTATCGGAATCTTCGCGCTCGGCCGCGCTCGCAGTACCAGCACCCTCCGCGACCCCGGACATCCCACCGCGGTCGCGTCTGATTATCAAGACGCCCTGGGGCTGCGTACTCGGCCCCTCGCCCCCGGACACAACTGCATCTTCATCGGCCTCCGTCTCTCTGAGGTCGAAATCAGGATCCGAGTCGACTCTGGTCGACGGCGTCGACGGAACTCCGCCGTCACCGGACCCACCGCCGTCCTCGCCGCCGGAATTCGCCAATTCCAGCGACGGATCAGAAGAAATACGTGAAAGTGGGAAAACATTACCTTCTTCGTCTTGTACGATCTCAACCTCGCCGACGTTGTTGTTGATGTTGTCCATGACAGCAAGAAAGAACAGATAAGAACAACGATTGGGGATTTAAGATGTAAAAGAAGGAGAGGAATCTCGGCGATAAACCAGAGCACGAGAGAGGAAGAGCAGAACTCAGATGTTAAGAATGAGGCAGAATGAATCCCACTCCCCAAACGGGTCGATACTTATAGTTATTAGAGGAAAGACGAAGGGTTAAAGTAACCTCGAAGATCGCAACCGTCAGACGTTTCGAATTTCGAAATTCGCCCGCCCAAACGGACAAACCAGGTAAGGACACGTGGACACCTATTCGAAGTAGGTACTAGCCGCTGACGTAACTAGTTACGCACAACGCCTGGGGGGCATGGCACACCCGCGAGGGAAAAGAAAAAATCTCGCAAAGATCGCGCACATGATTCAGAATCCCGGACCCCAAGGACCGCGCTGAATCAGGCAACCACAATAGAACATCGCGCGCAAGCTACGAAACATGCGAGGAACAATCGCAGCCGCGATAATCGCGCTCGATCAATCGCCGCGCCATCGACGATTCGAATCTCACAAAATCTCACAAGGACCGAGCGCGTGCATCTCAAGCGAATCAGAATCCCCCGGAGATCGCGCGCTATCAGTAGGGTTGGCAATGGGTCGGGTTGGGTACGGATAATGGGTATCCGATCCCCGCCCGCGAAGATATTCGGATATACCGGAACCCGCCCGAAGTAGTAGCATGGATACTAAATCCTACACCATGCCCGTACCCGAGCGGGTATCGGGTATACCCGAACGGCCCACGGATATCCGCCAAGATCCCAAATCTTCCTTCTTTGCTCATAAAACCATGAGCAAATCATAAGAAAATAAAACAAAATATGAAATATTCAATATGAACTAAAATAACAATAACATTCCATTTGGAAATTCCAGCATCTCTTGAGATTTACCAAATCAAAAAGCTACATGAAACCAAGTTCAAAGTGCACAATTTGAAAAATCCCAGCATACAACCAGATTTCCAGCAAAAGAAATTCAGAAGCAAAATGCTAGCACACTCCAGCAACTTCCAGCAAGCTCCAGCAACTTCCAGCAAGCTCCAGCAGCAAAATTCCAGCAAACAAGAAAATTTACAGCAGCAAAAGTCCAGCAGCAATCCTCCAATAAATCCCAGCAAACTGATTCCAGATGATTCCAGCAAATTCCAGAAAATTCCAGATACAATATACCCAGCAAACAAGCAGATTTCCAGCAAAAAAAACTTCAGCAACAAAATTCCAGAAACATTCCAGAAACTCCAGACAGATTACAGCATACTCCAAAAAATTCCAGCAACAATGTACCCAGCAAACAAGCAGATTTCCAGCAAAAAAACTACAGCAGCAAAATTCCAGAAACATTCCAGCAAACTCCAGCAGCAAACTTCCAGCATACTCCAACTCCAGAAATCATCATTCATTAGTCTTCTATCAATTGATAGGTCGAATTATGATTCACCAAAGATTGATCTTCATAGATAAATAAAAAAGAAGATACATGAGCATTTTCAATTGCAATATATATTATACTATTAAAACTACGACATATTACTTACCTTCTGTGTCATCTTCATTCTCTTCATTATCGAGCAATGCACAAATCTCCTCCAAAGTTCCAGGATCAGCTGCTAATTCATACAAGTGAGCAAAAAGAAGTTATATAAAGATGACTTATAAGTTATAAATAAGTAAAAGTTAATTGAATAAAATATATACCTATTGAAATCGAATTTTGAAGCCAACTTTTAGTACACATCAAAATCTCCATAGTGTTGAAGTTAAGTTTGCAACGAGTTGGATCCAACAATCGACCACCAATGCTAAACGCCGATTCAGATGCAACAGATGTAACAGGGACAGCAAGCATATCCCTTGCAATATCTTGCAAAATGGGATACTTAGCCCCATTCAACTTCCACCACAACAAGACGTCGAAATCGGCAGTCCAAGGTAACACTTCTTCACTCAAAAACCTGTCCAAATCAGTTTGAGCAGGTGTTCCTCTTGACTTTTTCTTTTGCTGTACAAACAGCTGAAAGTCGAGATCCACGGAAGAAGAACCACCAAGTGATTGAGCACTCGAACTACCAGAAGCAGCCCCGACATTCTTATTCAATTTAGACTGATATTCTATGATTAAATCACTCAAAACAGCCCTGATTTTGACCACATCCAAGATAGACTGACCCACTGCAAACTTTCGAGAATAATATTCCACAATATGAAGCTTATATCTCGGGTCCAACACAACAGCCACGGCTAGTATTTCATGAATATCATCCCAGTATTTCTTGAACTTATCCCACATCAATTCAGCCATCATAGAAATCATAGCATTATCATCAACAAGCCACTCACAAAGCTTTAACTTCAAATCACAAATCTTTGTAAAGAACAGATTGGCAGTAGGATACTTGGTACCAGAGAACAAATCAGATATCTCACTGAAAATTTGCAACTTGTCACAAACAATCGATGCAAATGCCCAATGATCACTTGTAGGCAAACAAGTATAGTGAGAGTTACGTTGTTTCAGTCTAATAAACACTTTTTCATACGGTATTGCAGCAGCCAGCATATCATATGTTGAATTCCAGCGAGTCGGACAATCTAAAATCAACTTTTTATCACAAGAAAACTCCAACTGCTTTGCTGCCCCCTCAAATAACTCTATCCTCCTAGGAGTAGCAGTCCAATAAGCAACACTTTCACGGATTGTTTCAATGCCATCTCGAAGCACATCCAACCCATCTTTAACTATCAAGTTTAAAATATGTGCAGAACATCTCATATGCAGTAAAGCACCCCCCTTAAGCAAACAAGACATCACCAATTTATTCTTAACCTTCTCAATCATAGAATCATTGGTGCTACAGTTATCCAAGGTTATAGTTGATACCTTAGAATCGATATTCCAGTCCATCATACTGTCAAACAAAGCTGTAGCTAGCCTATTACTTGTATGCGGAGTTGGAACATAAGCAAACCTACAAAACAGAAAAGACAGCAGTTGGAAAATAGTAAGTTAGTGACTCATTCTCACAAAATAAACAAGAAAGCATTGAAATTACGTATTACATATCATACCTAAGCAAGTGACTTCGAAGAATCCAAGAATGGTCCACATAATGAGCCGTAACAGCCATGTAACCCTTTTTCTGGTTGGTTGCTGTCCACATATCAGTGGTAATGGCAACCCTCCCTTTGTTACCACCAATCAGTTTCATTATCCTACTCTTTTCACTCTCATACATCTTAAAAATGTCACTTTTAAGAGTATTCCTTGTAGGAACACTAAACAAGGGCTGGAGGCCAGACAAGAACCTCCTAAAATATAAGTGTTCCACCATAGACAGAGAATATCCATGCATAATAACGGCTACAGCAAGATCTTGCCTCGAAACAGCAGCATTAAACTGAGTAGCAACAATTTCCCTCTTTCCCTTAGTGACAAAGTTAGCACCGAGTACCTTTTGCTTCCCATCATGAATCTTCCTTTGCATACAAGACTTCAAATGATTTCTCAAGTGCGAAGTTCCATTATTAGATTCACCAGCAAGCAACTTCTTGCAATGGTTGCATTTAGCCTTGATGAGTTCTCCCTTTTTTATCTTTATAAAATGATTCCACACATCACTCTTGAGGTTTCCCAAATCCAGAACCTCTTCATCATTACCAGCAAGTGTGGGTTCTGGATTTTGTGCTTCTGGATTAGTTACAGCAGCCTGTTGGTTTTGTGGTTGTGGATTAGTAACAGCAGCAGCCTGTTGGTTTTGTGGTTGTGAATTAGCAACAGCAGCAGCCTCTTGAGCCATTTTTTGCCTGCAAGTGAGCACAGAAGTGTAAATATTAAACAAAAGCAGTAGTAAATTAGCAACAACAGCACCAGCAAATTTACAACAGAAGCATTGAAGCAATATGCAACTAAACCAGTTAACTAATTAAACAGCAGCAACATACACTATGCAACAGCAGCAGAAAATTTACAACAGAAGCAATATGCAACTAAACCAGTTAACTAATACAACAGCAGCAACATACACTATGCAACAGCAGCAGAAAATTACCTCTTGAAGAATATTCGGTTCTGTCGCCCTGATTGATGTCGAGAGGAACTGTTGCACTATGCAACACTGCTCCACCATACACAGCTCCACCGTAGGCTGCTCCACCCTGCAAGAATCCTGAAAACACAGCCAGAAGAAGATTGAACTTAGGGAGGCTCTCGACATTTTTAAGAAATCAAAACTGAACTTGAACAGAGGGTCATTGCTTCGATATCACAATATCACAATATCCACCATATCACAATATCCACAACAATTTCGTTTTCGAGATTTCAACAGAGGGTCATTGCTTCGTCAATGAACCCAGAAATTAAATTCAAGAAATCAAAATTGAACCCAGAAATTTAAATTGAACCAAGGAAGAAATTGACTGCTTTGGAGGTAGCAGGAAGAGGAAAAAATTGAGAATCTGACCTCTGTAAGTGGTCGGCTGCAGTAGTTGCCAAAGTGACGAGATAGAAGAAGAAGAGCAGGAGGTTCTTGTGAGTTGTGACTTGTGAAGAACATTTAACGAAAGAGAAATAGTCGAAGGACGCAGAGGATTGGGATGCATTGAATCGTTTGCTAGGCTGATTGGCTCTGAGAAGACAGAAGACGAGGAGTCGATTCTCGGCTCTCGAGAGGATTGAGCTTTGATGGGAAGAAATTGGGAATTGGGAACGATGCTGCGCTGCACGCTAACTCGGGGGAAAGTTTGATGAGTGATGAATGATTGTTTTGGATTTGGGAACGATGCTGGGAACGAGAGATTTGGGAACGAGAGATTCGGGGAGACGAGAGATTTGGGAACGATGCTGCGCTGGGCGCTGGGGTCTCGGGGAGACGAGGGGTCAGTCAGGGGAGATGGGTCTGGGTCGGGGGTTAGGAATCATAGGGTTTTCTATTCCGGGCGGGTATGGGTCGGATATCACAATATCCACACCCGGCCCATGCCCAATCATTTATATTTCGGGTTTTACCCGAGCCCGACCCGTGCCCAGTCAAAGCGGGTTTTGCCCGCGTTGACCGGCTCGGGTTCGGGTGGATACCCGATCCGTCGGTTTTCTTTGCCAACCCTAGCTATCAGGCAACTACAACAGAGCCTCTCGCGCGGCTACGGAATGGCAAGGCGCACACGAGGAACCCCGGGAACCGCGCCCAGGCCCGAGTCAATCAAGCGAAGACCTAAACAGAGGGCGTTCTCGGAACACCCTCTGATGGGGGGCAATTGTTGGGCATGTGACTCGGACCTAGCTGTGCAAGGCAGGACACGCTGACAGAAGGCGCGCGCGAAGGTCTAAGGCGCGCATGAAGGCTTAAGGGCGCGCCACTACGCGTGCGCCAGCACAGAGAACCAACGCGCGAAGACTCAGAGCTCCTCACAAGCCGCGCGAGAGTGGAAAGTATCAAGGCGCGGAAGCTCAGGCGCGTTGTAAGCCACGAAGCCATAGGGAGTTCACCTCACACTTCCCGAGGGTCAGCCGCGTTGGGATCAGTGACATAGTCGTAGGTACACCCCTGACATGTCCTAGGTAGGGGGATGGCCTAAATCCCCGACATGTTAGTGGTCACATCAGAGTCAGGGTCCCATCATGTAATCCACCCACTCACCCACCACCATGTAGCCTATAAATATGGCATTTACTCCGGTGGGTGAGGGGATCGCATTTTTAGCCACTCTCTCTCTATAAACATCAACTTCTCTCTCTAAACGGGAATTCTCTCAAACTCACCCCCAAAGTTCCCGATTTTCCTCTAGCTTACTCTTCTTGACCCACATCTTCCCCGAACCTCACTCCTACGCTCAGTTAGGTTCAAACACCTTCTTTTGAGAACCATGAGCTGATCAAGTATACAGGTGGCAGCTAACTGGGTACCGCAAGAGATTGAGACCAATGGAAGGTTGACACGCATTAGCCGTAGGACAAATGATAGAGGAAAGCCCATGATGAGTCCCTCCAGTACTTGGTACTGCACGAATCAAACAGGGACAGCGCCATATATATCTATGTTCTACAATGATTCAACTTCTTCTTCATGAACCAATTGGTATTGGTGGTGGTGCCTTTCAATCAATCAAGTGTTTTACAGTACTAGAAACCTGGGCACGTATCTAGTTTAGCCTTGGAAATCTTGACCAGATTCTTCAATGTATATATTGTATATGCATGCGCACGTTTTTGCATGTAAAAAGTTACCACACCCATATTTACCATGTACATCGAGCGTGGTCAGTCACCTTATTTAGCTCTTCTTGTACTAACACAATTCATCGGTGACCAATGACCATTCTGCGTAGCGTACGTATCAATGATGTGTTTTGCGCTTTGATATGGAAAGGATGCATGCTTGATGCTACACATGTACGTGCATGTATTGACATCATGTACTGCCAAAGAGGGCGCGGTTCATGTGACAGCTGGTGGTGAGAAATAAGGTGGGTTTTCACCTTATATAAGAGTATTATGTATTTGGAAGATTTTCTGTTTGAATACTAGTGACCCCACATATGGTATTTTGATGTATGTGCTAACTTCAAACTCTTTTGAGTTGACTTTCGTTTGAGTGGGTACGTTAATAAGCGATATATGATTCATAATTGAACATCTTTCAACAACTCGACTTATTGAAATCAACTGATTTCATAGTCGAAAGAAGACCAGACGATGGCCTTTGATATATGCTTCGATGCATGTTGAGGTTGGCCGGTAATGTGTAATAGTATGAAACGTTGCAAAGGATGTGGGTCTGCGTGTTGTATGCTTTTGAGTTCGATCGTTTTAACCTATTGGTTCGATAAAATTTGCATTTGGTAACCACCAACATGACTACAAAGCAAGTTAAACTCTGGGGCCACTGATAATCAACCCGGCTCATTGATAACCGAACGGACGTACGGGGTGCTAGCAGAGATGGAACCCAACACACTACAAGTGAATTCAGACTTGAAACCTCCAAGTCTTTCCCCCACAACATACCAACTGCTAGGTTACACCTAGAGGTGGCAATTAGGATCCAAATCCATGAATCCAATCCAATCCATCCACCAAATTATCCACCTAATCCAATCCATTTAAATCCAATCCATTTGATCCAAATCCAATTGGATTGGTGGATTCATGGATCAATCCATGGATCCAAATGGCAAATTACGATTTGGTACCTACATTTTATATATTTTACATTTTGGTACCTAAAATTTATATTTTTATACGAAAAATATCATTGGAAAATTACGTTTTGGTACCTAAAATTTTTCATAATGACATTTTAGTACCTAAACTTTTCAAAATTTACATTTTGGTCCAAGCCTTGAATGTTATTTGGATTCATGGATCAATCCACCAATCCATTGGATCCAATCCATTTGATCCATGGATCCACGGATCCACGAATCCGATCCAATTGCCACCTCTAGTTACACCCTCTTTCACAAATGTGTGCAAGCTTTTGCATAGGGATACCTTAGACATTGATGAGAACCATCTTGTACCAAACAATTAGGCGTCTTACAACATAGGACACTCGAATGGCATAATCAAGGACATGATCATAATCTCCGACATTTGCTAATGTCTGTGTAGATATAGTCAACATGATTTAATTACTAGTGACCAACATTGCCATGCCATGTAGATATATATCACCATCCAACGTCCCCAAACCCACAGCAGCCTAACACGAGTAAAGAGGGTTGCTAAGTTAGGACAATAATGTAGTGGTTGGGATGGATCCAAATGGAGTTGTGGATACCCACTACAATACAGCAGAGCCAACAACAAGTGCTTCGGTGCCACGATCCACCATTTCCATGATGGCATGCCAAGAATCTCACACCACTGTATGTTCAATGTTGGGTCTTTGCCTCTATCATTTTCAGCATCTCCCATTGCCATTATTCCCCTCGACTTCATTAATGCCTAGCGTTTTGATTGGAGTAGACAAACAGCTCCATGACCATGAGGTGATTGACTATTGGTTTATGTTCCCATGAATTATACTAAAGTAAAGCCAAGTTCAATGGTTGGTTGCAGTGGTTTAGCCAGAGTTTAAGCTGACCGCGTATATAAAAATTAATAATACTAAAGTCTATATACTTAATAGACTTTGAGTTGATTGGGTTCTTATGTACATCTAGCACCGATAAAAGTATGGGTACTAAATTTGAAGGATCATACTAAAGCATATGTATCTAATGAATTTTTTGCTCCATTTCTTGTCGGGTGCCCTTGTTACAAGGTGGGTCCGCCCCTGCTTATACACATTACTTGTTTTACTTTTGGGTTTGGTCTGTAACATTTTCCTTTCCCATGTTAAATGAGCTAGGGTTAGACCATTTGGAGCATGTGCTACAAATGTCTTCTCAAATTCTGTAATCTGTATCTACTCAAATATACCGAACCGGTCACTCCTGCCCCGTGGGTTAGCTAAAACACTTCATCTTAATAAACGACGAAAAATCTATGTATTTTTTGCTTTCTTTCATTGTCAATTTTCTTATCCGTTACAACAAAATAAAATAAAAATATAAACGGCCTAGAAGAAATTGACGAAACCAGCAGCAATTAATGATTCCATGGGCGAGATGATGAGAGGATGGCCGAGAAAATTGGTGAATTGTTATGGAGAAAAAACTAAAAGATAAGATTTCCAATCTAGGGTTTGATATGCATCTCCTTTCCTTTTTCCCCCTTGATACGGCCAGTGGTGTACCACAAATAAGGGCTCTATTGTCCCCTCTCACAACATGAGGCATATATGCACAAGGATAATTGGTGTTAGTAAATAGTACATGAAATACGATTGAACATCTCTCAACAACTAGAGTTATTGGGATCAAATGATTATTGACATAATATGAGAGCCTTCTGTGATCGAGAGATCTGCTATTCGAATCCCGGTGACCCCCATGGTATATTAACCACAATTGAACCTCTTCTAACAACTTGAGTTATTGGAATCAACTGGTTCTTGACGATTGAATACAAATACACACCAATTATGAAACGGGGCGAAACTTGTTTAGGGGTCGTTTGCTTGTGGGATTTGGATGATGGATTTGGAACTCAAATCCCAAGCATCATGGAGTTGACACAAATCCGTGGGGTCCACGTATTTGGACCCATTTTTTAGATCCAAATCCGTGGACCCCACGGCTTTGTAAATCCCACATTTCATTTGGGATTTGACAATAGAAGGAAAACATGTGAGACAAATCCATCACAAATCCATGATAAAAAATCAACTAAACAAACAATGTACTCTTCCAAATCCATGATGCAACAAATCCATCATAAATCCAAAGGTTTTTGAAACTCAAAACCTTCATTTTTAAATCCAACAAGCAAACGAGCCCGTTTTATCTTTTGGTTATTTGGGTGGAGGGAGAGCTTATAAGGGTAGCTAGCTAGAAATGATAGGGCCTCTTTTCTGGGGTTTCTATATATCTGTAATGGCGTTTCGACACCTGCCTTTGCCTTCCTGACAAGGAGATCTAAAGTAAGATCTTTCATGTTTCAGTGTTTTTAGCCAAAGGACAAAAGGGTTCTGCCGATGAGGTGTCGAGCCGCTGGTGGTCTTTGCCAAATTAGTGCATGCTTGCCGACGTTAATGTTTTGCCTAATTGCTCCCTGCATCTCTCGTGAATTATTCAGGGGGCCGGGACTGGTTCCTACATTATGCCTAATAAGTTTAGCATATTATTAACCCCAATGTTCACAGTCCTCGATCGGTTAATTAATAGACATAAAACAGAAAAATCATAATATATAGGTGATATTGGTCAGCAATTTTCTCCTATAAGTAGCAGTCCTGGACGTTGAATTACCATGTAGGTATAATGGATTTGCTATTTGTTTATACTTAGCTTGTTGTTGTTGCTCAAGGTCTTGAGAAATTTCTTCATTTGTATGACACTTTAGAATGTCCCGAGAAATGCCATTATTTGTATCAAATTTCAATTATGACGACAATTTGATATATCCTTAGGAAAAATGTTATTATTAGGATAAGCTATGACATATTGTAATGTTGTGACTAATTTGTAACAATTAGGACAGTTTGACATGTCTCGAGAAGTAGTGTCACTATCAGCATCACCTATATGACACTATGGAACGTAGTAAGAAATGTTATAATGCTAAATAAACTTCACATTTAAATTGAGTGGCGTTTTTGTAACATTTAAATTGTATAAAACGATCGGTGCATCATCTCTATTGTGGTATTTTTCTCTCTTTTAATGATATTTTAGCTCAATTTAAAACTGACACATTAGCTATTATTTTTTGTAGTGGAGAGCTAGAATAAAGTAATTAGGTTCTACTATAAAATAAATAAATAAACTTTTGATTTGAAGAAATAGTAAGGCTTGATTTTCATCCCATTGACCTAAATGTTTAAATAGGAGGATTGCTCGTTACAAGACACGGGGTCTCGCTGACCAGATTGGATTAGAGTTAGACCTAGGAGAAGTACTATAAATATTTTTCATACTTCTGTGTAATCTGTATCTTATAAAGTATAGTGAATCTGACTCTCTCATGTCCATGGACTAGCTAATACACATTGTTTTAGTGAACCACGTAAATTATGTGTCGTGTGTGCACACTTTCATTTTCTTGCATTGTCGAATTCTCGCATATTTCCCGATCCATAGAGAACACTGGTGACAGACATAACAATAAAATAACGCTCCTCGTAAATAACCCAATTGTAGCCTTCTTATCTTCGTTAGAGCATGTCGGATAACCATTTACAAATCGCCACCAAATATCACAAAAAAGCAATGCATTAAACACTGCTTAATTATCTTATGCCGTTCTCTCCACCCACTGAAATGAAAATATATCTTTTACACTTATATACACTCCTCGATCGGGGTTACATCGTGAAGATCATCATCACTAGGTCCACTCCACGAAGCTAATACGGAAACCAAACCCTAATAATGTCCTTTGTTTTCTGCTTAGTTGTCACCTTTACGTTACATATACATATAGGATGTAACGCTTATGATCACATGTCTCCTTTTCCCAGCTCCGCTTATTGGTCTAATTCTTGCTGAACATGCACTGCTCCCCATTTAATTTGCTGGCTTGTTGGCCAACAATCAGCAGTCGGTTGCAGCATTATCATACTCAACAACAGCAACAACCACGATAGAACGAATCTCCTGCTAAAACCAGCCAATGAAGCCCTCGTTCTGTCGTGCATGCTGTTAGAGCGAGATAGATTCTCAGAATTACATGAAAGATGATATCATTACAATGATACATATACAAATCCGTAACATCCTAAGTAGCCTCTCCTTTTTCATACACAACTGGTGTATTTCGTTGGTAATAATATTTCTACCATTATCGGAAGAAGAAAAAAAACTAAATGATCTGCCAACTCTACTCTAACGGCCAAAGGAAATATAAAGTTCCAGACAAGAATGCTCGTAAATCATCGTCGGTAGCGATGGCGTTTGAAGTTGAAGTAGACGTGCAATATCCCACGCTCAAACGTGCATTTGAATCCATTGTTGTGAGAGTATTCCCACTCAGCTTATTCGCAATCCAGCATGGAACGGCCAGACGATGCAGGTCTCGTCCGGGTAGAAGATGTTGAACTTGTAACCCTGAACTATTTTTGGAGGCAGGTTGTCGATCGGGGTCAGTACTTGAGCTTCCTGGGCCGGTACTTGTCGTGCCACCAATACACCTGAGAGTCCAGGTTCACTTCTTCACCAGATCGAAACACTACGTACATCGCCTTCCTCCATCGTTCCCCTGGCTCTGAACGCTTTCATCTCGAATTTGTAACTTGTATTATTACGAAATGATAAAAGGGTTTGTATAGATTACAAGACTTTAACAATAAGTAGGAGAACTACAATAATGTTATTACCAGAAAGATACAGAAATCTTATAAAAGAACAAGAAAATATAAAATTATTCCTAACCTCTATCTTTTACGTGTCCGCTTTCTCCTGAGCTTGCTTGCTGCGGCTGCTGCAGAGTGGTGGATTTGGAATAGTCGCACTCGATTATATTTATATATATCCAGCACAAGATACTGCTTTGGATCCTAGTGGGCAAACACAGAATCTACACAAGATACACTCAAAGATACACATCCATAATTCATTCATTCGTTCATATATCCGCACTGTATCGGTCGTGCAGACTTTCCCCCTTTTCTGATAGAATTTTATGCCGCAAGAATTGACACATATTTTGCCATCTTCAGTACATATCCATTTGATTGGTCAAAGAGGGATGGCAACCGGTTGGATTGGGAGCAGACAGTGCATATCTGTTATCCTACTCAATATAATTCGAGTTTTATCCATACTCATATCTAGAATAGTCAAAATCCCGATTTAAATCCTAAAATCATAAGCTTTTACGATTTTGCTTGCCCATTCCAATTCTAATTTCACTATAAAATCTATGGACCTTAAAATTCTACACTATTCACGATTTAAATCCTTAAAATCTTACGATTTTACAGTTCAAATCTTTGAGTCAATTTTACTTATTTTCCCCAGAATTTGCAAAATCACGCCTCGTTTTCTTCTCCTCCACCAACATCATCTAGTTCTCTCACACTAACCACCATTGACTAATAATCAATTCACATCAACGTATTAATCATCATCGATTCACCACCTCTTAACATTAATCTTGATAAATTGGAACATTAACTTTGAAAAATTATCATTGTAAGTGTTATGTGCTTTTGTGTTATTCATGATTTTCCTTACTAATATTATTCCGTCTTCATTTTTATATGGACCTTACAATCCTACGATTTTACGATTCTGATTTTATCCCCATTTTCGATTTTACGTAAAATCCCGATTTTGACTGCTTTGCCCATACCCACACGAGAAACAGGTAGAAAATCAAAACCATGCCCATATCCGTTCGGGTTTCGGGTATCCACGGTTATCCATGGATAATAATTTAGTCCAACCAATATGTTAACATTCACACGTATAATCACATCACGTAAGAGGAAAAGTACGACAATAATTCACTAGAATGAAGAAAATCAATTAAAACAACACAATTTCATGAAAATATTATATTTATATGATAAATATAAAATATGCTAGAGAAAAATAATGATTATTTCTAGACAAAATACATATGCATGTGCATAATCGGGCGGGTTCGGGTTGGATAGTGAGAAAATCATGTCCACTCATTACCCGCAATATTAAAACCCACTTAAAGTACTCCTTCGGGTTCGAGGTTTACCCTACCCAATCAGGTCAGATTCGGGCGGATATCAACGATTACGAATATTCTTGTCATCCCTAAGCAGTACTGGTCGGGCCACCCAATGCTTGCCTTGTTACAAGAAACTAAGAAAGTAGTTTCGGTCGTCTTCGATCACAGGGTGAACTTTGGTAGAGAGCTTATAGCATAAATGTAAAGACTGTTCGTCTCGCCTTAAATTTAAAGTTGATCGATACATTGGACAGTGTTAGAGGTTGATTTAGTGGAAATATGAGAATGATAATAATATCCACTACACGTTGATTTGGATTCATGGGACAAATGTCGACTAGAAGAGACTAACCAAAGTTACAACTAAGTACAGCCCAACTCAACCCACATCCTTTTTAAATATACACATGCCCCTTTGTTTTGTTGGCATCCTATTCCTACGTACACATCATCCTAATAATTAAAGTTATAACAAAGATAATGTAGCATGAGAGTTTTACTTAAATGACATGCTGTCATTTTCTTCCCTCACCCACAGCTCAATTCTCAATGTTACAATGGAAGTGAGAAAATGCAATTGGTTTAGGCTTGACATGTTACTCCAATCCGAGTATCGATTTATATTTAGAAAAATAAAAAATTGTAAAATCATACCGAAAGTCATGAAGGGAAAAGTTAGCATTAGGGTATTTTGTACTAAAATCGTAGTTCAACCATGGTTAAATCAGACTTGACACGTTGTTTCAATCTGAGCCTCGATTTATGTTCAGAAAAACCAAACATGTAACTCCAACCCGAGTCTCGATTTATGTTCAGAAAAATAAATAAAAAATTGTAACATCATACCGTAAACGAGCCTCGATGTATCTTCAGAAAAAACTCAAGAATTGTAAAACTATATTGAATGTCGTAGCAGTAAAGTTAGCATTATGATATTTTATACTAAAATTGTAATTCAATCATGATTAAATCAGGCTTGATAAGTTCCTTCAACCCGAGCCTTATGTTAAAAAAAAAAAAATTATAAAACCATACCGAAGGTCATGTCGTAAAAGTTCGCATTAGGGCTTTTAAGCTAAAATCATAGTTCAACGCGATTAAATAGTTTATATAGCTAAAATCACCTACTGATTTAGATTTTGTTAGGATTTTTTCTAATGAACCGCTGCTAAACACGATCATAAATCAAATATGGGTTTGTAAACAATACATCTAATCCTATGAGAAGCCGCAACGAAGTGCGGCACAAAATCTACCTAGTATATATGAAACTGACAAAGTCTCGGCTACTTGCCATCTCTAGTGTTAGTGTACCCTTCAAGATTCCATTTGCCTTGACCTCTAACCCCACCACCCCTCTCAATTTATCCACATCTTTCTTATCTTATCATTTAACATGTTCTTATCGATGTTGTTAACTATTATTCAAGAGACTGAAAGAGTTGGGTGAAATCAGAACGTATTTTAAAAGCTTTAGGGTGGTGGGTCTGGTCACTGGTGCTGGTCCTGGGCCAAATTTTGTGGCTCAGTTTGGGGAGAAGGAAAAGACGAAAATAAATAACAAAGCCATTTTATTTTTATCGAAACAAAGCCAAATTTCTTTTTGATTCGTAACAGTAATTTATTCCAGTATCCCTTTGGTTTTATTTCGCTTTCATTTCATCCCTCCACGGCCAAGCAAGTCTGCCTAGGCTTCTTATCTCCTCTCCCTCTTTTGGTTCACGCCACAAGCTTATCATCTCAGAACCTACTCACGTCTCCTGTTCCTTCCTATTATCAGAGACCAACGTTCAAGTCATCTCATACCAACTTAGAGGATAATCCGATCCACCATCGACAACGATGACTAATCCTGTTATTGCCGATAATCCCACAAACAGATAAACGACTGCCAACAAAATGTGTTTCACTGTCACAAATAATAATCGAACTTTGAAACAAGAGAAGGCAGAGAGACTTATGCATTGCACTCAAATTAGGAGAAGAGTGCTATTCCAAGCATTCTCCATTCTCATACTCACTCCAGCATGACAAGTCGAAAGCCTCAACCACAGACAGTCATCACCAGATAAATTGAAACAAGCCAAACCAACAAATAAAAGAGGAGAGGGAAGCAAAAATTATGAATGAATGCTAATGTCTTTTGCTAAGTAGGTCTTGGTCTGACTCAATAGCATCCCATTAAGGATCTGGTTGTTTCTTTCTAGGTGTGGTTTTAGTACAGGTATGAAGAATATGATGATGAGGAAAATGGGGAAAAGAGAAGGGTCTGGATCGGAATCTTTTCAATTTCCATCTTTCTTTTGTGCAAATAAGAGAGGTGGTGTGGGGAAAAAGGGAGAAGATAGATAGGGAGAGACATGTACAATGACAGCAGAGATTTCGAATTCACAGACCGATCTCTTTCCTAAGATGAAAGATCCATCCCAGCTGTAACTCATGGCTGGATTACAATCTGAGCCACCATATATAAAATATCAGTATCAAATCATTCCCCTCTTTGCTCCTTCCTAAGGGGCGACTCATTAGCTACAAAGGACCCTACCAGACATTTCAATATCACCATTCACCAGACACCAATTAATTCTCCCTCCAGCTGGGAGTATCCCTAAAAGTGAAATTCAATTATTTCCTTGGAATCTCAGAAGCAAAATGATCAATGATGAACATCATCAACAAACATCACAGCATCATCATTGTGTTGATATGTCGAAAGATTACGACCCCTCTTTCTACTTCCACAAATTCAATACATGAGAAGCTCACTGATCGTTTGTCTTATTATGCCTAACATTGTAATACTACTGCCATATCAGTAGGTCAATTCTTGCATGCAAATCTACAACACAACTCTTATCTTTCAAAGGATTAGGATAAAGGTTGAAACTGTTCCTAAACATAATGTTCAACATCAGCCATCCTAGCTAGTCAACACTCTCCTAAAACTTGTCTCTTCTTTTTCTTCCTTTTTCCCCTAAAAAACTTATGTATGGTCTGTCATCCATTAGCAAACTCTTATCTCAAGCCTTCTTTTACTTTTACATTCCATGTCGTTTATCACAAAGAACAAAAGTGAAGAAAGAAGAGAAGAAGTGAAGAGTATGTTTACCTAATAAGATGAATTGACTGAAAGCAACCTTATCAGCTTGATGACATTTTCCGGTTCTGATTCCTCTGCAGAAGGGCTCCCTCTATATCTGCTTCTTCATCAAGGTCTGCTGATCAGCTATACAAAGGGCATGATTATAGCTTACTGGTAAACTAGAGCAGGAATCAAGAATAGTCAAGTGAGAATCCATCGACCTTTTCATTTCATTCAACGATAATTGATACATCTAAAGTGAACAATATCAGTGAATGGAGTAAAATATTTGCCTACTTATAGCCTTGAAATTACAATCAATGAGATGGGGAAAGAGGCTGGGAGTACAAGAAAACAAGAGGAACCCCCTCATGTGCTCAAAATGTTAATTTTCTCGACCTAAGAATTGCTGGACAAGGGGTACTTTCAGTATAGATTTGGTTCTGGTTAAAAGAGAGAAGCTTTTTCACGCCTTGTGTTCATAAGAGTTCTCAAGGACTCGGACTCCAGGTCCATATATCAAACGGCAGCGGTCACTGAACGAACCAACTAAACGGGATACCACCTCCTTGAAAAACATGGATGCAACCTGTCCAAACAAAGGCATTAACAGAAATTAAGGTTCCGAATATCAAAAGTTACTCACTCCCAGTTCCTTCATAGAAGATTTGTGCAAATTCATCAGCCAATATATTACTTATCAAAGGTGGAAATCTAAAATACCAACATGCAACTTAACATTAAAGGAATGATAGCTCCTGGTAGACAGACTAAATCCGTAAATTTTCTGTAATCGCGCGCCTACTGAATGAATTATCAAGAAGGATTGTGTATGCGTGTTATGCCCATCTTCCTATGCTGTCACCAAGTTACAGAGACAAGAATGTAAGATGTTGTAGTCTTGTAGATATCCCTGAACCAGAAGAACATTTAGGTCATCTTCCACATCAGTATGAGTAGTGACATCCGAATGCAATTTCCAATATTCTCCTACTTATCATTCTAACAAATCACATTTGCAGAGAAATGCGGTGCCACAAAGTACAAACTGGTGGAGCTTGCGCAGTAGCATAGAGAGAGAGATAGCAATTACTGTAGAAAAAAGAAGAGCCACCTTTTCTTTCACTTATAAAAGAATGAGAGGTTCACATTCTATCAATTGTATTAGAGATGTTGATAGATTACAAGGAGGCCAGTTGAGGGGCCAGGCGGTAAATTGTGCACATATTTGAATTGACTACTAAATAAGAATTCTCAACACAATCAAATTGGGAAAATACATTGAATCTCAGATACTTCATACCAACTCCATAATTAACATAGCAGGACAATCTGAACACCGCAAGAGTGGTGAAGCAAAATTAAAGTCACATATTGCTGGATCATAGCAAGGACACTCATTTTGGCAAGACAATCATTTATCTCCACATTACCAAAGTATCAGGAATGCAGTCCCAAGTATATTTCAAAACACGAAATTGAAGTACAAACTCACAATGACATATCCGATCCCAACACACTGTCATAGATGCAGACATTAAAGCAAAGAATCAAGCACCTATATAGTATCCAATTGGACTAGCCTGGAAACTAAATGAACTTGGAGGAATTCCAACAAAAAAAAATGCTCAGGTAATCATTCACATAAGTGAGACATTGGAAATCAAGATACATAGACCAATCAGATTGACCAGCAGCATCTTTCACCTCAACCCACAAACATGTTTAGCATGGAGAAATGCTGCCATACACTAGGGCAGAGAGTAGCACAGAATACAGGACCATAGATTAATTCCCAAAGCACTAGCATGTTCTGAATGTTACACATTATGTCCCTAGTTTGCTGCAGCCCAGTATAATTCACCTTTATAAATTAGATCCACAGAGAAAGTAGGCATTCACACAATCTACAGCAAATAGCTTTTAAGGGAGGGAGGCGGACCTATTAATCTCCTCTGGATGTCATCTGAACATAATCCTCAAGCATCGCATTTTATAAAACCAACTTTCTGCTAGTGTTCAATGTTTCACCTAAACTAGTTCATGCTGACAGTTGGTATCCTACCTTCGGATAAACTAGTTCATTGATTGTTCTAGAATAACTTATGTAGTTTTATGGAATGTACGTGATTGTATTGACATCTTGGAAGTGCTTTATGAAGTGACTTAATACGCAAGGATGAAGATTCGCCAAAATTTAAAAGAGAAAAAGTTCATTACGCAGAAAGCATACTGTCTTACCTGTCTGTAGAGTGGTGACTGAAACTTAAAATCTACCAAAAAGTGAAGATCACAGCTGCCCGGAACAGGTCCGGGATTAAATTCCCATATGTTTATCAAGTGATCAAAAAGGCCGCTCTGGGATGCAGTAGTCTGCAAGTAAGAACCCAATGTGAACATGTTACAGCTGTACACGCAGAATGAACTTGGAAACTAATAGTTAAGCTTAGCAACTAAACCCTACTATTCCACACTATAAGCTGGAAACTATAAAATCAGTAGGACTATAATAAATGACAAGTGCAATGTGCTAGAATCTCTAACATGAGAAAGAAACGGCTTCCCGACTTCAAACTTTGAGGACACACCAAAGTAAAGATCATTTCATTTCCTTGCATTTCTTCACACACACATGTCAAGATGTTAATCTAACTCACGCTGAGAACCTGGCCTTCAGAATTTCACTTGAGATTATCAAAGTTCAAATGTTCTGGTTCTGAAGGATGAACTAAATTCAGAATAAAAATTCCCTTCTGAGGGTCACCCATGCCCATCTACAGTTCATGACCTAAGCAAACTTCGACACATTTCGGAGTTTTCCTTATCCCATAATGAAACTGAAGCGATCAAACCTCGTAAGAAAAGCCAGAAAATGGATACCTTGACCATCTTGGGTCTCTCCAATTCAACGTGCGAAACGTAGCTCTCAACCAGAAACTTGAACCCAATCTCCAGCTCGGCATCAAATGATCCATCCGGGTAACGTTTGAGAACATCAGACCGCTGGCACCAGGGCACGAACCCATGATACAAGTCCACCGCGGCGACCACGTCAAACAATTGCTCCGGGGAATACCTGCAACAGGCGAAAGAAAAGCTCCCATCAACACCAATGACAAGCTGAAGGAACAGAAATCAGCATAAGAAACTGCTAAAAAAATCACCCTAATACGCGTCTCTCTTCGTAAACCTTGGACAAAACACCGCCTTCTTCCCCATCTCCGCATCCGAGGAATCGCCTCCGTTGAACCACAGAGCTTCCGCTGTACGAACTCCCCAATAACGCCGAGCTGAAATCCCCCCGGAAATCAATCACACTCGACGGCGCCGAGACTCCAGCAATGCTTCTGGAGCACCGAATTTGATTGTGCTTAGCTGGGGCGACAACGAAATGCTTCGAGCGGCCCGAACGGGCTAACAGAGACCTTACCGCCTTGGACGTGGAGTTGAACGGCGGCATTCTAAATGAAGAGCGCCGGAGAATCAACGAGGGATACGAAACCGATTGAATTGGGAATTCAAAGAGATATCAGGAAAAGAAAAAATCGAAGGGATTGAGATTTGAGAAATGAGAATCGAGGCGCGAAGATATTGGAACCCTATATGAGTTGCGAATCGAGGGGGAGGAGATTGAAAGGAAGAGGCGCGAGTGCGGATCTGGTGACTAAGGGGGGTGCTTAGTCACTTGACTAAGCCCCTCCTAGCCATTAGATCTGGACACTTCAATCCAATGGTTAAAAAGTGGGAAGGGCTATTTAATTAATAGCAGGGGTAGTTTGGGTATTATGAAAAATTACAAAGTATACAAACCGGATTTACAATCAGTACAAACCATACAAACATACGAACAGTACAAACTAGAGCAACAAAACATACAAACATTACAAACGTATGAACTGTACAAACAATACAAACTAGACTGACAAAAAATACAAACCATACAAACATACGAACAGTACAAACTAGAGCGACAAAACATACAAACATTACAAACGTATGAACTGTACAAACAATACAAACTAGAACTACAAACAATACAAACCATACAAAAAGAAAAAACAACCGGGTTGACTTTTGAGGCTCCATCCCTATATAGAGGGGCTCCTTCCCAAAGTCAACCCGGGTGTTTTTTAGACATACAAACAGTACGAACATGGTGGACAAAAATGACAAACTAGACCGACAATCCATACGAACGGGAAAAAACACCCGGGTTGACTTTGGAGGCTCCATCCCTATATAGAGGGGCTCCTTCCCAAAGTCAACCCGGGTGTTTTTTAGACATAAAAAACATTACGAACATGGTACACAAAAATGACAAAGTTTACAAACATGGTGCACAAAAATAACAAAGTTTACAAACATTACAAAAAACCCGACAAACATTACAAAATAACAAAGCATACAAACATTACAAAATATGTCAACAAACATCACAAAATCAGCACTGTCGCCGGAAAATTCTTCTCCGGCGACGATGTTCGCCGGAAAAATTTTCCGATCAGAAAATTCTCTCTCTCTCTCTCTCTCTCTCTCTCTCTCTCTCTCTCTCTCTCTCTCTCTCTCTCTCTCTCTCTCTCTCTCTCTCTCTCTCTCTCTCTCTCTCTCTCTCTCTCTCTCTCTCTCTCTCTCTCTCTCTCTCTCTCTCTCTCTCTCTCTCTCTCTCTCTCTCTCTCTCTCTCTCTCTCTCTGTTTCTGGGACGAACCCAAAAATAAATGGCAATGGTGCCATGGTCTGGGTCGCAGCAAAATAGTCTCTCTCTCTGGGACGAAATAGACATGGCAATTGCAGGATCTCTCTGGGACACAACAAAATGTAAATGGTAATGGCAGGAACGCACCGGAAAAGCCTGACGCCGGGAAATTTTGATCGGCGAGGATACGGGCTGGACGGCCTGCCGGTCAAATTTCTCGGCGGGTTGCTGTTGTTGGGTTTTTAATTATTAAATTCTAAAAATAAAATAATTCATGTAATTACTACACTACCCTTCATTAAAATGAATTAATTAGAGCCATTGGATTTTAATGAACTTGAAAGGCTAGGATTAACTTAGTCAAGTGACTAAGGGGACCCCCCTTAGTCACCTGATCTTATCCCAAGAGGGGCGCCGTGATAATTTTGCACGGCGAGGCGCGAATTCAAGGTTGCAGTTAGGCGAGGTGTGCGGCTGGCTGGGCTGGGAGGCGGAGCTTTTTTCTTCCCTCTTTCCTTCCAGATTCTGGAATTACAAAATTGATAACAATGCTTTTTGGTCCTTCAACTATTATTCGTGTCATATTTAAGCTTCCTAATTTCATATTTTCTGATTTTCAAGATATGCGATTTGTTTAAAGTGTTACAATAATCAATTGAATTGATGGGTTCTAACTTTGAATAAAAAATAAAGTCAAATAAGTTTGGATGTTACTTATGAATCACGTATCAGGATTTGTATAAGGTTTTGTTACATACATTCCCCTCCATTGGCGGACCCAGAAATTTTTTATAGGAGTATCTACTTTTAAAAAATAAATTAAATAAAAATAAATTAAAAATAGTTAATAAAAATAAAATCGTAAATATGAAAATAACTTACTCGTACAGGTTAAAAAAAGTTCATAGTGTGTTTTCATATTCGGAAATAATTGTATAATACACTTGGTGTATATAGTGTTAAAAAAAATTGTCTCTATATACCCTACTAGACAATCATTCACGAACTTATCGCATATTCGATTTGTAAACTTGTTCTTGAGGTAACCCAAAGCTGAAAGACTCTTTCAACACTTGCCGTACAATCATAAAATCAATACAAATTAAGGGTAGCTTGAAATTAGTTTGATTGTTAGGTTTTAAAATAATTAGATATCTTGAATGACATTTTACTATTACACATTGTTCAAAATCGAACAACAAATGGGTTGTAGCTCAACAAAAATTAAGTTTATTAATAATAATAATAGTGTTCTAGATTTAAACTACCCAACCTACCACTTATATTCCTATACACAAATGACAGTAGGATAATTATTTTTTCAAATTTCAGGGGTGTCCCTCACTATCAATTATATTTTTTTGTCCATACGTAAATTACCACCGGAGGTTGGATAATCATTTTTCCAGAATTTAGAGGTGTCCCGAGACATCTCTAAAACCCTCTGGATCCGCCCTTGCTCCCCTCCCCCTTTGGGGCACAATGCCTTCATTGAAGTTTGTCTCACCATCGCCCAAGAGGGTAGCGGAGGGGCTCTAATACCACTTGCAACATCTCGATGTTTCCTAATGTTGTTCTCTTTGAGCCTACCTCGTATGGTAGTTGTTTTAGGCGTATCGTGATGATTTCGCTGAAAGTCTCTCATTTTTACATTGTTTCGCCCCGAGCATGTTTAACTTCAAAGGTTTTATAAGAACTCCTATGTTTCATCCAAAATGCATTTCATTAATGAAATTGAATATTTCTTATTAATCATAGATCTGTTCCATACTTTTTCAATATGAGGTTTGTCTAAAGTGTTACAAATAAACAAATTCATTACAGCATTACTGATGATGGGTCCTAACTTCCAGTACAGAAACAAAAATCACGATTTTGGGGCTCAAATAGATAAACTGCGAAAATTCAGGAGGCCGGAAACGAAAATAGACGCTACGTGTTTTGCCTTCTTTTTTCCTCCGGGCAAATGGCGCACGTGGTTGGGCTGGATGTTATATATCAGTGGCTGATTGGCTGTTCCGTTTTGTTTGGTTTCAAGGACCAAAAACTTTGACTTTGACTTGGACACCGGAACATTTGGTCTTGAAACTTTTTCTAATGCATTTTCTGGTTCAGATAATTTTTTCCTGGTTCAAGGACCAAAAAACTTTGACTTTGACTTGGACACCGGAACATTTGGTCTTGAAACTTTTTCTAATGCATTTTCTGGTTCAGATAATTTTTTCCTGGTTCAAACCATTACTCCAGAGTGGTCGGTTTGGAAGTTAAGATTTCAGATGATATATTTAGTCAATACATGTAATCAATTTTTTTCAATGAAACAAAATGTTTGTATTTGAACAGCATATGAGACCACTAGAATCATTCATTATGACAATTGTCAGTAATTATTGTGTTTGAGAGATTGTTAGCTTATTTTTTTCTTCCTTATTCTTTGAGAGACGACCAAAATCATTCAATCTACAAATAGTATATTTTTCAAATTCATACATTATAACAATACATCTAATTACAATTGATTAAATACATCAATTTAAAGGATACTAACTTTCAAACATGCCCACAATTCAACTACCATATCATGAGGTCACGTGGAATTCCAAACAAGTTTAACAAATTACATCTCGAAATGTATACTATGTAAGATTAAGGAACATACCTACTATAAATTAGTCGAGCTGGCTCTCCATACTACAACATCCTCTTCCAAACAGGAGGAGACAATCGAGGTTGGAGAGACTTCCAGAAGGTTTTTTTTGTTGTAGTCTATACCTCTTTATTCATCTAACTAGAATAAATTACCCACAAACAAAATATCTCATATATGTCGAATAATATGTCTGGTTTCCACAACCTGAAATTCGGGATGAAATAACATGTCTACCCCTAATAAGATTGGAAAGAAATTCGGGATGAGATAGCATGTCTACCTCTAATAAGATTGGAAAAGTGACACACCCTATTAATTATAGATTTTTAAGGTAATCAATTTGTGTTGCATACTTGCATTTAATAATCTGTATGAATTAAAAACACATATTAATTACTTTCCCTTTTTCAATGCACTAGTAGTTGTATCAGTGCAATGATATTAGTGTACAGATGCAATGATAGATGTATCAGTGCAATGGTAGTTCCAAAAAAGGAACGTAATTAATATGAGTTCAGTATACAAGTGGAATGGTAGTTAAAAAAAGGAATGTAATTAAGATGAGTTTTTAATTTACAAACACTTTGAACATCAACTCTCCGCATATAGGCATTACAAATCCTATAAATACCCTTTAGCATATTTTGAGGAAGAAGAAATATAGGGATGGCAAAAATATCTGTAACCGTGGATATCCGCCCGAATCCGGCCTAATCAGGTAGGGTAAAATCCGAACCCGAAGGACATTTAGTGGGTACGGGTAAAATCCGAATCCGAATATTGCGGGTAATGGGTGGGCATGAGTTTCTCACTATCCAACCCGAATCCGCCCGATTATACACATGCATATGTAATTTGTCTAGAAATAATCATTATTTTTCTCTAATATATTTTATATTTAGCATATAAATATAATATTTTCATGAAATTGTGTAGTTTTAATTAATTTTCTTCGTTCTAGTGAATTATTGTCGTACTTTTCATCTTACGTAATGTGAGAATACGTGTGAATGTTAACATATTGGTTGGAGTTATGAAGAGAAATTATTACCCATGGATAACCGTGGATACCCGAAACCCGAACGGGTATGAGCATGATTTTGATTTTTTACCTGTATCACACGTGGGTAACTGGGTATGGGTATGGGTAAAACCCGAACTACTATGGGTAGGGTAACGGATATGCGCTATTCGCGCCCGACCCGACCTATAGTCATCCCTAAAGAAATATGCTTATCAAAAGTGTAGAATACTAGTTGACTTGAAGTTCACCCGCACGAATTAGAAGTTCGGCTCTTCAACCATAAATCTTGTTTGCAATTTTATCTACCGGCACTTGACACTCTTTTCTTGACAATTTCTTAATAATAAAACCGCACTTCAAATACCTTACGAGAAATTCACCTAATGAGAAATTTGTACAAGTAGATACAATGGGGTCGTTTGGATTAGGGAATGTGGAAATGAGGGATTTGAGTTAAAATCTCTCAATTAAAAACCCAGATATTTTAAACGTGGGATTTGACCAAAATAACTTGTTTGGAAATGAATGAAGGATTTTAATAAGAAAATTACAATTACAATTACAATTACAATTACAATTACAATTATATCCATCCCTAACCCACCTCCTTACATCTGCATCTGTTTCTTCTTCTTCTTCCCTTTCCTCTGCATCCTATTTCCACTTTCCTGAACCAAAAAATAGCAACGATCAACAAAATTTGGGTTCCTCTGTCATCTTCTTGAACCAAAAAATAGCAACGATCAACAAGATTTGGGTTCCTCCGTCATCTTCTTTCAACATACATGAAGGTTATAATTCCCAACAGCAACTAGAAATCCTAGAAATTGATTTGTGAACTGATTCAAAATTGGACACTATATCTGCCAAAATCAAGGAACCAGAAGGAAGAACCCAAATTTCCTCTTTCTCGAGGCTAACAAATCCGGCAAAAAACAATCGACTTGATTCACAGGGATGCAAGAAAAGCAGAGTGGGGGTGACCCCAGTGAGTCGAATGACAATGGTGAGTGGTGAGTGGCGATGACGGATCAAATCGATTGAAAGAGAGATCGTCGCTGGTCAACAGGTCTGGAAGGGAAGATTCCGGTGCTGGGTATGGGGGAGGAAGAAAGGCAGAATGGAGAAGAAGGAAGGACAGGTTTGGAAGAAAGGTAAAAAAAATGAGAGATTTCAAAATAGCCGACCTCTATTAGCTATTTTAAAATTCCATACTTGTAGGTTTTTGAAATTCCTAATGCCAACAATTTCTCATATTCTCAAACGCAAGAATGTTTTAAAATCCTGCACAATGAGATTGTTTTAAAATCTCTCACAAATTCCGCATTACAATCCTTCATCCAAACGACCCCAATAAGTTATTCACGATTGAGATATCTCCACAAAACAACTTGCTCTTGGAAGGGTTGCATTGAAGCCCAGACGGCTTGTAAAAAAGTCATCAACTAGTCTTCAAGTTCCTGTTACCAAAATGCTCTTTTCTAGTGGCTTTCAACACCAAACACCAGAATACTTGGTGAGGTCGTTTGGATTAAGAATTTAGTTAATGAAAAATTTTGTCAACAATCACTCAATTAAATACCAGGTATTTTAAACCCAGAATTTAGGTTAAATATATTGTTTGTTTAGGAATGGAAGGTTTAGTAGTTAGGGAATTTAATTTTGAAGCAATTGCCTAAATTATAATTATATCCTTTGAAGCCAACATTCGATTCTTCCCTGCCAATTAACGTCGACTTCACCGGAATCTTCCCCCACCTTGCGTCCTTCGAACTCCCCTCGTCTAGACGAGGTGACTCCACCAACAGAGACTCTGTTTTCGATCGCAGACTCACTATTTCCCATAATTGCTGGTTGCAAACGAAACCAAAGAGTCCCTATCATTCTTCTTCCTCTTCTCCTAGCACAACCCAGAATCGAACAACCACAATCGTAGTTATCTTCTTCTCCAATTTATGTGTTTCGAGACTCACCAACCAGAGACGGCGGTGGGAACGCGAGACGGCGCGGGGAGCTTAAAAAAAATCCAAAACCCATACTTGGAATTTCTAGATCTGGATCGAGCTCGTGACAGCGGAATGGCGGGGAAATTTGTAGACGGCTTTCGAAGCTCCGAAGAAAGCCTGGAGCAACGGATCCGGCCAGGCTCGATTCCAACCCAGCGTTGCCATGATCTCATTCATCTTCATGCGCTCATTTGTTGGAGCTGGAGTGTTAGGGCTCGGGTCAAGACCCGAACGAAGGATCTGGATTCAGAGATGGCTCGACGATGAGCTTGTTGCCGCCGTCGTCGAGAGGCTTGGGGGTTGTAGAGGGAGGAGTAAGGCGAAGGCGAGTTGTTGTTTGAATTAGCTTATGGGAGAGCTCCACGATGAAGAATGTGGTCAGAAGGAAGGATGCGGCGAAGAATGGTCGAAGAAGATTAGGGATTTGGGTTCTGGAGCAGGGGTAATAGCAAGGACACATTTGGCAGAAAAACAAACTTTGGGTTCTGATTTTGAAATACTTGGGGATGGACAGATATTTCTAATTCCTAGTTGGCCCGAATTTACGATTTCCGGTGGGCCAAATCCTGCATTTTTTTAGAGCTATCCAAACATGGGAATTGCTTAATTTCCTGGACAAGCGAGAATTTGGATAAAATCCCTGCCCTCTTTTCTAGATCCAAAAGACCGGCTCAAGATAGGGTGCATAACCATGGGTTATGCACCCATCAATAACCAAATCTGGACCCTTCATTTAGAAAATCCAGATCTAAGGATGGAGAATTAAAGGCTATTTTTATTTTCACTAGCTTTCTTAATTGACTCATATCTTTTTCGTTTTAACTCGGATGTTAATTTTTTTTGCACAGATGGAACGAGTTCACCGTGCTCTACAAAATGAGATCAATTTTCAATATTTTTTGAGGAAAAAACAATTCTGGCCTCTCGGTACCAACTGCATACCATATGGTATCTTCTTCGTTTTTAATTCGTTTTTGAAAACGTTTGCACAGCAGGGACGAGTTCATCATGATCTACTGGATCTACAAATTTCTGGGTGAACAAATTACAGGACCAAAAAATACCACACAATAACATACAATACCACCCTGGTACGGGGTGGTATTATATGGTATCTTCTTCGTTTTTAATTCGTTTTTGAAAACGTTTGCACAGAAGGGGCGAGTTCATCATGATCTATTGGATCTACAAATTTCTGGGTGAACAAATTACATTACCAAAAAATACCACACAATACCATACAATACCACCCTGGTACGGGGTGATATTGTGTTGTATACAATGTTAAAAGTCGTAAATTACAATTAATATACTTCTACTATCATGTATTCAACCATCCTACATTTTGGTTTGTTCATACCACCATTGTACGTTTTTCAAAACATAGGTATGCTTTTATTTCAATACCAGTCAATACCATATGGTATAGGCTGGTAAAAAATGGCTCAATTTTTTTTGTTCGAAAAATATATTAAAGTGGATATCATTTTGAAGAGCACAATTAATCTGATCTAACTGTGCAAAAAAAATTAAATTTCGACTTAAAATGAGCGAGAAATCGTCTGTCAAAGATTAAAGAGGGAAAAATTAAAGGCTTTCTATGAGAGAGAGGATGCTGATGTCATACTGGTGTGGACAGATTACTCATGGTTACTCACCATAAGGTTACTGACCTGATTCATTCCCCAAAAGACTCCATAGGAATTGTAAATAAGTAAGGGATGGTCTCTTTGGCACTTACCTTTTCCAACACCAAAAATATTTCAAAGCCACCTATTTAAAGAAACACAAATCACAGTGAGTAGTGACATGTGTATTGATCAGCAACCAAATCAGAAGGCAACCTCATAGACAACATTATATTGTATAAGGAATCTCAATTCGCCTAATCAAGATCTTTCATAAAGATCAATTTTTATTGTGCACCGCAGTGTAATTAATACCTTATTAGTATCTTTAATTAACTAGTTGAGAAAATAAAAGATATTATCACTAATTAAACGCCATCGATAGCATACATAGATGGACCTATTATTTTGTACAATATTCTAGTTGTTGATTTTCCAACAATTTAGGAATATTTGCTTTTTAGATTTGAAATGAGAGTTTTGAGTTTTAAAAACCTTTGGATTTATGATAGATTTGTTGCATTATGGATTTGGAAGAATACATTGTTTGTTTAGCTAATTTTTAACATGGATTTGTCTTACAATTTTGCTTTCCATTATCAAATCTCAAATGAAATGTGTGATTGGGGTCCACAGATTTGGATCTAAAAAAAAGGGTTCAAATCCATTGGTTCCACGAATTTGTATTTCGTAGCAAACAATGAATTTGTATCAAGTCCATGATGCTTGTCATTTGGGTGTCAAATCCATCACCCAAATCTCACAAGCAAACGATACCTTAGAGATACCTTGTGAGTGTTATGACAAGAAATAGGCCTAATGTCTTATCATGCATTTAACATTAGTGATCTTACCAACCATAATGAAGAAATGAGCACGTGGAAGTTGGAAGTACCTTGAGTCTGTGATCTATGACGGCAAGTAATGTTCCACGGAAACTCGCAAACAAAGAACATGCAAGTGGAATTATTTATTGATGGCCTAAATTCTGTCGATCATGTTGTCATAAACTCTCAAAAGTCAAAACAACAATGCTCATTAAAAAATAAAACTCTCAAAACAACAATGGACTCTATTGGGTACAAATTATCTAAAACCGGAATGAAGTTGCCCCAAGAAAGCAGTCGGAAGTATCTCAAATATTACAGACATTTGAAACCCTAAAACATCCATCTCAACTAAACAATCCAGCAACTACAAGGAAAATTACCCCCTCTTGCCCAAACCTTTTATCCCTATACAGAAATCAGATCGCTTTAGAGCTTAAACCTTGTCAATCTGACCCCAAACATCTGATATGCAAATATCTCGATCCACACTGCAGCTCTCCTTATGGTATCCTGGAGAGTTTTGCTTTGGTGCAGATGAAGTTCTGATTACTATTTGATTAACCTCTTCAAGTCGAATCCTTTTGACGGGTTAGAAAGCTGAAGTGTAATGCGAAGAATCTCATCTACTTGCAGGGATGCACTTGTGATCAGCAGAATCAACTACCATTCCCGCAGGAGAATTACGAAATGGCACAACCTGTTCAGAAGAACACTCTTTGAGAGTTCAGTACAAGTCGAAGAGCAAAGTAGAAGGTTGATCAGAAAGTAATCAGGATCAATGCATCACCTGATCGCTGCGGGGAGCATGATCGTTAACCACCACAACTTTGATTCTTTTCGAGCTGCAGGTACTGCTTGCGCCCTTTGCACTGTCGTCGTCCTCCTCCATGTCTTCATCGACAAAGTTCTGATCTGACATCTCTACAGTGGATAAGAGCTCATTTTTTAGCCAACTCCAAAGATATGACATTGCTTCAGATGCAAGGCAATATATAATAACATGGAAAAGCACCTGTGTAGTTGTTGTTAGAGTGATCATGATGATTGCTAGAAGAGTGAAACCCCTGCGAATTTTGAGGATCCTGATGCTGGGCTCCCACACTGTGAGGCTTCTTCACACATCTGAAATGTTGGATCCAGGGGCTCTTGAGGAAACCCTGCGCTTCAGTCCTCGTATTTACCCGCGAACCTCCTGGCCTTTGGAAGTCGACTTTCTGCCAGCAGCCACGTCGAAGAACCTTAAACTGAAGGGGGGTAAAGTGAAGACAAACAAAGGGAATCATGGAAAAGTGGCTCTTTCATACCATCAATTAGCTACAATTCCCCTCAACTGGGAGGAAAGAGTTTTTGTTGTGTCAATTACCTGACCAGAAGGGGTGCTCATGGTTTCGAATTGTTGTTGCCTCGAGAGTTTTGGATCAATGTAGCCATACAACTGGTCAACGAAAGTTGATTCCATGGATTTGAGATAAAGCCTATGCTCCTCATTGGTCCACTCCTTAGGCATAGATGATTCCACAGGCGGGTCCTGCAGAAAACCAAACATCACCGGTCACCATCCATGCAGTCGAGCAATGCTAAGAAAAAATCATGGTCGAGACATCATTCCCTATTGCCAAACATTCTTACAGGCTTCAACATTGTTGAACATCATACCAAACTAACAACCCAGATCACAATTCAGCGATAAAGTCGCTTCTTTACTTGGGGACACTCTTAAAAACAAATTAGCAACCCCATGAATGGTTATACAGACTGGTTCACTTGGCCAATCCTTAGGATTAACAATTCAAAACATCCAATCTCAAAAGGGTGAATCCCGGTATGTGGAAATTGCCATGGTCAGGCTTATGATTGTAGTGGACGAGCGACAGAGTAAAAAATGAGTGGTTATGGTGCATCCACAGCCATCTGATCAGGAATCTAACAGCCGACGAGGCATAACCGGTTCAGCAGCCAAGGCAAATTGCATTCTGTGCACAATCATCAAACCCAGTACCCAATTCTTAAGAAACAAGAGGAAAGAACAGATCAAAACCCTTTTTTCACCTCAGCAAAACATATTAAAGCCAAAAAAAAAAAAAAAGTTAAAGAGGCACAACCTTAGCTTCGAATCACTACTCACTACCAACCAAAGAATTAAGCAATCAACTAACAACAAGAATTTTTTGATAACCTACTAGGAACAAGAATTCGCTAAATATAATCATATGGAATAAAAACAAAGTAGTAAAATAGCAAAATATCTACTTCATGAAAAAAATATCTAAAAGAGGAGCAACCTGTTGGCGAGAAAGGCTGAGGGTCTCGACGCGGTGGGCGAACTCGGAAGCTGGATCGTCACCGGCGACGAGGGAACTCGTCCGAGTCCTGACTCTGCTGCCGCCGTCCATCAGAGAGAGAGAGAGAGAGGAAAATGAGAATTGAGAAGCGAAGAGGATGAAGATGGGAGAACTTTTTTGACGGAGCAGAGGGAGAAAAATAATAAAAAGGGGGAGGAGAAACGTTACAGTTGTCACCGCTTTATTCCACGTGTCAATGTGTGATCAGGATCCACGTCACCACCACCCCCGGTTTTTGTGGGGCCGACCCCCTGATATTAAGCGATCTCCCGATCAGGATGAAGGATGGAAGGAAAAGAGAGGCCAGATATTTTCTTTCTCCTTTGCCGTTTCTTTCTTCCATCCAAAATATCTCCTCGACGTTACGCGGTGGTGGAGTTTTCACTTCGCCCACGTTATTAACTGCAGGTTGGTCCTTATTATAGATTTGGTTTACATTTCAGTCCCTTTTTTCTAACTAATAACCTTTATTATAAGAACCGCACGGAATTCGCGGCTGGATCAGTAGAATCGTCGGACCAGTTATAATGGAGGTTCGATTCATTTGCTTGAGGGATACAAGACGAATCAAATGACTTTTTTACGGTTGGACATGAAACTAGATTAATCTGTTCGGTTTGACTAGTCTACTCGTTTATTATTTTTTAATAAAAAAATGTTTGAGAAATTTTTTTTTAAGTTATAAACTGAGACAATCCAACCATACTAACTAATTTTATTTGTACTTCCTCTTCTTTGTTTTCCAGTCTTTCATTTATTTATTTACCCAATCTGATATCGATTTCTACCGAATTATTGATATGAATTTTATAAAATTCATGGATAGATTCTTTTGTGATTAGGGTATTCAGGAATTAACTAGTAGTCTCCTGTTGGGATCAACAATCATCCTTACATATATTAACTTGTAATCATGAATTAACTTGTATTAGAGTACTCATAAATTGACTTGTACTCTCCCATGATTGAACAACATGAAGCTAATATTCGTTGAATTGTCTGTAAACATAACCATACGAGAACATTTATGGGTCGCCTGAATGAGGTCTTTTAATTAAAAACATGAGTCCCTTTGTGTCAAATTACTCATTTTACAAAAAAACAAAAAAACAAAAAACATCTAGACTGTCATGTTTCTTCATTCAAAATGAATCATTATGAGACAACTGCGACAAATTATTTAATCCAAATGCCTACGACCTCTGGATTAGGACGGTGTTGAAGGATAATTGGCGTCATAGTACACTAACATACAAAATGACATACTAATGTAAAGGTTCATTAAAAAGGACGAATATGTTAATAACAATAAAAAAAAAAATCATGGACTAAAATAACATACTGATGTAAAGGTTCATTAAAAAGGACGAATATGTTAATAACAATAAAAAAATCATGGACTAAAATAACAAGAAAGGGTGACTTGCAGGAGTGAGTCACAGATTTCGTGAATTCAAACTCATCCTACCCGAAACTCCCCTGTATGGAATGCATTTGGCAATTTGCCTTTCTCCTCGCCGCCACCGCCATTGCTACTAGCCCTTAGGCCTTTTATCTCTCTATCCCTCACAAAGCAACGTAAATATCACAACAGATCTTTTGGGTTTTCGATCGACATCTCCAATATTCGCACCAATTTTAGTAACCTAACTAAGCTTAGCATTAGCAACTAGCAAGCAACACATAAATGAATACAGTTATGTAGCAAAAGCGACACTTAGATAGCTACTTTTTTCTAACCAAGGGACAATTATCGCTGCCCAATTTTGGCTTCAATTTTCCCTCCCTTCTTCTATAATTGTATCTGGACCACTACGTCGAGACGGAACGGCAGTACAATCACGTCGAGACTAGCAAGCTTTAAGACGAGTCGGAGGCATATCGAGCCAAACACCATGTTCGTGACTGTAATATTGTGCATGACCTTTCAAATAAGTTGGCGTGCTCTAGACGAGGGAAACGTCGGATTCCATCAGATACAGAACAACAAAGGTTTTGGAAATTGACATTCAACATTATTTTCCCGAATTCATTTTCTTGATCGACTCGATCGGAAGCTTCTCGATTAATACCGTGCTTCACATTTCCTTGGTGGGGGCGAGTTGAGCGTCAAAAAATATCTGGAGACTGGAAGGGAATCAATCAAAGGGTATATTTTTTGTAGATAGGGAATTGACACAAGAGGGAAAGCATATGAATGTCGGCAAAAATATCATGGAAAGGGACAGAGCTAGGACAAAACCCCAAAATCCTACGCTAAAGCAGGTATTGAATTCAATGATAAAAAGAGGTGGGGAGTGTCTCCCCACGCCAATTATATTCCTTCACAAATGCTCTGTTGGATTGTTCGGCGGTCTGGCCAAGCTAGGCGACTAGCAATCTAGCATTACCATAAAATTAGGCTCCAACCCAGCACAATGAATGTAGTACAGAAAGACTAGAAGCAGCTGCGATGTTCGATCCACAGGATCGTAACGCGCAGTGGGATTAGGATATGCCTTAAAATCCGATTCAGCGAAAATCAACGCAGTAAAACCGTGACATGATCCTAAAAAAAACGAGCACCTAGATGATCTCTGGCGGGGATTTTATTCGTAGCACAGGCATGAGAAGTACAGTAAGTAAAAGATATTCACAGTGGTACACAAAATTGGGGGGATCAACTAGATGATCACTTCTTCTTAGTTCGACATCGTACCAAAAACAAAAATCAAAGAAGAAAAGCAGTGTTGATAATTGGGAAATTGATATCGAGAGCTATTTACTGGCTTTACAGTATGAAGCTTTAGCATTTTCAGTGCGGCGAGAGCAAAGGGGGATAACAGTGGCAAAAGTGAAATGGGGGGTACAAAGGTTTGCACCCAAAGAGTTACCTCATTCTGAACCTTATTCATCTTTCTCCTGCTGGCAAGATATTCACCTAGGTGTGGCCTTCGTACCCGGCTTCTTTTTGTGGAGTTGTAAATTGGTCAAGAAACCGACAATAAGAAAGATCCTAGCATCAGAAGCAGGATGACGGTCGAACATCAGGATTCTGCCCTGTCATCAACTTCCGGTATCACAGTGTCTTGCAAGTCCATTTGACCTGTACATTGCCAACCACAAGGTTATACACTAGAACAACTCTCTTATTCTCGCACGAGTACCTTAGAATGCTTGTTTTGAGCATCCTTTTTTTGTGTTGGTAGATATTAATCAAGAATAGTAGAGAAGGGAAATGGAGAGTGTTACCTAACAAGGAAATCAACGATGGGGAGCTTCCATTTGATTTCATGTCTGTACCTGGGAAAATGAGGTAAACATCCATTGTCAACTAGCCATTCATCTGCATAAAGGGACTGCGGGTTCTCGTTCTTCAGTGAAGATTATAATATTACCTGAGCTTTCCAACGATTTGAGGACATCTGATTTCTTGTAAGTGAATCCGATGAAGTTGGTATCTTTCGAAGCCAACATCTACACCAAGTAAAGAGGTAGTCAGAATGGGAGTCATCAATAAATATAATTGCAGATCAACGTCCCCAGAAAGCAAGAAGGAATCCACTCCAAGGAGGAGAAATAAATAGTTCATAAGCATTTGCTCTGAGAAAATACTGATGTAGTGCTATTTGAATCTGATGATTAGAAAAAACCAGCAACTACTGAAAACAGAAAGGTAAAATAGTGGCAACTAGAACAAGTTGAAGATAAGGTTAAAAAGCCACATTTCCAGCAGGTAAAGTGAAAAGAATAAGTTACTACATTTTGCAGCTGATAACACGAAACAAGGGGGCTGATTTAAAATCCGAGTTTCTGCTTTCGAATAGGGCTGTACAGTTTATAGGCAAGTAGGAGAAAGGGGAAATAAATGTTCAAATTCCTTCAGAATGAATCATCAACGGCAACAAAACAAGTTAAAAATTCCCGAGGAAATGAGAGGAAACAATAAGCTGGTTTTGTATCAGGTGCTATTATTACCTTTCTCCAGGGTCCCACACTTGGTATTGCTGATGGTGCACCATCCAACTGAAAGAAGTCCACAGGACATGCATTTATCAGACCAACCACTTCAGAAAGCAACAAGATACAAGTGCTCAAAAGTAATCTAAGCAAGAAAAAAAAAAGTAAAAGCCCATATTGAGAAGAAAAGAATATTATGATTCATGTTTGCTTTTTGGACAGCCAGGGTTCTCAATGAATCTCATGGATCAAGAGAGAGAGAGACTCTACGAATGGCATGCTAAACACAAATTTATTAGGTTTGTGGTCCTCGCCGGACAAAGCTTCAGTGAATTCAGTAAGGTTCACGATTCAATCATGTTATTTTACCGACGAAAAGCACAAAAATAATATATATGCTCTGAGCACATCGCACTTACTTCAGGAAACTTCTCAAAATTCTGCGTGTCCAACTCTCCATTCACTGTAGGCTGATATGCAGCCTCCATTTCATACAGCTTATCCCACTGAACGGATCTGAACCATGGATGTGCCTGAGATCAGAGAGAACTTAAGAACAGGCACAGCTAAAAGAACACATAAACCAAGTAGTGTACGTATCAACAGTTGCAATATGTCCTCAAAACAGCAAGGAAAATATTCTTTCTTCGAAAAAAATGTACCTTCAATTCTTCCACTCCTCTGGTGCCCAGCCTTGTATCAACATCACAAAGCAGATGGCGAATCAGGTCTTTGGCCTCATTGGATAACTTGGGCTCCTCGGGGAAATTCATACATGTCTTCCAGTTTATTATCTGATGGGAGATAAGAGATATTTCATCAACCCTAAGCCCTATGAAGAATTCTAATCAGAAGTAACTGAGACGTAAACTAGCAACCACCTTGCGGCAAGTGATCCTGGGATCATCAGAACAGAAGGGTGGGTATCCAACAAGCATCTCATACATAATTGCACCAAGGGACCACCAATCACATTCCATTCCATATCCCTTCTTCAGGAGCACTTCAGGAGCCATGTAATCAAGAGTTCCAACAGTTGAATAAGCCTGAAAAAAAGGCACAAAACTAAAGCTGTTAACTTGCATCCAAAATAGTGGATTGCCCAAGCAAAAGCTTTATAAGGTCATACAAGGGCACGGCGATTGCGCTTCCATTGTTGCAATTGCTCCTTGGGCATCATCCAAGGTGGCCTGTCACTACCTCCGCTGTCAGTCGTGGCCTCCTGGTTCACAATATCCTCATTTGCCAACAAAGTTGAATATTTATCATCAAGGGGCTTACACAGACCAAAGTCTGAAAGCTTCAAATGGCCATTTTTGTCCAGTATAAGGTTATCTGGTTTTATGTCCCTAAAAGCAGCATAATTTGAATCAGCATCTTATGATTTTGCATTGAATTTAGAATGAAAAGCCAAACATGTGGGGATCAAATGCCCAGTGTGAGCTGCTTCCGTTTTGAGGCTTCAGCACTTGCACTACTTATGGAAGAAACAAAATATTTTGGGATTCAGTTCTGCTCCACAAACCAAAACCAGTTCTTCTTGGCTTTGGATCAGACATATAAATCACTTGAAACCATATGAACTTGTGGATAATTACATGATGCGACAAATGACTTACCTGTGAACGTAATTGTGTTGATGAATTGAGTGTATCGCTAGGATGCTTTCTGCTATGTAAAAACGAGCAACATCCTCGGAAAGAATATCTTCTCTCATCAGTAATGTCATGATGTCTCCACCAGGTAAATATTCCATTATTAGGTACAAGAACTCTGAGTCTTGAAAAGAATAGAACAGCTTTACAATGCACCGACTGTCCACCTCGGCTAGTAGATTTCTCTCTGATCGAACATGCTCAACCTTGAAAGACAAAAGCAAAACTGGTTTCAGGCATACATCACGATATGATTGGTGGATATATCACACAAGGTAGGTTTAAACATAGGCATGCGCTAACGGGTAACTATTGATGGATAAAGATCTGCTAATTGGTTATATTCAATCCAAACGATACCAACAACTTGATAGATTAGATACAATCAACAACGCTAGGATTGCTTCCAAGTAGTTAACTGCTATATCATCTAAAACTTTAGCAGTGAACAATGCACTCAATGATGTTTGGAAATCTTAACTCTTGAGGTTATATTCAGCACACCTACCAATCTAAATATAGACCATTAATTGCACCCAACTGATAGCGTGATCATGATCCCAACCAAAGTACCAAGAGGACAACGGTAGCCAGTATAAATGAATCTAGGAATTTATCTGACCTGCCCACGGCTAAGCATTTCCGATTTCTTCAGTTTCTTCATGGCAAAAATCTCCCCAGTGCCTTTGGCCTTGCATAACCTGACCTGCATTATCCGATGCATTCATTAGAACCTTTCAATACGAGGGGGGGGGGGGGGGGGGAACAAAATTGGTTGGGAGAAATCAAGAAAAAAACAAGAAATCTACCTCTCCGAATGCACCTTTACCAATGACAGTTAATTGTTCGAAATCATCGATCCCAACTTTGCGTCTTTGCATCCTCATGAACTCAGTTTCTCTCCTCTCCAGGCTCCTCATCAGTTCCTCCTGCTCCTCACTTGATACATGAGCCTCTTGTGCTCTGCGCTGGAGCGTCCGCCGTCTGACATTCATAGTTCAGGTTGATCATACATGCTTCAAATTCACTTCCACGAAGCAGACATAAAAAAGGAAATCTCTAGAAGGAAATGTTCAGCTAATTAAGTCTTAACCAAACAGAAACTAATCCATTCACGATGTATTCTACTACTCCGTTTATTGAATGAAGCGAATAGCATACAAGTCAGTCAAACTGAGGTCGCCGGCCAGATAGTCACAGAACCTCATTTGATCATACTCTGACCTCCGATTGACTTCGATCAAAACCGCAATCAATTCAAATTCGAGCCACTAAATCACAGAACCTCCCGGATTCCAAAATCCGCTCGTTCGAAACAGATAAATCAACGATCCGCGAGATACGATCACTGCAATTTACAAAAACAAAAAAGATACGAGGAGGGCTCGCTCACCTCTCTTTGCGATCCTGCAATCCTTGCAAGTAGTTCTTGTAGTGATTCTCGATGAACTGCTTGGCGGCGGCAGCTTTCTGCCTGGTGACCGGCGACGAAACCGACACATCAGAGTCCAGGCCGCTGCGCTCCCTCAAGTTGAGAGCCCCGAGCCTCACCGTTCCCTCACCGCCGGCGCCGTCCATTGCTGTCGGCCAAATCCTCCAATCGAGAGCAAGGAAATCAGATCAAGAAGTATCAGCTCCCGCACCAATACTCGAGAGCGAAAATCAGAGACGACGGTGCTACTGCATCTGGATTGAATTGCTAAGCAAGCTCGGAACTGCTCAGCGGCAACGAGCAGAGAGAGATCTAAGCAGAGCTGTCAGTGTTCTGGAAAATGACTTCAGAGAGAGAGAGAAGTTGAAGGTGGGGAGAATTCTGAAAGAGGTGGTGAGCCGAAGCGAAATGAACTGGCGAGATTTGTGAGGGATTTGGTATATATATTTGGAGAGAGAGAGAGAGAGAGAGGACGCAGGACCAAGTGTTATTATTTATTTGTTTTGCTCGCTGGCTTGGCTGGCTGGGTGGCCTCACTGGAGATCATTTTAATTTTTCCTCTTTTCTTGTTTTGGGTTTCGTTTTTCTATATAACTTCCCTTTTGGGGTGGAATGGGAGTGGGATGGACGCCATCGATTTCCTCGCTTCCACTGGAATCTCCACATTATACCTCAAGGCCGTGTTTGTTTGTTTCTTTCAGCTAAAGTTAAATAAAAGCGTGTCCCTTAAATTGAATTATAACTAAATTCATCAAACAAACAGGAGTTATAATTAAGCTATTGTCCGCCAAAAACCTGGCTTGTTAGCAAGATTAATAATTATTAATTTGTTCTCAATTATTACCTTTTCGTGACTAAACAAACATATCCAATTCGATATAACAAAAGTTGAAGTATGACATAGAAGTGGCATTATATGAGAAGAAAAGTTAGAAAAATTGTTTCACAATAATAAGGGCTCAATGTAGTCATATTAGTTGTATTTCGCGTTTTGAGGTTGAAAATATAACGAAAGTCGCTATAACGAAAGTCGCACTTTGCAAAAAGTTATTACGAGAATCTTCGTTTATGACGATGCAAATAGGGATGGCAATGGGTCGGGTTATGCCAAACACAAACCCAAACCCATGAGTTTATCTGTGAAAAAAACACGGGGTAAAACCCATTGGATTTGAAAAACTCAAACCCAACCGAACTCGCTGGGTATCCGCGGGTTCATGGGTACCCACGGTTTTTGTCGTAAATATTTACAAATAACAAGTTCCTATCAAAATTAAAGTCAAATATCAATCTCTCAATACAAATTATCCATATTTAAAACACCATTCTAGAAAATTCAAGCAAATCACAAATTAACTATACAAATTGTTCAACGTCAATCTAGAAAACTCAAGAAAATTGAAGCAAATCACAAATTATCCATAAATAACATGATTGATTGAAAGCTTCTTCCTTTCAATTAAGTTTCTTCACTCTCCACTCGATAACATCAACTTCATTCTACACGATTAGAAATAAAAAATTAGACATGTCTCCACAAACATAAATAAGATTAGTTGTTTAGAATATTAAATGTATCGAGAAAATTAATTATATGGGTGTGGGCGGGTACCCATGGGTCGGGTTTACCTAAACCCAAACCCAACCCGGTGAATAGTGAACGGGTTTAAACCCAAATCCGGTCCAAAACCCGTAAACACGGATTTTACCCGCGTTGACCGAGTAGGGTCGGATGGGTACCCGTGGGTTCGAGTTTTGTTGCCATCCCTAAATGCAATTGCTATTGGCATTCATGTCAATGTTTAATTATGTGCCATGGTGGCCGTTAATTTTCAGGCTCAACTTTAAATGTGCATTGTTTGGTATTTGGTTTGTTCACATTTACATCATTATTTTTCTTCTCACTTTTTAAGGCCAAACTTCTTAGACAATGTATGGAAATTATGCATCACTTTGGTTTTACATAGCTAGCATAACCTTCGTTAAGTGCATGCGTTTTACACCTTCGATATTTTTCTTTTTATATTTCCAGGCATGTGTCATTTAGTGCCACATTTATCATCACTTGTTTGTTCGTATTTGTTCCTCTTGCTTTCCTATGAACTAGTAAACGACCTAACGTTATTTTATTTCCCCAACTTTTACAAATGCCAAACAAACAAACATGGCCTTCGGCCAGCGATGGCCTCTCTGTTTATTTCTTTTTCCGTGGGTGGACTCACTCGCTACAGTGTCGGCGGAGATGAATACGAGAACAGGTGAGCTTGATTTTTGGGGAGAAATATAAGTACCAGACGGTGGCGCGTGAATATTACGTGACGTTGCATTGGAGGAATGGAGTGCGTGGCAGGTAAGAGAAGACTGGCGAGTGGTTCTTCTTTCACCCCGGTCGTTCTGACTTCTTTTTGTTTCTATTCTTTGAGTTTGGGTTCAATGTTTCAACGGTGGGAATGATGGTGGTGGTGAGTGGCGTCGGTTGGTCTGTCCTCCTTTTCAGGGCCGAGATTGACAGGTGGTGGTGGGCCGGGCCGGCTGGATCAGGGTGGACATCCAAAGCCGAAACGTGGCACTGGTGACCCAGAAACGCATTGAAACTTTGGACCGGGTGTGGGGCCCGACCAGTGGCCATTGGCCGAGTCTTGGCTCAATAATTTGTTCTCGTGGGTGTTAGCTAGCTCATGACTAGGGTCGTTTGGATATGGAAATTTGAAAACGTTGGAATTTGTCTGAATTTTCATGTTTTACAAAACCAAGGAATTGACATGTGGAAATTGAAAAAAATTCATGTTTGGATAGGGTTTAGTTTTGTGGGAATTGATGGTGTGGAATTTGGAAAAAGAAGTAAGAAAACGTGGTAATGTCAAATTACTAGGGGGAGGTGTAGTATTCTCAATTACCATGAATGTGGTAATTAAAGCCAATTTCCATGGTCCAATTCTCATACTCTTTTTGCTCTCCCAAACGTGGGTTTTTAACCCAATTACTGCATTATGTGGTAATTGGATCCAATTACTGCATTACATTTCCACATCCAAACGACAATTGTTGAGTGCGCTAAATTAGATTTGCTCGAGAAGAATTTTGCTACCACGCCACGTCCTCAACCGGTGTGCTGTGGACATATTTGTTGACGGGTTCCATAACCATGACTAGTTATGTCATCAATGTAATAACTAAAATAACCATCCGGATATTAAGGATAAGTCTTTATCCTAGTTCTAATAGGATTGTAATTAGTCTTTCCTTCCCTTATATGTATTGTATTCCTATAACCTTGGCTATGAATAGCCCTCTGCTATGTTAATACAACACACAACATTCATAATTCTTACATGGTATCAGAGCCTGCAATTCTGTCCTATAATTCGTGCCTCGGACATATCGGTGCGCTCCCACATTCAGCGCCTGATCTCCGTCGCTGCAGCTCCCTCCTCACGATGGCCACTGAAGACTCTGCCACATCCGGCACCACTGAAGCTCCGTCCGATGTTGTTGTCCTGCCTGCTCTCGTCACCATCAACCCTGCCGCCAGCCTCCCGCTGAAGCTTACTCCGACTAACTTTCCATCCTGGCGTGCTCAACTTCTGTCCTTGCTCCAAGGGCTTGATTTAGTCGGCTATCTCGATGAAACTGTTGCAGCTCCTCCTGAACGTGTCATTGTCAACGGCATTGAGACACGAAATCCAGCCTACACTCACTGGTTTCGGTAGGATAAACTCCTCCTCGACAACCTCTTTGCTTCCGTCTCCGAAACGGTATGCCCCTTTATTAGTCTGCCACCTCCTCTGCGGTGGCGTGGTCCACGTTGGTTCGGATGTACGCCAACACCTCCCACTCGCGTGTCATCACCCTTCGATACCGTCTCCTTACTGAGAAACGTGGTGATCGTGATGTCGCCACCTATGTCTAGTCCAGGCGTCCAGGAAGCTGTCGCAGTTCACGGTCAGACAAGGCAGTTCACGATCTCCTAAGGCCATGAACTGGAATCACAAACTGTGAACATCGAGGCGTCCAACGAGGTTCTAGAAGTTACTGACGACAAGGTAGTTCACGGTCACTAAGACCATGAATTGGAGCTATTGCCCGTGAACCCAGAAGTGAAGCGACGTGTTTTGGCGACAACAATGAGTTCACCACGGACGCGCTTAGGTGTTCACGGTCGTGAACTGGCCAACGCGTCCGTGAACTGCTCACTTTCGGGCAAATATGAAGACAGCAGCGGGGAGAGAGAAATGGGAGCTGGTTTTTGGAGAAGAAACATTTTCTTTCTCTAGGGTTTCAACCCAAAACACCAAAGGGGAGTTCTAGTGAGAGAGGGAGTGATCTTGGAGTTTAATAGAAGGCATTGATCAAGCTTGGAAGCTAGGAATCAAGCCTAGAAGAAGAAGAAGAAGAAGAAGAAGAAGAAGATTTAGAGGTTTCTTTGTAATCTCTCCTCTCTCTGTAGAAACTCACCCTCTTCTCTTGGTTTAAGAACCCTAGGTCTAGTTTTGGGTTTGTTGTTGATGTATGTGACAAAATCCTTAGTTTGATTGTTGATTTTACTTAATTAATGGATGTTCTCTTGAATGGCATGAGTGTGGTTTTCATTTTCATGCTTTGATATTTTGACCAAGGAGTGGGATAATCCCCTTAGAGCCCCTTCCTTGGTGTCTTCGGGGTCACTCCTATCGTATATTGTCCGGGTAGGCCCCGAGGGAGTTGATTCGACCGTCTCCTAGCAATATACGATATCCTAGGTTGAATAGAGCACTACCCATCCATTGATTCGCCGTTCTGAGTCATTCCCGAGGGAGTCCATCTCCAAGCGGTAGTGTATTTGAGTCGATCGAGCTAGAAGGATACTCAACATCGATTCAATGGTCGGAAATAGGGGGAATTAACTCAAGAGAGCTCCCAACCCTGTAAATAGCTAAGTTAGTGGTTAGCTAGGTTAGTTAGCTTAATTCTTCTAATCACCATCCTAGGTTGGCTAGATAACGAACCTTAAACCTGAAGTAGGGTAAGCCTAGATCCCCGTGGTATGATAAATTCTTATTGCTTGTCTGCCCTATGCTACACCCGGTCGGCGGTTATACTTGGCCGTCGATTGGGATGTTGTCGTTAGAACGAGTCATCAATCCAATCTATTTGTCACCTCTGAAAAAATAGGAGGGAACTCACAACACTTGAATTCAACTTATTATTCTTACAATATTGTTGTACGGACTACACTAATAATATATCGAGGCATAATCACATATTTCATCGAGCAAAAAATTTTTGTTTTTATCTAAACAGAACAAGGAGCGCCTCTATAAAAAAAAATATCAAGCACATGGATGAGATAATTTGGGTGAATGGTATCGCTGTACTAGGGCTGGATTTTCGGTTAGATTGGTTATAACCGATAACCGAAATGTCGGTTACCAGTTAATCGCGGTGCTAGCAGTGTCTACCGCCAACCGCCCGACGGAAACCATCGGTTAGCCGGTAATTGACCGGTCGATTACCGGTTAGTTGCTCGGTTAACCGTGGTAACCGCGACGAAGACGACGACACCATCTTGCAAACTCTGCCGCCGCCGTGAGCGGGGGAATCTTCTGACGACGACGACGAAGATAAGGGAGAAGTCTTGAAACCCATCTTCCCGGTCTCGGACGCCAAATACACCCACGGATTGCAGGTCCAAGAGGCCCTAATCGGTTCAATCTCGCTCTACCGCGGCGAAACCCTTGGCGCGGCCGCCACGGGAGACGAGGAGGTCGAGAGCCCCGGGAAGCGGATGAAGGTGGACGAAGGCGAATCGTCGTTGCAATTCTGCGAGATTTGCGCGGAGAGGAAGGAGTCGGACCAGATTCTTGTCGTTGCAGCCTGCACCCACGCGTCGGGGAGAGAGATGGTCGATAAGAGGGCTGCCGGCGGAGGGAGATGGTCGGAGGGTCTCGCGATGGAGGAGGGTTGGGCAGGCGGCACCGCGACAGGGAGATGGAGGAGGCGAGGGTCTCGCGATGCTCGATTAGGGTTTAGGCGGAAGACGGGAGGGCGGCGTCGTTTTGTTTGAGTGGAGGGGGTTAGCTTTGCCGGTTAGTCGGTTAACCGGCGGTTATCACCGTCGATTAGCCAGTTAACCGGCAAAGCTAACCCCGCTACCGCCAACCTTCCAAAATTGCAATTTTCGGTTAGCCAGTTAACTGGTAACCGCCGGTTAACCGACAACCGATAACCGAACGGTCAGCCCCAGGGGCGGAGCTACAGCTGGTCTCGGGGGGGCCCCGGCCCCCCGAGAATCGTGAAAGTTACTTCTAAACTGTATCGATATTTTGAAAATTTCGTAAAAACTAGCAAAGGGCTAATATGTTTAGTGTGCAAATTTATTAAAACAAAGTAGGCTTAGTCAAGCGGGGAGTACATGAGTTATGATACAGCTGGTTGAGGGTTCGATACCCACCCTCTGCAATTATGTTACTTTTTATTTGCTTTTTATTTTAATATATCTACACAATTACTCTTTTAAATTTATTATTTCTTGACTCATTTAATTAGATATAATTAATTTTTCAAGTTTCATGTTATGGTTTCTTCATTTCATTATTTCAATATTATTTCTTGACTCATTTAATTTCAAGTTTAGTTTTTTTTACCACTTTGCAATTTCATTTCACTGAAAAGTTATCCATTTTGACCTTTCATAAGTTATTCTACATCAATATTTTGACTCTAATCATCTAAAATGATTAATCATAATACTAATAAAAGTAAAATTTACTTTGATTGTCTTGCTTAGTTTTTAATTTTTTTATCACCCTTCTGCGGTAATAGTATTAAATAATTTTCGGCCCCCCGAACGTCAAATCCTAGCTCCGCCCCTGGTCAGCCCTACGCTGGACCATCATATCAGTAAACTTTTTAACTAGCTTAAGTATGTATTTAGGTACTAGATTTTCGATGTATCAGTATCACTCAATCTTCATTAGTTTTATTGCGTTTTAAACTCAATCACTTCACTCCTCCTCCGTGGCCGCCGGCCCACCCCACGTGACAGACAGATGATCCCGGTATTTAGATTTGCTGCCGATCTTGCGGCCTGCGGGAGCATCCTGCGATTATACAAATTAAATCATAGATTATAATCCCTAGATTGGATCTTATTTTTTGTTAATTGTCCTTTTCTTTTCTTGGCCAAATGCCAATTCCCTAATGGAGAGGGAATTGGTTAATTAATATCAATTAATGAATGATAAGGAGAGGAGGGCAGGAGGCCACGAATATACACAAGATTTAAATGACTTGTCGATCGCTCATTAAATTTGGGCTAAGGATTAGGTGGCTAATCACAGCTAACAGCTTGGCACTAGCCCTCTCACACTACCAGCTATTAATTAATTACAGCTTCGATTCTTCTGGTTTCTTGTAAGACTCTTTCTTTCTTCTATCTACTTGCTCCTTTCTTCCTTCCCTTCCCCTTTTCCATGTATTTTTTATGAATCCTTTTCCATATTGGACCGTTTCTTAAATTAGATAAAATAGAAAGTTAGCTATATTTATGGACCCTAAGATGGATAACTCATAATAATTAAGTATTGATTGGTCAACTGTCACGCTTTAATATCTCACAGTCTTGTTGTTTGGCTGATTGTTCTCCTTCTTCTTCCAATTAAGCTGAGTTTACCCAAAAGTAAAGAAAGAAAGAAGAATTTGAATCCTTTGAGAGTCTTCACGCTTAAATAAATTTGTTTGGTACCCTAAAATATTTTGTTTGTAGCAATTGAGATGGATCAAATGCAATTCTTCAAAAGAAAGGTAATGTTTTAGGAACTCATAACATTTAGGCCCTGTTCACTTCCATTTTCGTTTCCTGTTTTCTGTTTTCATGTTACAAATTTGGGAAACGAAACGAGAAAACATGTTTACTTTTCATTCTGTTTTCTATTCGTTTCCAACTCTGAAAACAGAAAGTGGCAGCTTCCTACTGTTTTCGAAAACGAAAAAATGTCGTTTTCACCTGTTTTCAACATCTGTTTTCTCAAAAACAGGAAACAGAAATGAAAGTAAACAGGGCCTAAGCAGTCAATCATGCTACTACCACAGCAATGCTATTATCGTCATCATATTGCTAAACTACAAGTTTATTGGTCGGACGACCATGCAAACTTTATCAAGTGAACACTCTTGAGTCTTGACCAAAAAGAGTGTTACCAGTTACCACCCAAAAGAAAATTTAAACGACAAGGGCATCACTTTCATCTTGTTTCCCAGGCCCAATCCAGTACCCATTTTAGGGCCAGTTGACAATTGGGCTCTTGACGAACAACGGTGGCGCGCTGCTACCGCTTTTATCTCCTCAAAACAATCCCATCCAGCGCGGCACAAAACAAAAGATCCTCCTCACGCGACTAGTCTTCTCCATTACTTTTACTTACACTGAACCTCCATATCTATCACTGATGAAGATAACTCAACGGCCTTGAAAGCTCCCCGCCATCTCTCTCCGAGCCGGTAACCGTCGGAGAAGAAGAAGAAGAGCGAACGGAAGCCAGTTCCACAAAACGGCGGGGTAGTTTCTTGAAACTTGCGTAGTATACAGGCAGATTGAGCCAGCAGGAGCAGTAATGACCACGGTTTCGCTATCTAAACCACCGCCGTGCCTCTACAGCCACTCGAACCCTATCCGGTTGTTTTCGCCGCCGGTGATTCTGTCTTTCTCATTTCACCGCACGATTCCCAGGGTTTGTTGCGCGCTGAAGACGGAATCGGAAGGGTCGAATTTGTTGAGGAAGCCAGTTTCCCCTACGGCGAGGGAATTGGGCGGAATTTCGGACCAAGAGGATGACGACGCCGTTGAGGCGAAGTACAGGAAGGAAAGCGATGAAGAAAGCGTGGGGGAGGAGGAGGAAGACGATTGGGTGGATTGGGAGGACCAGATTTTGGAGGACACGGTTCCGCTTGTTGGGTTCGTGCGAATGATCCTGCATTCTGGCAAGTAAGTGCTCTCTTAAGCTTCCAACTCTTTGATAGTCTAATTAGAAGTTGGTTCTTTGAGTGAATGGAATTTGTTTGAGTTGTGCAGATATGAAATTGGGGAAAGGTTAAGTCCGGATCATGAGAGGACTATTGTGGATAGGTTGCTTCCGTATCATCCTGAATGTGAGAAGAAGATTGGGTCTGGGATTGATTATATCACGGTATGATTCTTGCCGTTTTATTCTAAGTTGGTTTAGTTGGGTTGTCATTTAAGGGAAGATGGGTATATTCACCTGGAACTTGCTGGGTTGCTTTGTTTTTATGGAAATGGTGGTAGTTATAGTGTTCACGGCTATGAAATAATGCTAATTGACAGGTCTTTAACGATTCAGCAGCACTGTGTCTGTCATTATACTTGACTCCCTGATTTGTTTCCGCGTGAGAAATTTGTGCAAATCAGGGCTGTAGCGTAGTTGAGGCAGTAAGGTTCTAATACCTCTACCTCATTCGTTCCTGACTTCAGCGAAAATATATATCGGTTAGAGAGTTCTGCATTTGGCTCACTGTGATTCACATCTGTCATAGGGTTGTATCAAGGTCATTCAGTTGATAGCCAGACAATGTTGAATTTACCCTGGATCTATATGGACCTTGGATGGCTTATCATATGCTTGATCTCTTGATGGATCACCACATTCTGTTCTTATACCAATAAAATGTCACACCAATGAGCCTTCACCACTCGAATTTGCTGGTCCTTTTTACTTATATGTTCTTGGAGCTCCTTGTGCCAAGCTGTTATGGATGGTTTATTCTCTTACTGTTAGTGTATAGCATTAATGCGTTTCACTGCCTTGTAATTTATTGAACGTACCAAGAACCTGAAGTAATTTCTCGCAAGAGGCACTTCTTCCGCAGATGCTTCCATGTTTGTTAGAAACATGTGCAGGGTTCATGCAATCATCTGCAGCTAAACAATGTTGTTTGTGAAGTGTGGAATTACTTGGTTAAGCGTATGGCATCCCATCTTATACCGTAGGCGAGGCTTGTGGTTTCTGCATTCAGTGGTAGAAATGAAATGATACAAGCAGAGTAATGTTTCATCCTTGCATTTTTACAGGTCGGGTATCATCCAGATTTCACAAGCTCTCGGTGTCTGTTCATAATCCGCAAAGACGGACAGTCAGTTGACTTCTCGTACTGGAAATGCATAAAGGGCCTGATCAGGAAAAACTACCCACTCTATGCCGACACTTTCATCCTCAGGCACTTCCGACGACGGAGGCGGAATTGATCGGATCTCTCGAGCTAGTTTGAGCAGAGAGACCCGACCTCCCTGTATAATCAGAATCTGCTGAAAGATTTGTGTTGTTCATTTTTCTTTGCTTTATAAATATGTATGATTTTGTATCTGAAATTGGTTAGGAACTGAAGTTTTGATTAGAGTGGCAATTCCCAGTCCAATCCACTAATCCAATCCACCAATTCATTAAAATATCCAGCTAATCCAATCCATTTAAATTTAATCTATTTGATCCAAATTCATTTGGATTGGTGGATTCATTGATTGATCCATGGATCCAAATGACAAATTATGATTTGGTACCTGTACTTATTATATTTTACATATTTGTATCCAAAATTTAATTTTTTATACGAAAAATATCATTGAAAAATTATGTTTTGGTACCTAAAATTTTTCATTTTGCCATTTAGTACCTAAATCTTTCACATTTAGGTATTGGTCCTTGGTTGAGGATGTCATTTGGATTCATGGATAATCCACCAATTCACTTTATTCAATCCTTGAATTCACCAATCCATTTAATCCATGAATCCACCAATCCAATCCACCAATTTATGGATTAATTCATTTGCCACGTTTAGTTTTGATTATCGAAAAGGGATCTATGCCCCTATCAAGTCTTGGTCTCTTGGAGAGGCTCCAGCTTCCAGGTGTAAATTGAATTCATTTGTCTCTGAAGCGGATTGGGCGCCGGGCCGACATCCGAATTGGATTCATATGTTCTTGTAGCTCTAGACGCCAATTTCTTTAGTTTCAGGCTTTCAGCCCAATTTTGAGGAAAACGGCCCGTGAAATTCAGAAAGGTAATTGCCGACTATGCTATGAATTGGTTAAAGGATTTGGGTTGACAGTTTTCTGTTTCACGTATCAGCAGTACGTCCAATTGGCTCGCATGAGGGAGGGTAGTCTAGAGAGAGAGAGCAGTGAGTTTTTGGACTTTAATGTGTTTACATAAGGAAGTTGACAAAATAAGCGAGCCAATCCTTATCATCGGAACATATCTCATAGGGTTAATACCTTATTTTGTCATGAATTATGACCATATAATCAACTTTAGCCCGTGGTTTCAGAAATTAATATCCTGGCATCAACTATGTAACATATAGACTCAATTGGCCCAACACAGAGTTTGACCGTCAATTTGGATGGTCAACACCATTGATCGTTAGTCAGTCATTGCCTCGTCAGCCTAAAATTCATTAAAAAATTCTAATTCTAATTATTATTCTAATTTTTCTATTTATTATCAAATTAACCAACAATAAATTATAAAAAACATAAATAAATTTATTTTTTGATAATTTGAAAATGATAAATTTTATAAATTAACCAAAAATTATCAAATTATTTTAAATTTTTAAAATTATCCAAAAAATAAAATATATAATTTATATCATATTTTCTAAATTTATAAAATTTAGTTCGTTAATTTATAAAATTTTATGATTTTCAAATATCCCAAAAAATAAAATATAATTTTTATTATAGATTTTAAATTTTATTTTTTGGTTAATTTGAAGTTGAATTTTTTTAATGATTTTTAGGCTGACAAGGCAATGACATAGCGTGTTGACTAACGGTCAACACTGTTGACCGGCCAAATTGACGGTCAAACCATGTGTCGGGTCAATTGAGTTTATATGCTGCATAGTTGAAGCCAGGATGTTAATTTCTGAAATCACGTGCCAAAGTTGATTATATGGTCATAGTTCGGGCAAAAATAAGGTATTAACCCCTCAAAATACAAGGGTCTTGAGTAAAAAAATTCTCACAATATCATACTTTGCAAAATAATTTCCAAGATACTAAAGTTTGGAGTAGTTTATTCTAGTGTCAAGCAAACCAGATAGTGTTTCGCTTGATACAGAAGTGATCCGCACTCGAAAGGTTCGGATTACGGCAAAGATAAGAGAACAAACTCTCAAACAGCACATATTGTGGCAAATATCAACAAACAACACTTGACCGTTGATGACCCCCGCGGTCTACACCTAACTTAGTTCAAAATTTGAAACGACCATAACGTTGTCCTTCGTTATCCGATTATAACAAAGCACAACGTTTACGATCGTTTTGAGTTTTGACCTAAATTAGATGTGGATCGCGCGGGGTTTCTAGCCATTTTGGAGGGCTTGATCGTTGTACCCTAAAAGTGATATGTGCTCTTCACGGTCATGTTGAGCGATCCACCACAATTTGAAGTTGTTTGCTTCTTTTAGCTGCGATTCATAAGCAATTATTTCAGAATTTTTGTAGTATTGTTTTGTAGTGGTGACTGACTGGCTGACTGGTGGGTGAACCCTATTGGCAAACAGAAACCATGGTCCATGGTGGTGGTGAGCTGAATAAGTAGTTGGAGTTGAGTGAGTGGCCGTAGAAACGGACGTTAGCAAATGCTCCAACTCCACCACGTTAGCAAATGCCAGCCAAGTGTCCCATAATGATTCGGTTGACGGCCGACAAATAAATTGCAGAAACAGTTAATTATTATATATCAACGCAGGCTTGGTAGTTGGTTGGTTCCCTTTTTTTTCTGTTTTAAGGCATGTTTGTTTTTTTTGCCATTTAAGGCTATGTTGCTTCGTCGGACACGTATAACAGCAACCCACTACTAGCAACGATGACGATTTTAGAAGTGAGAACACTCAAAACATTGGTAGTGACCTGAATGAATAATAAAAAATCGCCTCGTAGAAAGAAAGACTATTCGTTACTCCTGATGATCACGACTAAGGGTTGTTTGGAGAACGAGATATTGATCATCGTCTTGGTAAGTTATTAAATTACCAACTAGCTAATCGGACAAGGGTTCCTCTTCAGACGGATTTGTCATTTTTCTTTTAAGCCTACGGGGTATTAGCAGCCGTTGTCAGCTTTTCTTCCCCTGCGATCCGTATTGAGAAATATGAAATTGTTGTATTGCAATTAAACACTATAATAAAAATATATGTATTGGTAGAGTAGATGCATTTTGATAATACATTGTTTGATTGTTGAGATTCTAGTTCATGAATTGATATACATAAGTTACTTTATGGGCAAATATAACTTTAACACTCTACTTTTAATATAAAACAAAAACTATTCAGGGATATAAATAGAAATAAAAAGTGCACACAAACATAAATCCAACAATCTCAATTAAAACTTGAGATTGCATAATGCATTATTTTTGTTGGTTGATTGTGGGAGCTACACAAAACAATTTATATATTATTTTATAATTTGCCACTTCCAAATATTGTATTGTGCACAATACATGTATTCAATAAACACAACTCTAACAATAATCACAACTTCCAAACAAACCTTAAGATCCCATATTCAAACCCAAAATGTTTGTTTGTTTAAAGTACAATAAAATAGTAATTTGTCAACTGATTAGTGATACGGTAATCAAGATTTGTGATCTAATTAAGTGGGAACTGGGAAGTCCACAACCGTACAACAAGGAGGAGGAGATTAGGGAAAGGTGAGGCGGGCTTAGCTTAGAAGCGAACAGAACAGGAGATGGATACAGAATGGGCCCACTACTCATCGAAACAGTGCAGCCCAATCCAGTCCCACCATTTTCCGATTTATAATTTTCCGATTTATAATCTTTGAGTGAGTTATTTCAAATAACTCGTTTGGTTTAATTGTTCGTTTTAATTGTTCTTATTTGCTTTGACTATCATTTCACAAAGAAGCCGTTGTATTGTGGCTTTCTCGTGCTTACCTAGTTAATCCGCAAGGGTTTCTATGACACAAAAAAAAAAAAACTCGCTTGCTTGTGCTCGAAGTCTGCCAGAAAAACAGCCTTCGTAGCAACTTCGACCCTTTTGTTTGAAGCCTTACAGTGCCTTGAATTTTTATAAAAACATACCTAATTTAACGTGGTAGAGGCTCCTGGACTCGACTCGCATTCATGCTTCTCGAATTGAGCTCCAAAATAGGCTTCACAAACACGTTTCCAGACTTAGCCATTTCTAGGCAGTTTCCCAGTTTTGGCATAGTCTTTTGATGAGGTTCAAAAATGGTCTTCTGAACTTCCTATCATGCTCTCTTCCACTTCAATATGTAAAGGGACACTCCAGCTTCAAAACAAGTCATTAGTCTTCAATTTCCATCTAGCCAATTGTATGATATGAATATCCAAAGTAGGCACCATGAACTGTTTTTACACTGAAACAACAGATTAGGTCGACCAGATCCTATATGAGGTCGACTGAATTCTAAATGAGGTCGACCTAATCATAACTGAGGTCTACCGGAAAATGCAAGTCACCGTGACATGCATGTCACCGTAGGCACACCCTAAAAGTTGTAGTCCTCGAAAAGTTATGCGAAATGAAAAAAGTTGTAGTCCAACAAAGTTAAGGTTGTTGGAATTTCAAAGGATTGGTTCGAGTTCACTGAACTCGAACCACTTCAAACTTAGGTATTTTGAGAATTTTTTTTTTATAAGTGTGCTAGTTTAGGAATTTGTTTTAGTCTATACAATAAATAAAAATCAAATGAGAAAACTTGAACCCCCATTTCAAATTTCCTCCATTCAGGAATTTGTTTTGGTCTTCACAATTACTTTTTTTTTATTCATTAAAAAGACACTTACTAAGATTCGAACCATGACCACTTTAAAGAAAAACAAAGATCATAACCAATCACACTAAGTACATTTGTTATATCTTTTTAAATTAAAAACATATAATCGCAGAGAGGAAAAAACCGTTCCCCCATTTCAAATTCCCTGCTCCAGGAGCGTTTGTAGGAAGGGTAGAATAGGGAGTGTCAATTTTTTCTTTTTCCTCTGTGGAACGGGCCAACTTACCGTACACGTCCGAATTTAAACGGATCCAGGAGTATCAATTTTTTTCTTTGAGTCCTTTTATTTCTCCGTGGTGATAAAATATATATGAAAAGGCAAAAACAATACTCCTTTTTATTGCTTAAAAGAAAAAAATTTAACAATAAACTAATACATGGATTCTAATGGGCTAACCGCTAATCATAAAATAAAAGAGTTGAATGGGCCTGACCTACACGGGATTTGCCCATAAAGTAAAACAAATGAACATCATGGGTTTGCCTTTCTAAAATAAGCTATTTTCTCTAGCATAATATATATTATGCTATTATTTTATATCTTAGTGGCTAAAATATAATGTATTTTAAAGTAATTCAATGGTTCAACCTCGACCAACCCAATTAGTCCAATTTTTATCATTTCAAATATATATTATGTAATTATTTGATATCATAATGATTAAATTATAGTGTATATTATAGGGAATCTTTTGGTATTTGTTAGTAAAAAACTAAACATAAAGATCTATTTGGTTATTTTTAACATTAAAATGATCCTAAATATTTTCAGTTTCCTTTCGAAATTCTATAGTTTTATTCCCGAATCAGTGATGTGCAAATGACGAATTGTCGTCATCTCTTTTCTTTAATTATTTTTATTTTCAAATAGAAAGTTTAAAAGTAAAGAAAAATTAGAGTTTGACATGGGTCCGTCAAACAGGCTGAATTTCAAGTTTATGCCCATTTTGATCAAGTCTAATTTATAATCACATGGTTTCCTGATACCCGATAAAAATCTCAATCCAAACCAGTTTGGCAGGTGAGTCCGTGTTTACCATCATTTTCTAGGGATACAGGAACGGTGCCTATCCCAAATCGTGTTGTTCATTCTTGATTTCTTTAGATTTTATCATGGCTTAGCAAAAAACCAGAAAGCACAATGATGACAAGACGAAAGTTTTATAAAGCAAATTAATCGGCCAACGGGCCGAGTAAAAGCTAGCAACGATTGCGAGATGCTCATTTCCCGAAAACCGGCAGGATAGGCGATTTTTTATTCGATTTTCTGGAATTCGGTTTCTATAAAACTTACTCCACCTCATCATATTACCAGAAACAATATTGTTTCACAAGGTAACATGTACTTGATTTTGGTTCGTAAGGCTGATTTTTGATTCGTTGCATCATTCATGTCTCTTTCCTACTAAAATTTACTATTTTTATCACGCGTTTCCCAAAAAAAACTATACAACAATAAGCTATACACCCCATTACATTATCAAATTTCATACGTCACCTTCATCCAGCCAAATGGCCGGGGCCACGCTAGTTTTATGTGTATTTAGGGAATTAATCCTCTCTCTTCTTACTGCACTGTTTGTGTCGTTTTGCATCTGTAATTCCCTTCAATTCGTTATTCATCTGTTGACTCTTGGGATCTTTGTGACTTTCCTAAGGCAATCTTCTCCCTTCAAGTGTGTATATATGGAGCCATTTTGAGTCGTTTGGATGAGGAATTGTAACGGATCAATTTCACACAATTGTCTCGTTTTGAGACAATTGTACCAAATTGGCTCGTTTGTCAGTAAAAAATTTGGATGGATCAATCTGCCTGAGGTATTTTCAATTGATCCGTTTTGAGTCAATTTCAATTACCTGGGGTGGGGGCAGGTAATTCGAATTGACTGGTTTTAATTGCCTCGTTTATAAAACGAGACAATTGATCAAATTGACTCATTTCTAGATTGATCCATTCAAACGACAACCTTTTAGCTCAATTTAGACGCGTTCATTAGTCAAAGAGATAAGATAGATGACAAAAATTGTTGACAGATCGCCAATAAAAAAGTAGCAGTATCTCCATTCTTGGTTAAAACATAAAAACATACACTTTACTAGTGGTTAGGGTAAGTCTCATTGACAGTTCTATACTGCAGAAATTAGAAACGAGACCTTCTACAATGTGACAGGATAGGCTCCTGTACTGTACTCTTCTCTCTTTCTCGGTTATTTTAATGCATTCACCCTTAAAAAAAAAAACAATGTGACAGGATAGGCAAGGTTTGTGAGAGAATTCATGAGTTAATTACGGGGAGTTTGTACATGCTTTCACGTATTAGATAAATTGTTATTTGTGCAAATGTTGTATCTGGCCTGTTATCTCTGGTAGGAGCTAGACTAAATTTTAAATAGGTTCTCCTCAAGAAGAAAGAACGACAATGAAGAAGATAAAAAAACAGTGACATCCACGTCTTCAAACCAAAGAGAGATAGAAAAGAATAGGAAAATGTTGTAGTAATTTTCGAATGACATACCCGATTTTAATTATCTTATCCGTAGAATAACTAGCGGGTCGTTTTGATGCATCATTTTGGTTATGTGGTAATTCAAATCAAAATGTCGCAATTCTCTAAAAAAAAAAATCTTCAAAATGTCGCATTATTTTGCTATGCGATATTTCGTGTGGTATTTTAGTTTGGAATGTGGTAATTGGGTCTAATTATCCTGTTTGTTTGGATAAAAGAAAAATAAAATATTGTGGTGTTTCAACACTTAGAGAAGGGACAGAGTGAAAGAAGAGGTGGGGAGATGAGTTATTTGAAATAAATTTGGAAGTGACTAGATATTTCAAAGAACTCAAAACGAGTTATTCCAATTGGCTTATGGACAAAATATCACATTCTATTTTAATTTTGTCCAACAAATTGTTTCGAAACTCATCAAATTATCTCGTCCAAACGACCCGATTTGGTGTTCGTATAAAATGCCGGGGAAGTTGTTTTAAATAATAAAATCAAGATCACCCATTCTAAGCAGTAGTACCCAAAATGTGCACTTGACCTTTTGGACTAATATTGAAAAAACAAAAAAGCGAACAATCCGTATTATTTAAAATCCTTATCCCTCTACAAAGAGTTGGTTAGTTGGAATATGCCTTGTATCATCTTCATATTCCCTTCTTTTCCTTTCTTCTCCATTCCCTTCTTGCGCAATCTGTCTATCTAATCCCTACCTTCTCCATTTCTTTTATTTCTTTGCCATCCTCTCCCAAACCAAATTCTCCCCTGCGCGTCGTTCTCACCGCCAGATCCACCCCTCACATTTATAGTAAGCGCGTGGGATCCTGCCATTCCTTAATCCGCACCGCTCTTTCCTAATCTTATTATTAATCAACTATTATTCCCCACGGGCTCGCTCCAGTCCACCACCCTAATCTTACACAAAATCCTGTAATCACGTTCAAAATCATCATTAGTTTATCGCTGAACTTTGGATTTTCCGTATGCAGGTTCAAAACGACATCGTACAGTGTAAACACCAAGACAGAGGCTTATATTTCTATATATGTATATATATTTGTTGTATATTGACATTTTTGTCCAAACATAATAAAGCAACAGTTTCAAACAAACACCTCTCCAAGAGGCAAAGATATGCGGCGAAACGAAACAAGCCTCAATCACTGCAATCCAACGGTTCCAGATTAAGCAACGTGGACGGTACAGATCATTACACTTTGCACTCTGACAGTGGCAGCAGGTCACGCCAAAATTTCCTACCCTTCTACTCATTGGGCCACGGCTCCCCCCCAGCTGGCCCATTCATAGAGTATTTAAATAAACTCAATAATTAAATTACCTTTTTAAATTTTAATCAGTCACTTCCCCACCAAAATTAAAAAAATAAAGAAAAAAAAACATAACCCTTTACATGCCTTAAAAGGTAGCAAAAATCCAAGTAGAGGCAGCCGACACTTGGCGCTTCCCCGCTTGCTCCCGTTCAACCAAAAAAAAAAGTAAACACAGAGCAGAGAATTTCTCAGCCCAAAAACACAGAAGAAAATTTGAGAAAACTAATTCGAAAATGTCAAAGCTGTAGCCTTTCTTTTCCATGTCCATCGCACTTATCTCTTTAGCTAATACCTATTGCCCACAACTTTGTTTGTTTGGCTTTTTATTCGTCTGCTTCCTTGCCTCGTTTCCTTTCCTAATGTGGACTTTACATTATTGAATCCAACTGATCACCAATCTCCCCCTTTCCTTTTCCTGCTCTCCTGGGTTTCTTCCCTTTTTTTCTCAATCAGCTTGGATCCGTTTCTGTTTTCACCCACTTCACAAATCAAGCTCTGCCGTTTCGAAGATATGCAAACAGTACGAATTTGTTTGTGTAAGAAGCGTTTATGATCAATTTTGACTGCCAGAGCTCAATCCTTGCTGGGTTTTCTGTAATCGGAGCTCTTCTGGGTCGTTCAATTTTCTTGGTTTGTAGCTGACCTGGAAGAGGGTTTTCTGTAGATTCTCTTCAATTAACCGTGTTGGGTCCGAATGGGGACGAACTTGAATTTCAGGAACTTCACCAACGACTTCGTTTCCTCCTCCGACGCCGGCCGGCAGCAGCAGCAACCGGTGACGCCGTTAAACTTCCCGTTGGCGAGGCAGTCATCAATATACTCTTTGACATTTGACGAGTTCCAAAGCACGGTGGGTGTTCCGGGGAAGGACTTTGGGTCGATGAATATGGACGAGCTGCTCAAGAACATATGGAGCGCGGAGGAGAATCAGAATCTGAACATGGCGGCGGCGCTGCCGGTACATGACGGTCTGCAGCGGCAGGGGTCGCTAACCCTGCCCAGGACTCTGAGCCAGAAGACGGTGGATGATGTGTGGAAGGACATATGGAGGGAGTACGGTAGTGGAAGTGGTGCAGCTACTGAGAAAAATGAGGTTGTCCCACAAAGGCAGCAGACCTTAGGGGAAATGACCTTGGAGGAGTTTCTGGCGAGAGCTGGTGTCGTTAGAGAAGATAATAGTAGTGATAAGACACATGTAGCAGTAGGAGGGCAGGTTCAGCAAAGCAATGGAGGTGGTGCTGGTGGTTTCTTTGCTGATTTGTCTAGACAAGGGAATAGCAATCACAACAGCACTAACAATGGTTTTGGAATGGTGGGTTTGATTAGTAGTAATGGTAACGCTAATCCGATTTCGATGCAACCGGCATCGAACTTGCATTTGAATGTGAATGTGGATGGTGGCGTCAGATCAAATCAAGTTCAATCACAGGTACAGCAGCAGCGGTCGCCGCTGCCACAGATCTTTCCAAAGCAGGCTAATAATGGAGGGGGTTATGGGCTGTCACTGCAGGGGATTGGTGGTGCTAATGGGTTGATGCAAGGTGGGATGGTTTCACCGGCTAGCCAGATTTCGTCAGATGGGATAGGGAAGAGCAATGGGGACACTTCTTCTGTGTCACCTGTTCCTTATGTGTTTAATGGAAGTATGAGGGGGAGGAGACCTAATACTACAGTGGAGAAGGTGGTTGAGAGGAGGCAGAGAAGGATGATCAAGAATCGAGAGTCAGCTGCTAGGTCGCGTGCTCGTAAGCAGGTAATGAGACATCTTACAATCTAACAACAGGTTCTTGTTTCATGGAGGCTTAACAGGTGGGTTTCTGCAGGCTTACACTATGGAGTTGGAAGCAGAAGTTGCAAAATTAAAAGAGGAGAATGATGAACTTAGGAGGAAGCAGGTTAATCTTTATGTTCCTTTGTTTGCTTTGCTGAATCAACTTGTTTCACTCTGTTAACCTATTTAGCTTAGCTGATGATGGAGGTTTTGGCTTGCTTGCTGCAGGACAAAATCATGGAGGTGCAGAAAAATCAGGTGTGCCTTTCTGAAAGTTTCTGACCTTCAATGTGGAGATGCACTTTTAGCCATTTTTTCTAATCCATTGGGAATTTGTTTTGATGGTGTGTGCGGAACAGGTGATGGAGAAGATGAGCATGGAGAATGGAGGGAAGAGGAGGTGCTTGCGACGAACACTGACCGGTCCATGGTGAACAGTTTTTCTGTTACATAGAGGATTGGGAGGGAGAGGGGAGAAGGGTTCTTGCTTTGGTGCATGGGAGAAGATGATCTTCTGAGGATGGTAGTCTGTAGTTTGGAAGTTGTTTCCAGATCATGGGTTTATAGCTGATTTGTGCATAGGCTAACCAGACCAATAGTTGATTAAATTCATGGCCTTCTTTCTTTATATCCGTTACAAAAAAGATGGGAGGGTTTTTGTTGGCCTGTAAATTATTTCTTGTTCATCCCCTTATCCTTGTGATTGTTCTACTATCATCCCTCTATCGAATCTTTTATCGTCGAGAATTACAGTGAAATAGAAAAGAAAACATGTTGATCAATCTTTTTCCAAAGTTCTGGTTTTTCTATCGATTTAGATCATGAATGATAAGATTACTTTCAGCCTGCAGTCTCTAATTTGGAGCTTAATCGCAAAAGAATACAACATTTGCCGAATCTGAAAGGACAACAAACATGAAACTGAAAGAGGAAACCCTAGATTCTGTCTACAAGTTGCCAGATGTGGAATCCATGTCCTTCCAGGAGATCATCTTCCTCCTGTCCCTTCCTCTATATGACCTGGCAAGAATCATACCACGGACTGGCTTGGACAAACCAACATCAACCACATGGGTATTCTTTTCACCTGCTGATGATGCTTCATCATCCATCAGATAGTCGAACAACATGGCGAGACAGCGAACTTGATGGGCTAAGATGTTGTTTTCTTCATCACTTGGCACTAGCTTCAGTATATTGAGGTTCACCTAACAAATCATCAATCCCAACAAGATAAACATTAGCCTTCTCCAAATATTCTGACATCCATCCAGATACATTCAACTAGGACTTTAAAATTGCTCACCTCTGCTTCTATTGCACGAAGTTCGTTGTACGATCTAGAGCGATTGTCGCCTTCATCTTGGCTTCCTTCTGAAGTAAGTAGGTTCACGGAGAACAGAGGCGGCCTAAGAGGGTACTCCATGCTGATCTTAATCTGCCATGGCAGACAAGGGCAATTATGTCAAAAGGGTTCTTAACTTACTGAAGCATTTGCTTGTAATCCATAGAACTTCACAGTACCTTTGCTTCTAACTTCACATTTCTGCCTTCACTCAGTTCTCTTGCCAAGACAAGGGAGTACTCTTTAGCACCAAAATCAACCCAAGAATCCAAGGATAGTTCAAGGCGTTGAATAGAAGCCATATCTTCGTTATCTTGCTCATTAGTGGCCAGCTCGTCATGATCACTATCAAAATCCAAAGTCGGATCTAAATCCTCATCGTATTTCTTAAAGCTATGTGATTTTCCCTTGCTAAATGGGGAGATAACAGTCTTTGAGATCAAAGTCAGCTGCCTAGACTGCTCTGCACTGGATGATACCTTTGAAGTAGAAGTAAGCTGCTTCATATCGTTTGCCATCGCGGAACCAGCCTGAAGCAAAGATGGGAGCTCCCCATCTTCCCTCACACCTTCTAACCCTCCCTTTGAAGTGCCGGTTCGTCCATCGGTGTCAATATTCATGGATTCCTCAACTTGCTCTGTATGTAAAGAAGGATGGCTAGGTGGGGTTCCTATTGATGACCAACCATCCAAACTGCATAAAGAAGAATGTAGAGCCCAAGGAACACTTTCACAATTCAGAGGAGGCCACTTTAGCTTCATAAGTGAACCAAGCTGCTCCCTGTAAGCCACAATAAACAGAGAATTCCAAACTTTAAACAAAAACTCATTAATGAACTGATTAGTTTATAAATCATAGCAAAGGGAGGATGCAAGGAAAAGGAAAACTCAAATTGCGAAGCAATTAACATGTCTTATAATATGAAAAACTTTATTTGAATAGAGGCCACAACAACCAGTGCAAGCCAGGCAATCTAGGGTTTAAGAGCTACTAGGCCAGTTGGCCATCCAGCAACATACAGTTGATTTTCAAGTTTATCAATTCTACGCCCTTGATCACAAAACCCCTCTAACTATAAAAAACAATGACTCACGCAAGAGCCAGCTGAGCCCTTTTCCGAGAGCGTATTCTTTGGACAACTGTCTCAACCCGATTCTGCTGTCGATATAACGATAACCCAGATACAACATCAGCTTTAGACGTTTCGCCACTTGAATTTTCATGACTACCAAGTAACGGTGCAATCTCTGGTAAGAAATCGATCCCTGCCAAATGTTGGGCCCACTTATATGGACGAGAAGTTCTCTTTTCATCAAAGGAAAGACTATCACCGGTAGTGAGCTTTGCAGACTGCAATGAAACCAAAGTATGACAGCAATATTAGAAAATAAACCAACAATCAACAAAAGGAGAATCATGTCTTTCTAATAGTGCAAGAATGCCACAAGAAACTGAGAATATCTTTACCTGGTGCGGAAGTTCATGGCCAGTATCATCAGGGAATAAGTTACACAGAATGCTGTTCTCAGTTCCCTCATGTGAACCTTCTACTCCAACACATACAACATTTAGCTTTAACAGGTATTCAAACTTCAAAGTAATGAGCTTTGCAGACTTCGGATCAGAAGCCTCATCATCAAGTATATGAAGAATGAGCTTAAGCGGGTGAACTTGATGAACCCCTGCCAGATCAGGATTTTCCTTACTAGGTGCCCTTTTTGGTCGTTTTCTCCTTCTTTGGGCATCATCTTCATCATCAGGTACATCATCTTCAATCCTCAAAGTCTCCACATTTGCAGAAGCACCTGAACAATTACAATAACATCTCAATTCAGTTTCTTAGGCTACTGCAAGTTTGTAGAGCACTAAATGCACAGCAAAGTACAGACAAGTTATGAAACTATAACTGCTAGCTCAGAGAAGACTTGGCAAAAGAGTCAAGCTATGAATTACTGTTTTCTTTATTTGCTTGCTGACGAGCAAATGTTTGAGCATCTTTCAAACTCCCAACAATTTCCAGGTCAATCTCTTCCCCAAACGCCTCCTTCTGAGCCACCAACTGTGAGTAAATCACGTAGAGTGGAGGAGGAAGCAGTTCTGCTGAACTATGCTGCTTTAACTTCTTAGTATGCAGAACCCCTAATTGGTTCTGTACAGGCAGAGATGCTTTCTTGAGGGACTTAAGGTGTGATGGCAGACTTGACAAAAACTTCTTCCTATTAGCAATCATCTCCGCAAGACTTTTCTTCTGTAACTCCAATTTCTCCCGAAGCTTGCAGAGCTCTTTCCGCTGATTTCAACCAACAACATTTCGCAATCAGAATGCCACCATGTCCAAAACTCACTTCAAGCGTATTGCAGTACCCCAAATCGAATATATTCTGCTGCGCGTTTACCTGGTGCAGCTCGTAGTTGAGCCTTTTGAGCATCAAATTGTGGGAGCCATCGCTGGACAAGACGGAACTCTTGATATCTTCAGGTGCATCACGGAAGAACTCTTCTTCAGGGACGAGCTCAATGTCTGGATACTTGGACTTGAAGTCCTTACAAGCCTTGATAGCTTTCACGTAGTGGCCCTTCTCATACATCAGGTTATGGAGCTGGAGAGTCGTGAAATCCACCGGCGCCTTCGCTTTCTCCGTCTCCGTCTTCGCTCGATCCTCGTGCAGCAAAATCGACCTGTTCGCCTACAAAATTCTTCCGTTCGAAAGTCAAAACCCTAGACGGATAGAAAAAGCACAAAAGGAGATCGAAAACCGAGAGTTTTTTTTTTGTCCGGCGGCAGACCTGGCGGAGGGTGATAAAGTGGAGAAACGTCTGAGTAACGAGCTCCCGGAGCTGGGATTTTGAGTTGCCGTCCTTTTTGACGGAGAGAATCTGGGAGACGATCTCCTCCACTGAAGCTTTGCTTTCGCGAAGCCTGTCGTAGGCTGACTTCCCATTCTTGAGCAGCTGCGAGTCTTCGTCCATGGCGACCGCCTCCACTATCTCGCCGTCCTCCATCATCGCTCCGTTTTATAGTCGGCCACTGAGCCCTCCGTCTCTACTGCTTCACCGGTGACCAGACTTCGTTTACAGTGCTCGCTCTACGCGAGAAAGGGATTTTCTTCTCTCTTCTCTCGACTGGAATGATTAAGCGGCGCCGTTTTAAGGTTTAGTGGCTTATTTGTTAGTTACCAAAAATTTGGTGATCAATTCTGTAATAATTCAAACTATTTAATCCGAAGAAATTTTTTTTTTTTTTGAGGGAAATCCGAAGAAATTCGAGACGGGCATATATCAAAGCGGAGTTGAATTCGCCTTGGTCGCGCCAGTAGGCTTCTGTCGGTCAGTTTTCCTCTTGACTTGAGCTGCCGTCGCCGTCGCCGACAGCGATGGAGGAAGGTGAAGAAGGAAGGTCAAGCTTCCAAGCTATTCGAGCTCTCGGATCCCTGTTCAAGCTTACTGAAGTCTACATATGGTTACCCTCCTCCGTTTTCCCTTTCTGTGAATTCTTCCCCGGAAAACTTACCGTTTCATGCTTCGCTTTAATCGAATATCGACTTCTCTGTGCAGGGACGACGGCTCAACGGAGACGGTAGAAGTGTCCATATTCCCGGAATCCATTGTGAGTTACCTCGTGTCTGTTGAGCTTCTGGTTTCAGTTTCGGCGGCAATTTGGAATTTTTTGTGTGTTCTGGTAATTGACGGCGATGAGTTCTTTATATTTTTTGTTTGCTTGGGTCCTTGGGACACAGGAATCGCCTCCAGAGAAGGACGATACCACCTCCGATAGTCCTGCAGTTGCTACTGGTATGTTATGTAGTTGTACTGTTGTAGACTTGTAGTAAGGGTGGGGAACATTTTGGGAGATTTTTCACGCTTTGTCTTTAATGCATTCTTGGTGAATGAACTGTTCGACGATTTGTCTCTGAGATGGTGTTATTTCATTGGTCTTTTCTTTGTTCAGATTTTGGCCCTTCCACGGAGGATGACGAATTGAGCAAACAAATGGATGCTCTAGGGCTTCCCCTTGCTTTCCAGTCGAATAAAAAGGTATACTATCGAGATTAACCTTTAGAGATAGTTAGCTACCTGTAATGCATATAGATGGGGCTCCATAAACATGCTGGGAAGTTTTCAGCTTTGTAGGTGGATTACCTGTAGATTGTTGTGGGGAATTTTGAATAAATCCTGTGTTACCATCTTACCAAATGGTTGAAGCGGGGAACTTAGGTCTGGATTTCTGGAATGGCATAGGGGGCATCCATGCTGGTGTCAGCTTCCAATAGTGTTCTTTAGAAATAATGAACTTTTACCGTTACTGCTATCAAAGCTTGTTATTTCCTACAACTGAAGATTAGTTCCATTTCGTTGCTGGCACTGGCAGATAAAGAATAAGACCAACAAAGGCAAAAGAAAAGGGGCGGTTATGAAGCATGCTCACAATCATGACACCACTGCTAATGAATCATTGAAAGTTTCCAAAGTGAGTGAAGCAGGGACTGTATCTCCTACTGTTTTGCATGATAACGAAAGCAATTCTATATGTTGCATATCAATGCTGGGCACGAGTGAGTCATGTTACTATGATGTTTCTGTGGATACCAGCAATTCTAAAGATCTATGTATTGAAGATTCCGAGAGTCCAACTAAGGTTCCTCCCGAGCCAATGTTTGCTGATCAGTGTGGTGAATGTGAGAGGGGTCTGACTCTATCAGGAACTATTTACATGACTAACGATGACTATGATGAAAAGAATACAATTTCGGGCGGTTCAGATGCAGCGACTCCAGACATGGTTGATGGCCCGAAAGAAGTTGTCGATTTGATGGAGAAGGATTGCCTACATGACTACCCTGTTGTTCACAATCTTCAAGAGTGCGAGAACCACATGGAGTGGCCTGAATTTTCTATGGCTGCAGTGCCCCAGGGTTCAGAAGTGCTTGGAGATAATGGGATAGAGAGTCATGACCAGAATGGTGCTTTTGGGGATTGGGCGGTATACTGGGATTCTTTCTACATGAGGAATTACTTCTATAATGCAAAAACAAATAACTCTACATGGTCCCCACCCCCTGGAATGGAGCATCTTGTATGCATTAGTCGTACTAATCTGTCAGATGACGTGATTGTTGGAGACTATGGGATAGACGGTGATCCTTCTGTTTCCTGTGGCTTGTTGAAGTGTTCTGGATCATTTGAGAAACCTGCTAATGATAGTAGAATAGCAGATCAGCCATCCAATGAGGTCTGTGATGGGGATGGACTTGCTTCTGAAAGCACTTTGCTAAGCTTGACTTTCTCGACCATCAATGGCTGTTTGGAGAATGCAGGCGAACAGGAGGGCAATGATAAAGATTGTCTTGGTGATATTCCCCAGCAAACGGCTTTGGAGGAGCATGGCAATATTAACAGGTAATACATATCTTTGTGGTTTATCTCATTTTGGGAGCCTTGATTTCATATCAGGGTTAAGCTATAGTTATCTAGTTACCACTGTTATAGTGTTATTGCAATTATCTCTAAGAAGCTAGGATGAATGCTAATTGCTACAATTATCAGCATGTCTTCTACGGGGAAAAAATGCTGACATCTGTCTTGTTTTCAACCTTGCTAGTGTGATCAACGATGATCTCACTGTGGATGTTGTTAAGCATAAGGAACATAAAAACACTGAGAATGATGAGCCGGATACCGAACCTGATTTTCTTGTTATCAAAAGACATAGGAAAGGAAGAAGGAAGAGAACACGATGTAGATCTTCCAAGGATAGTGAAGGTCAATTGCCTTTCTCTCTCTCTTTCTCTCCCCCCCCTGTTTGTTTCAGTTTCTACCAATTCCTGTTAGTTTCTACCAATTCCTGTTCTTCTTCTGATTCATTGTATAAACAATTCAATTGCCTGTAAAAGAAATGTTGTCTGTAGTGACATTGGTTTTAATACTGTAACTGCACTTAAATAGGTCGGTAATCCTGTATTCAGCATGTGTTTTTAATCCACAAATTCCGTATTCCTGGCTTATGAAAAGTTACTTTTGCTAATTGCAATTAGTGCCTAGACTGACCACACAGCTTTCGTTACTTGCCAAGACCAAAGTTCAGATTTTTCATTCGTGTCATAATGAAATGTGAATAAAGTAAAACGATATGGAGGTCTATGTTCGAAATAAGTTGAGGTGGTTGTGTGACTTATCAGTTCAATACTTTGTATGAGTGGTGTCATGTCTTGGTCATTCAGTCTTCTTATGATCACTGGTTTGCTTTGAACAGATCTCCAAAGTCAAGTTGTTCCGGAGGAGCTTTCTGCCTCTCTTGAGAAGTACTGGTGTCAGCGATACCTTCTATTCTCTAGATTTGATGACGGTATAAGAATGGATGAGGAAGGGTGGTTTTCTGTAACACCTGAGCTAATAGCTGGGCATCATGCTCTGCATTGTGTTGATGACATTGTTATTGACTGCTTCGCAGGAGTTGGTGGAAATGCTATCCAATTTGCTCAATGGTTGGTGCTTTGTTCTCCTCGTCTCTTTATTGTGAAGTTACTTTTAATTGATGGAATTCTGTAATGCTGTAAGATTATCCTCTTCTCATTTGTTTCACAAGTTATGGCAATTATCTGGAGAACTATGCACTGATATGTGTTGGCCTTTTAGGATTTCTCAGAATATAAGATCTCCTTACTTTAACTGACGAAGGTTTATTAGATATGTATCTGACTTCTGGCGCTCTTGTTGATGTGTGATTATTTTTTTTTTTTTTTTGTATATTTCAGGTGCCAACATGTTATTGCAATTGATATAGATCCACAAAAGATGGACTATGCCCATCACAATGCTACTATCTATGAAGTTGATGACCATATAGATTTCATAAAGGGGGACTTCTTCAATTTGGCACCAAAACTGAAGGTAGTAAAACCATAACTTTATGCACATTAACAAGTTTGGCTTTCTGGCTTGTATGGTAAGATATGGATATATAATGTGTTTTATTTCTACACAGTTTTACCTCTATAAACCTTAAAGTTTCAGGGTAATTCTGGCTTCCACATGAAAATTACTTCTAGTCATTTTTTTTTTGTTTCCTCCTTTTCCCGATTCTTGTGAGGTTAGACTTTCATGATTCATCTCTGCTGCTTGAGGATTTGTGCACTTGCTTTGATGAGTGTTCAATAATTGTTGACTTCTTTTGTAAGGGAGCAGGGGGCTGTATCTTCTTATATCAAGAAAGAACTGTGGCACTGGTTGTTATAACAGCGTATAGATAATGTGTTACATTTGCTATTTCACTTGCATCCGTGCATTCTCATTTGAATTTAGTTATTTTCATATTCATGTGTGGTTTCCCAGTCTGCTACTACCCTATGTGATACCTTTCTCTTTTGCAGGGACTGGCTGACACTGTGTTTCTGTCGCCACCTTGGGGTGGCCCGGATTATGTTAAAATTGAGACTTATGACATCAATATGCTTAAACCACACGACGGGTATTATCTTATTTAGAACTTTTTCTGTCCCTATACTCAAGTAGCTCTTTATCCTCTCTGATCTTCAGTGTACTTATACAGGTATATTCTCTTCAACACTGCAAAGCAACTTGCGCCAAAAATTCTAATGTTCCTCCCAAAAAATGTCGATCTAGATCAGTTGGCCGAGTTGGCTCTATCTGCTAATCCTCCTTGGTCTTTAGAGGTACATACATCATCACCTTTTCCCCCCACTTTGCTTCACTTTCCAGTTTCCCTCGGCTTAGTATTTCTTGATGTAGGAAGAAACCATATTACAGTTTGTTCTCTTTACTAAAGTATTTTGCCATGGTTCCAGGTAGAGAAGAACTTCTTGAATGGCAGGTTGAAAGCAGTAACAGCTTACTTCCGCGACACAGCAGTTCATGGACGATAAAACCCCACTTGATTTAGCACTGACTTTCGAGGATACACCTCCAAATTTGCCATTATATCTAAGCATAACATTTAACAAGTAGCGGCTGAAGGTGAATACCAGTGGTAGTAGGCTAGTAGCTTTGGTAACTTATGGACTTGTGTGAGAAGCTGCTGTCGTACTGGTTGTAACGAAAACTCGTGCTCAAACCAAATTCTTGGAAAGCAGCCAACTTTAGAAATTCATCATTGTTCAGATTAACAAGCAAACCAATTAGGTGGGTGTATATACCCATACGATTTTGTTATGACTTCTCTGTTTGAGTTTCTTATGAAGCTTCTTTAATCAGAATGTCAATGCCAGGCAGGCTGGTAGAGGAAGCAAGGAAGGAGGACGTCAACGTATCATCGTAGCAGGTACAACAAGTGTTTAAATTCCCACCTAAATTAGCTACATCTTCTACTCTTATTAAGCAGTTGCCAAGTTGTTTTTATAATTCCTAGTGCCTCCCTCTAGTTTAGTACTAGTTAGTTGAAGATTTTCTGTAGCTCGAAGTTGTACAGCTACCCCATCTATTCTGACAGCTTCCTCTGTGTTGCAACTTGCATGTGGGTCGCTAATCAAAAGGTTGACATTAGTGTAGTTTTCCTTTTGGGTTGGGATTAAGGGTTGGAGCTTTGATGGTCAACTAACCCTTTAAGCTAAATAGGGACCATCTACCTTCTGGGCTTCAATAAGTTCTGAACTTTGACCTTTTACCCTCTGTTTCCATATTTAGGTATAGTGATAGGCAGCATAAAATAAGCAGTTATCACATTGGTAACCAATGGTTACGGAGGCGAAAGAAAAGCAGCTAAGCTATGAATGCAGTGGTTGGAGCATTTGGTTATGAAGCTGAAACGGATGGATACACATTTGATTGTGCTCTGTTTCTGTTTGGAGAAATCAAACATTTGTCAGGGCCTCTCTGTTTTTGTGTGTGGTGTGGTGCGAGGGTCTTGTTAGGAAATTGAATCCTGAAAACGACCTGAGGCTGAGGTTGGGTTGGGTCAGTTCATTATGAAAGACAACCTGGCCGGCACCGGCTGCTACTCTTTTTGAAATTTCTATTGGTGGGTCAGTTCATTATGCAAATTCTTAGATACCTACTGACCCGACTGAACGATGAGGATTGGGTTGCGTCCGTTTGTTTACAAGGTCAGTTTAGAGTCTGGTCATTTTTTAACCTTGTAATGTCTGGGTAGGATTGGGTCAACTTGGTACCGGGTCACTTTAAGTACTATAATTGCAAACTAAAATGATACAAATGTGATAAAAGTGTAACTTTATCACCAATATTTATAGACCTAATTTGTAAAAAAGAAAAAAATAGGTACTACATTGTAAGAAAACATAAATTTGGCTACTAAAATATAATTTTAAAAAATCTCTGTATTGATTTGAGCCGACTCACCGGCTGGTCCTAATTCTTGAGGCTCAGACAGAATAAGGAAACAGGAGAGCTAGTAAGGGCCTGTTTACTTTCATTTCTGTTTCCTGTTTTTGAGAAAACAGATGTTGAAAACAGGTGAAAACAACATTTTGTCGTTTCCAAAAACAGCAGGAAGTTGCCACTTTCTGTTTTCATAGTTGGAAACGAATAGAAAACAGAATGAAAAGTAAACAAGTTTTCTCATTTCGGTTGCCAAATTTATCACATGAAAACAGAAAACAGGAAACGAAAATGGAAGTGAACAGGGCCTAAGTTTTATAAATTGGCCCTGCAGCGACGGGCAAGACAGGGTTCTTATAGGGTTAGCAACGGTTCAGGCCTAGTTTCAGCCATAAATTTTGTTACCTTTCATCTTGTTTTTTTAGTTGGATTCAATGGTAATTTGAGAAGAATCTTTGTGAAAGGGTAGATTCAAATGTGAAATCCCACTCGAATAAGTCTTGACTTGAGAACTTAACGCCAGGATTACAATCTTGTTGTGTATAAGTGAGAAGAGTTTTGATTCCTTCCACCTGCTGACAATCGCATTTCATTCAATCTGGGAGCACGGTGGACAGGTACAAAGCAGCAGCAGCTGCTATGAAGTGGAATAATTACATGTGTTTTGACTTTCAACAACTGGGCTGGACTGGAAATCAACGCTAAACCTCTTTTAACAGCTAATTATATTAGTGACCGATCTTATTAGCATATCTATATAGAAGGATAGCCGGCCCTAGACTATAACGAACAACTCTAGGCACGCATCTTATTCTATACAGAGGGATCCAGGGTGGTTGGTTTCGTGATTTGCATTTGCATGCATGTGTCAGAAAGGAATTGCTAATCTACAAAATTACAAATTGATCCTCCGATTCGAAAGAGAAAAGAGGGGGCACGGCACGTGCCTTTTGATCATTCTCACGCTGGCACGAGATCGGTTATAAAGAACTCTCAATGCTATGCTATGCTATGCTAGCGATTGTACCTCCACTTTCCATGGCGGAGACATGTGTAATTAGGTTGTAATAAGATGATTGTTATTATTATTTTTTTTTGTTAGTTGCTTTGTAGTGGTGGTAATTCAGATCCACCTCAATGGGTATTTCCCACGCCATTTCGTAATGGGGTGAATAAAACTCGACTCGTGCTAGAATGTGGAGGGTCTTAATCCGATCGATACATAAAACAGGGTAGGCATGGGTATAGCTGTCGTCCCGTCTTGTTCCGCCTCATACGAATTATATGTATCTGTTTGTCAAACTCTGAATATTTCTCACCTTGCTGTTTTGGATTGCCTTCCTTTCCTTGGCCGACATCATCATATATTCAATTAACCCATTGGTTGATATGTTTTGAGAAATGGGAGAACATGAACATCAACCATCGTTGGAAGCAATGGGATGGTGGCAATTCTGACGACGACACTAGCTGCTCAACATCATAAACATGGTAGGATGAAAATTGGACGAAATCAATCAAACCGATCACAGAGCATGGGACAGGGCGGGACAAAGCGTGTGTTTAGTGATAACCGCCTCAAATTGGGCCGTCGCCATCCCTATTGCTATGTTAATTTACAGCACAAGTAATTAACCAAAGATAAGTAGGGGTTTAAAAGGAGGATTATGCAACAAGCACGAGAGAGGCTAATCCGGAGGAAGCCTATAATTTGTGCCCCCCCAGTTAATAATCAAATGTTGTCGCCCATTATCTTGGGGTTCTGTGAAAGCAAAAAAATGCGTTACTGCCACTGCCACTCTCTCTTTTTCCCGGGATTCACATCATTATAATTATTACATGGCATCATCATTGTTGCCTCGCCTTTAATTTGAACTAGTTATAGCTCTAATCTTTTATTGATGGAAAAAACTAGACAGACTCTAATATCAGTTCAAAGGGTGTGATGGGGGAACGAACACAATCAAATTGGAAGGACGAGATAGAGAGAGATGGACAATATTTTACTCTTTTCCTTTTTTATGGCGTACACAAAGAGGTTGGAAACTCGATTAAAAAGAAAATCACGTAATATAAAATAGATAATTACATACATTACCTCGACGGACGGACATGAATTATTATATTATGAATAAAACATTGCATTCCAAATGCGATTAGTTTTGTTCCATTAACCAACCTATGGCTTTCAAAAAACTAAACCCCAATATATAATTATTAATTAGTCTATAGAACTAACACATCCCTATCCTTTCTTTTGAACCAATTATTTAACTGCTTAAATAGCCCGCCCATCCATATAGACCCAGCCGTTGTTTGAACAACTAATTTGAAAAGAGGAAATTTCCCACGCAAAATCCAAACAAAACCTTCGCTAAGCACTCTCCAACCCAAGTTTGGTGTATTATTCAGTTTGGTGTATTATTATTTTGCATCACCAGGCTCAGTTTCATCCGTTCCGTTGTCATCTTCTCCGTAACGGTAAAAAAAAAAAAAAAAACAGCATACCCCAGAAATAACAGAAAAGAAATCACATCAGTGCATAACGGACACCGCCCCTCAAATTATTTCTTCTCTCCCCGACATGAAATGCCGTATGTCCTCCCAAAACCTGTCTTCAATTTTCACAGATTTTTCTATTGCCCCCGCGCCACTTATCATCATTCATGCAGAGATGCCACCGCTTCTGGACAAAGAAGACGAAAGAGCAAGAACGAAGATCAATAACGCAAATGTCAATGTTGCCCCCCGCCTTGTCTGACTATCTGGGACCCTTTCGGCTATGTTCTTCGCACTTACGCCATCTCCAATAGGAGAGTTGCAAAATGACAAATGATATAATGAAAAAGAAAAAAAGCTTTGAACAAAATTAGTTGAGTGTTTTATTCAGATAATTCGATGGTTATTTTTATATAACTAGTGATTAAAATGTATACTTTGATATATACTGTTATTAACTTTCACACAACTTTTTCCGTCTATAAATACATATGACATTATCAATCACAAAAACATAACACATCGAGAATCCGAACTTTAATCGTTGGGATCCCAATTAGAGGTGGCAATTAGGATCCAAATCCATGAATCCAATCCAATCCATCCACCAAATTATCCACCTAATCCAATCCATTTAAATCCAATCCATTTGATCCAAATCCAATTGGATTGGTGGATTCATGGATCAATCCATGGATCCAAATGACAAATTACGATTTGGTACCTATATTTTTTATATTTTACATTTTCGTACCTAAAATTTATATTTTTATACGAAAAATATCATTGGAAAATTACATTTTGGTACCTAAAATTTTTCATTATGGCATTTTAGTACCAAAACTTTTCAAATTTTACATTTTGGTCCAAGCCTTGGATGTCATTTGGATTCATGGATCAATCCACCAATCCATTTTATCCAATCCATGAATCCACCAATCCATTGGATCCAATCCATTTGATCCATGGATCCACCAATCCAATCCACGAATCCACGAATCCGATCCAATTGCCACCTCTAATCCCAATTCGATCATAAGACAAATTATCACTTCTAAGACACTTAAGACATTGGTTTATCGCAATGTTAAGGAAATCTTTTATCGGTCGGTCAGACCGGAAATATTAGATACAAAATTCCAAACAGTAAGCTATTTTAACAATATGAAAATGTTCAACTACGATTTTAATTCATAATATCCTACCGTTAAATTTTCTTGCGTAACTTTTGACACGATTCACAATCGTTAATTTATTGAGATCAAAATATGATCTTTTTGTTTCTTTTAACTCTTCTATTGGAGATAGTCTTACATCTTAATTCATAATATTCAGAATCATATATTCGTACACAGCAAAAATTTTACTAAATAAATGCATGCAAAATACGATATTTAATTAACATATTAATTAATTATGTGAGATAACCGTTCCATACACAAAACAAAAAGATAGGGGGAAAGGGGGTCTCCCTGGCAGACTCCTCTAGTCGGCGTGATTGGATATGAGAGTTCTTCGTTCCAAAGCAGGCGCATGCGATTGTTTTCCACACAAAACATGATCCCGCTAATCCAGGAACTCGGGAGCCCTATCTCGATGAGAGTGTCTCTTAAAAAGTCCCAGCAAAGCCTGTCATAGGCCTTCTCGAGGTCGATCTTGAGAAAAATTCCTCCCCTCCTGCCTTTCCTTTTCCGGAGAGAGTGAAGGACTTCCTGTAGCACAATGATGTTGTCCGTGGTCTGTCTTCCTAGGATAAAGCTGCTCCGGCGGGGAGAGACTTGATTTATCATAATGGGCTTTAGGCGGTTGGTGATGGCTTTAAGACACACATTGTTGAGTGAGATGGGCCGAAGTTGAGAGACCATCTCTGGGTGTTCAACTTTCGGTATCAGCACTATAGTGGACTCCATTAGGGATGGCAATGGGGCGGGTTTGGGGCGGGTTTGCCTAAACCATCCCCATCCCCATCTTCAAATACCCAAACCCATACCCGCCCCATACCCATGCAGGGGAATGTTTTGCAAACTCATCCCCATACCCGTGGGTTTCGGGTACCCATGGGTAATACCCATCCCCGTACATCCAACATTATTATACCTAAAACTTACAAGAAAAGTTTTAATTATAACCATAAACAAACCTATTATATCACGAAGTCAACAAAACACGGTCATTTTCTAAATACGATTCAAAGAATATGATCCTAAAACATCCATTAATACATAATATAGACTATAATATTTTTTAAATTATTATGCTCTAACTCTTGATACATTTACTAAGTAATAATTAACTAACATAATTTTGTTGACAAGGGGGAAAGTGAAAGAGTGGAAGGAGAATTGAGGGAAATGAATTAGGTTTTGATTAAGGTGGTTACTCAATTGCATTTCTACTATTTATTTTCTCGAGTTATCATCATCATTGATAGATTACAATTTAATCCACGTATTTTTTGATATGTGAAGAAATTCTCTTGGTGGGGCGGGTATGGGTATGGGTATGGGGCGGGGGAGGCTAAAACCATACCCGCCCCATACCCATCAAACCTTTTGCGGGTTTTACCCATACCCGCCCCATACCCGGTCAAAGCGGGGATTCCCCGCGTTGACTGGGTATGGGGCGGTCGGGTACCCGCGGCCATGGGTTTGATTGCCATCCCTAGACTCCATCACCTTCTCCGGGAGAGTACCTGTGGAAAAGAAATTCATAGCCATGTTAATCAACTTACTACCTACCACCGACCATGACCGTTGAAAGAAGGCTGCATGGAATCCATCCGGCTCCGGTGCTTGGAACGGTTTCATCTCGTGAATAGCATTGCAGATGTCAGCACCGTTGAATGGGCGCAAGAGGAGGAGAAGGTCCTCTTGAGAGATCCTTGGGAACGCCTGCTTTGGCGTGTGTGATCTGTGTAATCATGGCTGTCCTACAAGTATAAGGCTGCAAACAAATCAAAAACAAGCAAAGCGAGGGCCTGGGGGTCTGATATCCAGTCTCAGTTTGCTGTTTTGAGGCACTCGATCTTGTTCCTCCTTCGCCAGATATTGGATTGTTGATGGAAGTAGGAGGTGTTCCTTTCGCCGAACTGCACCCATTTTTCCCTTGCTCGTTGAAACCAAAGCATTTCCTCTTTCTCAAGCACTCTATCCAGCTCAGCTTCCAACTTTGCCTGCAGTTTAAAGAGCCCCGGGGAGAAAACATTGGACAACCGACTTTGGATTCCCTGGATGCGATTTAGGAGTCTTCTTTTCTTGCAGAAGATGTTCCCAAAAGTGGTTTGGTTCCAGGACATAAGTTTTTCTGCCAAATCGTGGAGGGCCTCTGGGAGAGGGACTTGATTATCCCAGTTACCTGCCAACATATCATCATAAGAGTCATGGGAGAGCCAAGCTCCTTCAAATCTAAAAGGACGAGGATTAAAGAGGACTCCCTGGTTTCCTGTAGTAGTTAGGACAGGGTGGTGGTCCGAATGAAGTCGGGGGAGATGCTGAATCGAGGTGTCCGGGAAGGCATTATTCCAGAGCGAGTTACAAAGACTTCTATCTATTATGCTCGCTTTATAAGAATTAGGCAAATCCCCTCTGGTCCACATATAACACGGTCTGGAGAAACCTAGGTCAATAAGTCAGCCTGGTTGATCCTATTCTTGAAACTTCTGCAGCGACTGAAGGTGCTTGCAGTGGCACGACCCACTTGCTCGTGAGGCTCCCGGATAGCATATAAATACATATGACATCATCAATCACAAAAACATAACACATCGAGAATCCGAACTTCAATCGTTGGGAACCAAATTTGATCATAAGACAAATTATCACTTCTAAGACACTGGTTTATCGCAATGTTAAGGAAACCCTTTATCGGTCGGTCGGACCATAAATATTAGATACAAAATTTCAAACAGTAAACTATTTTAACAATATGAAACGGTTCAACTACGATTTTAATTCATAATATCCTACCATTAAATTTTCTTGCATAACTTCTGACACGATTCACATTCGTTAATTTATTGACATCAAAATATGATCTTTTTGTTTCTTTTAACTCTTCTATTGGAGATAGTCTTTACATCTTAATTCATAATATTCAGAATCATATATTCGTACACAGCAACATTTTTACTAAATAAACGCATGCAAGATCCGATATTTAATTAACATATTAATTAATAGCAATACTTCTAATTCCTATGTTTTACCAGTATAATCCGAGTATTAAGTATTAACACCTAGACGCGCGAGCGCCGAGGGACCAAGCTTATTATCGCGGGACCCTACTGTCATTTCCTTCCCTTCCCCTCTCTTTTCTACCAATCGCAGTCAATTGACGGTCCCCGTCTACGGTCAACCGAGTCCGGTTAATATGCTGACGTGGCGGGAACAGCTTCGTAGAAATCCACGAATATAACATTTTTGGGAAGAAATAATTTACGCCGAGAAAGTAAATTAATTCATATAATTTTTTCCTCTGAAAAGAAAATTGAATTAAATCATTAATTAAATTGTCTTATTCATGTGGTCTGTTGTCTCAATAATAATGACCCTCCTCCCCGCACAAAGAAAAAAATAATTCCCTCTCCCGGTCACGCTCGTACTCGTCGCATCCTCCACAAGCCAAAATCAACGGACGACCGGAATCTTTTGCAAATCCAAATCCATCATTCTCACTGTCACACACCCCCATCTCGCTTTCCGGTTTCTTCGCTCCGTCCCTCTCTCGATCTCTTTAGAATGTGAAAGCAAGAAGAAAGCAACACAGCAGCATAATAAGAAAGCTTAAATCCTCCTCGCAGATCAGAAAAATGCCGGAGCTAGCAGCAGCTGCACAACCTTCTCTCCACCTCCAGCATTCCTCCGCCTCCGCCGCCGTGTTCAGCGCCCGAGACGCCAGCCCCGACTCCGTCATCTTCACGCAGGACTCCTCCAACTTCAGCATCTTCTCCTCCGCCTCCGCCAGCGTCGACCGCTGCTCCTTCGCCTCCGACGCTCACGATAACGACTCCCCCGCCTCCGACTTCTCACTGGTGATTAACGACTAACTCAATCTACTACTTCTCCTTCGTTTCCTAGAGGCTGAATCCGTTTTCTCCGATGCAGCATTTGGCAGTGAGTGGAGGAGGTGAGCTCGAACAGCAGCTGGACAGCTGGAGCGGTCCAGATCACCGGCGAGATCCAGATCCAAGCAAGGCCGGTGTGCTACAGACCAACCAGAACAAGCTCGCCGGCGGTGAGGCCGCTCGGCTTTCGTCGTCCAGGAAGGGAGAAAAAGTGAAAGGTACTCTCTCCATCTGCTTGACGACGAGATTTCTTTTTAACCTTTTCCGAGTAAACGGATGGAAAGTAGCTAGCAAGTGAAAGAAAGGCCGAAAGCAACCAAACGAGAACAGACAAAGATAGATGTTAGGAGGGGGATTTTTATTTCCTTTTGGTGTGAATTCGAAAATGCACGCCACATGTTTGATCTTTTGCGCTACTGTTTTCTGCTTTCCTTTTCCAATCAAATGCAGCAGCTCAACAAAAGGACAATAACCACAACTGCGACACAGCTGCTATTATTTCTGCACAAGAGGCCGAGAGTCACTTGCTGGATTCAGCTAGGAGCTCCTTCTCTCTCGCTCTCAAAGGTACATCAGGGGAGCTCCTCTTTCCTATAAGGTTTTTTCATTTTGGCTCGCATTTGCGGTTCTCTCTGATTCAGAGCTTTTTGTTTCGTTGCGGCAGAGTGTCAAGATCGGAGATCCAGATCTGAAGCTGTCACGAAGAAGGCCGACAGAAGAAGACCTGCTTCGCTAGATTTGAACAATGTCGTCCCCGCTTCCTCGCCGCGATTAGCTGCCGCCGTGGTTAAGAGCTCGCTCTCGTCTTCTCGCAAGTCCGGGACGTTTCCTAGCCCCGGAACCCCCAACTACCGCCACGCAAGCGTCGGATTGATGCAGAAAGGTTGGAGTTCGGAGAGAGTGCCGCTGCATGCCGGCAGCAATAGACGCCAGAGCGGCGGCGGCGGTGGCGTGATGTTCCCTTTCAATAACGGGAGGACTCTGCCATCGAAATGGGAGGACGCCGAGCGGTGGATTTTTAGCCCCGTCTCTGGTGATGGTATTGTCAGGACGTCGGTTCAGCAGCCTCAAAGAAAACCCAAGTCCAAGAGCGGGCCGTTGGGACCTCCCGGCGTTGCTTATTATTCGCTATATTCACCGGCGGTTCCTGTAATTGACGGCGGGAATCTGAAGAATTTCACGGTTGGTTCTCCCTTCTCCGCCGGTGTAATTGCTGCTGATGGATTTGCTTCTCGTTCTAATGGCCAGAGAGTTGCCTTCCCTCTTCGCTTAGAGCCTTGCATGGCTCGTTCTGTTAGCGTCCATGGCTGCTCTGAGACGTTTAATCATAATAACTCCTTGGCTAATCAAGGTATGCTTTCAATTTCACCCCCCTTTCATCCTCTTGTGCAATTGAAATTTACGAAGATGGTAACTCCCAAATCGAACCAAACCAAGATCACGGCACTTGCTATACACACATCTTTGGTGATTAGAGATAGGCATTTTGTATGCATCTTGTTGTGCATTTACTGAATCGTTGTCTCTTGCTTTATGATCTTAAAATGTACAGAGGATAGTAGAGTAGATAGTGTGAAAGATGCTGCTGCTGATGTATCCCGTGCTGTTTCAAGACGAGACATGGCAACTCAAATGAGCCCTGCAAGCAGCAACCATTCATCTCCAAGCAAAAGGGTGTCGTTCATGGCTTCCACTCCTTCCTCTGCTAATTTGCCTATCGTGGAAGTGCAAAGTGCCCGGTCCTCTAAATCAGATGTTAGGGATGTGGAGGTAGATGAAAGGGTCACTGTTACGAGGTGGTCAAGAAAGCATAGGGGCCGAAGCAACCATAGTAAGGGCTCTGAAAGCGTTGATGATTGGAGAAAGAAAGTTGCTGATTGTCGTTCATCAGCTTGGGATATTTCAGATACCGCTAAAAGCATTTCGAAGTGAGTATTCCAGTGAGGCCAGTGAATTTAGAGATTGCACTTCCATTTGCTATAGAATTCTAAACAGTTTAGTTTCTTACTGTTCGCCAGAGCCCAAAGAGAGGAAGCCAAAATCTCAGCATGGGAGAGCCTGCAGAAGGCCAAAGCTGAAGCTGCGATAAGAAAGCTTGAGGTTTGTTTTCTTCCCCAGATAATTTTCTTACAATGTCAGGTCAAGCTTGCCTCACGGGGTGACCACTAACTAAAAAACTGCATTTCAATTTTTAGATGAAGCTTGAGAAGAAGAGGTCTTCATCCATGGACAAGATAATGAACAAGCTGAGATCGGCACAGAAGAGAGCCCAAGGCATGAGAAGTTCTGTTCTATCCGACCAGGCTCGCCAAGTTTCAAGGACGTCTTCTGACAAGACTGTATCCTTCCGCAGAACCCGTCAGATGGGTACGCTAAGCGGCTGCTTTACCTGCCACGCTTTCTAAATAGACTACTGGTTGGTGCAATTCATTCAGGGTAAGCAGACAGCATATAAAGTTTTATTAAAACGTGGTCTAACTTCTGTACAATTGCCTCAATTCTGAATTCTGATGGAAAGCTTCATCTTATCTAGGGCAGGTTGGTTTATAAAGACAATGTACAGCAGAAGGGGAGCGAGAGAGAGCGAGAACCGCCCATAGTTTAGTGCCAAGATGCGTATTTTTGGTGTCCTCTGAAGCCAAGCCCTCAAGCTATAAGCTAAGCTAGTTCACGGTTAGATTTCAGGTACTACAATTGCAGCAAAACCCTGGTTTGCCAAGTTACTTACCTATGCGTGAAAGTCTGTCTCCTCATAAAGGTTGCAGCACAAAATGATCCTGGATGCTTGTGTGTATGATGCGTATATCCGTGATTCTTTTGTCTTGCAAGAGATGCATAGTTTACTTCGTTTGTCGTCCACCTATGTAATCCTCTTTCAGCTGGATGTGCCCTTTATAAAAAGCAGGCTGTTAAAGGTTTTAGAATCATGAACTCTCTTCCTTGGGAAACATGAGATTGGTCTTCCATTTTTAAGCTACCAGATCCAGAGTAAACTACTACTTGTATAAGCTTCAGCCCTATCTTCTGCGAATCCTTGCGTTCATATCTTCTGTGAATCCTTGCATAAGCTCAGATTGCTTGCTTCCTTGCCCGCCTCCTCTGCTTTCATCAGCGGGTCTTGCTTCGTCTGAAGGTGCTATATTTATTGGATTTTCTTCTTGCATTACTGGTGTGACAAGAATGTACGCCTGGATTCTAACCATCAGTCTTGTTAGATGTCAGACTTGTGATTTGAAGGGCCTCAAAGTATATATATGAAAGCAGAGAACAACAAAAGGTTGATGGGGGTGGGGGTGATGGTGTTCATTCCCTTCACTTTGTAGGAGCTGGTGTAGATGAGGGTAGGGTAGGCCCAAACAATTGGTTTGAGATTAAATGATTTGATAGGAGTCCATGCTATTTGAGCAATGACTAAAATGAAATTTTGGGTTAATTGCAAGGTCGTCACTCAAATTACTAAAAATGTTCATATTTGGTCACTGGAAATATTTAATTCTATTCGTGACCAAACTTGAACGTTTTCAGTGACCAAACGTGAACGTTTTCTGTAATCTCAGTGACCAAACTTGCAATTAACCCATGAAATTTACTCAACTACATATATGACCCATTAAGACCCTTGCATTCGGTCATTCCATTCCAAAACGACAACATTTTGGTCATGGATCGGAAACCAGAAAAGTGGTCCGACCATCGATTTTGATCGGATATTGGCTACCACCAAAATGACACGATGGAAACCATTTCATGGTCGCTTCAGGTCCAATCGGTCAGTCTGATAGTGGTTTGACAACCTTCTTCTAAACATGTATGATGCATTAACGTCGCGTTAAAGAAATTAGAGAGAGGAGAAACTAGGGTTTTTAGGGATTTTCTTCTACTTCTCTTATTCCATAATGACTGGTACTTATAGGGAGTCCTTACAATTAACGTGTCCAACAAGAAAGGAAAACAACAAGATAATAACCGAACCGAAAAGGAAATCAAAACACTCATGCCACCCGAACTACTTGCAATACTTGGCATTGGGCTTGGGTTCGCGGGCAGACGACGCGGAACAGCTTTATACACATCATTGCCCCCCTGAAGCTCGATCTTGCCCTCAAGGCGAAAGTTTGAGAAGTGGTCTCGGATCATCTGCTCTTCCTCCCTCGCAACTTCCTCCACAGGTAGATGTTGCCACTGCACGAGACACTCCTCCAGAACTTGCCCGGCCCAACGCAACCAGCGGTGGTCAAGAACCTATCGTGGCGTCAGTTCCAGATCACCGTTATCCACCATGGGCGGCTCAGGCACATGTTGGTCGTTCACTTCCCCCACGTACTTCTTCAGCAATGAGACATGAAAAACAAGATGAATACGAGCAGTGGTCGGAAGGGATAGCTTGTATGCATCCTCCGCAATCCTCTTGAGAACACGATACGGCCCGAAATACCTCGCCGCCAGCTTTTGGGTAGCTCTCCGGGATGCCGTCGACTGGCGATAGGGATGTAGTCGCAACAAAACCCACTTCCCTTCTTCGTACGTGACATCCCTCCTACTAGCATCGACGAGCTGTTTAGCTCGATGATTAGAGGCCGCGAGTTTATGGCGAGGCTGCGTAATGGCTTCATCTCGCTCCCGCAGTAGTTCATCCACCCCCACCACCAGATTCGCACTTGTCGGATAGGGAACGGTCGGGGGCGGAGCTCAACCATACAAGGCCTAGAATGGGGCCATGCAAAGAGTCCGATGATATGTAGAATTATACCAAAGCTCAGCACAAGGGAGGAGTTGAACCCATCGACGCGGTTGCTGTTGCATGAAACAAGGCAAATATTGTTCCAGACAGCGATTGACCACCTCTGTTTGTCCGTCGGTCTGCGGGTGGTAGACCGTACTCATAGCTAGCTTCGTTCCCAACCTCGAAAAGATCTCCTGCCAAAATTGACTCAAGAATACCTTATCCCCATCACTTATAATAGAAAGTCGGAACTCCATGATGGCGTACCATTCCTCCTATGAAAACCTCAGCGGCCGTCTTGGCTGAATAGGGATGACTAAGGTCCATGAAATGCCCATACTTCGTCAACCGGTCTACAACCACTAAGAGAACCGAACACCCATCTATGAGCGGCAATTCTTCCACGAAATCCATGGAAATGTCCTGCAAACCTGATGTGGAACTGGAAGCGGCTGCAGTAATCCCGCGGGTGCAAGACCTGTGACTTTTACTGGCTGACGCACGTCGCATGCGTTGATGTAGTCTCTCACGATATGTACCATTTGCGGCCAGTAATACTGACTACTAACCCGCAGCAAAGTGCGCTCGACTCCAGAATGGCTTCACAGGACATAATCGTGGTGGTCCTTGAGAACGGACGTGACTAGGAAGACCTTGGCGGTAGTATGATCCGCTTCCTGAAGAAGACCAGTCTGTTCCTGAACTTGTATCCTCCCGACTCGTCAGCATTGGCCTAGTCTCGCACCTCTTGTAAGTAGGGGTTATTCGCGACTACGTCGCATAGCTCATCCCAAAATTAAACCTCCGATGCCGATATAGAATCCAAACTTGCCTCGTGTCGTACCCTCGTAAGACCATCCGCCGCCTTGTTGGTCAACCCGGGCTTGTAGTGAACTTTAAAATCATGGCCCATTAAATTTTCCACCCACCGATGTTGATCTGGTATCGTGATCCTCTATTCCAGCATATGCCGCAAGCTTTGCTGGTCGGTGTAGATGTGAAAGGTGAGCCCCATGAGGTAGGGTCGCCACGTCTGTACACCCATCACAATTGCGTACATCTCTTTCTGGTACGTGGACCACCCTTATTTAGTGGGTCCTAGTGTACAACTCATGAAGGCTACCGGGTGACCATGCTTCAAAAGGACCGCTCCAATGCCCCTCTCGGACGCGTCATCCTCAATCACAAAGGTCTCCTTGAAGTCAGGCATCAAGAGGGTCGGGGTGGTGGTCATGGCTTGCTTGAGGCGATTTAAATGAGCACTAGCGGAAGCAAAGCCAATATGAAATCGAACAAGAATATAGAGAAGAGAATGAACAAAGACAAGACACTAAATTTAAGTGGAAAATCCTCCAAAGTGGAGGGAGAAAAACCACGGGCTGGACAAGTCAGTAAATCCACTACGATCAAGGAATAATCTTCAACGTACAAAGTTGTGGAGTAAGTAGAAAAACTCTCAACATAAAGGAAAAGTACTAAAAAAGATATTCTACAATTAGGATAATAAAAGAGTTGGCAGAATTCGGTGTGTCCATTCAATAACAATGGACTCCCTATTTATAGCCATGTACAATGGCTTAGGAGATGCCAAAGATAAAGTGAACGACACTCTATTAACCCAAGGGAAACTCCACACAATTAACTCCATGTGGTAATAATTTCCATAACCCCAAGTGACTTCCATAACTCCAAGTCTTGGAATTAATTTGAGTCGTCAATACCAACAATCTTCACATAGAATCAAATTAGAAAAGACTTGTCCAAAAATCTTTGAGAGGTAATCAAGCTCTTCGAATTCCAACTAAGTTTAAACAACGATCAAACTTAGTTGAAGGAAGAACTTTAGTGAGCATATCTGCAGGATTGTTGTCAGTATGAACTTTCTTCACACTAATATCACCTGCAATCATAACATCTCAGACAAAGTGGTACTTGACTTCTACATGTTTGGTCTTCGCATGATACATGTCATTTTTAGTCTAGTGAATGGCACTTTGACTGTTCGAAAATATTGTTGAAACAGTTTGTTCAACTCCAAGCTCAATTACCAGGCCTTGTGACCAAATAGCCTCTTTCACCCCCTAAGAAATAGCAACATACTCTGCTTTTGTAGTTGACAAAGCAGTTACGGGTTGCAAGCAAGATTTTCAGCTAACACATGAATTGCAGAGAGTGAAAACATATCCGGAAAGAGACTTTCGTTTATCTAAGTCACCTACAAAGTCAGAATATGTGAAGCCTATAATATTGTTGGAAGGATTTTCACTCCTCTCAAACAACAGACCCATATCATGGGTTCCCTTCAAATATCAAAGTATCCACTTCACAACATTCCAATGTTCTTTTCCTGGATTTTGCATATACCTGCTGACAACACTTACTGCATATGCTAGATCGGGTCTTGTACATACCATAGCATACATCAAAATGCCAACTCCACTCGAATATGGAACGCTAGACATATAATCCACTTCAAGTTTCTAGATCGGGTCTTGTATATCTCCTCCTCGAGATCACCATGAAGGAAAGTAGTTTTCACATCAAGTGGCTCTAACTCCAAATCAAAGAGAGCAACAAAAGAGAGCAAAATTCTTATGGAAGTGTGACACACAACAGGAGAAAAGATTTCATTGAAATCAATACCTTCACGTTGGTTGCAGCCGGGAACAACCAACCGGGCCCTCCATCTTGCCTCTTCAATACTGGGAATTCCTTCTTTCTTTTTGTATATCCACTTATTCGAAAGTGCTTTCTTACCGTAGGCAGAATATATAATTCCCATGTATTATTCTTCAACAAACTTTCGTTTTCTTCATTCATTGCCGCAAGCCATTTAGATGAATCTACACAAGATATAGTTTCTTTGAAAGAAGAAGGCTCAATTTCTTCTGAAATTTTGTGTGCTACGGCGAGAGCATATGCAACAAGCTCATCATCTCTGTATCGACCAGGTTTTTGTATAACTCTCCTTGGCCGATCTCGAGCCAAGATATAATCTTGTGGCACTTGAGGTGGCATTTCCTCATTTTGAACTTCACTAGGATTTAACTCTAGAGAAGATAGATGGGTAGGTGAATCAACTTGTTGTTCGAACTCCAACTTGTCTCTTGGAGTCTCAAGATTTTCTGCATCATGGGACGGAGAAGTACCATCGTTGGAAGACAATAAGGCATCTTCATTAAATGTAACATCTCTACTTTTAATAACCTAGTGAGATTCAATACACCAAACGATAGCCTTTTGACTCCATAGAATATCCTAGAAATAAACACCTTTTAGCTCTTGGAGAGAGCTTACCCTCATTACTGTGATAATAAGATGGGCAACCAAATATTCTCAATTTTATTTTACCAAAAAAAAAAATATTCTCAATTTGGAATAATCAACAGGTTTACCTGTCCAAATTTCTATGTGGAGAACGGTTGATTAAATAACAAGCTGTGGCTGCAACTTCTGCCCATAAATCACGTCTATGCCATAAACCTACATTGGATATGATACATCGAGTTCTTTTCAGAATTGTTCTGTTAAGTCTTTCGGCAACACCATTTTGATGATGTGTTTTAACTAGAGTTTTGTGTCTTCCAATTCCATGTGAGGAAAATATTCTCAATTTGGAATAATAAACAGCTTGTCCAAATTCTATGTGGAGAACGGTTGATTAAATAACAAGCTGTGGCTGCAACTTCTGCCCATAAATCACGTCTATGCCATAAACCTACATTGGATATGATACATCGAGTTCTTTTCAGAATTGTTCTGTTAAGTCTTTCGGCAACACCATTTTGATGATGTGTTTTAACTAGAGTTTTGTGTCTTCCAATTCCATGTGAGGAACAAAATTCATTAAACTCATTTTCATAGAATTCCAAACCATTGTTAATTCTAAGCTTCTTAACTTTCCTTCCTGATTGAGTTTCAACCAACACTTTCCACTTTTTAAATGCAGAGAAGGCTTCATTTTTGTGACGTAAGAAATAAACCTAAACTTTATGAGAGAAATCATCAATAATTGTCATCATGTATCTGTGACCTCCTATGGAAGGAAATTTAGAGGGTCCCCATAAATTCGAGTGACTATAATCAAGCATCTCCTGGGAACTATGGGAAGCAGGAGAGAAACTGAACTTTTTCTTCTTCCCGAATCTACAATGTTCACAATACTCAAGTTTCCCAAAATTCTGGTTTCCCAGTAGTCCTCTCTTGCTTAGAACTGTCATTGGCTTCTCACCCGTATGTCCTAGCCGCATATGCCATAACCGAGTATTATGTGAATCAAGCAGCGAGGTAGAAATATCTGTTGAACTTGTAATAACAAAACCTTGTATGACATATATCATATCAATGCGATTAGCTTTCATTAAAACAAGACAACCTCTTGACACCTTAAGAACTCCACCTTCAGCTCCATATCTGCACCCAAGAGACTCGAGGGTGCCTAAGGAAATGAGATTTTGCTTCATGTAAGGAACATAGCGAACATCAAAAAGAGTTCTGACAACCACATCATGAAGACGCATTTCAATTGTACCAATACCAAGAACTTTGCAAGGATTATCATTTCCCATTAGCGCAATACCAGAATTAACAAGTTTAAGGGTTTTGAACCAGTTCTTATTGGGACAAATATGAAATGTGCATGCAGAATCAAGGAGCCAGACATCCGAATTACTGCCATCATAAGAAGAAATTGTTGCCAGACCTTCACCATCAGAATCACAGTTGAAAAACTGAACCCCTACACAATTCTACCGCACGTCTCAGTCATCATCATAGGCTGTCAAAGTTACAATCAAGCTGTCATGCAACAATTCGAAAGCCATTCGATTCACCACTCAAATCACAGTGCCAATATGATCATGCTAGCAGCGATACTTGGAGCCCTCAAATCTCGAGATTTGGACAGCGGACTAGGCTCCAAGCACCCATATATAGATTCCAACCGATACAAAGCACCCCCCCACACTTAAGCACGACATTACCCTCAATGGAGTAGAGAGGAGAGATAAGGGGAACGATATTACCGGATGGAAATACGGCCGGGGGACTGGAAGTGGACCAGTCAGCGGGAAACATATGGAACGACAGAACAGTTATGCACGAAGGGAACATAAAGAACACACTAGCACACTGTGCGTTAGGGATCAGAGTTAGCCCAGATGGCCACAATAGACAATCCACAAGAGAATTAAAAAAAACAAAAACAAACGAAAGACTCAGTTCAAGCTCCACACACACATGGAGCAAACACGAAAAGTCTTAAACAAAAACACACTCTGAGGGGCGACGAGTACAGACTACTCGTCGCCAAGGTTGTCCAAATCGATGTCGTTCATGAAGGCATCATCATCAGCTAGTGGAGGTGGAAGTGGAGAGTCCTCCCAGGGAGTCCGCCAGACTGGCTGCTCGCCCGGTATCAGCTGGAGCAGGTGCTGCTGGACCTCCTGCATACGCCGAGATCGGGCCCGCTCCCTCTTGATGTGAGCAAGGGTCACCCCCTGTTGGGTCTCCATACGGTTAAGGCTCTCATCATACGCATCCATCCGGGTCTGATACTCGGCTCGATGATCCGAGTACTACTGCTGGAACTGGTGATGATGGTCGAGGAGTTGCTGATTCTGGAGACTCAGCTGCTGGAAGTGGTGAGTGAAGTAGTCCTAGCCGGGGAAAGGTGGTCGGGGTGAGCATCCTCAGCGGCCTCATCCTCAGGAACATCGGGCTGGCCCTCCGCTGGGATTTGAGGAGTAGGGAACCCCTCGATCCACTTGATGCCGCGCTCGACTCGCAGCAGGTGCATATGCTGGATTGTTTCTTCGCCGAAGACACTAGTGTCCCCCTGCTCTGTGCAACCCTGTAGGGGGATCTGGAAGTAGGTAGCCAGGCGGGTGATGAGGGGAGTGCAGTGTAGGCTCCGCAGTTCTGAAGCACTCTTGTCAAAAGTCCTGGCCACCACAGATCCCAGGTGAAGAGGATGGTCTGCCGTGCGGATCGACTGGATGAAGTACACGGACCTCCTGGTGAGAGTGCTGACACTGTCCTAAGCTGGAGTGTACGAATTCGCCAGCATGTGATGAAGAATGCGGTTATCCAGCTGCAGGGTGCTAGCCTTCATTCGCCATGCTTGGAAAACTGGCTGACCAATCTGAGCTAGGCGGGTGTACAACACCTTGAAATTAACACCCGCTGGACTGTCGAGCTCGGTGACGTAGTCCTCGTCATCATCAAGGCCGAGGTCGAGAGCGACCTCCAAATCGTGGTAGCTCAATGAGTGTGGCTCACCGCCGATCCTGAACTTGACGGCCTCGCCGTCCGCCAGTCTGTTGTATCCTCGTGCCGGAATGTGGTATAGAACTCGAGCACCAGCTCGTGGTAAACCTTCTCTCAGATGGACAAAAGTCTGCGCCATGCACGGTTTGTAGCAATGGTGAGGAAATGGTCGTAGCAATGCAACTTCTCAAATTCCCTCCTGGACCAGTAGTGATGCTTCCCAAACTTGCAGGTTAGGATTCGCTTAAAGCGATCCTTGTGGGGCCCCCTCTTCAAGTCGCGGATGAACGGGTGATTGAGGTTGGGTTTCGGCATGGTCATGCAATAGAGCAAACCATCGTGGAGCCAAAAGAGCCAAAGAAAAGGTTAATCACACCCCCACACTTGATAACAGAAAATAGCCGGACCATGGTTTCATCCATAGTTCGGGGGTCAAAAACTCGAGCAAACAAACATTCATAGAAAATACACCATCATAGCACATCATTAAGGGCCCCAACCGGCTCCCACAAACTGGTATGAAAAACTGGCATTTCATCGAACACCTTGTGTGCAAGGTTAAGGTAAGCATAGAATTGGCAAATTCATAGCACACAAGGGCTCAATCCAGCAAGGAGAACATTGCTCAACACAATCCACACATAAACCAGGCCTTCCCCTCAATCAATTTCAATCAATTCACACAATTCAAAGTGGTTCTCTAAAAGTACACCCTAACACCCAATTCACCACAAAACATGAGGTAAAGGCCAAAATCAAACCTGGAGACACAAGTAGAGGTGTAGGGGATGATGAGGGGAAGGCAATGGAAGCGACGAAAACCCCAAAATCTGTCCAGAAATGCTCGTCGGAGTCTCGCCGGAAATCGCCTTCGGCGCCTCAAAATCGGTCCAAATCGCCTCAAAATCGAGGGATAGGCCGAAAATGGGGAAGAAAGGTTGGGTGTGGTGTTGGTTTGGTGTAAAATCGACAAAAAATGTCCGGAAAATCCTCAAAGAGGTGAAAAGTCGCGGTTTCCCGGTGAGGGGGAGAGGATTCCGGCGAGGGGAGTTGGATTTTCTGGCGACGCGGCCGTGTGGTTTGAATTTATAGATGATGGCTCTGCCACACGGGCAAGCCCACACGGCCGTGTGAGGTGCAATAGTGCCCGTGTGTGGCCGAGAAAATCACACGGCCGTGTGGAAGAGCAATTATGGCCGTATGGAAATCATCGAGCCTTCACTTGCCAAAGGCCAATTCCACACGACCGTGTGTAATTTAGGCATGGCCGTGTGGAGTTCCAGAGCCCCGAAATCGACTTGTTTTCGCGCAAAAACGACACTCGAACCTCGGACAACATCTCAAGACTAAAAAACACAAAAAAAATCAAAAGGGAAAAGGAAAGGAAATGCAAACCTAAGTGGGGTTGCCTCCCCACAAGCGCTTCTTTACCGTGTTTTAGCTGGACGCTAGTATGGTGGATGCTCAGAGAGGTGAAGGAACAGGTGCCTCCAAGAGCGGATCCACATCGCTCTTGAGGTACAGCTTCAGGTGGTGGCCATGCACACGACGAATGTGGCCACCAGCACTCGTCAACTCGACTTGGCCATCCGACAGGATGCAATCGAGTGAATACTCGGATGGCCAAGGCGTTCGAGGTTCAGGAGGCGGGACCAGCTCATAGTGGTCTTCGGTTTTCTTGTGAGCATTCTTAGCTACCTGCAGCTTTGGCGCCACTCCTCCTTGATCTTGTCTTTTGGTAACGGAGTGGATGGGAGTGGCGGCTAAGATATGTGAGAGGTGTCCTGGAAAATGGGAAGCACAGAAGGATACACGACAGACTCGTGCTCCTGGTGAGAAACAGCATGCAGAGGCGATGAAGCAGGGAGAGTATTAGCAATGGAAAAGGTTATTCGCTCCTCGCCATCCCTCAAGACTAAGGTCCCATCATGTACATCTATGAGAGCCTTGGCGGTGGCCAGGAAAGGCCTTCCCAGTATAAGGGCACTTCTGTGTCCTCATTGATGTCCAAGACAACAAAATCCACAGGATAAAAGAATCAGCCAACCTTAACCAGAAGGTCTTCCACTATGCCCCTAGGGTGAAGTATAGATCGGTAAGCTAATTGAAGACTCATCCTAGTTGCCCGGGGTTCACCTAGGCCTAGTTTCTTGAACAATTTATACGACATGACATTGATACTAGCACCTAGATCCGCCAAGGACCTCTCTACATGCGATTTACCTATAGAGCACGGGATAGTAAAACTACCTGGATCCTTCTGCTTCGGCGGAAGCTTGTTCTGCAGAATGGCCGAGCACTCCTCGCTGAGCTCCACAGTGGCCAGCTCACTCAGCTTCTGCTTCTTGGAGAGAAGATCTTTCAGAAACTTCGCATACTTAGGCATTTGAGATAGTGCCTCCAAGAAGGGCACTTGGACATTCAGCTTCCTAAGCATGGACATGAAGTTCCCAAACTCTGCCTCTAGCCTGTCTTTGTGCAACCGAGTAGAGAAGGGGAGTTGAGGGATATACTCATTTACTACTAGTTGCGGCTTAGGCGTAGGCACCTCAAATATCTGTTTCCGCTTCTTCTTCAACCGCTGGAGATGTCGAGGCAGGTCTACCTCCCGCTTGTCTGGCCAGGACAGGTGGGTCTGCAGTCTCTTTGCCGCTCCTTGTTGTGATGGCATTACAGTGGGCATTCGGGTCCTTCGGATTAGGAATGGTATAACCTGGCAAGGTACCTGGAGCCCTCTGCACCACTTCTTGAGCCACACTCCCCAGCTGGGTTTGGATATCCTGCAAGACAGCCTGTGTGTTCCTCTGGACAGCTTCAAGAGCCAGGAATTTACCCGAGGCCTTTTCCATGAACTGCTCGATAGTATTGAATTTCTGAGCACTGGAACTGGCAAGAGAACCCACCAAGTCCCACAATTTAGGCCTCGGATCATTATGCACTGGGGTTGCAGGGGTTGCACCTGGCTGCTGGAAAGGTCGCGACTTTGTTTGAGTAGCGTGCCCCTGCATGGGCTGGTAGAGAGACTGCTGCTGCGGGAATTGCCCCTGTCTGGGCTGATATGGCAGCCTCTATAAGCCTGGCGGTCCTTGGGAGGCTGGTGGTCTAGGATTGGCCCCAGCCCAGGAGAAGTTGGGATGCTGGCGCCACCCCTCATCGCCTGACAGTCCTCCACGGTGTGATGGGAGCTCTCACACCACTGGCAGTGCATCGCCTGCTGCTGTCCTGTGCCTGCAATCAACCCAGAGCAATCGATGGCTGAAACCAGCTTCGATACCACCTGCACCAAATCAGATGACTGGGTGGCTACAACATGCACACCCCGCCCTGGTCATATCCCTGCTCTGCCATCTCCTCAAAAAGTTGATTCAAATGTGGCGGTGTTTTGGTGAGCATATTCCCGCCACAGACCGAGTCAATCAGCTGCTTGTCTTCCGGGAAGAGGGCATGGTAGAATGTGCCCACCTTGAAGGCGTCGTTAAAACCATGGTTGGGACACTTGAGGAAGAGACTGGTGTATCTCTCCCAAGCATCCCGGATGGTCTCATCTTTATCCTGAGTGAGGAACTTGTCCGCCAGGTTGGCGAACGTGGTGATCGATCCAGGGGGCCTGGTTTCCAGCCACTCCTTGGCCTGCCCCTCCAAAGTGAATGGGAAGTACCTCAGCTGGATGGCATCGACTGGGACCCCATTTATCTTGATTCCATCGATGAGCTCGTGGAATCACCTCAGATGTGATCGGGGGCACTCCCCCTCTTTGCCACGGAATACTACCGAGCCGCGCAACATAGTGATGACCAAAGTGCTCACCTCAAAGTTGTTGGCTGGTACATGAGGGTGCTGAATGAGTGACCTCATGTCCACGGCTCTGACGGTCCAGTAGTATCCCATGGTCTGCTCCTCATGAATGGCCACATCATGGTCCTGTGGGTCACCCATCTCTTCTTCGTCGACGATTTGCAGCTGTGTTAGCGCCTCCTCCGCAGCCAGTCGCGCTTTTAGAGCCCGCTTGAAGTTCCTACAGGTTCGTTCAAGCTCCTGGTCTAATGGTAGTAAATATCCCGACTGGCTACGGGTCATGCACTACCTTCACACAATCAGCAAAAGGAACCCGTGAAGGCACACAGGTGGAAGAGAGAAAATGCAGTAAAGGAAAAGCTAGAGTAACAAACTTTCAAGTTTCCCCAATAACCTAGAGGTTCCCCGGCAACGGCGCAAAAAACTTGACACGCTAAAACACAACACCAAACTGCGACCAAGTTTAATCGCAATCCGGAAATGCAGTAACAAGCAAGCTCTAATTATCAACCCGGGTCTAGATCTACTGCATACTCCGTGTATATTTGTTATCTAGCAAACTAAGTCGATTGATTGTGGTTTTAACTAAAAGTAGTAAGAAAGCAGGAAATGGTTTGGTTTTCTAAAGCAAAGGAAAAGTCACTCCGGAATGAGTCCCCCTAGCTCCTTAGTTAGGTCTCAATTGTAATTACCCTGGGTTGATTTACTGTAGATTAAACTGCGGAAAATCCGATAGTAGCTTGGAATCTCTTAAGCTGACCAAGCCCTCTAAGTCCAACTACCCGCAGACGACTAGTCTTCACCGGGATAGAAAGCTGAGGCTATGAACACAGAACTCCACTACTGGAATTGGATTCTAGTACAAAGCAGTAAATTGATTAACTCTCGTATAACCAATCTACCACTACCGATTGATGAAGCTCTAACAACGTAATCAGATTCTATCTATCTCAGGTTGCAGCAGAAATCAAGAAAAGATGATCAGGCTTTAATTGACTCAATGAATCATGCATCAATCGATTGAAATCAAACAGTATAACAATCCCAGGTCATTACAATCAAGATCCCTAACACATGGAACTAGGGTTCTTCATACCCAAGTGAGAGAAAGTTCTACTCCATAGAGAGAGAGAGAGAAAGGGAAACAGAATACAAAGCAGTCATACTCATAACAATGGGAAGAATCTGCTCTGGGATGTCAATCTTCACTCCTGTGATGATCTGCAAGCTCGATTGAAGAAACCCAGCTCCAAAATCACCTCTATGATGTGTTCTTCACACTTTCTCTCTCTAGGGCTCTATTTTTGCTCTAAAAATTCGATTCTCTCACTTTTGGCCCGAAATTGGGTTAAAACCCAGAAATTCCCGACCACACGGCCGTGTAACTTTCCCAGCTGCCCGTGTGAGTGTGCAAAACGCGGCGTTTTGATTTAGTGGCTACGGGTTCGCTACACGGCCAAAACCACACGGCCGTGTGGATTTCCAGGCTGCCCGTGTGAGCTCCCTGGACTTTCCACACGGCTACACGGGGTCCCTTACACGGCCAGTGTGACTTACCCGTGCAATTTGGTGCCACACGGCCAGGTCACACGACCGTGTGGAATTTTAGGCGTGCCCGTGTGGCTTGCTCAGCCTCTCGCCAAACGTCCAATCTTCGTCCAATCGACCCCGAACTCGTTCCCAAACCTTCATTCACGTACTAGGACCTGATATATACAAACAAGAACAACCTAGCGTGAAATCGGCCTAAAACACGAGAAATAATAATCAAACGGTGTAAGAATGGTGGACCAAAACATGTGTATATCTCAAGTCATCAGGCAACAACAAAGTCTACCTCGGTTAAGGCGGGACTAAGGAGCCATCAAACAAGCCTTCAAAACTTGGAGGTTCAAATTGGCAATCTTGTCAGGATCCTCACCGAGAGGCCAAGGGAGCCCTACCCTCTCAAACCATTGTCAACCCCAAAGACCAAAATGTCAGGTGCAATGCTATTCTTTTGAGGAGTGGGAAGGTTACCCCAGAGGTTGTTTCTAAGGAAGTGGATGAAGAAGAGAGGACCCCTCCGGTGGTCAATGATCCCGAAGAAATGGGAGAAACGGAAGAAGAGTCTAAGAAGGCATTGTCGATGCCACCACAAGTGGCTGAGTACAAGCCTCCTCTTTCTTTCACCACAAGGATGCACAAGGACCGATTGGAAGCGGAGTGTGGAGGATTCATTGCGATGTTCAGGAAACTCCGCATCACCATTCCATTCTTGGAGGCCATGATGCACATGCCGAGATAAGCCAAATACCTCAAGGGGCTTCTCACTAAGAAACTGAAATATGAAGACCTCGCCAATCACCTTGGGCGAGGAGTGCTCCGCCTTTATCCTCAGCAAGTTTTCTAAAATGCAACCCGATCCAGGTAGTTTGACTATACCCCTTTGCATCGAAAATCATCATATAGAAAAATCCTTGGCAGACTTAGGAGCAAGCATTAATGTGATGTCTTACAAGCTTTTTAAGAAGTTGCATTTGGTGAATTGAAGCCCATTAGGCTTAGTGTCACATTGACCGATCGCTCTGTTATTAGTAGGTGAGCCTCTCAAGGCAAACCCTACTAGTGTGTGTGTTCCATTTGATGATGAGGTCGAGGAAACCAAGGTGGGTGCTAAGCCTGGAGGAAAGAAGAAGTGAGTGTGGAGGGATAGGATTCATCAAGCCTCCTCCCATCCAAAAGATAAGAGCAAGGCAAAAGTGTCGGGCAAAAAGGGCCACCCTAAGGAGCTAAAGGAAGGAGGTGTCAAGCCTCGCCCTGACACCGTGGCGGATCCAATCTCGGTGGCTTCATGTCCTCCAGCATGATAGATCTGTAACGTCGAGCTAGAGACATTAAACTAGCACTTGTTGGGAGGAAACCCTATGATGGTTTGTTTTTTCCCCTTATTTTCTCTTTTTGTGTGTGTGAAGAGTTCAAGTTGTAGATTTTGGTGTCACCTTGCCAAGTATCTGTGGTTTTGTGTTCGGGATATGGTGTGATCGAATTAGGGGCACGGTTGAGTAGATTGAGTCAAAGATTTTTGGGAGTGCCCTATTTTTCACCCAGTTTATGGTTTGGGATTCCAGTTCATGGTCTTAGTGACCGTGAAGTGGTGCTTCCGTCCCGAACTGAAGGTGTTCCCCCTGTTTTCAATACTCATCGTTTTACCCCAGTTCACGGTCAGGGAGTTATGTTCACGGTCTTAGTGACAGTGAACTTACACCTCCGTCCGTGAACTATAAATGGGGTGTCAACGACTCAGTTTATTTCCCGACCGCCCCTTTTCGTCGGAAATTTTCAAAAACTCGCCGAAAAAATGCAATTTTTATAGATCCCGACGACCTTTGACCACCAAACCCAAAAAAAATTGCAGACCCACTCTCCCCTCATCTAGGCGCACCTTCGCCTAAAGTTTGGGGTGATTTGGGCGCATTTGACTTTTTTCCGGCGAGGCTTGGTGATCCCTCTCTGACCAGTTTTAAGTGCATTTTTCGGCTCTCCTCTCCCTCCCCTCAGTTCCACCTCGACCCTACTTGAGTGTCCAGGTTTGTTTTCAACTTTTTCCTTATCATTTGTTGGAGAATCCGATTAGGGTGTGAGGGGAGGTTAATTTTTGTGAATTAATGCTTGAATGTAGAAATTTGGGCGAGGGACTAGCCGACTATTATGAATGAATGAAGTTTGATGATGCATGAGCTTAATTGAGCCTTGGGGGGCATAAATTTGGGTACAATTTGTGGTTGAATGTGAAAATTGCCCACCAAGTGCAAAAATATGAATGAATGTGAATCAACGAGTGTTGATTGATGGTTGAAGCCATTGGGGCATGGTTTAGGTTTGATTTTGTGTGTTGATAATCCATGAACCACCCAGAACCATGCCTCGGTGAGCTTTATGTGCATTTAAGCTTAATTGTCCAATAGTCGGTCTTGTGAAAAGCCTTCAAGGCACATGACCGTAGTGGAAGCCTAAGTGTGGGGAAATTCTTTTCTCCACTTGATGTGAAACTGACAATTATTTCCACGTATGGTGTGTGTTTAAAAGTTTTGCGGGATGGTTGACCTGAGCCACCCATACTTGATAGAGCTTAGAAGGTGGTCGAAAGTTGAAAAGGAAGTGCGGTTCTGGGCACATTCTTGGACTGGAGTCCATTGGAAACTCGACTTCACTCAGTTCGATGGTCTTCACTGCGGAGATGCTATAACGCACCCACAATTGCGCCAGCTTCTCCAATTGGAAAACGACATCTATATGGAGCTGTGTGTAGAGTTCTTCAGCACATTTTGCATCCTGAGGGAAACGAACCTAATGGGGCTTCCGGCTTGCTCCGTTTGTTTATGCTTGGGAGGTGTGCCTCGAAGACTGTCTTTCAACTAGTTTGTTGATGCAATGGGAGTCCCAGAGAGGCTAGGTTGAGAGTGGGAGGCTGACGCCCTCAAAGATTTCGACGCGCAATCCGCTTTCAAGAAGTTTTGCCTCCCGAAAATGCACCAAACCCGATTTGTTCCATCTCGCACTTCGGCATCTACGCTCAAGCTGCAATGGCGTGTCATCAACACACTCCTTGCTCGTTCTCTCTACCCAAGCTACATGTGCGCGGACAAGATCACCGTGAGAGCATTGCTATCATTCACCTCCATGGCGGACCCATACAATCAACTTCACCTTGGCTCAGTTCTGGCAACCTCTTTCAGCAGAGCTATTAGTGGCAGTCGGTGCTACTCCACATTTATGGGTCCCTTCAATACCCACCTGGTTCGACACTACAATGTCAACCTCGAGTGTTGCAAAAAGGAAGGGCACTCCACGGGATTTGGGGAGGACACCTTAAGAGCAATGAAGTTGCTTCGAGTCTTCGGACCATTTTGATACATTGAGGGACTCTCCCTCCCACCAGGAGTTCCTCACCAGGCACACCCACCCACCAGAGCTCTCGGCCACCATCATCAGCTGCATCATCATCATTAGGGGTCGGGCCCTCTACCTCCGGACCCCACCTCGAGGAGCGAGTGGATCGCCTCGAGGCACACTATGTGAGAGTCACTACTTGACTCGACCAGACCGCTGATCTCATAGAGAGGATGGCTCGACGCCAGGGCGTCCTCTTGGATGACAAGGAGTAAGCTTGCCACGATGAGGTAGCCGTCGAGGGAGACATGTGGCAAGCTGATTTCTTTCGCCCCACTTCTCCACATGAAATCTCTGAACTATTTTTCTTTTTCTATTTCTTTTCTCCATAATTAGTGTGTGAAGTGTGAACTAGTACCTTGTGAGTTCTTTATTTTAAATCGTATTGTGAAACTTTGTTATGTGTAATAACCTCAACTCGGGCGAGACTGTGCGTGTGTTTGTGTTTTGTTTTGTTTTTTTTGTTTTTCCTTTGAAGCTCAAACAACCTACCCCTGAAATTTCTCCAACTTTCATTCACCAAGCCATGAGGTAACATCGTTCTACCCCCTATTTTACGCCATTGAGGGCAATGTCGAGCTTAAGTGTGTGTGGGGAGGGGGGGGGGGGTAGTCTACTTTATGTTTGGGTGTGTGAGTGAATGCTTGCAACCTCGGTGTATGCCCAAATTTGACAAATTTGAGGGCTACAATCAATGCACGATCAAAATGGCCGGTTGGTGGGTGAATCTCGTGCTTATTTGGCATCGATCTTGAATTGTTGCATGTAATCGAGTGCATCCTATTATGATGATTGAGAATGCATTAGGATTTTGCAAAAGCTTAGTTCTCATGTGTGTTTAAATGAATGGATGTCTTGACTTGGTTACTACTTGATTACAATTGCCATGCATTGAAGTTTTTGAAATTGGAATAGACGATTGGGCGGTAAGGTAGCCATGTGAGTTTTGTGTCGATCGTCTTTTTCATGTGTGATAGATCCCTCTCGCCATGGTGTGTAACATTCATCGTTATCACTAGTGAGTATGATGGAGGCATAGGATTAGCCCACACCCAAAATTTGATTGTCCTGAAACATTTTATCCCCTAGTCAACCCCTTTGAGCCGTGTGATTTTGGGGGTCGCTCTAATGCTAGGAGCTTCGTGCTCGATGAGTTTAATGGTGATTGAAAGAATGACCCCCACCCATCCTTTCTTCGGGTCAAAGTGTGAGTCATCCTTGTGTCTTGGGGTTCTCGCTTTTGAGCTCCATTGAGGTTCTACATAGGTGGTTTTGCACGGTTCTTGCTAGAAATGAGAAGGTCGTGTTGGAGGGAAGTTCTTAAAAGGAGAACATTGTTCATTAAATGAAAAAAGTGGCATGTGTTTAGCTCTGTAGTACCCCCTCGAAAAAAAAGATAAAAAGAAAAGAAATAACAAAAGAAAGAAAAGAAATGAAAAAGAGGTGATAAAACGGGGTAAATAAAAGTAGAGAGTGGCCACAAAAGTCTAAGTGTATGCTCTAGAAAGGGTTTCTTGGCATTCAAGCCATTGAAACACCTAAATTGTTTGATGAATTTCTTCACTACTAGGTTTGAAATGCGAATGGAAAGACAGGCCGGAGAAGTGTGCTTGAATTTAGTACGTGATTGGTAGTGGTTTGGAAGAAGGGAAGTGTGGTTTTTGGCCTATGCTAGTGGCCTTTGTTTGTAGGAAAGGCTCTTAGTCGAGACCATAGAACCTTGGGTTTTAGGTTGAAGATGTAGGACCTCATGCCATGTTTTCAACCACCCAGAAAGCCTTTTCCCCATGTCTAAGACAATTGCCAGTCATTTGAACCTGTGTCTAAGACATCCGGACAAGCTAGTGATGACAACCGTCCTGTGAACTCTAGTATTTATAGGTTTCCGCCATGGTGGAGAGACTATAGGTCAGAGTGTGGATAACTGTGCACATCTTTTGCACCAAAAAGATCCCGACCCCACTAGTCGAGAGTGAGTGATTCATTCTGGTTTTTCATGTTCATATCTTACCCCAGTGAGGACCTATGTTGCCCATTTGTCTGTTCCTTGGACTTGAGTTCTATGCATGGTTAGTTGTGGTTGGTGATTAGTCCGGTCGAGACTTGCATTGATTTGTAAAAAGGGTGAGAACTTTTCATTTGCCCATTCTTGATGCAATCGAATGTCGTTTGTGGTGGATGCCAATATTGTTTGAGGCGGTTCATATGTTGATGCCCAAATAGTCATTGAGATTCACCGCTTTGCGCCTTTTGATTTGTCCCCAAGTTATCTTCTTAGGTTGAGATATCACCTAGGTTGAAAATGGTTTGCTTGGGGACAAGCAAACGTCTAAGTACGGGGGAGTGATTCAGGCTCATTTGTATATTTTTTGCCACCGTTTTACTTAGTCGTTTGAAGCATTTTTACTCGGGAGGTTTTGTTTTACGCCGGGTTTTGCATTGTTTTGGTGTTTTTCAGACTTTGTCAGGTGGAACCAATCCCGGAGTCGAAAGTTGGACGAAAGGGCGAAAAATAAAGTCAAACGGTGGAAACAGCAGCAGATCACGGTTAATAAGACCATGAACTGGAGGCGCTACCTGTGAACAACCAGATATTCAGAGCACAAACAGCTTTCACTGGACACAAGTCAGTTCACAATCGTAAAACCGTGAACTCAGGCCATTGGCCGTGAAGTGGGATTAGTGATGCGGTGTGTTTCGACTTTAGTTCACGGTCTGGGCTTTCAGTTCACGGTCGTGAACTAAGACCGCGAACTGAGTCCGATCTGGGTATATAAAGGAGGTTGAGCTGAAGGAAAAAAAGAGAGAGACCTAGTGTGATAAACTTCTTCTTCTTTAGATTTCTAGAGAGCGAAAGTGGTGAACCAAAGAAGAGGAGAAGCTAGGGTTTCATCTTCAAGCAAGGAATTGGGAATTGCTCCCCCAAAGCAGGATCTCTTCAACACAAGGAGCAAGCTAGCATCTCTTTGATGGTTTCCCTTCTTCTCTCTTGTGTTTTCCCTTCTCCTAGCATGGAGTAGTCCCTTCTTTCACTTGAGTGTTTGTAAACCCTAGCTACGATTATGTGAATACTTGTATGGATTGAATGTTTTGTGTGTGGTTGTGTTTAATGTGAATGTGGAGGTATTATTCATGAATGATTGTGTAGTGTGAAAGCTTATCAATCTAATTTCCATTCTAACCTAGGTAGAGAGAAAACCCCCCTCCCTTTCTTTGAAAGAGGCTTGAATGCTAGGTTATCTTAGGCAATTCATTGTCTCCTATCTGGGTTAATGCAGGGAAAACCTCTTATTTCGTATTAGCACTTAGGGTTTGGTTTTGGGTGGCCGTACGAACTCCGATTCGAGGGTGAAGTCTAACCAACCCTTAGTCAATAGGTCGAGAGAGTCACGTCGGTGGCTTGGATCATATCCCCTTCTATCGACCTAGAGAATAAGAGAGTGGCGTTGGCCACTTGTTACACTACCCTACGGTTTACAACCCCCTCACCACACACGACCATTTACCTTTGCAAACGCTTAGTTATAGATTATTGTTTTCACAAAAAACCAACAGCTAGATAATGTTTCAAGAAATCGAAGTAGGGGTATATATACCAGCCCGGGTCGATATTTAAACATACTTGCCCTGTACTGCACCCATTTAAGGTTTATACTTGGGCCTTAATTGATAGTTTTATTGTGGTGCATTCGGAGGTGAGTCAAAAAGTTATGAATTGTAACAAGAAAGATGCACACCAATGCTTGATGCAAACCAACGTTTGATGCAAACCAACGTTTGACACCAATTTCTTCATACAACGATTTCATGTGAACCCTTCCTTGGTCAACCGAATCATGACTGACGTTATTCAACGCGACGACTCCTACTTCTGACGGATGCTTAGTCGATTCACTAAATGTGATAATCATAATAGGTGAGTCAACCACACAAAACTGCATATGCAATTTTTGTAATGCCATCATTAACATCTACCATGAGTAATTACGAGTATGAAACATGGAAGATCTTTGCTGCCTACTTGATCATAGTGTGCGTCATGAATTCTCGGATATATGACAAACGATACCATTTACGATCAATGGTATTACCTAGCCGATATGATTTACTTATAATGGGCTACATTTGTGAAGACCTTTAGTCACCCAAATAATAAATTTCAAATGTTGAAGTTGTTATTGGTTATTGGTTAGCGGTAAACTGTCAAACTACTGCTAAATGAACTGATAACAAGAGGTTAATCGATAAGTCTTGTCGATTCAGTATTGGTATACATTTTTTGACCACCCCTATTCTTTATGAACTGATCCAAATATTCGATGCGGTCAAGTGCGACCATACTATTTTCCACTCTTATATCCTATAATGGGACGACTAAAAGATATGGATATTTTTTTTTATTAAGGTGATATAAGTTTACTTTTTATAGTTAGGTACTGCTAGGAGATTTGAACATGGGATCTTCAAGTTGAAGACAAGTGTTATTACTACTAGACTAAGTCCCTATTTTGTAAAGGTATGAATATACTTTGAAAATTTTATTTTTGCAAAATATTATAGTAAAATATTTATATTATTCTTGAAGGGTCTTTCTAAATTCTAATCCCAAGCTTCCAACTACACATTTGGGTTGCATTTGTTTGTTTTTCATGGGCAAAAGTAAAACAACCCGAAGATAGAAAGTAGAAGTTCAGTTGGGTGGACAACATCAAGTATAAAACATTTTGGGCCCTGGAGGAAGGATTTGAAGCAAAATGTGTAATGAACAAAGGGGATGGAAATATGGAGAATTGGGCACGCACTGGTTATTCTTTTAATTAACTGACCGAATAAAGGAGCCCGCCCAGCCAAGTTGGGCTCGGATTTGAGTGATGGGCCGAGCTACGGTGAGCTAAATAGAAATGGGCGTTGGCCGTGGAGACTGCGGGGTAACTGGGCGAGGTCTTATGGATTTTAGACACAAACTAGCTTATGACCCGGCCCCTTGGCCGGAGGTAGCCAGAAAAAATTGATAGCGGAACTCTTACTAATAATATCAACCTATTAGAATGTGGGCCTCGTTGGTCGGAGATAGACCAAGAACACAATAGTAATTTGAAGATAAGTCGTTGAACCATTGCAAGCAGAGCAACATAAAATTATTAGTACAATAAGATTACACGCACCACTTGCCTAATAATGCTACCACTTTCTAAAATCGCTCCTGTGTTAGTACTGCTACTCCTAATTGTGTGTATCATCTAGTTTTCTTGTTTGCTTGTTGCTCCTGTCAACAGCTAAGGTATTGATGCCACACCATAATTTTGAGTAGAGGTTCAATGCTAATTGTACAACAGCTATTGTTATGGTTCTCTTTTTTATTTCAGTCCACTTTTACTACTCCTTTTTTCCTCCCCTTTCCTCTTTGGGTGCAATAAAGCCTTCGCCTTTATAGAAAAAGAAATGGCTTAATTGCAAGTTTGGTCACTCGAATTGCTATAAAATTTCACGTTTGCCACTCAAATTAATTTATTCCATTTATAGTCACTCGAATTAGTTGAACAGTTCAAGTTCGGTCACTCTCCGTTAACCTCCGTTAACTTTGACTGACGTGGCGGTCAACTCTGACAGTTGACCGTTAAATGTGTGACGTGGCAAATAAAAAATAATTAAAAAATAAAAATTAAATTTGTAGAAATTACACATCATTATCACAAAAAAATTATAATTATAAAAAATGAAAAACGACTGACGTGGCGTTTTCTTCTACTTAAAACCCACCCCCCGATTTTACAATTCTTTATGCTTGGATGAAGCTTCTGCGGCGGCGGCGGCGACATAGGGGATTTCGTTTTCCTCCCGCTGCGACGGGCTCCTCCAGAACCCGGTGTCGTAGAAAGTCTCCCACATCTCCTTCTCCAGCTTCATCATCTCCTCCCCGCCTCCGCCGCCGGAGCGGAGCTTCCTGAGGACGTCGCCGTCGTCGGCGTCGTCGAAGTCCTCCATGTGCATCCCCATCATCATCTGCGGGTCGAACGACTGCGGGTCGCCGTGGATCGGGTGGATCTGGACCTCGGTGTTGTCGCAGCCGCACTGGCAGCGGCGGGCGCGCGGGAGGAGGAGCCCCTTCTTCATCAGGTGCTGCCGCCGCTTCCGCCGCAGGGCCTTCGTTGCCGCGCTGCTACGGAGACGAGAGCGGCAGTTACATGAACAACTTTGCTGATGAAGAATATGACTGGTCGTTGTGGAAGACATTAATTTAATTAATCGTTGTGGGAAAGAGGTAGGGAGTCCGTACTACTCGTGAAAATTTTGAAGTAATGAGGGAGTGGCCTTTGCTTGCTTGCTGAGAGCCTCAGACATTCTGTAAGGGAAATTAGACAGTCGCGGCCTCGTGCTCCTTTTTTGAGCTGAGGTTGTCTTCTTCCAATCGTCGACCATTGTTTTCTGGGACGAGGGACTGCAGTGTGCTCGTAATATCCGATCCACACCAGCAAGTCGGAGGGACGACTCCAGGAATAATGCTAGCTTCTCGATTGTTGCGGCGACTTTTTTTGCTCGCCGTCGATGCTGCCCCTGCGGCCTGGCGAACCTCCTCTTCCTCACAATCTACAAGGTCCCCGTGGGGCTCTGCCGGAAGGCCTCGTCGATGCTGCCGCCACGTCAGTCGTTTTTCATTTTTTATCATTATAATTATTTGTGATAATGATGTGTAATTTCTATAAATTTAATTTTTATTTTTTAATTATTTTTTATTTGCCACGTCACACATTTAACGGTCAACTGTCAGAGTTGACTGCCACGTCAGTCAAAGTTAACGGAGGTTAACGGAGAGTGACCGAACTTGAACTGTTCAACTAATTCGAGTGACTATAAATGGAATAAATTAATTTGAGTGGCAAACGTGAAATTTTATAGCAATTCGAGTGACCAAACTTGCAATTAAGCCGAAAAGAAATACAATCCTGTCAATAAATAGAAATATCTTTCGAGTTACCGTCCAGATCAATTTCAACAATACATGTCATTGAAGATAAAGTACCAAGTAAGATATCCAAAATCGAAAGGTAATGCCAAGCAGAAAGACACAAAAAGCAAGAAGAATACAACCCAGGAGATTTCAAAATGTATTAAAGAGTACATACTGGAGTTATGATTAGATGTTACACAGGATAAATAATGATGAGTAAGCTAATTAGACCAATAAGAACTAAGAGAAAACATAGACAAAGAAGCTTGCAACGTGAAAGAGAACTCCCAAGAGTATAATGCACCACGTAATCTCTACAGAATGCTGTGAAATACAAAAGACCCCCAATGGAAAATTCGAGGCTCGTCTAAGTGTGTCAATACATCCTAAACCTTCTTCCAAAAAAAAAACCCATGTCCCTAACCAGCAAGCGAGCCACCAAATTCGATAATCGCCCTGTTGAGTAAGCGAACGTACACAAAAGGAAGTTCTCTGGCCAACAACCTATATACTAAGAGATCAACTCTCACCTGCATACGAAGGAACAAATGAACAAAAAACCCCAACATAAGCAAATCATGGAAATTTTGATAATGAAAGCAGAAACAACACCAAACCTGTGTAATCATGTTTAGTAATATAGTGAGAATCTTAGGTCAAAATAGGTATACTCTAAGTTTCATAGAGAGAGGTTGACAAAAAAGCACCTGGTCCTTTGCAACCAATTTGGGCCTCAACAGAGAACTGAACAACCCTATGTGAACCTTCTAATCCTGCATCACCAGGTGCATGAAAGAAACATTAGGAAGCCAAGCGTCACCAAGGGCCATAATTTTTTAGGGCATAACATTATGTAAATACAACAAAAGCATGAAGAGTATCTGTTGTTGAAGGAAAGTGTGGAGTTGAAGAAACCGATTCAGTGATTCTACTTTGAAGAATTTCATCATTTTATATAACAAATTCAGCATGCCTTGTGAATTATGACTGCATTACTCAAACAACTGCACACCACCTTTCTTTAAACTCTTCAAATCTGAATACTCATTCAAGGATATAAAAAAAGACAAATAAAAGAAAAGATAAACTGGACAGAGGGAAAAAAGAAGCAACAGGTATGCCTCAAACTAACCCAAACACATAACCTCCCTGGAACAGTTGACAATTAACAAACTGTAATTCATCAAAACCCATATCAGCAAAAGATACGTACATTTCCCTCAAACACCAACCAGCCAGCCACAGTGACAGAGTTCAATAGGCAACTAAGCGATCTCAACATGATTTTCCAACAACACATCACAAAACATACAAACACCTAGGATAAGCCAAACATAATAGGACCAATACTAACGAACCAACAAAATAAAATTACAGCGTAACAATTTTTACTATTTGGTTGTGCATTTGCATGTTAAAACAAAGACTTGAAGGGGATATTTAATGCAAATCAATCTTAAACGATTATCATACTTGCATGAGTGTAATGATTATTATTCAACCAATGACGATAATAACTAATGAGGTAACCTTAACTCCCCCAAATGAGTCTCTGGAAGACCCTAAACAGGAGGACTTCTACATTTAAACCTTCTTTGCCCTCTAATCACATCATAAGACAATTCGAGTGAGGAACTATCAACAATTAGTTGAGGAATAATTATTGTCCAATCGATGAAACCTACTCACTCAGAACAGAAACTCTTACTGGCGAACTTAGCTATCAAAATCCCAAAATCCAAGTGGAAAAAATAAGACTATGGGGAGCTTAATTCAAGCTACTGAAGGAGTCTGCATTATACAAATGCTAATCGTGCAAACTGTGGTCTCAGTTCAAGTAATCATGCAACCTATGATTCTGCAACTTAAGAGTAGACAGAAACAATCAAGAATAAAGCCTATATACTCTATTGACTGAGTATGAAGTTGTCCTCGCATTCAGTTCTACAACATCATGAATTTAGTTTTGCAACTTAAGAGAATACAACCACACCATATTCGTGGATTCAGTTATGCAACTTAAGAGTTGTTCATGATGTTGCCCAATTCTTCAAAAATCATACTTCCAAATCTCATGCACATTAATTACCACTATTAATTCCACGATGTGAAGCAATGATTGAAAGAGCCAAAACAGACTGTAAGGCAAATGAAATGGAGCAACAGCAACAAATTCCAGATTTTAATGGTTTCATTATATTATTTGAAGATCCTAAGGTGAAAGAAGAAAAAGCAGCAACCAAATAAAATGGCCATTTAGAGGGAACCAACTCCTGCAAGGATAATAACAGAAGTTTGTATACCCGAACCTGAGGTATGATATTCCAAGTGATTGTACATAAAGAGATAACTGGATTATCCTAATAATCAAAAGAGCCAATATATTTCCCACAAACAACTATATAACATCAACGGTTCCACACAGTAAGACACTGCAAATTGATTGAAAGCAGAAATCATCTAACTACTATCTTGTAATCAAACAACTAAACCATTATAAGCAAAAACATCCACTACTTAATTCATTGCAAAGAGCTAAAGAAGGAAACAACTTAATTGTTCTGATAGTGTATGTAGAATGCAATTCTCTATTCATCGCTTTCTGAGATTCCAGGAGCTTTCCTCTTGTAGCTCTTGAGTGCAGGTGTTGCATTTTCTTTGCCAATCTTATTTAAAACAATTAGTGCTAGAATTGTGATACTGTCAACAAAAACCTTATACAACCACAATAACCCAGCTTATTGGATTCAGCAAAATTTGTCTCTGTCAAATCAGGAGACCTGAACTGCACATAGTGCAGCTTGCTTTGAATTTTGATGCTATTTGCAGTAGCAAATTGAAATTGGCTACCACTAACACGAAACCAAAAAGTGCGTTCTGAAAAGTTTGACCGCAAGAAAAGAGTCCTGAAAATGCATCAAACTTATGGGGAAAAACCAATACAATGCGGCACCACAACTTACACGGCAAGGTGTATAAAAATATTCCCTGAGAGTACGACTACCGGCTCCAAAGTAAGGAAGCAGCAAGCTTGGCAATTCTCTTTCAAAATTTAATATCACAACGCTGTCTAGAAGTTGTGTTCACAACCATTTCAAGAAATGCAGAATCTATTTGGTCCATCTCTTCTGTAAAAATTAATCCAAACTTCTGCATCTTCAACCTGTATCGGTACATAGGAATTTAAGGGGTTAAAGATTGATAATATTTCAGAAAGATCCCACCTTTTTGCATTGCATTGTACTGCTACACTAAATGTTGACCTTTGTAATTCAACCCAAATTCAAATTCATCAAGATAAAGCTCCCAAGCATTCCCAAGTTCGAGATTTTATTAGATCACCAAATTATTATTATTATTTTTTTGAGTGACCAAATTATTCTTCTTAAACGGAGAGAAGGGGAGGAGAAATTACAGGCGAGAATGGATGGGAACGAATGGGAATGGCAGACCTACAAAATGAAAGGAAAAAAGACTAACGGGACTGATTCATCAAAGGCATGATAATTCTATTTTAGTTGGGGAAAATGGTCTGGGACTCTGGGTAGATTAACCATACAGAAGGATCACAGGTTGCTCGAGGTAGTAGAACTCAACATTCAATAACGTAAAGGAAGCACGCGGGCAAATTGCAATCCCAAACCAGAAGGAAAAAATCTCATGCGGGCCATATTTCTAATCAACAATTTCTTAATACACAGAAACCTAAACAACTATAGCTAAAAGAATCACACACATAGGATGAATCAGGGAGAGGTTATTTGGGTATGGGTAGTGTTCGTTAGCTAATTAAGTAATCAGTGGTGGTGATGTTGATAACAGTTGTGCCTGGTTTCAATAGGCGGAGGCGGATGGAGATTTTCGGTTGACGGATGGCAGGAGACAGAGAAGAAATCAAAAGCCTGGGTTAGAGAACTGATATGGCTCAAACTTCTAGCCGGCGCTGTTCAGGGGTCAAGCTAATATGAGGCCAATTGGGACAGAATTCAAAACAAATTGGCGCAGCCGAAAGAGGGGAAGGTAGAGGAAAACCTTACCTATAGAGCACTTCGCACAATCGTAGTCAGTGTACGGGGTTGCTACAGGCGATGAGGTTGTTGTGAGTCAGTCAGCGGCTGCTTTGCAGAGGACAGTAGGTGCGGCGGGGGAATGGACGTTAAGCGAGAGAGAACTCTGCGAAGTTTATTCCGAGTCGCTGGAACAGTTTTCTCTTCGTCGCCTCTTACAATCAGTAAGCCCGTTCAGATCCACGTGTGCGGGCCGTAAAATATGCACTTTCCAAAATTGTCCCGCCGCAAAACGCTCTGGAGACAGGGATTTTGAAATGGGGAAGCTGTTTTCCCCTTCAGCGTATTATAAGTATAGATAGATAGATAGATAGATATAGTAGACTAATCGGTGCTTTACTGCTTTCATTTCATGAGTGTTATTTTGTTTCACATAGAGAAATGAGATTGCCAAAGTTCGAATACACGATCTCTTGATCAATTATTCTTAATTAAATGTATTTTAATTTTCATTTTCGATAAACTATTGAACATATTTATTCATTTTTCTCTCGAGTTAGAGTGAGTCTGTTACACTCTCCTTTCGCCCTGGTTAAAGAAAGTCTGATCCAACCTCTTGCTTCTGCTACTCATCTTCTTCTTCCTTTCAATATGCAGAATCTTCCTTTCTTCGTCAATTGAACTTTTGCTCTATGATAGATTATGCTTCATAAATAATAAGATTTTATATTATATTAGGCGTGGAAGGCCGCTTTCCATGGCGGCTTTTTGTATGTGTTTTATATTTGGATTGTATTTGCAATCTCGTGTGTTAATTTTTTTTTATTTTTATGAATACGTGTGTGTGTTAATTTTATAGGTTCAACAATAGAATGTATTTAGGAGTTATTGGTAGAAAGGATGAATGAAAACAAAATTATACTTAGAATGCGTAGAAAGAAAATAAAGTGTGGAAGAAAATTGATTGTGATGTTTAGATTTCTCCCTTGCAACTAGGATAACGGATTTTGTTTTTCCATCTTTTATATTCTCATCCAAAAACCTTATTCCTTGTCACCATCATTAGCACATGCTTCGTATATTCTCAACTCCATTGTGATCATGATCTCTTATTGCCGTCTTATGTTCCCGTGTTTACTTTCTTTACCGAGAGATCAAATTTTATTGGGTGAAACTGAATTGTATGTGGTCACTAGAATTATAAGTTTGTTTCATGTTTGCCACTCAAACAAATTTCCTTTCTGATTCGTCATCAATATTACACTTATATCATCCATGATTACTCTCTATTTCTACTCCATTATCTTTGTTCTAGATGATAATCAATAGTTATTGTTGGGCATGTGACTCGGACCTAGCCGCGCCAGGGAAGCACACCGACGTTACTCCCGATGTCGCCAAGCACGTTAGGGCGCGACGCGATCGAAGGCGCTCCAGCATGAAGGCCTCGATCGCGGCACAGCGTGAAGATCGCGAGCGCGTCACCTCGAGCGCGGCACAGGCTACACACGCACGTGGAAAGATCAAGCATTGACCCGACCAAAGAGCCGCAGCAGGCGACATCACTCTTCCAGAGGGGTGGTCACATCAGGGTCATAGATACAATCATAGAGAAACCCCTGACATGTCCTAGGTAGGGGTATGTCCTAAACCTCTGACATGTCAGTGGTAATGTCATTGTACCGTCATATACCTCACCCACCACCATGTAGCCTATAAATATGGCATTTACTCCGGTGGGTGAGGGGATCGCAATTTCCAGACTCTATCTCTACAAACATCAACTTCTCTCTCTAAAACACGAATTCTCTCAACCTCGTTCTCCAAGATCTTAGTCGATTTCCCTTGCTTACTCCCCTTGACCCACTTTCTTTCCCGAACCTCACTCCTACACTCAGTTAGGTTCAAACAATTGGCGCCCACTGACTCGACTCTACTGTCACTCTAGAAAATGGCCAAGTGTAACCACTTCCTAAAGCGTAGTATAGCGGGTTTGGGTTTTAATGTCAACCCGGGTCCTAGATGTGATGACTACTCGGTGAACTCTTGTTATTTAGCAGTGAACTTTTAGTGAAACTCAAGCAAACAAAACACAAAGCAAGTAAACGGTTTGTTGTCAAGTCAAGAGAGGTCACCCGGATATGGTTTCCCCCTAGACTGCAGTTAAATCAGATTGCAATTTACCAAGTCAGTTTTCATGAAAGTTATACTGCGGAAGGTTCTCAATTAGCCTGAAGTCTCGACTAAAGGTCTCCAGACCCTCTCAATCTGAGTCTCTAGCGGGCGACTAACCTCCACCGGAGTAAACAGATTGAGGCCCTAATGAACCAAACCTCCACTACCGAATTGACTTCGGTACAGAATAGCGAATTGGCCCCTCGACTAAAGTCACCAATTCACCACCTTCGATTAAGGGTACTCTATCAACCTAGGCAGATATTCTCATTCCAGGTCAAAGCAGAAACAACAGGAATTTGATCAGGATTCAAGTCATTCAATCATTCAAACCTCAATCGAATATAATCAATTCACAAACACTGTACTTGGGTTCATACAATCAGACCTAGCATACAAATCTAGGGTTCTCCATACCCAGATGAATGGGGAAACTACTCCATAGAGAAAGAAGCAAAAGCAGATTCAGACACGGAAATCATACTGTGAAGTTGGATTCCTGCTTCTGGACGTTTAATCGCACTTCTCCAAGCTCAAGACGGGCTCCAATGGTGTTGAAGATCGATCTATGGCGCTTGAGAACTCTGGTTCGACGCTTTCTCTCTCTAGGTATCGGTTTCTCTCTCAAAAACTCGGAACCCTTCAATGTTGACCTTCTTCTTCCTTAAATCAGCTGCCTGGTCGCGATACCCGGTCAAAATACCCGGTCGGGTATTTTGGGTTTCGACCGGGTATCTCTGCAGCGCACCGTTTCACTAAAGGGGGAAATCCCCGGTCCAACACCAAAATCCCCGACCGGGGATTTAACTGCTGTGCCCGGGCCCCTCTCTGCTTCTCGGGCGCCCAAAAGTGGTTAACACCCGGTCGGGTATTTGGCCAACCGACCGGGTATTTTCCTCCTTCAGCCCTATTCGTCCCAACTTTGCTCCTTTCGACCCAGAACTCGTTTCTCCGCCTCGATTCCAACGCCGGGACCTGAAATATGACATAAACACACAACCTAGCGTGAAATCGGCTTAAAACACGAGATTCCTCGTCACAAACGGCCTCAGAATAGGGGTAAAAACATGTATAATTATCAGTCTATCAAACTCCCCCACACTTAACTGTTTGCTTGTCCCCAAGCAAACCAAGTCAGACACTAGGTAAGCTTACAATTCACTCAACCAACACTGGGGACAAGTCATAAAGGCACAAAACACGTGAATCGCACTGGTTTTCAAACATCAATACATGCACAACCACAATAACAACCTGGACAACCACCACAAAGGACATTCGAGTGCAGCAAATCGAGTAAAGGAAGAGTCTCCCGTCTGTTCACTAGCCAACCTAGACTTGATTCAACCACTTACTCAAAACAGTCAGTTCATGCATCCAACTCAAGACATCAGAATAGAGACCGAGCAATCTAGGTCCTCACCGGGGTACAAGAGCATATAGAAAATGAAAACGAATCACTCACTCTCGACCAGTGGGGTCAGGACAATTTTGATGCGAAAGATGCGCATGCTATTTCTCTCAATCCCTATCATCTCTTCACCATGATGGCAGCCTCTAAATGCTAGAGTTCACATATGGGGTGTCACCACTAACTAATCAGGAGGTCTTAGACACAGGTTCAAATGACTGGCTAGGGTCTTGGACATGGGGAAAAGGCCTTTTAGGTGGTGGAAGTATTCATAGCAAAAAGGTTCCACATTTTCCAAACACACAATCACAGTCAAACAACCCGGTATTTTCTTTCTGCTATTCTGCATTACTAAATATCTTAAGAGCACAAGAGCGAAGGAGGCATAATCATCAGCATTTCCAAGCCAGACTGCTAAGAAACACTGCTTACTGGGCATTATTCAGATTTTTGGTAGTGGCTCTCTTCTACTATCAATTTTTCTTTGTTTTTCTTTCATTTTTCTTTTCATTTCTTAAGAGAACCACCACTTCTGCACAATTCAAACATCAGCCCAACTTTTAAGCACTACCTCCAACACTCACATAGACTTTAGCAGAAACAGCAGAGAATATATAAAACCACTCTGTGGAACCTTCTAAAAGATGCAACAAGGGTGATTTTTTTCATTATAGACCAAAAGAAAGGACAACACACGGCTCAAAGGGGCTGACTAGGGGATATGACACATCAGGACAGTCAGTTTTGGGCGTGGGCTAATCCTATGCCCCCATCATTTTAGCTAGTGACAACGTGAATGCTACACATCATGGAAGAGGGATCTATCGCACAAGAAAGAAACGAGCAGGCTCAAATCTCACATGGCTACCTATATGCTCTATCTCACATTCTGATACCCTGAACTAGATGCATAAACGACTGTCAAGGACAAGTAATCAGATCAAGTCGGATCAAGTCACAGTTGGCAAGCAAACAGTTGAAAAACTGAACCCCTACATCGTTCTACTGCACATTTCAGTCCTCATCATAGGTTGTCCTAGTCGCAAACAAGTTGTCATGCATTAATCCGAAAACCAATCAATTCATCCATCAAAACACAGTGCCAATATGATCAAACAGCAGTACTTGGAGCCCTCATATCGTAAGATTTGGACAGTGGACTAGGCTCCAAGCACACAAACAGAGCTAATGCAGTCAAAAGATAAACATTCCCCCCACACTTAAGATCGACATTGCCCTCAATGGAGAAGAGGGAAGGAAAGGGGAACGATGTTACCGGTGTGCACAGACTGCAGAAGACTGGAAATGGACCAGTCGGCATGGGACGGACTGGAGAGAGGACCAGTCGGGAACACAGGCAGAGCTAAAAGAGACCAAAAAGCTCAAACACATACGTTAGGTCCAATGTCAGCCCAATAAGACATCATCCAAAACAAAATGAAACAAACCAAAACCAACTGGTTGGCAATCCGACTCGAAACAAAAGAAAGAAAATCAAACCGTGGTGGGGTTGCCTCCCCACAAGCGCTTCTTTACCGTCTTTTAGCTGGACGCCCATGGTGGATACTCAGGGAAGTGCAGGAACAGGTGCCTCCAAGAGCGGATCCACATCGCTCTTGAGGTACAGCTTCAGGTGGTAACCGTGCACCCGACGGTTGCAACCACCAGCAGAAGTCAGCTCGACCTGGCCATCCGGCAAGATGCAGGCGAGTGAGTACTCGGATGGCCAGGGTGGTCGCGGTGCAGGGGGTGGGACCAGCTCATAGTGGTCTCCACCTTTCTTCCGTGCAGGCTTAGCAGCTTGCGGCTTCGGCCGCCACTCCTCCTTGATTTTTTTGTTCGGAGGCGAGGCTGGATGGAGTGGCGGCGAAGGAATGATAGGAGGGTCCTGCAAAATGAGAGGTGCAGAAGGATACACGACAGGCTCGTGTATCTGGTCAGAAATAGCATGCACAGGGGTGACAGCAATCATAGCACAGTGATCAAACTCAGTCACAGAAAAAGTAGCCTGTTCATTCCCAGCACGCAGAATCAGTTTACCATCATGCACATCAATCAATGCCTTGGCGGTGGCAAGAAATGGTCTACCCAGAATCAAAGGCACATCCACATCATCATTTATATCCAGAATAACAAAATCAACAGGATATGTGAATGCACCCACATTAACAAGCAAATCTTCTATGATACCCCTAGGATGCACCACAGAACGATCAGCTAGCTGAATGCTCATCCTAGTAGGGCTAAGTTCACCTAGGTCTAGCTTTTTGAACAATTTATATGGCATGACATTAATGCTAGCTCCTAGGTCCGCCAAGGACTTTCCTAAATGCATGCTGCCAATAGTAAGAGGGATAGTAAAACTCCCTGGGTCCTTGCGCTTTTCGGGCAGCTTGTTCTGCAGGATGGCAGAACATTCCTCGCTCAGCAGCACTGTCGAGAGATCCCCAAGTTTCTTCTTGTTGGTGCAGAGATCTTTCATGAACTTAGCGTACTTGGGCATCTTCGACAGTGCCTCCACAAATGGTATGCTGATGTTGAGCTGCTTCAACATTGCCATGAACTTGGCAAACTCAGTCTCCAGCTTATCTTTATGGAGGCGAGTGGGGAAGGGAAGCTGGGGTACATGCTCCTTCACCACTGGTTGTGGCTTGGGAGCAGGGGCTTTCTTCTCCACCCGCACTTCTGCATCACCGGCTGGAAGTGCTGAAGCAGGTAATGGTTCCTCCTGCCTGGTCGGGGCAGGATCAGCTGATGTAGGCCTGCCGCTCAGGGTGAAAATGGCATGTGCGGTCTCGTGCGGGTCCCGTGGATTGGGGATGGTGGTGGCAGGTAGAGTCCCCGGGGCCCGAGCAGTAAGCTGGCGCGCTAGGAATCCGACTTGGTGCTGTAGATCTTGCAAAATAGCACCCTGGTTCCTCTGCCCTGCCTCCAAAGAAGCTATGCTCTGGTCCACCCTTGCGAAATTCGCCTGGCTGGTGGTCATGAATGTCGCCAAAATGTTCTTCAGATCAGCCATCTGATTATCGGGAGCTGCGGCTGCTGGAGGCTGAGCAAACTGGCCCTGGGGCTGCTGGAATGGCTGCCCTTGCCTAGGCTGGTAGGGCTGCTGCTGTGGTGGTGGCCCTTGCCTATCCTGGTAGGGCTGCCTCTGCTGAAAACCACCTGCTGGTGCTGGGAAACCAGGTGGTTTGTTGGTGTTGCTGCTCCAGGCAAAGTTGGGATGCTGGCGCCATCCCTCATTATATGTATTGCTGTATGGGTCGAAGCGCCGAGCATTGGCGATGAAGGCCACCTGCTCTTGGGGAGTAGAGGACTCCCGCATAGCCTGACAGTCCTCCACCAGATGGTTTGGACTCTCACACCACTGGCACTGAGCTACTGGAGGCGCAGCTACACCTCGGCCCGGAAGGAGACTGTTAGGCTGCTTCAGGGTCTGCACCAACTCAGCCACCTGCTGCTCTAACCCGGATCTGGCCTCCATAGCATGCACACCACGGTCCCGGGAGTGCCTGCCTCTGCTGCTCTGCCCCCAGGAATGATCGCGGGCAGCCAAAGTACTGATCATCTGGTTCAGCTCGGGTGGAGTCTTAGTAAGGATATCCCCTCCTGGGCATAGAGACTCGATCACCCTCTGGCTGTCTGGGGTGATGGCACTGTAGAAGTTCCCCACTGTGAAAGCATCGCTAAAGCCATGATGGGGACACTGCCAGAAGTATCCCATGTACCGCTCCCATGCATCACGAAGGGACTCATCTGGCTCTTGGCGGAAGTGAGTGATCTCCCACTGAATCTCAGTAGTCTTCGATGCCGGATAATATCTGTGCACGAACTTATCCGCCAGATCGTCCCAAGAAGTGATGGACAGTGGGGGCTGGGTCTCCAACCACCTCTTAGCATTCCCCGCCAGAGAATGGGGGAAGAGGTGAAGGCGGATTGCATCATCCGGAACACCATTCAGCTTGAAACCGTTTGTCAGCTGCAGAAAACGGGAAAGGTGTGCCCGGGCTTCCTCATCCTTCAAGCCATGGAACTGGATAGAGGATGTGATGAGCTGAATCCAGCCTGGCTTGATCTCGAAGTTATTTGCTGGAATGGGTGGATAGAGGATGACCGGGCGGATGTCAGCAATCCGTGGAGTGTAGTAGTACTCCAAGGTGGGACCCGGCGGTGGTGGTGGATGCTGATTCACCGGGGGAACCTGTCGAGCATTCCCCGGTTGTGGGATGTCTTCGCCCTCCATCTCGTACTCTTCCTCAGAATCGCTGGTCAAGTGGCCGTCTATGCGCTCTCCCGTAACCAGTCTAGCTCGCTGCTGTCTCCTAAGTTGGCGGCAAGTGCGTTCAAGCTCTGGATCCAACGGCAGTAAACCTCCTGACTGGCTACGGGTCATGCACTACCTGCACACACTCAAGCAAGCAAACCCGTGAAGGCACAAGTGGGAAAAACAAAAACTCAATGCGAAAATGAAAATGCTAAAGTAACAGAAATCACTTTTCTTCAACAACCTAGCCGTCCCCGGCAACGGCGCCAAAAACTTGACTCGACTCTACTGTCACTCTAGAAAATGGCCAAGTGTAACCACTTCCTAAAGCGTAGTATAGCGGGTTTGGGTTTTAATGTCAACCCGGGTCCTAGATGTGATGACTACTCGGTGAACTCTTGTTATTTAGCAGTGAACTTTTAGTGAAACTCAAGCAAACAAAACACAAAGCAAGTAAACGGTTTGTTGTCAAGTCAAGAGAGGTCACCCGGATATGGTTTCCCCCTAGACTGCAGTTAAATCAGATTGCAATTTACCAAGTCAGTTTTCATGAAAGTTATACTGCGGAAGGTTCTCAATTAGCCTGAAGTCTCGACTAAAGGTCTCCAGACCCTCTCAATCTGAGTCTCTAGCGGGCGACTAACCTCCACCGGAGTAAACAGATTGAGGCCCTAATGAACCAAACCTCCACTACCGAATTGACTTCGGTACAGAATAGCGAATTGGCCCCTCGACTAAAGTCACCAATTCACCACCTTCGATTAAGGGTACTCTATCAACCTAGGCAGATATTCTCATTCCAGGTCAAAGCAGAAACAACAGGAATTTGATCAGGATTCAAGTCATTCAATCATTCAAACCTCAATCGAATATAATCAATTCACAAACACTGTACTTGGGTTCATACAATCAGACCTAGCATACAAATCTAGGGTTCTCCATACCCAGATGAATGGGGAAACTACTCCATAGAGAAAGAAGCAAAAGCAGATTCAGACACGGAAATCATACTGTGAAGTTGGATTCCTGCTTCTGGACGTTTAATCGCACTTCTCCAAGCTCAAGACGGGCTCCAATGGTGTTGAAGATCGATCTATGGCGCTTGAGAACTCTGGTTCGACGCTTTCTCTCTCTAGGTATCGGTTTCTCTCTCAAAAACTCGGAACCCTTCAATGTTGACCTTCTTCTTCCTTAAATCAGCTGCCTGGTCGCGATACCCGGTCAAAATACCCGGTCGGGTATTTTGGGTTTCGACCGGGTATCTCTGCAGCGCACCGTTTCACTAAAGGGGGAAATCCCCGGTCCAACACCAAAATCCCCGACCGGGGATTTAACTGCTGTGCCCGGGCCCCTCTCTGCTTCTCGGGCGCCCAAAAGTGGTTAACACCCGGTCGGGTATTTGGCCAACCGACCGGGTATTTTCCTCCTTCAGCCCTATTCGTCCCAACTTTGCTCCTTTCGACCCAGAACTCGTTTCTCCGCCTCGATTCCAACGCCGGGACCTGAAATATGACATAAACACACAACCTAGCGTGAAATCGGCTTAAAACACGAGATTCCTCGTCACAAACGGCCTCAGAATAGGGGTAAAAACATGTATAATTATCAGTCTATCAAACTCCCCCACACTTAACTGTTTGCTTGTCCCCAAGCAAACCAAGTCAGACACTAGGTAAGCTTACAATTCACTCAACCAACACTGGGGACAAGTCATAAAGGCACAAAACACGTGAATCGCACTGGTTTTCAAACATCAATACATGCACAACCACAATAACAACCTGGACAACCACCACAAAGGACATTCGAGTGCAGCAAATCGAGTAAAGGAAGAGTCTCCCGTCTGTTCACTAGCCAACCTAGACTTGATTCAACCACTTACTCAAAACAGTCAGTTCATGCATCCAACTCAAGACATCAGAATAGAGACCGAGCAATCTAGGTCCTCACCGGGGTACAAGAGCATATAGAAAATGAAAACGAATCACTCACTCTCGACCAGTGGGGTCAGGACAATTTTGATGCGAAAGATGCGCATGCTATTTCTCTCAATCCCTATCATCTCTTCACCATGATGCGAAAGATGCGCATGCAACTCCTAACAAATTCCAACGCGGCACTATGCAGAACCTTCCCGTCAACATTCTCCGAAATATGCCTCGATTGGTACAACAGACTCCCAAACGGAATCATCCGCTCGTTCGAAGAGTTCATACTCTTGTTCACAACAAAGTTCGCGTCCCAAAAAAGAAGGCCTCTCCACCTCAAGGCGTTGATAGACATAAGGCAGAAGGACAGGGAAAGCCTGCAAGCATTATATGCCAGATGGTCCAGGGTGGCGATGGCCGTGCACGACCTTACTCCCGAAACCGCTGCCCATCACCTCATGGACGCCACCACCTAAGGAAGACACACTCGCACAATACGTGGAGCGTGTCAGACAACGAGCGAGTACCTTCGAGACGGTGACTTACGCACAAATACCAAGAGAGGAAAACATGCATGCCGACGCGCTGTCGAAGTTAGCAACCGCCACTGACTTTGAGTCAATGCGTCTCGTGACGGTCCAAAAGGAGGAAGAAGAAGATAATCGTCAAGAAGTGGCGATTAACACCACTCAACTCACGCCCGACGAAGACTGGAGAGCCCCGATTGTGAAGTATTTACAAGACGACACAGTACCAGATAATCATAAAGAGGCATGGGCTTTGAGGCAAAAAGCGTCCCGATGTACACTCATCGGAGGAGAGTTGTAACGACGATCATACTCGGGAGTCTACCTAAAATGCATTGGTCAGGAAGAGGCGCGCAACATGGTGCGCGACCTACACGAAGGGTTGTGCGCAATGCACGTCGGTCCACGTAGCTTGGAGCGCACCATCCTGCTACACGGATACTATTGTCCACGCGTAAAAAAGGACACGAAGAAATACGCAGACCAATGCCACAAGTGCCAGGTTAATGCACGTCAGCATCACCTCCCGTCCACCGAGCTTCAAGGCAACCTGAGTCCATGGCCTTTCGCGCAATGGGGAGTGGATCTCTTGGGCCCCTTCCCAACGGCAAAAGGAAAGCGTAAATATATTATCGTGGCAGTCGACTACTTCACCAAGTGGATCGAAGCTGAAGCACTAGCCTCGATAATGGCACAACAGGTGACGCGTTTCTTGAAGAACAATATCTTGGCGCGCTTTGGAGTCCCGAACGCGCTCATCTTCGATCATAGGAAACAATTCGATTGCAAGGTTTGCATCGGTAGCTTATCCTCAAGCCAACGGCCAAGCGGAATCCGCCAACAAAGCAATCCTACAAGGCTTGCACACCCGCTTGAACGATGGCAAAGGTAATTGGGCGGACGAGCTAAACACAGTGCTATGGGCACATCGAACCACGTACAAGGTGGCAACAGGCGAAACCCCATTCGCCCTCACGTACGGCACTGACGTGGTGATCCCCATCGAGACAACGACCCCAACCTATCGAATCACGATGTACGATGAAGAAACCAACGACGAGGCGCACCTGTTAGACTTGGAACTGGCACAGGAAAGACGCGAGTTAGCAGCCATCAAGCTGGCCGCGATGAAGGAGCAGGTGGCCAAATACCACAATGCGAAATTAGCCCCGCACAAGTTAATTCTCGGGACCAAGTGCTGAGACGGAACTTCCGCCCTGACCCCAAACATGGAAAGCTCGCCTCAGTATGGGAGGGTCCATACCTAATCCGCGAGGTGGTCGGCGCCAACACCTTCAAGCTCAGCAAATTGGGGGGCAACGCAATCCCAAGGACGTGGAACACGCAAAATCTCAGGAAATATCACCAGTCAACTTAATGTGTATTTTGTTGGTAATGGCGCATTGTCGCAATAGAATAAAAAGTACAAAGTTCGCCAGAACAAAACAATAGCAATAGTCATGAACTATTCGCGCCTACAAAGTTCGTCAGAACAAAACAATAGCAATAGTCATGAACTATTCGCGCCTACAAAATTCGTCAGAACAAAACATCATCAGTAGTCATGAACTATTCGCGCCTCCTCAGTTCGAGAGAACAAAAATAGCCATGATCATGAGTTATCCACGCTAGCAAATGAACGGGCATATCATGAACGCCACAAAGGAAACTCTTTGGATTTAATTAAGCGGGAGCAATGTTCACAACTACACTTAAAAAAAAAAAAAGAGACAAGATAATAGAAAAACAACAAAGCAACAAATTCAGGACGGTACTAGACTAACGCGACTGCACTTAGTCCGCCTGAACACCATCAGTGTTAGGCTGAACATCCTCTGTATTCGTCTGCGCCGCTTCAGCTTTTTCGCCATCCCCACTCCCGCCCTCAGCTTCCTCCCCATCCGGGCGCCCCTCCTCTTCTTCATCCTCATCCTCTGACTCCGAGTCAGACTCCAAGGGCCGCTTCTCGCCAATCCACATTTTTGACGTGTTGGACCATCTCGCGAGTATCCCAGCGCACTCCCGGGTTTTCTGGCCGAACCTAACCGCGATCACGGCCTTGGTCATGGCATCCGCCAAAATCTTCCCGAAAGAGGGGGAAGACTTGAACTGACGAACGACCGCAACCTCGGCTGCGCGAACAGCTTCCGCCTTCGCAACACTGTGAAGGCGGAACAGGTCATCCTTCTCCCTTTGGAGTTCTTCGCGAGCTTGCTTAAGCTTCTCCGCGTAAGAAGCCTCCAACTGTTCCTGGATGGCAGAGCGCTCCTCGGTCCGCACCTGCTCCTTAGCCGTCTCCACGTCGGCGGCCAACTTGCTCTGCAGGACGCCGAGTTCCTCCATAGCCTCGTTGGCTTTATTTGTCGCCACGTCAGCGCGATTCTATGAACCAGCAAGCTTCCCCTCCAGCTGAACAATCCTCGACTCCTCCGCTTTCAGCTTCGCGCGCTGTGAAGCTCGCTCCTGTTGGGCTCGGAAGGTCGCCAACAAACCCTGCACCACAACGCTCAAAGACTTAGCAAAAAATTCCATGCCATTCAATAAAGAAAAATAAATATTGGGGACTCCGCGAGGACTCAACCTAATCTTACCGCGAAATGGACCTGAGCCAGGTCATGAAGGGGGTCAGACTTCTCCAGTCGAAGCGGGATGCTCAGGACAGGGCCGAGGGCCCGAAGTGCAGTATTTGAGGAGGCCAGATTGCAAGCCGCCCCAGTGTGGATCCGCACATCGCGGAAGTAGTTGACGGCAGTGGCGGCAGTCCCTCCAAAGCCGGCCATCTCGGGCAGATTTTGTTGAATGGTAGCTCCCGACGAGCTGCCAATCGCCACCCTCTCAGGCCGAGAAGACCTACTCACCTACGCCTCTGGCTCCACGGTTGCCAGAACCAGCTGCTATGCCGTGGGTGTTGATGGTTCCGCTTGCACAGTCTGCGCCGTCTGGGCAGGTCATTCAGCTAATCGAGCCGCCTTGCGGGGCTTCTCAACAGCCAATGGCTGTTCGATCTCCTTCCGCTTCACATTCTTAGGCGGCGCGCTCACCTTCTTCTTCTTCTCGGCACGCGGCGCCTTCACAATGTCGTCAACCGACATCATGCTTACCAAGCTGGAGAAGTCAACACCTGCGCCAATAAATCGTAAGAAGGCGATTAATATGATAGAATGTAAAAGAAAAGAAACACAACTAACCATCGTCAAACAGCTCCTCCAAAACAGCCTCGCGGACCCCCCGGCATATAAATTGATCTTATGCGACATGCACGCCTCGTACTCATCGTCGAGCCCGACGTAATTGCCCGGGTCCGACTCATATCCGAGCGTGCTGCCTTTCTTCCAAACGGTTGGCTCCGCCACAAACTTATTCACCCACTCTCCGGGAGTGGCCTTGACATAAAAGAATCGCTCGAACCAAGTCTTCTTTAACTTGGGCGATCCATACACGAAGCCGTCGGGCCTCTTGTCGTGACGCTTTATGGAAAGGCAGTCGCTCCTCCTTGTTGGCTCCTTGATCTTGTACATCTTCCGGAACAAGCCATAAGTCGGCTCAATGTTAAGCCTTTTGCACGCGAGGCGGAGACAGCTCGCGTGCATGATTACGGATGGGGAGAGATGCCCAACAGAACAGTTGAGGCGCCCGTACAGAGATGTCGTCAACCGACATCATGCTTACCAAGCTGGAGAAGTCAACACCTGCGCCAATAAATCGTAAGAAGGCGGTTAATATGATAGAATGCAAAAGAAAAGAGACACAACTAACCATCGTCAAACAGCTCCTCCAAAATAGCCTCGCGGACCCCCCCCCCCCCCCCCCCCCGCGCATATAAATTGATCTTATGCGACATGCACGCCTCGTACTCATCGTCGAGCCCGACGTAATTGCCCGGGTCCGACTCATATCCGAGCGTGCTGACTTTCTTCCAAACGGTTGGCTCCGCCACAAACGCATTCACCCACTCTTCGGGAGTGGGCTTGACATAAAAGAATCGCTCGAACCAAGTCTTATTTAACTTGGGCGATCCATACACGAAGCAGTCGGGCCTCTTGTCGCGACGCTTTACGGAAAGGCAGTCGCTCCTCCTTGTTGGCTCCTTGATCTTGTACATCTTCCGGAACAAGCCATAAGTCGGCTCAATGTTAAGCCTTTTGCACGCGAGGCGGAGACAGCTCGCGTGCATGATTACGGATGGGGAGAGATGCCCAACAAAACAGTTGAGGCGCCCATACAGAGCGCATAACAACGGGTCGATGGGGAACTCGAACCCCATCACTCAATACTCTGTATAGACGCCAAACCACCCCGGTGGGCAATTGCCCACCATACTTCGCGCAGAAGAAGCAGCGTACTCCCAATGGGGGGGCAAGCCCAATCCGCGGACTATGTTCACCACATCCTCGCGATCATAGATTGACGCGTGGTCAGGCCCGCGCAAAAGATTGTCGTGCGGCGCCGGCTGATCGCCCCACATCTCCGCCCAATCTAGAACGGTATATGCAGCGCCGACCCCGCGTAGCCCTAGCCTGGCCATCATCGCCTTTGACACACGCGCAACACAACGCGGCTCTGATTGTGCACCGGATTCCTCGCGCGCCTCAGTGTTGGCGAGCCCAGACCTCCCAGTGTGATCACGTCGAATTATCAGCACCCCACGAGCGCCCCGGCCTGCCTGCCCCGCCTGTCCACTCCCAGACGCAACCATGCCCACATCGGAGGAACCGTCGAAATCATTCTCCGACCCGACGTTGAATGACGGCGTCGCCGGAATCCCCTCATCGTCGGCCCCGCCGCCGTCCCCATGACCGGAATCTTCCAATTCCAGCGAAGGATCGGTAGAAGTGTTCGAAAGAGATGAGAGATTACCTTCTTCGCCTTGCACGACCTCGGTCTCGTTGTTGTTGATGCTGGCCATGGTAATACTTTGAGTTTTAGCAGCAGCAAAGTGAGAATTGAGGTTGTAGAAGAAGGAGAGGAATCTCGAATAAGGGACGAACGAAGAAGCAAGAAACAGAGTTCGAAGGAAATAGATGAGTCCAGTTCCCCGATAGCAAACCTATATTTATAGCCGACAAGGAGAAGACGAAGGATTATAAGTCACATCGGGAATCGTAACCGTCAGGCCCTATTAAGCCTTTTCGAATTTCAAAAAATCCCCGCTCAAGTAGTCCAATCATACAAGGACACGTGGACGCCTACCAGACATAGGCACTAGGCGATGACGCCACGAGTGCCGCGCACCGCCTGGGGGGCATGGCACACCAGCGAAGAAGAAAAAAACACACCCCGAGCCCAACTTTGATTGCGCACAAAGAAACTGAAGAATCACACCCCGAGACCAACTTTGATTGCGCACAAAGAAACTGAAGAATCCCACGGAAATCGCGGGATCAGTACAACCTCAACCACAAGCATCGCGCATAACGAACTCGGAAATTTCGCACCACGGAGATCACGCGGGCCTGAGCCAATCACCCAAAAATCAAACAACCGCGCACACAAACCCCAAATTAAAAAGCATCTCAACGACACATCTTCGACTCAAAGTGGCGCGCGCGACGAGCATGAAGAATCCCATGGAAATCGCGCGATCAGTACAACCTCAACCACAAGCGTCGCGCGTAACGAACCTGGGAAATTCGCACCACGGAGATCACGCGGCTCCGAGTCAGTCAAGCGGAAATCTCAACAAGTGGTATTCACGGAACACCCCCTGATGGGGGGCAATTGTTGGGCATGTTACTCGGACCTAGCCGGGCCAGGGAAGCATACCGACGTTACTCCCGATGTCGCCAAGCACGTTAGGGCGCGACGCGACCGAAGGCGCTCCAGCATGAAGGCCTCGAGCGCGGCACAACGTGAAGACCGCGAGCGCTGCACCTCGAGCGCGGCACAGGCTACACACGCACGTGGAAAGTTCAAGTGTTGGCCCGACCAAAGAGCCGCAGCAGGCGACATCACGCTTCCCGAGGGGTGGTCACATCAGGGTCCTAGATACAATCATAGAGAAACCCCTGACATGTCCTAGGTAGGGGTATGTCCTAAACCTCTGACATGTCTGTGGTCATGTCATTGTATCGTCATATACCTCACCCACCACCATGTAGCCTATAAATATGGCATTTACTCCGGTGGGTGAGGGGATCGCAATTTCCAGACTCTATCTCTACAAACATCAACTTCTCTCTCTAAAACACGAATTCTCTCAACCTCGTTCTCCAAGATCTTAGTCGATTTCCCTTGCTTACTCCCCTTGACCAACTTTCTTTCCCGAACCTCACTCCTACACTCAGTTAGGTTCAAACAGTTATATTTGATTGTTAAGTAGCTTATATGTCAATTAAATAATTATTATTTAAATTAATTAATCTTTGCCGCATCAATTTGGGATTTAATTAATTTTTTCCCTCACTCCACCGCTAATCCACCAGCAGACCATCAATACCCCTAATCAAGCCCAATTGATAAAAGTCCAATAGATCAGTCCCAATGTGTTTATTAACTTCTGGTAAAAAATGTGTTTATTAACTTAGTGAACAATAAACTATTTTTAACTTTATATATTAAACTAGGTTTGGTGCCACACTTCGTTGTGGCTAGGATTCGAGTCTCCCCTTTGCCCCGTCGACGGTTGTAGTAGATAGGGGTGTGAAATGGTTCGGTCCGTACATGAGCGAATTAAGTATAATGCGGTCCTTGGTCCCAATGAATTTTATAATTATTGAAGAAATGATAGATCAAATTGATATTTGAACCGGATGAAACCGGACAAAATGAGCTGAATGCAATGATGGTTCAGTCATTGGTCCTAAGATGTTTTTCACTAATGGAGCGCGGTCCTCATGAGTTTGGTTCAGTCCGTACCGGACAGAACCATTGTACACCCCTAATAGTAGGGTGTGTTTTAATTTTTGGGTGGTTTATTTGCATTTGAATATCATATTTTTCTTGAAGAAAAAACCCGAGAGAGAAATAAATGGAGAACAGGAAAAAAAATCTTGAAATTATGATCCCTTGGTCTATAGATTTTCTTATGCCTCAAAATCCAATAGGAGTTTGTAAAAGGAAACATTCACCCTCTAGGTTAATAAAAAGTTCCACCTGATGGGCGCAAAGTATGGACCATACTGATGGGTTGAAAATTGAAACAAACTAATTTCTTAATGTGAGACCTTCAATAAATCTATTTTGGATATGTTATTCTTTTAGTACTGGGATCGGATTCTTCAACTCTTGCTAATCTTATACTCTCTTCAATTGAGTGATGATAAGACGTCATTTGACTTTCACTCCTACCAACAAAATACAATAAAAAATAAATTTTAACATTTCATATGTAGACACGTTTCTAAAACAAAATATACTTAATGTGCACACAACATATATAATGAAAAGCTAATTTTAAACATGTTTATTAAACAAAATATAAAACATAGACACATAACACAAAAAATCCTTCGACCCCAATAGCACAATCCAAATACAAAGCTAATTTCAATTGCATTATTATATATAAATTAAACTAAAATTTTAATAAAAGTAATATGGTTGAAAATTTCCCACACCACTCCATCACAAAAAAAAAAATCCCACACCACAGAAGTCCATACTCCAATTGCACAACACAAATGAAATGCCAATTTAAAACAAAAGCTTAGTGAAGATTAACTTCACATCATCTTTATATATATATTAATGATTGTGTGTAAACTTCAAATACAGTAGATGAATTTTGCCGTTGGTGTTGACTATTAACAAAACTAGTCACAGGCCCGGCCAGTTGGCCGATTTAGTTTTCAATCACGAAAATAGCAATAGCAATATGTACTCGAGTTACGCAGTAGTATAAAATATCTAAGTTTTTCAAATAATCAAAATATTCAAATCTATTGGAAGAATAAGAGAATTCAAATTATTAAGATAGTTCAACAATTCAAAATGATCAACATTGTATGTTTTCAAATATTTTAATGACTAATCAACTAAAATAAATTTTTAAACAATCAAAGAAAAACCTCATGCAAGGGAACCGACTCCTAAAGACAAATTAAAAGGACACTTCTCATTACTCCTCATCATCGGAGATTACTACATGTTTTCTTTTTGCCTTGTTTGCATTTTCTCAGACATGAGAAATCACCTCATCGTCACAATTAATAATGTCGTCATCTCCACTAGCAACATATTTATCTCTACTATCGATTGACTCTTCCTTGTTCTCTTACATTTGAGTTAGCTCTTGTTTTCATGCATTTCATTGAGGACAAAAATTTGATGATAAAATATATTTACAAATACCAGTCATCTTTTTCACTCGAGTAGAATATACCTCGTCCAAGTTACGAACAATACGTCGGATTTGTTCTATCTCCCCATCACCAGCCTTTATATCTTCCTCAATATATTGTAGATAAATTTGTAGTCTGCGGGTACAATTAATTGGAAGTCAATGAGAAGGATGCAAAGTTCCCACTGAATATCAAGATTCGAAATTCGAAATTCACTATATTTCCAAACAGGTAGTCAAATAAATAAAGGGTATTCTGGTATTCTTCACCTTTTAACTGGAGGCTGAATTATTTAAATATAATCCATCCAAACTAATTTTGTTCATTAAAACATCAGCTCCCTTCAACTGGACATTGGAGTTATCAATAAGATTATATAATGTAACTAAGTAGGACCCGTACATGGTATAAAAATCTAAATCCAATAGAGAATGACACAAATTTGTAATTAATATTGCTCATTATTTTTGATTCAAATAGAATTTACCTAGATCAAGTCTGGAAGATCGTCGGTGGTTTGCTCTTCCTCATCCTTCCATATCTTGATAATTGCGCACTCACTTGTTAGATTAGCAATGTTGCAATCTGTGAGCTTGATGTAAAACTTCAACGTCATTCCCACAATTTGTAGAAGATGAGCATGTGGTAGTCTTCTACTTCTATCATTGTCTTGGAATAGCAGCCGACATTCCAAAAAATTGAGCTCCCACTCAAAGGTTGATCCTGATTTTGTACAATGATGATAATGACATAAAAATATATAAATTGTTGAAGTACACATTATTTTTAGGTCGTAAATGCAAAATCTAAAAAATATTCAATCAATAATACAAAAATGGTCTCATAAGGTAAGACATGTGGGTAGAAGATGAAAAACGTAGCCTCATGTCCATTTTTAATCTAAGAAATCAATATCATGGAATCTCTTTATTTTAACCATATTTAATTTATTTCATATGCATGTAAGCTTTCCACTTGTATCACTACCATGCATTGCTAATTATTAAGGGAAATGTTCTTTTTGATGCATTAGTAATTTAATCTTTGAATTTTATGAAAAATCATATAAATTATGTTTTAAAAAATTAAATGTTCAATCACTTGGCATGTATATCCATCAGCGAACTATAACAAATAAAATTCCATGTTAATAATGATTTGCATTACCTTGATGTTGTCATTTTTTATGTCGTTGTACAATTCCCACAGAAGTACTCGTCAGAGTCTTCTTATAGCTTTTGTGGGCAGGTTCCGCATCCAGCATAGCACCAGTACCCATTAGAGGTGGCAATTAGGATCCAAATCCATGAATCCAATCCAATCCATCCACCAAATTATCCACTTAATCCAATCCATTTAAATCCAATCCATTTAAATCCAAATCCAATTGGATTGGTGGATTCATGGATCAATCCATGGATCCAAATGACAAATTACGATTTGGTACCTATATTTTTTATATTTTACATTTTGGTACCTAAAATTTGTATTTTTATACGAAAATATCATTGGAAAATTACATTTTGGTACCTAAAATTTTCATTATGACATTTTAATACCAAAACTTTTCAAATTTTACATTTTGGTCCAAGCCTCGGATGTCATTTGGATTCATGGATCAATCCACCAATCCATTTGATCCAATCCATGAATCCACCAATCCATTGGATCCAATCCATTTGATCCATGGATCCACCAATCCAATCCACGAATCCGATCCAATTGCCACCTCTAGTACCCATTCCTAACCCTGAAAACTTTGCATTTGAGGGAATATATATTTTCCTACATATTACTGAAAGTGTTAGTATTTGATAGTTAATGGGTTGTTGAATCGAAGGTGATGCTTACCTCTTCTCCATCTTTCAATTTAATTGATTGAGCTAATGTAGTGTTTTTGTTGGGATTGGTTGTATAGGTTTTCCCGTCTTTTCACAGGAGGAATAGGTGCATCATCGTCACTTTATCCACACAAAAAATGTTAATTAATCTCTATTTGTTCTTTGAAGCTCAAACTTATAACACATAAATAAATACGAAGATTAAATTGTTGTGAATTTCACCTTGACCCATAATTAATGACTATAAGAGCAGATACCGTAAATTACATGGACTTGGTGAATCATATTGAAAAAGAACATGATTTCTAGTAATGATAACTATCCACTTATAGGTAATTTTATCCAAACACATTGATTATGATAGTATTTGGGATAAAGTTTATATGAATTTGAATATCATTCGAATAGACTTTATAGGGTACGGGTATTGCTATTACATTCTATTTGGGTATGAGTTTACCCATTTATATGAGTATGTTTGAACTCCATATGCTCAATTTGACCGATTTGTAAAACTTAAAAAGTTTAGGTACAAAATTGTAAGGATGAAAATTTTACGTACGAAATGAATTTTTTCATTGATTTCTAGGACTTCTAAGCCTAAAATTAATTTAAGGTACTATATTTTGAAATATTATAGGTACCAAAATCTTGATTTTATATGGTTATGGGTATTAACCCAAATCCATAATTTAAAAGTCTGAACCAACCCAAATAAGTGGGTATGTGTATAAAACTATAAATATATACACAATTACCTTGTATTTTAGTTTCATATCCAACTCAATTTAATTGAATCGAAGCTGATGCTTACCTCTTCTCCATCTTGCATTTTAATTGATTGAGCTCATGTAGTGTTTTGGTTGGGATTTGCTGTTGAGGTTTTCCTATGCTTTTCATTGGAGGAATGGGTGCATCTTCGTCACCTTATCCACCAAAAAAGAGTGTTAATTAATCTCTATTTGTTCTTTGAAGTTCCAACTTTTAACGCATAAACAAATACGAAGATTAAATTGTTGTGAATTTCACATTGAGCCAAAATTAATGACTCGTAAGGGCCCTGTTTACTGAGCTAAATGCCTATGTAAAAGTTACACCTGTATAGACTATAAGAGCCCATACCGTAAATTGCGTGGATTTGGTGAATCATATTGAAAAGAGCATGATTTCTAGTAATGATAACTATCTACTTATATGTAATTTTATCCAAACATATTGATTATGGTAGCATTTGGGGTGAAGTTTATATGAATTTGAATATCATTTTTTTTACAAAGGAATTTGAATATCTTTGGAATAGACTTTATAGGGTACATGCATTGCTATTGTATTTTATTTTTTTATGAGTTTACTCATTTATATGAGTATGTTTAAACTACAAATACGCAATTAGACTGATTTGTAAATTTTACAAAATTTAAGTATGAAAATTTTATGTACGAATGAATTGTTTCAATGATTTCTATGATTTTTATGCCTAAAACTAATTCCAGGTACTATATTTTGAAATATAAAAGGTACCAAAATCTTGATTTCATATGGTAATGGGTACTAACTTAAATTCATAATTTAAAAATTGGAATCAACTCAAATAAGTGAGTATGTGTATAAAACTATAAATATATACACAATTGCCTTGTATTTAAGTTTCATACCCAAATCAATTGGATTGAACCGAAGTTGATGCTTTCTCCATCTTTCATCTTAATTGATTGAGCTCATTTAGTGTTTTGGTTGGGATTGGTTGTTAAGGCTTTCCTGTGCTTTTCATTGGAGGAATTGGTATATCGTCGTCACTTATAAGTAATTTTATCCAAATACATTGATTATCGTAACGTTTGGGGTGAAGTTTATATGAAAATATTGTTGGAATAGATTTTATAGGATGCAGACATTGCTATTATATTCTATTTGGGTATGAGTTTACCATTTATATGAGTATGTTTAAACTACATATATGCAATTTGACCGATTTGTAAAACTTAAAAAGTTTAGGTATAAAAATGTAAGGATGAAAATTTGACAATTATAGTCTTATAATTGCCATTGGGCATTGGCTATTAGAATTATATATGGGTAATGTGAATTTAAAAAATCAAGAAGACGTGCACACATAAACTAAAGCTTTTTATGTTCACTCTGGCCCATACATAATAAGGCCCCTTCGTTCCTTCTCTGCTCTCTATGCCCGTGTGGATTAAAAGAATTTAAATAAGAAATTGACCTAAACATCCCTCCGTACTCTGCGCAGCATGCAGGGAAATTTGGATTAATGAGGTTCTCTTACAGAACCTCTATATTGTATTTGTTTAGATTAGATGAACAAAAGAGCGGAAATCAACCGATAAAACCGGATGGACCACTCCCCAATCCAACCCATATCCGAAATTGGCAAAAACGACAAAAAGAACATCTTAGATCTCGTGTAGTTTTGTTGATAGGTAAATCTTAGCTAGATCTCTTCTCTTGTGTAGTAGTTGACCAACACCGTTAAATTTCACAACTACACATTAATGTAGAGAATATGATATGATGGTCAATTCATTTCCATGTGAACCCTAATTAAATCCCTCAGTTCAGTTGGGTCAATTTCGTTATCTCCTTCCTTAGCCATAGCCGGTGGACATTTACACTATGTTTGGGAAGGGGTGTAAATGGAAGGGGTGCAAATTTGGGGGGTAAACACAAGTTCCAAGGTGTTTACCCCGTTTGGTTATTTTGTAACAGTAGGGGGTGCAAAACGTGAGCGTAAATTCACTATTTCGGCTTACCCCCAAATTGGGGTGCAAGGGAAGGAAGGAAGGGAGGGGGAAGGGGGAGGAGGGGAATTATGGATTTTTAATTAGATTATAATTACATAATAATTAATATTATTAATTTTTTCTTATATCTATATTAGTGTAGAAGTTGTTTGAGGTTGACCATTTGACTCAGAGAGCAAGTTTGTCAATGTTCGCCTAGTCAAATCGATATCTCTTAGTTGACCCGAATCTGCATTGAAAATTAGAGATAAGAAGCGTTTGTTGAAAAGATAGAGAGGAACAGTTTAGTTAACTCGATTTACTTTAATAAATAGTTAAAACTTACAGATTCGAACGTGTTTGACTAAGTTTGACCATATTCAATTTAAAGTTAGGCACGAGAACCCCTTAGGATGACCAGTTACGAGTTGGATTTCGAGTTTCGAGGTTGCTCGACCAATGATTATTATTATTATTATTATAAATAATTATATTTGAGCATTATTATATAATAATTATTTTTATTAAAATTATTTATTATTTATTATTATATATTGAATTTTCATGTTATTATTTTGTGATAATATTTTATAAATTGATAAATCTATTTTATAATAATATAATTACTTACTTTTTACTCTATTTGCACCCCCCTACTTTTTCATCCAAACAACAATTTACCCCTCCACTTACACCCTCCACCAAGTTGCACCCCCCAACAATTTACCCCTCAACTTGCACCCCGCTCGAACTTGCACCCCCTTGTTGCCAAACATAGTGATTATGGTCTTCTACTTTCATTGATCTAGAAGCCAGAGCCAGGACAAATTTCCCCATATGATTTGGTATTATTCGCCCCACCTATATCGATAGGGATGTGGGACGACCCGAAAGGAATATTTTTATGCTAGCTAGCTACAAGATTAGACCCATTGGCACATACAATTCATGCACACAGTATATGCAAAATTACAAATGATCATTCTTTAGGTCCCACATTCAATATCCAAACAACCCAAGAAATATATATTCCCCGATGAAATTTTAAGTACGATAGCCGTTTTGAAAGAATTCGAGTATGTAAATTATATATATATATACTACTTTCTTACTTGCATGCTAGATGTGATAATGCATATTGTCTCACTCTAATTTGTCCAAACGTTAGAAAATTTATCAGATGGACTCTAGATTTGATTCGAAAATGCGTTTATTTATTCACTAAGGCAGCTTTACTCCATTTACACTCACTATATGTTGTTCATTCAAGTACCAAGACTGCAAGTCTAGTTAGCCTTGTTTTTGTGTACGTACGTATTAGGCAAGAGACATTGTAGTCGTTGCATTTCAGCAGCTAGGCAGGTTGGTTCGGTTTTCTGGTTTAAATCAACACCTGCCCCTTAAGAAAACTTCAGGTTTCGAGTTTGTGGTTTCAAACCGAATGCATCTTAATTAGTAGTTTCGGTTTAACCCGACAAATCGATGAGAACCCAAAACCCATTAGCCCCAAAGAAAAAGATTTTGATTACTCTTAGAAGATTTGATTCGTTTTCAATTTACTCTAACTGAACATAAGGGACTTTACAATTTTTGTTAACCGAAATTGAAAAGTCCCTTACCGGTTTTGGGTTTTCGGGTTCCATGGGTTTCGGTTAGGTTACCCAAACCCGAACCGAACTGGTACCACTAGTTTCTCCTGATCATACAACTACAAAACTACACATGAGTTGTTGTTATGTGGCAAATCTTTCTGTTCTGTAGATCAAAATTATCTTGCTCATTGTAGTAGTGTTTCTATGTTTTAAGTTTCCGTGTTGTTGATAGTACGGTTGCAAGTTTGGCCCATTGCTTTTCGTAGGATGTTATTTTAATGTCCGAATTCCATTTGATTAATTAGTAATCCAAAGCCTTGCTGCTGTCTTCTCAGTCTTGTCTAAAAAATGACGGAAATAATGTGGAAAACTAGGTTAGAGCAATACAAATCGTGCTGTTTTGGCGTAATAATAAATGCAAAGGTATTATTATGCGAAGGGAATACAGTACAGTGCATTTGCGGTAGCTAGCAGTAAAGGGAGCATGCCCTTTATTCGTAGGACAAGAGGTCGCGTACCTCCTCATCTCATCTCATCTCAGACGGGGAAGGAAACCCATCTCTGAATATTGGGATGTTGGATCCTTTCATTAGTGGAAAACCCTCACATGGCATCGGGTGCCTTCTTTGACCATCCCTTGTTCTTGTTCATGCATGGAGGAAATCTATATTTATTTGCAGTTGCACACAACATTATTCTCCATTTTGTCGGTATACAAATTCTCTGGGTATAAGTAATGTAGTTAAAATTGTACTTTTGAGGTGAAAACTTACATTTTGATATTTTTAAGTCATAAGTAGAATCGTGTTTCTCAGTTATAAGCAATGTTGTCATAACCGAAGTGGTATAGTAAGTGGTTCGCACTTTACTGGTTTAACCGATACTAAGTCGCTATAAACACGTTAACGAATCGGTATTTAATAAATAAAATAAATAAAATTATTATAAGTAGAAACCATTAATAGTACTATAATTATATATTGATTCTAATATATTCCTAACAGAAAATTATATATGGCAAGTAAAGATTATCATTCTACATAAATATAAATTATTTAAGCATAGAAGTTGTGATTTTTAAAAATTAAACACCGCGTAATGAGTGATAAAACTATTTATTGGCTTTGGTTTCACAAAAATAGGGCCAAACCTATTGGTAGAAGGCCTGAGTTGTCACCAAGAGATGCTGAGTTCATATCCCAGCTCTCTCACATTTGTGCAAATTTTGAATTTGGTCAAATAGGATTCCGACCGTCAAAACCGGTTGAGCGGTTCGAATGGCTAGCCCGGTTCAACCGGCCGGTTTGCGTACAAATCAGAAGATTGGACCGTGATGGTTAAATAGCCTCACCGAACCGAGTTAGAGGGCGGATGGCGGTTCTACTGGTCAGACCGGCGGGTCCAGTCCTGTTTTAACAGCACTGGTTACAAGTGTAATGAAAATCAATACTTTTAAATTTAAAAGTTTATGGGTTTACGCTTCTAGATCACCGAAGGATACTATGTAAAATTAAGCTTTTCACTGCATTGGATATAAGTTTACATCTAGCATTCTCAGTGTTGTCATGTTTAGGAGATTGAGAAAATATAAAGATGATTGATAGTTTCAGCATACGGGATTATATTCAAAATATTTTTCTAGTAAATATTCAAAATATTTTTGCCTAATAATGATGTCAACCAGAAATTCTAGGACATGCTCATTTGTATTATTAACAAGACAACCAATATGATGAGTGTACGTGGTTTTGCTTTTTAGCCTAAACTTCTAGAAAAATCTTAAATGTGTTGCTTTCTTAATTCTATTTGTTGTGTATAATGTGAGCCGCGGCTGCCTGGTTATGATTTAGGGTAGGCGAGGAAGGATATAAAAAAAATGGGCGGGTTCATGTTGTTGGGTGGAGAGGCATGATATAGCAATGATGGCTGAGATAGAAGCATGCATTGAACTTGCCCCTCAAATTCCATATCCTTCCCATTATTAGGAAGCAAATCCCACCTCTCACCAAACCTAATCTCTTCCTATCCCACCACCACAGATTTGCTTTACTGACATCAGTAGTGCCCCATGGACGACATTAACGGCCTGTTTGGATGGACAAAAAACTCAGGAATTGGAATTCCATTTCCAATTCTATTTCATTATTTCATGTTTGGAATGGTAAGAAGGTTGGGAAATGAATTCCATTTGACTAAAATATTGGAAATTAGAATTCCTATCAAAAGTGATAGGAATTGGGTTTATGGAGATGGAATTAGTGGGACCCATTCATATTTATTATTATTTTATAATTCCACTATCTTATTTCTCTCTTTCTCTCTCATCCATATTTCATTTCTCAAGATAAAAAAATCTACTAAATCATTAATGATTGTTAAAGAATACAATTCATTTCCATAGTTCTTGGAATTATGCCAAACACAAATATTGGAAATGGAATTCCATAAAAGTTAGAATTTGGAATGGAAATCCATTTCCATTTCTTATGGAATTGTATCCAAACAGGCTGTAAGGGAGTGACGATGAGAGTTGAGGGATATCATCCCTATATTCCTAGGGTATCAATCCTACGGTCATTTTCAACTTCAACAGCTCTGTTAATCTCGACATAGGTCACTCAGTAAACGGCTTGTCAAGAGATAGCTAAAGAGCTTGCTATGTGTTTGTGTTGAATCTGAATATTTTCTTCATTATCCAAGCAGAGTTGAGAGGCGTTGCAGAAGGTCGTTTAGTTCGCTTGGTTTGTTGGACATTAGCATGTGGAAGTTCAGGTGGGTTCACACGCTGTTGGTTGAATTGGTTTTTTTTTTTTGCTTAAAGGGAGGCGACAGCCAAGAAAGAGTAGGGAGGGGAGAGTTACAGAGCAGGAGTCACCACAATCTGGCGCTCAAAAGAGACACTCATATAATCATCTCGAAGAATCGGTCGAAGCTCCCTTGGCGGGTTAGAGAGTTCATGCATACCGTAGGGATAGACGAGACTGTGCTTCGAGAGCCAGTCCGCGACTCTATTCCCTTCTCGGTATGTATGAACGACTCTAACTAGCCAGTCTTGATCAAGCTTCCTCCTGATAGACTCCAAAAGCGCAGCATACGGATGAATAGGGTCTCGCCGATTAGTGATCAGCTGAATAGCCAGCTGAGAGTCGGTCTCGACTATCAAGTTCTCACATCTCAGCTTCCAAGCTAGGTTCAAACCATGGTGAAACGCCCATAGCTCGGCCTGAGCTGCCGTAGCCTCGCCAATCTTTGCTACAAAACCTGCAATCCAATTCCCATTCTCGTCTCTAATAACACCGCCAGCTCCCGCCATGCCTGGGTTACCTGCCGACGCGCCGTCGATGTTCAGCTTTAGCCACCCTCTACTAGGTGCGTGCCACTGGACTTGAGCTGAAATCCTCTCAGTCTGAGCAGCCGGCCTGCCCAGTGAGATGGAGGGTGCCTGCCAGGCCTTGGTTGAAAACCCCAAGTGGAATAAACACTAGTACGCAATTAAATTACTCGTCACGGGTTCCTAATAATTTAAAGAGATATATGGGGTGATTCTCTCTCATATATAGAGAGAGGGCAATAAGTGTGTAGATAACATACTTGGTAGGAGTAATCTTAAACCTTATGTCTTTATGGCTTTCCACGTACTAATGTTTTGTTTAGTTACTCGACTATGTATAAATTTTACGAACTTTTCAAATATGCTATTTTAAAATAATCTACTAATCCAATTTGATTAAGAATGAATAATAAGTTGTGTTTGCATCTATTTACAAAAGCAATACTCATAATATTTCGGTCAACCTAACTTGAACGAATTATTGACTATATCAAGTTCCAAGACCATAATATCTTTAGTCCTAAGGTGCTAACTAATCGGCGGAGGCCCGACCCCAAGGTCTCCCAGGCGCGGCGGGCGGAAGGTAATTAATGAAGCCACGCCAGCCAGAGGCCCGGATGACGTGGAGTGCCACGTAAGTACTGAGCTCGGGAAGGGGACGACCAATCGGGTATGAGCGTCACGTGTGAAGGCGTGGGACGGACGGCGGCGTCATCAACACCGCCACGTGGAGGTAGAAATAATTTTCCCGGGGCACCGCGTTTGTCAGACGTTCACGTGGACATCTCATGCTATTATAGGCTTCCCCTTTTTCCAATTCCGACCCGACCCGACCCGTCCGACGCTCTGAAGGCAGGCATTATATCACCGGCCAGCTTTCCGTTGAGATCTTTCTTTCCCCAGAAGCCCCAGCGCCCACCTGCGCCTGTCACCGGAAAATAAAAATATATATGTACCTGTATCGTATCGGCCAGCTAGCTTCAGAATCAGAGAATTTCACAAGTGGCCGCCTGGCCTGCAGTACCAATAGTCCAATACCATAATCATCTTCTTCAGGGCGCCAGTCTTATCTGTAAAGAAACCAATTGACGAGGATTGTGTTTTCGGCCTAATAAAAGGTCTCTTTCCCGCTGTACAACAATATTGCTGCCAGTCTTCCAGCGATCTGCCAACCCACAGTGTAGCCTTTTGTGTTTCCCCACCACTGGCAGATCCTGTAATTTGCCTAAAATTGAATGGATTCTTTTGTGAAGATTTATGGATTCAGAATTTGAGATTTTCAGATTGAAATATAATAGCCAGTGACAAAACCAGTTTTGCAAGAGGTTGGAACTCGTAACCCACTTTGACTTGAAATTATAACATAGAAAATAACAATATTTTGTATACAATTCATTGTACTCAAACCCAACGGCTGATGTTCACTATTTTTTTTATTTATCTACCAACAAACTTTTGAGAAATTTGTAGCAAACATTAACCTTACATATTATATAAATAATTATAGACTTTACATAGAACTGTGTGTTTAATTGTTTATCCTGAATTAACTAATATCTATGTTAACTTTTGAATTCTCCATCTTCAAATGAAAATCAATAGACGAATCACGAAAACACATAATAAATTATTTATATGGATGACTACGCCACTCTAACAGTAGAACCAACATTAATAACGTCAACTTATGCGGGAGATGATGAGCATCGGAACTTGTCGAACGGATAACCATAAACAAGCTTTTCATGAAAACAAGGTTAAGATCGACCTCGGGGTTCCCTTTTCTTGCAATCAAAGGAATATATATGCTGCATTTAATTTATTCACCTCGTTAATCATACAGTCAAGATAATATATATCCCACCAATAATAATACTTCTCCCATGCATTCATATATCTCACACGTGGAGCCTAACAATTGGCCACCCTCTACCAAGTTGGCACGGTCCCCACAAAGAAGGTTAATCATTATTATTATTATTATCACAAGGGAAAACCTTAATCAACGACTAATGTACGTACGTAAATCTTATCCCAGCCAAATTAAGCATCCCCGTAGTGTGGAATATCTTGCTGCGACGTCGTCTGATGATAACCACCACCACCACCTTTCCCCACGACACCACAATAACTCCCGCTGGCCATGGCCACAGGGAATCCAATCCCACCACCACCACCGCCACCCGGCGCGTGCATCCCCTCCGCCGGCGGCGGCGGCCGAGCTGATCTCTCCAGGGACTGCACCTGGCTCTTCAGGAACTTGACGTAGTGAATGGCCTCGTCGAGCATCGACGCCGTGTCCATCTTCGTCCCGCCGGGAACCAGCCGCTGGAGGATCCTTATCCTCTCGCTGATCCTCTCCCGGCGGTGACGCGCCGCCACGCTCTGCGGGTCCTTGGAGATCCTCACGTTCCGCCGCTTGGGCGGCTTGACGGCCTCCGGGTCGATGTGGACCGGCTGCATGGCGGCGATGCGGAATATCATCTCCCTCATCGCCGCCATCGACGCCTTCTTCTGCATCATCCCGCCGTTGTGATGAGCGCCGCCGCCGCCGGCGGCTGCGGCCTCGGCGGTCATGAGATCCCGCCATGAGACGGGTTGGTGGTCGTCGTTATTGGGGGAGAAGGATAGGGTGGTGGAAGGAAACGTTGAAGGGTCGTTGCTGTGGTGGAGGAAATGTGGGTAGGGAGTTGCACCGGCGGGGAAGTCGTCGGAGGGTAAAACGGGGAATTCCGATGAGTAGAAGTAGTCCGGGAGATGTTGTTGTTTGTTGATCATGATGAGCATTGATTGGTCGTCGGCGTCGGTGGAAGGTGATGAGGAGGAGGAGGAGTACTTCAAGTGATCGATTTCCATGTGTCTTTTTTGTTTCCTTTTAGAGCAGAGGGATGGAGAGTGCTGTGGCTATGCTATTTTCTGCAGTGGTAATGGAGATAGATAGAGAGATCAGTAGTAGAGAGTGTGTGTTAAGGGTATGGAGAAGGAACTGAGCAAAGGCAGAAATAGAAAGTGTTGGGAGGTGGGAAATTAAAGGTATTAGGGAAGAAGATGCCGTCATGCTATGCTACCTCCAATATATATATTGTGAAAATAATATATGTAAGGTTAATATGTATATATTGAATAGTTAATTAACAAGTGGAGTTTTGCTATCTTCTGCAAGAAGATAATATTTTACTATTATTGTTATGATAGTAGTAATAAATTTTATTATTATTTTTATTTGAAAATAATAGAATGATACCTTGTTGTTTTGTTGGGAGGAATGATGACATTGATATTTTTAATTCTGGTGGTGAGTTTTTGTTGTTTTAAGTTTTGGAGGTTTGTTCATGGCGGTAGGTGTGGATGTTGGAGATTAGAGAGAGTGGGAGAGAGAACTAATCAATTACTAGCTAGGCTCTAATTTTGCAATAGTTTACTGATAAGCTGGAGTGGCTCTGCTAATTAATTATATGCATGCATGGGTTTCGTTGATACTTGATAATGATTAGCTCACGTGTAATTGAGTTGGCTACGCCAATTAAGTCACCAATACTAGTTTAGTTTATATTTACATTTAATCGGCATTAGATATTAATTTCTTAACAATCCGATAAGTAAACCTGGTCGAAGGATGCGTAGAAACTTGTTTTTTTAGCAAACAAGGTTGTCAACCTCAGGTCCACCCACTTTGACTCTGGCCCGGCGAGAAAAACGGGTCGCACGAATCCATCGGGTCGACCGCTATAAGGTACCAGGTTGGAGGTCAAATTGTGTCATTTTTTCTTTGGTTTGCGAATGCGCCTATTTTCTGAATTTTCTTTTCGCCTAACTCCATATTTGGAATTCTAAGTTGAACATTTGAATATATATGTTATATAAGTGTATGTGAATTTTCACTATATGTTGGATCTAAGTACGATATGTTATTTTGGTGGAATATTATATGTTATAACTCATATGTTAGTTGAGATCTGATATAATTTATCAGGATAAATACAATATAATGACTCTTTCCATATTTTCGAGTTAAACCGAACTAAAATGAGTGACCCATTAACTCTTAACTCACTAGTTCCATCGAGTCCGAGTCAACCCGCGACGAGTTGAAAAACTTGGAGCAAACTGATGTAAAGGCTATATATTATTGAGGATTTGGGATGTGACGGTAAGAAAACGTTGCAGTGATAAGAGTCAAACCTTACCGAAAATGGAAGCATTAAGGAGGAGGGGATAAAATATTATAGAAATATAGAATAAATGGTCGCAAAAGGGCTACCATCAAAGCCTTCAGATCTATCTATCTACAGAATTACCAACTCATTTACACAGAAAGGAAAGCATACGCAGCAGCAGCTCTCTCTGCTCTTGGCATTGAGTGTTTGATCATGGTGGAGGGGGAATATTGATTATTATTTTCGCTTCTCTTTTTAACTTAAGTAAATATACCTTCATATGGTTATTGTTTATTTATTTTTATTTTTTTTTGTTTCTTCTTCTTCTGTGCATCATATTGATTATTGTTGATTAATATATAAAATTATTTTAATTTTCCCTCAAAATTATAATATTGAAGGGGGAAAAGGAAACCTTAGCCGAAACCCCACAATCACATGACAGGTGTCAGAGACCTCACAAGACTCCGTTTCTCCCTCCCTGTCCGTAATGTATAAATGAGCCGAATTAAAAAATTGAAAAGAAAGCAGACATTTTTAATTAATTAGTTGTCCCCACTTGGCGGTGAGAACTGAGAACCCAGTGCCGTTAGGATGTACACTTGGTCAATGATCTGAACGGCGTTCGGAGTGTGTTACACACTACATTTACGGGTCGTTTGCTTCGTAGATTTGAAAAATGAGGGTTTTGATAAAATTTGGGTTTTGGAAAATCATGGATATATGATGGATTTGGTGGCATTATGGATTTGAACAAATCTATTGTTTGCTGGATGGATTTGATTATGGACTTTGTTTGATTAGATTTATGGATATTAAATACAAATTACGCAATATTATGTATCAATTGCAGCCAATTGCTCGCTTTATAGCTACAACTCATCATCTTCTTGCTAACTCACCGATGTGGAATCCGACAATCAATCAAATAATAATGTACAAGATGAGCATAAAGTGTTTCTAGGTGAATCTAACAAATCACATATACATTCATATTTAAATAAAATACGATATTACAAAATGAAATGATAAATTCTCATATTTATAAAATACAAAATTATAAAAGTTTACAGTTGCATGACCATTGAATTAAAGTAGGAAAAATTTGTAATTAAAGAAATAATTTAAGGGTAGAAAGGTAATTTACCATCATGAATTTTAATCCATCACCCAAATCCCACCTCAAGAGGTGGAACTTCCAAGTCCGTGGGGTCCACGGATTTGGAACTCCAAAAGTGGTGGGCCCCACAAATTACATCTCCCTAATTCCCTAAGGCAAAAGATGGATTTCGGTTCAAGTCCATGATGGATATATTTTCATGACCAAATCCATCACCAAAACCCTCAAGCAAACGACCCCCTTACGAATAAATCCAATTTATTCACTAATAAAGTGAAATCAATCACTTTTAGCTTGTCCTGCCCAATTTAATGTTGACTGTATTGACAACACAAATAAATTAATCTCAATAAATCTGAGTGATTAGAAGAAACGAAAACTTGCTATAAATTTTATAGATTATTTCTTTTCTTTTACATCCTGTTAATGTTATTTTTGAAGGCCGAAATGTTGATATAATACACATTTACGTACTCTGTCTAGTTAAGTTTCTTGACCAGATGCAATGCATGAAAACCAAACAACTATTATAAGCTAAGATGTATTTTTTTCTGTTTTGATGATACCAATTTGAAGTTGGACAAGTTGTCGAATGTATAGGGAGTAGCACCATGTAATATTATCAATGATTCGACAGCTCTTTAGGGCATAGCAATGTCAGTTTGGGTTTGGTTAATTACCAAACCACTAAGTACTATAATACTAAACGGTTTAAACCCGAAAAACCAAAATCACAAAAAAAAAATTTATATTGATTACGTTTATGTTAAAACCGAAAAACCGAAACGAAACCAACAACCCTAGGGGTGGATCCAGCTATTATTGCATGCTCTCGAGAGGAGAGGACCAACTCCACCTCTGTATCTAGGTAGCTATCACTCTCTCCCAATATTGAAATAAGCCAACTCCACCTATATATATATATATATATATATAGGGAACGCATTTCGAGAAGGATGAGGTTATAATTTTTCTCTCATCTGTCAGTCAGAGGCGCAGGCAGGCAGTAATAGTAGTAGGTATACAACATATGGACACTGTCGCTGCCTGTTTCATGTGCTGGAATTTATCCCCCTCGATCTCTTCTTTGTTGTTGATTCACATTACCAGTAAGTAAGCCGCTGTGTTCATCGATCTGCAGTGGCTCTGAACCTGAAATTTATTAGTAGCTGCTTATATCTCGGGACCCTGTGCCCCTTCCCACAGTTGCACCTTCCCCAAATGTCATTCTTTCTCTCTCTCTGCAGTCACTGTCGTGCATGCGTGGCTTCCCAACATTTCTCTCTTTTGTTTTTCTCTACTTCACTCAAACCAACATAGACAGTGAATTAGTTACTAGAGTTGCCCATTACAAGATCTAGGGTTTTGATTCCCCAAACTTGCTAAAATCCACCAGTGATTGGTCAGCACTGCACACCTTCAAAACATTAGCACGATACTCAAATTGGAAATTTCTTCATGCTCTTTGATCACATGCCTCTTAGTCGAATGCCTACAAAGTTAATTTAGGGGTCATTTGGATGTGGAAATGTAATGCAGTAATTGGATCCAATTACCACATAACGTAGTAATTGGGTTAAAAATCCATGTTTGGGAGAGCAAAAATGGTATAGAAATTGGACCATGGAAATTGGCTTCAATTACCACATTCATGGTAATTGAGAATACTACACCTCCCCCTAGTAATTTGACATTACCACGTTTTCTTACTTCTTTTTCCAAATTCCACACCATCAATTCCCACAAAACTAAACCCTATCCAAACGTGAATTTTTTTTCAATTTCCACAAATCAATTTCTTGGTTTTGTACAACATGGAAATTCAGACAAATTTCCACGTTTTAAAATTTACACATCCAAACGAACCCTTAAAGTTTCCACATATCCATCATCCATGCCTTGTCATTAGTTAATAAACTCAAGCTTGGAAAAATACAGTTCAGAAGTTTAAGATGCCGAGCTTTTATTTCTTTCAATAAAATATGAGGTAATAAATACTATACGCCCACTGTTGTTGTTGTTGTTGTCAACAACAACTTGATTTCCATATAATTTGAGTTCTTGAAATATGGTTCAATTATGAATTTTATATCATTTACTAACACACCCCACCAACGAAATTCAATTTGTGAATTTGAAGCTCCGATCGATTACCATATTCTTAAAACTGTAAGTCATCAAGATTCAAACACCAAGGATTTGTAAAAATTTTACCAGAGGTTGGTATCAGATAATTCAATATATAGTAGAATATTTTGGGTTTAACTCGTGATTTAACCCGTTTATACCGGTAAAATCCTATACCGATTTGAGCTTAAATAGGCTTTTTTTTTGTTGGACCGCTGGTTTATCAAACATTGCTGAACACAATACCCCTCGGTTATCTAGAGTTTTGATATCATGTCAAGTACCTGTTAATTATGAATCTTATATTATTTACATCTTATATTATTTACTATGATTTGGCATGAAAACCCCTATGTATCTATCTACCTCCATTATCAACATGCATTGTATTTACAGATGAGGATTTTTTTGTAAAGCCTCCGCCCTCCCGTCGGCGAGAAGATTGTGAAGTGGGGCCCCTGACGTAGACGACGTACGTCTCCCTTCTCCCGCACTTCCGGCGAGAGGATTGAATTGACGTTGACGTGCGATAAGGAGACATGCACGTCCTCATCCAATAATTGTTTTTCTACTAAAACTTGCAATCGAAGAGGCCAACGAGACAAGAGTTTTTGGCTTCATTCTAATTCATTGATTACGATCGAATTGATGTCTCCTTATCCAGCGATCACATCAAGAATATACACGGAAAGGAGTCCATCAACTAATCACGAGTTTTTCAGTTTCTTGAAAGCTTAATTCTCGTGAAATACGAGAATAACTTCTTGATTGAAATCGGCCCTAAAAATAATGAGATGCCAATCTGTGGAGTAAGCTGCCGCGCGAGGGGACATTGGACACCACCGTTTGGAGATTTACAGAAACAGACCTCAGAAGTTTTTTCTTATCATGGAAAAGTTACATCCACAGTCCGTGTTTTTGCATGTATTTAGCAAAGCCTTTAATTACTCTTCGTGATTCAAATATGTATTTATTCTCGGTGTATGCAGTCTGAAGTTGAGAAGGAGTACATGTCTCGAGCGTCACACTGTAGTGTACACTATGTTTGCCCTAGATCTGATCTTACACATGATGTTAGAATTGTCAGCAGGTTCGTTGTGCAGCTTGGAAAAGAACATTGACAAGCTGCGAGGATGATTTTCTCGTGCTTGAAGGGTACATATGATGTGGGGATCAGTTTTGGAAGTGAAAAATCCTAAAAATTTATAATGAATTTATTGTATTTTGAATTTGAAAATTCTAGTGACTGCATGATAAATTTGATGATATATTTATAATTTGTTGCATGTATTACTAGTCATTAAAGATTTATAAATCTCAACCAAGTATGTGAAATTCCGGATTTACAAATTAGTGAATAAATACCAAATTTGTAGACGCTGCGAATTTGACACTCATCAACAAACAATAGAATTGTGCATTGTCCATGAAACCGTATCGTACCGGCGGTTCAACCACGAAATACCAGTATCGTAGGCTAAACCGATAGGCGGTATTTAATGATATAACGATTGAACTATGGTTAAACCACGATTTTACCTTAAAATACCCTACCGCTGACTTTCTCGGTACGGTCTCCGGTACAGTTTCATGGACCATGGAATTGTGTTAAATCCATCAAATTTGAGATTTGAATACCAAATTCATAACAAATCCAACAATCAAACCGAGACTCAATTTGTCCTGCTAGTTTGCAGCACGAAACTCTCCTATCTGAAACAAGTTGATTAACCACTAGCTGCTGATAAACTAATAAACTATCAACCCACCTGCAGACGTTCTTACTTCAAGCATGGATGATAATATTGATAAAAGAAACATCTTCCACTTGAGTTATATATTTACTTTGAATAACCAGAAGTAGTAATAAAAGAGAAATATATGTGCACAAAGATGGGCGGATGAATTATTATTATTATTATTATTATTATTATTATTAAACAAATAACAATAATTTGGTATGGTGAAAGAGGGGGAGAAAAGAGGGACATGTTCTGTTCTCTGCCACTGCAGGAAAGAAGAGGTTCGTTGGGATAGAACGAATCCATGGAAGAGAGATTTTGTTGTTGGCCTTTGGGAGCCCTTCTCTTTTTTTTTTTCGCCCCCTTTAATTACCCACCCACTATTTTTATTTTATTTTATTTTATTTTATTTGTTTCTTCCTTGCTTTTGGATTTTATACATTTATCTTCTTATCTTCTCTTCCCCACCACCCCATTTGGTTTTTATTTCTTTCTGTATTCTATTCCCTTTTTACATCCTATTCCTTCGTCGTTAATCCTAGCAAAGGCAGTCAACAACTACAATGCCTTCATGGATCCAGTAGTGGACAATGCATTGTCGCTCCATTAGGATTTGTTCAGTGAGTTTGAGATGGGTTGAACCGTCTATGTTGTTGATGATGAGGTAGTTAATTTGTATTGTGCATGGTTATTACAAGATCGACCAGACGTGATAATTCAAAAAATTAGGCTTGCGTATCATTTAATATATTCATATTTTATTATTACGTGTTTCGTATAATGTTAGGACGTTTTGTTATAATAATTTGTTATTAGTGTTTTAGCTCTTGTTCATTAATTGAATAATGTTTCTTGTAAGATAAGAAAGGAAATTCAAGTAGGAAAACAAGAAGGAAAGAGATTGAAGTATAGAGCGAGAAGGAAAGAATTTTGGTTGTGTAACTCTATAAATATTTTGTTTATCTTTTTTGACAAAAGATAATCATATATTGATTCGAAAAGAAGATAGTTACATCCAGGAATTCAACCAGGTCCGAAAATCAAAGAAACGACTCATAGTCGGGTACAATGAGAGGGATTTTCGAGCCACCGTATGGGCTACCCTATTACTACGACGACCTACAAATCGAACACTAAACCCAGGATGGCTGGCAAAATACCGCAGAAGTTCTTCCAGAATAGCACCGACTCGGTTATCTCTGGTGTCCGCCTGATTGATTTTATCGATGATTACTTTGGCATCACCTTCAAAGCTAATGTCTGAGAGGTCGTGCTCCAGACACCACAAAACAGCCTCACGGAGGACAATCTATTCCACCACCATAGGGTCATCAATCCAAGGAAATTGAATCCCCTACGCCATCAAAATATCCCTAACCGGGGTCAAAAGAACCATCCCACCTGCCGAGTGCGATCCACTCCTAGTGGCCCCATCCCACATACAAACAACCCTGTCACCCCCCACAGGACCCAGGTGGCGAGCCGCAGGGAGAGCAACCGAGGGAGCCCTATCCACTGGCAAACTGACTCACTCATCGTATTGCTGATGAAACTGGCGCATCAAGGCAGGGAACCCAAACTGTTTGCCCTCAAAGACAACCCAGTGGTGAGACCGCCAGATATGCCAAAGGACAGCGACCACCGCCATAAGTAACGTAGGTTGGTGAACCAAAGCCATTAGCCATTTCAGAAACAAAGAGAAGGTATGACGAGACTACCCTTCCCCCCAGATACGCCAGACCTGAATAGTCCCAAAGGGCACGAGCCACCGGGCAATCGAGAAACAAATGTTCCATCGTTTCAGAACTATCCCAACAAACCGCGCATCAGGGGAGCACCGGGACTCGTTTATCAATAAGGGCTTCAGTAGTGGGCAAGATTCGATTGAGAATCTGCCAGACAAAGACTTTCAGCTTAAGCGAGATATTAGCATCCCACAAAAGAATCCAGCTGGTCTTGTCCATCCAACCAACAGTGGACCTCCAACCTCCCCTCCTCTTATCAATTGAAACAGCTAAATGGTAGGCAGATTTGACCGAGAAGACCCCATCCGGTGTGTCATGCCAGATTAGCCTATCCTACACATTCTAGCGCGGAAGAAAGATAGTTTTAATGGCCCGACAGGTCGGCGGGTCAAACCATTGGCTAAGCTTGCGATCGCTCCAACACCCCTCTTCTGGACAAATAACCTCCACAACAGGCGAGTCCCCCCCCCCCCTTCTGGTAAGACCTGAGGGTTATAGCTAGGGGGGTCAAGCTGGAGCAGAGGGATCCAGTTAGAGTGAAGTAAGGAAGCAGCTTAACCATTCCCAATTTGCCACCTTAAACCCTTCTCCAATAACTGCCTACCTAATAGGATACTCTGTCAGCCCAACGAGGGGGGTGAGCGAGTCGAAGCTTCAAAGAATGTCCCAATAGGGAAGTACTTGCCTTTGTAGACCTGAGCGAGAAGAGACTAGGATTCCATAAGGATACGCCAACCAATTTTGGCTAACAAAGCCTGATTAAATTGCTCAAAATGGTGAAATCCCATCCCCCCATCATGTTTACTGTGGCACATATTGCGCCAGGACATCCACCGAATCCGAAAATGGCCCTCAGCATCACCCCACCAGAACAGCGCCACATGCTTATCCAAAAGATGACACAGAGAGACAAGAATCTTGAAACAGGACATCACATGCAGCGGCAACGCCAAAGCAACTGACTTAATCAAAGTTTCTTTAGCCGCCCAAGACAAAGTTTCCTGCTTCCACCCCCAGAGTCGCTCTAATAATTTATCCTCCAAATATCTGAACGTAGTCATTTTAGAACGAGCAATAAGTGTAGGTAATCCTAGATACTTATCATGGACCCCCGGCGCCCCGACGCCCAAAATCGAAGCCAAGAACTCTTGGTCTGCCCGGACAATATTCCTGCTAAAGCAAGCGGCCGACTTTGCCAAATTCACCCGCTGGCCACTAAGTTCCTCGTAATCGGCAAAAGAAAAGTGTGAGATCCGGGGTGCACGAGGAGCCACCTTTACACCCTCCATCCTTTTCTCCGAAATAGCCTTGCGAAGGAGCGCCGCAATGCCCTCAGTGCAAAGCACAAACAAGAGAGGGGAGAGAGGATCCCCTTGCCGTAACCCCCTGGAAGGAGTGAAATTAATCCACATTCAATATTTCGTATTAAGGATTTTAAATGAATAAAATTAAACAGGATGGATACATTAATGCATGATGGGCTAGCAGCCGAATTGGCTCAGTCGCCGGTTGTATAGTGCGTTCGTTCCCCATGACCTGGGTTCAAAACTCGATGCCAACAATTTTTCATGGTTTTCGTTTTTAAACAGAGTCAAAGCAAGGGTAAAGTCGTAAATCAACCAAAGAACGGTGGCAGGACCGAGTAATACACAGCGAACCCTAGGGGTAATTTGATCGTTTCAAATGGCACGGTATATAAACACTAAACGAAACCCTAATCAGCTCCTAGACTGAGCGATCGCCTCCTCTCTCGATTTCACTCTACCCCTCTCTCTCTCTTCTTCTCCTATAGAGAAGAGAAAACCAAAATCCTAGCCACCAAAGCACCGCCCTCTCCTTCTTCCTCCTCTTCTCGTTCTTGTCGTCTCTCTAAACCACAAAACCTAAACCCTAGTCGCCGTCATCCTCTTCCTCTCCTCGCCTTTCTTTCTGATTCCTCTGAGACGATGGAGGAACAAAGGAAGGCTCTTCCCCTGCCTCAGTCTGATCTCCTCTCTCGTTCTATGACACGGAATGAACCAGAGAAAAACAAAAGAAACCGAAATCGGATCCTCTCAAACCAAGAGACCCCCTAACAGCCGCCTCCTCCCCTTTCGATTCAGGCAAGAGGACGACTCTAGTCTCCCTAAATAGATCAGAAGTCAACAATCTATGTAAGATCCTCGACATGGATTTTTATTTTTGGTTCCATTATGTATTTTTGGGGTTTTGGTTGATTTTCTGGGTTTTGGTATGACGAGGGACGAGGGAAAGGGGGTCGCCTGAGGAGAAGAGGACTCATCGCCGATAGTGATGGCAATTTCAACCCGCCCCGCGGGTATTACCCGACCTGACCCGCGATGGGGCGGGTATTACCCGACCCGCAGTAGCGTGGGGCGGGGCATGGGTATCTACTTCCTATCCGCCCTGCCCCGCCCCGTTCTAGACTCATTTTATCTCAATTTCTTACAATATCTATACATATTTTGACTATTTTGACTATTCTTCAACTAGTTAAAGTCGATCTTTCAACTTGTTAGGCTCAATTATCCATTCTATTATCAATATTTTTCATTCTTAGAATGTTTTCCCTACGTTTTATTGTAAAAAGTAAAGTTTACTTGTATTTTTTTGTATTTTTTTTTAACAACATGTAAGAGTGGGTCGACCCGCCCCGCCCCGTACCCGCGCGGGTTTTACCCGCCCCGACCCGTAGTAGCGTGGGGCGGGGCATGGAAATTGAGGTACCCGCCCCGCCCCGCCCCCTTGCCATCACGAATCGCCAACGACAAGAGGAGACACGACGACGACCAGGTTAAGGGAGAAACGACGGTAGGTTCGGCTCATTCTTTTATGGTTTATTGGGTTTATTGGTTGTTTTTTTTTTGTTTATGGGTTTTAACATTGTTTTTGTTTTTGTTTCGGTTGAGTAGAGGACGAGGAGGTGGTCTCGGCGGCGAGTGAGATCCGACAGTCAGGCGACGGAAAGGAGTAAACATAGGTAAATCTCTTTTTTTACCTAAGCTCGATGTTTTCTTTTTCTTGTTATTATTTATTCAGATTGCTTAGATTTTAGTTTTTGATTCCGAGGAAGAAAAGGTGAAGGTTGCCGGCGGTTGGTGAACTACCTACCGACAAGTATAGGTTTGGGTGAGTTTCTAAACTCGGCTTAGTGTGATTAGAGTACTGGACTAAACCTAAAAGATGATATTGTTATGGATTTTGGATTAGACCGATTGGGTTAAGGATACCCTAAACTCAACTTAGTTTAATTAGGGAATTTGAACTAAAAAATGGATTATACGATTTTTAGGATAGCTAACAAATCTGGGTTTTCCATAAAAAAGGTTATGTATGAGTTTGAGTGATTCTGAAATGTTTTTTTTTTTTTTTTGGCTCCACTTAGTGTATTTGGAGGGTACAAATCGAGAAAGGGGATTTTCTTGTTACTAAGTTTTAGATCTGATAGTTTTGGTCCGAAACTTTCGTAGGAAGTGAGGATTTATGTGTATGTGCCTTTAATGACATATGGTTCGGATATTACTTGATTTAAAGTCTAAAATTCATGGAATTCCTTCTTCCTAATCTAAATAGTAAATATGAAACATGGATCTCTACAATGAAAATAGAACTTGCTACTTTTAGCTTCTGTAAATCGCCGTCGCGATTTGCTAATCTAAGAGAAAAAGCTTTACTAATTGTTTCTTTATGGCTTGATCGAGACTTTGGTGCTTTGTTTACTCGAAAACCGTTATGCGTTTAGGGAACTAAAATCCGATTTGCTATGATGGTTTTGATTGGATCCAGATATGTATCAAGGCTGCTCAAGGCAAGGTGGTTTATGGATCTAATGGGAGGTAAATAAGCATAACTATCAAACACAGAAAGTAGCATATATATGGTATTAAATGATGGCTAAGCAGTAAAAGCTTGATTGAAACAGTAATAGTAAGAAATTACTTAAGCACTAGTTGTAGTTGAATAGCTTTGACAACAAGAACAAATGCTCATAAAAGATGCTATATTATTGAAGGTGAAGGAAATTTTGGATTTACAAGTACCAACCTCTTTTGGCAAACTTTGGATCTCTGGATCCTTGCTCTTTACTCCATACAAACTGTGAACTCTTTGGAATTTCCCCACTCTTTCTTATATAATCTCTCCAGCGTGCTCTCTCGGAGAGGAAAAAAGTACATTGTATATTTTTCTATTTTTCCAGCGTTTTTACTCCCTTCTTCCAAAATCCCCCCCCCCCCAACAAAGAGCTCCAAAGAGCTCACTTATAGCAAAATGAGGTGCCACGTGTCACTTGTTCAGTGGCCGATTTGGAGGCTGTCTCTGCAAATTTGCCGTCCTCCTTGAAAGTCAGTTAGTTGTAGATAAGGGAGGCAGCAACAGGTTTGGTTAAGGTTGGGCCGAGTAGGGCCTGTTCGGTTTGGGCCTGTTGGGTTTGGGCCGAGTTGGGCCTGTTTGAACTGGGCTTTGATTATGGGCTTTATTTTCTGACCTCTTTTCTTTTGTTTGCATATCATTTGCTGGTATGGGCTTTTCAAGTGTATTGGACTTTTATTTTTCAGCTTTGTATTTGTAAACTTGGTTTACCGTTTAGGAGTGTACAAACTTTTGTAACGACGTCGATGATTGTACTGGTTTTTAAATTCATCAATTAGTATGACCTTGTACTTTCATCATGCATTCGAACCTCTTGTGCGTGCAAACATCTTGTGTATTGAACTTGAATGCTTCATCTTGTACAAAACTTGAGTTGAAGATCATATTCTCGTATAACATGAACGACCCCCCTTCGTTTGGTGAGATAAAGTGACAAAATATGGTGTCTACAGTTGCCCCCCTTTCTATATCTCTTTGTATAAAGAGTTATACAAAGTTCTTGATAGGACACCACATTTTCAAACTCTGATGATGATTTTGTATTGTGAATGTTGATTGTTGTTAGAACTCCCAGTAGTTGCTTTTGTTTGCATTATGAATGCTGATTGTGACGAAATCACATTTTTCTACAGCATTTGCCAACGCGTGTTTTACGTTTTTGCATATTGTTTGCCAATGCGTGGAATTGCATTTTTATATAGCGTTTGCCAATGCGAGAAATTTACGTTTTTATATAGCGTTCGTCAATGCAGGAACGTATTTCTATAGCGTTTGCCAACGCAGGAACGTATTTCTATAGTGTTCGCCAACGAGGGGACGCGTTTATATAGAGCTCGCCAACACGAGAAATTTACATTTTTATATAAGCGTTCGTCAAGCGGAGACATTTTTTTATAGCGTTCGCCAACGTGGGGACGTGTTTATATAGCGCTCGCCAACACGGGGACATTTTATATTGTCAACGCGAGGACATATTTATATAGCGCTCGCCAATGCGGGAACGTATTTCTATAGCGCTCGCCAACGCGGATAATTATGGTTCGTTAGTATGGAATTTGATAAGATATTTTTTAGGATCTCGGTAGACTTTGATAAGTCAATAAGCAATTGTTGTTTTTCTGATGAAACCTTTGATGCATGTCTAAAGTAAAGATGGACATGTTTTTAGAAATGATTGTATGATATGTCATGTCAAATGATAATGTGGATGAATGTTATGCGAAAAAAATATATGTTTTTTGTTGTTGGTCCTAGGTTTCTTTAAATTAATCATCCACTAGGAATTTCGTCATGGTCTTTGGAAGATGTGATCCTTAGCTGAGCTCGAAACTCGATAATGCGCTCTTTTGAGTATCCGCCTCTATGGGGTAGGGTTATTGGGTACTTTGTTGCTTTGATGCGTGATGTTTGGGAAACCCAACCTCTTAGGTTTAGGGTTTGGAATAATCTGCTCGACTAGGGGCCCTGCCCTTGGTGGTATTTGCGGCGATGTAAGCCATATTTTGCTTGGTTAAGAAGATACACTTTTGATTGAGTCTATTTGAGATACATGAGTCTTGAGATGGTATTCTTTTCCTTCTTGTTGCCCCAGGTAGGCCCGTACGAGCTTCTATGGGGTTGTGTATTTCTTAGTGACAGAGTATATTGTGCTTCTTCTTGTAAGTATGTCATTGGAGAATAGTTTAGCTGACCACCTGGTCTCATGAAACTTGAGTGTTTTCAAGTTCTCCAAAATTTATCCACAAACTAGCGAGTTGAATAGTTGAGTAGTCTGGCTACTTAGTACCTTGATTTTCCTCTAAGTTGCCCCCATTTTGCCCCCAAAGATATGTTATTCATTCTCCATCTTCCGGAACGAAGAGTGATTTTTTATCATCCTCGACTTGAGATAAGTGCAACAACGTCTGAAAAGAACTTTGTTGAAATAGCATAGTGAAAACTCATTTTTAGATAATGAAGCTCTTGTTTAGGGGAAGTGTGTGCAAATTGAGCAAATACATTTTCTTGTGTGACTTTTGTCACAATGTTTTTTTCATAATGCTCAAAAATTATTTTTGTTTCGAGAAGAGTGCAAATCGAGCCATGAGAATATCGATGATCTCTTACTCTCGTCATTAACCTCTTTTTCGCTTTCACTCATTCCTATGGATGTTTTAAGTTCACGACACTTCGGCTACTATCAAGATTCCTGTCACCATGAGATGCGTCTATCTATATTGACGGTCAGATGAGCTTGAGGTTAAGGTCTTTCTCAACAGGAGAGCTTTGCGTGATTGATTTAGGTGATCTTATATGGTCTCGTCCTGGAGGTATATGATTTTTCATGAAAGGAGGTTCTTGGTTGATTTTGACTATGAGGATCTTCTCGTCCTGAAATTTTCATTGTCCTGTAATGCAGGGTTGAGACAATGATACAAGGAGGATCTTTGAGAGGTTTTGGCCATATCATGACTTTTGTCGGGAAATTTTGGCTTGCCCCCAAATATACGTGGCTAATTGATGGAAATAGGGGATTCGTATAAGGTTTGTAGGTTCTCTCATCGAGGAAGTCTTTCTTATTCTTGGAAATATTTGTGGTTTCCAAAAAGTGTATCTATAGTTTGTATTGCCCCCTTCTCTTGAAATATTGGTTTTGAGAGGCAAGAATGAGTAGGAAGCAAATGAACTCTTGCTTCATCCCATAATGGTATGCTGAGGAGTTTTTTTGTGTAGTGGTAGTGACTACATGGGTTTTCTTATCACGTAAGCTTTTGCTTGAGCTTCTTCCTTGGATATTGGTTGGCAGATATCTTGACTTTTTGCGAGTGGTTATGACTTCAGATAACATAGAAAGGGGCATCTAGTTGTAAGTCCCAACAAGTTTTTTTTTTTTTTGTTGTTTCCCTTTTGAAATTTTCACATTTGTGGGACTTGCTTGACTTCGTTATGCCTCCAATGGGTTTCACTAATTCTTCCACTGAGCACGAGCACCAAAAGGTTATGTTTTGTCTTGATGGCTGACAACATGAGTGTCTCTCTTGATGACTAGACTAATTGGATATTTTTCAAACACTATTTTGGTGGCAAGATTCGGCTAAATGTGACGAGATTCTAAAAATATCATGATGTTGTATCCCCACTACATCCCTTGACTGTCATCTCGCATAATTTAAAAACACCAGTGGGGTGTTTATACTCTCAACAGAAGTTGGCTTTTTGTACTCTCGTCAAGAGTGGGGTGTTCAAAATTTCTAACACCAGTAGGGTGTACGTAATCTCTCAACACCATTAGAGTGTTCATAGTTGTTTGGTATGATAATCCCATGGCTTAACTTGAACACATGAAATTGATTTATGAATTGTTTCAGAAAATTCAAGTAAAAATCCGTGAAATAGACTTTTATCACTTGGAAAGATAGGGACTATTTATGCGAAATCCGAAATCAAGATTGATAATGATCACACGATGCTCCGAGAAGGTAGAAACATGAATAACCTTTTATTTCTTATGATGAAAGAAAAAGGTGATACACCTTTATCGTAGCGAACTATCTCAATATTGATTTGGGGTTATACTGGTTGACTTCCACGAGTCTGCAGCGGGTTGTTGTTGACGTTTAAACGATCTCCTCTTATTCAAACTTCAACCATCCGGCGTTCACCATGTCTTGAACCCTTATCTTTAGAGCGCTGCAATTTTCCACTGAATGCCCTTGGACTCCGGAATGGTAATCGCAATGCTTATCGAACCTATACCACCTTGGAAATGGAGGTTGAAGAGTCTCACCCGGAATAGGAGTGATTAGACGATCGTGGAGTAATCTTGGAAAGAGTTCGGTATACGTGACCGAGATAGGGTCAAATACCCTTTTTGCTTTCCTTGGGATACTAACATCTCGATTAACACCTTGTCGTGGTAGTGGTGCTTGATTTTGGATTATTGATTTCATGAAGTTCGGAGGTTGCAATACTAGGTCTTGATTCTTTTGAAAATTCTTTCTTCGTGTTTTCTCTTTTGCTTCTTTGTGGGATGAATATACCTCTTCTTCCTTTCTCTTGTTCTGGCTTAGTCTCGCGGAGCCTTCTGGTATTTCCATCTTGCCTTGCTTAATCCCTTTTTCTACCCTTTCACCGATTATCAACAGATCAACAAATTTAGTCGTGGTAATTCCTACCATGTTGTTGTAGTAGGGAGGCTTCAGTGTGTCGAATAAGATTGACACCATTTCTTTCTCTGTTAGAGGAGGTTGAACATCTACGGATTTTGTTCGCCACTTGTGGGCGTATTCAGGAAAATATTCTTTCTCTTGTTTTTCCATATTACGCAAGTCCACCCTGTCTGGAGCTAATTCTTGATTATGCTTATAGTGTCTTAAGAATGCATCAGCCAGATCTTGCCATTTCTTCACCTTTGATCTTTCGAGTTGCACGTACCACCTTAGAGCTGAACCATGTAAGCTATTCTACAAGCAGTGTATCATCAATTTTTCATCACAGACATGGTTGGCCATCTTGTTGCAATACATAATCAAGTGGATTCTAGGGCAAGTAGCACCTTCGTACTTCTCGAATTCTGGCATTTTAAATTTGTGAGGTATTATCACATTTGGAACCAAACACGGTTCGGATGCGTCTGTGGGCCCGCATGACTCTGTTGCTTCTATAGCTCTTATTCGCTCATCGAGTCGTTCAAATCTTTCTTTGGATATGACATCGATCACAGTTCTTTTTTTCTTTTGTCTCCCTTGGGAGTAGGGATGGCAACAAAACCCGAACCCACGGGTACCCACCCGACCCAACCCGGTCAAAGCGGGTAAAATCCGTGGTGACGGGTTTTGGGCCGGGTTTGGGTTTAAACCCGTTCACTATTCACCAGGTTGGGTTGGGTTTGGGTTTAGGTAAACCCGACCCATGGGTACCCGCCCATACCCATATAATTAATTTTCTCGGCATATTTAATATTCTAAACAACTAATCTTATTTATGTTTGTGGAGACATGTCTAATTTTTTCTTTCTAGTTATGTAGTATGAAGTTGATGTTATCGAGTGGATAGTGAAAAACTTAATTGAAAGGAAGAAACTTTCAATTAACCATGTTATTTATGGATAATTTGTGATTTGCTTCAATTTTTTTTTGAGTTTTCTAGATTGGTGTTGAACAATTTGTATAGTTAATTTTTGATTTGCTTGAATTTTCTAGAGTGGTGTTTATCTATGGATAATTTGTATTGGGAAATTGATATTTAACTTTAATTTTGATAGGAATTTGTTATTGTGAATTTTTTACGGCAAAACCCGTGGGTACCCATGAACCCGCGGATACCCAGCGGGTTGGGTTGGGTTTGAGTTTTTCAAACCCAGTGGGTTTTACCCCGGGTTTTTTCACGGATAAACCCATGGATTTGGGTTTGGGTTTGGCAAAACCCGACCCAACCCGACCCATTGCCATCCCTACTTGGGAGTCATCAAATTTTGATGATCCAATGTTGTCTTTATCAAACTTCTCGGGTATAACGATGAATTTGTTGCCCAAAATGCCCCCATGGAGTGGCTCGCCATTATCGTCATCGTAAAGTGACATTTTTTTCGTCAATGGTTGCTACCTCTTTCTTCTTTGCTGACATCATCCCTATCAGCAAATTTAGTTAATTTTTCACCTCGTCGACACCTTCTAGTTTTTGACAGAACCCAGATAGCTTTTCGTCAAATCTGACTAACTTTCCTTCAACATCGCCCATCTTCTTCTGGAATGCATCCATGACGAGCTCAACCTTGATCTTGTCAAATACCTAAAGACTTGACTCTTTCCTCGTGGATGAATGATTTTAGAAACCCTGAACCATCTTAAAATTGACAAATTATTTTTCATTTTTATTATGGGTGTGTATACATGATGCTTATGCAAATGTTAATGATGTATGAATGCAAAATTTTTTTTCACTTGATGCATGTGAGTTTTTTTTATCTTTTTATGATAAGTTGTGAATGAGTGAATGAAAATCTTATGAGAATGATGCTTATGAATTTTGAAAACTTTTTCCATTCATACAATCACACAGTTTTACGAGTAAAAGATAAAAATGCATATCATAACATCGTAAGCAAACATACATTTAGATAAACAAACACATATTATTTCATCATTACCCTATTTAGGTAGGCCTAGGGATTTCTGGCGGCGTAACAACATGGTTTTAGGGTAGTTTCGGGGATTTTTTTGGATGGTCGAGGGTACGTAGCTTCTGAGTTGACTATATGCTGGTTAAGGATTTCCTAGGAATTTGGCTCCAATGTTGTATCATGTCGTAGCCCTTTCGAACTGGCTGGATACCTCAAGATCATCCACGAATCCGAGTTCAACTTGGTTGGAAAGTTTTGCGTGACTACCACCACTGTGGATGTCACGGTACTCCTTTCGATTTTCTAAAGGGATAGCTCGGGCATAGAGCTTTTGTGCATGACTGAAAAAATTGAATTGCGAAAATATAATTGTGCAAATAAGTAGTGAACACCCAACACGTATAAAAAGTTAGAAAACTTATCGAACTTAATTATGTAGCTCGACTCTCGAGGTCCCCAGCGAAGTCGCCAACTGTCGCAAGCCAAAATTTCCCGACAAAAGTCATGATATGGCCAAAACCTCTCAAATATACTCCTTGTATCATTGTCTCAACCCTGCATTACAGGACAATGAAAATTTCAGGACGAGAAGATCCTCATAGTCAAAATCAACCAACAACCTCCTTTCATGAAAAATCATATACCTCCAGGACGAGACCATAAGAGATCACCTAAATCAATCATGCAAAGCTCTCATGTTGAGAAAAATCTTAACCTCAAGCTCATATGACCGTCAATATAGAGAGTCATCTCATGGTGACAGGAATCTCGATAGTAGCCGAAATGTCGTAAACTTAAAACATCCATATGAATGAGTGAAAGCGAAAAAGAGGTTACTGACAAGAGTAAGAGATCATGGATATTCTCATGGTTTGATTTTCACTCTACTTGAAACAAAAATAATTTTGAGCATTATGAAAACAAAGTTTGTGACAAAAGTCAAACAAGAAAATGTATTTGCTCAATCTGCACACACTTCCCTAAACAAGAGCTTCATTATCTAAAAATGAGTTTTCACTATGCTATTTCACCAAAGTTCTTTTCACACGTTGTTGCACTTATCCCAAGTCAAGGATGATAAAAATCACTCTTCGTTCCGGAAGACGCTTTTTGGGAGTCGCCATCGATCTTACTTGGAGTGGATCGAACACTCATCGGATCGGCTCTAACCTTAGGGTCAGAACCGGACATGGTCTGCGATTGAGAGATATGGGTTCGGGAGTATGGTTACATGTGGGGAAGTTAAGCAACACCCCCACAACACCCTAAATCGGTATTACTTAAGTTGATAAGTTTATATGAGTGTTTGGTGCTATTTTGGTAGTTATTGTGTATTTGAAAATGCCACTGGATCATTAATATATTGCTTATGACTTAACTAATACTTCATTAGACGTTTAATTCATGATTAGATATTTTAGGGCCTTACTGGACCACTACAGAAATTAATTCGTATTAATTTTAATTTAATTATATGCCCATTGACGCAAAATTTTTAAAGATAAAGTTTGTTAACTAGTCCTACGTACCCGTAATACGGGATCAAAGTCCACGTAGTTCGTTATGAACTTTGATCGTTTTAATTATAACTTTTTACCACATTCCAATGAACGTAGTTCTCGTATTATCATTTTATTAATAAAACTTTATTTAGATTATTATGAGATTATGACTATAAATGCAAGGATTTTAGTTATTAGGAAGTATTTTGGCGTATTAGAAAAGAAACAAGATCAACTTAATCCGCATTCAACATTTCGTATTAAGGATTTTAAATGAATAAAATTAAACAGGATGTATACATTAACGCATGATGGGCCATCAGTTCAACTGGCTCAGGCGCCATGCGTACAGTGCGTTCGTTCCACACGACTTGGGTTCGAAACTCACTGCCAACAATTTTTCGTGGTTTTTCGTTTTTAAACAGAGTCAAAGCAAGGTTAAAGTCGTAAATCAACCAAAATGCGGAGGCATGGCCGAGTAATACGTACACAGCGAACCCTAGGGTTAATTTGGTCGTTTCAAATGGCATGGTATATAAACACTAAACGAAACCCTAATCGGCCGCCTCCTCTCTCTCGATTTCACTCTACCTCTCTCTATCTCTCTCTCTCTCTTCTTATCCTCCAGAGAAGAGAAAATCAAAACCCTAGCCACCAAAGCGCCGCCCTCTCCTTCTTCCTCCTCTTCTCGTTCTTGTCGTCTCTCTAAAACGCAAAACCTAAACCCTAGCCGCCGTCATCCTCTTCCTTTCTGCTTCCTCTGAGATGATGGAACAAAGGAAGGCTCTTCCCCTCCTTCAGTCTGATCTCCTCTCTCGTTCCCCGACACGAAACGAACCAGGGAAAAACAAAAGAAACCGAAATCGGATCCGCTCAAACCAAGAGACCACCTAACAGCCGCCTCCTCCCCTTTCGATTCAGGCAAGAGGACGACTCTAGTCTCCCTAAATAGATCAGAAGTCAACGATCTAGGTAAGATCCTCGACATGCATTTTTATTTTTGGTTCCATTATGTATTTTTGGGGTTTTGGCTGATTTTCTGGGTTTTGGTATGACGAGGGACGGGGGAAAGGGGGTCGCCTGAGGAGAAGAGGACTCATCGCCGGCGACAAGAGGAGACTCTACGACGACCAGGTTGAGAGAGTAACGACGGTAGGTTTAGCTAGGGCTGCAAATGAGCCAAGCCGCTCGCGAGCAACTCGGCGTTCGAATCGGGGAAAACTCGTTTGACACTCGACTCATTATTTAACAAGCTGGCTCGCGAGCCAACTCGCTAGTTAAAAAGCCAAGCTTGAGCTAGACCATGCTCAGCTTGATAAGCTCGCGAGCTAGCTTGATTCAGTGGCTTGTTGAGCTAAGCTCGCGAGCTGCCTTGTTTAGAGCTTGTGAAAGGATGAATTACTCTTTTAAACATGAACATTGTCTTGTTAATACAAATGTGTATGAAATTTAGATCGAGCTCATCATGAGCCGAGCTTGTACTCAGCTTGACAAGCTATGTTAATGAGCATTTATCGAGCTCTACCGAGTCGAGCTCGAGCTAGATGATTTTTTGTTTCTCGGTTTTAACATTGTTTTTTTTTGTTTTTGTTTCGGTCGAGTAGAGGATGAGGAGGTGGTCTCGACGGCGAGGGAGATCCGGCAGTCAGGCGACAGAAAGGAGTAAACATAGGTAAATCTCTTTTTTCCGACCTACGCTCGATGTTTTCTTTTTCTTGTTATTATTTATTCTGATTGCTTCGATTTTTGTTTTTGATTCCGAGGAAGAAAAGGTGAAGGTTGCCGGCGGTTGGGGAACTACCTCCCGACGAGTATAGGTTTGGGTGAGTTTCTAAACTCGGCTTAGTGTGATTAGGGTACTGGACTAAACCTAAAAGATGATATTGCTATGGATTTGGGATTAGGCCGATTTGGTTAAGGATACCCTAACCAAATCTGGGTTTTCAAATCTAAGAGAATTTGCTTATTACTAAGTTTTAGATATGATAGTTTTGGTCCGAAACTTTTGTAGGAAATGAGGATTTATGTGTATGTGCCGTTAATGACATACGGTTCGGATATTTCTTGATTTAAAGTCTAAAATTCATGGACTTGCTTCTTCCTAATCTATATAGTAAAAATGAAACATGGATCTGTATAATGAAAATAGAACTTGCTACTTTTAGCTTCTGTAAATCGCCGCTGCGATTTGGTAATCTAAGAGAAAAAGCTTTACTATTTGTTTCTTTATGGCTTGATCGAGACTTTGGTGCTTTGTTTACTCGAAAACCGTTATGTGTTTAGGGAACTAAAATTCGATTTTACTATGATGGTTTTGATTGGATCCAAATATGGATCAGGGCTGCTCAAGTAAAGGTGGTTTATGGATCTAATGGGAGGTAAATAAGCATAACTATCAAACACAGAAAGTAGCATATATATGGTATTAAATGATGGCTTAGCATTAAGGGCTTGATTGAAACAGTAACAGTAAGAAATTACTTAAGCACTAGTTGTAGTTGAATAGGCTCGACAACAAGAACAGATGCTCATAAAAGATGCTATATTATTGAAGGTGAAGGAAATTATGGATTTACAAGTACCAACCTCTTTTGGCAAGCTTTGGATCTCTGGATCCTTGCTCTTTACTCCATATAGTGATGGCAATGGGGCGGGGCGGGGCGGGTACCTCAATTCCCATGCCCCGCCCCACGCTACTACGGGCGGGGCGGGTAAAACCCGCGCGGGTACGGGGCGGGGCGGGTCGACCCACCCTTACATGTTGTTAAAAAAAAATACAAGTAAATTTTACTTTTTACAATAAAACGTAGGGGAAAACACTTTAAGAATGAAAAATATTGATAATAGAATGGATAATTGAGCCTAACAAGTTGAAAGATCGACTCTAACTAGTTTAAGAAAAGTCAAAATAGGAGAAATATGTATAGATATTGTAAGAAATTGAGATAAAATGAGTCTAGAACGGAGCGGGCCGGGGCAGGGCGGGTCAGAAGTAGATACCCATGCCCCGCCCCACGCTACTGCGGGTCGGGTAATACCCGCCGCATCGCGGGTCAGGTCGGGTAATACCCGCGGGGCGGGTTGAAATTGCCATCACTAACTCCATACAAACTGTGAACTCATTGGAATTTTGCCACTCTTTCTTCTATAATCTCTCCAGTGTGCTCTCTTAGAGAGGAAAAAAGTACAGTGTATATTTCTCTATTTTACTCTCTTTTTCCAAAAGCCCCCCCCCCCCCCCCACAACAAAGAGCTCCAAAGAGCTCACTTATAGCAAAATGAGGTACCACATGTCACTTGGTTAGTGGCCGATTTGGAGGCTGTCTCTGCAAATTTGTCGTCCTTCTTTGAAAGTCGAAGTTGGTTGTAGATATGGGAGGCAGCAACAGGTTTGGTTAAGGTTGGGTCGGGTTTGGGCTGTTGGGTTTGGGCCAAGTTGGGCCGTTTGGGTTTGGGCCGAGTTGGGCATGTTGGGTTTGGGCCGAGTTGGGCCTGTTTGAACAGGGCTCTGATTATGGGCTTCATTTTCTGACCTCTTTTCTTTTGTTTGCAGATCATTTGTTGGTATGGGCTTTTCAAGTGTATTGGACTTTTATTTTCAGCTTTGTATTTGTAAACTTGGTTTACCGATTAGGAGTGTACAAACTTTTGTAACGGTGTCGATGATTGTACTGGCTTTTAAATTCCTCAATTAGTACGACCTTGTAGTTTCATCATGCATTCGAACCTCTTGTGCGTGCAAACATCTTGTGTATTGAACTCGAATGCTTCATCTTGTATAAAACTTGAGCCGGAGATCGTATTCTCATATTACATGAACGAACCTCCTTCGATTGGTGAGAGAAAGTGACAATAAGTATTGACCCGGACAAATGTGGTGTCTACATCCATGTCAACCTTTAGATCCATGTACCATTTCTTACCTCGCGTTTTGATTTTCAGATAATGCATTAACTCATGCTCAAGGAGGATATTCTCAACAGTCAACAATTTGACATTCGCGGATAAACGCAATCTGACCCTCTAAGATAATTTGAGGGAAGAGGTAGGCAAGCCGTTAATTTGAGGGAAGAGGTAGGCAAGCCGTTCCGCCATGATCTTAGTAATAATTTTATAAACAAATTGGCATAAGCTGACTGGACGCAATTGCCGCATAGATTCCACATTATCGACCTTGGGTATCAACGTGAGGCAAGTATGGTTGAAAATACGGAGCATCCGACTTGTAGCAAAGAACGAACAGACCGCTTCAATTACCGAGTCTCCCACAATATCCCAGAAGGCCTTGAAAATTTTTCCAATGAATCCATCCGACCTAGGAGCCTGTTTTGACCCCATTGCAAACACCATTTTACGAACTTCGCTGGGGAGTACTTCAACCGTTAGGCTCGCATTCATCTCAGGAGTAACACTATGAGCGATAGGCAAAGCAGCCACCCGTTCAGCCATGTAACCACCTGATTCTCCGTGGTGAAGAGGTGTTAGTAAAAGGATGTCGCAATACCAGCTTTCCCAATTTCATCAGTGATCCACTCCCCATTATCATTATGGAGGCCGTCCACAAAGTTCTTTTTACGACGAGCCCTAGTCACTGTATGAAAGTAGGACGTATTTTTATCCTCTTTCTTCAGCCAGTGGACCCTGGACTTTTGTTGCCAGTAAATTTCCTCTGCCTCCCATTGCCGGTTTAACTCTAATTCCAGTCACCGAACCACATCCCAGTCAATAAGATGGATTAGTTTCACCCTATCAATTTCGCTCTGAAGGGTTTGAATATTCCGCAAGGAGTTGGTAGTACCTGCTCTACTCCAGTCATACAACAAATGACGGAGTCTCTTAAGGCGCTCCCACAGACGGAACATAGGGTACCCTGGATGTCCTCCTGCCAGACATAGTTAACCATAGCTTTGACTTTAGGATTATCCGCCCAGTGGGAATTAGATCGGAAAAGAGGGCGGCTATTCCGAGCATAAGGCCTATCAGAGAGGAGGAGAGCTCTATGATCAGAGCCTTTATCCGTAAAATGCTTGACCAAGGTTCCAGGGAACCGGTCAATCCAGGTCTGGGAACAAAGGGCCTTGTCCAATTTTTCACGAATACAGGCAGTAACCATCCTCTTATTCTTCCAAGTGAATTGGTCACCTTTGTAGCCAGGATCATGGAGACCCAAATCATGAATAAAGTCCTGCAGGCTGGCAGAATTATTAGCATTCCACGGATTACCACCATCCTTTTCACTCTCATGAAGGGTAGTGTTAAAATCTCCTATAAATATTTTGTTTGTTTATGATTTAATAGTACGAGAATAATGGAACCAGTTTTTTTATTTTATTTGTTTAGTAGTTCTGTAAATAATTAAAGGTATTCTCGCCATTAAGAAAAGCCTTTACATGAAAGTTTCGCTCAACTAATTAAGTTTGGAGAGCAAAGACATTATAGGTAACAATAGTCTAATTTATGAGCACTTCTACTATGCTATATAGTATTGGTGCTTTAATGTACAACTTAAAGTTGTACCATAACATTTAATGTATAAGTTTAGGTTGTTTTTTTTTTTATGACAAGGAGACCCGAGGGCCAAAGAAGAAGAAAATTACAGGGGGGTAGGGGTGATCTGGGGGGAGGGGATGATGCGCCTAGTGAAAGTCACACCTCTAGCATCATCAGAGATAAGCGGGATAGTTACGTCCGGCGGAGAGGCCAGCTCATACATACCGTAGGGATAGACGAGACTGTGCTTCGAGAGCCAGTCCGCGACTCTATTCCCTTCGCGGTATGTGTGAGCTAGTCTTACCACCCAATCCTGAGCAATCAATCTTTTAATAGCAGCAATAAGGGTCGAGTAGGGGTGAAGAGGATCAGATCTGTTGTTCACCAGTTCTAGAGCAAGGCGCGAGTCAGATTCGACCAGGATAGTTCTGTGTCCACTTCTCCAGGCGACCTGAAGGCCATGATACAGTCCCCATAGTTCTGCCGCTGCAGCAGTGCAAGTTCCCAGGCTAGAGACGAAGCCACAAATCCATCGGCCGACATCATCGCGGAGCACCCCCCCCCCCCGCGCCAGCCTTCCCCTGGCTACCTGTTGCAGCACCATCGACATTTAGCTTAAACCAACCAGGGGGCGGCGGAGACCACCCAATCTCAGCTGCAACTCGCTGCTGCCCGCTGTTGCCGTTGCCGATGTCAAAATGCGGCGAGTTCCAGGCCTCGAACCACAGCTTCGCCTTAGTCTTGACTGCGTTGGTGAGGGAAGGGGGAGAAAGGGTCTTTGAAATTCCTTGGAAGCAGCCTTCGTTCCTGTTCTTCCAAATCAGCCAGAGAGCAATGGCAAAAAAGGCGTTCCAAGGCATGCCCATACTCGTGGAGTCTTCGTTGGAGAGGTTATTCTTCAACCACTCTGCGGTTGGGCTGCTGAAGAAAGTGGGCTGGTCTTCCGGCTTCACAAATCTTGTCCATAAGAAGGCTGCTGCTGGGCACTCCCTGAATATGTGGGTAAGAGTCTCCGGGTGATTCGGGCATTTGTAGCAGTCCGCCGACTCAGAGATTTGACGCTGATGGCGAAGGGAATTGGTGCTGATTCTACCAAGCATCACTAACCAGGCAAAGCATCGAATGCGCTCCGGGACGGGAAGCTTCCATATCGTCTTCCAAACCTTTTGGTGAGGTACTGCCGCCGAGTGCTTTAACATCCGGTAAGCACTCTTGACTGTAAATCGCCCGTCCGGGGATGGTTGCCAAAAGAGAGCATCATCTTCAGTTGCCAAAGGGTCCACCGCGATGGCAGTGATGCGATGTTGCACGTCCAGCGGGAGGATTGAGTTGAACTTGTTGATGCGCCAGCTTCCCTCTTCATCAACATAATCCGCAACCTTGGCTTCCTTCTCCTGCTCCGGGATGTCGGCGATCGCCAGCTCTTGGAGGGGGACCTGAGAAATCCATTTATCCAACCAAAAGTTAGTTTTATTCCCTTTATGAATGTTCCAGGCACAGCCCTGCTTGAGCAGAGGAGCCGCCTTAGTAAAACTCGCCCAGGTGAAGGAACTTCCCCGAATTGGTTTGATAAGGTCGATGTGTCTTCTGTTCCCTCCATACTTGCTTCGCATAAGTTGAACCCAGAGAGTGTCTTTCTCATTTAGCAACCGCCAGCATCCTTTGGTCAACATGGCGAGATTGGCGTGTCTGGTGGATCGCAGTCCTGCTCCTCCATTTTCTTTAGGCTCCAAGAGATGAGGCCAGGAGACGAGATGAAGCTTCTTTTTGTCTTCCGTGTCCCCCCAAAAGAAATCTCTGTTGAGACGGTCAATAGACTTGCAAATGGAAGCTGGAAGGAGCTCCATCTGCATAGGATAAACAGGAATAGCAGTAGAAATCGATTTAACGACAGTCATTCGGGCAGCAAGAGAGAGATGCTTAGCTTTCCAAGGAGCCAGCTTCCTTTGGATACGCAAGATCAACTCTTGGTATCTTGCTTTGCTGACTCTGCCATGAATAGCATTCACACCCAGGTATCTCCCAATATCAACCGTCAGCGGGATTGAGGCCCTCCTGCTCAGCCACCTAGCTCGACGCCTTTCGATGTTTGCCGAGACGAAAATGGTGGATTTGTTGTAGTTAACCCGTTGTCCGGAGCTTTGGCAAAATTCGTCCAGGCATTGCTTCACAATTCTGATCTGAGAGCTCTCCGCCTCTGCAAAAAGCACCAAATCATCGGCGAAAAAAAGGTGAGATAGAGCCGGGCCATCTTTGGATAACCTGATGGGTTTCCATAGCTTATCCCGGATGGCCTGGTCAATTCTGTGAGATAAACGTTCCATACAAAGGATGAAAAGGTAAGGAGAGAGGGGGTCTCCCTGGCGAACTCCTCTAGATGGAGTGATCGGATGGGAGAGCTCTCCATTCCATAAGAGCCGCATGTTGTTCTTCTCGACACAGTACATGATGCAACTGATCCATGTACTTGGGAGCCCGACTTGAACGAGAGTATCTCTAAGGAAATCCCATCTCAGCCGATCGAAAGCCTTCTCTAAGTCTATCTTGATGACAACCCCTCCCTTCTTTCCTTTCCTTTTTCTGAGCGAGTGGAGGACTTCCTGAAGAACGATAATGTTATCTGCTGTCTGCCTGCCGGGGATGAAACTACTCTGGCGGGGGGAGATGAGATGCTTCATGATAGGCTTCAGACGGTTGGCGATCGCTTTGGTAATGGCTTTGAGGCAGACATTATTCAGAGAGATCGGACGCAGCTGAGACACCATCTCGATATTCTCCACTTTGGGGATGAGCACCACGGTCGAGGCCACGGCGCTGTCCGGGAGAGTACCTGTGGAGAAAAAATCCATAGCCATGTCGATTAAACTTTTACCCACTGTCCGCCAGGCTTTTTGGTAGAAAATCGCTTGGAAGCCGTCCGGGCCGGGAGCTTGAAGAGCTTTCATCTCATGGATAGCTTTGTGAATGTCAGATCCTTGGAAGGGCCGAAGGAGCATCAACAAGTCCTCTTGGGAAAGCCTGGGGAAGGCATTCTTTGGCATGAGATCCGAGTAATCAGCAATATCCTGCGTGTACAACAAGGTAAAGAAGTCAAAAACCAATGCTGCAAGATCATCGGGATTCGAAATCCATTCCCCATTTGCTGCCTTAAGGCTCCCAATTTTGTTCCTTCTTTTCCTGATGGAAGCTTGTTGATGAAAGTAGGCAGTATTGCGCTCTCCATAGTGCACCCACTGCTCCCTCGATCGCTGGAACCATAACAGTTCCTCCTGCGCAAGAACCGCATCGAGCTCGGCTTCGAGTTTGGCCTGTAGCTTCAAGAGGCCTGGGGAGAAGAAGTGGCTGGCCTTGTTCTGGATTCCTTGGATTCTCTTCAGAAGTCTTCTTTTCTTCTGGAAGATGTTGCCAAAGGAGTTCCTGTTCCAGAGCTTCAACCTCTCACTTAAGGACTCAAGCGCTTCCGGCAGGGGAATTTGGGGGTTCCAGTTACCTGTGAGAAAGTCAGAAAAAGAATCAGAAGTAAGCCATGCGGCCTCAAAGCGGAAAGGGCGGGAAGGATTCTAGTTGACTCCCTGATTTGTAACCGTGGTAAGCAAAGGATGGTGATCAGAGTGGATGCGGGGAAGATGAGTAACGGTAGAATCAGGGAAGAGGATGTTCCAGCCATCATTACACAGACTTCTATCGATGCGGCTGGCTTTATACGTGGAAGCTTGATCGCCTCTGGTCCAGGTAAACTTGGGCCCCGTAAAACCGAGATCGATGAGGGCTGCTTTGTTTATGCGATCGTTGAAGACCTTGCAGCTCCGAAGAGTGGCCGCCGAAGCAGGCCCAGATTTCTCTTCCGGCCCCCTGATGGAGTTGAAATCTCCGGTGAGGAGCCAGGGGAGATCATTCGTCTCGCTGATGCGTTGAATGGAATTCCAAAGGTGTTGCTGGAGGCTCCGGCGCGGGGAGGCATAAACGGCAGTAATTAGGAAAGGCTGACTAAAACCAGTGGAGACCTTAACCGAGAGGTGTTGGAAGCAAGCCGAGGTGAGCTCAACAGTGAATCTGTCGGATTTCCAACAGAACCAGATGCCTCCACGGCGGCCGTCAGCTTCCACGCGCATAATGTGGGGAAAGCCGAGCTTCCCACAAACCCTGTTAGCCGAAATCCCGCTCACCTGAGGTTCCAGCAAAATCAGAAAATCAGGCTGATTAGTTTGGATAATGAGCTTCAAGGCGCGGATAAAATGGGGGTTTCCAGCGCCACCAACGTTCCACGAAAGAACCTTAAAATTCACAAGATGATTTATTGACATAAGGAAAAAAGGGAAGAAGAGGGCAGAAAGACGGGTCGGAGGATCAAATCCCGGCCGCCGGAGGTTGAGTCGAGTCGTGGCGCTTGATGGGTTCTGGTTCAGGGGCCGCTTCAGAAAGTGCTGTCGGGGGTCCCTCAACTTGGGGTTTTGAGAGGCCAGTCCAAGCTTCAATTTCCTGGAGAGTGAGAGTTGCGATGCGCTTTCGACTCTTACACTTCTTCTCCTTCGTCGGGGTCCAAATCTGGACGGCCTTAGCAGCGGCCGGAACCGGGGTTCCTCTCTTCGTATTTTGTTTTCGCCCCTTCTGATGTTTAGTCCTAGATGCCGCTGAAGGGGAGTTTCGATCGACATTCCGGCGGGGGGGGGGGGGGGGGGGTCTGATACGGGGGGATCTCCACGATATGGATGGAGGTCGAGTTAGGGCCGATGATCGTCTGAGTGCTTGGGGGTGTCGGGCCGGTTGGAGTCGGCTTATTGGAAGGGTCGGGCTTCTTGACTGTGTCCGGATTGATTTTGGGTTGGGGGATCTGAGTTTCGGGCCGTGCCAGCTGTTGGGCCGAGCATTCGCCTGGTCCAGAGACCTTCTTGGCTTTGTTCAAAGTGGGGGCAGGCCCAAGGACGCCTTTGGAGACTTTCACTGTGGAGTCTTGCGGTATGATCTTTGCTTTCCCCTTATTAATATTTCCCTTTTCCAAACTCTTGCTCGGAGGCTCATCTGCCCGTTGGGATCTCATAATGGAGTCAGCCGAGATAGTTTCCTTTCTCTTCTCCAATTCCTTTTGTGGATCGCTTCCTTTCCCATTTTTGGTTGGCGACAGATGGAATCCTCCGTGATTTGAGTTTCCCTGAATATTACTCGCTCTTTCCTTTTCCGGTTGTCTGCCATTACGCCGCGATCGGCGCGTGACCTGCATCCAAGGTCCGAAACCAACCTTCTCCTCCGGCGAGGTTTCCGATGTAAGATCCGGCGCCAGCGTTTGTATGCCAGCCGGAGAAGAGGCCGACTTGATTGAAGGGCAAGTAGTGGAGGTGTGACCTATCCTTCCGCACTCGAAACAGACCACTGGGAGGTTCTCATATTCAAGGTATTGCCAGGCTCCGTCCAACCAAATACGAGGGACCAACGGCTTTCCTAAGTCTACCTCCACTGCAATTCTGGCGAATCTAGCTCGTTGTTGATGTTCGGTGTGGTAGTCAAGTTTGATGGCACGCCCAATCAAGTTCCCCAGCATGAAAAGGACCTCCTTGTGGTAGAAATGTATCGGGAGAGCAGGGAACTGGACCCAGACGACCATCAGCTTCGGGAGGTCCTCGGAAAGACGAAATTCCGGTGTCCATTGTTGCACTGTTAGGTAGTGGTCAAAGATGGTCCAAGGGCCATCTGTAAGAGCTCGAAAGTAATCGAGGTCGTTGCTTAACCTGACGAGAAAGGCCTCCTTTCCAAGTCCTAGAATTTCCATTCCTCCAGTCGGTCGCCATTGGGATCTCAGCTTATTGCTGAACGTCGTGAAAGAGACGCTGAGACCCAATAGACGCACAACTAGAGTGCGTTTCCATGGAGCACACAATTTGGATTTGAAGCCGCCGGAGACTTGGAGGGCTGGCTCCCCGTTATGGAGAGTGGGAATCAAATCATGTTCACAAACCGGTGTCCAGGTTACCAGAGCCTTCTGGTTTTCATTAGGATTTCCAGCAACTACGTTGGCATAGGAGACTGGGGGAGATCCCGTGGCCGGGATGGGAGCTAGACGCGGTTGATCAATGACCATGCTTTGTGATGAGGCGACGTCTTGCGATGGTTCCTGGTGCGCGGGCAGAGGCGAAACTTGTGTGCTTGTTTCTGTCGGAGCTGATGGAGCGGTGGGCGGGTCTGGAGGTCTCCCGGAGGGGGTGAGCTCCGTCGCCGTCCGAGGGTCATTTGAGAGCATCGTTGAGTATTATTCGGTCAGTTTCTGCACCCTCTCAGTCCGTACGTATAGTTAATTTTTAAATCCTCTCGATCTATATATAGATGTATAAGTTTAGGTTGTACCATAAAGCAATTTGCACCATTATGTTATGGTATAACTTTACAATTTGAAGTTGCACCATCACATAAATGTACAAGTTCAAGTTGTACCATAAAAGAATTTGTACAAAAAGTATAGGTACAATCTGAAGTTGTACCATAATGTAAATGTTACAATTTTAAGTTGTACCATATATGCAAAACCCTATAGCACCAATACTATATAGCAATGTAAAATTCCTCCTAATTTAGACGGTATAAATTTTGCTTGGAAACAACGAGTTTGGAAGGTTGCTTTGTAGACAAATTTTCACACAATCCTCACCCTTATATAGATGACAACAATTCACTTGCAAGTATTAGGTATTATTTAAAAAAGGTTAAAATGAAATCTCCGGATTGAAAACTAATAATAAAATCAATAGACTAAAGTCTAAACCCTTTGGCAGCTAACACAGGATTTCCTACAAGGTCAATACTATGGTGCCGCTTTAAAAGTGCGGCACCGGTAACGCAACTTCTAATTAGTTCACGTGGAGCTGATGTGGCATTGATTTGTTTAATTAATATCAACCAAACCCGAATAACCCGTTGGTAATGGCCCAAACGGCCTTGGCCTGTCCTAAAGTAACTACACAAGGATTCCGTTGAATGCTTTGTTTTCATGTTTCTGTTTAATTAATTAAATTAAAAACCATGTAAATGCTCTTTCGAAAAAATCATAAAACAGAAGGATCGACATCCCAGCTCATCGATCTCCCTCGTCGGCGGCCTCTACATAATCGCTCTCGGCGACTTGTCCGTCCTCTATCCCATCTCCTGGGTCTATCTATCTGCTCGATTGGAATTCATGATTGCACCATCCTACATTGATTTCGAATAACAAAGGCATATGAATTCTTCGTCTTCCTCCGCCTCTGTCTCCGTGGAATAGCATCGCCGCCAAAGTACCAAACTATCGCGAGTCAAAGAAGAAGAGATTTTCCTCCCTCAGCGCCGTCTGTCTTGCTTTGCACCATACTAGTTGGAATCGTCAAAACCAAGTTCTAGGAGTTATGCAAATTTCTCCCCCAATGCAAAGGTTTTCAGGTAATTCGATTAATCTGTATTTCCCATTAGAGTTAAGGGTTGCGTATAGATTGATACAATCACCCACGTATTCCGTACATGTGGGTTTGATGGCTGACTAAAAGTTTCTAGCCAACTAGTTTCATGTTAAATCAAACCAAAAGAAAAAGATATAGAGTAGAAAAAATGACAATACAGAGATTGAAGTCTGTGTTACAGTGTTAGTAGCTACTGCATGATGTACAGTTGGTCTTGCCCAGCTAACATAGGTGCATTCTTTCCTCAACTCTAATTAGTGTTTTCTGCGCTAAGTGCTTTGGGATACAAGATAGTTCCCCTTAAGGTAGCAATATTACTACTAGTATTAGCAACTAACTAGCAAGGGAGAGGAGAAAAAGAGGGATCAACATGAACCCTCCTCCCTACAGAATTGATCCTGCTCAATTAACTCCCATACCACAACAAATGCCCATGTCGTTATATTCGACATGTTAAGAACCATGGCAACCAAGTCATGTCTACTTGACAGAAGAAGTACAACAAACTATCCGACGATTCAGAAGAAGTACAATACATTACCCCAATAACTCGAGTTATTGGGAGGAAATTATTATGGATCTTATATCACTCTCTTACAAAAACCTAACTAAGTTCATAGGTGGGATGCAACATGCATGTGAAAATACACATTTTCTTCAACGCCTCTTCCTTCCGATATTAAAATGCATAACTGTTAAGTACTTGCTTTGCATTAGTAATTGAAGTTCCGCGCGGGGATGCATAAGGTACTACTTTGGTTGTATATCCATCTCTCTATCTCTCAGTTTCTTGGCGCAACCACTTAGTTTTAGTAGGTGTTGATAGGTGGACTCCATCAAATGTTAGGTGAAGATGCACTTCACAGAAAAACCAATGGGACACATTGGCAAAAAAGCAATGAAAATGAGCAATGGGACACAGTTGTATGGTTGATATACTGTTAGGGCTATAACATTGGGTTTCGTGCAACTGATGACTTTGTAGCAAATTCTTACTTCTATATGTGTGTACTTCAAGGAGACAGGTGAAGTAATTGCATAGGTTAGTGATAGTTTCAGTCGGGTTTTTTCCTATGTAGAGTGTGTTAGTTGGAAGCATGATGGGTTATGAATGTTGCAATACAATTGCTTTGGGTACAACCAGCATAGATAGTTGTAATGCAGAGGGTTAACACTTCTAAAAAAAATTGGGTTTTAAATCTCTACTGATTTCAGGAAGTAGACAACACACATTCTAGGTAAACAAATCCTGCTTTACCATCCACTATCTCAGTTCGATGTTCCTTCTTTTCACTGATGCTCTGTCTCTCTCTTGCAGGATCGCTATCACCTTGTCTCGATCCTAGGATAATTTTTTGGCAGTTCTAAACTTGTTGTGGACACCTATGTTCGAAGTAAGGAGGTTGTTTTTAGAGTTTCTGTTAACAAGGACGTGAGATTTGAGAGCCCCTTGGCTTATGCAGATGCTACCTAGAAAGTGTATATCTTGTATGGAAACCTCTTTGCTGCAATTTTGTATACGTTGTCAATAGATACAGTGAAACAACATATGCGGATGTCCTGGTCTCAAATTCCAAGAGAAGTTTGATGAAATAGGTTCGTGTGTTACCAAACATGTGTTTTGGCCTACACTACACTACATATATCAAATTCTTTAATTGTATTGTATTAGCCTATTGTCCAAATTTATGGATGATGGTGATTTTCAGGTGCCAATGTGGTGGCTGATAATCACGATCAATAAGGGGTATCCTTCATCCTTGTACATGAAACTGAAACGTCTACCACTTTCCGAAGGAGAAATGCCCCCAAGACAGAGATCGTCGCCTTTGTTTTGCAGAATATATGTTGGGGAATGGGAGAGGGAACTCTATGAATGCGGTAGGTAGAGCCTGGAGATGTAATCGACAACGACGAAGTCACTGTAATGTTGTTGCAGACTGCAGAGTTCTTCAAAGAGGGAGACTGACGATTTTTTTTCGTTTCAATTACCGGTTACACCAAAAAATTTCCCCATCAATTTTAAATTAGTTTTTGACAAAATATCCGATGACGGGACGTTATTGTTGTATTCCTTCTGTTTGGGTATATCAGTTGGGTCTAGCCGTCTACGAATCACGGCACGGGCCACCAGATTTTAATTTCGATTAAATGAATTTAACAACTGCCACATGCTAGTCCACGTGGACCAATCATAAGACGCGTCACCAGTGCCCAAGGTTGTCAAACCGGTTTATGCCAGTGTGCCGGTTTAGCAAGTGGAATTATTCGACCGGTAGCACATATCGGTTTGTGCCGGTTCATGCCGCAAATAAAATGATAAATACTCATATTTAAACATGACATTTAACGTCAATACTTAAACATTTATACTTGAATCCAACAAATAACATCAATATTTAGCTTTTATACTCATAAAATAAATAATAAAATTATTTTTATCAATTAAACTCACTAAAATAAGGTCATTTTACTTAGAGATTCGTATATCGATCATGCCGGTCATACCGGTAGTGTCACGCCAATTTTATGACCGGTATCTGTTAAACCAGGTTCAACCGGTGGCACGCCGACCGGCATGACAACCATGCCAATGCCGCACTTTTTATAACGGCACTATAGTATTGGCCTTCCTACAATAGAATACGTGACAGTGTGTTATCCACTTCCGGCCCACCTATCAAAAGCCTTGAGAAATAACTTCCCATGAATATGAGCCAATGACCCCATGACCCAATCGCTAGGGTTTAGGCCCAGCGAATATTGGAGCGGAAGTCTTAAAACCAATGCTGTCAAAGCCGAGCCGGAGTATGACCCGGTAACGTGAACGGCTTGGTCATTAGTGGTCCAGCCGGCATTAGACCGTTTAAAAACCGTTTGAGAACCGGTACCTAATAAACAGTCATCTGTAATAGTAGACACTTCTTAATCATGGTAAACCACAAGTAAATTACTCTCTTAAACCATTCTAGAACATCAGTACTGAAAAATCTAAAATTCAATTCCAAACCACCACATTGTTCCAAAATAGAAGCAATAGAGCTTGGTGTTGTTGATTGAGTACCACTATTTGGATTTGGAGTACTCATCTACAAAAGATTAATTGAATCAGTGGAAGCAGTAGGTTGATTCTCTACCAAATCAAACATTAAAATAAAATGTCAATTAAATCAATGACTTCCTGGTTCAATGTTAAACTAATAATATGAATCATTGGAAGCAGCCGCAGAATTAGTCAATTAATTCACCTTGTGTCGAGCAAAGCAGGTACCGGTGGGAGATGATGCGGAGGTGAGACTGCCGGTGGGAGATGCGCTGGAGTAGAGACGGCCGGTGGGAGCTGCAGAGTAGAGACCGCCGGTGGGAGATGGTGCGGAGGAGAGACGGGGAGACGCGCTGGAGTAGGTGAGACAGACGATGACGATGTCGAGCGGTGAGTTGCTATGAGGATGGGGACGACGCCGATGGGAAGCTCCCAAGAACGGGACGGGAAGTGACGACGAATCGGGAGGAGGGGACGGCGACTAGCGCTGGCGATGGAGATGGCGTAGTGGGGAGCGGGGAGCTGCTACGGGGAGTGGGGATGCCGACGATTTCGACGGGAAGTGTCGACGGCGGCAGGTCTGGCGCTGCTCTTCCCTCTCTGTTCGTGAAGAAGACGAAGAAGATGAAGTGAAATGTTGCTAGGGCTTTTTCCAACCCCGACGTTTTGCCTTCATTTTCACTTTTTCAATTTTTTTTAATTAATCATAACGGCCTGAATGGGGTAAAACCGAGTGACCGGCTTGAGCAGTTCGAGCGGTTAACCGCCTCGGCCGCTTGCCGACCGCTCCAGAAAGCCGGAACGGCTAATTGACTGATCCGAGCCGGTTTTATGACCGGGTGGCGGCTTTAACGGCCCGGTCGGCCGGCTCGGCTCGGTTTTAACAGCATTGCTTAAAACAGCCGAAGCGAAGCAACATAGTATAAGAAAACTAGCGTGGCCCCGGCCAGTTGGCCGGAGAAAGGTGAGGTATGAAATTTGATAATGTAATGGAGTATATAGCTTATTGTTGTATTGTTTTTTTGGGAAACACGTAATAAAAATAGTGAATTTTAGCAGGAAAGATACATGAATGATGCAACGAATCAAAAATCGGTCTTATGAACCAAAATCAAGTACCTGTTATCTTGTGAAACAATATTGTTTCTGGTAATATGATAAGGTGGAGTAAGTTTTATAGAAACCGAATTCCAGAAAATCGAATAAAAAATCACCTATCCCGTCGGTTTTCGGGAAATGAGTATCTCACAATCGTTGCTAGCTTTTACTCAGCCCGTTGGCCGATTAATTTGTTTTATAAAACTTTCATCTTGCTGTCATTGTGTTTTCTGGTTTTTGTCAGACCATGATAAAATCTAAGGAAATCAAGAACGAACAACAAGATTTGGGATAGGAACCGCCGTTGTCGTATCCCTAGAAAATGGTGGTAAACACGGACTCACCTGCCAAACTGGTTTGGATTGAGATTTTTATAGGGTATCAGGGAACCATGTAATTATAAATTAGACTTGATCAAAACATGCCAAAACTTGAAATTCAGCCTGTTTAACCGACTCATGCCAAATTCTAATTATTCTTTACTTTTAAACTTTCTATTTGAAAATAAAAAATAGTGAAAGAAAAGAGATGACTACAATTCGTCATTTGCACATCACTTATTCGGGAATAAAACCATAGAAATTCAAAAGATTTCCTATAACCAAATAGATCTTTCTGTTTAGTTTTTTACTAACAAATACCAAACGATTTCCTATAAAATACACTATAATTTGATCATTATGATATCAAATAATTATATAATATATATTTGAAATGATCATAATTGGACTAATTGGGTTGGTCGAGGTTGAACCATTGAATAACTTTAAAATACATTATATTTTAGCCACTAAGATATAAAATAATAGCATAATATATATTATGCCAGAGAAAATAGCTTGTTTTAGAATGTCAAACCAATGATGTTCATTTGTTTTACTTGATGGCCAAATCCCGTGTAGGTCAGTCCCATTCAACTCTTTTATTTTATGGTTAGCGTTTAGCCCATTAAATACGATGCATTAGTTTATTGTTAATTTTTTATTTTTAGCAATAAAAAGAAGTATTGTTTTTGCCTTTTCATATATATTTTATCACCACGGATAAATATAAGGGCTTAAAGAAAAAAATTGACACTCCTGGACCCGTTTAAATCCGCATGTGTACGGTAAGTTGGCATGTTCCACAGAGAAAAGAGAAAAAAAATTGACACTATCTATTCTACCCTTCCTACAAACGCTCCTGGAGCAGGGAATTTGAAATGGGGGAAGGGATTTTTCCTCCCTGCTATTATATGTTTTTAATTTGAAAAGATACAACAAATGTACTTAGTGTGATTGGTTATGATCCTTGATTTTTCCCTTCAGCGTATTATATTACTAGCATTGGTCCCGGCCCGTTGGCCGGCATAGTTTTGTGAAAGAACAATAAGTTTATATGAAACAAAGCACAAGTGATACTCTCATACTTTTTTAACCGATTGAATTACACAAAAATCTATTCACACCCTAAAACTTGCAAATCTATTTGGAGAATGATAAGTAGAACACTTACAACATACTACATAACAGAAAACACATTGTCCTTTAAGAATATAATATAATGAAAGCAAACATATACCATAGAGAAGGATAGTGGGAAAATGAGAGATTTTTTATGAGCATTACATAACATTATCATAACTCATAAGACCTACCACTCCAAACACAAATTCTATATCATAAGAGGTAAGCAACATTTATGAAGAGCTTTCTATAAAAAAAACATTTCTGAAGAGCAACAACAACAGAAGAGGATCCACTCCACATTTATTGTGGCTCTATACGAAAAATGTCAATTATAGTATCATATGAGCAAGGTTGTCAACCCGCGGGTTGACCCGGACCCGATCGAGCTAGTGGGTCAAGGGTTAATGGGTCAACCGTTTTAGCCCGGTTTGGCCCGGAAATATGAAAAAAATTATTATATTGTACTTATCCTCATAAATTATATCAAATCTTATCTAACATATGTGTTATAACATATAATATTACACCAAAATAACATATCATATATAGATCCAACATATAGTGAAAATTCACACAAACTTATATAACATAAATATTCAAATGTTCAACTTAGCATTCCATAATTGAGCTAGGCGAAAAAAAAAATCGGAAAATAGGCGCATTTCGCAAACCAAAGAAAAAAATGACACAATTTGACCTCCAATCCGGTACCTTATAGCGGTCGGTCCGGCGGGTGCGTGCGGCCCGTTTTTCTCACCGGATCAGGGTCAAAGTGGGTCGACCCGCGGGTTGACAACCTTGCATATGAGTATTTCCTAGACTCTACTCATTAGCAATGACGAAAGGTCATCCTCTTGTCCACTGTGGTTGTCGTTGTGCGGAATGGAAGCATCATCTAGTTGATTATTACGAATTGCAGAAGTTTGACAACCAATTATAAAATGAAGGAGTTGAATGACTATAAAGGAAAATTTATAATCACAATAGCATATTAGTCAAAGAGAATATTAATTTTGAGGTCAAAGAAGTACTGATGTCATTTCTATGTTCACCTAAAACTTCAAGAAAAAAAATGATTGAACAAAACATTCCTTTAAGTCATATGCGAACCACAATCCATGCAATCAAACAACTAAGTTGAATACAAACAATAATAGAATGAAGATCAATGAGTTAGCATAAATGAAAACTGAAAATCAGTCATCAACCGGAAAATAATATGATAGTAAACTATATTTGCAAGGTTAACATAAAAGTGGGGAGACCACCACATGAACCGTAATAAGCTAACTTGAGAGTCTAACACAAAATATCAAAACTTGTTATGGACGACATAACTCCAAAGATGCTGCAAATTCTCGAGACAGTGCAATACAACAACCATTCATGCTACATTTTAGAACAAAGAGGGTAGAAGGGAAAACTCACAATGGGAATGATAAATCGTATTCAAATTAAGTATAACTATGATGGGATTTAGATCAAATTAAAGATATAATTAATTGGCACATAAAATTGACCCGAAGAAGCTTAATGGAGTAGTGTTACTGTGGTTGTTTCACAACCACGGAAAGAAGCAACATTCCAATCTAATTTGGAGAACTTTCATCCTGCAAAACTCCAAATTGAATGATTAGTATTGAATATTGAAGACAGAGCAGCTTATACCCTGTTTACTAACCATTCCCATTCCCATTTTGTCATTCCATTTAATTTATTTAGAAATGAAAACAGAAAAAAGTGTTTACTTTCCATTCCCATTCCATGAGCTTTTATTTGGGGAATCAAATAGTGCTGAACAGTAGCAACTTTTGGGAAACACAATATTTTGGTTTCAGGAATGGGAAACGGACGGATTTCTCTCTTCTTTCTCATTAATGAGACCCATGTATCGAATCCCCCAACCACCCAAAAATCAATTTATTACCTCTTCTACCATTTGACAGACAAATCAATGAATCATCCCAAAGACCCCCAAACCCTATTATCCCAAACCCAACCCTTTCCCCTTCTTCTCATCTGCTGCCCGCCGCCTCACTTCTCCTCCACTCTCCCCTGCCTCTTATCTCCTCCACTCTCCCCTGCCTTGCTTCCGTTGCCGCCGAGGACTCCCCTGCCGCCGCCAGCCCGGACTCCCCTGATCGTCGTCGACCCGCCGAGGCCTCCCCTGCTCGGCGTCTGCCCTCGTTGCAGTCAACCCCCGCTCGCCGTCGACCCGGCCTTCAACCCCCGCTCGCCGTCGACCCGGCCTTCCCCGCTCTCTAAATTATCAGTTTGTAATAACTGTATCTGAACAAGTTTCCATTTCCAGGTTTCAGTTTCAGAACTCTCTAAATTCTCAGCTAAACAAGTTTTCTTCAGGTTTTGTTTTCCAGAAAATGACAGATTCCTTTTCTTCGGATTCCCTTTTCTGTTTTCCAGAAATCAAAAAACAGAATGATTACTAAACGGGGCATTAGTTTTAATTTTGGCCTATCCAAGCATTCCCCTACTACACTTGACCGTGTATAACATCACACTATCTGCTAAATCCACCAAAACTCTATTTATATTACACACCATCGGCCTAATCCGCCACTACCTACATCGAACAATTGCATTGCCCTAAGATGTTAAATTTTTGGGTGCCTATTATTTAAAGGAAGTTGGGACTAACCTGATCGTAACCCTCAAAATTATAATAGAACTCCTGTCATAGATTTAATTGCTGATGAGCTTCACTTGTGATGAAATTTGGGGCAAACATTAAAAACTCTTCATTTGGAATTTGGAACGTTCAGATGCTCGCAGCATATGGGATCATGAGTTCACTTTTGATTTTGGACGAGGTGGAACGGAAAGAGAGGGGAAGAGAGAGGAGCTGCGGACAACCTGAATCATTCGCCGGAAAAGGGAGCAGAAGCGACGGAAAAAGGAATCGCTCCAACTCCAAGGGAGCAGAACAGAGTAGGCGGGAAGATGGAATTCGAGTATTCGACACTCCGAGGGTCTCTGATGGTGATGGCGCGTTGAAGAAGGAAAAGCGAGAGGGGCGGTTGAACAAAGAGAGAGAGGAGTATGGACTATGGAACGACTTGGGCATGATAAATTTACATACATAACCCTCCGATGTGTGCGGATTAGCGAGGATGAGCTGACGTGGGGGAAGTGATTTATTTACATTCCCTTATAGTAATCTGTAGATGTGTAGATAGACTAGATTTAGTACAAAACGTAGCACAGTACAGACATGCGGGAAGTAGTTGCAAAACAAGCATCTTTTACCTGTATAACTGATCAACTGTAATTGAATTTAGCTCATGGCTCCAAAATGGTTTTGATGTGTGAATAAATAGTGAAAACAAACGAAATGAACGAAACTAAAAGTTACAGAAACTCTCAAGCTCAAGCATCCACAAAATGATTACTTTTGAGCTCACTACTTAAAAGCTTGATCAACACTACCCTTTCGGGGGGCCATCACCCTCCAATATCTCGTCCATGCAGAATTTATGCAGACTCTCGTAGGTTGTCTTCAATCTCTTCACCATTTGTCTAGACTCTGCAAGATCATGCTTCACCTTTGCCACTCCCATTTCGGCCGCAGCTGAAGAACCCTTTTGCTGCAACAAGATTAAACATGGTCCCACTCAACACAAATGCAAAAAATCTGGCATAAACAAAATCTACAGGACAGAAACTACATATTTGCATCAATTCATTCGATGGAAATGGAAATGGAAATGGAATGGAAAACCAAGAACAGAGAATTAGTAACCTGAAGTTCTATGAGTTGGTTGTCGATCAGAGGAGAGGTTACATATGCAGCCTTAAGACGATTACTGTTAGTATGCGGCAGCGCAATTACAGCATCTGTTAATGACTTGTCATCTTTCGACGCTTGGAATTTCTGCAGTGGAGGTGGTAGTGAAGACTTTCGCCGCCTTGTGACCTGCAGATTGTTCACAGGACCTGTCTCGGGAAAAAATTGAGATGACTATCACAGAAAAGAGAGCTTCAATGGAAAATTTGTGTTGGACCAGAACTTTAGGTCAATACTACAGGCTTTGCATCGTTCACGGCAGATCAGGAAATAGGCACAAAATACCTTTTTCATGATGGAATCCACGAATGAGGTTCATGTTCTTGGGATCCCAGACTCGAATTGACCCATCCTCTGATCCAGCAAGCAACCAGTTCTTACTGGTACTGTATGCTAATGAAGTCACAGCGTCGCTCAAGTTCTTACTGCTCAATCACAAACATAAACAGAAAAGTTCTTAGACCTCAAAGAAATTGGCAAGTTTAACCGGCAGAGTAGTCTTACTGAAATTAAGAAGGAATATTCCTCTGAGAAAAGGAATCAAATGAACGGGAAGAAAGAAAAGAAGCAGCCTATGCAATTCAAGCTCACGATTCACCAAATCTGTTAGGTCTCTACCTATGCAGGTTCAAATGGAAAACGGATGAAAGACGTTGGAAGGACCAACATCTTACATAAACAACAGAATGTATAGCAAATAACTAACCTTCCACTAGACAACGAACCAATGATGTGCAACCAAGGACTTTTGCTGGATGAGCTACTGGCACTAAGGGCAACAATATATATCTTCCCATCTTTACCACCAGCATAGAAGACGGTTTCCGCAGGATCCAAGACTAATGCATTGATTATACATGGAAACGCAACACTTCTCAACAATTCACCCTTAGATAAGCTCCATACCTGACAAGAATCCCAAGGCCAGATAAATGATTCATTGTGGCTTTGGCAGAGGAATGTACAAACAATAAAGTTGAGAAATCAAACCTTACAAGTTCGGTCCTCGGAGGCTGAAACAATAACTGCATTCCATCCTCCATAACCTATAACCAAGTCAGTTATTGGCATAGTGTGGTCTGAAAAGTTATACAAGTAGCGATGACTTGGTTTGTCTGTTTCTCTATCATCTAACACCCTGACACAGATAGAACCACACCAAAAAAAAACGTCCTTAGCAATTACAACCAACAAAAAATTTACACCCTTTTTAACCAGAATTTGCACAAGAAGAGAAGGGGAAGTTACTTCAAAAGTGGCCACACTTTAACAATGCCATCCTCCGACCCAGAAACCAGAAGTGAACCGTCGTCATTGAATACCAGGCAAGTAATCGGCCTGAGATGCGCCTCCCATCTCTCAAGCAACAATCTACCAGTAGCAGTCTACAGCAATCAAAATCCGTACTAAGTTGAATCAAACTAATTCCTGTTTTCCATCACTGAAACAAGGGAGGAAAGGAGAAGAAAATCTCACCTCCCAAAGATAGATTTTTCCGGAAATCCCTCCACCAACAATGTAAGTCCCTTCAGGATTAGCAGCTATGGGCTTTATGGGCTCCGCCAGAAAGCTCTTCACCTCCACTCCCGGCTAAAGAGAGACCCCAAAAAATTTGCCAACGAAAATGTCAATTCTTTGAAACTAAGTGTAACAGGGAGGCAAAGAATAGGAAAGACTAAGTACCTTGGACCAAGACCAGTAGTGAATGAACCCATTTTTGACTTTAGGGTCTCGGAGCTGAGAAGATGCGAGGAAGCGGCTGCCGACGGCGGAAAGGCCGTGGCGGGTGGAGGCGCAGGATTTGTAGTGGAGCGGCTGCTTAACTCCCGTTTCGAGGTCCCAACAGCCGATGCCGGCGTCGACTGAAGAAGAGGCAATTACCAGCTCCGGTTCCATGTCGCCGTACGGGAGCTTTGTTCCGATGGGAGACACGATTTGCAGGGCTTTGGGATTTAAACGGCAAGATTTTTGTAGGGTTTTAGAACCTAGAACAATGGACAAGATTTCTGTTTTTTTAGAATTTTACTACGTTTGCAGATTTAAGTATTGGGTATTGGCCTATTAGCATTGCCTCTTTTGGGCCTTACAGGCTCAAGATAGGGTGTATAACCATGGGTTATGCACCCATCAATAACCAAATCTGAACCCTTCATTTAGAAAATCCAGATCTAAGGATGGAGAATTAAATGCTATTTTTATTTTCACTAGCTTTCTTAATTGACTCATATCTTTTTCGTTCTAACTCGGATTTTAATTTTTTTTGCACAGATGGAACGAGTTCACCGTGCTCTATAAAATGAGATCAATTTTCAATATTTTTTTAAGAAAAAAAAAATCTGGCCTCTCGGTACCAACTGCATACCATATGGTATCTTTTTCGTTTTTAATTCGTTTTTGAAAACGTTTGCACAGCAGGGATGAGTTCATCATGATCTACTGGATCTACAAATTTCTGGGTGAACAAATTACAGGACCAAAAAATACCACACAATACCATACAATACCACCCTGGTACGGGGGTGGTATTGTATGGTATCTTCTTCGTTTTTAATTCGTTTTTGAAAACGTTTGCACAGAAGGGACGAGTTCATCATGATTTATTGGATCTACAAATTTCTGGGTGAACAAATTACAGGACCAAAAAATACCACACAATACCATACAATACCACCCTGGTACGGGGTGGTATTGTGTGGTATACAATGTTAAAAGTCGTAAATTACAATTAATATACTTCTACTATCATGTATTCAACCATCCTACAGTATTGGTTTGTTCATACCACCATGGTACGTTTTTCAAAACATAGGTATGCTTTTATTTCAATACCAGTCAATACCATATGGTATAGGCTGGTAAAAAATGGCTCAATTTTTTTTGTTCGAAAAATATATTAAAGTGGATATCATTTTGAAGAGCACAATTAATCTGATCTAACTGTGCAAAAAAAAATTAAATTTTGACTTAAAATGAGCGAGAAATCGTCCGTCAAAGATTAAAGAGGGAAAAATTAAAGGCTTTCCATGAGAGAGAGGATGCTGATGTCATGCTGATGTGGACGGGTTACTCATGGTTACTCACCATAAGGTTACTGACCTGATCCATTCCCCTTACACATGGGCTCAAGATAGAATGCATAACCATGGGTTATGCATCCATCAATAACCAAATCTGGACCCTTCATTTAGAAAATGCAGATCTAAGGATGGAGAATTAAAGACTATTTTTATTTTCACTAGCTTTCTTAATTGACTCATATCTTTTTCGTTTTAACTCGGATTTTAATTTTTTTTGCACGGATGGAACGAGTTCACCGTGCTCTACAAAATGAGATCAATTTTCAATATTTTTTTAGGAAAAAAAATTCTGGCCTCTCGGTACCAACTGCATACCATATAGTATCTTCTTCGTTTTTAATTCGTTTTTGAAAACGTTTGTACAGCAGGGATGAGTTCATTATGATCTAGTGGATCTACAAATTTCTGGGTGAACAAATTACAGGACCAAAAAATACCACACAATACCATACAATACCACCCTGGTACGGGGTGGTATTGTATGGTATCTTCTTCGTTTTTAATTCGTTTTTGAAAACGTTTGCACAGAAGGGACGAGTTCATCATGATCTATTGGATCTACAAATTTCTGGGTGAACAAATTACAGGACCAAAAAATACCACACAATATCATACAATACCACCCTGGTACGGGGTGGTATTGTGTGGTATACAATGTTAAAAGTCATAAATTACAATTAATATACTTCTACTATCATGTATTCAACCATCCTACAGTATTGGTTTGTTCTTACCACCATGGTACGTTTTTCAAAACATAGGTATGCTTTTATTTCAATACCAGTCAATACCATATGGTATAGGCTGGTAAAAAATGGCTCAATTTTTTTTATTCGAAAAATATATTAAAGTGGATATCATTTTTAAGAGCACAATTAATCTGATCTAACTGTGCAAAAAAAAATAAATTTCGACTTAAAATGAGCGAGAAATCATCCGTCAAAGATTAAAGAGGGAAAAATTAAAGGCTTTCCATGAGAGAGAGGATGTTGATGTCATGCTGACGTGGACGGGTTACTCATGGTTACTCACCTGATCCATTCCCTTACACATGGGCTTTCCTAGTATCAAAACTGTATATTTGCTCAAACCTGAATAATCCCTATAGTAAGCTCGATTATTGGGCCGCACTGGCATCTTGGATTGCTGCCACCCCAACACCACTTTCGTGTCCATAGTTGCTCCATTTCAACACGACTAGCTTATTACCCGGCCCGTTGGCCGGATTACTGTATGTTACCCACTTGTGGAATGGGAGAGAAAGCAAGTAAGAGTGAAGGGATTGGGATTCCACTTGATTAGGATCGACCCACTAATCTGATTCTTCCCGACCTGCCCCAACCTAAAGGGTCAGAAAGAGTCAATAAGAAAATACGAACGAAGAGGATTAGTCATATATCTTGACTCTTCAGAAGCGGGTCAAACAGGATCAAGGTTGGGTGAGGGCAATATTTAGCGCTAAGCAGAGTTCTGGGTTGAATAACTTTACTTAGGCCTAGAAATTCGTGCTGATGCAGACTGCAGTTTTTATTATACCATCATCAATCATCATTGAATTAGTCCCGGGCATCCCTCCCCGCTGTCGGTCTGAATTCTAAAGATGGCTTCATTCCTTGCACCAGCCATATCAGCGAGTTGTCATCTCGAGCATGATTTGCCTATGTACAAATGATACAATTAGAGTATGAAACTGGATTCAAAGAAAAGGAAAAGAGAATCCTATCACATGCCAATAAATACACACATAATAGTTGAAGCTAAGTGAAAGTCATTACTCGCACATCAATTCTCAAAAATTATAGACTAAACAATGGCTAGAATGGCACTGAAACTACCAAGAATCATGGACAAAACAACTTGTCAAATTAAATAATCATTATACTGAAACTACCTTCTAACTTGAAATAAGACATGATCACAGTTCATAGCACTCTTATCACTATGGATTGGTTGCAGCTCGTCCTTATCACTGCCTCCCAAGCTCAATTCAAACAGAATAGAGACCGTTATGTAAGATAACCATATCCTTACTGATCATAATTCCTTTCTCCACTCCATTTTTGTCGGAGAAAAGAGTTATCCCCCTCTCCTGCATTTCCCTTTCCTCCTCTCTTCTCCCTCTTCTTCACAAACCGATCCCTAAACCAACAACAACAACACAAAAATAGTCTTAGCCTCTGCCATCTCCATCTACTGAACACGTTGGTGGCAAAACAGGACTGCAGAAGCAAAATTTTCTAAAATCAAACTAAATTTTTTGAAGGAGACTCAACCACGAAAAAAGAGTAAAGCAACAATACTAATAGTTCAGATGGTTGGTTGTGATGTTATACGTTGCTTTTGTTATGGTCTCCAATATATCAAATGCAACAGAGATGTTTCCTCCAATCATCTTTAGTGCACGATTTAGAAGTAAGTCCTCTTGTTTGTGTCAAACGGAAACATTCATGGGTTCTTAACTCCCCTGTTAGTGTAAATGCAGCAGCAGCAGCAAAGAAGTTTGACAACACAGCAAGCACCCAGGCAAAATGATACAATGCAGTAGGTGATATGTGTCTCGAAGGTTTTGAGTTACTAAAGTTCATGTTAAAAATAAACATGAATTAAAATGGATTATTCTATTAAGCACACATCCCCTCTAATCATAGAAAGATCAGATATCCAATCCACAAACAATTAAGCCATAAAAAATCATCACACATCCACCATCTTTGATTGCCTAAATTGGTTTTTGGCAAAGTTATGGACTCTTAAGGGTAACGTTCATGGGTAGTCTGTTTCATAACTCTAGAGAGCACAGTAAGCAGCCACCAGCCAGACACAGTGCGGTAGGCGAATATGATTCTCAATTCACAATTTCTCACCACCGGAAGTAAGAACGGACCATAATAAGCGTAGCGTTCATGGGTGGTCTGTTTCATAGCACTACTACACAATTTGTTAAAAAGGAAAGAAAGGTATTTAGCATCACGACGGAACAACTTTTACAGGCCAACAACGACAACATGCTGCAACCACCAGAACTGGTATCACAACTCATAGGGAAAATCAAAAGATTTACTCTCAAATTAAGTAGTTACAACATCGAGCAATCGTCAAGCACATACACCATCACAAAAGTCACGGAACCTGATTCACAAAGCATTCAAACATTTGAGGACATTTCTCCAAAGGTACAACTTATATGTCTTTTTTCCAATCCATTTCCATCAACATACTAATAAATTTGCAATGCATAAAACAAACGGGCCAAAACTTGAAATTCAGTCTGTTTGACCGACCCATGCCAAATTCTAATTATTCTTTACTTTTAAACTTGCTATTTGAAAATAAAAAATAGTGAAAGAAAAAAGACGACTACAATTCGTCATTTGCACATCACTTATTCGAGAATAAAATTATAGAAATTCAAAAGGAACTGAAAAATGTTTAGGATCGTTTTAATGTTTAAAATAACCAAATAAAACTTTATGTTTAGTATTTTACTAACAAATACCAAACGATTCCCTATAAAATACACTATAATTTGATCATTATGAATCATAATGATCAAATTATGATGTCAAATAATTATAAAATATATATTTGAAATAATAAAAGTTGGACTAATTGGTTTGGTCGCTGTTGAACCATTAAATAACTTTAAAATACATTATATTTTAGCCACTAAGATATAAATAATAGCATAATATATATTATGTCAGAGAAAATAGTTTGTTTTAGAATGGCAAACCAATGATGTTCATTTGTTTACTTGATGGCCAAATCCCATGTAGGTCAGGCCCATCCAACTCTTTTATTTTATGGTTAGCGGTTAGCCCATTAGATACCATGCATTAGTTTATTGTAATTTTTTTTATTTTTAACAATAAAAGGAGTATTATTTTTGCCTTTTCATATATATTTTATCACCACGGAGAAATAAAAGGGAATAAATAAATAAAAATTGACACTTCTGGACCCGTTTAAATCCGCATGTGTACGGTAAGTTGGCCCATTCCAGAGAGAAAAGAGAAAAAATTGACACTCCATATTCTACCCTTCCTACAAACGCTCCTGGAGCAGGGAATTTGAAATGGGGGAAGAGTTTTTTCCACCCTGTTATTATATGTTTTTAATTTAAAAGGATACAACAAATGTACTTAGTGTGATTGGTTATGATCCTTGTCTTTCTTTAAAATGGTCATGGTTCGAATCCCAGCATGTATCTTTTTAATGAATAAAAAAAGTAATTGTGAAGACCAAAATGTCCTTCCTACTTTCACTCTCGTTGCAGGAAATTTGAAATGGGGCTCCCGTTTTTCCCTTCGGTGTATTATATTATGTGTAGATGTAGATGTAACTTTAAACATACGGGTAAACTATAAACAATCAAACCGTGTAACAATTAGTGGTGAACATATTTCTCATAATGGTGCACATATTTCTCATAATTTTCAAGATGGGGGAAAATGGTTTCTACAGGGAATGCAAATGTATAACCGACTAGGTTGTAGCGTGTTGTTTCATATATGCAATATCTTCTATTCAAATTTGTATATGTTTTTTTAGATGGGAATCTAAAATTTCATTAAGCTCGGGCCAAGAAAAGCCTCTCAAAACTGTCCAATACAAAAAACAAAGCTGTATAGCTTCCATAACTAAAAGAAGACAAAAAAAAAACTTCTATCTATCTACTTCATCTACTTCATCAAGGAAAACAAGAATCCTTTGGATTTCCGGATCTCTATTCACCCTGTATGCAACCTCACCACGCACAACTCTAAACAACTCCAATGGTGATTTAGCAGGTCTATCACCATACAAACGTGAGCAGCGTTCACGCCAAACCCAGCTGAGTCCAACACACCAAAATAGGCGACAAATTTTCGACTTAGCAGAGTTTCCTCCCCAATTCTGCACACACCAGTCAACCATATGATCCCACTGCAAAAAAGGAGGCGGGGCATACAATCTCAAACTCTTCTTCAACACAAAATCAGTGTACGAGCATTGGCTCATTAAATGAACTCTATCCTCTCTACCACCTAGACATAATAAACAAAGTCCAGAAACCATTTCCCCCATCTCAATAGCTTGTCTTGAGTTGTCAGTCTATCGTGCATAGCAAGCCACACTATAAATTTGTATATGTTTGAAGTCCTTAAACCGGTAAAATAGGGGTTGGGCTAGTACATACGTATTTGATGAAATAAAATGCTCTTATTTATAAAATATAAAAAAATAAGATAGCAATTATGGTTGGTTGGTCTTAGTGATGGCAATTACCCACCCATGGGTAATTATACCCAAACCCAAGTAGATCCATTCATAATGGGTTGGGTATGGGTGAAGTGCATATGGGTTTGGGGGTTTGTAAATGGGTTTGGGTAAGGTATGAATATTGCTTCCATAATCTAAATGGGTATGGGTTGGATATAGATATCCATTTACTTTAGGGTGTTTTAACTACACATGCAAAAATTGGACCTATTTGTAAAACTTGAAAAGTTTAGGTACCAAAATGTAAAATAAAAAAAATTTAGGTACCAAAACGTAATTTTTCATCGATATTTTGAGGACTTATATGCAAAAAAATAATTTTAGGTACTAAATATGCATATCTATAAAGTTTAGGTACCAAACTGTAATTTGTATTTAGGCATGGGTACAAACCCAAATTCATTTGTTATAAACCCAACCTAACCCAAAGTAAATGGGTATGGGTACAAACCCATCAAACTCTACCCATATCCATTATTTGGATTTCATACCCAACCCAATTGGGTTGGATAGTAAAAAACCCATGGGTATGAGCAAAACTGTCATCCCTTGTTGGTCTTGGTGCATAATTTTTTTAAAATAGTAAATCAATAGAATCGGGTCGGTTCATTTGGTTCCGCGTATCCAACCACTAAAAATCATTCGACCCATTGTTGATCGTCCAACAAACTTACAAACAGACCAATCAAGTATTGTATCAGGTTGGTTGACGGCTCCATTTAACGGCCGAATAGTCCGGACCGGTTCTTAGAACAACCTATCTCAAGTCCAAGGAAGGAAGTATTGGGCCGCTCAAAGCCCAATCACACAGCAACATGCTCTTATTGGGGACCAAATTTAATGGAGAGCACTGCTGTGACTTGTGAGGGATGATTGGAGTCTGACTGACTAATATAAATGGACAAATTATTATGGAATGATGAGAAGTTTGAGAACTGAGAATGGCTAGCTAGCCCAGTAACTCAAGTCAGCCCACAAACAACAATACATCATCAATTTCTCTTTGGAGAATGGGAACAAGGAAAAGAAGCAAGGTTGTCAAACCGGATTAAGTCCTCTAACCGGTTTAACAAGGGATTTGAGGTTCAATGGTCGAATCGGGGTTCAACCGGATTAAGCCGGCTGACTTGATACATCACTCGATTCCATCTATCAACCTGTAAAACAAGTAAATAATTAACAAAATAACAAAGTATCATCAATTCCATCAACCAAATTAACCTGCTGCATTCCTTACTAACTCCTAATTAACAAACAAACGTCAATGCTCTTTCTTTCTTTCTCCCCCACTCTCTCTATCTAACAACAACCAATGCTCGATTCCATTATATTGTGGAAACTGGAAATGGAAACAGAACCAAGATGTGCTTTTCCAATTCTGAAACTACACAATAGAAACCTAATTAAGCACCTACCTGAAACGATCTAAGCTAGTATTGAGGCAGGGGCGGGGACTGCTGTCAAGGCGGCGGGGAGTTGGGTCGATGCGTCGGGCGGGGAGCGACGGCGAGGAGTTGGGGACCTGGTTTGAGACGAGGGGGCGAATGAGCGGCGGTGAGACGTGGGGCAGGGAGTTGGGTCGAAACGAGGGAGCGGCGGCGATTGCGCTGGTTGTGGCCGCGGGCGAAGGCTCTGCTGGCTGCTGCTCGGCAGAAGAAGAAAAGGAAGGGATGCGATCATGCGATAGTTTTGCTAGGCCTAGGGTTCAAGATTCAATTCAGATTTCAGAAAGAAGCTCCAGAACAGGCCAAACGACGTCACTTCCTCATGGCCGGTAGCCGGATAAGTCCGGTCAGACCCCGGTTTTGGCCGATTTTGACCGGCTACCGACTAATTCAAATTATGGCTGGCACTAGCCCTTTTAATGCCCGGTTCCGGCCAGATCCGGTTCGATCGGCCGGTTCGACCCCGGTTTGACAACCTTGAAAAGAAGATTCCCCATCTGTCTGCTAGGGTTCTAGCTAGGTGGTACAGCTAGAGAATATACATATGGTAGAGGTATGGGGAAATATAGTTTTGTTTTTCATCGAGAAGTTTCGGAAAATGAGAAGAAATGGAAATGAAAAGGTGTGCATGGATCTAATCTAATCTAATCTAATCTGCATCTAATCTATGGAGCAGCAGCAGCAGCAAGCATGTGTTTTTGTGTGGGGATAGCTGCATGCAGCCTTATTGACCCACTACTCACTCTCCCACCTACTGAATTTCTCTCCAGTAGTCCAGTACTTTCCTTTTCATTTCATTTTCATTCATTTTCTTACTACTGCTTTGCTTTTTCTTCTAGCTTTGTGGATTTATTATTCCAGGAAAGGAGACTGATCAGGATTCAGGAAAGAAAAGCAAGACCAGAAGAGTGGTCAGAGAGAGAGAGAGAGTTGTAATGGGGCATTTTAGCATATAATAGTTTATTGCTTGTATGGAAATTTGTCAATAACAAAGTGTGTAAATGAGGAGGGTCTACTGCTACTACAAAAAGAAGTGTCGAGCGACAGAAAAGAAGTTTGCATGTCAACAAAGTTGGATAGAGAAGACGAGAAGTTAGGAGGAATCTAAGTTTAGCCCAGTACAGCCAGCTCATGTCACGAATGAGGTTGTCAACCCGTGCGTAACTGATCGCGGTCAAATTATTTCGATCTAGTATTCGGTGTCTTCTTAACATAAGACAACCATTCAATCAAAAGTTTGTGTAGTGCGAGTAACGCCTTCTCTATTTCGATCTAGTATTCGTATTGAGCCAAACATCAATATTGCTACATTGTTCGCAGTTGAATACATAACTTTTCCAATAATAAAGTTCTCATCACATTTAAAGTAATTTTATATGCCAAGTATATTCAATATACATATACACTACACAACTATATTTTCTAAAGAGAATCTAAAAAAAGAGCTAAGAAACAATTTATTTATTTTTATACCATCCAAATGTTCCTTTTTCTTCTTCTTCTTCTTCTTCTTCCAAATAGTTTTTCTACTTTGTCTTGGGATGGACTTGACGTATCCTTATACATGACACGTGAAGTTTTTCCTCAAGTCACGTGCCATCCTGGGCAGCAAAGGACAAACCCAAAGGACCCCGTGGCCAAAAGCACCCACCACCACCAGGAAGCAGCAGCAGAAGCAGAAAACAAATTAAAGAGATGGGGAAAAAGGGGAAAACTCAACAGTAAAATAAAGGGTGGCTTTTATATATAAAAAAGAATATTTATTTAAATTGCATAAAGTTTTATTATTATTTTTTACATATTATACGTGGCTGTGGGAAGGTGCCTAGCTACGTATATATTTTGGGGTTTTGGTTTTGGCCTTTGGTTGTCTCCCAAGTCTCAATTGAATCCTAAGGTTTAGGGTTGGTTTTGTTTGTATAATGAGACCAAAAGATCATTGCACGACAAAGATACTCTACTAGTAATGGTCTCAAGAAAACAAAAGACAAAGATATATTCTAACCAAATATACCTGCTAGCTAGCTACATGTTTTTGTTTTCGGTTCCTTTTCCTTTCTACCACCGTTTCCACCTTTCTTCTTCATTTCTATCACTATTAGTTTCATAATAATTATTAGTGTTGAAAATTTAGATCTTGTTTCTACCAGGGTAAATGGATGCAAGTTTAAACTGCTGTTTAGGGGCACTTCTTCAATTTGGGGTCGTCTTCCCCCTTTTTCCTTTGGCTTCCTTTTTGGGGTTTAGCTAACTTGGCTAACTACCGGTCAACTAAAGAAGCTAGCTAGCAAAGGATGCCTCATCACATTACCAATGGAATTAATTAAAGTGGGACTTGAAATCAAAAGGATGAACTTAGTTAATAACAAACTTTGAGTAGTTCTTAGTACTTAGCTTGAAATAATCAATTATAATGACATACTACCAGGATTTGGCTCATTAATTAGATGATCCTCATACTAAGGTTTGGATTCCGTTGCACTTGTACTCAAATAGTCATGATGAGGGGGAAGAGAAACAAATTTTAGACGTAATAAAGATTCGGTACTCAGGTTACGTTGTAATTATTGGTCGTTGTTGTTGTCGTCGTTCTTTTGTACCTAATTATGCAAATTCAATTTCCTCTCAGTAGAATGCAATAAAAATGAATATGGAATAAGGGTTCCTTAGTTACTTGATGAATAGGACTGTCCCTCTAGGTAGAGGGTAATGCAGAAACTCACAAGTCATGGTAACTGTAGATAAGGGTAAATGAAGTGAATGGTGGAGGATCGTGAGATTTACTCAAAGTAGGAAAAGGCAAAGGTTCGTGCATTTCCTCCCTCTGCCCCTTTCACCAGAAGCCTGAAAGAAAAGAGCAAATAATGGATATGGAAATGGAAGCATAAATAGAAGCAACCAAACCATTGATGGAAACATTTCAAACTCCCCACTCTCCCACCCCACATATTCCATATACCTTCTTATTCACGGTTTCTTCTCTTCTCTTCTTCCCATGTACATATTTCGCTTTCATCAGTAGCTTGTTTTTTATGTATAAAATTACAACTTCCGTTTGTTTGGGTTTGTTTTCTTGTTTCAGTACTCTTCTTCTGATGATTTTATTTTATATTGTTTACGTCTGTTCTCTCAAGGCGGAAGAAGAAAAAAGAAGAGGGGGAAAAAAACATTTGTTGCTTTGCTTTGCTTCCACCGACTAGCACTGAGTACTGACACTTCATGGAACCCAAAACGAGAGAGAACTATTTATGTTTTTTTTTTAATATTGGGAACTTAATAATAACAGAAAGAAGGATATGGTCAAGCCAGGAAATGATTACCTTCTTTTCCCTCACCTTCTAATCTCTCTACCTGTTGACAATTATGTGGGTAATGATACTCCTAATTATGGTTTTATTGTAACCCTCCATTGTGATTGATAATGCGGTACAAGTAATAATGGTGCTCTCAAGCTAGCAAATGTAACAATCCTGCTCTCTTTCTATTTCATTTTTTCCTAACAGAAGGGAAATGGGGTTGTTTCATTGCACTAATTTGGTTAGTACTTAGGATTTGGAAGGGGAGTAATGTGATATAACCCTAGAGGCTAGAGCGCCACAATTATGGATAGATATGGAGAAGAGAACTGAGAGAGTAGGGATTATAAAGCATTAGGAATTGAGAGGATAAAATTAGGAAGGATTGGGAAAGAAAGAGAGAGTCGGAGAATGATGGGTTGGCCTAGGGAGAGGGAGGATGAAGAGAAGGAGAGTGATGGAGGGGGGCGGGTCGACCCACTCTTACATGTTATTTGAAAAAAATACACGCAAAAATTTACTTTTATCATAAAATGAAGGGGGAAATACTTTGTGAATGAAAAATAGTGATGATAGAATGAGTAATTGAGTGTAACTAGTTGAAAGATCGAGTCTAACTAGTTGAATAAAAGTTAAACTAGGAGAAAAATGAATAGATATGGTAAGAAATTGACATGGAATGGGCCAAAAACGGGGCGGGGTGTGACAGAACGGATCTGGAGTAGATATCCATGCCCCGCCCCATCGCGGATCAGGTCGGGTAATACCCGCGAAACCAAATTCAAATTACCATCACTATAACCCATAAATACGAATAAGGCTTGTACCATAATGAGATAAAAGCCCGAAGAGGAAGGGGATTGCAGAGACTGAACATTAATTTTGACTGCAAAAATTTACTTCCTTGTAAATAGGGATGGCAATGGGGCGGGTTTGGGGCGGATTTGTCTCAACCATCCCCATACCCGCTATCAAATATCTATACCCATACCCGCCCCATACCATGCGGGGGAAGGTTTTGCAAACCCATCCCCATACCCGTGGGTTTCGGGTACCCATGGGTAATATCCGCCCCGTACATCCGACATTATAATACCTAAAATTTTAAATGTACATTCTCAATTATAACATTAAACGCATCTACTATCGTGAAGTTGACAAAAAGACTATCATTCTTTATACGATTCAAAGCATCTTATCCTAAACAATCCATTAATCCATAAGATAGAGTACAATATAATGTAATACAAATCATTCTTCTCTGACTCTGATACATCTACTAACTAATAACTAACTAACATAATCTAGTAAACACGAGGGGAAAAGTGAAAGAGTGAAGGGAGAGTTGACGAAAAGGAATTATGTTTTGATTTGGGTGTTCACTCAATTGCATTTCTAATATTTATTTTCTTGAGGTACCCTCACTATCATCATATATCACAATTTTATTCATATATTTGTTATATGTGAAGAAATGTTCTTAGTGGGGCGGGTATGGGGCAGGGGAGGCTAAAACCATACCCGCCCCATACCCATCAAACGTTTTTGCGGGTTTTACCCATACCCGCCCCATACCCAGTCAATGCGGGGATTCCCCGCGTTGACTGGGTCGGGGGCGGTCGGATACCCGCGGCCATGGGTTTGATTGCCATCCCTGCTTGTAAAGAAGAAGGAAACATTAATTTGGGTGCAGTGCAAGGAGGGAGAGAGATGGCCTGAGCAATATATATAACACCTTTCTTTCCCTCCCCTTCTCTTGTCAACAGCTTTTGCCTGCCCTTCCAATGGGCAGTGGATAGAACAAGCAAAAAGCCACCCCACTCTCTCATAACATTGCACACAAGAACAAACCCAACCTCTCTCTCTCTCTCTTCCTACTGCCTTAACCATTAATGCAACTGAAACACTTACAGAATACAGACATCAGAGTCCGGTAGAGCAGAGGAGAGTAAATACCAAAGAGCAATGAATTTATCATTATTGCACCAAATAAAATGCAAAACACTGGACGGATGACAATACATATAACATATATTGTTTTGGATAATAAGTCTCGTAGGCATTAACTCATGGCTAGCTTAAAAGAAAAGTCGCATATATTTCTGTACACAAAAGAAAAAGAAAAAGAAGTCATCCACATTTTTGCTTTTTCCACTAAAGCAACCACCGTGATCGATCGGATGACAATCTACGATCATCATCATCATCATCATCACCAAAACATTTAACAAACAAAACAAAAAAGAGGAACCCGATCGAATTTAGAAGAGATCTCAATATCTCATGATCATCTACAGCATATTAATTAGCTCGGGTTCTAAGAAAGATTCTGCACCAAAAACCCATCATCATCATACTGAACTAATCAAAATAACACTCATCAAAGGGAATCTAACTAACTAACTAACTTAACAAGCGGAAGGAGGCATGAGATTCAACCCTAAATCGTCCTTCTCCAACACCAACCGTTGCGCCGCCTTACCATTCTCCACACAGTACTGATCCGGGTGCACCCTCTTCTTGGAGATGGGCACCCCGAACAGCTTCGTCCTGCCGCATGAACCATTCTTCTCAACGCCGTCGTTTTTGTTGCCGGGAATCTCCTCCAAGATCGTCACCGTGCTCTGCGAGTTCCCGCTGTTGCTGTAGCTGGGCGACGTTCTCCCGGTAGTAGTAGTAGTCGTAGTAGGAGCGTTGTTGTTACTATTGTAGCCAAGCTGAAGCTGGTTCCACGGCTTCAGATTGGAATGGAAGGGCGGGAACGGCGTCGTATGGTGGTTGCTGGGAGGTGCGACGGGCTTGACGTGGTTCTGGACGAAGTAGATGATGTCGTTGTACAGCTTCTTCATGTGGGCCAGCTCCGACATCAGCATGTTGTTGCTCCGACGCAGCCGCTCGTTGTCCTGCGCCAGCGCCGTCACCGTGTTCCCGGCCGGCGGCGGCGGAGTGGAGTCCCAGTAGTTATGGTTGTGATTGTGGTGGGAGGGGAAGAGGTGGTGGTGGTCGTCTTCGTCGTCGATCCGGTCGGAGAAAGGGAAGAATCCGGCGAGGTGGTGGTGCGGCGGCAGGGGAGGAGGAGGAGGTGGTGGGTGAGCTGTCTTGCGGCGGTGGATTTCGCAGAGGAGGTGCTTTTCGCCCTTTTTGAAGAAGTCGTTGGCGAATTCCCATCTGTCCGGCACGATCTTCCTAAAACCCTAGGGAAAAGAAAAAGAAAAAAAAACATCGTCAGAGACATAAAATGCGATTTGGAAAAAAAAAACAAACTGGAACTTGTCGGAAAAGAGAGTTGGGTAGGCGTACATAGGTGTTGAGCTGGCGGACGAAGGAGGAGAAGTTGTTGTGCTTGAAGTAGTTGGGGAGGAGGTCACGTGCGAATTCCGGGGGCCGCCAGACGACGAAGGTGGAGTCGTCCTCTCCCCAGGAGACGACGTGGTCGGTGGAAGGGTCGTCGACCAGCTGGTAGGTCTTGGTCAGGAACGGCGCCGGGACGGACTTGTGGTTCTCTAGCGACAGGAGGAGCCCCTGCTGATCGCCGGCCAACGGTGGGCTTTCCAGCATGAGCGCCATTTTTATGGGGTTTTAATGATTGCGAAGGAAGTGGGAAGAGAGAGTATATATGTGGGAAAGATTGGAATGGGATCTTCTCCTTCTCCTTCTGCTTGTTCTTCTTCTGTTTTGGCTGTGATAGGCGAAGGAGGAGAGCAAAGAGGGAGAGAAAGAAATAGGTAGAGAGAGAAAGGGAGTGAGTGAGGGTGGAAATGAAATGAAATGTGGGGGAAAGATGGAGGGAGGGGGATAAAAATGGTGTCAAAAGGGAAGGGTGGCTACAGCTGCTAGCTACTGCGAACTGTACTATATGTATACACGCTGTGTTATTTAACTTGGCTGAACGAGAGTAATTATTAATTACTTTCATAAATATTATTTTTAATCATTAAAGTGTGATTAGGATGATAATTGAGGCCAACCCCTGATAACACAAAGCGGGTAATATTCATTGTTGAGGGATTTCGGATGGATTGGGTTTTACCCGCTTTTTATATTGGTGATTTGGGTTTGGATTTAGACAAAATTCAATCTGCTTTCCATCTGAACCGCAACCACACACCAAAATGACGTTGTTTTGTATCTAAAATGAAAATTTTGGATAATTCATGGATGATACTGGTCTCTATGATTGTATAAGCCTAATCATATAGATTGTTTATTAATGTTATGTATTAGTCTTCTATACAGATATAGTGGTAGAAAATTTTAAATAGTATTACGATGTGAGTGTTCGGATAAATAGTGTATAATTATGTTGGTGAATTCATGGGTACTCGCGTTGTGTTGGATTGGGTTTGATTTGCTCTTCCAAAACTCAATGGGTGTTCTAGTGATTTTTTTGTAATGGATGTACTCAGTTGAGTTGGATGTTATGATGATATACATAAGTATGAGTACCAAAACTCTTGTGTATTGTTCAAATATATACTTTCTCCCCAACAACACAAACCTTTAATAGCTAAAGATGAAGTATAGCTAGTTTAGTTTGGTTTAGTGGCACACTTAGTGAGATGACAACATAGAGAAAGGGGAGGGGGAAGACGTCAAAACTGGTTTTGTTTTGGAATCGCTGTGTTTGGGTTTTTGGAAGTGTCCTCCTCGACCTCGGTTCTGGTAGTATAAACTATAGAGAGAGAGAGAGAAGAATATGTGTCTGTATGGAGTCTGAAATAAGGGCATTTCAAGACAAACCCGTGACCACACTTCTTCTCTCTTCCTCTGGCTGCCCCTTCTATTTTCTTCTCACCTTACTTCTGGCCTCTGCCAACTTAAATATATATATATATATTCATTCATTTCCTTCACATATAATTTACATTTTTCATTACTCTGACAAATCGATCCCTCGCGCGCACACCCACTTGAACAAAAGAAAATACAAACAAATGAAAACAATTGCAGAAGCAGCAGAAAGCAGAAGCCTGTGTCTGTGTGGGGAAGAAGAAGAAGAAGAAGAAGAAAGAAGGAAGGAGAAGCTCAACCAGGCAGAGGAAAGGAAAGAAGCATTTGTGCTGGCTGGCTTTTGGGACTTGACATTTATTGATTTCCATGAATTGTTTTGTAACATTTATGTACGTATTTCAGGAGTCAACACTTTGGTATACCAATTGTGTACAAAGTCTAAATGACATTTTTCCCACTGTCTGTCTTTCCCCCCGGCCAGTCCCTCCTTTTGGTAGTTCCTTTATTACCCCATAAAGACGTTACTACCACCACAGTCCCACCACCATTACTTTCCCCAGGCTACCTACCAAATATTAGTAATTCCCACTTTGGTACCCATATTTTCCCCCGTCTTCCATCCAAGTCCAAAGGATGATGCTTTTCCAAGAGTGTGTGGTCAAGGAACTGTGGTTGGTGCATGGAAGAAGAAGAAGTAGAAGGTGGGGATCCATGTGCGGGTTTTCGAGTTTCTTTCCTTCGTTCTTGTAGTTTAGCTTTTGTTGTTGTATTGTAGATATCTCATTTGTATATAATAGGGAGCTTAATTAGATGGGGGGAAACACGAACACACACAGTTCCCGATTTCGAATCATTTCTTCCATCTCTCTGTCTCTCTCTCTACATGTGTGTCTAGCAACATGGAGAACTCAAACCAAAAGGCATATATGTTATGTGTTAAGCATGGAACTACGTGCACTTTGCTTTGCTAGATCAGGGATTTAATGTTTAACTAATAACCCGAACCCCTTGTTTTAGTTTTAACTTATTTTGATTTGATTTAACTACCTCCTTCTTGTTTTTGTTCACTTTTTCCTTCTAGTAGTACTCCTAACTTTCATGACTAATAATGCCATTCATGAACCATAATATATAATCCATGTCTTATCATTCTTGATACAAATCGTACAATCTCCTGATGATCGTATTAGACTGGTATGATTCATATTAGGAACGATAAGACATGAGATTTTGAATTTTTAAGTTTTGAGTTTTGTACTCTCATTTCCCTTCAACTACAATTCCTAGATGGAAGTATTAGTAAGTATATTCTTGCTAAAACATCTTGCTAGCTTAATTGTATCCACACTATTATCTTCTTTATTATTATGAATTTCAAAGAAATTTCTTCATGAACATTGATTATCCACAATACTATTACATCGATCGCTAATAAATGCTCTGGTTTTCATTTTGTTTGCCTTCCAAATTTGTCCCTACTAATATGTGCATCGACTCATCATTATCTTCACCAGTTCTTTAATTAGACGACTTGATTATGTGTTAGAGTGTCAAATTATTGAGGCTCGAAATATTTATTATTGATTTTGGCCTCTTTTAGGTGTTTCTTATTAAACATTTTCTTTTTGTGTACTTGACAAAGATTGCAAATATGCCCGCATTAATTACTCTTCCCGATTAATATTCACCTAGCAATACATTTCCCATGCATCTCTTTTTATTCTTTGCCTTGAGGCATGGAATTTTATGCCCTGTCTTTTTTGGGGCTCCTAAACAATTAATGTTAAAAGTGCCTTGATATGTGGTGCCCTAAAGCTAGATAGCTTATCTTTTTCACATTTACAAATGTAAAAAAATGATTAATAAATAAAAGAAAACCTTAAGCTGTGCAATGGGTGACTTTTTCTGTTAATGATCAGTAAAAAAAGAGTGTGTAAAAAGTTGAGGTCCCAAAAGTTTAAACTATAGGAGAAAGGGCGAGAAAGGAAATAAAGAGAAATTAAAATGATGAGCAATAATGTCAATGAGATACACCAACTGATTGTTCTAATCATGCCCCATGATTCTCATTGTTGGGATATACACAAAGCTAGAAAAAGTGCAAATCTTTGGTATTTGGTAAATTTTTTGCATGTTTTACTATATGTGAGGGCAATAACTTCATATATATGTTTCATCTTCTTGTTTGTTTTATTAAATAATATGTAATCAGTAAAACTATTTTGTTATGTTGGCTAGGGCGTCAAGTGTTTTAATTTTGTTATTACGACATGCTGGTTTTTCAGTATTGTTGTTTCCCAGTATTTGTGGCCTGACCTTGATATCTGTTGACCAGTACATTATTTCGATCATTTTCCTCCACTTGTGGATGATTTATTTTGTTCGGATAGACTTTTTTTTTTATGTGTTTCCTACTCTATGTTATATGCTCTTCGTTGTTACTTGCTAGTTACCCTAGTGTGAGACTTGGTACGTGCTCGCAGAGACTTGTCGCTTGTTATATATAAGAGTCCATGAATTGGTAGATAGTCGATTGCTATTCTTTTTTCCTTTCAACAAGCTCCTGATCGAACCTATCCACTGTTTATTGCCCGACTTGAGATCTGAACAGTTCCAAGTGGCTTGATTCAATCGCGTGCACCAACTATAGGTTTCTTATAAGATGTGTATATAGGTATATGTTCTCATCACCTCTATATATACAAAAGTACCTGACCCCAAACCAATAAACAAACTGTGTCTCATCGATCACATGCAGTACTTATAAAAGAATTAAGGTGGCCTAATTAATATTGTACTCAACAAAAGGATCGATCTGAGGCAGTACTAGCTAGAACTAATATATATATGCACAAGTAAGTGGCCATGTGATATGAGAAAAGATACACTCCTCTCCTCTGAGGGTTCTTAATAGAATAGTCCAAACATGCTGCTGCATATATTTATATGTACAAGAACAAGAGGAAAATTAAAGAAGGTGACTATAGAAACTGGCAAGAATTGCAGCTCTCTGTCAGATTCGACTCCCCAATAATTAATATTTCAATGCCAAAACATCAATTGAGAATTCATATGAAAATAAATAAGAGAAGGTAGCAGGTAGCAACTCTGTCTGTGCCCCTTCTGTTCTGATGGGTTGGTTTATTTTTTTTATTTTATTTTTTTTGCACCTAAAAGAAGGTGGTCTCATATTTCCTTTCATTTCTCTCTCTGGTTCTCACGTTCATTATCGCCATAGATACAACAACCCCAGGCTCACTGTACTGGAGCCTGCTGAGGCTTTGCAGCGGCTGACATGGAAATTGTCCTTTGTATTCTTATATATCTATGTGTTGTACACTGCAGCTGTGTGGTGTGGGAAAAAAGGGCCTTTTGCCATTCTCGTGATGCCAATTTTGTTCTCTTTTGACGAGTATTTCATGTTTGTACTGCAAATTGCAAAGCCATTCCCATCCACTTAAGTACTTCGTGTTACCCTGCATATTTCTGGGAATTCATCTATATAAAGTTCTTCCAATTAATCTCCCTGAAAAAATAGAAAAACAAAAAAATTGGTTCTATTACCTCTTTGCATCCAATAGCACGCTCATCCTAGTTGATACACGGGGCGATATATAAGTGCATACTAACGTTGTTGGATTGGTGCTCACGTGTCTCCAAATTGTTGGATCGATTTTGTGAATTATTGAAAAACAGTGTGTCATACCCGATTCAATTATGCTTGCGTACATTGATTACCTCTCATTAGCATAATAATTAGATTTAATTTCACTTAGCAAGGATGCACGATCCAATCTTACAATAATATCTGATGTACTATAATTAAATCCATAATTTTGGCTTATAATAGGATGGAATGGTATCTAAATGTTTTCTTCTCTCCCTCCCTCCTTCCCTTTTTTTAAGTAAATGTGGCAGGTGATACAAATCTTAAAACCATCCAATCTTGACCTTGTTGACCAGATATGCCAGGGAAAATTGGTATATTTTCGACAAGGTACCTTGAAATACCTAGTTTAGCTCTCCTTAAAATAATTGAATCACTACAAAACCAATCCTTCCTTTTAGATCTTAATATAATATAAAAAATTATTTCATTTCAATAACTCATACCAGAGTATTGATCATATAACCATCTTACATTTTGTTAGACTAACAAAATACAAACTTTTTCACATGTATAATATTTTCCAAGGAAGAAAAAAAAAACCCTCCATGGAAGCTAGAGCTATATGTTCACAATATTCTATTTCTCTCTTTTGAAACAAACAAACCAACTCTAGATGCTTCCCACAAGCATATGTCCCCCACTACAAACCTAGATTTGCCACTTAACTCTACTTATTATGGAATGGAAGAAATATGTAGCCATATCAAATATAGCTTCCAAATAACAAATTGCCTTTTTTCCTAGCTCTTCATGCAGCAGCAAGCCAGCAACAACAAGGAATTAGTATATTATCTCTAGATTTATCCATTTTATATATTTGTGACCCACTATAACTACACTCAATGATATAACTAGTGGGACCAAACCAAATGATGCATATGGGGACCTAAGAACTATATATACATGTCTACATATAAGTTAATTAATTACAAAAGCACATGGAATGGTGGCTTTCTGTGAGAGAGACTGGATTATCCTTGAACCGTGAGGGTTGCTATTTACCGCCCGTAGAATTACTAATTGCCGCCCACAAAGTTTAAGTAAATGACATTTTTGCCCTCCCTTCACAATTATCACCATTAGAATCAAAACCTAACTAATAGCTTCCTCCCTCCGTCGGGCATCCCCGCCGACCACCACAAATCCCAGAACGTCCTCCCTTCATCAACTTCCCACTCCCAGCATTGTCATTTCCCGTCGTTAATGCCAGGCACCGGGCCGACGACGGCGCGCGGACCCCGCTCGACGCCGGCGTTGCGGACCCCGTCCGACGACGGCGCGCGGACCCCGTCCGACGACTGCGCGCGGACCACTGTGCTTCCTGTTGGCGACTCGTCCCGCTTCTTCCGGCCTCCGACGAAGGAAAAGATGGTTGAAGTTGGAACCAATAAGAATCAATGCACGACGACATTGAATCCCAATCCACTCTTCATCCGTAAGGATTAATCACCCCTTAATATTACGGAAATTAGGCCCCATTTTAGTAAGCATTCAAAGCTATACTTAATTAGTTTTAGTTGTTAAATGTGGAAATAATCATTAGACGTTGATTATTGGGGAGGAATTTGTTAATATTATGACTTATTATTATAGTAAATGATAGTGGAAAAAGGATCTGCCGTAAATGGGGTGGATTAGGAGGGATATTTTTTATAATTTTATATCAATATCTATATTATCATTTAATTAGGAAAAATGTTGGTAGTGTTAAAATCAATAAATTATGTGAAGTAGTGATTAACTATAATTATGTTAAATTAGGTTGGTAGTAATTGGCTCAATTATTCTCCGGCGACGAACTCGCGCCTAAATTATTATAAACTATCATAAATGTTACAAATTAATCAATAATTACTTTTTAATTGTATAAATGGTGGTAAAATTAGTAAGTTAAGTTAAGTATATTAGTAATTAAATAAGGTTATTTCGTAAACTAAGTTCTATAGTATCAAAACTTCTATCGTGGTTTTGGTGGGGCTCTAGAGGTCGTAACAAGGAGTTTCTTGAGCCTATCACACGTATTTCGACGACGCGAATGGTTGTTGTTAGAGGAGGTAGAGACGATTTTGCCTCTAAGACAATGTTGTAGTAGGATTGGATTAATCGAGATTGAAGGTAACTATTTGGTGGAAATGAGGGTCTAGGGTTTGGGGATGGTAGAAGGTGTAAGAGGGAGAAGAGATGTTTTCCTTTTTTCTTATCGTTGGTCCGATTGAGTCGAGTTGATTTTTCATTTTGTTATTTGTCATCTTGGGTCGGGATGGTGCAACTCTAATCAAACCTTAATCTCGTTAAACCACCTACTACTATTAAGTGATTAAATTAGACTCACCTACTACTATTAAAATAGGTAATTAATTATTAAATTATGTTCCTCCTTATCTGTTGGTAGAATCAAAGAAGAAAATAATTAATAATAAAAATATTACTTATTATGGACTTAGACGTGATTATTAAGGAAAGATTGTTTCTGTTGTCAATTCACAATCAAAGAGGAAGATTGTTTTGCGTTCACCCGTGATCATATATATTTGACATAAACAATAATTATTAATTATATTAAATAGGGAAGATTTTTTATGGTAAAATTTATAAGCCTAATTACCGCTAAAAACTAGGCAAGATTAATTACTGCAAAAAAACCTTCTTTTTGGGATCCGTTGGTTAAATGTGAGTGGGATGTTAAATTGAGTGTAATTAGGGAACCTATTGTCAGAACTTAGACGTGGGTTTATTGTGTTATTGAGGAGGAAGTTTATTTCGGTAGTTAATTAGAAAAATAAGGATATTACTACCGGAAAAAATTAGAGGTTGTTAATTAGGAAAGATTCCTTCCGAAAAATACTTACTCAAAATAAAATATTTTATTATAAATTCATTGATATTTCATAAAAAGAAGTCACCGGAGGCCGTCCGACGCCGGGGATCGGACCCCGTCCGACGCCGGGGATCGGACCACGTCCGAAGTCGAGGGTCGGGCCCCGTCCGACGCCGGGGATCGGACCCCGTCCGAACTCCCTCGTCGGACCGAGGGTCTCCGTCCGTCCGATTGTTTGCAGGCGTCGGACCACCCATCTCCGTCCCTACTCCGGCGACGACTACCCATCCCGTCCGATTGTCACGGTTGGACCACCCATCCCCTTCCGATGTCTTGCTCCCATGGCGATTCCCTCGCCGCAGCCGCCACGCAAAAACGAGGTGATTGAGAGTTCGGGTAGCGGATGGAGATGGAGGAGGGATCATCACGGAAGAAAAAAAGGTAGGCGAATCGTCGCCGGGAATTGCGGGGAAAAAAGAGGAAGGCGAGTGTCAATTGTCGCCGGCATTTGCGGAACTAAAAAGATGAAGGTGAGATTCCGGCGGCAAGTTTATTTCTCTACAGTTGCGGCAGCAAAACCCGGCCAACGGTTCCGGCGCCGTGATGGGAATTTTATTTAGGTTTCTAAAATATATATTGAAGGGCAAAATAGACTTTTTGTATAAAATTATGGGCGGCAAATAGTAAATGCACGGGCGGCAAATAGCGATTCAGTATATATAAGGTTAATGGGTCCACTCATCAGGCATGAAAGAGTAAAGACTAGAATAAGAATAGAAGAGAAGAAGAAGACAGACAACAACGTACAAGAAAGAATGCTAACGACGATTGAACTTTGATTTGAAACTATTACATTGTGTTCAATTTGGTCCTATACGACAAACTGATCCTATTAGTTCTGTGATCGTAAGTGATCAATGATCATAACATTCCTACACTTCATGTTGAGCTTGAAAATGAGATCAACAAAAGTGTGTACGTTAAGACCCAGGGTGTCAAAGCTATTTATTTCCCACTTTTTTCTTCTTCTTCTTCCTCTACCTCTTCCTCTTCTTCCTTATACTATACTAGGTGAATTATGTGCCGCGTTTCGCTGCGGCTTCCCATATGATTAGATATATTGTTTGTTAACCCGTATTTGATTTGTAACCGTGTTTAGCAGTGGTCTAGTAGAAAAACTTCTAACGGAATCTAAATTGGTAGGAGATTTTAATTGTATGCAATGATTTAATCACGGTTGAACTTCAATTTTAGAAGAAAATACCCTTATGCTAACTTTTTCGGTAAGACCTTCGGTATGGTTTTACAAATTTTTTGTTTTGTTTTTCCTGAACATGCATTGTAGCTCGGGTTGGAGCAACGTGTCAACCCTGATTTAACGACGATTGAACTTTGATTTTAGCACAAAATATCATAATTCTAACTTTCCCAGTACGACCTTCGATATGGTTTTACAATTTTTGTTAGTTTTTTTTCTTGAACATAAATCAAGGCTCGGCTTGGAAGCAATGTGTCAAGCCTGATTTTAACACGGTTGAACTACAATTTTAGTACAAAATATTGTAATACTAACTTTATCCGTACAACCTTAGGTGTGGTTTTACAATTTTGGTTTTTTAACATCATTCGAGGCTCGGTTGGAGCAACATGTCAAGCCGTATTTAACCGCGGTTGAACTACGATTGTACCGTACTGGCGGTGCAATCAAAAAAGTCCTAATGGAATCTAAATCGGTAGGTGATTTTAGTTGTATGAAATATTTAACGACAATTGTACTACAGTTTTAGGACAAAATGCTCTAATGCTAACTCTTTCGGTACGACCGTAGGAATGGTTTAAAAAAAAAAATTCTCAACATGCATCGAGGCTTTGGTTGGAGCAAAGTGTCAAGCCTGATCTAACCACTATTGAACTACGATTTTAGCACAAAGTACCCTAATGCTAACTGTCAGTAGTGTCCGAGGTTGTGAATCCAGTTTGGCCCATTGACCCGGTCGAGTTAGTGGGTCAAGAATTAATAAGCATTTGTGAAACCATACGGTATTGGTGGTTCGGCCATAAAAATATTCTAACGGTAGGTGGTTTTTAACCTATGAAATGGTTAAACCATAGTTGAACCACGACTTCGATACAAAATACTCTACCACTAACTTTTTTGGTACAACCTCTAATACCAAACCTTCAAATTAATCCCATGCAAACCAAATAATTGTTTGTAAAACCATACGGTTTTGGCGGTTCGACCATACAAATATTCTATTGGTATGTGATTTTTAATGTATGAAATGGTTGAATCACAACTTCGATACAAAATACCCTACTGCTAACTTTTTTAATACAACCTCTAATACCAAATCTTCAAATTAATCTCAAATTTTCAAATTAATCTCATGCAAACCATAAAATAAATAAAAAAAATGCCACTACTTAAAGGGACACGCATAAGTGACAGGAGAGGACTATTTTACATGGAAGCAGAATTCTTGCGGGTGAACTAAAATGATGACAGCTTGTTCATATTAGCAACACTCTTATGGAACAGTAACACAATTGTATCTTTAATAATATTCATATATTGTTAATTAATATTCTCATGATTTCAAGAGTTACGAGGAGATCTATTTCACTATTTTGTATTATTACACAAAGACAAAAAGCCCTACAAATTAAGAAGAGTCAAGATTAATAGATAGGTTCTTTCTTTCTTGTGTCTCTTCTTGGCACTCTCTTTTGTCTCTTCCCTTGTCCTCCTTCCATAGACTATATGATCTAACATATACTTTAGGCACTTAATAATACCAAACGTACGCAAATTAACATAAAAATAAAATAAAATAAAATAAAAGGGGGAAATTAAAAGATTTAGTTTATGGGTATAGAGATCATGCATGCACGAGAAGCATCCCCATCGATATGATGGATTTCCCATTTCCCCAGTACTGTTATTTCAGCAGAGGGAAGATTCGATCAATTGAATGGGTCAAAAGAAGTTCAACGAGATTGAGCAATGTTCAATTAATTAAGATTAATTAAAGTTTAGCTAGGCAATAGACCCGTTGGTCTTTACATGTGATGTAATTTAATTTGACATTTAATTTCTCGGTATATAATTTGACGTTACACTACATAGTAATCAATAGTATGTATTTAAATATATCATTTCACTTATGCAGTTCAATGGTTTGTGTGCGATATGTATATGTTTATGAAATAAGATGATCCTTTGATTTGATAGTATATAATAGAAACAACTTTTTTTTATGAGAAAGTGGAGCACGGGTCATATCTATCTCGACACAAAACAATTCGAATTATTTGCGGATGACACGATATCAACTCGCAGTCCAACCATCCAAATGTACACCCTATCTAGTGGGATCATGAGTCAATATTATTTGTTGAGTAAGGCTAACTTCAATGTGGATTCTGGGCTAAAGATCCGATGTCCAGAAAGAAGTTGAATGTGCACATAACTTCGTATTTCATCATCAAAGTAATTAGCTTTTGGTACACAAAGGAAAGGTTCAAAAGACCTAAAGCAGAAAATACACTTTAATTAGAGGAGTCAACTGTTGTATAATCATATACTTTGAGGCCAAATATATAATAAATCGATCCCTTTTGGTATAAAACTCTCTAGAAGTTGAACATTTTATTGTCTTCCTTTTGCATGAAGCAAAGGAAGGAAGGAGAAAATAAAAAGCAGATATGAACATCTAACTTTTAAGGACCCATACACATTGTTAATTACAAAGTGGCCCTCTAATTTATTGGATTACCCTTCCATGGAACATAAGAAGAAGGTCTACAACTACAAGATATAAAATAATGGAAGTGAAAAAACAACTAAGTCCACAAGAACCTTTAATTTTACCAAAATAAAGAAACAAGGGCAGACAAGGTTCTTTATTTAATGGAAGTAAAGTAATAATACCTTTAAACTCTTAAAGAAGACTTGCATTTTATTTGCATGCAAAAGCCCGACAAAAGTTTATGTAATTTTTTCCTACACCCTAAAAGTATATGTATTATAATTTAGAAAACCTATAAAATAGAAACCTACAATCTTATAAATAATGTTTATTCATTTATAAAACTTGTTTTAAAATTGGATTGCCAGATAAGATTATTTAGAATTCGAACGTTTTTACTTGAAAATTTATCATATCGTAATCTTCGATACTCATCCAACGATTTCATTATGAACAATTGGTTAATGATATTATTGTGTTTTTGTAACCCTGCTTAGTGTTCAGGGTTTACATAAAATGAGTAGAGAAACAAACTTATTACAAGAAAAGAGTTATCTTTCCCACCTACTCTTATCTTCTTCCCTCTTTCACTTTCCTCCATTTCCTTCTTTTTCTCTCGTCCTTTTCTTTCCCTTCACCCTTTCTTCTCTTGTAAAAGACTAAAAGGCATTGGTAAAAAGCCAAATTACATTCATACACATACAACAACTTTACGCAAAAACTAGTAGCACTCTAGGAAAATTAATGATATGAGTATATTCTAGCTAGCTAGTGATCGATGAACACAAAAGGAAAGGCTGATTTTATGTATGATCTACTTTGATGTGATAATGTTTTAGAGGCCCACAAATTCCACTAATGACAGCTTTTCCCCCCTCTCCAAACCGGTGCTAGTATTGATGATTCAAGTCTCTCTTTGGACAAAGATCCATGGGACCCTCGAGAATTCTAAGTGGTTTAATTTTTCCCCCTTTGCTTAGTACATAAATCTTGAAATATTATGTGTGACTTGTTACACTTTTCTTTAATATCAATAAAGTCAAGTCTAAGAAAAGCCATCCGATTCTACGAGCTGAACTGTTAAGTCATGAGAATTGACATGATGTATTATTTAATTTTAATTTTACTGCTAATGTTGTAAGCTCAAATTGTCCGCTTCATATATTATCTAGGGATGGAATACAATGTGGTTTCAGTTAACCGCAACCGAATAAGGAGAAATTATTCAACTGTGACCGCATCACAAATGATTATCGGTTAAGTGATAACCACAAAGCACAGTTAGTGGTTAGTTGCAGTTCCCCGCGACAGTTGTCAGATTGACGAAGATGAAGGGTCGAGGGGGTGGAAGGGTGGAACTGGAGCATGCTCTGCTTAACGGACGACGAGACAAGGATGAGTGACTGAACTCTAGCGCTAGGTGAGCTAGGCATATAGTTAGATCCAGAGCTTACCGAAAATTAGTTATTCAGCTATTTGTTTATTCAGACGACCAATCTTAAAATCTCTTTTAGAAACCGCTAACCAAACTTATTCGATGTGGTTGCAATTTACCTTAAAACCTGCAATTGTATTTGTTCCCCCTCTCCCACCTACATTTATCAGATAATAACTTCAAATGTATTAGGGTTTGAAAAGCATTAATATATTGGGATGGAAGAGGGGAACACAAAGGCTGTTGGGTCACATGCACATCACAATCTTTCAAATGTTCCTTTTTCTTTCTTTCTTTCTTTCTTTCTTCACTTTGCGCTTTGCCCCCCTTTCCTTTCAACTTCTTCTTCTTCTTCTCCCCTTCTTTTTATACCGTGGCTGATTATGTGAAAGATAAAGAAAGAACAAAAAAGCTATCTATATACAGATTCACTCTGCTATTTTTACTACTACTCCTCCCTCCCTCAATCCAAGGGCTTCCTTTGTGATGATCAAAGCGTTATTTCATGGGTCCCTCCACCATCAATTTGCATGCATACATTTGAAGGGGACGAATGGAAAGCAAGAAACAGAAGGGATGCAAAAGAGAAAAAAAGAAAGCAAGCTAGCTAGCTAGAGAGCATCATCCACTCCCTCCTGGATCTCCCTTTCTTTCTCCAACCAGCTAATTGCTATAAAGCAACTGCTGCTGCTGCTGTCTTATGATTACAAACGCTCCCAGCAATAATTTCATGGTGTAATAAGAACCGCAATCTGCATACAGATATATATCCACTAGCTATAGCACTACTACTATGTTATGGATCGCACTTCCACCCACTCGATCAGAAATGTGATCATTATCGATAGGAGTGTGTAATGGTTCAGTCTGATCAGGATTTTACTCTTACCAACTCCTAAGTTCGAAACAAGACATTGTCTAATTAGATCACGAAATACAAATAATTAATGTCGGAAAAAGTAGTGAAACAATCCAACGGAAAATGGTTTGTTCTCCGCTTTCATGACGTTGGAGATTCATTACACTATAGCTACCATTGGCGGATCCAGGGGGTGGCCAACCCAGGCCCCGGCCCAGCCCTCCTCTGGATCCAAAGTTAGTATAGTCCTTATGAATTTTTTTATTTTAGACATTCGATTCAGTGCTATTTTATAATAAGATTGTGTGCAACTAGAAAAATAATTCATATGAACATATTCAAATAACTACTCTAAATTTAGCTTATAAATTCTAGCCCTAAAGATTTTCGTTGAAACAATTGATTAGTCGATTGATTTTAGTATTGACGTTGTCCATTTCAACAGCTACTACGACATGACCTTATCAACAATGAAACATGTGAAAACTGATTAGCGCAACAAAATGAGCGATGAATTACTCGTCGGTTGCTTAAGTATTTAATTGGAAACAAAGCATACTATTGGTATGGATGTAGACTCCATTATTTATGCATTCGCTAAATTAAAACACCATCGTGAACAATTGACATTGTAAAAAAAAATATAAAATCATTATCCTTTTTACGGCATCTAATTTCTAATGAAATGCGGCCCAGTGCGCTACTGTGTTCTGGATCCGCCGCTGATAGCTACTATGCAATTCAGGACTCTATTTACTAGCCTCACAAATGATTTCATTACCTTCACGAGGAGTGTTGAATATAAAGCAATGTTTTTTTTTTCTCGATCCAAAATCTCTTCCAGCGGGGAGGAGATAGTGTGGGGCTTGGGGCTAATGTGAGATCCAGAGATAATGCAACTAAGGGTTCGGCTCTTTTTCGCCTATCCTATCCTGAGTTCCTGACAACTCTTCTTCCCTCACATTTTTAGCGTTCTGGTGGGGCTCGTGCAGTGATGTAGCTAACTTGTTAAGTCTCCCGCCTAGTAAGTATGTTCGCAAGAATGAAATTCAAAGATTGACAAGTCGCCATTGTTGCCCATAAGTTATGGCTTTGGGGGTGGTATCGTATAGGAAAAGCTAGGTATACCTTCGTTCCCCAACAACCGATGTATCTAATGGAAAATCATTTTCAACCGAAATCGGTTATTTCTTGAACTTAATTAATGAATTTGCTGAAAAATCAATATTAAATTTAAGTTTTGAGAGATTTTTTTGACCAGATCAAATTAACGAGAATTGTGGTTCAATAGTGAAACACATCGTAGGACCAAGGACCGGACCATTATTGTATTTGGTCCGGTTTAAATGACAATTTTGTCCATTTTTCAATACTTATAGAATTCACATGACCACGAACAGGACCACAATATATATATATTTTTTTCAATATGACCCGATCCAAGCATGTTGTTTGGTTCGCTATGGTCCGATAAAAACCAAATCTTTGTACACTCCTAATTATCAATGAACGCTGTTGTCAATGCTAATGAATCATTCCTTTTTTGCACTTATAATCTCGTTTACGGGGGCAATGCAGGTAGTTAGTTACTGTAAGCAAATCATTAGGATTGATCATCAACGTCAAGTTGTTGATACCAAATCATTCATCTCCAGATCATACATTATCATGCATCTCTATCTTGGATGACCAATTAATAGAAAAAAGTTTACAGTAACTACTAACTACTGGAGGAGTGAGTAAATTAAATAAGGTTCTTAGAGAAAGCTATAGAAACTTAGAAGACATTACAACAAAATTTTATATACCTTCGTATCACTAGGACTGCAAATCCGATAGCATCTTTTTTCATCTTTTGGTACGTATTACAATCTTGATACATTCAAATTACATCTACAAACACGTACGTTAGTCGCTTTCCTTCATCTTTCACAGTAATATTGTAAGAAAATATGTGGGTATGAAACAATAATCATAAAGACATTATTGCCAAGTAACAACCCACTAAGAGGGAGAGGGGGAAACCCTTTATTTTTGGATGGGCAATCATGTCAAGCAAAAAAGCTTGTGATGAACAAGATCTCTATTGTAGATCACGCAACCAGCGCACAAACTGGGGATGGATATGATCCGCTCCTTCACTACTTCTTTCACTTGCCAATAATTATTATCCATCCACAACCAAGCTGATAAAAGGAAGAACACACCACAAGCCAAGTCTTTTATAAAGATTAACCCATCATTGTGCGAACAAAAATTGGTCTAGTGATAATATTAGTGGTCTTGAATCTGAAGGTCTCAGCCTCTTAGGTACGTACCTATCATTGTTTTCCTTCCACCGCAAGGCTCCCGCCGAATGGACCTACAACAATATTGATTTCCTAGTAGTTCCTTAGATTCTAGCTACTACAGGGAATAAGAGGAGAAATATTGAGATGAAAATGTTATCCTTCTAGGACCTTTGTTGTGTTTTCTTTTCTCCCTCTTTAACTCTTCTTTGTCTTTGGGGTTTGCTATAGATCAGCTAGGACCACTGTTGCCTAAAGTGAAACCAAGCATCCATTAACGGATTGGTTTTATTATTATTAGCTGATGAATACATCCATGTGAGTGGAGATGTATGGATGGTCCTTTTCTCCAATACTCATGTTAAGGAATCTAACTTGGAAATGGGTTTATCTCTTCTTTTTTGTTAAAGAGAGATAAATAAGACAATTTCTTTTTCTGCTAAATTTTGCATATTTCGAAGGTGGATCCTAATCTACCTTTATCATTCACTTTCATTTGATCGAACAAATTCCGTTAGATTGTCAAGGGATGGTGTGAGTTAGTGTTATCTGGGTGAGGAGTAAACCCTAGCTCCGGAAACTTCGGAGCGGCGATTTTTGACGAAGAAGCGGCGAACCCTTTGTGCAACCCCTCATGGCAACGCCGGCGCCGGGGGCTGTCCCCCCGGACGCGGGCTCTCTGGACCAAGGAGCTGGTGGTAGAAGACCACCTTCTGTAACATCTTCCCCCGACCCGAAGCGTGACAAGGAAACCCAGCACCCGAAGAAACGAGCGAAACCGATGCGGGACAACCCTCTCTTTACCGACGAAGTAGCCAACGACTGTACTTCCCCGATGGAGGAAACTGAGGCTCCGCCCGAGGCAACAACTTTCAAAACTGCATGGAACGGAGAATCACGTAAACTGTTCAGCACCCTTCACCAAGTGGACGAGTGGTACGTAGCGGATTCGGATTCGGAGGACGTGGCAGCAGCTATGAGGGAGGATGACCTTGATGACGAAATACCAGACGATGATGATCCGTTATGCCCTACCATAGCTTTCACGGCGATGGAAAAACAGCAATGGAGGAGGGAATGGCGCTCAGCCCTCATCGTGAAAGTGTTAGGACGAACTTTTCCTTTCCCTGTCATCTCTCGCAGGCTGGAAGTTCTGTGGGCGAAGTGTGGTTCCATCCAGGTGTCGAGCTTATCTTTTGGTTTCTATGCAGTACGCTTTACCAGCCAGGTTGACTACGAACTAGCTGCGGCGGGTGGGCCATGGATGCTCGGTGATTTCTATATCACGGTCCGACCCTGGCGAAAAAATTTTAACCCGAAGCTAGCGGAAGTCGCTTCCACTATGGTGTGGGCACGCTTTCCGGGCCTCCCACGTGAAGTTATCAACAAGCATGCAGTTGAGCGCATAGCAGGGAAGATTGGCAGACCTGTTCGTGTTGATAGGGCAACTGAATCAGGTGATCGAGGGAAGTACGCCCGTGTCAGTGTTGAAGTCGATCTCACGAAACCTCTTTTATCGAAGTTTAAAATTGAAGGGATAACTTATTACGTAGAGTATGAAGGGCTTCACCGGATCTGCACGGAATGTGGCAAGTATGGACACATGAAAGTTACGTGCCCAAACTTGTTCAGAGAATCAGCTCAAGGACCGCCAGCTGCTGAGACAGAAAGTGAAGCGCCCATGGGTGACTATGGGGAATGGATGATGGTCAAGCCTCGAGGAAAGGGAGTGAGCAGGAACACTCAAGATCTACGTCAAAACCTGGAAGGACAAGGAAAGGCCCCACAGGTGCATAAGGAAATGGGATCGAGATTTGCAGTTCTTGACGAAGAGGAGCACAACGACAAGCATGTTACGATTGATGCACAGCAAGATGAACCAAACCGGGTAGTCGATACCACAGCGCCAGAAGACGCCACGCCAGCTCATCGAGAGGAAGCTAGCTCATCCCTCCATGGTCTAGCAGACTCAAATAGTACGGCCCTCACGGGGAAGCACACGAATCTGCGGGAGGAGATTGGAAAGAGTGGTATCCATGGTGCTAATGAAGCACTCCCTAAGAGGACCGAGTTGAGGCCAGCTCAAACGTTGGTGGTAGGAAATAATGGCAAGCAAGAGGAACCTCCTCGCATGGTCACCCAGGTTTCCCCTTCGGATGTGGGCAAAATGAAGAATCAAGTCCAGGCAAAAAAGAATACAGCACAAACAGTAGTAAAGAAACAAGTCGGATCCCAAGCGAAGGGTCCCAGTACGAAGCAGGGCGCGGGGAGCCTATCCCCTCCAGTTCATAAATGAAAATTTTGAGCTATAACTGTCGCGGGTTGGGGAATACGCGATCAGTTAACTCCCAGAAAGCGCTACTGCGCCGATCGTCCCCAGACATGGTCTTCTTGATGGAGACTAAGCAGACTGAGGCAGAGAATGATGTTCTTCGAGAGATTTGTGGTTTCAAGCGAGGAAAAAGTGTCCCGACAGTCATTTCTACACGTAATCGAGCTGGGGGCCTTAGCCTCTGGTGACATGATGAGGTACAGGTTACAGTGATGGATCGTGACTTACACTTTATTGATGCAGCTGTGGAAAGTGAAGGGGTCGGGAAGTGGAGGTTCTCGGGTATCTATGGTTGGGCTGAAGGAGGTGATAAGTGGAAAACATGGGACCTGCTCGGGTCTCTTCGCCAACAGTGGGATGGACCGTGGCTGTGTGGTGGTGATTTCAACCAAGTACTATCGTCTGAAGAAAAGAGTGGTGGTCGGGGTGTTCAAGAGGCGGGAATGACCATGTTTAGTAACTGTCTTAATGAAGTGGGCTGTCAAGATTTGGGTTTCCATGGTTATCTTTACACATGGGAAAACAGGCGGACAAGAGGCGACTATATCGAAGAACGATTGGATAGATTTATTGCTAATGATAAGTGGAGAAGTTTATTCCCAAATGGGAGAGTTCAGCATGGGGATCGGGCACACTCGGATCACCGCCCGATTACTTGTGAAACTAGGGGCTGTGGACAAAGCATGAGGAATGCTCCTCTGTGGTGGAGCGGGCATGGAATAGATCCTCATCAGCCAATGTCCTGGACAAATTTGCGACCTGTAAGAGTGATCTGGACAGCTGGAGTCGAGGGGCTTTCCCCGCCTTTGGCAAGCAAAAAAATAAAATTCAAAGGGCAATGCGAGCGCTAGAAAGAAGAAGGAAAACCGAAGAGGTTCTGGCCCAACTTCGGGTCCTAGAAGATGAATTGGCAGACGTCCTTGACAGCGAGGAGAAGTACTGGAAGCAAAGGTCTCGAGCTGACTGGCTCAGGTCCGGGGATAAGAACTCGGGTTTCTTCCACAGGAAGGCGTCAGCTCGGCGTCGGAGGAATATGATAAAAAAGATTCGTGACGAGGCGGGACAATGGTGCAGGGGACAGGAGGCGGTCTCGGATTGTATGGTTGATTATTACCAATCTATTTTTACTGCTGGACCCGAACCTATGTCTTGGCCGGTACTAGATTCAATCCAAAGGAAGATCGAAGAGTCAGATAATGATGAACTCCTCAGACCCTTTGTGAAAGAGGAAGTGTGGGAGGCGCTGAAGATGATGGGGAAGCGGAAGGCACCGGGGGCGGACGGACTTTCTGTTTTCTTCTTCCGCAAATACTGGAGCATTGTTGGAGAAGAGGTAACAAAAGCGGTACTTCAGATTCTGGATACAGGAGTTATGCCTGCAGGTCTTAACCATACTTTGATTGCGTTGATCCCAAAGGCAAAACAACCGGAGACACCGAAAGAGTATAGACCTATAAGCCTCTGCAATGTCATGTACAAGATTGTCTCCAAGATCCTTGCCAACCGCCTCAAGCCTCTGTTGGACAAGATCATCTCCCCTTCTCAGAGTGCTTTCATCCCGGGTCGCTACATAACAGATAATATTATGGCTGCGTTTGAGTGTTTTCACACCATGAAGAAGAGCAAACGTTGGAAACATGGTTATTTTGCGGCAAAAATCGACATGGCTAAGGCTTATGACAGGGTGGAGTGGCATTTCCTGGAAGGGGTCATGAGAAGACTGGGGTTTGTAGAGAGATGGATCCGACTGATTATGATGGGAGTGACCACTGTATCATACTCTGTCCTGGTGAATGGCCATCAGTCCCAGACCTTTATTCCGGGCAGAGGGATTCGACAGGGCGACCCGCTTTCACCGTATCTTTTTCTGCTCTGTGCGGAAGGATTGTCAACCTATACAGCCAAGGCAGTGGAGGAGAATAGGCTGCATGGGTTGCAGGTGAACCGGGGCGCCCCGGTGATTACCCATTTGTTTTTTGCTGACGACAGTATCTTTTTTGGCAGGGCAACTCAACAAGAATGTTTGGTGCTTAAGGAAATTCTCCACGCCTATGAGTTGGAATCTGGCCAAATGGTGAATTTCCAGAAGTCCGAGGTGTCCTTCTCAGCAAATGTAAAGACCCACAACCGGCTGGTCACGAGCGGAACGCTGGGGATGAAGGCTGTCGATAAGCACCAGAAGTACCTCGGTCTGGTCACGGAGGTGGGAAGGGCGAAGAAGGATTTATTTGCTAGCCTGAAGGAGCGGGTACGTGTGAAGCTGAAAGGGTGGAAGGAGAGAACCATGTCAGTAGCTGCTCGTGAAGTTCTAATTAAGTCGGTTGCCCAAGCCCAACTTACTTATGCGATGTCGGTTTTCAAAATCCCGGAAGGCCTCATCGATGAGATACACAGCATGATCATGAATTTTTGGTGGGGGCAAAGAAAGGAAGAGAAAAAAGCTCATTGGTTACGCCGCGCAGAGCTTGTCACCCTCAAAGAAGATGGCGGACTCGGGTTCAGAGATCTCCGGGGTTTCAATATGGCGCTCCTCGCCAAGCAACTGTGGTCCCTTCATCTCCGACCTGAGTCTTTGATCTCCAGACTGCTCGCGGCGAAATACCACAAGAACTGTTCAATCTTGGACGCTAGGCTTGGAAGTAATCCCAGCTATATGTGGAGGAGCCTCCTCAGTGCGCAAAATTTCTTGGGCTCTGGACTGCGATGGAGAGTGGGGAATGGAGCACAGGTGAAGATCTGGGGTGATCAGTGGCTTCCCGGGGAGCCAGCGTTTGTTGATTCGGCCCCAACAACACTTCCGGTGGATGCTACAGTCCGTGAACTAGTTGACCAAGAGAGTGAGAGTTGGAACGTGGACTTAATCCGGGCGTGCTTCCCCTCCACCATTGCTGGGTCCATCCTGTCGATACCACTTCGAAGCGCTGAGGAGCAAGACCGCCTCATTTGGAGGCATAGTGAGAATGGACAGTACACAGTCAAAAGTGGGTACAGGAAGTGGCTTTCGGGTTTTGTGATAGAGGAAGGAATTCAGCCTTGTGGTAATGAGAAGCTATGGAAGACAATTTGGTCCATGAAGGTACCGCCGAAAGTCAAGCATTTTGTTTGGAGATTCACCAGGGAGACGCTACCTACGGGGGAGAAAGTGGCGGCAAAGAACCCGAAATGGTCCGATGAGTGTCCCTTCTGCGATCAAGTTGAAACCCAACGCCATTTCTTCTTTGAATGCAGCTGGAGCTGTAGAATTTGGCGAGGTTCACCTTGGACGAGCCCTTTCCTGATCGATGGCGGAGCGGACTGCTTATCATGGACTATGAAGGTTCTGCAGCAAGAGAACACGGAAACTGTGGAGAGATGGGCAATGATAATGTGGGCGCTTTGGAAAGAACGGAATGCTCAGTTGTTTAACGGTACAAAGTGGCCGGAAGATGAGATTATTCAAAAGGCTTTATCCCTCCTTGAAGAATACCAGAAGAACCAAAGGCCGGACGAGACCATTACTGAGGTGCAGTCCGCTGAAACGTGGACGAGGCCGCAAGCTGGGCACATCAAAATCAATACTGATGTCGGCTTCTTCGCGGGTGGAGGCATTGGACTCGGGGCAGTGTTCAGGGATCACCGAGGACATTTCCTTGCTGCAGCGGCAAAGAAGATGCAAGGCACAGTCGAAGTGGAGATGGGGGAAGCTCTCGCTGCCGAGTTCGGCGCCCAGCTAGCACACCAACTTGGTTATCAATCCCCCATTCTTGAGATGGACTCCCTCTCTCTGGTTAAGAAACTCAAGCATTCGAATGATGATCATACTGAGGTGGGTATCCTCTGTCGACGCATAGTGAGCCTATTGCAGGCTAATGGCTCCAACTCGGACAGTATCGCTCATGTTAGACGTACTGCAAATAATGCGGCTCACATCATGGCTCACTGCGAGACCCATTGGGATAGTAGAGAAGTGTGAATCGATAGACCACCGATGTTTCTCGTTGACCAGCTTTGTCTGGATAATGTAACCGTTCGTTCATAATCAATACATTCACAGGTTACCCGTCAAAAAAAAAAAAAAACAAATTTCGTTAGATAAAATGAAGTAGACATGTAAAAAAGGAAGACATAGGGGTAGAGTCCATATTTATCTTGCAACAACCAGATTACATGTGAGAGAAATGTTGAAGAAAAAGAGAGGAAAAAATGTACAATAACCATTTGTGTTCAAATTCCTCTTGAAGGAATTCAATCTTTTTCATAGAATGAATTGCTCCATAAGAAGGATTAGGAGAGGTTCAACTTTCTTTTAATCAATGATGCGTAGGTATATAAGCTATAAACAAGTAGCAATGCATAAATTATGCTTGCATATAGGGATGGCAATGGGGCGGGTTTGGGGGGTTTGCCTAAACCATCCCCATCCCCATCTTCAAATACCCAAACCCATACCCGCCCCATACCCATGCGGGAAATGTTTTGCAAACCCATCCCCATACCCGTGGGTTTCGGGTACCCATGGGTAATACCCATCCCCGTATATCCAACATTATTATACCTAAAACTTACAAGAAAAGTTTTAATTATAACCATAAACAAACCTATTATATCACGAAGTCAACAAAACACGGTCATTTTCTAAATACGATTCAAAGAATATGATCCTAAAACATCCATTAATACATAATATAGACTATAATATTTTTTAAATTATTATGCTCTAACTCTTGATACATTTACTAAGTAATAATTAATTAACATAATTTTGTTGACAAGGGGGAAAGTGAAAGAGTGGAAGGAGAATTGAGGGAAATGAATTAGGTTTTGATTAAGGTGGTTACTCAATTGCATTTCTACTATTTATTTTCTCGAGTTATCATCATCATCATTGATAGATTACAATTTAATCCACGTATTTTTTGATATGTGAAGAAATTCTCTTGGTGGGGCGGGTATGGGTATGGGTATGGGGCGGGGGAGGCTAAAAGCCTAAAACCATACCCGCCCCATCCCCATCAAACCTTTTGCGGGTTTTACCCATACCCGGTCAAAGCGGGGATTCCCCGCGTTGACTGGGTATGGGGCGGTCGGGTACCCGCGGCCATGGGTTTGATTGCTATCCCTACTTGCATAGGTCAATCCAATAACAAGAGAGAAGGGTTTGTTGTCCATATAAGTCTTGAGCCTAAGGGGAAAATAAGGGTTTGAGCATTGATCTCTATGTGGACTACAACCATCTCGAAATCTAACTCTGACATTCTCAAATTTGATTTAAAGTATATTTCAAGTATTTGCCTCAAGAAACATACCTAACTTCTAGTTTCTATTTTTTCCCCTTCTTTATGTCATTGTAAGATAAGTTTATGGGGTGAGAAACAATCATATTTTCAAACCGAATAATTTCTCAGGTCAGGGCAGAAGAAAATAGACTATGTCGATTGTTGATCTTATATTTGTTTAGCACTCTTTATCTTTCTATATTAATAGTTACACTTTGTTAAACAACTAGTAGTTTCAGTACAAACTTCAACACATTATAAATACAAAATTATATATAAAGTTGTACAATATGTATTTTTTGCATGGTGTTTGAAAAATGACAGAGACCCAAGAGGCCGCCGTGTGTGCGCATTACTGCAAATATTCCCTCTCCATAGGATTTGAGGAAGACAAGAGAGAGAGATAGAAATATAGGTTTGTTTCTTCAAAAGGACTTTGAGAAAATTCAAAAGAAAATGCAACTTTGACAGGCAGCTAGGGCTATTGCTATGGATAGAAAAAGAGGGGTTGGAAGAAGGTTAAAAAAAGGATGTACAAACAAACAAGGTCCTAATGAATAAAGAAGGCAAAAGAGATACAAAGGTACCAAGTGGAGGTAAGCCCAGGCCAACACAACAGTCATAGATAGATAGATATTGTGCTTCTGATACCCCACAAGAACAAAGGAACTGAAGAAAAGAAGTGAGAAATGAAAGTAAGGTTGAGGGGGGAAATCAGCTTTATAGGGCATAAGTGCATGAGGAGGACAAATGAATGTGACTGAACTCCATTCACTAGAAAAGGAAAGAAAAAAGATTGAAATTCAACAAAGATGTTCATTTTCATTGCAGGTTCAATTATACGTTGAATTTTGAGCAGCTAGCCTTAGATCTATATTTCTTTGTCCAGCTGCTTGCGTACTGTCACTACTTCGAGCAAAGATATGGTCGTGACGAGGCGAGTTCACCATACTTGTGCCATTAGGGAACGACGGTAAAAAGCCATGAATACCAAGTCGAAGCCCATCCCAGTATCCCACCATCAAGCACTCCTCCTACATCTCTGATAACAACATAATAACAATGCTTATATTTCAGAATTACCAGATGGGTGTCTTACTCACAAAATCTTTCCATTTCAGAGCGGGAGCCAATCTAGAGGAAGTTCACTTTCTCTTCTCGCCATTTGTGTCAGTTTCATATATTTTTGCTCCTCGAAATTTTAACAGAGTTACCATCCCAATGACAAAACAGTCTCTTTCATGGTTAATTAGCACTACCGTTCTTGATTATTGCTAGTCTTGTAGTTTTTTTCCCGACAATCCCCTTGGACTTATCTTGGATAAAAAAAACATAAGAGCATTTGTGCAATTAACCATGCAGGTTAGGTTAAGGACTGGATCAGGCTAACAGTCAAATGGGTGCATATCGGTGATTGATTAAGTAAGTAAAAGAAGGGAAAGGAAAGGATGAATTGCTCGATGGGGGGCAGTGACAAGACAGAGATCGGCTGGGTAATTAGAGGAAGCTTTTCCCTTTAATCTTCGTCTGTCTTTTGGCGGTGGAAGTGGAAGTGGAAGTGGAAGTGGAGGGAATAATCATTCATTCATGTCAACAACAACATTAATGCCATAGTCTCTATAGATCTCTCCCATCATATTAATAGTTCTCTAATGCATGTTATTTGCTCATGAGAGCTAAAAGCCAATGAGGGTTCAAAGCAAAATGCAGTACTAGTACTAGTAGTAGTATCAATGATGGAGGAAGCATATTCACTTTCCTCTTTGTCACCACTTTCCATAGCATGATTAGAATCAAAGTTTTTTATTTTTTTGAAAAAAAAGAAAGACAATTCCTTCTCTTCTTCCAATCCAAACATGCCCTCTCACTCTCTTCTTTTCCACCAAAAGTGGTGTTAATTTTGCTAAGTTTTAGCTTTGAGATTTGATTTGATACCCATCCCACATACGACCAATTTACACCAAGACAAAAACGACTTGCTTCCCAAGGCTTCTCTCTACAGTCTACACTATTTTTCTTCCCTATATATACACTTGCCCCTACCTTCACAGTTATTAATTAAACTATAACTGAGTCCACATAAATCCACCTTGCCCACACCCCTTTGATCCAATCATGAATAATTAATCTTTGTATCATTTGCTGGTAATAAAATCTCTCTAAAAAATTTAAGTTATTGGGACCAATGTATCAGGGCTGATTTGTCTTTGATGTCAAGTGTTCAAATTCTCACGACCATCAATACTAACCATTGTCCTAATTCTTAAAGCACATGGTATGGAGAGTCTAGCTTGTGCAAACTTCAAGCACATGAGTTGGCTTTCGTTTAAAAAATGTGTAAGGGAAAGTGGTTAAGTATTATACATGAACATCTTCCAACAACTCGAGTTATCAGAACCAGTTGGTTTATGACATTGCTCGAGCAAGCTATATAATTCTTCAAGCTCATCTTCATCTTTGGGGATGGTTATGTTTTTTTTCTTATGTTCTTGTTTTTTTTTTCTTTTCGATTCAAGTTGATTTGAACTCGAGTTAGGAGGAATATGTCCATTATGACTGGAATCACATGCCAAATACTTAGTGGTCAACTACAATTGTACCCAATTTCACGTCACTGTATGATATAACAATTGTAACGAGTGGGTGATTGAACGAAACAAGAAGCAACCACAAAACAAACTTCACAGTTCACTTACATGAGAAGGATAGGCGACAAACACCTAATCGTGATATGGTTCAAGTTAGAACAAAATGGGGCTTTTTTTTGCCATTAAGTCACTCAATTAAGAGGAACAAAGAGTACAAAGTTATCGAGAACATAGCCAACAAGTAAAGTTGAACCTCGAAAACAAGTGAGGCGACACTAATAGGACATGACGAGCTACCAAGTGAACTGCCCTATTTCGATCACGTCTTACAAATCGGACCTGGAACTATCCTGAAGTCGAAGTAGATGTCTAATCTCAAACAAAATCGCACCAATTCTTGCATCTTGAACAACCCCATTATTGCAAAGAACAAAATCGGGCTTAAACAACAAGGTCAGTGGATGCTAGATCATCACTTGCTTGGCCCAATTCCGGAATGGCCCAGGCCTAGCTGTATGGGCCACAGCGGTGGGTAGTAATCCATGTTTCTGATTTTGGACAACACAAACATATGCACAACAAATTCTACAGTAGTATACGTAGAGGCATTAAGCCGTTAATAAAGATCATCATCCCCAAAGTCCTTTCCGTTACATATAAACTTCCATCCCAAGAAACTTGGACGACTGACACAGAGGACAAAAGCTAAGCTTACTCTCACACTCTTTACACAAACACAGATGCTTACACGGCAACAAAAGCATGCACACCTCGTTCACTCTGCAAACCTTACAGGTCGTCAGATCTTTCATGTCCTTGTTCTCCTTGAACAGCATTTGGAAATCGATCCCGCCGCCGCCGCCGCGATCGTTACAGCAGGAAGCCGTGTCATCCACCACGCTGTTGTCGCCGCACCCTTCCTTGTTCTGATCCCTGCTCCGAGCATAGACCTGCTGAAGATTCAACTTGAGGGCATTGATCAGGTTCTCGTTCAACCTTGCTCGATGCTCCCATGCCCCTGCTTCGGCAGATATCTGCTCCATTTTGTCCTCGAGTTCCCAATTCTTCTTGTTGATGCTTTCCATCTCGGTCTCTTTTTCTCGGAGTTTCTGGACGATTTTGTTTTCCAGTAATGACATGGTCTGGAGTTGGTCTGCCTGGACCTTGTCTAGGATGTTTTGCCTCAATCGATCACTCTACATAAAGAAAAATACATAGCAAAGTCAATATTGATATGAAGCGGAAAAAGGGACAAGGGAATCATCAAACACAAGATTCCAAAATCATGACTAGAAGAGGACAAGGGAATCAGCAAACGCTAAGAATCCAAACTAACAAGCAAACTGACAAACAGAGATTCAGTAACTGACAACCATGAAGGTTTAACTAACTGCACAACATCAAACAATCAGGGAACTTTCGATACAGCTCCTTGCATCTCATAGCATACAGAGCCTAGATAGCCATGCAAAATCCTCCGTTAAAAGACAATTTCCCAAGTTGGAAGTTGCCGCAATTCACAGAGCCCAGTTACTTATGAAATCTACTTTTCACCGTGTGCAAGCTTTGGTCGTGGGGAATAAAATTCAATGTTAAATAATTTGGCGAAAACTAACCAACAATATTTAGGAAAATCATAATCTTTGGAAGGCCAGGAAAAGGGTTAAGACTTAAGAACGAGGAAAAGGGAAACAAAAAGCATGACAGGCTATCCACAATAAATGGAGCTACTTCCCCAGCCACACAGTAAAACGCTCAGCCCATAAATTCACTTGCGATAAATTCTTATTTCCCTTCCATGCATATTAAGCACCACAATCATTAGGCATTGAATCAAGCTAGAATTATGGGAGGCTCCTTTACTCGGTTTCAACAAATCTGACTTATAAGCACTTCAAATCCAAACCTGAATTTTGAGGAATCTATCAATCTCTGCATCCTGCCGCTGCAACTCAAGATCGATGTCATCACCAATGAGCGACAATAAAACGGAGTCACTAGAAGATGAAGCACGATTGTTATCGAGGGATAACCCTAGTCCTGTTGAAACCGAACGAGCTTGCAGGAAGTCAAATGACGAAATCTGAGAATTATTCTCCAAAAAGTCCTGCTCCTTCAATCTTTTCCTCCTTGGTTCCAGCCCATAATTCCACTGTAAACCAATTCCCCCATCATTGCTGTCGTTCACAGGTCCAGGAGCAAATCCTACCACATGAACTGAAAGAAATGACATTACAGGAGTTCAGAAGAGTCATACAACTTCCCAAAATTGACAGGCAATACCTTACAAGCAAATTGTAAGGCTAACCCTAAAATTAGCAATTCCATTGACTTGAATGAAACAAATAAGACTATCAATAAGGAAGCTAATCAAATTTGAATTCAGTCCAAGTTCCTGAACGAAATCGCCACCCGAATTTATGCACTAACAAAAAAATGAGAAGCATTTTTGCAAAAGGAGAACTCACAGGGAGGAGGAATATAGGGAGGGTGGTGAGACTGGTCTTGCAAATCGGGAGGGTTGTAAAACCCCACCGGCGGCGAGACCTGGCCGTCCAGCACGTATAAATTTCTGCAGACGATAAAAAAATCAAAGGAGGAGCTGATGAGATTGAGATTGAGCTCGTTAAAATTTTGGGGGAAATGAAGAAGTCTTAGGGTTCTAGAAGGAGCGAGAAATGATCGAAATTCAGCTTTCATACCTCAAGTCTTTCGATTGCGGCTGCTGTTGTTGTTGTTGCGCTGAAGATTGGTAGAGTTGCTGAAAATGGTGCTGTGGAAACGCCATTGATTACGAGGATTGAGAAGAAGAAACACCGGAGGGACGACGAGGAGAGGAGAGAGAGAATGGGCTCCGCGCCAATACAAGGCAACGGGGAGACGGTGGTCGAATGCCGATGGATGGAGAGATTCTTTTTGTTATTTGCTTGAAGGTCCCTTCATTCTTCGACAATTACAATTTTGAGTGTACTAAATTAGTAAATCTTGGCTTTGATAAATTAACAAATTCGGCGGACTTCCTTAGTTGGGCTTTAGGCCTGGCCTATTTCTGTTCGAGACTGTTGTTATTGTCCATATCGAAACAGAATCATTAGAAGCCCACGCAACCGGACAACCCATCTTACAGCCTGTTTGTTTGGGTAGCCAATTCCATTTACACTTCCAATTCGAGAGCCCTTCTAGTGTGCTCTATAGCACCCATGCTATAAAAAACAAAAACAAAAAGTGACCTGTTGAGGAGGTAAACCCACTAAATGACTGGTCCCACATCATTAATGGCAATCTTGTAAATAATGAATCAATGTATACAAGTGTAGGTACAACTTAAAGTTGTATCATTAGTATAGGTACAAGTTTCAGCTGTACCATTGAAGAATTTGTTTCACAAAGTGTAGGTACAACTTAAAATTGTACCATTAGTATAGGTACAATTTTGAGTTGTACCATGAAGGGATTTATTAGAAAGTGTAGGTACAACTCAAAATTGTATCATATTATAGGTACAAGTTTGGGTTGTACCATTAAAGAATTTTGAGAAAGTGTAGGTACAACTTAAGGTTGTACCATTAGTATAGGTACAATTTTTAGTTGTACCATAAGGGATTTGTTAGAAAGTGTAGGTACAACTTAAATTTGTACCATGGTATAGGTACAATTTTGGGTTGTACCATAGAAGAATTTTTAGAAAGTGTAGGTACAACTTAAAGCTGTACCATGGTATAGGTACAAGTTTGGGTTGTACCATAGAAGGATTTTGAAAAAGTGTAGGTACAACTAAAAGTTGTACCATTAGTATAGGTACAATTTTGAGTTGTACCATAAAGAGATTTATTAGAAAGTGTAGGTACAACTTAAAGTTGTACCATTAGTATAGGTACAATTTTGAGTTGTACCATAAAGGGATTTATTAGAATGTGTAGGTACAACTTAAAATTGTACCATATTATAGGTACAAGTTTGGGTTGTACCATAGAAGGATTTTGAAAAAGTGTAGGTACAACTTAAAGTTGTACCATTAGTATAGGTACAATTTTTAGTTGTACCATAAAGGGATTTGTTAGAAAGTGTAGGTACAACTTAAGGTTGTACCATTCGTATATGTACAATTTTTAGTTGTACCTTAAAGGGATTTGTTAGAAAGTGTAGGTACAACATAAAGTTGTACCATAGTATAGGTACAAGTTTGGTTTGTACCATAGAAGGATTTTGAAAAAGTGTAGGTACAACTAAAAGTTGTACCATCAGTATAGGTACAATTTTGAGTTGTACCATAAAGAGATTTATTAGAAAGTGTAGGTACAACTTAAAGTTGTACCATTAGTATAGGTACAATTTTTAGTTGTACCATAAGAGATTTATTAGAAAGTGTAGGTACAACTTAAGGTTGTACCATTAGTATAGGTACAAGTTTGGGTTGTACCATAGAAGGATTTTGAAAAAGTGTAGGTACAACTTAAAGTTGTACCATGGTATAGGTACAAGTTTGGGTTGTACCATAGAACGATTTTTAGAAAGTGTAGGTACAACTTAAAGTTGTACCATGGTATAGGTACAAGTTTGGGTTGTACCATAGAAGGATTTTGAGAAAGTGTAGGTACAACTAAAAGTTGTACCATTAGTATAGGTACAATTTTGAGTTGTACCATAGAGGGATTTGTTTGAAAGTGTAGGTACAACATTAAGTTGTACTATAGTGTATAGGTACAATTTTTAATTGTACCATAGAAGATTTTTAGGAAAGTGTAGGTACAACTTTAAATTTAGTGTAAAGGTACAACTCTAGAAAGTGTAGGTACAATTTTTAGGAAACACGGCTCATCTCACGGGCGTGACATGACCCGTGACAATCAAAGAGTAGTTTTCAATCTCCAGACAATCACACGACTTATTCTCACGCCCGTGAGAATTAACAGATGAGCCGTGAGAAGTACAGCATTCAAATCCAAAACACGGCTCATCTCACGGCCGTGATAATGTCGAAGGCAACCCGTGAAACCCTCTGGGAAACTGAGAAGTGCGTTTTTATATCCACGGCCTATCTCACGGCCGTGATATTTCCAGAATTACATATCCAAAACCACGTCTTCTTTCACGGCCGTGGGATTTCCAGAATTGGCCGTGAGATTTCCAGAAATAGTCTGCACAGACATGCACCTGTACAACTAACCCTTGTACTTATTATAATGGTGTAAGTAACATAATATACTGTTTGTGAAAACTACAAGCTTATGAAAAGATGAGTCATAATGTTCTTTGAAGTTTGACACGAGCATTACATAGATCCATTCACAATGTTCTCTAGTAACTGTACATCATATCAGATGAGATACCCTGTTAACAAAAAGTAAAAAGCAGTCAAAGCTTTACATTTGTCTTATAAAACAAACATCCATAACACGATTAAATTTGTCTAATTAATGCTTAAGTTTAGATGCATGTAGCCCACACTGGTGCATCATAATATTCTAATTGGAAAACATACAAGCACAAAAGCAAACACACATAGCTAAGTACTAAGGACTTTGGTTGGCTCATCTTCACTGCCCATCTTTCTCGTTAGTGTTCTCGTCCTCGTCTTTGTTTTCCTGGATTTGCTCATCTTCATTGTCCTCGCTAGAGTCACTGCTGTCTTCCTCATTGGTCCCTTTGACCTCTTGATTTTTTTCCTTGTTTTGGTCATCGCCATTGCCCTCGTCGTCCTCTTCACTGCTGTCTTCCTCATCGGTCCCTTTGTCCTCTTCAATGCTTTCCTTGTTTTGTTCCTCTCCTTTCTCCTCTTGATTTTTTCCCTTGTTTTGGTCATCGCCATTGCCCTCGTCGTCCTCTTCACTGCTGTCTTCCTCATCGGTCCCTTTGACCTCTTGATTTTTTTCCTTGTTTTGTTCCTCTCCTTTCTCCTCTTGATTTTTTCCCTTGTTTTGGTCATCGCCATTGCCCTCATCGTCCTCTTCACTGCTGTCTTCCTCATCGGTCCCTTTGTCCTCTTCAATGCTTTCCTTGTTTTGTTCCTCTCCTTTCTCCTCTTGATTTTTTTCCTTGTTTTGGTCATCGCCATTGCCCTCGTCGTCCTCTTCACTGCTGTCTTCCTCATCGGTCCCTTTGTCCTCTTCACTGCTTTCCTTGTTTTGTTCCTCTCCTTTCTCCTCTTGATTTTTTCCCTTGTTTTGGTCATCGCCATTGCCCTCGTCGTCCTCTTCACTGCTGTCTTCCTCATCGGTCCCTTTGACCTCTTGATTTTTTTCCTTGTTTTGTTCCTCTCCTTTTTCCTCTTGATTTTTTTCCTTGTTTTGGTCATCGCCATTGCCCTCGTCGTCGTCCTCTTCACTGCTGTCTTCCTCATTGGTGTCATTGTCCTCTTCACTGCTTTCCTTGTTTTGTTCTTCTCCTTTGTCCTCTTGATTTTTTTCCTTGTTTTGCTCATCGTCATTACCCTCGTCATCCTCTTCACTTCCCTCTTCATTGCTTTCCTCGGTTGGCCTAGGAGATAGTTCCCAAGGTGTTGAGAATTGTTTGTAGTCAATCCTCAAGGACCTCATGATCTGATGGTTGCATTCGATGATGTAGCGTCGAGCTTCCTTCTCTCGATCGAGGCGGGAGAGAATGAGTGCATTTTGCTCCAGAATTTGGGCATTCTGCCGACCCAATGCCTCAAAATGGGATATGTTGCTGTCGGTGGATGGTCCGGCTTGAGTCGTAGTTTGGTGATGTTGTGCAGGTTGTTCCGGAGTCTCCTCGACCATTTGCTGAACAACATGCTCCGATGTGTTTGCCTCATCTGTTGCAAGAGGTCGAGCAGGATGAGGGAGGCCAACAATGCCTACCACACCATTCTCCTTAACCACCAAACACAGACATGATCAATATCAGAAGCATTAGTTACATTTGCTCAATGTTCAAAAGGAACTAGATTAGTAGGCAATCCAAAACTTGCACAAAATCAATCCTAGATTGTTTGAATCCCGACTAGTTATGTTTTAGCATTCACTGTGAAAAGGAAAGTGTTGGTTGAAACATTTACCTTTGACAACAAATTCAGATCCGCAAGGTTTTTTTGGGAGATTGGTTGAGTGGACTGGGCAATGGTGCAATGAGAACCCACCGGATCAATGCCAAAATGCCGAGCTAGCCTTGTGATGTAGGCACCTCCATGGATGGTCTTGATTTGTTTGTTGGAGGTCATCTTCTGTAGGGTTTTCAATATGACTAAACCAAGATGAATTGGGGGATCTTCTTCCATAGAGAGGAAAAAGTTCAAATCCCGCTTGGTCACACTCCCCGGGCTCCCCTCCCTAGATGCCACAGAATGAGCGATAATGTTGTGGATGATACGCCACGGGGGAAGAAGATCATTCCCTTTATAGTGGGCAGGGTCAGACTTTGCCACATGGTTTTGTTTTACCGTTGTCCACATAGCATCGATCGATGGTGCTCTTGACTGATATATTTTCTCTGAAATAAAAACAAGTCCATCTGTGGTGAGAAATCCTGGTGGGTATATCTGGAGTGCCTCTGTGAACTCAGTGATGCTCATCTGTCTCGCCTGTCCTCCAAGGCGAAAAGTTATGTTGTCTTCGGGCTTGTCGAGGTCAAACTCGGACATTCTCTTGATGGAGAGAGTGCTGAGGAACTCAATGGTAAGCTCTCGGTAGATGACCTCATTGATGGAGAGAACCTCACACCATGCCGGGAGACGGAGGCATGTGCGAACGGGGTCCGCTGCTCCGAGGCGCTCTAGGAGATCCCAATCAAAGCATCTTTGCTGCCCAAATGGGAGGGGAAGGAAGCGCTCCAAAGCCCTCCTATGTTCGACGGGTAATTGGAGGAAGCCGTGAAGTCTCCCTCCTCCAAGTTGAGCCTCCGCTTGTGGTGGTGGTGGAGATGGTTGGCGTGCCCGTCCTTGGTTGTTTTTGCGTTGTCGTTTGGGGGGAGTGTCTCGTTCTTGGGTTTGGCGGCGACGAGAAGAAGGAGCCTTCCTTTTAGCAGGTGAGGCTGCTGGTTGCCGGGTTTTTGGTTTAGCTTTCCCCATTCCTACAAAAACCAACTAAGCACATTTAGTCTTTAGTGAATGAGAGGGAAAAGAATTATAATCACGTCTACACCAACCAATGTGACGTCAAGGGTGAAGATCCCAGGAGCATTCTAATCACGTCTACACCAACCATCAATTGCTAGATCAAGTATCAGAAATATTGTAGCTAACCTAAATTCATGCTTTTATGACATTACAGCCCGCAACTACCATTAGCCATATAAACTGCCCATCAATTGAAGTTCATTTTAAATCAGGTTTGTAATAACAATAGCAGTGATGAACAAGAGCATCTGCTTCCATATAAATGGGTGGAAGCTAAGTACAAAATCAGTAATGCAATTCTCCCGTAAAACTTAGACCGACTGCAAAAGGGAAAAAGCGAGTACTGCTATAGTAAGAGCATCAGAGCAGTAAGTCAGTCACAACAACAGCAACACCACCACAACCAACACCAACAACAACAAAGGGGAGAAACGAAAGAAGTCATCCCACCAATTCAAAACCCTAATTCAAACCAACCACAATTGGGCAACTAAACCCTAAAAAATGCAAGAAACCAGAGAAGAGTGCCGCTGTGGTTAAGAAGAACTCACCAGAGGCCTTGTCGGGATCGAAGTGGAACAGAGGGCAGAGACTCGTCCGGAAATGGTCGCCGTCGCCGCTGAACCTTGAAGAATCTTCGCGGGCGAGCGAGGGCGAGGGCGAGGGCGACGCAGCAAGGGCGAGGGCGAGCGAGCAAGGGCGAGGGCGAGGGCGAGGGCGAGGGCGAGCCAGCAAGTGCGAGGGCGAACGAGCAAGGGCGAGGGCGAGCGATCTAGGGCGATGGCGAGTGCGCGAGGGCGAGGGGGTCGAAGTAGAACAGAGGGAGTAGAGGGTTGGGGGTCGAAGTAGAACAGAGGAAAATAGGGTTCGAACAAAATATGGGGGCGGGGGGGTTTCAAATTCTAATATGCATAGGTTAGTTTTTAGGCTTCCAATCTCACGGCCCATTTCACGGACGTGATAATATCGACGCCAACCCGTGAAACTCTCTGGAACTCCCCCTTTTTAATGGAAACAATCTCACGGTACATCTCCCGGTCGTGAGATTCCAGTTATGAGGCGTGTTTTTGGATTTCAGCTGTGAACATCTGACGTCTTAGTCTCACGTCCGTGAGAATTTATAGAGGGCCGTGAGATTTCAATCTCACGGTCTCTCGCACGGCCGTGTATTTGGAGTGATATTTCCATCTCACGTCTCCTTATCCCGGCCGTGATATTTCCATCTCACGGTCTCTGGCACGGCCGTGAAATTGGGAGTGATATTCCATCTCACGTCTCCTTATCCCGGCCGTGATATTTCCATCTCACGGTCTCTCGCACGGCCGTGAAATTGGGAGTGATATTTCCATCTCACGTCTCCTTATCCCGGCCGTGATATTTCCATCTCACGGTTTCTCGCACGGCCGTGAAATTGGGAGTGATTTCCATATCATGGCTTATTCTCTCGCCCGTGACAATTTAATTACAAGCAGTGAGGTTTCCATCTAAGAACAAAAAACAACAATAACTAGATATATCCATCTAGCCACCCACAATCGAAGAGAAGATCAATATTTGATCATTAGAGTTATGGCGTACATTGCAATTGATTTGTAGAAAAGAAATTGAACATACATATATAACACAAATTCATGGGAAGGAGGCCTATCCATTTCCCTTGTTCTTCCACAACATCGCCTCTCCTACTTCATCCAAACGAAAAAAACAGAGGAAAGGAGAGCTCCTTCTTCCTCTCTTCTTCTTTACATAGATGAATTTCAGCCAAAAAAAACAGAGATGGGGAGAGACAGGGGAAATTCTTCTTCTTCCTCTTCCAGATTCCTATGCTCCCTCAAAACAAAGACTTCTTCCTGATACTTCCTTCCCTCCTCTAAACGTGCTTCTATCATTTCTTCTTCTCCTTCCCTTCTCCACCAAGAGGGAAACCAGATTGATCATCTTCTTCTCACCCACGAGGATCCACTTCCTTTTCTTCTTCTCCCCTGCACTTCCCTCTTCTTAAACACAACAATAGTTAGATATACAAAAACTCTACTTCTTCAATACATACTACCTTCTTGCTTACAAGTACACCACAACATCACAAAAACAAGAACAAACTTTTGTCGAACATCCATGCCCATCCCCCTCCCATGAATCCACAACTGCATTCTTATTTTCCACACCTAAGAAATCCTGCAGGTCCAGAAAAAAAAACACATATATACAACACAAAGATCAAATCACTACCATTAAGCACCACCAAGGCTTATACAAATCACACAAACGCAACAATCAGTCAAATTCTAGGCTATCACCAAACCAAGATAATCCAAAGATCCAGTAGAAAAATTAAGAACGACTTACAGACTTCTCCCTTGACGTCTCTTTGAGTATTCCATCCTCTTCAATCTCCACTTTTGTAACTCCCCTTGGAGCTGGGGTGATACCGGAAAGATCAAACTTTCCAAGCTAGATACAACCTTGGTCAAGGGTTTTGCAATCTCCATCTCTTTGCTGCATTCCTTGTCCAAGGATTGTATCGAACTTGGAAAGTTTGTTGTCCTTGCTTCCTTCCTTAGAGATCGATGAGGTGGAATACTCAATGTGACGTCAAGGTAGATGATCCCTGGAGCATTTCAATCACGTCTGCTCACTTAGGTTACAAATTGAACCCTTTTGATGATGTTACAGTAAGCTCTTCATTTTGAGCCAAAATCAGACACTGCATTATACAGGAGATTGGCAAATACCTGTGATAGTGGTGCTGAAACTCTCTTGACAGATACCACACGAAGCTTCTGGTCGGATAGGTAATCCCTGGTGAGCAAATCTGGAAACAAAGAGGGAGTCAAACGAAACATCGGCGCCGCAAGAAACCGCGAGAGCAAGAGAGAGAGAGAGAGAGGAAGGTGGAAAGGGGAGATCTATCTTCGTTTACCTTTGTCCTTCTCGCCGAAGTCGGAGAAGAGAACTGGTCCCTTGCTCATGGCGGCCGGCGAAACGGAGTCGGAGCAGGGAGGATTTGGGGGCAAGGGTTTATGAAAAACCCTATAATGCGAGAACTGGGAGAGAGCTTCGCCTGTGGTGGTGGGAGCTTGTTCGAACTGGGAGTAGAGGGTTGGGGGTCGAAGTGCGACGGCGAGGGTTTTAAATAGGGTTGGGGGTCGGGTTCAAGTAGAAAAGAGGAAGTTTTAAATAGGGTGTTTCCAATTCTAGGGTTAATCTCACGGCTTTTTGTCCCGGGCGGGATATAACCCGTGAAACCCTCTGGAGCTTACAATTTTTAGAAAAAAATTCTACGGGTACATATCCCGGCCGTGAGGTTTCAGTTATGAGGCGTGTTTTTGGATTTCAGCTGGGATTATCTCACGTCTTAGTCTCACGCCCCGTGAGAATTTACAGAGGGCCGTGAGATGTCCAGAATTCATATCCAAAACACGGCTTATCTCACGGCTGTGGTAATGACGACGCCAACCCGTGAAACTCTCTGGAACTCCCCCTTTTTATGGAAACAATCTCACGGTACATCTCCCGGCCGTGAGATTTCATTTATGAGGCGTGATTTTGGATTTCAGCTGGGATTATCTCACGTCTTAGTCTCACGCCCCGTGAGAATTTACAGAGGGCCGTGAGATGTCCAGAATTACAAATCCACGGTCTCTCTCACGGCCTATCTCACGGGCGTGATATTTCCAGAATTACAAATCCAAAAACACGCCTTCTTTCACGGCCGTGGGATTTCCAGAATTGGCCGTGAGATTTCCAGAAATAGTCTGCACAGACATTTACCTGTAGAACTAACCCCTGTACTTATTATAATGGCGTAAGTAACATAATATACTATTTTTGAAAACTACAAGCTTATGAAAAGCTGAGTCATAATGTTCTTTGAAGCTTGACACGAGCATTACATAGATCCATTCAATGTCACTAGATACTAACTTGCACAAAACAAACATTACAAGATGAAACATAATGTAGTTTGAAGTCGAACACCAGCATTACAGGTTGTGCTTGGATCGTTTGGGAAGTAGAACAGATTCTTGAGTCTCCACATGAAAGCTGCTTTCACCTGCTCCTATGGACTCGAAGTTGTATTCTTGTTGCGTGAAATGACTATCACCTCCACCTGCTTCAGCCATTCTTTTCAGCGGACAATTTCTGATTGTATGTTTAGGACGCCTACAATACTTGCACAACCGTGTTTTCACTTGAGGTTGCTTCACATTCCCTTTACTTCGAACTGGATGGGGGTCCTTAATAAACTGAGAGGAGTTCACTCCAACATCCGTAGTAGCATTATTTGTTTTGTTGGTTGTTTCTTCACTTATTGTCTTCACTCGCAATGTCAAGTCTTCAATCAACCCTTTGGCAGTATGAAATGCTTCATCCGAACTCACAGCATAATGGCACATTCTACTACATTGACCAACCAAGAATCCAAACCTGTCCAAATAAACAAGCACTTTTGTAGTTGGTTCCAAGCACAATAGAAGTAAACAAAGAACTAAATGAACACCTTAAATTTATAATACCTGCTAATATTTTGCTGGGTAGGACAGCTTCCCATACTCGAGGGATCGAACTCTTTTGCATCTTTAGTCCAACGCTTCAAAATGAGTGACTTTGGAATTTGTATTTGATTTTCTGCTTTCAATATACAGAATATATGCCGACATGGAATTCCGCAGAACTCAAAGATGCCACAAGAACAATGCACATCATGTCCACTCGTGTAAAAGACCACGGTGCACTTTGAGTCAGGGTATTTGAATCGTGACAATGTGTAAACTGTTTTATTGGTCAACACACACTTGTCTGTAATATAGTAATGAACTTCTCTCGCTATTTCTGCTCGAACGCTCCTGAACACATTTCTTGTATATACTATAGAGGCATGTCTTTCAATTTCATGTAAATGTGTCATCAAAACAACATCAGTATGTATTGTCTTAAACTGGTCATGTAACTCAGTTTGTCTCCTATACAAAAGTGCCATGTCAAACTGCTTGACAAACTCAAACAACTTCATCTTACTTTGCAAGAATTTGTCTAGATAAGAGTTCATGCTTTCACAACGTTGTGAGGTAGTCATCCCAGCAAAGAAAATACCTTTCAAGTAAGTTGTGGCCCATAGAGCTCGTCGCCTATACATCTTCTTCATCCACGCATTGTGCTCCAGGTCATACTTGGACAAAATTTCCTTCCACGTAGCTTCAAATTGTGGAATAGAACTGCAGTTTAGCATGCATCGTTTGAAATCCTCCCGGAAGCCTTCCGCATGGCCACGCGCTTCTGCGTTATTGCCCAAGTGCCAAGAACATAACCGATGTCGGGATCCAGGGAGAACCGACTTGATAGCTTTCCTCATTGAAGAACAACCGTCTGTTATAACTGCGGTTGGCTTCTTACCACCCATGCAATGTAAAAAAGCATTTAGAATCCATACGTAGTTCTCCGCCGTTTCATCCGCAAGTAAAGCACATGCAAAAACAGTGCTTGCATTGTGATTATTCACACCAATGAATAGAAGAAATGGAAGATTATATGCATTAGTCTTGTACGTCGAGTCAAAAACAAGAACATCTCCAAAGAGACTATAATCCAATTGTGAAGGAGAGTCAGCCCATAACATATTGCCTAGTTCACCACCGTCACTTACTGTATATCTACAATAAAAACGAGGATCGGTAGTTGCCCGTGCTTGTAAGTAGGCAAGTGCAGCTTCACTGTCACTATCCAAGATCTCCGACCTCCGATCCGCACTAACAAAATTGTAGACATCGGTCTTAGTGAAACCCAAGTTCTGAAAGCTTCCTGCACAATTCACTAGATAATCCATGATTTGATTGGTGCGAATACCAGCAGCCCTAAGTGATCGAATCTGAGCCTTACTTGCGTCATCTACCTTGCGATGAGAACTCAAAAACTGCACTTCATGTGCTCCAGCTAAGGGATGAAAATGTGTTGGTACAAACTGCTTCACCTTGAATCGGTTAGTTGCCTCAACAAAACTGACTTTGAAAGCAGCCGGACAATGGAGCCTTGTTACAGGCCTAGGTTCACGCTTTCTGTTCTCCTTGTCATTGTGGACTGGAAGACGCTCCCCCTCGCGTGAGCAAACCCATCGCTGCATATTTTTAACTCCATATTTTGAATATGTGTGAGTGTTCTTTCGTACGCTGAACCCCATGGCACAACCATAAGTTGAATAGAACTTGCCAGCCTCCTCAAGGGTTTCAAACTCATAACCCACAACATCATCCGACTCCCATTTAGAATAAGGCTTACCATTCCCGACTTTATCAAGCAAAGTCCAGTCATACATACTCGAGTACGGTGGAACCATGGCTGGATTTGCAGCATCTTTGATGTTCTCTGAGTTGTGTGGCTGTGTTTCGAAGCTGTGCAAATGCTCATCTGAGATGTTCTCTTTATCATCATCACCAATGTTAGTGTTATTATCATCCTCAGAATCACTATCGCTGGTGTCGACATTGTCCTTCATATCGTCACTATCTCTAACACCACCGGTATCATCTCCATAATTCATTCCCCAATCTAAACCAACATTCAAGTCATTTCCCGTGTCCTTGCCTGTGCTCATATCATCCATCAACCCTTCCATAGTTGATCAACTGAAAACAAGCAACAAAATGAAGTTTAGAGACAATTGAAATCGACATATTCACCACCCATAGCCGACCAAATCGAACACTTCACTAATCAATTAACAAACACGAGGCAAACACGAGACAATTGAAATGAAGGGCTGGCTGGTAACTGTAATCCACATATCAACTCGATAGTTTCCCCTTCACTTCCGCGACAAACGACCAGAAAGAACAAAACTATGAACAAATTCCCTACAGGAAATAGTAGTTTTCTCTCTGAAACCCCCCAATCACCCTCACAAGACACCAATCAAGCCACCATGATCGAATAGACAAACACAATATCAAGTCCCCCCAAACAGAATGAACGAAATAACCCAGGGGCAATCTCATTTCACCTGGAAACCCAGAATGAACAAGATCGTAGACGGACGGATTACTCGACAGAAATCAAACGAGGAACACAAAACCATAGCTAATTCCCTCAACCGGATGAACGAAAAACTAAATGAGCCTGGAAACCGCTATCCGCAAGTTCGAGAAACGGTGATAAACAAACAGAGGCGCGCCAAGATCCACGGCCTCCAGATCGCCATTGGACAACGACAGCGCCACAATCACAAACGGAGCAGAACCGAAACAGAACAGAATAATTAATCATCCGAGAAGAAACAAGAGGGAGCCGGCGGGTACCTGAAACAATAAGGCAGGGAGCGGAGTCAGGGAGCTGAACGGAGATGATTGGCGGTGGCGGTGGAAGGTCAGCAACAAACGACGAAGGAAGATTGCTAGATTAAGCCTCTTCCGTCGCGAAGGATGGGTGGCGAAGGATGGGCGAATAAGCCGACAGGGAGGAACCGACGAAGGAAGAATCTGGTTTCGTCGCGAAGGATGGGTAGAGAAGGGAAGACGAAGGAAGAACTGAGGCTGGGAGAGAGGGAAGCTGGAAGGAAGAAGCCGACAGGGAGGAACCGAGGATCAGTCCTCTGGCGCCGACGGAGGACGAGAAGGAAGAAACGGCATCACTGTTACGACTTACGACGGTGAGGGTTTAGGATCTAGGAATTTCTTCATTATGACCAACCCAAAAAAATCATCGGTTATAATTAGATGGGTTAACCCAAAACCATAATCAAACGAAAATCAACCCATATATCAATTACCTCAATCTACATCGGTTCACAATTACATGGGGTTCAACCCAAAACCGATAATCACACGCTCATTCAACCATATACATAACCTCAATCTCACATCGGTTCACAATTACATGGGGTTCAACCCAAAACCGATAATCAAACGCTCATTCAACCATATACATAACCTCAATCTCACATCGGTTCACAATTACATGGGGTTCAACCCAAAACCGATAATCACACGCTCATTCAACCATATACATAACCTCAATCTCACATCGGTTCACAATTACATGGGGTTCTACCCAAAACCGATAATAAAACGCTCACTAAACCATATAGATAACCTCAATCTCACATCGGTTCACAATTACACCCAAAACCGATAATAAAACGCTCACTCAACCATATACTTAACCTTAATCTCACATCGGTTCACAATTACATGGGGTTCAACCCAAATCCGATAATCAAACGCTCACTCAACCATATACATAACATCAATCTCACATCGGTTCACAATTACATGGGGTTCAACCCAAAACCGATAATCAAACGCTCATTCAACCATATACTTAACCCCAATCTCACATCGGTTCACAATTACATGGGGTTCAACCCAAAACCGATAATCAAACGCTCATTCAACCATATACATAACCTCAATCTCACATCGGTTCACAATTACATGGGGTTCAACCCAAAACCGATAATCACACGCTCATTCAACCATATACATAACCTCAATCTCACATCGGTTCACAATTACATGGGGTTCAACCCAAAACCGATAATCAAACGCTCATTCAACCATATACATAACCTCAATCTCACATCGGTTCACAATTACATGGGGTTCAACCCAAAACCGATAATCACACGCTCATTCAACCATATACATAACCTCAATCTCACATCGGTTCACAATTACATGGGGTTCAACCCAAAACCGATAATAAAACGCTCACTAAACCATATACATAACCTCAATCTCACATCGGTTCACAATTACATGGGGTTCAACCCAAAACCGATAATCACACGCTCATTCAACCATATACATAACCTCAATCTCACATCGGTTCACAATTACATGGGTTTCAACCCAAAACCGATAATAAAACGCTCACTAAACCATATAGATAACCTCAATCTCACATCGGTTCACAATTACATGGGGTTCAACCCAAAACCGATAATCACACGCTCGCTAAACCATATACATAACCTCAATCTCACATCGGTTCACAATTACATGGGGTTCAACCCAAAACCGATAATCAAACGCTCATTCAACCATATACATAACCTCAATCTCACATCGGTTCACAATTACATGGGGTTCAACCCAAAACCGATAATAGGGAATGATTTTTTGAATCTCAAGGCCAAGTCTCACGCCCATGAGAATTTACAAAGTGGCCGTGAGATGTCCATCATACATATCCAAAACACGGCTCATCTCACGGCCGTTATACTGTCGAAGGCAACCCGTGAAACTTTCTGGAATCTCACGGGTGTGAGATGGTCCTTTCAAGACCGTGAGATTCAGGTTTTTTGAATCTCAAGGCCCAGTCTCACGGGCGTAAAATTACCATCATTAAGCCGTTATAAAATCCCATCTCACGGCCAAGTCTCACGCCCATGAGAATTTACAAAGTGGCCGTGAGATGTCCATCATTCATATCCAAAACACGGCTCATCTCACGGCCGTGATACTGTCGCAGACAACCCGTGAAACTGTCTGGAACTCCACCTTTGTATGGAAAAAATCTCACGGTCTCTCTCACGGCCTATCTCACAGCCGTGATATTTCCAGAATTACAAATCCAAAAACACGCCTGCTTTCAGGTCCATTTTCAACCATTTTTCGGTATATGATCATGCATAATTTTTCCCTTGTCGACACATTAAACATAATATAGAGAAAAAATAACATCACTGAATAATGCTTCATTCATTACTTCATTGTAATTTCAACAGTTTCCTAAACTTCATTCAACATCTACATTCACTAAAATTCATTCAACATCTACATTATCCTAAATGTCAATCAACATCCACATTAACTAAACTCTACATTAATATCACAAGTCTCAATGCTTCTTAGACTTTCTACCCTTTTTCTCCCCATGCGCATGCAACGGCTTTCTTCCTCGATTGAGTAAGTTTGTCTTGAAATTCACCTTCTCAGTCTCAATTTGGGCAGGTCTTGCATGTCTCTCAAAATATTCATCGGATTGTGTCTTAACTGTAGCTTTCACCTCATTCAGATCCGTAGTGAGCAAGTACATTGTAAGTTGTGCCCGCTCATAGTCACTATGGAACTGGTCAAGCTTCTTGGAATATCGATCTGGATCCAACAAGTAATTGATGACAAATAGTCCACAATCAAATCTGTAATATAACAAATAATTATCATGGTCATGATGCGAACAAATAATTATCGAACTTAATTAGAACAGTGCACGATTGAACAACAACAAAGGGTACCCATTTGGTTGGCAAGCAACATCCTGGCGATATCTAACCACGAAGTCCACAAATGAAAACGCCCCACAGATATCATCCTTAAGCAACCAATCTAGACCCAATTTCTGCAAATGAAAACATCCACCTCATCGATATATAACGACAAAGTCGGCAAATGAAAAACAACTAACAACTAAGCAATAAGTAAAGCTTGAAAACTTGAAGAACAAGAAGCAAACCAGTTTCTGCATCCTTGCATCATATTCTTCATTATGAGTTCCTCGTAATGAGTCCCAGATTTCAATTTCTTTGGCTTCCATGTTAAAGACCGCCAGATAGAAGTGCTTCAACGTGAGGTTGAAAATTGGGACATGAATCTGAAATAATGGACAAACAAACAATAATTATCAATTTAACATAGGAGGGTGAAGCCATTTCCTTTTAGAAAACAACATTACAACATACCTTACTGCAGTAAAGTAGCTCACCAATACAGTATCGCTCAACTATCTTATATGAACGCATCTTAGCCATAAATTGCTCCTCGTTGCAATGACTCGCACGCTCCTAGAAAAATAAAACACAGTCACCCACACAAGCTACATGTAACAAAAAATAGATTAATTTCATGAGAAGAATAGACAAAGCAGACAACTGTACCGAAACTGAAGGTGGAAAGAACCAAGACAAGCCACCACTGCGACCACAACTCCGTTCTTCTAGTGTCTTGCACAGACACGCCATTTCTATAATCTAATGCATCATCATCACATATACCAAAGTCAGCAATACACGTTCAATCTACTAAATTACACACATAAATGAACTTACCCTTGTTGAAATTTTGGTCCTTGGCAAAAGCTCGACAAAATCTTCACGTGACAAGGAAAGAACCCCGCCACCAACACTAACCAATGTGTCACTGTTATACAATACCAAGTTCAAACAACACAACATTAGAATAAGCAAATACCAAAAACATCCTACAAATATGATCCAATTTTACTTGTAATGATTTCGGGAGGTACCTTTCGGGAAGCTCACTACTAAAAGCAAATTGAAGCATCTTTACTGCCTCCAGAGTCAATGGTGTCTCAACAACAAAGGGAGGAGCACGGTACAAAGGTTGTGCTTTCTTAGCTCTGGGATTTGCCCGTTCGAATGGAGAGACCACATACAAACTAGGCTTCAATTTAGACACACTACGTAGTGCACCTCCCTTTCGCCCCTTTCTTGTTCAAAAACATAAAAACAAAACCAGTTCATTAGTAACCACACCATAAGAACCAATAATTAGAAAAATTAATCAAGTGAAATACCTTCACAGCCTTGGAACAACCATCATTAGCAGCAACACTTTCATCACTCAACAATATGAATTTCTCAACTTGCGACGCTTTAGGCTGCTTGCAAGGAGACTTTTTCACAACTTTCACAGAAGGAGATTCAGAACATCTCTCATCTCCAATTTCCCCCTCAGCTTCTCCCGAATTCTCAACTTTGGCAGTCTTGACACATTCCAAGGTAGGAGAAATGGGTTCCCTAGGTTTTTCAACCTCACCCTTCTGATCGTTCTTTTTCAACTCAGCTGTAGGAGAAATGGGTTCCCTAGGCTGCTCCCTTGACAACGGATCACCTACAGTTGCTTTCACTGCCTCTATAAGGGACTTCACTGCAGTACCGATTTCGTCTCTAAAAGCCCGAAATTCGTTCTCCATTTTCACAACCCGGCTCATTAGCTCATTATCTCTAGAAGCAGCATCACCCATTGCCACTCTAAATTCTTGACCAAAGTTGTCAATTCTACCCTCCATGGTACTAAACCGAGCATCAATACGCTCATAGAGAAGCAGCTCATCCCCGTCGGGTTTGTGCCGTTTCCCATCTCTTTTTCCCCGTTTCCTTGGAGGTGATTTCAAACCGGCATCCTCAGCTGATCTTTTCCCCGAACTGCTGGAAACCTATAAATTAATTAAAAAGGGAACCAAATGTACCATTAGCATGCTCCAACTTGTCAAAAGAATCAAATATACTATCAATCTTACCACTTTTGTTAACAATAACTCCACGTCTCCGCTCCCCCAACTCATCAAATCCAAACTCCCATCAACGGTTTGGAAAATACCATTTGCATGCTCCAAGAATATTAACTACAAAAAAAAATACTATAATCAACATGATGATTAATCATTACAAATATGTAGAAATTCGGGATTAGCAATTATTTACCTCCAAAAACAGCAAGCAACCCGGTATATACTCTCTTTTATAAGCATTATGGACGCAGATGCATTTGACCAATTCATTGAAGCAAAAGGATGCCCAATTCTTCTTCGGAATGTCTGCAACATCGGTGACAGCGTATACCGAAGACAAGGAAATGTCATCTCTTCTACTTGGTACTAATAGCACCCCCATTACGTACAAAATAAACATTTGCAGAAATAGATCGTCGCTATCTTTCATCTTCGACAACTCCTTCTTCATTAAGCTTGTGGAAATCGCCTGTCGGCCACAATCACGTGTCGAAAACACTCTAAATGGTTCCAGTTCCTCTGATCTTCCCTCCACTTCTTCACCATTCAAGATGATATCAGTACCTCCCTCAGGCACACCCATAATTCGCTCGAAATCTTTGGCCGAAATATGCACTTCCAACTCATACGCCTTAATTGTGCTTTCTTCCAGATTAAAGCTCTTCACAAGTTTCTCCAACAACTCACGTTGTAGCTTTCTTGCTTTGACTTCAAGAATACGACCAAAGCCACATCTCCTAATGGCATCTGATTGACAAGCCTCTAAATTTGAGACTACTGAGAATACTTTCCTAGGAGAACATCGCGTGCTGAAAATTTGATGCCTCTTCGTCTTCATTATAGAACAATTTTAGCAAACTGCAAAATTAAAACAACAGAAAAATTATAAGCATGCCTTGAAACACGAATTATAAGCATGTGATAGACCGTCATTTACACATGTTTTTACCCTCATACTTACACCGTTTGAGGTGTTGATTCTCGTGTTTTAGGCCGATTTCATGCTAGGTTGTGCTTGTTTGTGTTATTTCAGGTCTTAGTACGTGAATGAAGGCTTAGGAGCGAGTCTGGGGCCGATTGGACGAAGAACGGACGAAGGGCGAGCTTTTGGAGGAGTGCACGGGCAGACCAGGAGGCTGCACGGCCGTGCACTTGAGCCATTTGGCCGTGCGCCTCTGGCCGAGGCCATGCACGGGCACAATCCAGGCTTGCACGGCCGTGCGCCTGGCCGTGCAAGAAGGCTGAGCTCCAAATAAATGAAACGGTGCGTTTTGAGGGTGCACGGCCAGAATGGTGTGGTGCACGGCCGTGCACCTGCCCGTGCAACTCGGGGAGACCGGTTTTAGTGCCTAATCCGAGCCAAAAGTGGGGAGAATCGCGTTTGGAGAGCAAAAACAGAGCCCTAGAGAGAGAAAGTGCGAAGAACTCATCCTAGAAGCTATCTTGGAGCTGGATTTCATCGAATCGAGCCTGGAGATCGTCATAGGAGTGAACATCATCGTCCCGGAGCAGATTATCCTCATCGTTATGAGTATGACTAATCCGATTCTTGTTTTCTCTTCTCCCTCTATGGAGTAGAACCCTTCTCTCACTTGGGTATGAAGAACCCTAGTTCCTTGTGTTAGGGATTTGATTGTAATGACTTGGGATGATATTATTGTTTGATTTTAATCGAATGACGCATGTTTCATGAATTGATTTGAGTCTGATCAGCTTGTCTCAATTTCTGCTTCAACCTGAGATAGATAGAATCTGATTAGGTTGTTAGAGCCTCTTCATTCGATAGTAGGAGATTGGCTATACGAGAGTTAGCCAGTTTACTGCTTTGTACTGGTGTTCTTGACGCCAGTAGTGGAGTTCTGTGTTCACAGCCTCAGCTTTCTATCCCGGTGAAGACTAGTCGTCTGCCGGGTAGTTAGACTGAGAGGGCTTGGTCAGCTTAAGAGATTCCAAGCTACTGTCGGATCTTCCGCAGTCTAATCAACAGTAAATCAACCCAGGGAATTGCAATTGAACCTAACTAAGGGGCTAGGGGGACTCAATCCCGAGTGACTCTTACCTGCTTTTGAAAACCGAACCATTTCCTGCTTTCTTACTGCTTTTGCTTTAAACAACAATCACTCGAATTAGTTTGCTAGATAATAGAGAATCACGGAGTAAGCAGTAATCTAGACCCCGGGTTGATAATTAAACTTGCCTGTTACTGCATTCCCGGACTGCGATTACACTTGGTCGCAGTTTGGTGTTGTGTTTTGGCGTGTCAGCATGCCGAAGAGTACAAACAAAATACAAGTTCTAACTACCAGAAGAACTGAAAACCCCCTACATCAACACCTGAGTACACTAATTAACCATGAAATCCGCCATTGGCATATATAAATTTCACCCAAAACACCCAGCTTTCATTAAATTTCACCCAAAATGCAAAATCTCACGGCCGTGACATGACCCGTGAGAAGCAAAGAGAAGTTTTCATATCTCCAGACAATCTCCAGACAATCACACGGCTTATTCTCACGGCCGTGAGAATTTACAAAGGGGCCGTGAGAATTTACAAAGGGGCCCGTGAGAATTTACAAAGGGGCCGTGAGAATTTACAAAGGGGCCTGTGAGAATTTACAAAGGGGCCGTGAGATGCCCATCATCCATATCCAAAAACACGGCTCATCTCACGGCCGTGACACTGTCGAAGGCAACCCGTGAAAACCTCTGGGAAACTGAGAAGTGTGTTTTTACATACACGGTCTCTCTCACGGCCTATCTCACAGCCGTGATATTTCCAGAATTACATCCACGGTCTCTCTCACAGCCGTGATATTTCCAGAAACCACACACAACTTACAACTTTTGAGAGCTAAATAACATGACCACGAGCATAGCCACTAAGCTTTCCATAACCCATGACACCACCATAAACACTCGCTCTATTTCCATCCAAACTGGCTAAAACTGAAGTCACCCTGATTTCATGAAATAGTTCTTGACTAACACACTCAATTGCACCTTTCATGCAGCCAAGCAAGACCCTTCAATTAACAGTCCAAAATGTAATCAACAAGCAACGGTAACGACACTACAAACTGAAAATAATCAAACTGAGTATGAACTTTCCTATTCGATTTGCCTCCATAAAACACAAATCAAGTCTCTCAAATCAAAAACCCATTCCTTACATCCCTAAAACCCAATCAAGACCAAAGAACTAAAGAAGCAAGCAGAACAACCCCAGCACAGTTATTCTCTTCAGTTTGAAAGCAAAGGCAACAACGAAATGAACAACCCCAGCACAGTTTATGGGATTATATAAACCAAGACAGCTTCCTAATTGACACTGAATCCTCCATTCACAAATACCTCCTAGGTCACATCAACGATCTGTGTGAGGAATGAAGTTATATGGTGGATGGCCACAACTATTTGCACAAAAAAGTGCAGACTTTCTGAAGCTTCATCAATCACGGAATGACTAAAGATGCCCCCATCTCAATCAAACTCGGCCGTGACAAAATACAGCACAACCAAGAACTACACTTGAGAGAGCTTCAATACTCATTGCACAAGACGTTAAAGCTAAAGAGATAGACAAACCAAATCACAGAAGAAGACACTGGAAAAGATGGAGCACATCAGAATTCCCACTTCACACAACTGATAAAACCGAGAGAGGGAAAGGAATATCGCATCTTATATCACCATATCCAATTGAGAATGCACATGAAGAAAGCAGTGGAGAAGCTTCAATTTCAATCCCAAATGGTTACACAGAATTGAGAAATTCTCTCTTCTACTTCCATAGTTCAATTTGGTAAAACGAGCATGGAATTTCAATCCTATGATTTGGCAACCGATCCTTAGTAGACAACTTGACATTTCCAGAGAAATAAGTCAGACATTCAAAGACACCATTATTGTACTCAAAGCTGCTCCAACAAATGCTCTAGAAGCTAGAAGCTAGAAATTGAATGTTTATCAAAGGGAGATAAGAATTTCAGCCACTTACATCGAATGAATGACTGAGTCGTCGTTTCAAATCGGAAATCGAATGCTTTATCACCCAATTCTCGCTATTGCAGGAGTTCTCCTACCCGGCGCTAGTTGACTCGTCGTTGTCGATTGGGCTTTTCGAGTCTTTGATTCCTTCTGAGTCTTCCTCTAGTAAAAGAGTCTCTGCCACCTTCAGAATTCAAGTCCTCTTTGTCGTCGCCACTGCTCACCCCCTTTACTATCTACGAACAGACCCACCGCGAAACACAATCCCAGGAGAGGAAAGTTGAAAAACGATCAGACCCACCGCAAAACACAATCCCAGGAGAGGAAAGTTGAAAAACGATCAGACCCACCGCACAATCTCACCGTTTCCGTCGCCGATGCTCAAGCCCTTCAATATCGACGAAGAGACCCACCGCGGAAGAGCACAGTTCACAATCGCGAAAGGGTAAAGTTGAAACCCCCCAATTTCTTTCTTCTCACAACGTCGTTGTCGCCCTAGATGCAGGTTCGCCGTCGCCGTCGCACTATTTCAAATGCAGGTTCGCCGTCGCCGCGGAAGAGACGCTCTGAAATTCCACCTCGGAAGAGAAGCTCTGAATTTCGACGAGCTCGATCGCCTTTACCCGACTGGATTTCAATTTTTTTAAAATGATTGTGTAACGAACCGGTGCAACAGGTTACGAGTCCACAAGTGAAAATAATAATAATTAAATAACTTCAATCCAATGGCTGATATTTTATAACAAGATCTAATGGCTCTAAGTATATTAAAGCATGGGTACTATATAGCATACTAAAATGCCTCCCAATTCGAATGGTTGGATTTGGAAATGAGTTAAATATACAAATACCCTTGTCTCTTTTGGTAAGGAGACAGACGCAAGAGCGCCTTAGATCATAATAATCCGAGATTGGGAGATTCTCTTTACATCATAGTCGAACCATCTATAGAGATCAACGTTAAACACATCAACATGATGTGTCCCAAAAGTCAGGCTATGGCCTAAATTAGCAAGAAAATCAGCAGTCCAATTTCCTACATGTGAGACAGCGACGTCCCAATCACGTTCCAAAAGATGGTTAACTTGTTTTGCCACTAGTCCATGTCGATGATCATCATCAGAACGGTCTCTAATGATAGCAATAGCAGTGTTGGAGTCCATCTTAAGCTGCACTTTTCGATAGCCTTTCTCCCAAGCCAGCTGCAAACCAACAATTGCTCCTTTGAGCTCAGCAGCAGTTATTGAACATTTACCCAAGTTGCAGGCGAATGCAGTACAACATCTACCCAGGCTATCGCGAAGAAGACCTCCAGCAGCTGCAGATCCTGAGGGAAGAGGACAGAGCCATCAGACTGAACCTGTACCCATCCCTCAGGTGGAGGCCTCCAGCTAATCTGTTCTTCTCTTGTCTCAACAAGGGGTCTGAAACTTCTCTCCATATTCTGCAGTGCCATTTTGTAGATCTTGAACCAGGCCTCAATTTTGCAGATGAGAGATTTTTCCACATACACCTTCCCATCCATACTCTCTTCATTTCTTTGTTTCCACAGATGCCACACATTAAGGCCAAAGTCAACACCATGAGTCTCATCACTCAAATTGATTGACAGCCACTCCTTAAATGGCAAGTCCATGTCTTTACAAGTGACTTTGGACGTGAACTTCTCTCGGATAGCTGTTGTTTTGTTGCATTTCCTCAGGATGTGTTCTATTGTTTCTTCCACGTCTTTACAGTGGTTGCAGTTGCCATCAGTAGTCATCTTCCTCTTGACTCGTTCCTTATTAGTGAGCAATCTGTCATGCATAACAAGCCAGAGAAAGTGTTTAGTACGACTTGGCCCTTTCCACTTCCAAAGTTTCTTCCACATCGTTTCTCCCTCTGTGTCCACTTGATCAGTTGCGAGGTTATAAGCTAACTTTAGCATGAATCTTCCATCCTTTCCAGTCCCCATATACTCTTATCTTCACCCAGGCTATTTTTTGGGGGTTTCATGCCAGCGATTAGAGAGATGATATTGGGGGGAAGCCTTTCATGGAGCTTCTGCCAGTTCCACTCTTCATTATCGTCAGTCCACTCTGCCACGGAAGATTCCTCCTGCAAATCACCAGTCTACATGATGTGGTCTCTGAGAATGATATCATGATCCAGCCACGGGTGGTTCCAGAAGATAGTAGTTCTTCCATTTCTAATGCTCCAGCAGGTGGCACTCTTCATGAGGGGCATTGCCTTCATAATAGCTTTCCACCGTGAGTAGTGATTTCTCCGTTTCATTGCCACAATCTGCCCATCGACATGTTAGAAGTACTTTCCTTGCATCACCTGCACCCAAAGGTCAGAGCCATTATTAAGAATTTGCCAGGAAAGCTTTATCATGAAAACCATATTCAAGCTCCTAGCAGTTCTTAATCCTAGTCCCCTTGGTTCTTAAGTTTACACACTTTCTCCCAGGACACCATGTGAACTTTCTTTTTATCTTCATTAGAGCCCCAAATAAACCATCTTATTTTTTTATCGATAAAGTCACAAACAGAGCCATGGAGCAAGGTAGTTTGCATGGCATAAGATGGAATGACATTTAGCACAGAAAGGGCGAGGGTCACTCTTCCAGCTAAAGAGAGGGTTCTGGCTTTCCACGAAGATATTTTCTGGTTAATTTTATCAATGATTTACCCATAAGTGTTTCTATTTATCCTCCCATGGATAACAGGAACACCTAGGTATTCCTAAGTCTAAGGTGGACTGAATGCCTAATCTATCACAAATGTTCTTCTTATCCCTATCCTTAGTGTTCTTAGAGAAGAAGATCCTGGATTTTTCCTTGCTTACAAGCTCTCCTGAAGCCAAGCAGAATCTCTCAACACATTTGTTGATGACATCAGCTTGTTTTAGGGAAGCTTCAACAAAGAGTACCAGGTCATCCGCGAAGAAAAGGTGAGACAGAGGAGGCCCTCCAGGAGAAAGTCTCAAGGGGTTCCACTTATGCTCTCTAACTTCTTCTAGGATGCAGTGTCCTAATCTCTCAACACATTAAATAAAAGGTAAGGGGAGTGTGGACATCCCTGTATGAGCCCTCTGCTTGAAGCTCTGGGTTTCTCCACCTTCCCACATGACTTGCATTTCCACCGTAGTTACACACTTCATGATTATCTTGATCATGTTGTGAGGGACTCCCACCAAGGTAAGAGTTTCCTAGAGAAAATCCTAATCCAACCTATCGTATGCTTTTGCCAGGTCCAGCTTGAGCAGCATCATTCCTTTCTTCCCATTCTTTCTTGCCATTGAGTGCACAGTCTCTTGCAAAATAAGGATATTGTCAGTAATATGCCAATTTGGGATAAAACTAAATTGGTTATGTTTAACCAAGTGGGGCATTAATTGCTTAACTTGTTTGCTGTAACACCCTTACTTTACATTACAAAACGAAACAGTAAAATACATCGAGTTTAAACATTCTCAGGTCTGAGCTTTATATATATATTTTTTTTAAACATCAAACCATAATTTACATTTGCATCAGAGTCAAAACAGAAAATCGGGGAAGTCAGCTTTATTACAAAATCCACACAACATAAAATATTTAAGGAGTTCGGAGTCCTCCGCCCACCTCATGGCTTCCCTTCAAGCTTGAGTCCTGATATCTACAGTACACACCTTACTTCTGCTCTTGATATGAGGAAAAATGGTGACGAAGGATGAGTCGTCGCTCAGTGAATAAATTCTAAGCTCAGATCGACATCAATACAAAAACAGTATTGGGTTGAAACACCCTAGCACATAACAGGACTTAAGTTGTTTATCACACTTTTCATTCCACTGAATCGATCAAGTACACATGTTCACATCCCGTCTCAGTCAAAACATATAAAACAGATGACAGACATAGACATTTTGCTTATACAATTTCACTTTCAAATTTGCTAAATGATATCCTCCCCGGGTAGTACAGTAGTGGAAGGCTGCAGGGTAACCATGTACAGCCATCATATAACTGGAGTACCGCGGGACACAACCCAGTCCGGTACGAACAGGAGTGCACAAGGCACGAAACAGGAGTGCTCGCACCAACATGACTATCGCGGGTCACAACCTAGACCGATACAAAACAGGAGTCGCCACGGGATTACCCTAGCCCGACTAACTAAACAGCACAGGAGTACCGTGGTTCGTCACCCAATCAGCACGGTGCGGAGCACGAGTGCTCAAACAGGAGTATCGTGGGGTTTACCCATATCTATACAAACAGGACACACTACTGTACCGAGGTATCATGTAGCCCTTTTACTTATTCTTATGTATTCACCTCTTTTCATTAATAGTTCATTTAGATACATGTCAATAATCATTAACCCGTAGGCTCACTTATACACTATATGCTCAGAAGCATTTATAGCGCTTTTGCACCCTCAGTCACAGCAGAGTGGAATGTAAGCTGAGGATCTTACTCCAAGTTATTCAAGCAGAACAAGATTAGTAAGCCTAATGGCTTACTCCAAATCTAAGCAAACAAGACGGGTTCGCAAGTTCGACTACTTACTCATAATCCACACAATAAATCAACAAAACCAGCACATATGATAATTTCATTCCACTTCATGATCACTCAACCATTTTCATCATTAGATCACATAACCATGCTAATTCTACAAAATGTCAGTTTCAGAGGCAACAATGATTTGCAGAGACACAGTAGCAATTTGCAGAGGTATACACAAGATCAACCAACAAAATGTCTTTCCATATCTCATCCACAATTCATGCATTTCGAACTTCATACCAAATGCAGATGATGAATATACAGCACTAAGCCATCTTGGCTTCACCGAATATAAGAACCTATATCGTTTAACTCACAATACAGATAATTATGGTCACTAAAGTAACCATATCACATAGCGATATCATTTTCCATAAATTCACATATTATACTGGAGCCGCTTCATGACCCCGATATGTATTCGAGCCGCTTCATGACCCGAATATTGTTATTATGTTGAATTAGATCTAATATTAGAATCTACCCACAATTTTGTCTTCACTCGGCTATGCCCTTGCCTTTGGATGAGCCCCCGGCTTGCTCCTTACCTTTATATACAAAATTTTCAGGTTATTCAAGCACCAAGATACGTATAAAGTCATCATAATCATGGTTGTGTTCATGCATGTCGATAAGGTCACTAGGAAATTCGTACGGCCGTACAAATCGATCCCCAAGCCGTACAATTTCAAGATTTCCCTAGAATCTCGTACGGCCATATGGCCTTTTCGCACGGTCGTACCACTTTACCATGCTTCACCATTTTGGTAATTTCTCCCTTGATACTTAACCAAATCAGTTGATTCTTGTTGATACTGAAACTAGATTCATAGGGATACAACATATACAAATTTCAGACCATTTGCATCAGCCGTTTGAGCTCGACAATCATTTTAAGTTGACGTTTCAAAACTGTCAGCTACTTTCTTTTCACTTCAAATCCAACTCCCCTACTTCTAACAATTGTTCCTGACCACTCCGAAATAAAAAATACGTTCCGAACGGTCAATTCGAAGAACCCAATATACTTAACATTATGCCAATTTTAGAACGATCCAACAACTGGTTCGCACAGGATCTTACCTCTAATCTGCTGTCCTGCTACAGGAAAAACAGTGTCGCACCCCTTTTGTCCAGCAACATTCCTCGATGTACCAGAGATCAGAACGATGATCCTAACGGTCCAATCGTAGACAAGGAAGTATGGAATACAACCTCCAAATCTCAGGACGATCACTCTCTCCCACGTCCCTCTCTTGCTCTCTTTCTCCCATCTGGTTTCACCACCCAAAAACCATCATCCCCATTTTCATAAACAAGGAGTTGAGAGATAGAAAGATATAATCATGAAGTGGAATGAAATTATCATATGTGTTGGTTTTGTTGATTTATTGTGTGGATTATGAGTAAGTATTAGAACTTGTGAACCCGTCTTGTTTGCTTAAATTTGGAGTAAGCCATTGGGCTTACTAATCCTGTTCTGCTTGAATAACTCGGCGTAAGCTCCTCAGCTTACTTTCCATTCTGCTGTGACTAAGGGTGCAAAAGTGCTATAAATGCTTCTGAGCATATAGTGTATAAGTGAGCCTATGGGTTAATGATTATTGGCATGTGTCTAAATGAACTATTAATGAAAAGAGGTGAATACATAAGAATAAGTAAAAGGGCTACATGATATCTCGGTACAGTAGTCTGTCCTGCTTGTATCGATATGGGTAAACCCCACGATACTCCTATTTGAGTGCTCATGCTCCGCATCGTTTCGATTGGGTGACGACCCACGGTATTTCTGTTCTGTTCAGTTAGCCGGACTGGGGTAATCCCGTGGCGAATCTTGTTTTGTATCGGTCTGGGTTGCGTCCCGTGATACTCCTGTTGGTGCGAGCGCTCCCGTTTCGTGCCTTGTGCATTCCTGTTCGTACATGACTGGGTTGTGTCCCGCGGTACTCCAGTTATATGATGGTTGTACATGGTTACCTTGCAGCCTTCCACTACTGTACTACCCGGGGAGGATATCATTTAGCAAATTTGAAAGTGAAATTGTATAAGAAAAATGTCTCTGTCAGTCATCTGTTTTATGTGTTTTGACTGAGACGGGATGTGAACATGTGTACTTGATTGATTCAGTGGAATGAAAAGTGTGATAAACAATTTAAGTCTTGTTATGTGCTAGGGTGTTTCTACCCAATACTGCTTTTGTATTGATGTCGATTTGAGCTTAGAATTTATTCGTTGAGCGACGACTCATCCTTCGTCACCATTTTTCCTCATATCAAGAGCAGAAGTAAGGTGTGTACTGTAGATATCGGGACTCAAGTTTGAAGGAAAGCTATGAGGTGGGCGGGGGACTCCGAACTCCTTAAATGTTTTATGTTGTGTGGATTTTGCAATAAAGCGGACTTCTCCTATTTTCTGTTTTGACTCTAATACAAATGTGATGGTTTGAAGTTTGAAAAAAATATATATATAAAGCTCGGGCCCGAGAATGTTTAAACTCAATGTATTTTACTATTTCGTTTTGTAATGTAAAGTAAGGGTGTTACATTTGGAATGCATTTAGCCACCACTTTATACCCTACGTTACACAGGCTAATTGGTCTGAAATGGCTCATCATGCTTGGGTGGTCAAGTTTGGGAATGAGAGCTAGCAGGGTCTCATTCTGAAGGCAGATACTGTCAGGGTCCCAAAAGCATCTCTGGATGAAAGTGAAGAGGTCCTGACCAACAGACTTCCAGCATCTTTGAAAGAATAGGGCATGAAACCCATCTTTGCCAGGAGCCTTCAACTCATTCATGTCTTTAACAATGTAGTGGATCTCCTCCAAGGTTGGTAGTCTTCTCAGTGGATCCCACATATGTCCTTCAAGAACTGAAAACAAGGCAGCAATGGTACACTGATTGTCCCTGGTGACTTTGGTAAAGAGCTGAACAAAGTGCTCCCTAGCCATGTCCTGAAGCTTGTCTGGGTCAATAATCCATTCCCCTTCCTCATTCTAGAGACGGACAATCTTGTTTCTCTTCCTTCTAGTCAGCGTACTGGTGTGAAAGAACCTAGTGTTTTGGTCCCCATGGATTGTCCAGGTTGCTCTTGACTTTTGGTACAAGAGTATCTCCTCTTGCCAGAGAACATCCTCCAATTCCATTCTAGTGCTTCTTTCCTTCTCCAGAGAAGTAGAGGTAGGATTCCTCGCATTCAGGCTTTCCAAGGACTTCAGTTCCTGAGCAAGCTTCCTCTTCCTTTTGAAAATGTTACCGAAAACATCTTTATTCCAGATTTGAAGTTTACTGGAAAAGTCCTGCAAGGCACAAGGAAGAAGCTGGCCAGTACTCTAAGAGGACGAAACAAAAGGAAGAAATTCATCATGTGCAAGCTAGGGAGCAAGGAACTGGAATCGTCTCACCAGTTTAGAACTCGCTGGGGGTTGATCTTGTTGCCCAGCAGGATCGGTCTATGGTCTGACTTCATCTTGATCAAATGGAAGACAGTAGTTTGGGAAAACTTGTGGTGTCATGCCAAGTTGCATAGCCCTCTATCAAGTCTCTCTTTAACTCCTGATCCCCCTTTAAACCAGGTGAACTTTGGTCCAGTAAACCCAAGATCCATAAGGCCACAGTCTTCAATGAAATTCACAAAGGCCTTCACTTTAGCGAAGTTGAAATTTGCTCCTCCTTGCTTTTCAGTAGGCCTAGTAATAGAGTTAAAATCGCCAAACATCATCCAGGGGCAGAGGGTTCTGCGGCTGATGCCACGAAGATCCTCCAACAATTCCCCTCTAGCATGCTAGTTGGGGCTAGCATAGATGGCCGTCGGGGCATATGACTCTCCATTACTTGTAGAACACTCCAGGTGAATGTACTGCTTGTGAATATGAGGGTTCCTCATTTGGACCTCACTTTTGTTCCACAGCAGCCAGATACCTCCACTGAATCCTGTAGAATCAGAAACTTCCCAAGAGTCAAACCCTAGTTTCTGGATGATGTCAATCGCATCCTTCCCGCTAACCCTGGGGTCAACAATACAAACAACGTTTGGTTTATGGACAGACTTATAAAAAACAAAAGTAGGACGAAACTTTGAGGTGTCGATCACCTCTACAATTCCAAAAAAAGACTTTAATCATTTAAAAGATTAAAAGGAGCTTCCCTTCTTCTGTATAACAAAACACAGCCTAATTTTACAAATACCCTAAATTTACTATTATCGTCATAACTTAATACCCAGTATTGCGAAATTATCCTTTATTAATCAAGGAAACTATAGCAAAACAAAAAGGCCTTCAAATTCCTTATCCCCTCTGTCTCCTCATCTCCGCAAATTCCTTCGCCGGGAATCAATAACTTCTGCACATTCATCATTTTTAGAAGTTAATGAATAAGGAGTATATTAAGTGATTTATTTTCGAAAAACTCACAATGCGAGGTGATTGTCCATTAACTTAACTCGGACCACATTTTTTTGTCAAATTAGTAGTAGCATTATGATTAGCTGGACGTTTACACGATGAGCGTGAGCGCATGATTTCAGTTTCATAGTACGTGACATCCATCCAGTCCTATCCCAAAAACAATAACGAGGGTTTAAACTAATTAATTCATCATTACTGCAAAAACACCGAATTAATCCACGCAAAATGACACCCCATTGGATAATACACCACGTGAAGGCAAAATTTAAGACCCCGTTATCCCATGTCTGCCCCTAACATGTCGCTCACCATCACCCAGAGGCATTGAATTCAGAGACAGAACACAAAAAACAGAGTATCTTAAAACGAAATTCTTTAAAGCAAGGTAGGAAGTTCGTGACTCGAATTGATAACTCTTATCAAGTAAAATAATCATAATAAGTAATAACTTATCACCGCCGAACTGCAGAGGAGGCAAGCTTGGCGACAATTAAGGCAGTCAATCCGGCCACAATCCATGTGACTTCATTTCACTCCCTCTTCCTCCTTATTACTTCTCACCACCATTCCTTCCACAAATCAACCCTCCTTCCCCATTCCCATGGCTTCTTCAATCCTTCCACTCCTCCTACTCTTCCTCGGTCTCTCCATCTTCATGTCCCTGAGTAACGCCAGCAAAGTAATAGTGATGGACGCGATGCAATGGCAGCAACCCTCATCCTCATCCTCATCCTCATCAGCAGCAGCAGCAATGTCTCTCTACGACGACGGCGACGGAGACGGTGAAAGTGATGAAGGGTTTGGTGAGGAGAGGAGATCTCTGTACTGGAGCTCCGGCGGAGGAGGAAGTCGGTACCACATATCGTACGGGGCGCTGTCGGCGAACAGAGTCCCCTGCCCACCGCGCTCTGGAAGGTCTTACTATACCAATAACTGTCACACCACGAAGCAGCCTGCTAACCCTTATCAGCGCGGCTGCTCTTGCATCGTCCACTGCAGGAGATAGCTTCTATTGGCTAGCTGTCTTTTTTGCTTTAACCTTGTTAATTTTAGCTCCCATGATAACTGCTGCACTACTGTGCAGTTTGGTTAATTTTTCTCTGGTGACGCTGAATGTGTTCGTTCCTTTTGCTGCTCTTGAATATGTATTTGTAGCTCGAAAGGGTAGACAGTGATTGGTGGCTAATTTGGGATTGGATATCATGAATGCAGAGCTTGCACCTAATTGTTGGTTGGTGCAATTGAAAGTATTTTTAAGGCAAATTCTAAGCTGGCTTCTTCTTCATAGGCAGGTAGCCAGATACCAACCCAAGTTGTTCTCCATATTAATTTAATGACAACTATTCCTGCGTTATTTTTGAAAGTTCTAGTTTACAGAGCTCATCCAATTCAACATCATGGCTCATTGGAACGGTCCGGGCCTAGCTAAGGCTCAAATTTGGGGACAATTGGGTTTTATCGTCATCTTTCAACTCAAGAAATTTCTTCAAGTTACGACAATTTGACAATGAATTTAAAAATAACAATTTTGATCAGATTCGTTTGATTCGATTTGGTTAATTTGTTTTGAGCGAGTAAATCCGGTTCGTAAGTGAGAGGCAGACATGGGTATTCTCCTCGACATATCGTGCTCTGTCTCATTCATTCTCATCCGATTTTGTTTAAATTGCATGTAATTTTTTACTTAGGATTTTACTTTATTAATTAGCTCATATATTAGATATAATTAAGTTTTAAATAAGTTAGAACCTCAACCTCTCAAATAATTTAACTACATTTAGTATATTATAGTTTGTTTATTGGCTTTCTAATGAAAAATGAACATTCCTAAAAATTTTCTTTTAAATTACATATCCATATGGTTTGACATGCCCAATCAGAGTCATGTAATAAATTATACGATCTACCATGATATCTATACCCCGCTCTGGATCTGTCTCATTGCCATTGTTACTCATGAAAACCTTCGAGTAAATACTACAAATGAAAAAAGATGATATGAGTGTTATCTTGATGTCGGATATTAATTTGACGCTGTGTATATCATAAAAATATAAATTCAAGCAAAATATTAGTAGTCATGTTTGTTATGGGACAATCCAAGTACCACATTGGTAATACAAGGGAAGGGACCCTTGTATATTAGTGTCCACCAAGCCCAACTGGTACGAGGCCTTTTGAGAAGGATACCCAAGAGTAAAATCATCCGAGCTTAGCCCAAAGCGGACAATATCATACTAATTGAGTTGCCCGGTTACGACAAGTGGTATCAGAACCTGGTTCGGTTCGGGACGGTGGGCGTAAGTTTGGTGGGACCCTCATTCGGTGACCTCGAGATTTGAGATCTGCGTCTGGCGGACAATATCATATTAATTGAGTTGCCCGGTTACGACAAGTGGTATCAGAACATGGTTCGGTTCGGGACGGTGGGCGTAAGTTTGGTGGGACCCTCATTCGGTGACCTTAGGATTTGAGATCTGCGTCTGGTTTGGTGAATCCACGAGAGATCCATGTATGTTTGGCGGATCAAAGAGAGTTCCGAGTATAGGAAAAATCCTTGTACCGAGAAGCACATCGGTACAAGGTGTCTGGCGAATCAAGATAATCGCTGAGGAGAGGACACGATGTTCGCAGTCTTTGGCTTGAGGAGAGGATTGTTAGGGTACAATCCGAGTTTCACATCGGTAATACAAGAGAAGGAACTCTTGTATATAAGTGTCCACCTAGCCCAATTAGTACGAGGCATTTTGGGGAGGATACCCAAAAGTAAATCCGTGCGGGCTTGACCCAAAACGAATAATATCGTACAAATTGAGCTACCCAATTTCGACAATATTGTTCCTCAATGTCATTTTATCTACTTAAGAAAGCTTATCAAATATATGTTTCTTCTTCATTGTACATCTTAGCTCAAAGACATTTTATAAGTCATTTTCTGTAACAGACTCGTTTTTTATTTTCTCCTCACCCATCGGTCTCAACTCTCAAGCCTTGACTCGTAAGATTCTTACCCAAAACCCTTATGACGAGCTCATCCTTCATCCTGGTTGTACTCCACAGTACACTAAACTTTGCCAGAAATTGTATGAATTTGTCTTGAACACGAACAGGGGATGTGAAAAGTGGTTCGTCGAAGGTGCTGAAAGTTGAAGAGAGCGAATGCATGTGGAGGTGGGCAGGCAAGAAAGGAACCTAGCTAGAAGAATCTGGCCCTGGCGCACAAATTTTATAATAAGACAATGGGCTACAATTATTATTGCTATAATGAGACAGCGGGTCTTATGATAACGGAAGGTGATAATTTTCAACTTAAATTAATGGACTTTCCTCGTCGGTAAGTCTTATATGACACATAATTATCGAATTGGAGTTTCTACTTTTATGTCAGGAAAATATTTTTCAAATAATTTGAACCCGGCGCAGAAAAATATTTCTCCATTTGCTAGTTGCGAAATGGGATTTAGCTTAAGTTTGGGCCAGACAAGAAATACGACGGCATATGAGTCCTATTTCCACCGGCGCGGATGCCTTGATTGTCGGTTAAGTCAAAGAAAGATTATACATTTTCATGTATCCCAACTCACATAGACCGACAACTTGATTCCCCTCTCACATGCCTAAAATGCACCAATGATTCACAAATCACAGTAGAAGACAGAAGATTCACAACAGAAGACAGAAGGTGGTTTGCCCTATATAAGCGTAGGAAAAAAAGAGATTAGTTGAATGATCATGTATATAGATGCCTAATAGTACTGTAACAAGTATATTTCAATGCACGATGAAATCAAAACACCCTAATGTAGGAAGGAAGGTTAGTAGTTTTAGGGCTGGGATATCAGTTTCGATTTTTCAGTTTAAACCAATTTCGAACCGATAAGGACCATGTTGGTTTTAGATTTTCTATCCCAAATGGGTTCGTATCTTATCAGTTTTGGTTCAAACCGAAGCGGTAAGACTTCAAAACATGAATCAATAGTTTAGGGGTGTAGGGTTTCGGTTTTAATTGGGGGCGTATGATTTCGGTTTGTTCTAATCGAAACGACACTTGATAAGGTCTTCTCATATTTCGATTAAACCGAAATCAATAAGCCCTTAACATATTCGATTTCGATTTTGGATAACCATCCCAGTTCATTTTTTTATTTTTTTAATGGTTTCGGTTCGGTTAACCCAACGACACCTCTAGGTTATAGTTTAATGCATACATGGGCAGCTGGCGCATATCAAGTCTACCAAATGAAAACAAAGATAATGCGTGCAAAATCAAGTTTGATTATGGTTTGCCGCTTTTTCTTTATCCCCCAATATTCTACAGTTTCCTTTCCTGTGCGAGACAGCAAATCATCAATGAAAGCTCAGTTGGAAACCAAGTGCTTTCTTTTTCGGCTATTTATTTGTCAGAAATGCAGCGGCGAATTGATAAAAATGGTGGATGTTCCATAATATTATTATGTGACAGCTAAAGACAAACTATGAAGAAATTGTGGGAAATATATTTACGTAAATAAACTGTAATTACTGGTTATACAAAATTATTGTTTTTTCATGAATTTTACGTGAATATATTTATAGGACAAGTAGGTAGTAGAAATAAATCAAAATTACAAAGAATAAAGTACTTTTTTTTTTTTGTGTATGATTACTCGCACAAGTCACTCTTCTTCGGGCAGCCGGGCAGCACCCTCCAAAAACCAAAAGTCCAACTCCGCGTTTTCCCTCACTGCCTGCCCGTCCAGCTCAGAACACCTGCCCCGTGAGCTGTCATCTCATCATTCTCACTTACTCCCTTCAACTAATCCCACAACAAAAGAATTAAACTAATCACGATTTGCCAAATTACAAAACGGTCCCTCAACTCTTCCACAGTCCCTCTCAGATCCTCAAAATCAAAATCAATCGTAAGTGCAGGCATGCTTGAGCGAGATCGTGGCGTTGGCCTTGTTCGGATTGAACGTAATGTCGCACCCGATCGTCTTGTAGAATCTCGGCTTCACCAATTTCCCCAGAACGTAAGCTCTAGATCGGACGGTGAAGTTCAGCGTCAGGTGGACCGGCAGCAAGGGTTTTCCGGTGGCCGTGCTGCTCAGCCCTGCTCCGCTGCCGTACATCGGGATCTTGTCGCTCGCGATGGATATCGCCACCGACCTCTGGCTGCTCCTCTTCTGATAAAACCGCTTGATCTGCGGAAATTCACCGATTCAGATACCTAATTATGAGAATTTGGGGATTGGAAGAGTTTAGAAGAGAGATTATGAGATTCTCACCGTTCCCGTGGCGATTGCGAGTTGCGAGTAAGTCAGATCCAGAGGCGTCGAGGTCACGTGAACGCCGAAGAAAGTTCCGGTGTTGCGGTAGATCATTCTGACGGTGGAGTTGACGGTGATCATATCGGTAGCTACTCCGGAGGCGTCGGAGCCGGCTTGGATGTTGAAACGCTCGAACTTAATGCTCTGCAACAATAGTTAAGCCAGAATTGAGCTCAATTGGAAAATTACGACTCTGGATTTGGGGGAAATTCCGAAATTGAAGTAAGATTCGAGCTCCGTACCTTCATTGTGATCTTGGGCTTTTGGGGCCTGCTAGCTCCCCAGAGAATCAGAGAGAAGAAAGAGAAGAGGACGAAGAACCCCAGAACAAAAGCAAGGACGTAGCAGCGGCGGGGGATTCCCCTGCGGCGCTCTTCGTCTTCGAGCAGGCCTTCTTCCTCAATCACATCGACTTCTTTCCACTGCTTCTGGTTCCCTTTCCGATGCCCGCCGCCTCTGGAGGCGTCGTTGGGGGAGATCTTCCTAGATCCGGGCTTGAGGGAGCCGGAGAAGCGGGTGGAGGAGGATTCCCGGGAGTGGTGGCCGACGGAGGAGTGGGAGTGGGGCGGGGAGGCAACGGGGCTGAGGACCGGGGTGGAGTGGAAGGAAGTGGTGGTCTTCTCGCCGTCGTGGGAGTCGCGGGAGGGGGACTGGACGAAGTAGGCCGGGCGGCGGGGGGATCTGGTCGGCGACGACGGCGCCAGGCTGGTCACCTCGGAGTCGGTCTTGGCGTGCATTTTTTGGGTTATTGGAGGGAATGGGAGTGAGTGGGAAAAGATGAGAGGAGAGGAGCTTGCTTCAAGCGAAGGAAGAAGAAAAAGGGGTTTTATGGGAATGGGGGAAGTGAAAGGGGGAAATTGGTGAGGGAGCTCCAACGTAGAGTGATGAGCTATAGTCGGCGGAAATTGGTAGTTTAATGACAGATTATCTTTTGATTTTTATTAATAGAAGTGACAGATTGTTTTTAGGAAGAAATAAAATGATTGATTAATTAGCAAGGGTTTAGCCGTTTTAGAGGACAGATAATAATGAGTGCGGATTAGGTCAGTAATTTTATAGTGAGTAATCATGAGTAACTTATCCACATTAGCATGACATCAATAGTTTCTCTCTTGGAAAGTCTTTTATATTTTCTCCTTTAATCTTTAACGAACGATTTCTCTCTCGTTTTAAGTCGAAATTTAATTTTTTTTTTCACAGATAAATCAGATTAAATATGCTCTTCAAAATGATATCCACTTTGATATATTTTTAGTACAAAAAAAATTGAATAACTTTTTACCAGTCATTACCATATGGTATGCTCCAATTTAATACCAGATGGTAAGAAATCGTGCAATGATGGTATAAACATACCAATATGGTAAGAAGATTGAATACATTATAGTACGAGTATATTAACTGTCATTTACGACTTTCATCATTGTTTACTACAAGTTACCACAAGTTACCAATCAAATACCATAGTGGTAAAGCATGGTAATTTTTGATCAATTATTTTTTTCACCCAGAAATTTATTGATCCAATAGATCATGATGAACTCGTTCCTTCTGAGCAAACATTTTAAAAACGACTTAAGAAGAAGAAGTTACCATATGGTATGTAGTTGGTAAAAAAAGGCAAAATACACTTGTATAGCCAAAACTTTCACATTTGTGCCAATAATAGCCAAATTTGGAGAAATACCACTTATAGCCACTTCCGTCCAATTCTTTAACGGTGTCATCTAACAAGCTGACTGGACTAACATAAACGTTGACGTGGCGACGTTTTGTTAGTAGCATTGCCACATGGATGTAACTTTAAAAAATACAAAATACAAATAAAAAAATCACTTCCCAATTGTCGGCCAAATGCTAGCAGAGGAGAGTTATCAAAAGAAAAAAAGTTTGCTAGGAGAGGAGAATGGCAAGGTTTACAGGCGGTGAATTTGGAGGAATATGAGATCGAGTTTTTGCCTGCCGCTGTACACTGGCGAAGGGGAATCAATGACTATCACCACATTCAACTGAAGGAGAACCAAATCCCAAACTCCCCTACTGATTCGAATTCGGCCAAAGACGAAAACGACTAGATCTGAGCTCCACTGCATCGACCGGCCTGCGATCCTATACGCAACGACGAAGAATCGCAGCCTCTATGCTGATTCCCTTGTAGCCGCACTTTGCACTCAGATTACACGTCGGGGATGGAGGCTACGGCGACAACAGGTGACCGGCGATGCAATACATCTTTCGTGAATAACCGACCGAACTCCAATAACCCGATTAAAACGCCCAACTTCACCACTTCGACCAACCCGCCTCTTCTCTCAACCGATTCTCACTTTTCCTCGCAAAAAGGTGAACATCCTGATCGATGTCTCGGCGTCTTCCCCAGTGGAACACATCCTTCAATCGGCCTTATATCTCTCTATTGCTTCCTCTTCACTGAGAATTTTGAATCTCTAGACCTTTACCTTCTTAATCTGGAATTTGTATTGGGGCAGAAGGGATTAGAGATTTGCAGGGGAGGAGGGATTAGGGATTTTCAGGGAGAACGAAGGGAAAGATGTTCACTCAGGTATCGATTGGGGTTATATGGAAGATAAATCTTCTGAGTTTTTTTAGGTCTTCGAGAAGATGGTGGCTGAGCGCTGCTCGCCGCGGCCACCTGGTTTGGAGGAAGGAGACAACTGGTAGGGATAGGGGAAAATTAGGAATTTTTTTAATGTTATTTTTGTTGCAAAATTAATTATTTTTATAAATCAAAACTAACGACGTGGCAATGATATGATGATTTGTTGCTGATGTGTGCGATGATTTGGCATCCTAGTCACTCTAACGTTAACCTAACTGACGGAGTTTCTAACACCGTTAAAGTTTGTAACGGAAATGGCTATATTTGTCATGAAACTTTCAAAATTCTGGCTATAAGTGGTATTTCTCCAAATTTGGCTATTATTGGCAAAAACGCGAAAGTTTTGGCTATACAAGTGTATTTGCCTAAAAAAAAGTTTCTCGAAATATATTGAAAATTGATCTAATTTTGTAGAGCACAACGAACTCGTTCCATCTGTGCAAAAAAAAATTGAAATCCGAGTTAGAACGAAGAAGATAAGAGCTAATTAAGAAAACTAGGGAAAATAAAATGACTTTAATTGACAACCCTTAGATCTGAATTTTCTGGAGCCACTTAAATCTAAAGGTCCAGATTTAGTTGCTCATAGGTTAGTAACCATTGGTTACTGACCCTATCCTAAGCCGAGTGTGCATTGTTGAATGTCGTTGGAAAAATTCCGCTAATTCATTGTTTCAGTTGGGCCTGGGCTGCGAAGCCCAATTTTTTCCCCGGTCATATTAGGTGATTCAAGAAGAGGAAAATAAGAACGAGGTACAAATGTTCACGCAAATTAAAATTAAAATCGGACCCCTGCTACAAATGGGATGATGAAAACACTTAAACCTGAAAACTTAAGGAGTTGTTTAAATCTTTCAAGTGACGTAGTTAATGAAAATTAGTAGTTAATACTTAATAGATAGTTAAGGATAATTAGGTTATTATAAGTACTTTAAAATTTAATCAGCAACACCCTAATTGAGTGAGTTCTTCACACACTTTTTTTCATGATCTCTGCTCTTTTCATCTTGCCGCCGCCGGCCAACCCAACCCTCCTCTTCCTCCTCTCTCTCTCAGGTCTTTTACCCGACGGATCTCTTCTTCTCTTGTCGCCGACAACCATCCCAATCCCAATTTCCCTATCTATACAGGTGTTTTGTTGGTCGCCATCAATCGGCGAGGGAGAAAACTTGAAAGTATTAAACTGTATATTCGTATGTATGTGTAGTGTAGAAAAGCCCATGTAGTTCCTCCAAATGAAATAACCGACCTTTCTTACTCCCCCTTCCGATCGGCCTCTCTGTTGTCGTGTCCTGAATAACACAGCTGGATGGAGCAAACAAAATAGAAAATCCTTGCTCAGTCATTTGCCCTACTGAAATTAAATTAGGAACTAATCTAGGAACATGTATAGTATCTTGTAACTGCACGGCATGATCAACGACATTCCCAACACTAGAGACTTCTAATTTATCACCATTAGCCACGGTTAAACTCAAATCATGAACATGACGTGTATTTTGCAGCAGCCTAGAGTCTCTAGTCATATGGTTATAACATGCTGAATCGAGAAGCCAGGGAGAGTGTTTACCGTTGCCTGGAAGAGTGGCAAATGTTGTACTTATGGCAGTAGGGGAGGGACCTCTGCAAAGCTTCGTTCATCATCTGTTCTACAGAAGAATGCGAGAGAGTTCCATGCCTACCAACTCCAATTTGCTGCTGTGATGGCTGCTGAGTTTGTGCGCCATATTCAGCTGCGCCTCCCCAGCCTACAAACTCATTTGGAAAAGCTCCATAGGCTGGTCGTGATCCTCCATAAGCTGGTTGTGAGGATTCTCCAGGTCCTGAACGAGGAGGTGGAGGACCATACTTGGCTTCATTCTTCTCCCTTGTACGACACTCAAGGATTATATGGCCCATTCTTTTACAATATACGCAAAAGTTATGACGTTTGCAATGTTTATGTAAATGCCCTTTCTCCCGGCAATGATGATATAGCAATTCTGAGTTGGGAATTCTCCTTTGAAATTGAGGCTGATCAACAGCAAACACATGAGAGTTACCTCTCTTATCCATCCCTTAGTCGAGTCTCCTCTCCAACCAAGGTGCCAAGAACACCTTCAAATTTCAAATCGTCCTTGTTCAACAGAGAAGATCAGAAAGTTTCAAAGTCGGGGCGCAGGCGCATCAGGAAATGAAGAAGCCGCGTTCGCTGACGTTCCTCCAGTGCATCAATGGTGACAGCGGCATTCGGACGGAGAGCAGTTTGTAGGAGATCTTCTTCTGTCCATAGTTCTTGTGACTGATTGAAGTACTCAGTAATAGATTTGTCACCCTGTTCCAAACGGTCAAGGGACAATTGGATTTCGAACAGACCCGCAGCATTAACACTCGAGTATGTTGAAGCTAGGTGCCTCCACATTCTGTTGGCCGTCGGAAAGGTGCGAAGGCTGAGACAAGTAGATGAATCTACCGATCCCAACAACCAAAATCGAATACGAGCATCATTTTTATTTACCATGTTACACGTTTTACCTGGGTCTACTTTCTTCGTCTCAAATCCGAACTTAAAGTTGCTGTTGAGTTTCTAAATATGATTCATACTCAATTTGGAAACACTGTCAAAATAATTCGTTCTAATCCAAGTGGGGAATTTAGTTCTTTTCCCCTCCGTGATGAGTATCGTGCTCGTGGTATTTTGAGCCAAAAATCGCGTCCTGGTATTTCGCAGCAAAATGGTTTGGTAGAGCGTAAAAATCAACAGTACAGGAGTATCGTTGGGAGCTTAATCTATTTGGCCGCTACTCGTTCGGACATTTCATATGTTGTGCAACTGTTGAGTCAGTTTATGACTAATCCCTGTGTAGATCATTTAGCTGTAGTGCACCGGATACTCCGCTACTTGCAAGGAACTCGAGATGTTGGCATTATTTTTCCTTCTACTGGAGGTACACGACTACGTGCCTTCTCATACTCAGACTATGCCGGTTGCATAGATACCCGCCGTTCAACTACAGGATGGTGTGTTCAGTTTGGGGATGCTTATGTATCTTGGAGGTGTAAAAAGCAGGATAAAGTATCCAAATCTTCTACTGAGGCAGAGTATCGGGCAATGTCAGATGTCACTTCAGAACTGGTCTGGGTTCGCAGATTGCTGGCTGATCTTGGCGTAGCTTGTCCATTACCTATGGAGTTGATGGTGGATACGAGTGCGATCCGCATTGCCGTAAATCCGGTACTGCATGATCGTACCAAACACATTGAGATACATGTTCACTACGTTCGGGATATGGTTCGGGATGGGACTATCACAGGCACTACATACGAACAGAAGATCAAATAGAAGACTTACTCACGAAGACCTTCAACACTAGTCGGCATTGGTTTCTGTCTAGCAAATTGATGCTGTTAGACACGCATCAATTTGGTGGAGGATATTAAACTTATATTCGTATGTATGTGTAGTGTAGAAAAGCCCATGACATAATTAGGCCCATGTAGTCCATGCGAGCTATGTGTGACGTGAGGAAACCTAGCTCCTAGGGTGCGTTCACTATATGTTTGAAGAGCAGCAGATACTGTCATCATCAGTTTCCGAAATCTTCAATCGGTAAAATCAGTAGCTGCAGAGCTTTCTAGCTCTGCCGTGGACTAGTCCTGGTTAATCCAGGGATACCACGTAAATCAATTGCCTTCTTCTTTTATTTCCGTTACTGTCAATCCGTCAACAGACTGATGTCTACATAATGGATGTAGCTCCCTGGAACTATCACTTCCACTTTCTGAACCAAAGGTTAGCACCTTATAGATAGGATGAACAACATCATCAAGATTTTCCCTACCGAGCGACTATGGATAACTAAACATGAAATCTAAATAGTAGGATTGAAAGATATCTCAACGGTGATATGATCCTGATTCGTAGAGAACCCTCGAACTCGGATTATATGACCAAAGTACGCAGCCTTCCTTCTTTTTAAGGATTTTCAAAGCTTTTCTCCAACTTGAACAACTCGAAATAAAAGATAGATGCGGAATCAATCGGACAATCTAAACTCGTGACAAAGGGCAATTGGTATATTAAACCAATCGGACATAATCAACTTGCGGAAAGGGGCAATTGATATAGGGTAGATGCTCGCCACAACTAGACGCGTTCTCTAGTTGATAAGAGACAAGTGAAAATCTCCTGGAATCCTCAACAAAAGGATTAACACAAACGTTCACGAAGAAACACGAGTAAGCACTCTAAACTTTGATTTGAATATTGGATATTGGGTACCAAAATTCGTAGCTCTTACACCCTCTATTTATAGAGGTCAAAAAACATAAAACTAACCTAAAAGGAATAAGAAAATAAATCCCAAACTAACTTGAAAATATAATACTACTTTAATAAGACTAAAACTACTAATTAAATAAACACAAATGCACCGACCAGGCAGCAGATAGGGTCAGTAACCAGTGGTTACTAACATGTCAGTAATGAATAGGGACCATAGATCTAAGAGGTAGGCAATCGTGTGGTTGGGCCGGACGCTGAGTGGGGAAGGGTATTTTTGTCCGTTTATACATTAAATTCTTTATTTTATTTTATTTCGTATTTAATGGCTGCACTTTCAAAGAAGGAAAGAGAAATCACTTCTCTGCAACTTTCTATCTTCCTTTTTCTCTCCCAATCTCTTTTCCAGATCCTCTCTTTCTCTCTTCCTTTTTCTCTCTCAATCTCATTTCTAGATCTAAATCTGCTCCCTTCTCTTCTTCTTTATTTTTTTTCATGACGAATAAAAATTGGAGCCACTCTTTTTCATTGCATTTCTTCTCTTCATCATCTCATTGGCCTCAATTTTGATCTTTCTCATTTTTTCGACATTTTGGTGTTCTTGATTGCGGAAGAGGAAATGAGAGGTGACACAAGACGATTTTTTTCTCTATCTCCTTCTGTTTTTTTTCTTTTAGATTATATACATTGATATTATAACTCTATACCATATGGTATTCGGTGGTAACGAAATATATATTGATATTACCACACTATACCATATGGTAATGTATGGTATTGTGTGGTAACGAATTATATATTGATATTACCACACTATACCATATGGTAATATATGTATTGTGTGGTAACGAATTATATATTGATATTACCACACTATACCATATGATATTGTATGGTATTGTGTGATATTACCACACTATACCATATGGTATTGGGTGGTAACGAAATATATATTTATTACCACATTATACCATATGGTATTGGGTGGTAACGAAATATATATTGATATTACCACACTATACCATATGATATTGGGTGGTAACGTAATATATATTGATATTACCACATTATACCATATGATATTGGGTGGTAACGAAATATATATTGATATTACCACACTATACCATATGGTATTGGGTGGTAACGTAATATATATTGATGTGTTAAATTTTTTTCATACCATATGGTATGGTCAATACCAGTCAATACCATATGGTATAGACTGGTAATAACTGACAAATTTTTTTATGTCCAAAAAATATCAAAGTGAATATCATTTTGAAGAGCACAATTAATCTGATCTAACTGTGCAAAAAAAATTAAATTCTGACTTAAAACGAGTGAGAAATCGTCCGTTAAAGATTAAGAGAAGGAAAATTAAAGATTTTTTCGAGGAGAGAGAAGGCGCTGATGTGATCGGTCAAAAGTCAGCGTTAGCAATAAATAGAGATAGGAGCAATTTTACCTTATTGTCCTTTCGTATTTAATTTAAATAAAAAAGGGGACTAACACGTGGCGACAAAAGAAGAAGTTACCCATAATTTAATATACATTTGGTCCCCACCGACCATGCAGCTGGCGTCCTCCGTTTCCTTAGCTGATACGAGCATTCTTCCTTTTAATTGTTGGCAGCGGAAACTACACTTAACCCTCAATAATTCACCACAATTAATCCATGCAAGTCTTCATCACGCAGGCAATTGTGCACCGTCCAAATAATTCATGGAAATGGAAATCAACATCCATGCTAATTAACCCATGCAAATAACGACAAAGCTAGCTTTCCTCTTTCCACCAACCAAACTAGCTAATTAATCCATCAGACAATTCGTCACTTTAAAAGTTGGCAGCTGCTATTCATTCGTTGTATCGCCATTTATCTATTAAGCACGCTCCCAATCGATTCTTATATCGTTGAATTCGAGCCTTCATTTTTGGACCGCGGGAATTAAATATCGCGCTAGTCGATATCGCATCAAACGAAGTTAAAGCCGATGAGTATTCTTACTTCCCGCTTGATAACTCAACGATGCACCAAGTAGGTATTTATTAAAAAACATCACTTCTAATTGTGAACACTCGGTCAAATTGAATGTCGATAAATATGCTACCCAATTATAGTTGCCTTTTTCTTTCAATATTTTGAATATATGTTATCAAATTGATTGGTTCATATTTAGTTACATAAACTTCATAACCTATCTTCATCTTTAGTTGACTGAATCCCTCCTTAAATGATTGACTAAGCACTTATTGATTACAACAAACAAATGCGACTTAACAGAGGATTAGTATATGTATAAATATATCTCTTGCCTATAAGTCATTGGACTCAAAATACAAACAATCTCAAGTAAAATTTGTATTTTCAAGGTTGTAATTGAAATATCAACAAGATGAAGACGACTCAATCAATCAATATCCTCTTCATCTTCTTGGTTCTCCTCATTGTTTCTGGTAAATTTCCAACTCCATCACTCTCTAGCTCTTTCATATTATTCACTTTCAGTAATCAATCTATATCCATCAATTCAAGCCCCTATAGCTGTAAGCTCAATTTGGAACGAACAATACTTTGATTCTACTATGTTTTGTTTTGTGTGAAGGAAATTGTCGGGGAAGGCAGTTGCGTGCAGACAATGTAAGGGTGCTCAGGTTTTGTCGCGCGGCAACATTGAAATTGAATAGCCCGAGAGAATGCTCGCTTGAGTATTGTGAAAGGAAATGTGCACAAGTTGCACAAGCATATTACAGACCCTATGATTTTGGAAGATGCAATTATTCAACCATGAAATGTGACTGTTACCAGCGTTGTCGGCCGCAATAAAAAGACGAGAGTGTTTAGGGGTTTTCTTTTTGCATAATTATTATGTCTCACATTTCGTTGGATGTTGAAATGTTTCGTTTCATAAATTGTTTCAGTAAATTATCCATTTTTCCGGTTAATTAATGGAACGTTTTATTGGCGAATGATAAAGTAGGGTTTTTTACTTCCAGGTTTCTCCATATGAGTTGATGGTAAGGAATCCTTGGATGGCAATGCTTAGCTGCTGTCTGGGTTGCAGCCAAACGTTGCTACCCATTGACATGGGACCATATTATTGGCTCAAACAATGCTAATTAACTATTAAACTTAATTGTACCGAGCGATTATTGCCTACGCCGGGAGTACCACGTGGATTGGTGATGTGGTGCTCCCGGCAAATAAACATTCGCCACGTATCGTTTAATTATTAACAGCAGCCTCTCTCTCTTCCCGCAATAAAGCATCATTAAACCCCCCTTCTTTCTTTTCTTTTATCCAAGAAAAACCCTTCTCTCATCCGGCAGCAGAGCAACCGGAGATTAGATCCCCTGTTCCTTCTCTCTCTCAGCCGCCGAGAAGCCATGGAGGGAAGGCTTTGGTTCAGTCCTGAGTACGATGAGATCTCCGCCACAATATCCAACCCAAATCCACCATCAATCCAAATCTGTCATTGACGAGGCTACTGGCGACCCTTTTCTCCTTCCCAAAACAGAAATTGATGAAACAGGGGTCACTTAGATTCAGCTGACAGAAGGTGAAGCTATAGTGTGATTGAGTGTTGTGTTTATTTCCTTTTATTTTGTTATTTTTGGTGGTAATGTGCTTTGTGGGTAGGTTCTGTGGGCGTGGGTAAGCTTCTTTTGAACCCCTTCAGGCCTTCACAACATCAAATAGAAGAAAAAATATATTTATGCTTGCATGTCGATTTAGGATTTTATTTGGTCCTAGATTTTGTGGCTTTATGAATTTGGTGACCATTTGGTTGTGAGCCATTTTTCTGATTGAAAAATTGGAGTGGGTTAGTGGGTGGAATCTGGCCGGAGTTTCCGGCATAAGAAGACGGCGGGAGGATTCTCGATTCTGGGGGCTTCCAACGGAAGAAGACGACGGCTGCTATGGGAGTTCTGGGGTTTGGCTAAAGGAGGAGGGTTAATTATATATTATTTTCTTATTGAAGTAATTACAGAAATGGAAATTAAAAATCTCAGTAAAAACGTTTTCACTTAAAATGAGTTAATGAGACTTAATTGACACGTGGCGAATGTTTATTTGCCGGGAGCACCACATCACCAATCCACGTGGTACTCCCGGCGTAGGCAATAATCGCTAGGACGGGACGGAAACCAGTTTTTTTCTGGAGGTGACGGAGAAGCAGCCCAAACGGCAAACGATGCCTGGCCTGCCTCTTTAATTTTTATTGTTTTATATTTATTTATTAATTAAAAAGGGAGAATAGAATTAAACAAACAGAGGTGTACTCCCCTACTAATTGTACTTGCTTTCCAGCCTAATATTGGAGTCTGTAGACCTCCAGGCCTCTTTTTGTCTTAAACATCACGGCCATAGTTCTAACCTTCTTTATGTTTTTTTTATATAAAATATGGAGCGTGAATTAAATCCATGCTTGAATTGGAATTAAGATACTGATACAAGTTTTCTTCTTCTAAATCAGATAAGAATTTATTGAGAGGAGTGATATAATTTTAAGTACAACAGATTTCGATCTTTCTTGTACTATTTTTATCACATTTTTCGTGTACTATTAGAAGCATATTAAGTTGTAATGATATGCCCAATAGATTTTATCTACAAAGAATTTTAGATAGATATAATCTGAAATTCGGAGAACATACTATCAAACGAATTAAGTATAGTAGAGTAACACAAAAGCCAAAACATCCCTCCCAAATTCGAAGAACATTCTTTTGTCTTCAACAAGATGTTCTCAACAAAGCAAGTAACATACACATCCAAAAGTTCAAAAAACACATTTACCAACAGAAAGTGGACCAACTTCATAAAAATATCCGACCTCGCATTTATTATGCAGACATTCTATAGGTTTATCTAATGATTTTGCCCGATAGAGCTTTGGTTCCGATGTGCTGATCAACGGTCTTCCTAAAACATTTCCTTTAGAAGAAATAAAAAGTACGAACATTGTTAGTTCCAAAGCTTTGAGTAAAGAATTAATGATAGTAAGAAATACGAAAGAAAGAGAGTTAGAAAGTTACTAGAAACAAGGAGAACCAAGAAGATCAAGAGGGCATTGATTGATTGAGTCTTCATAATGTTGATTTCTTATAATCTCGAAAACAAGAATTTTAATAGGAGTAGAGCTATGGCTAATGGTCTATTGTGTCTAGTGATTAATAGATAACACACCTCTATATGTTGATTTACCGTTTAAAAAAATAAATGTAACAATTCCTATGTTTGGCCCGGCTTTTAGTAGTGCTTTTCGGCTTCAAAAGCTGAAGCAGGACCAAATACCCGTAAAAGCTCGGCTTTTGAAAAGCCGAAAAGCGCTTTTGTATAACATAAAGCAGAAGGTCCGATTTGGAGCTTCTGCGAAAAGCTGTTTTGAAAATACAAGATTATCCTTACCATATTTTAATTTTATTTCAGAAAATATAATTTTCCTTCATTTATATCATTTTAAAAATAAAATAAATTATAAAATCATATTATTTAATATAAAAGAAATCTAACAAGATCCATTTTGACTACTTTTTATTGTTTATAATTTTTATTCATATTTTATATTATAAGTCCTTTATAGCCATTTTACATAATCTCTCATATTAAAAAGCACTTCTAATAGTTTTACAGCCAAACAATCAAATGTTTTTAAAAAAAATACTTATCTAAAAGCTCCAGCCAGAAGCTGTTTCTGCAAAGGCTACAGGAGGGCTAAACTAAGCTAATCTTCGATTGAGTCGCATTTTTTATCGTGCCAATAGGTATTTAGGCAACTGATATCAACAGTTCCTACTTTTATTATCTCAAGATTTTTGCTCAAATGAACGTATCATTTATCTTCCATTTAACGAGTATTTCGGGAAACGTTTGTTGATTGATTTTGGTTGCATTTTGTGGTGGAATGCCAAGATTATTAGATTTTTATAACGTCTATAGCTTTTTATTCGTGAATAAAAGGAGGAAAAGAAATAATAGAAAATGTTGTTACACGGATAAAATACAACAATTTTTAATTTTTATTATTCAATAGATAGTAAGAATGTGATATAAAAGAAAATATATTTTAGTTTTTACAATGAATAAGTTAAGAGCAGTAGTTGTTCTAAAGTTGAATTACCTACCAAATACCATGTTTTAGGATGACATAATAAAAATGACTTTACTATGGTGATTTGCAAGTCACTTGACTTGGGCAAAACGATCGATCTTTTAACTAATTAGGTCGACCTATTTGAACAAAACGATCGACATCTTCACTGATATGGTCGACCTATTTGGATAAAATGGTTGACCTTGTTGTTGGAATGACCGACCAAATGTACGATTTTCTATTTTGCTATGTTTAACAAACGACCGACCTCTTCCACTAAAAGGTCGTCCACTCTACAAAAAATGGTCTACCACTTCCATCAAGTGGTTTACCTCTTTCCCCAAGCGGTTCACCGCTTTCAATAATTGGTCCACCTGATGAACCATTGCTAGTGATATCTTCACATATAATTAGAGTCCAATAATACTAAGAGATTTAAAATTAGTACAAAGGTAGCAAGCACAGATGACATGTTTCTCGAGTGATTTTTCTCCCATAGATTTGAAACATGTTCTACATATTTACTTCTTATATTTGACTTAATCTCTACAGAGACTTTCATCTTTCCTTCAAATTGTAATTTTTTTTGTTTCTATCTTATAGTTGTCTTGTGATCGATGGATCAACTTTGTTGCTATTGTTGTTATGAAGATGCTCCAAAAGTATAGTATATTTGCTATACAATCGTGTCATCTTCAACTTCCATAAATCTCATATCATCGCTTTTGTGGATTTTTATTCCAGAATAGCTAAAAGAGGGCGTTTCTCTTTGTCTTGGTCTATAATCTGCATAGGGATTTGTTTCCTCACAGGTGATATGATGTAGTGTTACTACAGAACAATTTTATATCGTTGGTCTCCTATTGTCCATTATTTTCCTAATGTAAGTATAAGGTAACTGTGTCATCTGGTCGACCATTCGCCGAAAGCGTAGATCGTTCACCAAAATATGTACGTAAACCATTTTGCGGAATCAATATGCTATTTTGGCGGAAGCGGTCTACCTCCTCCAACAAGCAGGTGTAAGTTGAAGGTAAGTGTGTCACAGGTCAACTCATTGCCAGAAGCGGTAGACCGGTTGCCTCAAGTGGTAGACCGCTTGGTGAAAGTGGTAAACCATTTTCTTGGAAAGTTGTCGACCACTTGGTGGAAGAGGTCGACAACTTAAAGGTAATTGTGTAATCAGGTCGACCCATTTACGAAAGCGATAAAACGGTGACTCAAGTGATAGACCACTTGATGGAAGAGGTCGACCATTTTCTTGGAAAGTGGTCTACCACTTGAAGGTAAGTGTTTCGTCAGGTCGACCCATTTCCGGAAGTGGTAGACCGGTTGACTAAAGTGATAGACCACTTGGTGGAAGAGGTCAACCACTTGAAGGTAAGGGTGTCATCATGTCGACCCATGTTTGTAAGTGGTAGACCGGTTGACTCAAGTGGTAAACCACTTGGTGGAAGTGGCCGACCATTTTCTTGGAAAGTGTTTGACCACTTAATGGAAGAGGTCGACCGTTTTCTCAATGTTACCATGACTTTCAAGTCACCGTAGGCATACCCAATAAAAAAATGCCCATAAATACTCGAAAAACACTAAAGCATAACCAATTCACCAAAAATTTTAGGATTAATTTCAGTAAATAGTTAAATTTAAATTATAAATATAATATATAACTTTTAAACTCTTAGGATGCGAGTCAATAATATATTTATGAATTAGAGTATCTGTTTCTTTTTATCAAAATATAATTAAGTTGACAAAAATATGTAGTAAGGAAATGAAACCAATCTTTCACAAAGTGATTATATTGTTTATGTATACAAAAATTTAATCAAACTAAGAAGCAAACTATAGACCTCCCACCAAAAGAAATATATTAAGACTAGATATTTAAAAAGCAATCATAAAAATTGACAACACTGTGGGTCGAACTCCTAACCTCCAACAAGCAGAGACTTGGTTAAAAAAGTTAAATCAACAATATCATTTATAGCTGAAAAGTAAAACTGCAACCCCATTCAAATTTCCCTGCCAATAGAGTGATTTTAGGAGTCTGAGGTGGTAGGGTGTTTACGCCGGATTAAATTAGAAAATCCCTGCCTCACGGAGAGATAAGAAACCGTCGGTCCCCACTCCTTTTTTGTGGCTGAAATCACCTTCCATTTTCTTCTGGGTTATCTATGTTTTGCTTTCTCCTTCCCGCAGCACGGCAGGAGTCCATTTGTCAGCGGACAATTTTGGGAACAGGGACTGGAGCTTGCGGCTGATCGGAGGAAGGTGAGATTTGGTAGTTATGCGGTGAACGATTCTGCAGACAACCGCCGATTCGAAGGGGAGGCGAGATTGTTTCGGTTTGTTTGCTTCCGCTGCTTCTCTCAATATGGATTAGGTAGTTCTGCGTTGAACCCTTGCCAGCCACCCGACGATTTGAAGTCGAGCCCAGCGGGGAAAGCAGGATGGGCCGGTGAAGGGAGAAGGGAGACGGAGAGGCGACGCCAGAAGGGGTTTCCCTATTTACGTTCGCTTCTGGGACCGACAATCAGCAATGAAATTGGCGGATGTCAAGATGGTGATAATGACTGCGATGGCGAGGTAAGGAAGCTTAAAATCAACGGTAGCGGGGGAGAACAGAGCAGCAAGGAAACAGATCCGGCTGGCGACCAATGGTGGCAGTGTGGCAAACTGAATTCTAGGAACATGGCCGCCGACCTCGAGTACTGCCGTCGGCAAAGGAAACTCGGCTATCAGGCATGTTATCCTCCTCTGTTACCTTTGTTGTTATTCTGCTGTTTTCTGATGAATGAATTGGCTGGCTGGCCTTGGATGGGTTTTGTGTTCAATTAGCTGCATTGTCTCGTCATCGGAAACCATCTTGTCTGGACCTGATCATGAAGGCTAATATCAGCTGACATTGGTAATGAATAAACAACACAATTCATTCTCTCTCTTTCTCACACACACACACACACATTCGCAGTTCCTCGGAGAGAAAGTATTCTTTAGTACAAGTCAATCAGTTATCTATCTTCCACTACTAATCTTTCTTGATGACTATAGATGGGAGTTTTTTTTTTGTTGTAGCTTGCCCAATATCCAAAATTGTTGAACTACCTTAAGCTTGAACTGCCTTTCCAAGTTGTCAAAATTTGTGTCTTTGATGTGGGTTGTGGTTGGAATTTGGATTTTCTTTCATTCCAGGAGCGAGCTCAGTTCTCTGGACCCTTTCCTGATGATGGATGAATTTTCAGGTCTGTTTCAGTTTTCGGTTGTTCAGTGTATTAGGAATGATAAACATGCTTTCTTTCTCTTCTCAATGGGATGCTTTCTTTCCTGATGTTGGATGCATATGTGGTAGACCTTTTAGCTTTGATGCATTCTCGAAGAAGTGGAACTACACTCAGGACAAGAGCTTCAAATCATGAAATACAGTCTCATCTTCACAGTCACAGGTACGTACGTCTCACTTTGTTTGCAAGTGCTTTGTGTAATCCACTGATCGAGATGAATGCATAATGAAATATACCATTCACACCTCCTTTGCATCAATTACTTTCAGACAGGAAATTCATACCACAGTCAGTTAGCATCGGGTGGAAATGAATGCATAATCAAATCTCCCATTGACACCTCTTTGTGATCACAAACTTCTTCCAAACCAACACAATGAATTTACCTTCAATTGACAAAGAAACTTTTTATAAGCATACTTCCATTGCTCCTTCTCCAGTTGAACCATTTGGTCATCTGTCATTATTTAATTTTTGGAGAGCAACCTAAAGTGTGGTTTAATGAGAATTGATCTCCAGTCAACTTTGATTTGCTGGTTGAGAAGTGAAAAAATTGGAGTTAGCATTAATATAGACGTGGTGTTTAAATGGAGTTGGACATTTATATAGAATGCTCTGTCAATTGAAGAATAATTTGTTTGTATTACCTTGAACCCTTTTGTTCTAAAAGAGGACTAGAAGAAAACCCTCCCACCTTAATGAGATAAGGAAGAACTCCCACGTACTGAATCAAATTAACTTTAATTATAGTCCTCTGGCCCATCCTTATATGGATCAATTTAAAGCTTAAAACACTTGCCATTCACCTAAACAAGCCATTCACTTTAACTATCCCCGTAATGATTCCGGATTTGGCAATTTTTGCCCCACTGTCAACCAGTTTTTGACAAAGTTAAGCTCAAATTGAGCACTTAGCTTTTTTGAGATTTTGTTCCTTCACCAAGAGTGTGGTGACCATTGTAATTTAACAGACCGTAGCTGGAAATGGGATCACTTGCAGGTTGTGTTGGTTGCAAACTATGTTCCTGCTCTGAATGATCCAATTTTAATTGGAAGCGTTTTGTTTAGTTGTTCAGTATCCAGTCTATCATTTAGGATGTTTGCCATTGTTATGGCATTGTGACATTCTTAGAAGAGCTGCTGAAGCTGGAGGGCTGCTTCCAAATGCAATGATCACCAACTCAGATGGTTCCGAAGAGAATTCGTTATCACTCCCGGTAAGAGTTGTTGCGAATGGCTGTGGAATTCCATGCATTGACTTGAGGCCGGTCAGATCTGAGCTTTCTACTGCAATGGAGGCTGATCTGGTACTGGTGCCTGAGTCCATCGTAGAATTGTGTGCGTGTTTGTATTCATAATAGCTAAAGTCACTCAAGACAGAAGGGACACACAAGGTTAACCATTCAAGCTAAATGTTGCATGCGTCAAGAGCAATGAGGAACGACTCAAACAACTCTTACAACTTCGAAGCAAAATCTCAGGAGCAGACTTCACTTGGTCTTCAAAAATTTATGGTTCCTTTCTTTCCAGACGCTCTAGCAAAACGGATGAAGGAACACAAAGGTGGACGAAGCTTTCGAGTCCTTTGCCTTCAAATGAGATCAGGATGAGATGATATATGATTACTTCTTTGTATTTTCTAATTACAATGCTTCTTCTAATTAGTTTTGTCACCACCAGTTGTGGAATACATATTTAAGCATTGACCTCACCAGTATTAGAGATACCAGTAAGAATTATTGGTTAAGTCACCTAGAACTTTTTATGAATAATTAGACTATTTAGTATAACCTCATAACTCAAAATAAGAGTAACGGGATGTATGATACCTTTTTTAAGTGTGATGAGAAATGATTGAAAATGAAAAAGAAACAATGATTAATGCGACCAGAGTTGGATTAACTATATAAGTGAGTATAGATCAGACACTTGATATGTTAAATTTGCTAAATCTCATATAGTGATATGAATTTTTATAAATTCATGCTCAATCAGTTTTGGACAAAAACTTTACTGACGCTACGTAATTGGTATACATTTTTAGTATCTTCAAATGGTAGAGTTTGACCAATCTCGGAGGTGTTGTAATTTGAATACCAAATGAAACACCAAAATCAATGATCCAGATGCCTCATATCACTTTTTAAATATTCATTTGGTTTTCTAATGGGTTAATTTCATGGTTGGTAACTGGGTTTACTAAAAAGGTTCGCGTTTGGTCACTAAAAATATTTAATTTCATTAGTAGCCACTAAAATTATTTAAACATTTCAAGCTTGGTCACTCTCCGTCCAACTCTGTTAAATTTATCTAATGTGGCAGTCAACTATTAGAATTGATCATTAAGTGTGTGATCTGGCAATTAAATTTTTTTTTGGTTTTGTTATTTGACAATTATAATAGCCTTGAACTCTTCTCATATACTAATGTAAGCTCTTGACAACAGTTTTAACTAATTTACGAGATATATGTGTTATTAATGAATTAATATTGAGTAATTTATTTTCTTAACTATAATTTTATTGTTGATTGTTAACCATAAAGTTTGAAAAAAAATATGTGATGAATTTTATCCTTTTGTATTATGATGGCTTTGAACTCTTCTCATATGCTAATGTAAGCTCTTAACAACCACTACTATTTTATGTGATATATGTGCTATTTATGAATTAATACTGAGTAATTTACTTTCTTTAACTATTACTTTTTTGTTGATTGTTGACCATAAAGTTCGAACCAACTATGTAATGAATTTTATCCTTTCGTATTATCAATATTCAATAGGACAATCCCTTGGAATTTCTAATTACTATTTTACTGTATAATTGTCTTACATTCTTTTGTATTTAATAGAAAAATAAGTAAATAATATCAAATCTTATTAAATATTTAAATAATTAATGATACGAGTAAGAAGTACACAGATTTCTTATGAAATGTAAAAATATATAAACAAAAGTAACCTACGATAATATGATTATTAAAACTCCCTATGAACTAATTATCAGTAATGTCATAATAACAAATCAAAAATTTACTTTCAAATTATCAATAAATCATTTAAAATTTTCAAATTTGTGTAAAAATACAATCGATAAGCATAAGATTATAACAAATAAATGAAATTTATCCAATCAACAGGTCAACGAAAAAAATTAATTCCTCCATTTGATATCTAACAAAAGAAAAAATGAGGCTAGAAATGTATACAAATCAGTAAAAATACATATGAACTAATTACACGTAATATCATTAACAACGAGTATCACAAATATTACTTTTAATTGTGGGGAGACTAAACATTTAAATAATTTAAAATATAAATATTGATAACCATAAATGTACCAAATAAAATGAAATTGATCCGACCAACGGGTCGGGTAAAAGCTAGTACTCTTTATGATAAGTAGAATTTTTATCAACTTCCTTCGTTAAAAAAAAATTTATCCACTTCCAAATAAAGTAATTTGTTAGGTTGTTTGTAATGTTTGTATGATCTATTTTTTGTGATATTCCTTATTATTTATAAATATTATAAAAATCCTAATTTACATCATTTTAATTTTTGGATTAATAGTATTTTATACCTTTATATTGTTGTAAATTATCAAAAATACTCTTATACTATTATTAGCACATATATACCCTTACAGAAATATAACACACGTGTCATGCCATTCAAAATTCCGTTAATTGACCATTAAAGAAGACTAAAGATGACCAATTTGCACCTCACTTATATATCACATAAAATTTCAACTGACATGCAGAAAGCGACGACAAACTGCCAATAAGGCACCAAACACATGAAATTTGATATCTGCCGACTGCCGAAGAAGAAATGCAGTTTTCGAATCCGAAGCTACTCCCACCTTATGAAATCTCAAAGCCCATGCTAGTGAGAGGCCCATTTCATTGCTAGATAGAAGCCGAGGGGAGCGAAACTTCCGTGTGACAGGCTATCTATTTGGGCCTTGAGTTTGAATTGTCTTATTGTTGTTGTTGGTATATAAAAGCCACAGTTTAAGCACTGTTCATTAGTGGCCCCCACTCGCTCTCATGCAACTGGGCAACTTCCAAAAACTTTGCCTTCATTCGCCCACATGTCAAGCTTCTCCTCTCACATAGGCATCCACTAAACTCTATTACCCCACTCGCTAACTTTGCCTTCATTCGCCCACATGTCAAGCTTCTCCTCTCACATAGGCATCCACTAAACTCTATTACCCCACTCGCTGTCAAAGAACCTCTGGATCCACCTATTCTCCAATGGTCTCTCTCCATAACTCTGCAGTACCCAAAAAATTATTCACGAGTTCCAAGCAAAGTCTTCTCTCCACCTTACCCTCTTCCCCTTCTTTTGATTTCTCTTCTGCCATAAGCAACCTTCTATTCATCTTCTCTTCTACATCTCTCACTCATTGCAGCCTAGTTATTCTGCTAACTTGAAAATTTGTTAGTATATACTAACTAATATCCAAAATGTATGAACAAATATCCAAGTCTGAATAACTAGGTTGACTCATTGGCCCCCTTTCAGGGGAAAAGTTAATCTGCTAACTTGAAAATTCGTTAGCAGATACTAACTGATATCCAAAATACATGAACTAGTATCCAAGTACTAAAGTATCTAGGGAGCACAGACTAGTATTCAAAATTTGCTAACTGATATCCACCATGAATCAACTATTATCCCAAATTCACAAACTAATATCTAGACAACACAGAATAGTATCAATACAACACATAATTAGTATCCAGATAACCCATAAGAATATCCAGATAACACATAATAGTATCCATATTGAATACTAGTTGGTTGATTGTGGATATTAGTTGGTATCTGCTATCTAGATACTAGTTTGTGATGTTTAGAAATACTAGTCTGTGCTATCTAGATACTCAGCAAACTTGGATATTTGTTCATACATTTTGGATATTACTTAGTATATACTAACGAATTTTCAAGTTAGCATAATAACTAGGCTGCCCTTTCTGTTGTGCAATACCCTGTCAATCCATATTTTTCTTCTCTGATGGAGATTCCACACACAGGGGCACTCTTCCTCCCACAGACCCTTTTCGGCGGAATCGCAGGTCCCAATCTCTCCCTCTTTATCGTCGTTGGAGAAGGAGAATAAGAATAAGAGAGGGACCGATGATGCGGGGAAGGAGGAGAAGAGGAGATGCTTCTAGATGGAATCGATGTTCCTCAACAGACTGTGTTCATGAATCGAAGAAACCTCAGATCTGGAAACTTTTTCCGGGTCTCGATCTCTCACTCTCTATCTCTGTTGAAGAAGACAAAGAGGGGAACGGTTGGAGAAAATGAAGAAGATGAAGAGGAGATGCTTTTATACCGGTTCGATCTTTCTCACACAATCCTACCTGCCTCAGTTTGGATCACAAGCATGGAGTTCCTTTCATAGGTCATAACAACTCCCAGATTGCCAGGGTCTGTGTAGCGGAGCGTTTGACTGTGCTCGGTGAGGGGTTGCGGCGCGGCATAATGCAGGAAGAGTTCTGGCCGGAAAATGTGGTGGGTTGCAGAGAAAACGACCAAAGTTCAGCAAGAATGGAGGCATTTTAACGATGGTACTGAAGTGGCCGCATCTCCGAATTCATAACTCGCCTCCGATTGCCAGCTAAAGAATGGTGATTACTGTTTCCTCACACACTGTCCGGTGTGCCCTTATTGATGATGGGTTATGGTGTTCAATTTATTCTCCATCCTCGCTCCTTTTCTAAAATCCCTTATAGCACAACTTATCCTCATCTATTTATTCTGTGTAGCAAGTTCGAATCATGGAGCCGATGAATAGAACACGCGGTTGATGATATTTGAAACAGTCCACGGCCAGCAAAGTTAAGAGGAGTTACTCTTTCACTCGTGTTGATATCCATGGTCAAGCTGAATCCTATAGCTGCGGCAGATGAAGAAAAACAGATCCTTTGAACCGACCACAGGAGGTGAGCTTTCTCCTTTTCTCCTTAGTCTTCCTCTGCATTTTCCCCATACTAGATTTGCCTCTTTAAGCTGCATGTTCTTCCTCTGCATCGTCTATTGCGAGCAATCGGCAGTCAGGAAAGTTACTCACGCTCTTTTCAGCAGCAGATTGTTTTTGGCCATCCTCTGCAGTTCTCTCTCATTTTTGGGTTTATATGTTTTCGAACTTGAAATATTGGAGAAGCCCTGATGATGGATCAATTCAATTTGGGTTTTTTTGGCTTCTGAATTCGTATAGGAGAGCTGAGGAAAGGTGTCTAATTTCCTGATCTTTTGGTTGTTGCAGATAATAGGAAGTTGTTTCACGAAGGTATTTCACTTTCAATCGAACAACCAAGGATTGTGGGTTTTTTTTTTATTCCTCCGCAATTACTAATACAATAAATGATGTAAATGGAAAGTTGAAATAACAACCATGGTACTTCTGAGTACTGCAAAATGAAGTTAGATGGAGGGTTTGGAGACTTTTGATTGGTTTGACAAAAGGCTTTTGCCCAATAAGATGATATCCAGGGGTCGTTTCATTCATGAATGGTTATTTTGTTGCATAAGGACTCTGTGTCCTTTTGTCTCTCTGTTAATTGCAACCAGACCTTATTTGATGAAGTGATGATGCACGTTTTGATGCTCATTTTGTGAAGAAAGGTGACCTTCTTAATAGCTCCACCCTTTTGATGGTTTGGTGTAGATATGAGAGGTACTTCTCTTTTAAATCGTTTTCTAAACTGATCTCTGCAAAGTTTTTTTTCTTACTTGAATTGCTCAAGTGTGCCATGTCAGGACCGTGATTAAACCAAGCTGAGGTTTTGCCTCATTACTTTCATTTGTTTTAGTTAAGGAACTCCGTTGGTTAATCTTTATGTTTGATAATCATGGAATAACTTAGTGTTTGTGGCTACTTTGAAAATTGATATCTTTCAAAAATCATAAAATTGGGATTTTGGTTCGATGAAAATTGAAAGCTACCAGCTGACACAAAAAAGTATATCAGTTACTTATGTAGCCTTTTCATGGGAATTCTTGGCTTGGTTCTCATTTATTTTGCTTATAGAGTATTGGAACAAAATGGCATGTGTTTGTTTTCTATTTACTGGATGTGGTGCATATGTATGCAGGTAAATGAGATGCTTTCCTCTGATGAACCAAAACCTGGAGTAACTGTATTGTAGCTGTGAAAGATACGGCTATGAAGAGCACCTGGGGAAGGAGATTTTCGTCTCTATAAAAGTTAAAGAACCTATGCGATGCTTTCCTCTGATGGTAATTCTTTTGCCTTTTCTTCTCCTTTGCAGTATCTTTCACAGGTTTTACAACTCCTTCCTATATAGTGCCCTGAATCATCCTCTCCTTACAACGTATTTAAATTAGGCTGCCTTTAGAACAACACTTAGACCTTCATGAGTTTAGTTGAGTTTTAAGCAAAATCTTATCTTTAAATGGATGGGTATTAAGCTAGGTTTTTGGTTTGATATTAGCATCTCAGCACATTGACATAATTCAAATCCTTTTCCTTTTCTGTTGCTCCCTATTTTAATGCAAACAGAAATATTCGGAGCCTTGATTAAGCCAGTTGTTTCACATTTTTTTTTTAGTCTTCTACAGTGGGAAATGGCACTTCTGATCGTCTTAGGTTGGAAATTTCAGAAAGAGACCCATACGCTAAGGTACACAAGTACATAGCGCATACTGGATTGGTGTTGCTAGATCAACTGACCCTTTAACCTTCAGACGTTCCAGTAGAATCCATAAACAGAAATAATGATAGCTCTTAAGGTCTAGATCGAATAGCCCATGAGATATTGTACAGAACTGAAAGGGGGGATATAATGGTATGCACATCAGGAAATTGCATGAGCTCAAAAGAAATCTGGAAACTACTGTAACTTCCTTTCCAACATTTTATTTACTGTATTTTTTTCCTAAGTTGTGTTGAGTTAATTGAATGATCAGTTCCCTAAACAAGGATGTGCTATATGCTTCTATACTGTTTTTAAATAATAGGGAAACCCACACTTCTTTATGTGAATCGACTTTCAGTGGTGGTTGTGTTAGACTATTAGTGTCATTTTCAGTTTGAGAAATTTTCTTTGCTGTCCTCTGTTGCAAGTTCAGTCATATTTATGCCGTTTATGATTTGTTTTTTTTTACTTCATGTTGTCTCTCTGTATCCTGAGTAACAGGACCAGACACCTGAGCGGATTAGAGAGGTGGAAAAGCATAGGAAGGGGGGAGTGTTGAGCCCTTCTAGTGTGCTCTATAGCACCCATGCTATAAAAAAGGTGACCTGTTGAGGAGGTAAACCCACTAAATGACTGGTCCCACATCATTAATGGCAATCTTGTAAATAATGAATCAATGTATACAAGTGTAGGTACAAATTAGAGTTGTACCATATTGTATAGGTACAAGTTTCAGCTATACCATTGAAGAATTTGTTTCACAAAGTGTAGGTACAACTTAAAGTTGTACCATTAGTATAGGTACAATTTTGAGTTGTACCATGAAGGGATTTATTAGAAAGTGTAGGTACAACTTAAAATTGTACCATATTATAGGTACAAGTTTGGGTTGTACCATAAAAGAATTTTGAGAAAGTGTAGGTACAACTTAAGGTTGTACCATTAGTATAGGTACAATTTTTAGTTGTACCATAAGGGATTTGTTAGAAAGTGTAGGTACAACTTAAAGTTGTACCATGGTATAGGTACAATTTTGAGTTGTACCATAGAAGGATTTTTAGAAAGTGTAGGTACAACTTAAAGTTGTACCATGGTATAGGTACAAGTTTGGGTTGTACCATAGAAGGATTTTGAAAAAGTGTAGGTACAACTAAAAGTTGTACTATTAGTATAGGTACAATTTTGAGTTGTACCATAAAGAGATTTATTAGAAAGTGTAGGTACAACTTGAAGTTGTACCATTAGTATAGGTACAATTTTGAGTTGTACCATAAAAGGATTTATTAGAAAGTGTAGGTACAACTTAAAATTGTACCATGTTATAGGTACAAGTTTGGGTTGTACCATAGAAGGATTTTGAAAAAGTGTAGGTACAACTTAAGGTTGTACCATTAGTATAGGTACAATTTTTAGTTGTACCATAAAGGGATTTGTTAGAAAGTGTAGGTACAACTTAAGGTTGTACCATTAGTATAGGTACAATTTTTAGTTGTACCATAAAGGGATTTGTTAGAAAGTGTAGGTACAACTTAAGGTTGTACCATTCGTATAGGTACAATTTTTAGTTGTACCTTAAAGGGATTTGTTAGAAAGTGTAGGTACAACATAAAGTTGTACCATAGTATAGGTATAAGTTTGGGTTGTACCATAGAAGGATTTTGAAAAAGTGTAGGTACAACTAAAAGTTGTACCATTAGTATAGGTACAATTTTGAGTTGTACCATAAAGAGATTTATTAGAAAGTGTAGGTACAACTTAAAGTTGTACCATTAGTATAGGTACAATTTTGAGTTGTACCATAGAGGGATTTGTTAGAAAGTGTAGGTACAACTTAAAGTTGTATCATGGTATAGGTACAAGTTTGGGTTGTACCATAAAAGAATTTTGAGAAAGTGTAGGTACAACTTAAGGCTGTACCATTAGTATAGGTACAATTTTTAGTTGTACCATAAAGAGATTTGTTAGAAAGTGTAGGTACAACTTAAAGTTGTACCATGGTATAGGTACAAGTTTGGGTTGTACCATAGAAGGATTTTTAGAAAGTGTAGGTACAACTTAAAGTTGTACCATGGTATAGGTACAAGTTTGGGTTGTACCATAGAAGGATTTTGAGAAAGTGTAGGTACAACTAAAAGTTGTACCATTAGTATAGGTACAATTTTGAGTTGTACCATAGAGGGATTTGTTAGAAAGTGTAGGTACAACATTAAGTTGTACCATAGTGTATAGGTACAATTTTTAATTGTACAATAGAAGATTTTTAGGAAAGTGTAGGTCAACTTTAAGTTTAGTGTCAAGGTACAACTCTAGAAAGTGTAGGTACATCTTAATTCCATGGCTGTTATTTTGACAAAATGAGCTGTGCGAACGTTTGAGTGGCAGCTGTGTGTTTCAATTGAATATGAGATTTTGACGGGCGTGATAATGTCAAGTAGTAGCCGTGAAATTTCCTGGGATAGTGAGAACTGCTCTTTGCATCTCACGGGACATCTCACGGTCGTGATATTTGCCTGAGGAATGAAACACTGCTTTTTACATCTCACTTGAGTATTTTACGGTCGTGAGATTACCAGAACTCCAAACTTATGAAAAAGAATAGTTGTATAGTATTTAAATTAGTAGTAATCCTTGAAAAAAATTAATTGAAAACAAATATTGACCATCACATAATTCATAAAAATGTAAATTAACTTGAAGCAAATTTTGGTGTACACGTTGTTCGCTATATCCTAGTCATTCTAACGGACTTGGAGTTACAAATCTCTCACCCGTGAAATGTGATTGTTTCATAGCATAGATTGTTTACAAATTGAAACAACCTGTCATGATTTAAGTGGAACCAGAGCTAGCAATATATCATATTAGATACCCTGTAAACAAAAGTAAAAGCAGCCAAAGCATTACATCTGTCTAATTCAACAATCATCCATAACACGATTAAATTTGTCTAATCAATGCTTAAGTTGAGCTGCATGTAGTCCACACCAATGCATCATCATATTCTGATTGAAAAATACATAAGCACAAACGCAAACAGACATAACTAAGTACTAATTTAAGTTGAGCTGCATGTAGTCCACACCAATGCATCATCATATTCTGATTGAAAAATACATAAGCACAAACGCAAACAGACATAACTAAGTACTAAGGACTAAATAGTTCAACAAGATTTTTTGGTTGGCTCATTTTCACTGCCGCTCTTCCTCGTCAGTGCACTTGTCCTCTTTATTGCTTTTTTGGGTTGACTTATCTTTATTGCTTTCGTCCTCTTCATTGTTTTCCTCGGTTGGCTCATCTTTGTTGTTCGGTTGAAATGCCCACAAGCTCGTGTCTTGACGAACTTGATTAGGTCCGCAAAATGGTCCACAAGGAGTTCCTCCTGCAAGGAAAGATCTGTGAGAAGAAAGCTAAAGCCGAAAAAAGCACTTCGACATTGAGTTAGGGCACAACCAAAGACGTTCTGGAGTGCATAATTTTTCCACGTTTAAGCTTCTTCCTAAAAGAGCAGTTTCAATGTTCCACTTAAATACATGATGCTCTACCATGATCCAGCAGTACTTTAACCTTTATTTCCCTTGCATAAAATATTGTATGTCTGTGAATCATCCTTACCACGAACAATGCTGTATTGCTCTTCAGCAGTTCCTCAAAATGAATTTGAATTTTCTCACCTTCAGGGCCTGCCTGCAATTCATTAAGGAAAAGTAAACAAGAATTAAAATATAAACTTTCCTTCACACTGAAATCGCAAACGATATTAAGTTCATTTTTTGTGAATGTTTTAGCAAGCTTGACAATCAAGTCATCAATAGCCATTCTGAGCCTTTCCATATTCAATTCAAGGTGCAGATATATAAAAGATCTTAGAGGCTGTGATCACTTATCCTGAAAATTGGAAGAGACATAATTAGCCTTCGTTTTCCAACTGGTGCTTAAATAAAGATAACTAACCTTGTCAAGATATGAGTCCAAACAGGGAACTCGTCGCCCATTGCATCATAACTGTTTGGCAGTATGGAATTGAAGTGCTCATCAATCACAGTAAGGGGACCTAAGAAATCCATACAGACATAATCAACAATTGCATTATGATATGGATATTTAGGCATCATCGATAATTATATGCAGGCATCCAATATCTCTCTGTTACCAGCAAATATTTCATTAAACATGGCCTCTTCCCCAAAGAAGTTATCACAGAAAAGATACCTGCACGACGAGGAGAAATCAAAATCCATACACTGCCAGCAAGGAAAATTAGAAGGAACAAGTATCTGAAAGCTATTCCATCATACTCTGAAGTGGCTGTATCCAGTAGTAGCCTGTGTAAGCTCCCGAAGATGACCTCATAAGGATACTTCTGGGAACTGGCTTCAGCTATATGTGGAATCAATGTTGGCTGCTCAATGTCCTGTAAAAGTAATTGAAGTGAGGGAAGGTTTCAAATTTTAATAGCAAAGGTTTCAAGGGGCCAAGGAGGAGTCTCAAGCCAAACAACATTATGCACCAATAAATATAAGAAGTTTCAGTACTGACTAACATGTTAATCCACACAAGGTTTGACATGTAAATAATGTTCTTTAATCTCGGCCATGCATACACTTGCTTTTATGCTATCGAAGGAGGGCATCATGCATGAGTTCAACAAAGGAAGTATCTATAGACTATAATATTGCCACAAACCTTTAGGAATAAGTCAGGGAACCCAGTATAGAAATAAAGTAGCTTAAGAGGGAGTTGGCCAGGAGAGAAAACTAGGGAGAAGTATGTTTACCTTCAAGATATTAATCCTATCTCCCAAAGCAAAAACAGCTGATCGATTTTTCAGCGGCTCTCTGACTCTCGAAAACAAGCCAATACTTCCGGTCTCCACACCAATTAAATCACTCGAAGTTGCTATATCGAACTGTAGTTTCTCCAGCGCTTGAATGTATGCACGAAAACATGCACTTAGAACCTGCAAACTCAAAGCTCGGGAATAGAAGTTAGGACCCTGCTTCCTCGCCTGCAATTATACTGGTACAGGTACCATGATCCTATAAAATATACAAGACAGATTAGACCACCTTGTTCATTGTGTCAATGTACGCAGTGCGAACTTCAGTGTACACTTCCTTGCCATGCTCTTTTAAAAAGGAAATGACATACCTAAAATTTGCGGAAAATGCTTATAAGACACCGATATAGAAATGGCAGCAATAGATCAATTGTCGCAAATAGTTCACTGAAATGGCTGATTTCTACCACAAATACTACCATTTTAAGGATCAAAATGAGAGAAAATAATTACTATGATTAATTAGAGGCGTCCAACCAAAGCCAGAGATGTAACTCACTTGTACTTTAAAAGAACACTTTGTTGAAGGATCTGGATATTCGTTTTAGGTTTTCTCAGAGCTTGAAGCTTCTGAATAATGAAATAAAAAACCTGGAGAAAGATATACGCATCACTTAGTAACGTTGATTCTCCAAAGAATCCTGTTGAAGGACAATAAGGTGTACACACAATGACACATGCCATTACCTTGGAAACTGCTTTCTGCCTCAGCTTGTCAAGCTCAGGTTGCACATCCTTCAGAGATTTAGAAGTTTTAATGAACGAATCAGACTCAACGAACATCAAGAAAGTAGAAAACAAAGATTATAAAGCTTAACCTCTTTGACCAACTAAAGAAATGGTCACTCTAATAGTTGTGAAGGACTTCCAATAGAGCATGTCCTATGAAACCAATGCCTTCCGGGTTTTCAGCCTTAGACCCATGTCCATAGACTTCTCTTGAAGAATTTTGATGTCTGAACTAATAGAACCGATCTCAGTCTACCAAAAACAAAAAGGAACAAATTTCACAGCTGATCAGGAAAAACTCAACACCATAACTTGTTCTCTAGTTCCATTGCTACCTAAGAATCTAAACTGAAGCCAGAAGTATAACAAAACAAAATAGTCCAACCAACATACCTGGAACCCACTGAGGAGGGTCTCCATCTGTGACAAGATGCTGTGGCAGTCACGAATTTGTTCATGAAGAGACACCAAATTATCACTTTCTTTTATATAATCCTGCAAGTTTACAATAACACAAATTACTACATCCCTTGAACAATCCATCAATGCCCACCAAGCAAAAGAAGAGAGGGAAGAGAGTACGAACCTGAATCGAATCAAATTCAACCTGCCGCAAATTGTTCTCAACTCCTTTTGTATACTCCCTCAACTTTGGACTCCTTCACTCCGACCAGCAGCTATTCTCCGACGCCTTGTCCACCGATTCCTTCGTCCGGACCTACAGCGGGAGCCACGATGCCTTCCGCTCCGATTTTGTGTCCGGGATGGTTAAAGAGCAGAATAGAGAGACGATGCGAGATCAAAGGAAGATGATCGCTTCCTCCGGAGTCGGAGTCGGAGTCGGAGTCGGTAACTGCATTTCCGGTGGTGGCAAGAATGGATGTCGGCGGTGAGAAGAAGGTTTCAGATCTGCGTGGCGAGGAGAAGGATATTGGGTTTCGAACTTTTTTTCACATACAACCGGTACAACGGGTTGTCCATACACAAATAAGACAATGTATTAATAATATAAATAAGATCTAATGGCTGATATATTTTGAACATGATCTAATGACTGAAAACGTTTTATAGCACCAATACTATAAAGCACACTAAAATGCCTCGGGGAGTGTTTATGTGAAACTTTGGCGGGGAAACATGGTAACTTTTGATCATTATTGTGTTCATTTTAAGTTCGACTTTGATTTTGAGTCCATGTATGGTAACTTTTGATCATTATTGTTCTTTTGTTCAGTGCAGCATCTATTCTTCGGATGAATATTGTAACAAAGGGGAGAAGAAGTTGATGTCATCACTCCATCAATTTAGTAGTACTACTTATAGATATTCTTGAAGATAATTCTATTAGCAGAGTTGTAGAATTTTAATTATTGCGAAGCGAAGCGAGCGGGTCTCTGCTAGTATGTGATTGGTTTGTAATTTTGTATCTATTGCTGTTGGGCCTGCTCTTTTGCCATCTAAATGCATTGAGCTATGTTTCTTTTTAATGAGTTAGTGACATGGCATGTTTAGTTGACCGAATAAATTATTTTTCATTCTCATCTTTAGCGAAATTGACAAAAAAAAAAAAACAGATACAGAGCTACCAAAATTTAACATAAGTGATTTCATCGTAATTTTTTTTCCCGTTGAATTTCAGCATAATTTTGACCACAGTAAAGCACTGCAATATTCCACTACATCCAGCCACTGACTCAATGGCCCTGAAATACAGTAAAGCACTATTGACCATCACAAACTTCTCCTTACTATTCAATAAGACAATAACCACACATTCTTTCTACTTGTCTGGTAGTAAACAAACCAAACCAAACGACCCCAACTGACTCAAACGACGACTGAAGTGTTTATTTAAGCGAAAGTCGCAGCTTCGCTTCACAATACCCCGAGACGCTAAGCTGATAATTCTCACTGGCCGTGATCGTCGAGAGTGAGGGCAACGATGGGGCTGGAAACCACATGGCCGTCTCCATCACTCCATCGCAGGAAACAGTACAACACCGCGGGGGATCCTTCTTCAACCTCCAGGTGGACATGGAACTTGTTGGTCTCATTCCTGTGACGAAACACCAGAGTCTCCGGCACCACCTCGATTCTCATCGCCGGCGGGGCATTCTCCACCGACACTCTGTAAACCGACCGCCCGTCGCCCCCCACGTTGGTCAGGGTCCTGCTGAACTCCACGGCTCTGCTCTTGGACTTGAACACGGCGGTGAGAGAAGGATAGTTGAGCTCTTCCACCTCAATTCTCTTGCTGCAGTGCCACCCGCGCCCCTGCAAGATGAAGTCGATTTGCTTTCTCGTCAGGTTCTGCCCGCACAGGAAATCGATGTAATCCTGGACCTGGATATCGTATATCAGCCCTGGATCCATGGCCCTGTTTGGATCGATGTGTCCGGCTCCGAAATCGATCGGCGACATTGGAATCCCCGTGAACTGCTCCGTCAGACTCTGGCCCGTGTTGTCGACCGCGTAAGCCGTCGTCATCATGGCCGATCTAATTGCAGCTGGGCTCCATTCAGGGTGGGCGGATTTCAGAAGAGCTGCAACGCCAGCAATGTGTGGGGCCGCCATCGATGTGCCGGAGAGAATGCCGTAATTGGTCATCAGACTGTATCCCCCGAGAGACATGTATGGCAGCTTGCGGGAGAAGGCCGCCAGGATTTCAACGCCGGGAGCCAAAATGTCCGGTTTCAGTATCCCCGGGTGAAATTGGTCCGGCCCTCTGCAGGAGAAGCCCGCCACTTGGGGAGCTGGTTTGACCCCAATGTCTGTCGACTGAAAGCGCAGACTCTCTACTTTGGCTCCTGGGGTGTCGATTGCAAATTTCCGTACCGAATCCCCTGAGCTCTGAGATATAGCTATCAAGGGAATCGAACAATCCTCTGGCTCTAACAAATCGGCGGGCCGATCAGTGATCAAGACTGCTCCAAAAGCCCCCAATCGATTAAGAGCTGGAACCAACTCAAGTGAGATTTCTTCCTTGAAGGAGTTGTCACAGAGTATCATCTTGCCTGCAACTTGTGAGCGGTTCAGCGAGGTAGCTTCACATCCAGATTTCCCCTTTCGGTAGTACAAGGGAAGTTCGACGGTAGAGATGTCTAGGGGAAAGTAAGAATATCCCTTGATTCCCACTCCGTTGGACAGAGTCATACTGGCTGTAAGACCTCGATCCATGGTCCCGGCTCCGACTGTTGTGATCCACGGCGGTCCGTTGATGAGATGGGACGCTTCTGGTTTGTTGCCGGCGGCGGCAGCCACGAAAATGCCCTTCTCGGCAGCAGAAAGGGCGCCGATTGCGACCGGATCTTGATCATAAGATAAACCCTCGAAGCCGATGGACAAGGAGATGATGTCAACCCCTTCTGCAATTGCTTTGTCAATTGCCGCCAGCACTTCCGCAGGAAGGGCATCTGAATCCGGGTCCACTTGGTACATTGCTATGTGGGCACGAGGAGCAACTCCTCTGGCCGTGCCTTTGGCATAACCGGCATAACTGACGCCGAGGACAAAGTTGCCCGCAGCCGTCGACGATACATGACTCCCATGGCTTACTTTCAAGATGCCTCCCGAACTGTGGGAACCTTTTAGGAAGAACCGAGACCCGATCAGCTTTCGGTTGCAGTACGAAGAGGAGTTAAAGTCGTAATTCTCTTCGCATTGCCCCTTCCACCTTTCGGGAACAGCTGGCATGCCTCGATCGTGGAAGCTCTCACTTGATGGCCAGATCCCCGTGTCAACAAACCCTATGATGACCCCTTCACCGTAGGAGGAATTCGGCCACAGCCCGGAATCATGTCGCAGCCCCAAGAAGTCTGTAGTGTGGGTAGTGAGAAGCTTCCCGCCGAATGTCACCGGATAAGTGGCAACGTGGGCTGGCCACGTCTCTATCTCGGAGAGCTGAGCTTCCGTCAATCTACAGCTAAACCCATGCAGAACATGGGTGTAGCTGTAGAGGAACAGCTCTTGGTCGGTTATGGGATCGGCTAAGGATTGCACAAGTGATAAGTGCCAGAGTTCATGAGTGGGGAAAGGTGATGGTTTTTGGAGATCACTGTCTAGCTGGACAATGTATGTTTTGTGTTGAGGATGAGGCTCTGTCTCTGTGTGTGCTGTTGCACAACAGAGGATGGAGAGGAAGTTGATAAGAAGAAGAACATAGAGAGTTATGGAAGCCATTGTCAAAGCACAAGGATGGATGAAGTGTGATGATTTGAAAATGAGGCTGCTACTATCATATATTTATAATTATATGCAAGGTTCCACAAACTAACCCTGGTAAGAAGAAAGGGTGGGAAAGCATGAAGACGATGTGAAACCGCAAATCCCCAAATAATGGAAGTGCTTGCAGTAGTTGGTAGCAACACAAGTATCCAAGATGACGTTGTGGCACAAAGCCATGCATTTTGGAGGGAAGGCTTGAAGAATGTGTCTTCTGTAAATGGGGGAAAAATGTTTTCAAGGTGAAAGGAGTGTGATCCTCCATATAGGGGAAGTAGTTGCAGTAGTTGCAGATAGTAAAAGGTTTGAGAGAATCATAGATGATTCTGTGATCGATGTTAAGAGTTGCTTCCAAATTAAGTTACATCACCATGAGATTTTGAGGGATTCATAGTCTGTCACTTTTCTTAACCGCCACATGGGATGATGTTCCTATTCCGTCCATACGCCGGTGATGCCTCTGGGTATCTTCTAGAAGCGGTGCGAGCACAAGGAGAAGTACTATTATGAACTGGAGGTCCAATGAAATTAGAAAGAACATTAATGTGTTAGAATTTAAGAGTCAAATAGCAGAACAACGATGGAAGGCTGGGGAAAAACTAGAGGACTTTCACTACCAAGATCCTTCCATAAAACCGCTTTGCAAAATGATTAGTTTCAACTTTGAAATCATTCGTTTGATCGTGTGTGGGTGGTGGAGGGGAGGAACTCCGGGCCGTCCATTTTTCACCGCTGCTGCCCTCACGCCCATCCATGTTTTATTTGTCGGGTAAATTGCAACGTTGGTCACGGTAATTATTAAAAACGTTCACGTTTGGTCACTACAAATATTTAATTTCATTGTTGGTCACTAAAATTACTTAAACATTTCAAATTTGGTCACTCTCCGTCCAATTCCGTTAACTTTTGCTTATGTGGCGGTCAACTCTAAAAATTGACCGTTAAATGTGTGACGTGGAAATAAAAAAATAAAAAAAATAAATCATTTAAATTTCCACCTCATTTTCACAATTATGAAAAAACAAAAAACAAAACCTAATTTCTTCTACTCTCCTTACCCGAACCCAACTCAGCCCACACCCTCGATGACCCTTCCCTACGCCGCCACCACAACATCCGCCCGACAGCCTCCAACCTTTCATTTAATTAGAGCAGTTAGCGACGGCGACGGTACCAATACCCTTTTCCCCCGCCCGTGATTCTTCATTCCGTCGCCTTGTCTTCACTCCTTCATCTCAATCAGCACAACCCGATGTCTAGTGTCGCGTCCCCACTCGCCACCAGCAGATCGCCACCGAAGCAAGGGGGAAAAAATCAAGAGAGTAGGCCCCGAAGAAGGCGACCTGCTGTACCCGTTCAGAGACGTCGGCGGCGCGATGGCGGTGACCCTGGTCTCTCGGGATTGTCACGACCTTACTCTCGATCGTGCGGCCCTAGCTCTCAAATCCGTTAGAGCGCTAGGCAGCCTTTCTCTCAACTCACTTGAAAGCAAAGAACAAGAACAAAGACAAAGGAAGTGGGAGAACTCTCTAGTGTGTATTACTCTCAAATATGATGGAATGAGTTACAAGTGAGGGAGATGGCTCCTTATATAGGCCTCTCCTCATACAAGGCATCAATGCCCCTCATAATGTCTCTCTACTACATCAATACACCCCATAAAGTCCCCCCATAATGCACTCTAATAATGCTACCATAATGTAGCTCATAAGTGCACCATTAAGCTCTCATTTAGGTGGAGAATCCTAGGAGCATCTCTATGCTACTAGTCTTCCATACATGCCACATGTGCAGCCGCCTTGTTGTCACCTTGTTGGCGCCATGTCATCTGCCACATGTGACATCCTCCCCCACCTATGCTCGCGACGCCCTCGTCGCGTCCTCTTGATGGAATGCCTCGATCAAGTCCTTGTTCTTCCAAAGCGTGAGCTCTTTCTCCCAAATTGCTTCACTTTCCGGAAGGTTGCGCCACTTGACCAAGTACTCCACAAAGCTTGGATGTACGCCACGACGAGGAATGACAGGACGCGCCATGACTTCTTCAACTTCATGGTCGTGTGTCTTGGTGATGAGTGTTGGAGTGCGTTGCGACTCTCTTCGTTGCTCATCATCCTTGTCTTCGTGGAAAGGCTTGAGTTGGCTCACATGAAAGACCGGATGGATCTCCAAGTGCGTCGGCAACTCAACCTTGTATGCCACTGCGCCAATCCTCTTCACGATGGGGAATGGCCCTTCATAGCGGCGAAGCAGTCCTTTGTGCACGTTCTTGAGATGCTTGAAGCGATGAGGGTAGAACTTGATCATCACCATGTCTCCCTCTTCGAATTCCAAGTGCCGCCTCTTCTTGTCCGCCCATTTCTTCATCTTCTTACTAGCGCGGGCTAAGTAAGACTTGGCCATCTCCATCTTCTCGTGCCAGCCTTTAGCGAACTTGTAGGCTGCCGGAGTGTTGCCTCTATATCCCGTTGCCACCATCGTAGGTGTCAAAGGTTGCTGCCCCGTCGCCAACTCAAATGGACTCGTGTTGGTCGACTCGCTGCGGTGAAAGTTGTAGGAGAATTGTGCCGTATCCATCAACTTCACCCAATCTCGTTGGTTTGCACTCACGTAGTGTCGCAAGTACACTTCCAACAAGGCATTCACCCGCTCCGTCTGTCCGTCGCTTTGAGGATGAAATGCCGTCGAGAAGTTCAAGTCTGAGCCCATGATCTTGAACAACTCTCGCCAAAATCTGCCCGTGAAGCGCCCATCTCTGTCGCTCACGATGTTGCTAGGAACGCCCCAATACTTGACCACGTTCTTGAAGAATAGTCGTGACGCATCCTCTGCCGTCATGTCTTTTGGGCCGAGGATGAACACTCCATACTTCGAGAATCTGTCCACCACAACCATGATGCAACCGCATCCATCGACTTTGGGAAGTCAGATGATGAAGTCCATGCTTACACTCTCCCATGGTCGTTGAGGTGTGGGCAAGGGCTCTAGCAAGCCTGCCGGGCTTCTCTGCTCCATCTTGTCTTGTTGGCACACAAGACAAGTCTTCACATACATCTCCACGTCGTCTCTCATACGCGGCCAGAAGTATGCTTCTTCGATGAGCGCTTGCGTTCTCTCGATGCCGGGATGGCCCGCCCACTTGGAATCATGGCACTCCTTCATGATCTCCTTCCTCAAGTTGGCCCACCTTGGCACGAACACTCGCTCTCCCTTGGTCATGATGAGCCCATCCTTCATCCAAAACCGTCGAGTCTTGCCTTGCTCGATGTACTCCGCTACGGTTTTGGCGAAGGGGTCATGGCCAAGGCCTTCAACGATCCGCTCCTTCAAAGGAAACATGGGCTGGCTGATGCTTGCGGCGGCACTCTTGCGGCTAAGAGCATCGGCAACGGAATTCGCCTTGCCTGGATTGTACTCCATGACGAAGTCGAACTCGGCCAAAAAGTCTTGCCACCTTGCTTGCTTGGGGGTGAGCTTCTTCTGCGTCAGAAAGTAGCTCGTTGCCACGTTGTCCGTCTTCACTACGAACTTTGACCCCAACAAGTAGTGCCTCCATGTGCGCAAGCAATGCACCACGGCCGTCATCTCCTTCTCTTGAACGGTGTATCGCCTCTCCGTCTCGCTAAGCTTCCGACTCTCGAAGGCAATGGGATGCCCATCTTGCATCAATACGCCCCCAATCGCGAAGTCGGACGCATCGGTCTGCACTTCGTAGGCCAACGTTGGGTTGGGGAGCACGAGCACGGGCTCCTTCACCACCGCTTGCTTCAAGGCCTCGAATGCTTCTTGGCACCTTTCCGACCAATCCCACGCCTTGTTCTTCTTCAAGAGATCCGTCAAGGGTGCTGCAATGTTGGAGTAGCCCTTGATAAACCTCCGATAGTAGTTGGCAAGGCCGAGGAATGACCGCAACTCTGGCACCTTTGTCGGCGGCTCCCATTCTTGGATTGCCTGCACCTTCGCTCCATCCATCTTCAACTTGCCTCCACCAATGATGTGCCCCAAGAATGGAACCTCCGTGGCGGCAAATGTGCACTTCTCCCTCTTGACATACAACTGGTTGTCGCGAAGGACTTGGAAGACTTGGCGTAGGTGCTCGGCATGCTCGTCGAGTGTTTTGCTATACACGACGATGTCATCCAAGTAGACCACGACAAACCGGTCCAAGAATGGCTCGAACACTTGATTCATTAAAGTGCAAAACGTGGCTGGTGCGTTGGTGAGACCGAATGGCATCACAAGAAACTCGTAAGAGCCATACCTCGTCACACAAGCTGTCTTTGGCTCGTCGCCCTCTGCTATCCGCACTTGATAGTAGCCCGAGCGAAGATCAAGCTTGGTGAACCACATCGCATCTCCAAGCTGATCGAACAGATCGCCAATGTTGGGAATCGGCCACTTGTTCTTCACCGTCAACTTGTTGATGGCTCTATAGTCGATGCACATGCGCAACGACCCTTCCTTCTTCTTTTGGAACAACACCGGTGCTCCAAAAGGTGACTTCAATGGCCGCATGTAGCCTGCGTCCACCAAGTCCTTGAGCTGCCTCCGCAACTCCTCTAGCTCCGGTGGCGACATGCGGTATGGTGCTCGCGAAGGGGGCTTCGCTCCTGGCTCCAACTCGATCTTGTGGTCCACCTCTCTTCTTGGTGGCAGCTTCTTGGGCAAGTCCGATGGCATCACGTCGTCGAACTCTTCGAGGACACCTTCGATGAGGGAAGTTGTGATTCCCGCTGAGCCTCCTTCTTCCTCCATTTTCAAGGACACAAGAAAGATTGGTTCATTCTTCTTGAACCCCTTCAATACTTGCATGGCCGATAGAGCACTATGGGGGCCATCTTCTCTCAAGAGATGGATTGTGTGAAACTCCCCCTCCTTCTCCAAGCACATCGTGTTGGAGTTGGGCTTCAAGAGCACTCCCTCCTTGTCGAGGAAGTTGATGCCGAGGATGACTGGGTGATCGTCCATGGTGACGACGGAAAAGTCGATGAGGCCTTCCCACTCGCCAAGCTTCACTGGCACGTTGTGAGCAATTCCATGGATCGGGATGGACTCCGAGTTGATCGTCTTGAGCCTCCCTTGCCCCTTCTCGAAAGCAATACCCAGCCGGTTTGCCTCCTCGATGCGAAGGAAGTTGTCCGTGGCACCGGTATCCACCAAGGCTTTTGACTCGCCTTGCATGAATTGCGCCAGAACATAGCACCTCCCACGCTTGCTCTCCTTGACGTCGGTCTTCACCGCGCCAAGCTTGCGGATTGAGCCAATCTTGGCCTCCGCCGCCTTGGGCTCCTCATCTTGGGCTTCCATGGCCGCCAATCTCGCCTTCCTTGGGCAATCCCGCACTCGATGTGGTCCGTCGCAAAGGAAGCAAGACATGGGTTTTGGCTCGTACTTACCCCCTTTGCTCGAACCACCTTGTTGTTGAGCGCGAGTGCCCTCCTTGAAAGGCTTCTGCTGTTCTCCACCCTTGTTGGGCTTCGAACTCTTCTCTTTGCCGCTGCTCTCTTGCCTTTTGTACTCAACAAAAGACTCCGCCGTGGCCATGGCAGTTGCAAGGTCTTGCACTCCTCGACGTTGCATCTCCATCTTGGCCCATGGTTGCAGCCCATCAAGAAAGCCGTGCATGGCCTCCTTATCCGTGATGTCCGGGATCTCTAGAAGCAGCTCCTAGAATTCTTTCACGTATTCTCGAACTCCACCCCTCTGGGTGAGTCTTCTCAACTTCGAACGGGCTTCGAACTCCACGTTCTCCGGGTAGAACTGCCTCTTGATTTCTCTCTTGAAATCTTCCCACGTTACCATCACACAAGTACCTCTTTCGACGTCCGCTTCACGTCGCCTCCACCACACCATTGCAACATCGACCAAGTATAGTGGAGCGGTACGAAGTTTTACCTCATCCTCTTGGATGCCGGATGCCTTGAAGTATTGCTCAAGACTCCTAAGGAAGTTCTCTAACTCCCTCGCGTTCCTTGAACCTCCGAAGTTCTTCGGTCTTGGAACATCAGCACGTGGGACGGATTGCACCGGGGCTGGTCCGCTAGCCATGGCTCTCTTCACGAGAGTGACCTCACTCTTGAGATCTGCAATCTCCTCCTTCACGCCGACCAGCTCAGCCTGGACTTGCTCTTTCACAACTTCAAGGGCGTTGTTCATGGAGGCGGTGATGGTGTTGTTGATGAGGGCCACAAGCTCTTCCCGCATCCCATCGTGGTTGATCTCCAAGCTTGTCAACCGACCAGCCATTCCTTGAACATCGCCTTGGACTTGGGCGAAGTTACCTCCCAAATCCTCGATGGCAGTGATGTCTTCCGCAATCTTCACTTCCACTCGAGCAACACGCCTCTCTAGCGCCGCCATAGGATCACGAGTGCTTGACTTGTCAGCCTTTGGCTTGGGATTCTTGGTGTGATCCCTTCCGCGCTTCTCGGCGTCGGTAACGCCGCTATCTGATCCCGACATTTTTGGTGAGGTTCTTCCTTTCCTTCTGGCTCTAGGTTCAACTTTGCTAGCACAAAGCCGAACCAGACTCTGATACCACTTGTCACGACCTTACTCTCGATCGTGCGGCCCTAGCTCTCAAATCCGTTAGAGCGCTAGGCAGCCTTTCTCTCAACTCACTTGAAAGCAAAGAACAAGAACAAAGACAAAGGAAGTGGGAGAACTCTCTAGTGTGTATTACTCTAAAAAATGATGGAATGAGTTACAAGTGAGGGAGATGGCTCCTTATATAGGCCTCTCCTCATACAAGGCATCAATGCCCCTCATAATGTCTCTCTACTACATCAATACACCCCATAAAGTCCCCCCATAATGCACTCTAATAATGCTACCATAATGTAGCTCATAAGTGCACCATTAAGCTCTCATTTAGGTGGAGAATCCTAGGAGCATCTCTATGCTACTAGTCTTCCATACATGCCACATGTGCAGCAGCCTTGTTGTCACCTTGTTGGCGCCATGTCATCTGCCACATGTGACAGGATCCATTGGAGGATTTCAGGCAATCGATGGCGGAGATGGTAGAGGCTCGCGACTTGCACGATTGCGAATCTCTGGAGCAGCTTTTGGGCTGTTACCTGACGGTGTGGGTCGGGTCTCCATCGTTATTCCTGCTCGACCAAACCATCACCCTAAATTCCATCGCCCTTGTTCAACGAAAATTTTTAATTCCATCACCCTCGCTCTGCCGCTCCCCCGTCGCTGCCGGCTTGGCTCAGTCGGTGCCGGATTTCTCAGCGGCGCTGAGGAAGGAGAACAAGAAGCATCTGCATTCACCGACCCTCGCTCTGCAGCTCTTCCTCTGCTCTGCCCGTCGCTGACGTCTAGGCTCAGTTCGTTGCTTGATTTATCAGCGGCGCTTAGGGAGGAGAATAGGAATTCCTCGACCTAGTGATTCCTCGCGGCGGCTCGTCGAACCTTGGTTTTGGTTTCGGTGCGAACGTCAAGCGACTTGATCCCGGTGGAGAGAATTCCAGTGAGACACTGGCCCCAAAGCGGTTGAAGAAGTGAAGTCCTGGCTCGCCAATCGCTCGAAGCGACCCCATCGCCCTTTTAGATTTTGCTCTGCTCTGCCCCAATCGCCATCGGTGGAATTCTCTTCTCCAACTCCGCTACTGTGCCACTCAAGGATGCAGAAGAAAAGAAAGATCCATTACTCTGCTTCGGCGGTCGCCTCCGCCATGCCTTCCGTTGTGTCGATCGAGAACGTAGAAGAGTTGGCAACTCCCGAGCCCTCTGCTCGATTCCTAATTGAGAACTACAGTTGGTTGGTGAAGAAAATAAATTAATTTTTAATTTTTTTAATTTTTATTTCAATGAATGTAATAATGAGGTGGAAAATATAAAATTTTATCTTTTTATTTTTAATAATTTTTTAATTATCACGTCACATATTTAACGATCAACTAGGAAAGTTGACTGCCACGTAAGCTAGAATTAACGGAAATCGACGGAGAGTGACCAAACTTGAACCATTTAACTAATTTGAGTGACCAAAATTGGATTTAAATATTTACAGTGACCAAACATGAACGTATTTTGTAATTTCAGTTACCAATCATGCAATTAACCCTTTATTTGTCTGTTTCGTTTGTTGATTTAATATATTTTTAAATATATTTTAGAGCTTTTGCTTCGTCGAAGGCCCTGCAATGCAGATTTGTGAGTATTGGACTGGTTTGGGCTTGGAAAGAATTGATTTGGGCTGGGCTATCTAGATTTGGGCATGGTCGGCGGCCCCACCCACACCTCGCAGAAGACCCCTCCCTCTCCTCTTCGTCGCGGGTGGAAGGAAGGAAGAGATGGAAGACAGAGTCAGTTAGGGTAGCTACGACGGACAAGGTTGAATGCCTTTTCGTATATGCTTTTTGTTTTTCCTGCATTTTAACAGTTTCTTCAATCTAGTTCTTATGATTGTTTCTTCCTTTGCTAGGGATTTCTGCCTAGGGGTACTTGGCTGTGTTTTGAGAGGGTGGAATAGGAGAGTCATCTTTGTAGCGAACAAGAGTATTCGGAGGCTGTGGTTGACAACCTTGGAACTGACGATATCAATTGACTAAATACCTATTGACACGATAAAAAATGCGACTACGTGGTTTATAATATTTCATTTCGGCTAAATTACACGTTTAGTCACTCAAATCATACAAATCTTTCACGCTTGCCACCCGAATTACTTTTTTTTCTTATTCGCCACTAAATTTACGAATCGTTTCACGGTTGGTCCCCGGCCGTTACACTCCGTTATGTTTGTCCTACGTGGCAGTCAACTATAAAGTTTGACCGTTAACTAGATGACGTGGAAATTAAAAAAAATTAAAAAAAAATAAATTTTCTTTCCACCTCATCATTGCACGTATTTTGTCTATGTAATTTATCATATTAATAATTTAATAAAATTTAATAAATCACCAGACTATCTCCGGCATCAAGTCCAAAGGGGTCCGCCCCGACCTCATCGGCTCCATTGTCGCTCACTACGCCTCCAAGTGGCTCCCGGAGCTCTCCCTCTCCTCCTCCTCCGTCGACTCGACAACGGCGTCCCTGCCGCGGCCGCGGCCGGCTCGGAAGAGAGATGCAGATTCGATGCAATCTACGAGCTGGGAGATTCCTTTTCAGATACTGGGAATCTGATTCAGCAGCACCCTGAACATTGGGGAAGGGTCGAAATGAGATTTAGATCGTATCAATTAGTGCGGCGGTTGGTTGGTCGCAGCGAGGATTTAGCCACGGCGGGAGGAAGGATCGGCAAAGCCTCCGCAGGTAGCTCGTCGGAATTTCCTCGACGAAAAACGTGAAATGCGGATTTGATTCTACAATGGCAGGTTGCAGCGAAAACTTGCATTCACTGTAGGATAACAACAGATAACTGCACCTTTGAGCTTTGAACTTCAGAACCAAGGGAATTAGGAAAGATAGCATATTTCATAGAACCAGAGAGATCGAAAGCATAACATACATTACTCGCAGTAAAGCGATTCACAAACTCTAGCTTATTAAACAAGACAGTTCATTTTCTTCCCAAAGAAGAAAAATAAGTTGATCATTATTTACTACAGCAATCACTACCGGTTCCAAAGCCAGCAAGGACAGGTAGAAAGAAGCATTAATGTTAGCACGAAACCATCTTGCTACAGAAGTGCAAAACTGGACACAAGCGAGCAGAGATTCATATAGCCATAAACAAGATAATGCATCGAGAAACTTACATCATCAGAAGTCGACACACAGTTTCCACCATTGGCAACCACAGTGGAGTGGAAATTCAAGACCTTAGCTTTCTTCTTGGATCCATCGAATACATTTCCATTATCATACTCCGAATTCAGCCCACCACTCCCCTTCTTCCTCTTCTTCTTGGTCCGCCCATGTAGAAGAGATCGGAGAGGACATTGGTCATCACGCCGAACCAATCCCCTTCACCATTTTGGCCTGAAATCTCGGGGGCTTGCTCCGCGACGGAGTTGGAATTGACGAGGGAATTGGAGGCGGCAGCATCATCGGATGTAGGGGAATCGGAAGCGTCTTCGTCGGCGGTGGGTTTGGTGAGAAGGAAGTCGTCTAATCCGACGTCGCCGGAGGTGGGGAAGCCTTTGGTGGATCGGAGTCGGTCCATTTTTGTAATTTATTAAATTTTATTAAATTATTAATATGATAAATTATAGAGACAAAATAAGTGCAATGATGAGGTGGAAAGAATATATATATATATATTTTTTAATTTCCACGTCATCTAGTTAACGATCAAACTTTATAGTTGACTGCTACGTATGACAAACTTAACGGAGTGTAACGGCCGGTGACCAACCGTGAAACGATTCGTAAAGTTAGTGGCGAATAAGAAAGAAAAGTAATTCGGGTGGCAAACGTGAAAGATTTGTATGATTTGAGTGACCAAGCGTGTAATTTAGCCCATTTCATTTCACTGCACATTTAAGTGATTATTCATGTAAATTCTAGTTCACTTTATTGTCTGGTCTTTAATTAAGTGCCAAGCTAGCTTCACTATTATCATAGAATTTTAGCAGCAAAGATTCCTTACCATCACCTTAAATAGAGAAACCTGGAAGTAAAAAATCCAGCTACATCATTCGCTAATAAAAAAAAATCCACTAATTAACTGGAAAAAGAGAGAATTTATTGATACAATTTATGAAACGAAACCATTCAACATCGGACGAAATGTGAGGCATAATTATGCAAAAAGAGAAACCTAAACACTCTCGTCTTTTATTGTGGCCCACAATATCCGTAACAGTCACATTTCATGGTGGAATAATTGCATCTGCCAAAAACATGGTATCTATAATCGTCTAGTGAACATTGCCTTTGACAATGCTTAAGCGAGCATTCTATTGGGCTATCCAATTCCAATATTGCTTGGCGACAAAACCTGAGTACCCTTACATTGTCTTTGTCTGCACTCAACTGCCTTCCCCAACAATTTCCTTCACACAACAAAACAGAGTAGAATCAAGTATATGTTTGTTCCAAATTAAGCTTACAAGGGCTTGAATTGATGGTTATAGATTGATTACTGAAAGTGAAAATATGAAAGAGCTAGAGAGTGATGAAGTTGGAAATTCACCAGAAACAAGGAAGAGAATCAGGAAGAACAAGAGGGCATTGATTGATTGAGTCTTCATTTTGTTGATTTTCCACTTACAACCTTGAAAATAACAATTTACTGAGGTTATCTCTTATATGTTTTTTTAGTCCAATGACTGACAGGCAAGACACATATTTATTGATATAATAATCATTATAAAAAAAATTATTGATATAATAATACCTACTTGGTGCATCATTGAGATATAAAGTGGAAAATAAGAAACTCATCGGCTTCAACTCCTTTGAGATATCTTACAATTCTACTATTATATTTCATATTTAGCTATCCATAGTCGTTTGATAGGGAAAATCTTGATGATGTTGTTCATCCTATCTACATAACTAGTTACATTGCAACAGCCGTGACAAGTCGAGTTCTTTTTATCGAAGGTTGAGATACATGTGTCCATGGTAAATAAGGCTTCTTAACGAGTACAGGATGAACATAATCATAAAACAAATACGCTTGATAGTCGATAGGGAAATTTGTTTAACATGCATATTATGATATTTGCAGTATCGTATCTGAAGTAATCCGTCTTAAATAACTTGCAATTATGTGGTAATAATATAGGGAATGTTTAAAGTTTATTTTGAGGATTCTTAAATCAAATGCATATACAACTAATGCTAGGAGATAAAAAAAAGGGTTAATAACATTTTGTACCCCTCTACTATTGCAAAGTAACAAACATACCTCTGTACTAATTTTTTGCACAAATGTACCCTTCTAATATTAAAACGTAAAGAATATGCCCTTCCGTGTAATTTTCAGTTACATAGCTGTTAAATGGCTGTTAAAATGACGAAATTTCCCTTAATTTGATGTTAATTTTTATTTTAACAATTTTTTATCGAAAAATCAATTAAAAATGAAAAAACTTCAATCCCCTCACACGACAGAAAACCTTCCGTCTCCCTCGGTGAATCTCGCGGATGCTTCCGCCGGCTGGAGCAAGATATGCATATGGGAAATGGGGAATCTATGTCCAGCTGCAAGATATAAGTGCTGCATCACTTATATATTTTATCCTAAAAAGCTTAGTTTCATACTTTCATTGAATTCGATTTATCAGAGAAATCAAGATCTAGGGTTCCATAAAGTTTCAGAATAAACATGAGGGGTGGAAATGTGGGACGAGTAATATCTCACGGATGTTTCCGAAAATTGCAGGTGATTTAAGGCCGGCACAGATCGACGGCGGAGCGGTCGGGACGATGGAGGAGGATGAGCGGCCGAGACGACGGCGGAGGATGAGTGGTTGGGAGGACGGCGTCTCTCGCTACCAGTTGGATGCCGGCAGTGGCGTAGCCAGGAATTATGCCAAGGTGGTGCAAAAAAAAAACATAACTTATATTAATCTTTTACAATGACCCACGACGTGTTTTCATGGTCTGAAAAATATCTAAAATACATTCATCATCCAAACTATCAAGGATATCACTCTCAATGTAACCAACCAAAAAATCATTCATGACGTCATCACTCATCCTATTGCGGAGTGTGTTCTTCACATAGTTCATTGCAGAACATGCTCTTTCAACACTTGTCGTGGCAACAGAAAGCAACAATGCCAATTTCAGAAGTCGATAGACTAATGGAAACACCCGATGTTTCTTTGTTTCTCTAGAAACCTCAGCAATTCCCTTTAATCCTGCAAACCTCTCAACTGTCTTCATATCATATATACAAGCATCAAGTTGATGAAGACCAAGATGTAAAATATCATCTTTGGAGAACTTAGTAGGATAAAAAGTAGCAAGCTCCACCAACTTCTCCTTGTCAAAGTCGATAAACAAATTGTCTGGATTTAAGCATGCCACACAACATAGCAAATCTGTGTTTATCTCATCAAAGCGACTATTTAGCTCTTGTAACTGCATATCCACAGTTGTAATAAATAACTCAACCTTGTAGTGATGAAGATTGGTGATTTGCTGAGCATTTCTCCTTGGTTTTCCAAGTGGAAAGTATAAATAATTCATGTTGACAATGGGAAGAGGTTCCTTGTTGCAAAATGAAATCACACTATCAAGAAGAGATTCCCATCCTTTATCCCTCATTTCCTGTAATCTAAACTTTGACCCACGAACAAGGTGCATAACATTCACTATGTCCTGGTCTTTCCTTTGCGAAGTTGAAGACAAACCACTGGTAATGGCAAGCACTTCAATCATCATTTTCATGATGAATACAAAATCAAAGTTTTGGACTAACCTCAACAAGCAAGATGCATCAGCTTTTGCATCAGAATTTCCCTCCCATTTGATGATATCCAAACACTCAATAACAGAAGAATATATCCTAGTCACGTTAAGGAGGGTGTCAAAGTGTGATCCCCAACGAGTATCACAAGGTCTTTTGAGGCCAACTTCTAGATTCAACCCTCGCCCAGTCTCAAGTTCACCATGATATAAAGCCTCAACAACTTTAGCAGCTTGACATTCTCGAATTTTTTCCATTCGTTTACACGATCCTCCAACCAAATTAATCAAGTCACTCACAACCTTAAAGAAACCACCAATGTCACTATGACGTCTAGCAACTGCAACAAGATTAATTGAAGTTGATGAGCAAAACAATGAACATAATATGCTTATGAATTTTCTGCCAAAATCAAAGTCTTGAGTCCATTGATTTCCCCACTCATATTGCTTGCCCCATCATAACCTTGTCCTCTTATTTTTGACAAGCTCAACCCATTTGTCACAAGCATTGATTCAATTTCCATCTTAAGAGTCAATGCTTTTGTATCTGCAACATGAGCAATCCCAAGAAACCTCTCCATCACATATCCTTCTTCATTTACATATCGCAACACAATAGCCATTTGCTCTATGATTGATGTATCACGAGCTTCTTCCACCAAAATAGAAAAAACATCATCACCAATGTCGCATATGATTTGCTTTGTTACTTCAGTTGCAATTGCATGTACAATATCCTTTTGTATGTCTGGAGAAGTCATTTGAAGGTTCTTGGGAGCATTTCTCAACACAACACATTCCACATCTTCTCTACCACGAGCATGAAATTTCAGAAGTTCAATAAAATTTCCTCTATTCTTTGAACACTCTGATTCATCATGTCCACGAAGTGCTTTCCCTTGCATACACAATGTCTGATGCAGTCAATTGAAGCTTGCAAACAAATTTTATAATTCATCTTTGCTTGATCTGATTGTTTAAATAAAGAAACTCCAATGCTTTGAGACTGCTTCAACAAATCCTCACATTTTCTCACAGCTTTGTTGTGTTCACTATTGACATGTCCAACATGCTTCTCACGACTCTCATCTCATCTATTCCAAGCTCTAAAGCCCTTAGAAATGAAAGAAGCACCTCCACCCTTCTTACCATCATCGCTCCTAAACAAATAACAATGCAAACAATATGCAACATCCTTTGCAATACTATATTCCAACCAATGATATTTTTTTGTACCAAGAAGACTTAAAGCTTCGCAAGCTTCACCCAATATCTCTAGATGGAAAAGCATGATCAGGTTGACAAACACCTTTTTGAAGATAATGTCTTCTAATCATATCTTGAATATTAGGATGAAATAGTGCTACTTGTTCTCTTAACCCCGGATCAGCTTTCAAAGAGTTCACATCAATTTCATTCTCTCTAGATGCAATGCTAGGCATAGAGTGACTTACCGAGAGAGGTTGTGACACTGATGGAGTAGAAGGAGTTGAATTAGAATCTTGTCCAGGTGCTAATGAATTCAATCCACTATCTTCACCTTCAGGAGCATTCGTGGTTATCCGAGACTTCTTTGGATAATATCTCTCCATAATAGCAAATATACAAATTCAAAACCAAAGTACACAATAAATCATTTATTTGTTCTAAAGCAGTAAATCAAATAGGATATTTGACACATAATCAAACAATAAACCAAAAATATGCTCTCAACCAATGAATCAATTCTCTGTTCTAGTTTCCCAATCCATACAACTAACTCTAAAACCTAATTCTCTATAACTAAACTAAAACTAACTCACATGAAAGTCAATCAAAGTTAAGAAAGCATGTACGAGCACCCCAAGCCCAACGAATGGATACACCACAAAACAATTGATTTTCATAGCCGGCTAAACGGCTTACTGTCTATTTCGAAAGCTCAAAGAACACTCACCAATGATAGGAACTGGAGTCGGAATCGGAGTTGAAGATAGAGATACTACATAAGATACGGTGGTTGACGATGGTCACTCGAGCAACCAGCGGAGGAATGAACGAGTTGAGGGAGGAGGTTGTGCGATTTTTGCTTCGTACATGGGAGATGGACGAGGAAGAGGAAAGTCGGCAGTAGTAGAATTAGGGATTGGGATGGGGGAAATAGACGAGGTCGTTTAAATTTAAGTAAACTAACATGTTACAGAATGATAAAACAAGTTAAATGCTAATAATGACACGATAAGGAGTAAGTGGCGTGATGGTTGAAGCAGTTTGCGGATTAAGGGAGGTCACTAGTTTGAAACTTGATTCCAGTAGGTGTTAATAGCGCTATACTTTTTAGTTGGGCCTTGCCAGTCCAAGGGGATGCAGTCGACCTCCCTAGGGTGGTTGTGGCTCCACCACTGGATGCTGGTACAAATGCGTTTCTTCTAGGGTTGTCGGCTGTAACTTCGTCGACGTCTGGAAAAAGAATAGGAAGGGATGGGGATTTCTCATGGTATAGAATCACTTACGGTAATTGGGTCATTTCCTATCCCACTTAACAGCCACTTCTGACTTCACAGATTTTTTTTTTATAAGGGTGAAAATTTTATTGCTAAAAACAGAAAGAACAAAATAAGCCACAAGGAGTTCACAAGCGTTGAACCATCAAAACAGAAACCAAAAAGTCAAAAGAAAGGAGGAAGGCATCGTAGCAAGAGGTGCCATCCTAGAAAAACAAAGGAACACGCTCCAAAAGTTACACAAACCAGAAAAAAGGGGATCAACAGAGATTAATTCACAAATCACGATCAATAGGGCAGGCTTCGAACAGAAGCCTAAGCCACTCAATCTTGTTAGAATCACTGATCAGACCCCCTGCCACCACCCAACTGAGAAGACATCGCCCGATCTTGTGAAAAATGGGCTGCCACCTGTGTCTCTTGTCATTGAACATCCTTCCATTTCGTTCCATCCATACTTCCCAAGTGGTCACTTCACAGAATTTTTCACGGAAGGCATATTCGTTACGTTTTAATATTAGAAGGATATGTTCGTGCAAAAAATTAGTGGAGAGGTATGTTTGTTACTTTGCAATAGTAGAGGGACACACAATTCTATTAAACCATAAAAAAAGAAGAAGCTTAATACCTTAAATTGGCCCAAGCACTAATGTATTACCTTTGTCTGAACATTCTAAAATACACATTCTGTTCTAAACCTGTAACTAAGTAAATAATTGTACCACTTTGATATGACCCGTGGGTTGACCTTCAAATCAAATATAACGCGGTCCGGTTCTTGGTCCTATGAACGACTTACCTTAGTTCAGAATTTATGATGATGGTTCTTGAATTACACATAATTTTTTTATGGAGTAATATAGAAACTAGTGCAGCCTTCTAGTTCAGAGTCGGATTGTTTGATTTCAGTAGTTAAGGGTTGAATTGTATTTTTTTTTGCAATAATCAATTTTTCTCTCGGTCAGCGAGAGTTGAGGAGCGGCGGAACCTAGGGGTTTTCTAGGTTTTTCGAGGTGCGCGTGAGGTTGATTTCCAGTTGAGTAAAGGTTTACTGTTTCTAAACGGAAACGAGATCTGGTAGCGGAGTTGGATTACAATTGCGGTGCTGATTACAACTATATAATGACAACCTGGTGGAATTTAGTGGAGCTCAACATACAAGGGTTGTGAATACTAAACCCTAAGATCTTGGATTTTAATACTCTGGTAACCTTCTGTTTTGCTACTTGAGTGCCAAGCAAAACGATGGAGGCAAAGGAACCTGCTGGAATTGGAGAAGAGGGATCCAACTTGGAACCCATGGAGTTACGTAGCACGGCTGAGAGTCTGGAACGGGACCTGGATAAAATCACCTTGGAGGACGAATAGGATACGCCTCTGGATGTAGAAGACGGTGATGTGGATCTTGTCAGGATGGAAGCGGTAAGACAATTGGGGCTGATTGGTCGATTGCTTTCCGATAAGCAACCCGACACTAAGTCAATGAAAATAGCCTTGATGAAGGCTTGGAATCTGAAAAAAGGTTTTCAGATCACTGACCTGGGCGATATGTTATTCGCTTTCCAGTTCTTGGACCTTGATGACAGAAACAAAGTCTGCTTCGGGGGTCCTTGGCATTATGAGAACAACGTTATGGTTTTCATGTCAAGCTTGCTCATAAAGAAACCTACTCCTGAGGCACTACACATGATTGACATTTGAATCCAGATTAAAGAGTTCCCAGCGGAACTACAAACTCAGACTATGGCGGAAAAGATAGCAAATCGATTCGGATCTCTAGTTTGGTTCGATGACAGTTCAGGAACCATGTGGGATACGTATATGCGAATGCGAGTAAGTATATCCATCAATAACCCTCTGAAGAAAAAAATAAAACTGAATATTGGAGGAAGATTGGTGGATTACCTGGTGAAGTACGAGAAGCTACCCATGTTTTGCTACTCCTGTAGGCGTATTGGACACCCAAAGCTGCGGTGCCCTAGACCCTTTGGTCTGGTGCCTGATCCTTTTGGTTCTGACCTAAGAACATATTGGTCATCCCATACCTCAAAGAAGGAGGATGTTGAGCTGTGGGCATCCCTGCGCAAATTTTTTTGACATGGAGAGTGTTAGCTCTAATTCATGTGGTGACAGAGCACCCTCTGAAGAATTGGCAGAACCTGATTCTATTAGAAGCATACAAGAGAAGGCAATTGTTCAACAAACAACTTATACAAAGAAACAGGAGGCTACAAACAAAGGTAATATGGGGAAAAACCAAGACTTCCCTACAGAGAAGGCTAATGGAGAGGGTCTAAAGGAACCCTTACAAATAACAGAGCATATGCAGGCTTCAAAGGAAGCTGGTGTGCAGCCCCAGAATCAAAGAAAGGGGGAAGAGACCATTACTCCCTACTCGGGTAAGATGGCGAGTGGAGGTGCACTGCACCAATTTGTCATGGGCACTAATAACACGTGGCCAAGTAAAAAGAACACCATCAGAGTGTGGAAAAGACAGGAGCAAGCTATTCCAAGACACAAAACTAAAATTCAAGTCACTCCCCAAAAGAGAATGGAAGAAGATTGTACCGAGGCTGAACGCAGAGAGAGGGAGATCCAAAACCAAAAAAGAAAGCCAGAGTACTCAACTTTGAAGAGGGTGAGACCCTGATTCCTTCTGAACCAAAAATGAATATGGATGGCGAAGAGGCGGACCCTGTCAAGGAACAGGGCCGCCCAGCTCAATGAGCATTATAAGTTACAACTGTCGTGGGCTGGGGAAAACCACGACAGTTGCTCGAGTAGCTGAACTACTCACATAACAAGACCCCAGCATAGTGTTTCTCATGGAAACAAAGAAGAAAGAGCATGCATGGGAGGAGACAATAAAGAAATTAGAATGGTCAAAAGGTAGAGGCGTTGGATCTAGAAATAGAGCAGGGGGCTAATAATGATGTGGAAGGACGAGATGAAAGTAGATGTTAAGTCTGCTACACAGAATTACATCGATGCAGTGATTACTGAGGGTTCAGAAAACAAGAAATGGAGGTTGACTGGGATATATGGTTGGCCAGGACAAGAGAATAAACCCAAAACCTGGGAAATGATAAGAAGATTACATGGCCAGTCCAATTTGCCATGGATACTGTGTGGGGACTTCAATCAGGTCCTAAGCTATGAGGAGAAAAATTGAAGAAACCCTCCTGATATCCAAAATATGGAGGAATTTCAAGCAACATTAGATGAGTGTCATTTGGAAGATTTGGGGTATTATGGAAATATGTTCACGTGGGATAATGGAACGATAGATGAATATTTTCTAGAGCAACGACTTGACAGAGCTGTGGCCAATATGGAGTGGAAGACTGTGTTCCCAGAAGAACGAGTCATTCACTTTGATCGATGGATTTTAGATCACATTCCCATTGAAGTAGAACTCAACTTACAAGAGGAACGGATCAAGTGGGGGTGGAACTTCAAATTTGAGGCCTATTGGCAAAAGCATGAAGAGTGTGGTTCTGTTATTGAGACTGAATGGAAGAAGAATCCAGACTTACCTCTAGATGACAGAATTAAGAACTGTGAGAAAGCACTGCTTGACTGGGGAAGGAGAACTTTTGGCAGCTTAAAAGTAAGAAAGAAGAGAATTGAGCGAGCACTAGTCAAGCTATCAAAAGCAAAAAAGAACAAGGCTGTTCTGATACAACGACGGGCCTTGGAAAGGGAGCTAATGAGGTATTGGACCTGGAGGAAATCAGCTGGAAACAGAGATCCAGATCAGACTGGCCGAAGGAAGGGGATAAAAACACGGGTTTCTTCCACCGCAAGGCTTCCAACAGAAGGAGAACAAACACGATTAAAGAACTGCAAGGTGAGAATGGAACGATATTTAGGGGGCAGGAGGAAGTGATGGCTTGTTTTACTGAACATTTAATACAGCTCTATACAGCTGAACAAATGATAGACCGTTAATTGCACATGTTTTTACCCCCAATTCTTGAGCCGTTTGAGATGTTGATTCTCATGTTTTAGGCCGATTTCACGCTAGGTTGTTCTTTTTTGTGATATTTCAGGTCCTAGTAGGTGGATGAAGGTTTGGGAGCGAGTTCGGGGTCGATTGGACGAAGATCGGATGTGTGGCGAGGCGCTGAGGAAGCCACACGGGCACTCCTGAAACCCACACGGCCGTGCAAGTCACCCATGTGGCCGTGTGGGATTTAGCGAGGCTTCACACGGTCACTCTAGGAATTCCACACGGCCGTGTGCCCTTGCCCGTGTAGGTAGCCTGAAGTCCATTTATTCGAAACGTCGCATTTTGGCATTCACACGGGCAGCTGGGTAAGCCACACGGCCGTGTGGCCTGCCCGTGTGGTCGGGAAAATCTGGGTTTTAACCCAATTTCGAGCCAAAGGTGAGAGAATCTACTTTTTGGAGCAAAAACAGAGCCCTAGAGAGAGAAAGTGCGAAGAACTCATCCTAAGAGTGGTTTTGGAGCTGGGTTTCATCAAATCAAGCTTGGAGATCATCATAGGAGTGAAAATCATCATCCCAGAGCAGATTCTTCCCATTGTTATGAGTATGACTGCTTTGTATTCTGTTTTCCCTTCTCTCTCTCTATGGAGTAGAACTCTCTCTCACTTGGGTATGAAGAACCCTAGTTCCATGTGTTAGGAATTTTGATTGTAATGACTTGGGATTGTTATACTGTTTGATTATAATCGAATGATGCATGATTCATTGAATTAATTGAAGTCTGATCAGCTTTTCTTGATTTCTGCTGCAACCTGAGATAGATAGAATCTGATTAGGTTGTTAGAGCTTCATCATTCGGTAGTGGTGGATTGGTTATATGAGAGTTAGTCAATCTACTGCTTTGTACTGGAATCCAATTCCAGTACGTGAGTTCTGTGTTCATAGCCTCAGCTTTCTATCCCGATGAAGACTAGTCGTCTGCCGGGTAGTTTGATTGAGAGGGCTTGGTCAGCTTAAGAGATTCCAAGCTACTGTCGGATCTTCCGCAGTTTAATCAACAGTAAATCAACCCAGGGTAATTACAATTGAGACTTAACTATGGAGCTAGGGGGACTCATTCCCGAGTGACTCTTCCTTTGCTTCAGAAAACCGAACCATTTCCTGCTTTCTTACTACTTTTAGTCAACAATCACTCAACTTAGTTGGCTAGATAATAGATATTCACGGAGTAGGCAGTAGATCCAGACCCCGGGTTGATAATAGAACTTGCCACTTTACTGCATTCCCGGACTGCGATTATACTTGGTCGCAGTTTGGTGTTGTGTTTTAGCGTGTCAACAAACACCTAGCATCAATGCGGTCCTGGAAGTGGCTAAGCCTAAGGTTACACCTCAAATGAATCAGGAGCTCCTAAGGCCTTTTTCAAGGGAGGAAATCTATGAAGCCCTATCAAAAATGGGACCAACCAAAGCACCTGGCTCGGATGGTATGCCAACCCTGTTTTTTCAAAAAAACTGGGCCACTGTTGGGGACACAATTTGTTTGGAACTTCAAAGAATTCTCCTAACTAGGGTGGTTCCTCCTACTTTGAATCACACACTGTTAGCAATGATCCCTAAGACAAATAAGCCAGTATCCCCAAAAGAATTTCGGCCTATTGCACTCTGTAAAGTTCTATACAAGATATTGTCCAAGGTCATTGCAAATCGACTCAAGACAATTTTGGATGAGGTCATCACTGACACTCAAAGTTTTCGTCCCAGGAAGGAACATCACAGACAATATCATGATTGGATTCGAGTGTTTCAATGCAATGAAAAATAGAAAGCAAGGAAAGAATGGTTTTGTAGCAGCTAAGCTGGACATAGCGAAAGCCTACAATCGTGTGGAATGAAATTTCCTAGAGGGGATAATGCTAAAGTTGGATTTTCATGCTGACTGGGTTAAACTGATAATGAGTTGTGTAACTAGTGTTAGCTATGCAGCCTTGATCAATGGCCACCAAACACAGAATTTTAAACTGACCAGGGGATTAAGGCAGGGGGACCCTATATCCCCTTACCTCTTCCTTTTATGTGCTGAAGGTCTATCAGCATTGACAAAAAAAGCTGTGGAAGAAGGGAAAGTTCGAGGCATTAAGGTGAGTAGCAATGGACCCATGATCACTCACCTCTTCTTTCCTGATGATAGCATATTCTTTTTTGAAAATAAGAAGGAGCAAGGAGAAGCCCTCAGAGACTTACTCAGAACCTATGAACTAGCCTCGGGTCAGGAGGTCAGCTTAGCAAAATCCGAGCTTTCTTTTAGTACAAACGTGCTGGAAAGGGACAGAGTGGAAATGGGTGCAATTCTTGGTATGAGAAGGGTTATGCACCATGATAAGTACCTTGGTCTTCCTACAGTTATATGACGAGCTAAAAAAGCTGTTTTTGCACAGCTTATTGATCGAGTAAGAGATAAGATCAAAATGTGGAAAGGGAAACTATTATCCATGGCAGCTAAAGAAGTGCTCATCAAAGCTGTGGCACAGGCTCAGACCCTCTATGCCATGTCAGTTTTCCAGATTCCCCAAGGAGTGATTCAAGAAATTCAAAAAATGATCGCCAGTTTCTGGTGGGGCAGAAAACGAGAAGAAAGAAGGATACATTGGATGAGTTGGGAAAAGCTGTGTCGACCCAAATATGAGGGAGGAATGGGATTTCGAGATTTACATGGGTTCAACATTGCATTACTGGGCAGGCAGCTGTGGAACTTACTAAAGAAACCTGATTCTCTAGTGGCAAAAGTCCTAAAGGCACGCTACTACCCTCATTGTGATGTTCTAGAAGCTGACATAGGAGGGAATCCAAGTTATGTCTGGAGGAGCCTTATGCAGGCTCAATCCCTAGTGCGAGATGGTACAAGATGGAGATTGGGAAATGGAGAGAATATCCGCATCTGGTGGGATCGTTGGATTCCAGAAGCAGGAAATCTCAAAATCCACTCTCAAGCAACAGGGCTGGGCATTACTGAGAGGGTTTCAAGTCTGATTGATTGGGGAACTAGTTCATGGAAAAGCAACCTACTGCAATCCTATTTCCAACCAAATGACAGGGCCCAAATTGAACAGATTCCAATCCCTTCTCAACCTAGACCTGATGTTTTGATTTGGGGGAGAGACAAGACTGGAAAATACTCAGTCAGATCAGGGTACAAGGAATGGCGTAGAAAACAAGCTTCAAACCAAATTGAAAGCTATGTCCCTATAGATTGGAAGAAAATTTGGATGCTAGATCTGCCACCCAAAGTACGAATATTTGTATGGAGATGGGGTAGTAACATACTACCAACAGGAGTGAACCTTAGTTGGAGAATCAAGGATGCTCACGACGAATGTCCGTTTTGTGGACTGCTGGAAACCCAAGAACACATCACTAGGGAATGTGACTGGGCAGGGAGGGTGTGGAGACCTAGTGAAGTAGCAAACTTTTTCCAATTGGGGGAAGGAAAGAACTACGAAACATGGCTGTGCGATCTAATTGAGGGTGGCAACACAGAAGACCTAATGCAGGTGTTAATCACACTTTGGTTTTTATGGAAGGAGCGAAACAACCATCTTTTCAATAACCCTAAACTAAAGGAGTGGGAAATTGTGAGCAAAGCCCTGAATTACCTGGAAGAGTATAAAGCGCATCAAAGCCAGGGAAGCACAGGAACATCGTTGTCACGCCCTCGAGCTCGGACCAAGTGGGAACCCCCTCCTGATGGTTTCTTAAAGCTCAACACCGATGCAGCGATCCTGGGAGAAGAGGGAACGAGTTATGGAATGATTCTAAGAAACAGCTCTGGCAATTTTCTGATGGGAGCTACTTACCGAACGAGGAGGCGATGGCCGATTGAGATGGCGGAAGCCCAGGCGATGCTGTGGGGTTTGAAATTGACCCGAGCGCACTATTCCCAGCCTTTGCTTTTAGAATCCGATTGCCAGTCTGTGATTCAGAAACTCAATCGTAGGGAGGCAACAGAGATGGAGGTGGGGATGATCTGCGACGAGATTCGAGAATTTGCGGTTGGAGGAGGAAATGTCGAATGGAGATTTTGGAAAAGAGAAGGAAATGCTTGTGCCCATGAGATGGCTCGACTGAATTGCAGGGTAGATGAGACGGAGATATGGTTTTCCAGGCCACCTGACATTCTAGTCCCTTTAATTTTGCAAGAAAGCAATGTAGTCTCTGAACTTTGATTTTTGGAATACACATGAATTTGTCAAATTTTTTTTTTGTATTTTTTAAAATATTTTACCTTCTTTCACTATTACATCTAGAAAAGATGATCATACTTTCATTTATACAAGTAGATGACCAATGTAGTGACGTGATATGAATAATTGCAAAATGTTACCAATTGTCACCTGAAATTTATCATTAAACAAAACCATGAGTGATAATTGTGACTCCAAATTCAATCATGCTTTCTTTAACAACAACGAAGCTGTGGAGTGTGGACTGTGCTAACTCAAAAATTGAAACACCACAAATGAGAAATACGGAAACGGGGAGCAAAAGCAAGAACGGAGTCGCGGGTGGAGTGGGCGGACTCTGGAGGATTGAACTCTGAAGAGTTAAGCAGCAGAAGGTGGGCCTGGGCTGCAAGGCCCATAACAGTGACAAATGAAGGTCCCGGTGGCACAAACTCCAGAACAGGTTTCCGGTTTGAGCCCAAATTTCTTGCAGTCTCTCTTGCATTTCGCATCGCAGTTCGAAGGCCCAGTGCTGCACCACAAAATTCTCCGTCAAGCAAATCAAAACCGGCGGTGGAGCTGGTGGCACCTCCTCCTTCACTTCCGGCCGCCCTGGTTGCGACCACTGTCACAACAGGAAGTATCATTAGGCTCTTGGGCCAGGGCCGCTAGCCCATATGTTTCTGCCCAGTTCCATAAATACCACAAAAAGCAACTGAATGACAGGAACTGTGAAGGGAAAAGTTTACCGTTGATGAGGACGAGAGAAGCCACAGAACACCATAGTGATGGGCAATACGCTGCGTGATCCTGCCATGGTGAAATGTGAATAACGAGAGAGGAAGAAAAGAGTGTTAGTTGTAGTTGGTTGAGATATGAGACCTAACACTGCTAAGTGCTAAAGCCGAATATGTAGCTTTATCTCTATACGATGAACAAGGAAATGTAAATGGAGGTGAGTTGTATGAAAGCGAAAATGGAGATTGTGTTCAATTAATATATCAAAGAAAGAAAGCAATGTAGTGGATGCAATGAATCTAAATAAATAAGAAACTTGTTTGATGTATTGGGCAAAATTCAAAGGATCAATTTAATCTTAAACATCATCTTATATTACTGTTATCATGCATTTGATAAGCCTATACACAAATCCAGTTCCAAGCAAAAACAGCTCAGAGAACAAATTATCAAAGCATTTGTTACCGAGGTCATCATGGCACAAAGCACATAAAATTTTGCTATTATACGTAATTAGTTATATAACCACTTCTTTTTCAATGGTAATATTTGATGAAATTAGTTCTAAAATTAAAGCACATAATTATGAGGTTATATATAATAGAGGTATTACCAGAAAAATAAATGTTACATGATAAACTTGTATTAATCAGGGTTAGGTCCTGGAAGACGAGGGTGAATCGAAGTGAATGTTTGTAGCAACAATGACACTATGCGCTATATGATTGTTGCCTCCATCTTCTTTCCATCGGGGATAACCGGAAGTTATATACAGTTTACTCTTAACCGTATGATTACTTTTAATTAAGAGCTTAAAGTCGAGCGTTTAGAAGTCCATCAAATTAAAAGTAATATAATAATCTTGTGTTCCTGTATTTTGATTTTGATTTTTTTTTTCTTTTTTCATTTGTAATTTGTTAAATCTGGCTTTCCTTACTTTCTCTGGCTTTCCTTACTTTTAAATCTGGCACTCTGTGTTTGTCTCTATATATAGGAGCTCATGAATTCCCAACAGATCACACCTTGGACGACCAATAAATCATCATCATATCATCATCATCATCATAGTAATGAAGGTTTCCCATCAAAATGTTTTTATTCATAATTTCCAGCACTCTGAGTGATTGTAGGAAGGATAATTTTGTCATATTGAAAGTATTAAAAATTGATAGAAAAAATATAACTAAATTTAGGTTTTCATTTTGATTATCAACCGAATGTATTAAGGGGTCGTTTGCTTCATGGATTTGGATGTGGGATTTTGGTTCTTAAATCCAACACATGAAGGATTTGTCCAAAAGCCATTGTTTGTTGAGCCAAAATGGAGGGTACCAAATCCGTGAGGTCCACTGATTTGGGGCTCCAAATCCGTGGGCCCCACGAATTTGTAAATCCCACCTATTTACTTGGGATTTGAAGAAGGGAACAATTCCTTCATGAAAAATGACTTATATATCCCTTTATAATTTATTTATTCCAACTTTACCCGTCATTAGTTATTTCTTGCACTACTACAATTGCCTCTTATAGCTACAAACTTAGCCATGAAAAGTAATATTGTAGCTAATAACATGCTAATGACTACATAATCTATGTCATAAGCTAATAACATTGAAATTTATTCCTCATGGCTATTTGTGAAGGTCTTTGTCACACATTTATTTTGCGATAAACGTATGGTTATTTTGATTCAAATTTTGATTTGGATAACAAGTCATACCCTTTGGCTACAAACTACATTTGTTGTTAAAATAGTAATTCTAACAAACAAATTTTAGCCAAGAATTGTAAGATTAGAACTATTTATTGTGATTATCTACACATTTTAATATCTCGCGGCTACTAATTTTACCAGCTTGCTATAAAATGTCAATTTAAAAGCACAAATTAACAATATGACCACAAGAATAAAATTAGAAACACAAGTAAAGTAATATAAATCTAACATGAAGAAGGGTAGTAAGGTAATATACATCTTAAGATATAAATCCATAACCCATAAATCCATGATCAAATCAACTAAGCAAACAATGGACTCTTCCCAAATCCATAATGCAACAAATCCCTAACAAATCTTTGGATTTTTAAATTAGAAAACCTTCATTTTTCAAATCCATGAAGCAAACGACCCCTAAAAAAACAAATTTAGCAGAATAAGTTTTTAGGTAGGACACTTCTTAAAGAGATATAATGAAGATAGTGCTTTACTTAATTTTTGGTTTTATATAACATATTAGTTATTACAATATTTTCCGAGAATTTGTAAATTTGATTTACATATTACTGTATTTAAAGCAAGGTAGTTACACCGAAAAAGTTAGTGGTAGGATATTTCAGACTCAAATCTTGGTTCTATCGTGGTTGAACCGTTTAGCACCGCTAGAACCGCCACTTGGGATCCCGTATTTTCAATCCGACTGAGCGATACTGTAGAGTTTCTAAAACATTGGCTTAAAGTAATCATTCTACTATTCAACTGGTACAAAGTTTCAAACGCCTACGATTTGTTGTAGGCACATTCTATTAATTGCTAATAGAAAGTATTTAAGAATATATAAATTTCCAGAGCATATGCTATAAGTTAGAAATTGATAGCTAAAATTCCATGTTAAAGAAAGAACCCTGGATGATGTGTCAATTGCCTCGAATTCCGAAAAACAAAAATTATTAAGAAATCAGACATCTTCCACCGAGAATTCCATGAAATACTAAGTCAATGATCAATAAATATTGGTTGAGAGGTACTCCTAATTTTGAGAACGTATATTATATAATATAATAAACTTGAGTAATATTTTTGACAATATGATAATAAACTTAAGTATTATGTTTGAAGAATCGAAGCATAATGTCTTATATCGCGGCTTTACAAATCTCCATTGTGGATACTCATGAGATTACAAATATTTAATAGTTTGATGTTATGACAAAACAAACCATTTCAACAATGGAAGATAGTAAGGTACAAAGATAAGTTGATTTTACACAAAATTAAATTGTTCTGACCAATGGGTAAAAATATTATCTGCATGGAATCGTCCACTCAGCAAACCAATGATTCAATCTTCAAATCTTGAACACAAATACAAATATTTATCGGTCTCTATTATGTACTTCCAGGAGTACTTTATCGAGTGGTGCTATGCTTAATGCGAACCCTGTCCACGAAAAGTTGAAGAATACTTCAACGAGTATTTTAGTGGGAATTGTAGGACTACAGGGAAGACGACATCAATTTTGTAACATGCAAAAAAAACTAGTAGAAGAGTGTGTTTGTTAATTTGAAATAGTAGAGGAGTACAAAATGCTATTAACCCTATAACAAATTATGTTGTTGTATTCAATATTTTCGATCATGCCTTAAGGTCTCGCTTCTATCTCTTGCAATAGAGTTTGTATTTCCATGTATGAGCCATTTTGTACCAAGCTCCTCGAAGACTCTGAGGGAATCGAAGTAAATTTGACATTAAATAAGTAGGATAATAAAGACTGAATTTGAGATTGTTACCAAGATCATCTTGTCGCCTATTCTTTTAAAATGGTATATAAACTATACATAACTTGAATAAGTTGAACGTGAATCTTGTAAACGCATAACTTGAATATCAATCGATATAAGAGCAAGTCATTTAGCTTAAATAACATGCATCATTAACAACGTAATAAATAGTTCATAATGGAATATTAACTAGCCCCCTTAAATCACACACTTTATTTTGTCGAGCAGTTTGACTTGGTCTAGCCACCAACTCAAAGGACCAATGCTATAGATAGAGGATATGATTCGCCTTGTCAACCAATGGTGGATACTAAGGTTAGATCAATTGGGTTTCGGGTTCTTAGGGACGGGTTTCTCGACTTGAGACTACTTCGCAAGTTGTGTAATGTATAGAGGTTCGCTGAAATGTAATTAAATTTAATTACACAATTAGGTCCCTTTATTCAACTCACATTCCTCAAATTAGTCTATCAATAGATGATTTATTCAGAAAAGGAGAGAGAACGATTCGAACCTCGATAGTTTTCAAAGAACTATTTTGGTGGGTCAAAACAAGAAGCAGAAATATAACACTTGTGTGTAAATGGTTGTAGAGATTTGTACATGACAGAAATGCATGGTGGAGAAAACTTGTTAGTCTGGAATTCCCTAATAATATCCCTGAATGGATGTCGGGAGAGTTCAAAGCGCCTAGAGGTTGCAGTCCATGGTCTCAAATTGTTAAACTTAAGAAGGAATTCTAGAGATTTTCCTTTGTAGACCCAGGGGCAGGTGCAAGGACGTCGTTTTGGCAAGACTATTGGATCAAGGGTCGCTTTCTTGAGGAGGAGTTTCTAAGGGTCATTGTTGTTGCCGCTATGCCTAATTGCCGATTAAGAGACGTGTTACTTGAGAGAGATGAGAGGATTTTCTGGGAAATACCTCTAAAGTACAGCTTGAGGGGTGGGGCTGAGAGTGAGAGATTAACTTTCGAAAACTACCTCAATACTCTATCAATTAACTTTTTTATTGTAGGTCCTACAAGATTGGTATGGTATCCTTCCCCTACCGGCTTCACAATGCACTCGCTCTATGTAGAGATGGTCAAGGATCGTATTCCTAGTATTAGAAATTTCCGTATAAGGTCATTTAACGAACAGGGGGTTACTCGGGAAGGACGAAGACTAGAAAAGTTTGCCATTAAGACGGTATGGGAGTCCATTCGACCTAGTGGCAACAATGTGGAATGGTATGCAGCGCTATGGGGCAAGTTCCCATTCCCAGATACAGATTTTTGGCGTAACTGGTACTTAACAATATAATAAAGACTAGAGTGCAACTGAAGGAGTGGGCGATTACAGATTCAGATATGTGTTTATTATGTCAAGGTATGGCTGAAACTAGAGACCGTCTTTTTTGTAGTTTTACTTACTCCACTGCAGTGTAGGCAGGCCTATTTCCAGATGTGGTATGGTCAAGACAGTGGTTGGACATGGTACAAGAGCTCTTCAAGGTAGTCAAGAAGGGACACAAGCTTATAGGAGTTTTGTGGCGTTGGTATGTAGCACTGGTATGGAAGGAGAGATGTAATCGTGCATTTACAACAGGGAAGCGCAGTGAGGCTGACCTGCTTGTGCAGATCAAGCAATAGGTGGCAAGCTACCGTCAAGGCAACCTTGAGTTCTGTTTAGTATTAGGCTATTAGCAAGCTACCCTGTATATTCTGTCAGTTTGGTGACTTGCACGAAACTACACCGCGAATTAATCCCGAATAGAGCCCAAGTTTTTAAACTCTAACCGGGTGCAGTATAGGGCAAGTATTTAATTGTCAAACCCGGACCGGTCCATGTACCCCTACTTCGATCGCTTATGTTGTTATCTAGCAAAACAGTTTTGGGTTTAAAACTAAGAACGCTAAAAACTAAACAAGCAAGGACAGTAAATGGAGGAGAATTCTACTTGAGGGGACTTCACCTGGGTATTTCTCCCCCTAGTCTCATGCTAAGAAGCGACAAACAAAGCTATAGTGTGAAGGACGTGTTCATACACCGCGAGGTGGGCGCATCTAGCTAGGAACAAACTCCATTAGTCGATCAATGAAGGAAAATCAACAAAAATAAGCTAGGGGAACTAGCTCTATTAACCGTTAGGTGAAGGATTATGATTCGTAGCTAGAGAGCCTAGCCCGCTTTACCGATCAACCAAGGAGATCCCTAACTCTCTTAGTTAGCTATTTCAGAATCGTTGCAACAAGTTAAAGAGCTAACTCTCTTAACCTTTTGGGTAGGGGTGGCAACGATAGGCTAGGAAACATAACCCTCTCAACTAGCCGACTAAGGATTGCAAGCCAAACCCTCAAAACTTAATCCGGTCGACGGAGAGACCAATCCCGGTGGGATCACGGCCCTACTCTGATACTTGAGATTTTGGTCTTAAATCGAATTGAGTTAAAGCTAGCACACTCAATCATTCATGAATAATACCTCAAATATCATATAAAACAATCAATCAACACAATTGGTTCATGTTCTTGCATCCTAGCACATAGAGAGACTAGGATTCACAATACCATAACCTCTCACTAGAATCCTCTTTATTCTGAACATGAAAACCTAACCTAAAAAATGAAGCTCTCCTCTTCTTCCTTTCAGCTCTCCATTATACTGAGATTGCACCCAGTTCACGGTCTTCTAGTGCATGGCCGTGAACACCTAAACGCGTCTGTGAACTCTGTATCATGGTCAAAACACACCGCTTCACTTCCTGGGGTTCACGGTTTGTGCTCAAAGTTCACGGTCTTAGCGACCGTGAACTGCCTTGTCGTCAGTAACCTCTAGAACCCCCCTGGACGCCTCGATGTTCACAGTTTGTGGTTCCAGTTCACAGTCCTGGCGCAGCTCTGACCGTGAACTGCGGCTGGTTCCTGGACGCCTGTGCTTCACTGTCACGGGTGACTTTGGACTTTTCTTTGGTTTTTGCGCTTTTTGACCTTCAATACGTCGAGGAACGATGAAATGCAAGGCCAAACTATCAAGAAATGTGAGGTAAAATGTGTACAATTGAACCGAAATCATTTGGGTTTAATCTCAAGTTAGATTGTAGTAATGAGGGTATAAGGTAGTCGAATAGTGAGCTATTAGTGATACTGTAGAATAATGATCAGATGGTAGGAGGGATTAGAGTAGCATGTTGTAGCTGTTGTGCTGTTTTTTAATATATGCAATTTTTTTTAAAAGCTTGATTTAACAAGCATGAGCTAAATAAACGAACACAACAATTACCGGAAAAAAGATCCTCACTTACAATGCTCTCAAAAGAAAAGGATGGGTTTTTCCCAACCGGCGTGCCCTATGCAAAAGCACTGAAGAAAGCATGCATAGACCATCTCTTCTTGTCATGCAGGTTTACTCAAGAAGTCTGATGTTGCTAAGCTCATTCATCGGTTCACACTCAATTCCATGGAGATTGATGCAACAATCAGATCTTGGCCAATAACACCTTCTGAGATTCCCAAAGAATGGTGTACTAATGTGCTCCTACATGCTATGTGCTGATGCATTTGGCTTGAAAGGAATTCCATAATTTTTAAAGATGAAAGGTGTTATCCCTAGAATGATCTGCTTGAAAGTGTGTTGTCTTATTGAGTTATTTCCAATTGGCTTTGTGCTGCACGTAAAGTCGAGAGACCTATGGGCGAGAGATGGCTGCGGCTTGTAAGGCTTCGGATGCTACCAAGCAGTGACGGATCCAGAAATAATTTTTAGTGGTGTTGTCTTTCAAAAATTAAATTAAATTAATAATTAAATTAAATAATTCATAAATCAGAAAATATCTGATTAGTACAAAGTTTAACAAAAAGTTACGATGTGTTTTCATATTTCAAAAAAAATATAAAATAGAATCGGTGTCTACACTTCTAAACAAATTTGTATATCCTACTAGACAATAATTTACGGACTGATCGCATATTCAATTTCTAACTTTGTTTATGATGTAACTCAAAGTTGAAAATACTCTTTCAACACTTCGTGTAACCATAAAATCAATTCAACTTAGGGGGTACCCATGGGTACTGGGGATAAGGAATCGTGTTTTACTATTACATAGTGTTTAAAATAGAACAACACATTATGAGTTGTAACCTAATGGAGAATATGTTTAATAATAGTAGTGTCCTAGGTTTGAATAATACAGACTACCACTTATATTTTTTTTTAATCATACGCAAACTACTATCGAGGATAAGATAATTATTATTTTCAAATTTTATGGGTATCCCGGATTACTGATTATATTTTGTTTACCAATACAAAACTACTACTGGGGATTGGATAATCGATTTCCTAAAGTTTAGAGGTGTCCCGAAACACCCTAAAGCACCAGGTATCCGCCACTGCTCCCAAGAACTGGAGAACTCGACGCTGATGTGAATGGAGAGATACCTTAAGCTCTCTGGGGTTTTTAGCTTTGCTCCGTTTTACACTTCGAACCCCCTTTTTTCCTCTTATGTGTCGTTTGTGAGTGTGAGTTGTTTGCTCTTTGCACTTTTTTGTATAAAATCTTTTTCTTTAATTAATTTAATTCACCATTATAAAAAAAATTATCATATTAACTTATAATTTAACTCGTCAAATTATGGTCACTCATCAACTTGCTTAAAGAACCTCTTACACGGAAAGCAAAAAGAACCTCTTACAAGATTAAATCATCACATTATTGGATAAAATACTTTATTAACTCAAACACAATTTGATAGAAACATAATACGTATTTATTGTTTTGTTAATCGGAATTCATTGTCGTTTATTTTTATTAGGATAGTTGAGGGAGTGAGTGGGGAATTTGGGACGTTATTGGCTTAGTCGGATTACAAGTTATTCTTTGGGTAGTTAAGGGTAATTATTCGGGTTTATATTCTATAAACAGAAGAGTTATTTTTCATTAAGCAAATAATTAGCCTAAATCTAAACCTACTCCCTCCTCTCTACCTCCCACGTCCGACTTCCCTCTTCCTTTGGAAACTGCGGCTCTTCTTTCCTTCTTCTTCTGACATCCTCTAAATTCCCAAACCCTATTCCCAATTCTAGTTCTTGATAAATCTAATCCCTAAATATTCAGGTTCTATCAGTGGTATCAGAGCCCAGTTGTGATCACGAGTTCATCATAACTCTCATTCAGGGCCAGGAACGTAACAATGGCGGTTACCACCAAGTCGAAGTCGACGGCGGAGAAGGCGGCGGAAAGAGATGCCCAGAACAAGGAAGCAGGCGCGAAGGAGAAGGGTATCTACTCGTCGACCGACACGGAACGTGAGGCGCCGGCGATGCAGCCTCGGGGCGACAATCCTCACGCGGACGAACGCCGTGATGATCTGGTGGATGACTCCACCGACTTGCTCGAGATCAAGGGAGCGGTTGGTAAAGTTTGGGACATGCAGATGATCCTAGACGGCAGTTTGCATAACTTGGACGCATCTGTGAGAGCGACCGGGGCTGAAATCAAGGGTCTTTGTGAAGATTTTTAAGATTTTCAGAGGATGATGATGGAGTTTTTGCAGATAAGAAGGGAACCCCTGGACGAGGAGGTTGACTCCACAGCGGCGACGGAGAAGACTAACCCGACAGAGCCGGCGTTGGAAAGGGAGGAGGCAGCGTCGCAGGGCGGCGGTGGTGGGAAGGGGATGGAGACCGACAGTGGACTGGTGGTGGGCCTGGGGCGGGCCATGATGGGCCCGGACTGTTTCCAACTCCGTCGGTCCAAGAGTTGGTGGCTGACTCACTCCTACTGTCACTCTAGAAAATGGCCAAGTGTAACCACTTCCTAAAGCGTAGATGTGATGACTACTCGAAGAATTCTCGTTATCTAGCAGTGAACTTTTAGTGCAACTCAAGCTAACAAAAACACAAAGCAAGTAAACGGTTATTGTCAAGTCAAGAGAGGTCACCCGGATATGGTTCCCCCTAGACTGCAGTTAAGTCGGATTGCAATTTACCAAGTTCAGTTTTCATGAAAGTTATACTGCGAAAGGTTCTTGATTAGTCCGAAGTCTCGACTAAAGGTCTTTAGACCCTCTCAATCTGAGTCTCTAGCGGGCGACTAACCTCCACCGGAGAAAACAGATTGAGGCCCTAGCGAACCAAACCTCCACTACCGAATTGAATTCGGTACAGAATAGCGAATTGGCTCCTCGAATAAAGTCACCAATTCGCCACCTTCGATTAAGGATACTCTATCAACCTAGGCATATATTCTCATTCTAGGTCAAAGCAGAAACAACAGGAATTTGATCAGGATTCAAGTCATTCAATCATTCAAACCTCAATCGAATATAATCAATTCACAAACTCTGTACTTGGGTTCATACAATCAGACCTAGCATACAAATCTAGGGTTCCCCATACCCAGATGAATGGGGGAACTACTCCATAGAGAAAGAAGCAAAAGCAGATTCAGACGCGGAAATCATACTGTGAAGATGGATTTCTGCTCCTGGACGTTTAATCGGCACTTCTCCAAGCTCAAGCCGGGCTCCAATGGTGATGAAGATCGAGCTATGGCACTTGGGAACTCTGGTTCGTCGCTTTCTCTCTCTAGGGATCGCTTTCTCTCTCAAAAACTCGGAACCCTTCAATGTTGGCCTTTTTCCTCCTTTTATTAGCTGCCTGGTCGCTATACCCGGTCGAAATACCCGGTCGGGTATTTTGGGTTTCGACCGGGTATTTACAAAACTCACCGTTTCAATTAAGAGGAAAATCCCCGGTCTGACCTCATAATCCCCGACCGGGGATTTAAGGCATTTGCCCGGGCCCCCTTCTGTTTCTCACGGATGCCCGAAGTGAAAAATACCCGGTCAAGGCCAGAAAATACCCGGTCGGGTATTCCTTCCTTTGGCCGGGTATTTTGGTCCAACAGCCTCCTTCGTCCCAAATTCGCTCCTTTCGACCCAAAACTCGTTTCTCCGCCTCGATTCCAACGCCGGGTCCTGAAATATGACATAAACACACAACCTAGCGTGAAATCGGCTTAAAACACGAGATTCCTCATCACAAACGGCTTCAGAATAGGGGTGAAAACATGTATAATTATCGGTCTATCAAACTCTTCCACACTTAACCGTTTGCTTGTCCCCAAGCAAACCTAACTCAAACCAATGCAGCTCTCCAGACCTCTATAGTGAAAAACAACCTCGATCGTAGGTAGAGGACTTCTTAGATCATTTAGCAACTTACGAGGTCAACCGACGCACAAGTCATCTCATAGCTTCTTCGGCGCGAGCACTAGTCTCGAGTCGGCATCATGGCAAATAGTGAACAGAGGACAAATGATCGTGGATGCAGAGACTCTCAAAAACAAAAGATCATGGACTCACATTAATTCAAGGTGCTCGATTTTCTTTTTGAAGATGGTTTGAACCCTTTTCTTTCTTCTTTTTGCATGTTTTCCTGTTTTCCTTTTTTTTCTTTTTTCACGGGTTCCAACCTGTTTCGGCAGAAAACGGGGGCTCCCACCTAGCACAGGTTTTGCGGGAGCCCGGCTCTTACCGGCCATGCCAGGAGCGGGTGTCTCGAGTCTCGTGCGGGGGAAAAACGTGTAAGGGGACTGGAGGTAGTAGGTGGAAATTGGGAACGGATTCCCGTCTCCCCTTACACCCTTTCGCCCTATTCGCACGGGAGACGTTATTTTAAAGCACATTTTCGAGCACCTGTTCTTTCAAAACATGATACAAGAGTCCATGACAGGCAGAGAGTCCACAACACCACACAATTCAAGGGTCCTAAGATCACTAATTCACTCAATCAACCAACACAATATGAAGAAGAAATGAGACTTCTTAAATGCATCAACATCCTCCATAGTGCTACACTACCTCCCTAGGTTGCAAATCACTACAGAGACTGTCAATTCAAAGCATACTGAGCAGGCAATTGCAAGGAACACGTTCTTGGAGCCCTCAAATTTAATAATTTGGACAGTGGACTAGGCTCCAAGCACACAAACAAAGCTAATGCAGTCAAAAGATAAACATCCCCCCACACTTAAGATCGACATTGCCCTCAATGGAGAAGAGGGAAGGAAAAGGGGAACGATGTTACCGGTGTGCACAGACTGCAGGGGACGGGAAATGGACCAGTCGGCATGAAACGGACTGGAGAGAGGACCAGTCGGGAACACAGGCAGAGAAAAGCCAAAACTCTCAAAACATTCCCCTAGGGCCCGTCAAGCCCGGAGAAGTCGATCTGGTTCATGAGGTCGTCGTCGCCATCCGCCGGTGGCTGCCGTGGCGGTGAATGATCCCACCGGGTGGTCCAGTGGTGCTCCTCTGGAGGGTGGCAAGCCTGGAGCAGATGCTCGGAATACTCCATCAGACGGCAGCCTGGATCTCTCTCCCGCTCGATGAGAGCAGTAGTGACTCCCATGTGGGTCTCCAATCGGCCAAGGCGCTCGTCAACACCCGCCATCCTGGACCGGTACTCGGCCTGGTGGGCCGAATACTGCTGGTAGAACTGGACCTGATGGTCCATGAGCTGTTGGTTCTGAAGACCGAGCTGCTGAAACTGGAGTCCCATCTGCTGAAACTGCTCCGTGAAGAAGTCCATGGATGGGCCAGAGGCCATTGACGGACCAGAAGGACCAGAGGAGGACTCACCTCTCACCGGTCTCCGTCGAGGCTGAAGATCCCCAGGTGGGGAGAGCAGGGGCTCCGGCTCATCGGCATCCATAGCGTCGTCATCATCATCATCAGCATCCTCATCTACCTCCTCGCCCGAGTAGTCAGCATCCTCCTCGTCCTCATCGAGATCAATCACCTCCTCGGGGGGCATAGAAAGCCCGTCCACCCATGTGCGGATGTCATCAGTGGCCAGGAGGCGTGCGCTGTGGAGCACGTCCCGGCTGAGGGGTGCGGAGCCGCCCCGCACGGTCGCATTATGAAGCCCCTGGAAGCTGATGTCGAAATGCTTCGCCAACCGTGTGATCAGGGGACTACAGAAGAGGTGGGTGGGATGCCCGCGGCACCGGGAGAAGGTGGTGGCCACGAAAGATCCCAAGTGGAGCATGTGCTCCGGGTGTCCCATCGAGTACATGGCGTACAACACCCGCTTCGGGATCTTATGCGAACCGGTGGCATTGGGGACGACAGAGCGGGTGATCAGCAGGTTCAGGATGTGCCACTGCGGCTTGAGGGTGCTGACGTAGGTCTGGCCAGCATCGAAGTAGTCGTAGCCATGAGCGCGCCTGGCTATCCGGCGGTAGAATGCATCCTGGTTCCAGTCGGTCGGGTTGGCGATCTCGATCTCATGGGCATCGAACGGGTGGTAATCGATCCCCAGAGCGTGGGCCAACCCGTCGATGGTCAATTCCCTGTGGTGGCCCCCCATCCTGAATGTCACCGCATATTCGTCCCGGGCCATCGTGCGGTCATAGTGAAAGGTGGTGTAGAACTCCCACACCAGCTCCGTGTAGGTAGGCTCGTCGATGGTCACCAACGTCCGCCAATCGCGGTGACTGATGCCGGCGCTGAGCTCCTACAGACAGTGGAGCTGCTCAAACACCGCCCACTCGAGGTGGTAGTGGCGCTCGAGTTTCCCCCGGATCACCTTGCGGAACTGATCCGCGTACTCCGCGTGCAGGCGCAGACCCTGCACAAAGGGATGGTCCTGCGACATGTTCCTGCAAAATCAAAACACCATAGGTGGAGCCAAGAAAACTGGTCAGGACCAACAACATGGGTTCATCACTTCCCTGACTCGACTCTACTGTCACCCTAGAAAATGGCCAAGTGTAACCACTTCCTAAAGCGTAGTATAGCGGGTTTGGGTTTCAATGTCAACCCGGGTCCTAGATGTGATGACTACTCAGTGAATTCGAATTATCTAGCAATGAAACTTTAGTGAGGTTCTAAACTAACAAGCAAGCAAAACAACTAAACGGTTGTATTCAGGTTAAGAGAGGTCACCCGGATATGGTTCCCCCTAGTCTGCAGTTAAGCCGGATTGTAATTACCAAGTTCAATTTCTATGATAGTTATACTGCGGAAGGTCCTCAAACAGTCTGAAGTCTCGACTAAAGGTCTTCAGACCCTCTCAATCTGAGTCTCCAGCTGGCGACTAACCTACACCGGAGTAAACAGATTGAGGCCCTAAGAACGAAACCTCCACTACCGAATGCAATTCGGTACAGAATAGTGATTGGCTCCTCGACTAAAGTCACCAATTCACTACCTTCAATCAAGGATACTCTATTAACCTAGTCAGATATTATCATTCTAGGTTAAAGCAGAAACAACAGGAATTTGATCAGGATTCAAGTCATTCAATCATTCAAACCTTAATCGAATATAATCAAATCATAGAATCAATACTTGGGTTCATACAATCAAACCTAACATACAGAACTAGGGTTTCCCACACCCAGATGAATGGGGGAACTACTCCATGGAGAGAGAAGCAAAAGCAGAATCAGACGCGGAAATCATACTGTGAAGATGGATTCCTGCTTCTGGACGTTTAATCGCACTTCTCCAAGCTCAAGACGGGCTCCAATGGTGTTGAAGATCGATCTATGGCGCTTGAGAACTCTGGTTCGACGCTTTCTCTCTCTAGGTATCGGTTTCTCTCTCAAAAACTCGGAACCCTTCAATGTTGACCTTCTTCTTCCTTAAATCAGCTGCCTGGTCGCGATACCCGGTCAAAATACCCGGTCGGGTTTTTTGGGTTTCGACCGGGTATCTCTGCAGCGCACCGTTTCACTAAAGGGGGAAATCCCCGGTCCAACACCAAAATCCCCGACCGGGGATTTAACTGCTGTGCCCGGGCCCCTCTCTGCTTCTCGGGCGCCCAAAAGTGGTTAATACCCGGTCGGGTATTTGGCCAACCGACCGGGTATTTTCCTCCTTCAGCCCTATTCGTCCCAACTTTGCTCCTTTCGACCCAGAACTCGTTTCTCCGCCTCGATTCCAACGCCGGGACCTGAAATATGACATAAACACACAACCTAGCGTGAAATCGGCTTAAAACACGAGATTCCTCGTCACAAACGGCCTCAGACTAGGGGTAAAAACATGTATAATTATCGGTCTATCAAACTCCCCCACACTTAACCGTTTTCTTTTCATTTCTTAAGAGAGCCACCACTTCTGCACAATTCAAACATCAGCCCAACTTTTAAGCACTACCTCCAACACTCACATAGACTTTAGCAGAAACAGCAGAGAATTTATAAAAACCACACTGTGGAACCTTCTACAAGATGCAACACGGGTGATTTTTTCCATTATAGACCAAAAGAAAGGATCACACACGGCTCAAAGGGGCTGACTAGGGGATATGACACATCAGGACAGTCAGTTTTGGGCGTGGGCTAATCCTATGCCCCCATCATTTTAGCTAGTGACAACGTGAATGCTACACATCATGGAAGAGGGATCTATCGCACAAGAAAGAAACGAGCAGGCTCAAATCTCACATGGCTACCTATATGCTCTATCTCACATTCTGATACCCTGAACTAGATGCATAAACGACTGTCAAGGATAAGTAATCAGATCAAGTCAGATCAAGTCACAGTTGGCAAGCAAACAGTTGAAAAACTGAACCCCTACATCGTTCTACTGCACATCTCAGTCCTCATCATAGGTTGTCCTAGTCGCAAACAAGTTGTCATGCATTAATCCGAAAACCAATCAATTCATCCATCAAAACACAGTGCCAATATGATCAAACAGCAGTACTCGGAGCCCTCAAATCGTAAGATTTGGACAGTGGACTAGGCTCCAAGCACACAAACAGAGCTAATGCAGTCAAAAGATAGACATCCCCCCACACTTAAGATCGACATTGCCCTCAATGGAGAAGAGAAAAGGAAAGGGGAACGATGTTACCGGTGTGCACAGACTGCAAAAGACTGGAAATGGACCAGTCAGCATGGGACGGACTGGAGAGAGGACCAGTCGGGAACACAGGCAGAGCTAAAAGAGACCAAAAAGCTCAACCACATACGTTAGGTCCAACGGTCAGCCCAATAGTACATAATCCAGAATGAAAAGAAACAAAAACCGACACAAAACAGACAGTTTGCATGCTGACACAGATAAAAACTCTCAAAACAAGCCCCTAGGGCCCTCCGAGACCGGAGAAATCAATCTGATCCATAAGGGCGTCGACGCCATCATCCGGAGGCTGCCGTGGTGGTGAATGCTCCCACCTGGTGGTCCAGTGGTGCTCTGCTGGAGGGTGGCAAGCCTGGAGCAGATGCTCGGAATACTCCATCAGACGGCGACCTCGGTCTCTCTCCCGCTCGATGAGAGCAGTAGTGTGGCCCATGTGGGTCTCCAGTCGGCCAAGGCGCTCATCCACGCCCGTCATCCGGGACCGGTACTCGGCCTGGTGGGCCGAATACTGCTGGTAAAACTGGACCTGATGGTCCATGAGCTGCTGGTTCTGAAGACCCAGCTGCTGGAACTGGAGCCCCATCTGCTGGAACTGCTCCGTGAAGAAGTCCATCGACGGACCAGAAGGACCAGAGGAGGACTCGCCTCTCTCCGGTCTCCGTCGAGGCTGAAGATCCCCAGGAGGGGAGAGCGGGGGCTCCGGCTCATCGGCATCCATGGCGCCGTCATCATCATCATCGGCGTCCTCATCGACCTCCTCGCCTTCGTAGTCATCATCCTCCTCGTCCTCATCAAGGTCCACAACCTCCTCGGGGGGCATAGAAAGCCCATCTACCCAGGTGTGGATGCCGTCAGTGGCCAGGAGTCGTGCACTGTGGAGCACGTCCCGGCTGAGGGGGGCGGAGCCGCCATGCTCGGTCGCATCATGAAGCCCCTCGAAGCTGATCCCGAAGTGGCGGGCCAGCCGGGTGATCAGAGGACCGCAGAAGAGGTGAGTGGGATTCCCGTGGACTCTGGAGAAGGTGGTGGCCACGAAAGATCCCAAGTGGAGCATGTCCTCCGGATCCCCCATACAGGACATGGCGTAGAGGACCCGCTTCGGGACCTTGTGCGAGCCGGTGGCGTTGGGGACGATGGAGCGGGTGATCAGCAGGTTCAGAATATGCCACGCCGGCCGGAGAGTGCTGACGTAGGTCTGGCCAGCCACAAAGAAGTCATCCTTATAGGCGGCCCGGACGACACGCCTGTATAAATGATCCGCGTGCCAGTCGGGCGGGTTCGGGAGCTCGACCGTGTGGCCATCCAACGGGTTGTACTGGATCCCCAATGCGGAGGCCAACCCGTCAATGGTCAGCTGTCGTGGGCGGCCACCCAACCGGAACTTCACTACATGGGAGTCCCGAGTCTTCTTCTTGTCGTACTCGAACGTGGTGTAGAACTCCCACACCAGCTCCGTAAAGGTGGGCTCGTCAATGGCAAGAAGTGTCCGCCAATCGGGGTGACTGATGGCGGTGCTAAGCTCCTGCAAGCAGTGGAGCTGCTCGAACACTGCCCACTCGAGGTGGTGGTGCTTCTCCAGCTTCCCCCGTATCACCTTGCGGAACTGGTCCGCATACTCCCCGTGCAGGCTCAAACCCTGCACAAAAGCATGATCGAGGGACATGATCCTGCACAAACAACAAGCCAAAGGTGGAGCCAAGAAAAGACAATGTCAGGACCAACGGCATGGGGTGAGCACTTCCCCCACACTCAGGCTCACCTAGGCTAACAATTTAAGCACAGCGGAATGAATTGCGAGCAACTCAACCGGAATTCAAGGCAGAATCACGAAAGAAACCACAATAAGCACACGGGCAGCCCATAGACAACATATACAACCATGCAACGCAAGTCATCCCTCACCCTACTCTAAATCAGGCAAGCAAACATAGTTCTCGGTCCTAGAATCTACAGTCCGATTCTCCATAAACTAGAAATGCACTGGAAACACACCTGGAAACACAAGGAGGACCGTAGCTAGGACTCGAAGAGGGGGTGAGGGGACTCGAGGGGGCCGGAAAAAAATCGCCCCGGAAACTCGCCGGAAAATGGCCGGTGAATCGCCGGAAAGTCGCCGGAAAGCGTCCGGCGACGGCGGCGGAGGGTGGCCGGCGGCGACCGGCGGGCGGCGGCGCGGACGTGGCGGCCGGCGGCGGGGCGGCGGCCGGTGGCTTAGAATGGCTGCCGGCGGCGGCCCTAAGAGGAGAGAGGGGAGAGTGTTTGAGAGTAGAGAGAGGGAAGATTTGGAAAAAATGAGGGTAGAGAGAGATTATGGCCGGGGGTTTCCTTTAAATAGGAAAAATACCCGGTCGGGACTCAGAAATACCCGGTCGGGTTTTTTTGGGATGGGGTCGGGTATTTCACTTTTCCCCCCCCCCCCGAGAAGCAGAGGGGGCCCCGGGCGTGAGCCTAAAATACCCGACCGGGTATTTTTGCCCACGACCGGGTATTTCCCTCTTTTCGGCCAAAAAATCATTTTTCCCAAATTTTCAACCTCTCCTGCACGAAAACACCAAACCGAGGCATCAACGACGACCGAACTTCAATACAGACATGCAACTGACTCGACACGACACCAAAAACTCAGAAAAAGGGAAAAGAAAATGCAAACCGTGGTGGGGTTGCCTCCCCACAAGCGCTTCTTTACCGTCTTTTAGCTGGACGCCCATGGTGGATACTCAGGGAGGTGCAGGAACAGGTGCCTCCAAGAGCGGATCCACGTCGCTCTTGAGGTACAGCTTCAGGTGGTGACCGTGCACCCGACGGTTGCAACCACCAGCAGAAGTCAGCTCGACCTGGCCATCCGGCAAGATGCAGGCGAGTGAGTACTCGGATGGCCAGGGTGGTCGTGGTGCGGAGGGTGGGACCAGCTCATAGTGGTCTCCACTCTTCTTCCGTGCAGGCTTAGCCACCTGCGGCTTCGGTCGCCACTCCTCCTTGAGCTTTTTGTTCGGAGGCGAGACTGGATGGAGTGGCGACGAAGGAATGATAGGCGGGTCCTGCAAAATGAGAGGTGCAGAAGGGTACACGACAGGCTCGTGTACCTGATCAGAAATAGCATGCACAGGCGATACAGAAATCATAGCACAATGATCAAAGTCAGTCACAGGAAAAATAGCCTGTTCATTTCCAGCATGCAAGATCAGTTTACCATCATGCACATCAATCAGTGCCTTGGCGGTGGCAAGAAACGGTCTACCTAGAATCAAAGGCACATCCACATCATCATTTATATCCAGAATAACAAAATCAACAGGATATGTGAATGCACCCACATTAACAAGCAAATCTTCTATGATACCCCTAGGATGCACCACAGAACGATCAGCCAGCTGAATGCTCATCCTAGTAGGGCTAAGTTCACCTAGGTCTAGCTTTTTGAACAATTTATATGGCATGACATTAATGCTAGCTCCTAGGTCCGCCAAGGACTTTCCTACATGCACGCTGCCAATAGTAAGAGGGATAGTAAAACTCCCTGGATCCTTGCGCTTTTCGGGCAGCTTGTTCTGCAGGATGGCAGAACATTCCTCGCTCAGCAGCACTCTCGAAAGATCCCCAAGTTTCTTCTTGTTGGTGCAGAGATCTTTCATGAACTTTGCGTACTTGGGCATCTTCGACAGTGCCTCCACAAATGGTACGCTGATGTTGAGCTGCTTCAACATTGCCATGAACTTGGCAAACTCAGTCTCCAGCTTATCTTTATGGAGGCGAGTGGGGAAGGGAAGCTGGGGTATGTGCTCCTTCACCACTGGTTGTGGCTTGGGAGCAGGGGCTTCCTTCTCCACCCGCACTTCTGCATCACCGGCTGGAAGTGCTGAAGCAGGTAGTGGTTCCTCCTGCCTGGTCGGGGCAGGATCAGCTGATGTAGGCCTGCCGCTCCTGGTGAAAATGGCATGGGCAGTCTCGTGAGGGCCGCGAGGATTGGGGACAGTGGTGGCAGGCAGAGTCCCCGGTGCCCTGGTAGTATTCTGGCGAGCTAAGTCCCCTATCTGGTGCTGGAGATCCTGCAGAATGGCACCCTGGTTCCTCTGGCCTGCCTCCAGTGAAGCTATGGCCTGATCCATCCTCGTGAAATTTGCCTGGCTGGTGGTCATGAATGCTGCCAAAATGTTCTCAAGCTTGGTCATCTGATTATCGGGAGCTGGTGCTGCTGCTGGCTCGGCATACTGACGCTGAGGCTGCTGGAATGGCTGCCCCTGTCTAGCCTGGAAAGGCTGCCTCTGCTGAAAACCACCTGCTGGTGCTGGGAACCCAGGTGGCTTGTTGGTGTTGCTGCTCCAGGCAAAGTTAGGATGCTGGCGCCATCCCTCATTGTAGGTACTGCTGTATGGGTCCAGGCGCCGAGCATTGGCGATGAAGTCCACCTGCTCTTGGGGAGTAGAAGACTCCCTCATAGACTGACAATCCTCCACGAGGTGATTCGGGCTCTCACACCACTGACACTGAGCAACTGGAGGTGTAGCCAAACTTCTGCCCGGAATAAGAGTGTTGGGCTGCTTCAATGCCTGCACTAGCTCAGCTACCTGCTGCTCGAGCCCGGATCTGGTCTCCATGGCGTGCACACCACGGTCCCGGGAGTGCCTGCCTCTGCTGCTCTGCCCCCAGGAATGATCGCGGGCAGCCAAGGTACTGATCATCTGGTTCAGCTCGGGTGGAGTCTTAGTAAGGATATCCCCTCCTGGGCATAGAGACTCGATCACCCTCTGGCTGTCTGGGGTGATGGCACTGTAGAAGTTCCCCACTGTGAAAGCATCGCTGAAGCCATGATGGGGACACTGCCAGAAGTATCCCATGTACCGCTCCCATGCATCACGAAGGGACTCATCTGGCTCTTGGCGGAAGTGAGTGATCTCCCGCTGAATCTCAGTAGTCTTCGATGCCGGATAATATCTGTGCACGAACTTATCCGCCAGATCGTCCCAAGAAGTGATGGACAGTGGGTGCTGGGTCTCCAACCACCTCTTAGCATTCCCCGCCAGAGAATGGGGGAAGAGGTGAAGGCGGATTGCCTCATCCGGAACACCATTCAGCTTGAACCCGTTCGTCAGCTGCAGAAAACGGGAAAGGTGTGCCCGGGCTTCCTCATCCTTCAAGCCATGGAACTGGATAGAGGATGTGATGAGCTGAATCCAGCCTGGCTTGATCTCGAAGTTATTTGCTGGGACGGGTGGATAGAGGATGACCGGGTGGATGTCAGCAATCCGTGGAGTGTAGTAGTACTCCAAGGTGGGACCCGGCGGTGGTGGTGGATGCTGATTCACCGGGGGAACCTGTCGAGCATTCCCCGGTTGTGGGATGTCTTCGCCCTCCATCTCGTACTCTTCCTCAGAATCGCTGGTCAAGTGGCCGTCTATGCGCTCTCCCGTAACCAGTCTAGCTCGCTGCTGTCTCCTAAGTTGGCGGCAAGTGCGTTCAAGCTCTGGATCCAACGGCAGTAAACCTCCTGACTGGCTACGGGTCATGCACTACCTGCACACACTCAAGCAAGCAAACCCGTGAAGGCACAAGTGGGACAAAGCAAACAAAGCGAAAAGAAAAGCTAGAGTAACAGAAATCACTTTTCTTCAACAACCTAGCCGTCCCCGGCAACGGCGCCAAACACTTGACTCGACTCTACTGTCACCTTAGAAAATGGCCATGTGTAACCACTTCCTAAAGCGTAGTATAGCGGGTTTGGGTTTCAATGTCAACCCGGGTCCTAGATGTGATGACTACTCAGTGAATTCGTATTATCTAGCAATGAAACTTTAGTGAGGTTCTAAACTAACAAGCAAGCAAAACAACTAAACGGTTGTATTCAGGTTAAGAGAGGTCACCCGGATATGGTTCCCCCTAGTCTGCAGTTAAGCCGGATTGTAATTACCAAGTTCAATTTCTATGATAGTTATACTGCGGAAGGTCCTCAAACAGTCTGAAGTCTCGACTAAAGGTCTTCAGACCCTCTCAATCTGAGTCTCCAGCTGGCGACTAACCTACACCGGAGTAAACAGATTGAGGCCCTAAGAACGAAACCTCCACTACCGAATGCAATTCGGTACAGAATAGTGATTGGCTCCTCGACTAAAGTCACCAATTCACTACCTTCAATCAAGGATACTCTATTAACCTAGTCAGATATTATCATTCTAGGTTAAAGCAGAAACAACAGGAATTTGATCAGGATTCAAGTCATTCAATCATTCAAACCTTAATCGAATATAATCAAATCATAGAATCAATACTTGGGTTCATACAATCAAACCTAACATACAGAACTAGGGTTTCCCACACCCAGATGAATGGGGGAACTACTCCATGGAGAGAGAAGCAAAAGCAGAATCAGACGCGGAAATCATACTGTGAAGATGGATTCCTGCTTCTGGACGTTTAATCGCACTTCTCCAAGCTCAAGACGGGCTCCAATGGTGTTGAAGATCGATCTATGGCGCTTGAGAACTCTGGTTCGACGCTTTCTCTCTCTAGGTATCGGTTTCTCTCTCAAAACCTCGGAACCCTTCAATGTTGACCTTCTTCTTCCTTAAATCAGCTGCCTGGTCGCGATACCCGGTCAAAATACCCGGTCGGGTTTTTTGGGTTTCGACCGGGTATCTCTGCAGCGCACCGTTTCACTAAAGGGGGAAATCCCCGGTCCAACACCAAAATCCCCGACCGGGGATTTAACTGCTGTGCCCGGGTCCCTCTCTGCTTCTCGGGCGCCCAAAAGTGGTTAATACCCGGTCGGGTATTTGGCCAACCGACCGGGTATTTTCCTCCTTCAGCCCTATTCGTCCCAACTTTGCTCCTTTCGACCCAGAACTCGTTTCTCTCCGCCTCGATTCAGACGCCGGGACCTGAAATATGACATAAACACACAACCTAGCGTGAAATCGGCTTAAAACACGAGATTCCTCGTCACAAACGGCCTCAGACTAGGGGTAAAAACATGTATAATTATCGGTCTATCATTGCCCCACACTTAAGGCCACCTAGGCTAACAATGATACGCACAGCCGGTTGAATCACAGGCGACTCAACCGGAATCAAGCAAGAGCACAGAACCAATCACATTCACGACAGGGCAGCACATATCCCACAGATAAAACCATGCAAGCTTAAGGCATCCCCCACCCTACTCTAGTTCAGGCATGCAAACACAGTTCTCGGTCCTACAGTCTACAGTTCGATTCTCCGGACAAAGAGTAAGTAATAAGAAACACACCTGGAAACACAAGTGGAACTGTAGTGCGGACACGAGAAAAGGGGGAGGGACGCGAGAAGGGGCCAAAAATTGGCTGAGGGGGGTCGCCGGAAACCCGCCGGAAAGTCGCCGGAAAATGACCGGCGACGGTGGCGGTGGCCGGCGGCGACGGCGGCGCGGCGGCCGGGTAGAGAGAGAAATGACCGGGGGTTTCCTTTAAATAGGAAGAATACCCGGTCGGGTCTCAAAAATACCCGGTCGGATTTTTTCGAGTCCACGACCGGGGATCTGCCAAATGCCGCGTTTCTATAAGGCAAAGATCCCCGGTCTCACGCCAAAAATCCCCGGTCGGGTATTTTTGGCGGGAGATCGGGGATCCCCTAAACGCAGCGTATCACAGCAGGGAAATCCCCGATCTCAATCCAAAAAATACCCGGTCGGGTATTTTTGGCCTGAGGTCGGGGATTTGGCCTTTTTGCGCCCCGGAAGGCAGAAGGGGGCCCGGGCATGAGCCAAAAATACCCGGTCGGGTATTTTGGCTCATGACCGGGTATTTTACCCTTCCGGCCAAAAATTCTCATTCTCCCAAAATCTCGACCTCTCCTGCACGAAAACACCAAATCGAGGCATCACAGATGACCGAACTTCACTACAGACATGCAACTGACTCGACACGACACAAAAAACTCAGAAAAAAGGGGAAAAGAAAATGCAAACCGTGGTGGGGTTGCCTCCCCACAAGCGCTTCTTTACCGTCTTTTAGCTGGACGCCCATGGCAGAATTAAGGGACCGCGAGAACAGGTGCCTCCAAGAGCGGATCCACGTCACTCTTGAGGTACCGCTTCAGGTGGTGACCGTGCACCCGACGGGTACAACCACCAGCATTGGTGAGCTCGACCTGGCCATCCAGCAGAATACAGGCGAGTGAGTACGCGGATGGCCAGGGTGATCGTGATGCCGGAGGTGGGACCAGCTCGTAGTGGTCTCCACCCTTCTTCCGTGCAGGCGTAGCAACCTGCTGCTTCGGCCGCCACTCCTCCTTGAGCTTTTTATTCGGCGGTGAGGCTGGGGTGAGTGGCAGCGAAGGAGTGAGAGGGGCATCCTGCAAAATGAGAGGTGCAGAAGGATACACGACAGGCTCGTGTATCTGATCAGAAATAGCATGCACAGGTGTGACAGCAATCATAGCACAGTGATCAAACTAAGTCACAGAAAAAGTAGCCTGTTCATTACCAGCACGCAAGAATCAGTTTACCATCATGCACATCAATAAGTGCCTTGGCGGTGGCAAGAAATGGTCTACCTAGGAATCAAAGGCACATCCACATCCTCATGTATATCAAGTAATAACAAAGTCAACAGGATATGTGAATGCACCCACATTAACAATCAGATCTTCTACGATACCCCTAGGATGCACAACGGAGACGATCAGCTAGTTGAATGCTCATCCTAGTAGGGCTAAGTTCACCTAGGTCTAGCTTTTTGAACAAATTATATGGCATGACATTAATGCTAGCGCCTAGGTCCGCCAAGGACTTTCCTACATGCTGTGCCAATAGTAAGAGGGATAGTAAAACTCTCTGGATCCTTGCGCTTTTCGGGAAGCTTGTTCTGCAGGATGGCAGAACACTTCCTCGCTCAGCAGTACTGTCGAGAGATCCCCAAGTTTCTTCTTGTTGGTGCAGAGATCTTTCATGAACTTAGCGTACTTGGGCATCTTCGACAGTGCCTCCACAAATGGTACGCTGATGTTGAGCTGCTTCAACATTTCCATAAACTTGGCGAACTCAGTCTCCAGCTTATCTTTGTGAAGGCGAGTGGGGAAGGAAAGCTGGGGTACGTGCTCCTTCACCACTGGTTGTGGCTTGGGAGCAGGAGCTTCCTTCTCCACCCGCACTTCTGCATCACCGGCTGGAAGTGCTGAAGCAGGTAGTGGTGCCTCCTGCCTGGTCGGGGCAGGAACAGCTGATGTAGGCCTGCCGCTCCTGGTGAAAATGGCATCCAGCTGCTCGTGCGGGTCCCGTGGATTGGGGATGGTGGTGGCAGGTAGAGTCCCCGGGGCCCGAGCAGTAAGCTGGCACGCTAGGACACCGACTTGGTGCTGTAGATCTTGCAGAATAGCACCCTGGTTCCTCTGTCCTGCCTCCAAAGAGGCTATGCTCTCGTCCACCTTCGTGAAATTCGCCTGGATGGTGGTCATGAATGTCGCCAAAATATTCTTCAAATCAGCCATCTGATTATCTGGAGCTGCGGCTGCTGGAGGCTGAGCAAACTGGCGGTGGGGCTGCTGGAATGGCTGCCCTTGCCTAGGCTGGTAGGGCTGCTGCTGTGGTGGTGGCCCCTGCCTAGCCTGGAAGGGCTGCCTCTGCTGAAAGCCACCTGCTGGTGCTGGGAAACCAGGTGGTTTGTTGGTGTTGCTGCTCCAGGCAAAGTTGGGATGCTGGCGCCATCCCTCATTGTAGGTACTGCTGTATGGGTCCAGGCGCCGAGCATTTGCTATGAAGTCCACCTGCTCTTGGGGAGTAGAAGACTCCCTCATAGACTGACAATCCTCCACCAGGTGATTCGGGCTCTCACACCACTGACACTGAGCTACTGGAGGCGTAGCTACACCTCGGCCCGGAAGGAGACTGTTAGGCTGCTTCAATGTCTGCACCAACTCAGCCACCTGCTGCTCTAACCCGGACCTGGCCTCCATAGCATGCACACCCTGGTCCCGGGAATTCCTGCCTCTATTGTTCTGCCCCCAAGAATGATCTCGGGCAGCCAAGGTACTGATCATCTGGTTCAGCTCGGGTGGAGTCTTAGTAAGGATATCCCCTCCTGGGCATAAAGACTCAATCACCCTCTGGCTGTCTGGAGTGAGGGCGCTGTAGAAGTTCCCCACTGTGAAAGCATCGCTGAAACCATGATGGGGACACTGCCAGAAGTATCCCATGTACCGCTCCCATACATCACGAAGTGACTCATCTGGCTCTTGGCGGAAGTGAGTGATCTCCCGCTGAATCTCCGTGGTCTTCGATGCTGGATAATGCCTGTGCACAACTTGTCAGCCAGATCGTCCCAAGAGGTGATGGAAAATGGGGGCTGGGTCTCCAACCACCTCTTAGCATTCCCCACCAGAGAGTGGGGGAAGAGGTGAAGGCGGATTGCGTCATCCGGGACACCGTTCAGTTTGAACCCGTTCGTCAGCTGCAGAAAACGGGAAAGATGCACCCGGGCTTCCTCATCCTTCAAGCCATGGAACTGGATAGAGGATGTGATGAGTTGAATCCAGCATGGCTTGATCTCGAAGTTGTTTGCAGGAATGGGCGGATAGAGGATGACCGGGCGGATGTCAGCAATCCGTGGAGTATAGTAGTACTCCAAGGTGGGACCCGGTGGTGGTGGATGATGATGGTTCCCAGCTCCCTGGGGATTTGGGTCGTTCCCCAGGATCTGGTTCTGAGGGGGTGGGTTCTGATTGCCTTCCATCTCGTACTCGTCCTCGGATTCGCTGCTCAATTGGCCGTCTCTGCGCTCCACCGTAGCCAGTCTAGCTCGCTGTTGTCTCCGAAGTTGTTTGCAGGTGCGCTCGATCTCAGGATTCAACGGCAGTAAACCTCCCGACTGGCTACGGGTCATGCACTATCTGCACACAATCAAGTAATGCAAACCCGTGAAGGCACAAGTGGGAAGGAACAAACACTCAATGCGAAAATGAAAATGCTAAAGTAACAGAAATCACTTTTCTTCAACAACCTAGCCGTCCCCGGCAACGGCGTCAAAAACTTGACTCACTCCTACTGTCACTCTAGAACATGGCCAAGTGTAACCACTTCCTAAAGCGTAGTATAGCGGGTTTGGGTTTTATTGTCAACCCGAGTCCTAGATGTGATGACTACTCGGTGAATTCTCGTTATCTAGCAGTGAACTTTTAGTGCAAACTTAAGCAAACAAAAACACAAAGCAAGTAAACGGTTGTTGTCAAGTCAAGAGAGGTCACCCGGATATGGTTCCCCCTAGACTGCAGTTAAGTCGGATTGCAATTTACCAAGTTCAGTTTTCATGAAAGTTATACTACGGAAGGTTCTTAATTAGCCTGAAGTCAAGACTAAAGGTCTCCAGACCCTCTCAATCTGAGTCTCTAGCGGGCGACTAACCTCCACCGGAGTAAACAGATTGAGGCCCTAACGAACCAAACCTCCACTACCGAATTGACTTCGGTACAGAATAGCGAATTGGCTCCTCGACTAAAGTCACCAATTCGCCACCTTCGATTAAGGATACTCTATCAACCTAGGCAGATATTCTCATTCTAGGTCAAAGCAGAAACAACAGGAATTTGATCAGGATTCAAGTCATTCAATCATTCAAACCTCAATCGAATATAATCAATTCACAAACTCTGTACTTGGGTTCATACAATCAGACCTAGCATACAAATCTGGGGTTCCCCATACCCAGATGAATGGGGGAACTACTCCAGAGAGAAAGAAGCAAAAGCAGATTCAGACGCGGAAATCATACTATGATGATGGATTTCTGCTCCTGGACGTTTAATCGGCACTTCTCCAAGCTCAAGCCGGGCTCCAATGGTGATGAAGATCGAGCTATGGCACTTGGGAACTCTGGTTCGTCGCTTTCTCTCTCTAGGGATCGCTTTCTCTCCCAAAAACTCGGAACCCCTCAATGTTGGCCTTCTTTCTTCTTAAATTGGCTGCCTGGTCGCGATACCCGGTCGAAATACCCGGTCAGGTATTCTGGGTTTCGACCGGGTATATGCAAAACGCGCCGCTTTGGTGAAGCTAAAATCCCCGGTCACTTTCCAGAATCCCCGATCGGGGATTTATGTCATCTGCCCGGGCCCCTCTCTGTTTCTCGGGCGCCCAAAACAGTGAATACCCGATCGGGTATTTGGCCACCTGACCGGGTATTTTCCTCCTGCGGCTCACTTTGTCTCAACTTCGCTCCTTTCGACCCAGAACTCGTTCCTCCGCCTCGATTCCAACGCCGGGACCTGAAATATGACATAAACACATACCCTAGCGTGAAATCGGCTTAAAACACTAGAATCCACATCTCAAACGACTTCAGAATGGGGTGAAACCATGTGTAATTATTGGTCTATCAACCACACCGCCTCCGACGAGTTTAGTACGACGGCGATGGATACGGAGAGCGACAGGGTGGCGCTGGTATGCTACCCGCAGAAGGTCGCTTTCATCCGCCGTCTTCTAGATTTGGATTCCGTCATCCGATCAGAAATCGTAGAGGCCATAGCCACGTCATCTCAGATCTGAAGTCGTGATGTGTGGCGGCGGCGATTCGAGGCAGCTTTTCCGCCGGCTGTTTCTCTGCATATCCCCTCTCCTTTCAGACACCGACGCCGATCTTTTCAACCTCAACTATCGGTAGGCTCCTCCGCGCCGCTTCTTCCCCGCCACCGCCGTCTGGAAATGAACTCTGCCATTTCTCCCCCGTTGATGGCCTCCACCATTGTAGATCTCATGACGATTTACACCGCCTTTGGAGTGTATGATGATTCTGGAGCCGTCAACTCGGCGGACCCAAGGTCAAGAGCAGGGGAGGAGAGGTGTTGGTAACAAAATCGGGAACGTTGTAAACCCCTGCTTCAATTGATGTCTCGGCGGGCGGTGAGGTTGTGGTCGAGGAGCCGGAGGAGGTGATGCGGGGGCTGGCCGGAATCAATTTCCTTTGTGGTGGATTCGCGGCGGAAGGCCTTCGCTAGGGTTCTAATGGTGATTCCTGCTGCTCGAGCTACTGCTTGTGCTGTTGTGGTGAATTTCATTATCCAGTCCATGTCATCACCTCCGTACAAGCAAATGAATTAGAGAGACAAGAATTAATTATGTGTGAAAACATAATTAATTAAGAGAGAACTATGTAATTATGTATACGAATCTGGTAAGTATACACATTACTAATTATTGTTACTAATTCCATTCATTTAGTAAGAACGTCGGATAGAATAACAAACCTCACAAAGCATACCACAATTATTTCGAATGCATACCAGAAACCTCCTAATGCAGACCATAAATTGTCTAAAACATACCAGAAACACGGTAAAACAAACCAGAAATATTTCTAAAGCACACCAGAAACCCCCTAATACAAACCACAAACACGGTAAAGCAAACAAAAAACGTCCTAATGCAGACCACAAATATATCAAAACAAACCAGAAACCTCTCAAAGCAAACCACAAAAGTTTTGAAAGCACACCAGAAACTTCTTAATGCAAACCAGAAACCTCCTAATGCATGCCACAAATCTCATAAAACAAACCACAAACCTCACAAAGCAAACCACAACATTTGCGAAAGCGCACCAGAAACCTCCTAATGCAAACCACAAACACAGTAAATCAAACCACAAAAAAGCAAACCATAAACGTCCTAATGCAAACCACAAATATATTAAAACAAACCAAAAACCCCTCAATGCAAACCACAAAATTTTTGAAAGCAAACCAGAAACTTCTCAATGCAAACCGCAAACACGATAAAGCAAACCACAAAAGGCATAAAAAAATATGAGAAACCAAACCATAAATCTCACAACGCAGACCATAAATCCGGTGGTCGTTGACCGGTCAACGAAGTTCCTTGACCGAACTCCGGTGACCGTCAGTTAGCAGATTTCGATGCCGATAGGCATATTCCGGCCCCGATGACTAGATTCCGACGCCGGTAAGCATATTCCGACCAAAAATAGCATATTCCGACGACAAAAAGCATATTCCGGTGACCGGCGACCATTTTCCTACGACCGATGGCAGAATTCCGGCGACCAAATTTTTGGGCAAAAAATAAAAAAATAATTTTTAATTTTTTTATTTTTTTATTTTTTCTATTTAAATAGATTTTTCATAATGACAATTATACCCCTGCTTTGATTTTACACTAAGTCAACTTATCTAATAAAAAGTCATCACAATCCTAGCTTTCTATTGATTGGGGACTAGTGTTGTTACAATAACAACACAATGGGTGTTGTTATAGTAACCGGTCCCCAATTCCACACTGATATTTTCTTTTAACACACCATTACATCACACACGTAGCTAGCTTCTAGGATGTTCTGATTTTTAGTTCATTTTAACAATTAAACTTTATTTTTAATGTAAACAGGGGAGTGTGACCTGGATGCCCATAATCAGGGTGTTTCAGAAGAGCAGGCGAAGGTTCAAGATGGAGATTTTAGCGCAAGAAGAAGAAGAAGAATGGATGGAGGGAGGGAGGGAGGGAGGGAGGGAACGAACGAACGGTGAAGAGAATGGATGTAGCTAGCACAGAGGAAATTAAATGAACTCGATCGAGTAACCATGACTCCATGAGCATGCATAATGGTTTTCATCGGGATGGCGTGCAACAAAATCTAGGATCCCTCCTGGCCATGTTGCGTGCTAATGATTTGGATCAATATTCAGTCTCAGGACACCACCTATTTATATTTTAATCTTTTAATATATTACTAGCTTTGTACCCGCACGTTGTGCGGCGAGTTCTATCATTTAATTAACGTTACTCAATTTTAGTTTAGTATTTTGATTATTTTAGTGTGTCATCCTCTAATTTTTGTGACGACAGTATTCAAACTTTTTTTTTATAGAAATATTCAAACTTTAATAAAGGTCTTAATGTTTTCCAACATTCATGAGATTTCTAGTTTAGCTTCCTTTTATGAGTGGATATGGAAATATTCTCAATTTTTTATTTATTTTCAATTCTATTAATGGATATGTTGAATTTGGAAGATTATACTACAATATTTTGCACAGTTATATTTTTATTTTCTCACGTGATGATAGTTGACGTAGTTTTCAAAATGATAATTGTTGATGCCACAATACTCTCTCTTCCACGTGTCTCCACCACGATTCCACGCGGAGCGCTTGGACCCTGCAAGACGGGCGCCTAGAGGGCTAGACCCGTCGGTTAGCACTCCAACGATCAAGTTAGGAGCAACTCTAGAGAGAGAAGTGAAGAAAGAAGTTTAGTGTGAGAAAGACCGACCTGCTTAAATGCTACCTACCAAGTGCTATTTATACTACTCGGGCTCCTCGACCAAGCTCCGACCAACTCCTGCCACCAAGCCTTACGTCAGCCTAGCATTAAATGCCTGGTCTCCCCTGGCGCCTACGCGCCTACACGTGGCACACTGTCCGTTTTCCACGTCGGGGCGCATAGGGGGACCACTGGCCTCGTGGCGCCCTTCCGACCTTGTCCACCTGTACTTCCTTGTCTGCGAGCCTATTTTGTCGTCATGTGCCCCTACTCCTTTATAGTCACCTAGGTCATACCCCCATAGGCCATAAATGGGCTTCAGGCCCAACAGGCTCCTAACTTTCATGAGCTCCTTTCTACTATCCCAACAAGGCCCAATAGGCTCTTAACTTTCATGGGCTCCTCTCTACTACCCCAACAATTGCCCCCCAGTTAGGTGTTCACTGGTGAGCGCCTAACTATGTCCCTGGCTTTCATGAGGCTTTGTGTCGCCATGAGGGCGTCCGAATTCGCTTTGCACAAGCCCATGCGCCTCCATTCCAAGCAATGCGCTTTCGGTGTTTGTTTCACGTTGCCCCCCTCTCATTGCTAAAGCGATCTTCTGCTTTTTCAACCGGTCCTCATCATTCTGACCATGAGGGTGCCTGACTTTGCTTCGCACAAGCCCCTGCGCCTTCTATACTTGCACATGATCAATCATTAAGGCGCCCGCTCGCATCTCGGTTCGGGCGCGCGAAAAAACAGAAGGCGCACAACCGCGCTTCCATTTGGGTTTGAACAAACAAGGAGGCGCACGACCGTACCTCTCGCCCCCCGCTCGCCGTGCGTTCAAAATTTGAATTTCAAAATCCCAATTTTGAAATTCAAATTTTGAACGGAGGGCGAGGATTGGTCCGTTCGGCGCGCGCACATCTCGAGGCGACTCTTCACCTCCCTTCTCTTATATAAATACACACCTCCCTCTCCTTCTGACTTCATTCGCCCCAAACTACCTTCTCTCTCTAGCTTCTCTCTCTACCTGCTCCGTCTCTCTCTCGTTCACGCGCCTGTCGCTTCTTTGTCTGTGCGCTTGTCTTCGTTCCCCCCGCATGTCTCAATCCGATTCCGGCGCCACCCACAACGCCACCGAGAAGGATGGGAGCACGACGCCCAGTGTACTCGACGTGCTCGAGAAACATCTGTCGCCCGGCCCGTTACGAAATCAAGATCATCGAGCGTCTCGCTCCACTAAGGAGGCGCCCAAGAAAACGACGGATGCGCCTGTAGTAGCAGCTTTAGCGCCTGTAGTAGCAGAGGCGCCAACATCGGCTAAACAAGCTACGGATGCGCCTGGAGATACAGAGGCGCCTTCTGAGTCCGCGCCCACGGCTTCTACCACTAACCAAGGTAATTTTCCTATGCCCCCCTGGCTTCCAACCCTTCGATTTTACATTGCTCCTTTGTTAGGCGCCCATTAGCACTCTTAGGTCCGTGTCATTGACCGAGGGCGATTGGATCACTTTTAGGCTCCGCGCCTACCTCGTCAGAGTCGGTTGAGTTGCAGAATTCTCCGGCCTCCACCAACTCAGGCGCCCCTGAAGATGGGTCATCGTGGAATGCTCGGACAGGTCTGCATTGGAGAGAAGCTCGGCGCTCGGCTTCGCCTTCCACGCCGCCGAGGTACTGCGAGCGCCCTCGAGTGTTGAGGGGAGGAATCTCTGGGGAGAAGTGGCGCGCATAGCGGCTGAGGTATTACAAGCGCCCTCTAAGTTAACTTACTTATGTTTTCAAGCTTTTTATCGCTATGCTTTGCTTTGGCTTGCCATGGTAGGCGCCCATATTCACGATTTCAGACTTGTTATTTTTATTTTGGTGTAGATGCTCCACTTGGCCAGGAATGGTGCCATGGCGCAAGAGGCGCTGCGCCAGGGTGATGTGGAAGCCTCCAACGCACTCGGCGTGGCGAGGGATGATCTGGAGACGGCGCGGAGGCGCCAAACAGAGTCGGCGCAGGAATGCGAGAACGCCAATCTTGAGGCCGCCAAGGCTGCGTCCCTTCTACAGAAAAGGGTGGATGAAGAAAAGGAGAAGCTGAAGGTGGAGCATGAGGCCCAACTCGAGACTCTCAAGAGGGCGCATCATGAAGAGGTGGCCAGGCTGGTGAAGGAGAATGCTGATCTTGACAAGGAGGCCGGCGCCCAGAGGAGTGAAATCGACCTCCTCATTGACGAGAAGAAGGCCTTGCGGGAGGAGAATAGGCATTTGATCCGAGAAGGGAAGAGGCGCCAGGAGGAATTAGAGGCGCTTAAGAGCGAGAAGCCAGCTTCCCAAGCGCCTGTGTCAGACTTGGCTATCAAGGTGCAGGCATCCTTGAATAGCATCCTCATTCTGAAGAGGAAGTTGGAGGCGGATCATCCCAGTATCACTTGGGATGTTAAGGAGATTGCCAATTTCGTGATTGATTATATGGCTAGCGGGCTCCCCATTACCGATGCTGCCCCTGCGCCTCCCCAAGATGAAGAGGATGAATCTGATTCTGGGTCGAGCTCGGAGTCTAGCGGCAACGAGGGCGCGAATGAAGGAGATTAATTTTTCGTTTTATGTTAGACTTTCAATGCATCTCATTGTTTTGTTGCGCGCGCATAGGCGCCCCTATGCGCATGTACTGCTAGACTTGTTTCTTCCTTGCTTATCGCGCGTATTTAACTTTTAGGGTATGTGACTTAGCTGTTATTTTACTCTCTTTATGTCGGGGCGAATGTCCTTTCCGCTTTTGGTAACCTTCATGCCGTGCTTCTTCGTTTTCTGGTATGGGGGCGCATTGTATGTATCGGGCGCATTTAAGGGCGCATAAGACCAACGAGCGCAGAGTATGTATCGGGCGCATTTAAGGGCGCATTTAACTGGTAATCGGGCGCAGATTATGTATCGGGCGCATTTAACTGGTGATCGGGCGCATTTATAGGCACGATGATCTGATCCAACAGGCTATATACCGAAGCAATTTTGTATATATATTCCCTCTTAAAAAACAACCTCAGGGCGCTATAACTGTGCGCTTTACATAAGTGTTATGGGCGCATAAGGGCGCTTTAAAATACTACCCTTAAGCAAAACAACAAAGTAGCTATGTATATGTATTCCGATTTCAACAAATAAGCCTGGGGCGCTACTACCTGGCGCTTTAAGTATCCCGGGCGCTGAAGAGTGTTCCCCCTATTCCTACCAAAAAATAACACCCCAATGCTCGAAACTCTCTTGCAATTACCACATGCTGGGCGCCCCTTCTGGCACCCTACCAACCTCCTCTGTCTCATTGGTCTCAACCAACCCATACCTTCGCAAGTTCTGGGCGTTCCATGTTATCTTTACCTTCTTCCCTGACAATGCTCCAGCTTAAACGTGCCCGGTCCCACTACCTCTTGCACACGATACGGTCCCTTCCACTTTGGTGCCAACTTTCCATCAGAAGCTTTTGGTCGGAAGTTACGCTTCAACACTAAACTCCCAGCCACAATGTTGTGTGGGTGCATCTTCTTGTTGTAGTATCGAGCCACCTGTGATTTCATGGCCTCCAGGAGATCCAACTCATTGATCCGCTCCTGCGCCTCCATCGACTCTTCCCTATGCGCCATCCGAAAGGTCGGAATGCGCACCTCCACGGGCAACACCGCCTCACTCCCATATGTCAGCGCAAAAGGCGTCTCTCCTGTTGCAACTTTGAAAGTGGTCCTATGCGCCCACAAGACGCTTGGAAGTTCCTCCACCCAGTTCCCCTTGGCCTCGGTGAGCCTGGTATGCAGCCCATGTAAAATGCTTTTGTTAGCCGCCTCAGCCTGCCCATTTGCTTGCGGGTATGCCACGGAGGAGAACCTCAAGACCACTCCATTTTCGTCGCAGAAGTTGATGAACTTCTTGCAATCAAACTGCTTGCCATGGTCGGTGATGATCGATTCTGGCAGCCCGAACCTTGTGAAAATGTTCTTCCTTGCAAACTTCCGCACTTGCACTTCTGTGATGGATGCCAATGGTTCCGCCTCAATCCACTTTGTAAAGTAATCAATAGCCACAATTAGATATTTGAACTGCCCGGGCGCCTTGGGGAAGGGTCCCAGTAGGTCCATCCCCATTGAGCGAAGGGCCAGGCGCCTACGTTTCCCTGCATGGTTGCCGCTGGCACATGTATATCGTTGGCATGGATTTGACATTGATGGCAACCGGCCACGTGCTTCCCGGAGTCAGCTCTCATTGTCGGCCAGTAATATCCCTGCCTTAACAACACCTTCTCCAGGCTCCGAGCTCCCTCGTGCATTCCACACGTTCCTTGGTGTACTTCCGCGATGGCCCTTTGCCCTTCAGCTTCTGTGAGGCACCGAAGGTAGGCGCCGGAGTGAGACCTCTTGTATAGCACTCCCTCCATGATGACACATCGCGCCGCCTTCCTTCTCAAGCGCCAAGCCTCTTTCGGGTCTTCCGGGACCACCCCTTGCGTTAGTAACAACATGATGGGCGCCATCCACCCATCCGATGCTTCTCCGAGGAAAGTTGCCATCACCCTTTCCTCTCGCGGGGCCTCTTTGGTGACTATCACCTTTCTATCCTCTCCAAAATCCAGCGCCGTGGCCAACTTAGATAGGGCATCCGCATGGGCATTCTCCTCTCTTGGGATATGTGTGAACGTCGCCTCCCGAAACCACGCACACTTTTCTTTGACGGCACGAACGTACGCACCTAGCGCCTCCTCTTTGACCTCATACACATCGTTCAACTGATTGACCACCAGCGCTGAGTCGGTTTGGACATTAACCTTCTGGGCGCCTAGCTCCCTTGCCATGTGAAGCCCCGCTAACACAGCCTCATATTCCGCCGCATTATTCGTCTTAAGGGTTGCAAATCGCAGAGCGACTTCATGCATGGCGCCCAAGGGGCTAATTAGCACAATACCCGCTCCCGCACCAGCTCGACTTGCGGCTCCATCCACCTGAACTTGCCAACACTCTTCCACGCCGCTTCCCACATCAACTACTCCTTCGGCCACGAAATCAGCCAACACCTGAGCCTTTATGGCTGGTCGGGGCGCATAGCTCACGTCGAATTCGCTCAGCTGAACAGCCCACTTAACCAGGCGCCCGGACACATCCATGGACCCCAAGACCATTCGGAGAGGTAAATTCGTGAGCACGACGATGCTATGAGCCTAGAAGTAGGGCCTGAGTTTGTTTGCCGGCATTAACACCGCCAACGCCGCCTTCTCAATAGGCGCATACCTCGTTTCGTGCACCACCATGGTACGACTTACATAGTACACCGGTCGCTCCTCATTCGTTGACGAATCTTTAGACACCAACACCGCACTCACAGCAATCCGGGAGACCGCAATGTACAAATATAGAGTCTCTTTAGGCCTGGGCGCCGTCATCACCGTAGGCGCGATCAACAACTTTTTTAGATCCCCGAAGGCCTCATCGCACTCCTCTGTCCATTTAAATTTGCTGGCCTTCTTCAATGTTCGGAAGAAAGGGGCGCCTCTATCCGAGGACCTCGGAATGAAGCGCCCAAGCGCTGCCAACCTTCCCGTCAACCCCTGCACCTCCTTCGGTGTCCGGGGAGGCGTCAGCCTCATGATTGCTTCCACTCGCTGCAGGAAGCTCGTATATGAAATTTGGGCTCAATCCGGCTTCCGGATACTCCGAAAACCTAATTTGGCTTATCGGGAATTCAAGAAATTCCTGAACCAAAATCTCGTTTTAAAACTCTAAATCGATAAATCACGATGTATGGATGAATTAGGCATTACTTACGGGATTTTTGGATCACTTATGCTCAAGAATCGAGCCTGAGATTTTCCCCCCTCGCTTCCCCTGAGCGTCCTCTGCTCTCGGTCCGTAAATGGAAAAATGAAGATGATGATGGAAATAAAAGGGACGGGGGAAGGGTTTACATATATATATATGCGGCCGGCATTAATTATATATATATTATATAATATATATACATATTATATAATATATATATGGGTCAGATTGGCGTACGTCAGACGTATACTATACGTCAGGTACTACTAGTGAGATATCTCTATCTAGACCATGAATTAAATCGAGTTTGGGGTGTGATACTATACCCTAACCTCTAATGGATAAACCCCAGGCACCAATTTTCTAAATCCCAACTCGAAGTTTGATTTAATGAAAAACAAAAATTGACCGTTGAGATCGGCCGGAGCTCATCTAAGTACATCTAACGGCTAGATCACCTGGCATATAGTATATGCCTGACGTACACCAGTCATCACCATATATATATAATTAATACGTATACTTACCCGATCGATCGATAATCTGATTTTCGTCGAAATACTACCAAAATGCACGATTTTAAATCGTGAAATTTTCTAGCGACAGTAATACGATTTTAGCCGAAACGGGATGTTACAAATCAAATGGTGGAAATTGAAACGGATGGGCAAATTGAATCGACGACGGTTTAAACAAGGGGGAGGAGCCTGAATTAGAGAGGGGGAGCCTTAATGACGATGGTGATTTCGAGGGTGTCGGGATCTGGATGGTGAGTGGTGGCGGTCGTCGAATTCGTCCACAAGGTTAACTAGCTAGAATCCCCACACTCTTAATTATCTTATATATAACCAGAGTGTGAAAACATTCTACAAATCAACCCCATAACATCAAATCCAAACACAATCCCCCCTCCTCCCTAAAATCCAATGATCATTAATTAGTGATATGAAGAACCCACAAAGATTCGAATTCGTCCACAAGGTTTTCGGCGCCAGCAATGTCGCCAAACTCGTACAGGTAAACCAACCAAATCCTATTACCATACCAAATCATTGATCAATCTAATGGAAACAATCTTAAACTGAGCCATACAAAATCCAATATCGAACCTTATGCTCCTCCCAAAATGTAAACCAATTTAGTGATCCTTGCCCTACTATAAATAAACAAACTTGTAATCAACTGTTAATTAATTGTCCACTTGCAGCAAGTGGCAGAGGATCGAAGGGCAGAGGCTGTGGATTGCATGGTGTACGAGGCGAGCTTAAGAGTTAGTAACCCAGTGTACGGGTGCGCTGGGATGATATATCAGCTGCAGGAGGAGATAATGAAAGTGCAATTGGGGGAAACCTAATCGGCCGTCGAGCTTGGTGACGCGAGCTTGTGATACAATTTACATATGTTATGCGATAGATAGGGATAGAGGGGAAGTGTACAAGTCAGATGTTCATGAGGTCTATGTGCATTTGCCAATCAGTAGAAACCAGAGGCCGAGCTTGGCACCTAGAACTGATGCAGTTGTATGAGTATGATCAGCTGCTGCATTTTTCAGCAGAGGTTTTCTTTTCTAACGTTCTATAATGTTGCTTAGTGTTTTGTTCTTGTTTGATGAGGTGAGAGTTCATGGTTTCCCGTGACTGGTGATCTGTTAATATACGTTTTGCTGCTGCATTGTAAATTAACCGTTGTCTTTTTGTTTGTTGATTGCATTTGTCAATATTGTTTGTCACGTGAAGCATCCTAATGTAGAACATAAGTCTCGTGAAGCAAAACACAAACACCACAAAGTGAACCATAAATATTTTTAAATCACACCAAAAACCTTATTATACAAACCATAACTCTCCTAAAACAAACCAAAAACACCACAAAGCACACCAGAAACTTCATAAAACAAACTACAAACACGGTAAAACAAACCATAAAAATCATACCAAAAACCTCCCAATACATGCCACAAATTCCCTAAAACAAACCAGAAACACCACAAACCAAACCACAAATATTTTGAAAGCACACCAGAAAACTCATAACGCAAACCATAAACACCGTAAAGCAAACCACAAAAACAAACCAGAAACGTCCTAATGCAAACCAAGAATATATTAAAACAAACCAGAAACCGCACAAAGCAAACCACAAAATTTTCAAAAACACACCAGAAACCTCATAATGTAAACCACAACCAGCAAACCACAAAAACAAACCAGAAACCTCCTTATGTATACCACAAATCTCTTAAAAACAAACCACAAACCCCTCAATGCAAACCACAAAAATTTTGAAAGCAAACCAGAAACTTCTCAATGCAAACCACAAACACGATAAAGCAAATCAGAAACTCCTTAATGCAAACCACAAACACGATAAAGCAAACCACAAAAGGCATACAAAAATATGAGAAACCAAACCATAAATCTCACAATGCAGATCATAACATCTGGTGTTCGTAGACCGTTGACCAAACTCCGATGACCATCAGTAAGCAGATTCCGGCGCCGATAGGCATATTCCGGCCCCGATGACTAGATTCCGATGCCGGTAAGCATATTTCGACCACGGTGAGCATATTCCGGCGACAATGAGCATATTCCGGTGATCGGCGATCCGTTTCCCGAGACCGGTGGCCAGATTCCGGCGACCAATTTTTTGGATAGAAAATAAAAATATTTTTTATTTTTTATTATTATTTAAACATATTTTTCATAATGGCAATTATACCCTTTTTTTATTTTACACTAAGGTCAACTAAGCTAATAAAAAGTCATCACAATCCTAGCTTCCTATTGGTTGGAGACTAGTGTTGTTACAATAACAACAAATATGGTGTTGTCACCATATCCGCTCCCCAGATCTATCTTCCCTGTCGGCCGCTTTCCCCCTCCTTTCTCCTCTATTGAGCGGCGCAGGCACCCGTCGATGCCATCGCAAGTGACACGCTAAAACACAACACCAAACTGCGACCAAGTGTAATCGCAGTCCGGGAATGCAGTAAAGTGGCAAGTTCTAAATATCAACCCGGGGTCTAGATCTACTTCCTACTCCGTGATTATCTATTATCTAGCAAACTAAGTCGATTGAATTTGGTCTTAACTGAAAGTAGAAAGAAAGCAGGAATTGATTCGGTTTTCTCAAGCAAAGGAAGAGTCACTCGGGAATGAGTCCCCCTAGCTCCTTAGTTAGGTCTCAGTTGTAATTTCCCTGGGTTGATTTACTGTTGATTAAACTGCGGAAGATCCGACAGTAGTTTGGAATCTCTTAAGCTGACCAAGCCCTCTCAGTCTAACTACCCGGCAGACGACTAGTCTTCACCGGGATAGAAAGCTGAAGCAATAAGCACAGAACTCCACTACTGGAATTGGATTCCAGTACAATGCAGTAGACTGGCTAACTCTCGTATAACCAATCCACTACTAACGAATGATGAAGCTCTAACAACCTAATAAGATTCTATCTATCTCAGGTTGTAGCAAAAATCAAGAAAAGCTGACCAGACTTTAATCAATTCAATGAAACATGCGTCATTCGATTAAAACCAAACAGTATAATCATCCCAAGTCATTACAATCAAATCCCTAACACATGGAACTAGGGTTCTTCATACCCAAGTGAGAGAAGGGTTCTACTCCATAGAGAGAGAGAGGAAAACAGAAATCAGAGTAGTCATACTCATAAAGATGAGGAAAATCTACTCTGGGATGTCAATCTTCACTCCTGGGGACGCAATCTGGGCTTCAATGGTGAGAAATCCACTCCAAATAGCTCATAGGGTTTGTTCTTCGCCCTTTCTCTCTCTAAAACTCTGTTTTTGCTCTGAAAAGTCGATTCCCTCACTTGTGGCTCGAAATTGGGTTAAAACTAGAATTCCCCACTCACACGGGCAGGCCACACGGCCGTGTGGCTTACCCAGATGCCCGTGTGAGAGTCAAAACGCGGCGTTTCAAATAATTGGACTTCAGGCTACCTACACGGCCAGGGACACACGGCCGTGTAGGATCTCCAGTCTGCCGTGTGAAGGCTCGCACAATCCCACACGGCCACATTGGTTCCTCACATGGTCGTGTGGGTTTATGAGTGCCCGTGTGGCTTCCTCAGCGACTCGCCACACGTCCGATCTTCGTCCAATCGACCCCGAACTCGCTCCCAAACCTTCATTCACGTACTAGGACCTGAAATATCACAAACAAGCACAACCTAGCGTGAAATCGGCCTAAAACACGAGAATCAACATCTCAAACGGCTCAAGAATAGGGGTACAAACATGTGCAATTAACGGTTTATCAAACTCCCCCACACTTAACCGTTTTCTTGTCCCCAAGCAAACCAAGTCAGACACAAGGTAAGCTCACATATTTCAATCATACCAACATTGGGGACAAATCATATAGGCAGAGAAACACGTGAATCATACTGGCTATCAAACATCAACACATGCACAACTTTAATAGCAACCTGGACAACTACCACAGAAGACATTTGAGTGCAGCAAAATCGAATAAAGGAGGAGTCTCCCTTCTGTTCATCAACCAACATAGACTTGACTCAACCACTTACTCAAGACAGTCACCTCATGCATAAAACTCAAGAGATCAGAATCAAGATCGAGCCATCTAGGTCCTCACCGGGGTAAAGAGTGTAAAGAACAAGAAAACAAATCGCTCACTCTCGACCAGTGGGGTCAGGACAATTTGATGCAAAAAATGCGCATACTTATTCTCTCAATTCCTAACATCTCTTCACCATGACGGCAGCTGACACGCTAAAACACAACACCTAACAATGGCCAAGTGTAACCAATGAAAGGGACTGCAGTATAGGAATTGATTTATCGAATCCACGGGTCTCTAGAGTTACTATTACTCAGCTTCAGTTCATTATCTAGCAAACTAGATTAAGGATTGATTTATAAACTACTCTACTGACTACTCTACTAATTACAAGTTGGGAACTCACTTAGGTATGATTCCCCCTAGCTCCTCAATTAGGTCCAAGTTGCAATTACCTTTGGTTGATCTACTGTTGATTAAACTGCGGAAGATCCTAAATTAGCTTGGAATCTCTTAAGCTGACCAAGCCCTCTCAGACAGAATACCCGGCAGGCGGCTAGCCTTCACCGGGATAGACTGCTAAGGCGATTCACACAGATCTCCACTACTGGAATGAATTCCAGTACAAAGCAGTGAATTGATTGACTCTCGCACAACCAATTCACTACTATCAATCAAGGAAGCTCTCTTAACCTAATCAGATTCTATCTATCATAGGTTAAAGCAGAAATCAAGAGAATTTGATCAAGATCCAATTGACTCAATAAATCATGCCTCAGTCGATTATAATCAAACAATATAGCATCCAAAACTTCATACAAGAAAGATCCTAACTCATGGAACTAGGGTTCCTCAAAACCTAAGTGAAGGGAAGTTACTCCATAGAGAAGAGAGAGACTGCAGAAATCTTATCTAGATCTTCAATCTCCATCTCCAAGCTTGATTCCTTAGCTCCAATGGCAAAGAAATCCTCCAAAATAGCTCCAATAATGTTCCCAAGTCGCTCTCTCTCTCTAGGGTTCGTCCCATGGGTGTTTGGGAACCGAAAACCTAGTTCTCTCCTTTCCTTTTGCTGAAAATCGGGTTTTAAACAGGAATTCCCGATCACGCGGCCAGGCCACATGGCCGTGTGGCTTTCCCAGCTGCCCGTGTGAAGGCTCGGTGATTTCCACACGGCCACGACCCACACGGCCGTGTGGAGTTCCAGGATGCCCGTGTGGCTTGCTCAGCCTCTGTTTAATGCTTCGTTTCTCCCTCGTCCGGACTCCGAATCAGTCGCCGTTTGATCCCAGACGCTCGTAGTCTCGTCCTCTTTCTTTTCATGACAAGCTTGCATGATTCTTTGTCCATAAAGTGAGGTAGAAATCCATTCTTTTTCATTTCATGCCCGAGTTTCTTCTCCCGAATCGTCAATTGATCTCTGATTGACTTGAAACTTGCGCCTATGCTTCACTTTATGTGCTAGGACCTGAAATATGACAAAGGAACACAACCTAGCGTAAAATAGGCCAAAAGACACGATAATTCAAGCTCAGACAATCAAGAAACAAAGGGGAAAACATGTGCAAATACCGAGTCATCAGCAGCCTCTAAATGTTAGAGTTAACATAAATGGGTGTCATCACTAACCAATCCGGAGGTCTTAGACACAGGTTCAAATGACTGGCTAGGGTCTTGGAAATGGGGAAAAGGCCTTTTAGGTGGTGGAAGTATTCATAGCACAAGGTTCCACATTTCCAAACCCAACAAACTCACAATCAATCAAACCAACAACTTTCTTTCTGCTATTCTGCATTACTCAAATTTTGCAGAACACAAGAGCGAAGGAGGTCACATAAATGTTAGTATTTCTAAGCCAGACTGCTAAGAAACACTACTTAATGGGCACTATTTAGATTTTTGGTGGTGGCTCTCTTTTGCTTTCATTTTTTTCTTTGTTTTTCTTTCATTTTTTTTTCATTTCTTAAGAGAACCACCACCTCTGCACATTTTTCAAACACCTGCCCAACTTTTTAAGAACTACCTCCAACCCTCACATTATATTTAGCAGAAACAGCAGAGAACATGTAAAAACCACTCTGTGGAACCTTCTAAAAGATGCAAAAGGGTGATTTTTCATTGCAGACCGAAAGAAAGGAGAACACACGGCTCAAAGGGGCTGACTAGGGGGTATGACACACCAGGACAGTCAATTTGGTCGTGGGCTAATCCTATGCCTCCATCATCTTAGCCAATGACAACGTGAATGCTACACATCATGGAAGAGGGAACTATCGCACAAGAAAGAAACGAGCAGGCTCAAATCTCACATGGCTACCTATATGCTCTATCTCTCATTCTGATTTCCTGAACTAGATGCATAAACGACTGTCAAGAACAAGTGATCCATTCAAGTCACAGTTGGTAAGCAAACAGTTGAAAAACTGAACCCCTATACAATTCTACTGCACGTCTCAGTCATCATAATAGGCTGTCTTAGTCACAATCCTGTTGTCATGCATTAATCCGAAAACCATTCAATTCACCAATCAAAACACAGTGCCGATATGATCAAACAGCCGTACTTGGAGCCCTCAAATCTCGAGATTTGGACAGCGGACTATGCTCCAAGCACATGTATATAGATTCCAACCGATACAAAGCACCCCGAATTGAAAAATTGCGGGAGACTGGTAGTGGACCAGTCGGCGGGGAACATATGGAACGAACGGGCAGTTCTTCACAAAGGGAATAACAAGAACACACTAGCACACTGGACGTTAGGGATCAGAGTTGGCCCAGATGGCCACAAAATCAACAATCCACAAAAGAAAACCAAAAGGACAAAAACAAACGACATACTCAGTTCAAGCTCCTCAAATACATGGAGCAAACATAAAAAGTCTAAAACAAAAACACACACTGAGGGGCGACAAGTACAGCCTACTCGTCGCCAAGGTTGTCCAGATCGATGTCATTCATGAATGCATCATCATCATCAGCTGGTGGAGGTGGAAGTGGAGAGTCCTCCCAGGGAGTCCTCCAGACTGGCTGCTCGCCCGGTAGCAGCTGGAGCAGGTGCTGCTGGACCTCCTGCATGCGCCGAGATCGGGCCTGCTCCCTCTCGATAAATCACAAGGTTAAGGTCAAAATCAAACCTGGAGACACAAGTAGAGGTGTAGGGGATGATGAGGGGAAGGCAATGGAAGCGACGAAGAGGCCAAAATCTGCCCGGAAGTGCTCGTCGGAGCCTCGCCGGAGTCTCGCCGGAAATCACCTCCGGCGACTCAAAATCGGTCCAAATCGCCTCAAAGTCGAGGGATAGGCCGAAAATGGGGAGAAAAGGATGCGTGTGGATGTGGTTGGTGAAAAACCACCCAAAAATTGCCGAAAATTGCCAAAGAGGGCGAAAGGTCGCGGTTTCCCGGCGAGTGGGAGATGATTCCGGCGAGAAGATTGGGATTTTCTGACCACACGGCCGTGTCGGCCAAATTTATAGAGGCTGGCTCGGCCACACGGGCAAGCTCACACGGCCGTGTGAGGTGCACATGTGCCCATGTGGGCCGACACGGGCTGGCCGAGGATTTCCACACGGCCGTGTGAAAAGCACAACTGGCCTGTGGAAATTATCGAGAGCTTACATGGGCAGGGGGCCAATCCACACGGCCGTGTGAGGGACCCCTCTTGCCCGTGTGAAATTTCCAGGGAATCCACACGGCCAAAACCCATTTCCACACGGCCGTGTGACTTTCAGGGCTGGCCGTGTGGGCTGCCAGAACTCCGAATTCGACCTGTTTTCACTCAAAAACGACATACAACTCGAGAACAACACCTCAAGACTCAATAACACAAAAAATCAAAAGGAAAAAGGAAAAAGGTAAGAAAATGCAAACCTAGGTGGGGTTGCCTCCCCACAAGCGCTTCTTTACCGTCTTTTAGCTGGACGCCAGTAGAGGAACTAAGGGTCCTCGAGCTTGATCAGCAGCTCTGCGCACTCAACAGCACCTCCCAAGTACAACTTTAGGAGGTGGCCATTCACCTTGAATGGCTCAGTTTGAGCATTGCTGATCTCCACCGCACCGTGCGGGAAAACTTGGGAGACCGTGAAGGGTCTCGACCACCTCGAACGTAGCTTGCCCGGGAAGAGTTTCAGGCGTGCATTGAAGAGCAGAACACGATCACCTACCTGAAACTCCTTCGGGCCCCTTAACCGAGCGTCGTGGAGACGCTTGGTTCGCTCTTTGTAGAGCAGGGTATTCTCGTAGGCATGGTAACGCCATTCCTCCAACTCCAGCAGCTGCAACTTACGTTCAGTACCTGCAACACTCAAATCTAGGTTTAGCAGCTTAATGGCCCAGAAGGCCTTGTGCTCTAGCTCTACTGGCAGATGACACGCCTTCCCATAGACAAGCCTATAGGAAGAAGTGCCAATCGGGTTCTTATAGGCCGTCCTATATGCCCAAAGAACATAATCGAGCTTGGTGGACCAATCCTTGCGGGACTGATCCACCGTCTTTTCAATTATCCGTTTAAGCTCTCGATTCGTCAGCTCGGCTTGATCATTTGACTGGGGGTGGTAAGCCACCAACACCTGATGCTTAACACCATATCGAGAGAGGAGTTTAGTGAATTGCCCTTGAAAGTGGGTTCCTCTATCACTAATGATGGCGCGGGGTGTCCCGAACCGGGAGAATAGCTACTTCAGAAATGAGCAGACCCGTCTTGCATCATTGGTGGGCATGGCTTGAGCTTCTGCCCACCTCGAGGCGTAGTCCACTACAACCAGAATGTATAGATTGCCAAAAGATGGAGGGAATGGGCCCATGAAATCAATACCCCAAAAATCAAAAATTTCACAAATGACAGAAATATGTTGGGGCATCTCATCCCGGGCAGAAATGTTACCTAACCTTTGGCAGAGGTCGCACTGTCGTGCGAAGGTGTCTGCATCCTTGAAGAGCGAGGGCCAATAAAAGCCCGACTGTAGCACCTTCCGCGCCGTGCGGTTTCCTCCATGGTGACCTCCAGTAGGTCCCTCCTGGCATTGAGACAGGATGTCTCCCATCTCGTGCTCCATGACACAGCGCCGGATCATGCCGTCTGCTCCGATCCTGAAGAGGTAAGGATCCTCCCAGAAGTAATGCTTCAGGTCGGAGAAGAACTTGCGCTTTGCATGAGTGGCCATCCCCTTACGTAGCTGCTTGCCCACCAGATAATTGGCAAAGTCAGAATACCAAGGGACCACGCTTTCCACCAGTGTCATCGCCAGCAATCTCTCACCCGGGAAGGAGTCATTGATCTCTTCCACGAAGTTGTCCACCGGAGGGGGTTCCAACCGTGAAAGATGATCTGCAGCAACATTCTCGGCTCCCTTCTTGTCCTGGATTTCGATATCAAATTCCTGTAGGAGCAGGATCCAGCGGATGAGCCTAGGCTTTGCATCAGCCTTGCTCATCAGGTAGCGAATCGTCGAGTGGTCAGTGTAGACCACCACATGGGAGAGCACCAGATAGGGTCGGAACTTATCAAACGCATACACCACGGCGAGGATCTCCTTCTCAGTGGTGGTGTAGTTCTCCTGTGCATCGTTCAAGGTATTGGACGCGTAGTAGATGGGCTGGAAGTGTTTCCCGCGTCTCTGATCCAGAACTGCTCCGACTGCATAATCACTCGCATCGCACATCAACTCAAAAGGAAGAGACCAGTCAGGAGTCACCATGATAGGTGCATGGGTAAGTCATAGACCGATAATTACACATGTTTTTACCCCTATTCTTGAGCCGTTTGAGATGTTGATTCTCGTGTTTTAAGCCGATTTCACCCTAGGTTGTGCGTTTATGTCATATTTCAGGACCCGGCGTTGGAATTGAGGCGAAGGATCGAGATTCGGGTCGAAAGGAGTAAGTGAGGCCTGAAGTGTGCTGGAGAGCCAAAATACCCGGCCATGGGCAGAAATACCCGACCGGGTATTATCTGGCCATGGTCGGGGATTTTTGGCTTGGGCGTCCGTGAGAAACAGAAGGGGGCCCGGGCAGGAGGCAAAAATCCCCGGTCGGGGATTATTGGAAGCGACCGGGGATTTCCCCTGAGGCAAAGCGGCGCGTTTTAATTATACCCGGTTGAGACCCAAAATACCCGACCAGGTATTTCGACCGGGTATCGCGACAGGCAGCAGTTTTAAGGGAAAAGAAGGCTGAAAATCAGGGGTTCCGAGTTTTAGAGAGACAGAGCGATTCTTAGAGAGAGAAAGCGACGAACAAGAGTTCTCAAGTGCCCTAGCTTGATCTTCATCACCATTGGAGCTTGACTTGAGCTTGGAGAAGTGCCAATTGTCAACCAGAAGCAGAAATCCATCCTTCACAGTACGATTTCTGCGTCTGAATCTGTTTTCTTCTCTCTCCATGGAGTAGTTTACCCATTCATCTGGGCATGGGGAACCCTAGATTTGTATGTTAGGTCTGATTGTATGAACCCAAGTACAGAGTTTATGATTTGATTATATTCAATTGAGGCTTGAATGACTGAATGACTTGAATCCTGATCAAATTCCTGTTGTTTCTACTTTAACCTAGAATGATAATATCTGCCTAGGTTGATAGAGCACCGTTAATTGAAGGTGGTGAATTGGCGACTTTAGTCGAGGAGCCAATTCACTATTCTGTACCGAATTCAATTCGGTAGTGGAGGTTTGGTTCGTTAGGGCCTCAATCTGTTTACTCCGGTGGAGGTTAGTCGCCCGCTGGAGACTCAGATTGAGAGGGTCTGAAGACCTTTAGTCGAGACTTCAGACTGTTTAAGAACCTTCCGCAGTATAACTTTCATGGAAACTGAACTTGGTAAATTGCAATTCGGCTTAACTGCAGTCTAGGGGGAACCATATCCGGGTGCCTCTCTTGACTTGAAAACAACCGTTTAACTTGCTTTGTGTTTTTGTTAATTTGGACTTGCACTTAAGTTTCATTGCTAGATAACAAGAATTCACCGAGTAGTCATCATATCTAGGACCCGGGTTGACATTAAAACCCAAACCCGCTATATTACGCTTTAGGAAGTGGTTACACTTGGCCAATTTCTAGAGTGACAGTAGAAGTGAGGCAAGTTTTTGCCGCCGTTGCCGAGGACGGCTAGGTTGTTGAAGAAAAGTGATTTCTGTTACTTTAGCATTTTCATTTTCGGATTGATTGGTTGCTCTTTCCCACTTGTGCCTTCACGGGTTTGCCTTGCTTGAGTGTGTGCAGACAGTGCATGACTCGTAGCCAGTCGGGAGGTTTACTACCGTTGGATCCAGAGCTTGAACGCACCTGCCGCCAACTTAGGAGACAACAGCAAGCTAGACTGGCTACGGAGGAGCGTATAGACGGCCACGTGAGTAGCGAGTCCGAGGACGAGTACGAGATGGAAGGAGATCACAATCCATACCAGGGGAATCCTCACCAGGTTCCCCCGGTGAATCAGCTCTTGGGGAACAACCCCAATCCCCAGGGAGATGGGGTTCATCATCATCCACCACCACCGGGTCCCACCTTGGAGTACTACTACACTCCACGGATTGCTAACATCCGCCCGGTCATCCTCTATCCGCCCATTCCAGCAAACAACTTCGAGATCAAGCCATGCTGGATTCAACTCATTACATCCTCTATCCAGTTCCATGGCTTGAAGGATGAGGAGGCCCGGGTGCATCTTTCCCGTTTTCTGCAGCTGACGAATGGGTTCAAGCTGAACGGTGTCCCGGATGACGCAATCCGTCTTCACCTCTTCCCCCATTCTCTGGCGGGGAATGCTAAGAGGTGGTTGGAGACCCAGCCCCCATTGTCAATCACTTCTTGGGACGATCTGGCAGACAAGTTCGTGCACAGGTACTATCCGGCATCGAAGACCACATAGATTCAGCGGGAGATCACTCACTTCCGCTAAGAGCTAGACGAGTCACTTCGTGATGCATGGGAGCGGTACATGGGATATTTCTGGCAGTGTCCCCATCATGGCTTCACTGATGCATTCACAGTGGGGAACTTCTACAGTGCTCTCTCCCCGGACAGCCAGAGGGTGATTGAGTCTCTATGCCCAGGAGGGGATATTCTCACAAGACTCCACCCGAGCTGAACCAGATGATCAGTACCCTGGCTGCGAGAGATCATTCCTGGGGGCAGAGCAGCAGAGGCAGAAATTCCCGGGACCGTGGTGTGCACGCTATGGAGGCCAGGTCCGGGTTAGAGCAGCAGGTGGCTGAGTTGGTGCAGACATTGAAGCAGCCCAACAGTCTTATTCCGGGCTGAGGTACAGCTACGCCTCCAGTAGCTCAGTGTCAGTGGTGTGAGAGCCCGAATCATCTGGTGGAGGACTGTCAGTCTATGAGGGAGTCCTCTACTCCCCAAGAACAGGTCGACTTCATCGCCAATGCTCGGCGCCTTGACCCATATAGCAATACATACAATGAGGGGTGGCGCCAACATCCCAACTTTGCGTGGAACAGTAACACTACTAAACCACCTGGTTTCCCAACACCGGCGGTTGGTTTTCAGCAGAGGCAGCCCTTCCAGGCTAGGCAGGGGCCACCACCTCAGCAGCAACCCTTCCAGCCTAGGCAGGGGCATCCATTCCAGCAGCCTCAGCGTTAGTATGTCGAGCCAGCAGCAGCCCCTGCTCCCGATAACCAGATGACCGAGCTAAAGAATATTTTGGCGGCATTCATGACCACCAGCCAGGCGAATTTCACGAGGGTGGACCAGAGCATAGCCTCTCTGGAGGCAGGACAGAGGAACCAGGGTGCCATTCTGCAAGATTTACAGAACCAGGTTGGTGCCATAGCTCGCCAAATTACTACTCGGGCCCCGGGGACTCTACCTGCCACCACCGTCCCCAATCCACGTGAACCGCACCAGCAGCTGGATGCCATTTTTACCAGGAGCAGCAAGACCATATTCGCTGATCCTGCCCCGGCCAGGCAGGAGGAACCACTACCTGTTCCAGCACTTCCAGCCGACGATGCAAAATTGCGGGTGGAGAAGGAAGCCCCTGCTCCCAAGCCACAACTAGTGGTTAAGGAGCATGTGCCCCAGCTTCCCTTCCCCACTCGCCTACACAAAGACAAGCTGGAGATTGAGTTTGCCAAGTTTATGGCAATGTTGAAGCAGCTCAACATCAGCGTACCATTTGTGGAGGCACTGTCGAAGATGCCCAAGTACGCAAAGTTCATGAAAGATCTCCTCACCAACAAGAAGAAACTTGGGGATCTCTCGACAGTGCTGTTGAGCGAGGAGTGTTCTGCTGTCCTGCAGAACAAGCTGCCCGAAAAGCGCAAGGAGCCAGGGAGTTTTACTATCCCTCTCACTATTGGCAGCATGCAGGTAGGAAAGTCCTTGGCGGACCTAGGCGCTAGCATAAATGTCATGTCATATAAATTGTTCAAAAAGCTAGACCTAGGTGAACTTAGCCCTACTAGGATGAGCATTCAGCTAGCTGATCGTTCCGTTGTGCATCCTAGGGGTATCATAGAGGATCTGCTTGTTAATGTGGGTGCATTTACATATCCTGTTGACTTTGTTATTCTGGATATAAATGATGATGTGGATGTGCCTTTGATTCTGGGTAGACCATTTCTTGCCACCGCCAAGGCACTTATTGATGTGCATGATGGTAAACTGATCCTGCGTGCTGGGAATGAACAGGCTACTTTTTCTGTGACTGAGTTTGATCACTGTGCTATGATTGCTGTCACACCTGTGCATGCTATTTCTTACCAGGTACACGAGTCTGTCGTGTATCCTTCTGCATCTCTCATTTTGCAGGATCCCCCTCTCACTCCTTCGCTGCCGCTCCCTCCAGCCTCACCGCCGAATAAAAAGCTCAAAGAGGAGTGGCGGCCGAAGCAGCAGGTGCCTAAGCCCACTCGGAAGAAAGGTGGAGACCACTATGAGCTGGTCCCACCTCCTGCATCACGATCACCCTGGCCATCCGCGTACTCACTTGCCTGCATTCTGCCGGATGGCCAGGTCGAGCTAACCAATGCTGGTGGTTGCACCCGTCGGGTGCACGGTCGCCACCTGAAGCTGTACCTCAAGAGTGACGTGGATCCGCTCTTGGAGGCACCTGTTCTCGCAGACCCTTAGTTCCGCAATTAGCGTCCAGCTAAAAGACGGTAAAGAAGCGCTTGTGGGGAGGCAACCCCACCACGGTGAGGCTGAAATTTTGGGAGAATGAGATTTTTGGCCGGTTGGGGGGAAATACCCGGTTGTGGGCCAAAATACCCGACCGGGTATTTTTGGTCCACGATCGGGACCCCTCTGTTTCTCGGGGTGAAAAAAGAGAAATCCCCGACCTCGTCCCAAAATTACCCGACCGGGTATTTTTGGTTCAAGGCCGGGGATTTTCAAGGACTTCAACGCAGCGTTTTCCAAAAATACCCGACCTTGACCCAAAATTACCCGACCGGGTATTTTTGGCTCAAGGCCGGGTATATTATTGCACTCGACGCGCTGCGTTTAAGAACCCCCGGTCGTGGGATCAAAAATACCCGACCGGGGATTTTTGCTATTTAAAGCAAACCCCCGGTCAGTTTCTCTCTCTACCCTCATTTTCCAAAAATTTCTCCTCTCTCTTCCTCTCAAATCCTCTCCCCTCTCTCCTCTTTGGCCGCCGCCGGTCACCGCCTCCGTCGGTCATTTTCCGGCGACTTTCCGGCCATTTTCCGGCGAGCCTCTCAGGCAATTTTTGGCTCCCTCTCGCGTCCCTCACCCATTTCTAGAGCCCTAGCTGCAGTTCTACTTGAGTTTCCAGGACCATGTCCCTCGACCATCCGTTTGTGCAGGGTCTGCGCCTGCACCCGGATTACGCGGATCAGTTCGGCAAGGTGACCCGGGGGAAATTGGAGCGCCACCACCATCTAGAGTGGGCCGTGTTCGAGCAGCTCCACTGCATGCCGGACCTCTCCGCCGCCATCAGTCACCGCGATTGGCGGACGCTGCTGACAATCGACGAGCCCACCTTCACTGAGCTGGTGTGGGAGTTCTACACCACGTTCCAGTACGACAACAAGGCGGCCCGGGACTCATATGCAATGAAGTTTAGGCTGGGCGGATTCCCCCGAGAGCTGACCATTGACGGGTTGGCCTATGCTTTGGGGATCGAGTACCACCCATTCGACCGCCACGAGGTGGAGGTTGCACACCCGACGGACTGGAACCAGGATGAGTTCTACCGCCGGATAGCCCGCCTCGACTATGCCCAGGACTTCTTCGATCCTGGCCAGACATATGTTCGCTCTCTCAAGCCGACGTGGCACATCCTGAACCTGCTCATCACCCGCTCCGTCGTCCCCAACGTAACCGGCTCGCACAAGATTCCGAAGCGGGTGCTCTATGCTATGTACTCGATGAGGGACCCGGAGCATATGCTGCACTTGGGTTCTTTCGTAGCCACCACCTTCTCCCGGTGCCACGGGAAGCCCACGCATCTCTACTGTGGTCCCCTGATCACTCGTCTAGCGCGCCATTTCGACATTAGCTTCCAGGGACTCTGTGATTCTTCTGCACTGGGCGGCTCCACCCCCCTCAGCCGGGATGTGCTCCACAACGCACTCCTCCTGGTCACTGATGGCACCTGCACTTGGGTCGATGGGCTTTCCCTCCCTCCTGAGGAGGTTGTGGATCTTGATGAGGACGAGGAGGACGCTGACTACTCAGAGAGGAGGTGGATGAGGATGATGATGATGATGATGATGATAGCGGGGCTATGGATGCCGGAGCCCCCGCTCTCTCCACCAGGGGACCTTCAGCCTCGATGGAGATCAAAGCGAGGCGAGTCTTCCTCTGGTCCTTCTGGTCCGTTGATGGCCTCTGGCCCGTCGATGGATTTCTTCACGGAGCAGTTCCAGCAGATGGGGCTCCAGTTCCAGCAGCTCGGTCTTCAGAACCAGCAGCTCATGGACCATCAGGTCCAGTTCTACCAGCAGTATTCGGCCCACCAGGCCGAGTACCAGTCCAGGCTGACGGTTGTTGACGAGCGCCTCAGCCGCTTGGAGACCCATATGGGAGTCACTAGTGCTCTCATCGAGCGGGAGAGAGATCGAGGCCGCCGATTGATGGAGTACTCGGAGCACCTGCTCCAGGCTTGTCACCCACCAGAGGAGCACCACTGGACCACCCGGTGGGATCATTCACCACCACACCCACCACCGGAGGATGGAGACGACGACCTTATGAACCAGATCGACTTCTCCGGTCTCGGAGGGCCCTAGTGGCATGTTTTGAGTGTTTTTGTCTTTGTCAGCATGCAAACTGTTTTGTGTCGGTTTAGTTTCTTTTTCTTTTCATTTTTGGATGCTGTACTATTGGGCTGACCATTGGACCTGACGTATTGTGTTTGAGCTCTTTGGTTTCCTTTAGCTGTGCATGTGTTCCCGACCGGTCCTCTCTCCAGTCCGTTTCCTGCCGACTGGTCCCTTACCAGTCTCCTGCAGTCCGTGCACACCGGTAACATCGTTCCCCTTTCCTTCCCTCTTCTCCATTGAGGGCAATGTCGATCTTAAGTGTGGGGAGGATGTTTATCTTTTGACTGCATTAGATCTGTTTGTGTGCTTGGAGCCTAGTCCATTGTCCAAATTTTTAAATTTGAGGGCTCCAAGTACGTGTTCCTTGCAATTGCCTGCTCAGTATGTTTTGAATTGACAGTCTCTGTAGTAATGTGCAACCTAGGGAGGTAGTGTAGCACTATGGAACATGTTGATGCATTTAAGAAGTCTCATTTCTTCTTCATATTGTGTTGGTTGATTGAGTGAATTAGTGATCTTAGGACCCTTGAATTGTGTGGTGTTGTGGACTCTCTACCTGTCATGGACTCTTGTATCATGTTTTGAAAATAACAGGTGCTCGAATATGTGCTTTAAAATAACGTCTCCCGTGCGAATAGGGCGAAAGTGTGTAAGGGGAGACGGGAATCCGTTCCCAATTTCCACCTAGTACCTACAGTCCCCTTACATGTCTTTCCCCCGCACGAGGCTCGAGACACCCGCTCCTGGCATGGCCGGTAAGAGCCGGGCTCCCGCAAAACCTCTGCTAGGTGGGAGCCCCCGTTTTCCGAAAAACAGGTCGGAACCCTTGAAAAAAAAAACAGAAAAAAGCAAAAAAAATAAGGAAGAAAAGGGGTTCCAACCATCTTCAAGAAGAAAATAGAGCACCTTGAAAAATGTGAGTCCATGATCTTTTGTTTTTGAGAGTCTCTTCATCCACGATTCATTTTTCCTCTGTTCACTATTTGCCATGATGTCGACTCGAGACTAGCGTTCTCGCCGAAGAAGCTATGAGATGACTTGTGCGTCGGTTGACCTCGTAAGCTGCTAAATGATCTAGGAAGTCCTCTACCTATGATCGGGGTTGTTGGTTGCTACTGAGGTCTGGAGAGTTGCATTGGTTTGAGTTAGGTTTGCTTGGGGACAAGCAAACGGTTAAGTGTGGGGGAGTTTGATAGACCGATAATTACACATGTTTTAACCCCTATTCTTGAGCCGTTTGAGATGTTGATTCTCGTGTTTTAAGCCGATTTCACGCTAGGTTGTGCGTTTATGTCATATTTCAGGACCAGCCGTTGGAATTGAGGCGAAGGATCGAGATTCGGGTCGAAAGGAGCAAGTGAGGCCTGAAGTGTGCTGGAGAGCTAAAATACCCGGCCATGGGCAGAAATACCCGACCGGGTATTATCTAGCCATGGTCGGGGATTTTTGGTTTGGGCGTCCGTGAGAAACAGAAGGGGGCCCGGGCAGGAGGCAAAAATCCCCGGTCGGGGATTATTGGAAGCGACCGAGGATTTCCTCTGAGGCAAAGCGGCGCGTTTTAATTATACCCGGTCGAGACCCAAAATACCCGACCGGGTATCGCGACAGGCAGCAGTTTTAAGGGAAAAGAAGGCTGAAAATCAGGGGTTCCGAGTTTTAGAGAGACAGAGCGATTCTTAGAGAGAGAAAGCGACGAACAAGAGTTCCCAAGTGCCCTAGCTTGATCTTCATCACAATTGGAGCTTGGCTTGAGCTTAGAGAAGTGCCGATTGTCAACCAGGAGCAGAAATCCATCCTTCACAGTATGATTTCCGCGTCTGAATCTGTTTTCGCTTCTCTCTCCATGGAGTAGTTTCCCCATTCATATGGGCATGGGGAACCCTAGATTTGTATGTTATGTCTGATTGTATGAACCCAAGTACAAAGTTTATGATTTGATTATATTCAATTGAGGCTTGAATGACTGAATGACTTGAATCCTGATCAAATTCCTGTTGTTTCTGCTTTAACCTAGAATGAGAATTTCTGCTAGGTTGATAGAGCACCCTTAATTGAAGGTGGTGAATTGGCGACTTTAGTCGAGGAGCCAATTCACTATTCTGTACCGAATTCAATTCGGTAGTGGAGGTTTGGTTCGTTAGGGCCTCAATCTGTTTACTCCGGTGGAGGTTAGTCGCCCGCTGGAGACTCAGATTGAGAGGGTCTGAAGACCTTTAGTCGAGACTTCAGACTGTTTAAGAACCTTCTGCAGTATAACTTTCATGGAAACTGAACTTGGTAAATTGCAATTCGGCTTAACTGCAGTCTAGGGGGAACCACATCCGGGTGACCTCTCTTGACTTGAAAACAACCGTTTAACTTGCTTTGTGTTTTTGTTAATTTGGATTTGCACTTAAGTTTCATTGCTAGATAACAAGAATTCACCGAGTAGTCATCATATCTATGACCCGGGTTGACATTAAAACCCAAACCCGCTATACTACGCTTTAGGAAGTGGTTACACTTGGCCAATTTCTAGAGTTACAGTAGGAGTGAGCCAGTAAGCTTCTCCTTCAGAGTCTCGAATGCAGCTGTGCACTCAGGAGTGAACTGGAATGGTGCATCCTTCTCCAGCAACTTGGTCAGAGGCAAGGCAATCTTCGAGAAATCTTTAATGAAGCGCTGGTAGAAGCCTGCATGACCCAAAAAGCTGCGAATCCCCTTCACAGAAACGGGAGGAGGTAGCTTATTGATAGTCTCAATCTTCGCGCGATCCACCTCAATCCCCTGCTTGGAGATCTTGTGCCCGAGCACAATCCCCTCACGGACCATAAAATGGCACTTCTCCCAGCTGAGTGTCAGATTAGTCTCTTCACACCTCTTCATAACGAGTTCCAGGTTATGGAGAAAATGAGTGAAGGAGTCTCCATAAACCGAGAAGTCATCCATGAAGACTTCCATGATCTCTCCGACCAGTCGGTCGAAGATCGCCATCTAGCATCTCTGGAAGGTCGCCGGTGCATGACACAGCCCGAATGGAATCCTCCGGTAAGCAAAAGTGCCAAAGGGGCAAGTGAATGTGGTCTTCGCCTGATCCTCTGGTGCAATAGGAATCTGGAAATAACCAGACATGCCATCCAGGAAGCAATAAAGCTCATGACCAACCAACCTCTCCAGCATCTGATCAATGAAAGGTAGGGGAAAATGATCTTTCCAGGTGGCGTCGTTCAGGCGCCTGTAATCGATGCAGACTCTCCAGCCGGTCACGGTCCGCATCAGGATCAGCTCTTTCTTCTCATTCGGGACCACAGTCATTCCGCCTTTCTTCGGGACCACCTGAGTGGGACTGACCCACTTGCTATAAGATATAGCAAAGATGATCCCTGCATCCATGAGCTTCACAATCTCTGCCCGGACCACTGCCTCCAAGTTAGGAGACAATCTCCGCTGCGGCTGCCTAACTGGCTTAACCTCATCCTCCATCAGAATTCTGTGGGAGCAGAAGGATGGGCTAATGCCTCTGATGTCTGTGATCTTCCATGCCATGGCCCGGGCATACTTCTGCAGCAGAGCCACCAGCCTGCTCTTCTGCTCGGGTGTCAGATCCGAGCTAATAATGACCAGGAGCTTATTCCCCTCCCGGATAAATGCATACTCCAGGTGAGAGGGGAGGGGCTTAAGCTCCAGCTCTGGTGGCTCCTCCAATGATGTAGCGATCCGGGGCGAGATGGTATCTCTCGCCCCTCAATCGCGGCCTCGTCTAGCTCCGCGAGCTGCTCCTCCAGCTGCACGTCCTGTGATGCCTGCTCCCCTAGCAAAAGACAACGCTCAAGGAAATCATCAGTACCCTCACTCGTGATGGCGAGTGCGATCTCAAAATCAGCAACAACATTACAGTAATCTATATCATCATGTAGCTGGGGGTGCTTCATATTATCAGAAACAGAGAAGGTGATTTGTTCACCCCCAGCTCGCAAAATCAATTTTCCATCATTCACATCAATGAGGGCCTTGGCGGTGTCGAGAAAAGGTCTACCCAATATCAATGGCACATCCACATCCTCATTTATGTCCAAAATCACAAAATCAACAGGATACGAGAATGGCCCTACTGCGACTATCAAGTCCTCTGCAATGCCACTAAGATGCGCAATGGATCTATCAACAAGTTGAATGCTCATCCTAGTATCACTGGGTTCACCTAGGCCTAGCTTTTTAAACAGTTTATATGGCATGACATTTATGCTAGCGCCTAAATCCGCCAAGGACTTCCCTATATGCAAACTACATAGTGAAACTCCCTGGGTCTTTTCGCTTCTCTGGTAGTTTGTTCTGCATGATGGCAGAACACTCCTCGTTGAGCATCACCGTTGACAGCTCCCCAAGCTTCCTCTTGTTGGTGAGGAGATCTTTCATGAACTTGGCATACTTGGGCATCTTCGATAATGCCTCCACGAAGGGCATGCTTATATTCACCGGCTTCAGCATTGCCATGAACTTGGCAAACTCAGTCTCTAGTCGGTCCTTGTGCAACCGAGTAGGAAAGGGAAGCTGGGGTACATACTCCTTCACCACTGGTTGCGGTTTAGGAGCAGGCACCTCAACCTCCTTCTCCATTTCCTCTTCATTAGCTGGAAGTGCTGAAGCAGGGGTCTCTCTCTCTTCTGCCCGAACAGGTGGATCGGCAGTCACCTTGCCACTCCTGGTGGTAATGGCCTTGCAGTGCTCATTCAGGTCCTGCGGATGAGGTATGGTCTGACCGGGTAGAGTACCAGGAGTCCTCTGAGCTACAGCCTGAGCAACACTCCCAAGCTGGGTCTGGATATCCCGAAGCACATCCTACGTGTTTCTCTGACCATTTTCTAGCTCCATGAATTTGCCGGAAGCTTTCTCCATGAACTGCTCGATGTTATTGAACTTGTTTGCACTGGAGGTGGCCAGAGAACCCACCAAATCTCGCAGTTTCGCCATCGGGTCACTCTGTGCTGGAGCTGCAGGTGCTGCCCCTGTCTGCTGAAATGGCCGCACCTGTGACTGAGGTGGAACTGGCCCCTGTCTGGGCGAGTAGAGTGGCTGTTGTGGCTGCTGAAATTGCCCTTGTCTGGGCTGGTAAGGAGGCCTCTGGAAGCCAGGTGGTCCCTGGGGGACTGGTGGTCTAGAATTTGCCCCACCCCAAGAGAAGTTGGGATGCTGGCGCCACCCCTCGTTGTAAGTGTTGCTGTAGGGGTCGAAGCGCCTGGCATTGCCGATGAAGTCCAGCTGCTCCTGGGGAGTAGAAGACTCCCTCATCGCCTGGCAATCCTCCACGGTGTGATGAGAACTCTCACACCAGTGGCAGAGCATCGCATGCTGCTGTCTGATACCTGCAATCATCCCGGAACGATCGATAGCTGAAACCAGCTTCAATACCACCTGCACCAGATCAGATGACTGGGTGGATACAGCATGCACACCCCGTCCTGGTGCTCGTCTCCATCTCCTCGCAGTTCCCCAGTCATAGCCCTGCTCTGCCATCTCCTCAAAAAGTTGATTCAGCTGGGGCGGTGTTTTGGTGAGCATATTCCCGCCACAGACCGAATCAATCAGCTGCTTGTCCTCCAGGAAGAGGGCATGGTAGAAGGTTCCCACCTTGAAGGCATCAGTAAAACCATGGTTGGGACACTTGAGAAAGAGACTGGTGTATCTCTCTTAGGCATCTCGGATGGTCTCGTGTTCATCCTGAGCAAAATGGGTAATCTGCTTCTGCAGGTCCGCCGTCTTGGATGGAGGATGGTAGCGATTGAGGAACTTGTCCGCCAGGTTGGCGAACGTGGTGATAGAGCCGGGAGGCCTAGTGTCTAGCCACTCCTTGGCTTGACCCTCCAGAGTAAATGGGAAGTACCGCAGCTGGATGGCATCGGCTGGGACCCCATTTATCTTGATTCCATCGATGAGCTCGTGGAATCGCCTCAGATGTGATCGAGGGCACTCCCCCCTCTTTGCCTCGGAACACCACTGAACCGCGCAGCATGGTGATTACAGAGGTGCTCACCTCAAAATTATTTGCTGGCACATGAGGGTGTTGAATGGGCGACCTCAATTTCCGCAGCCCGGGCGGTCCAGTAGTATCCCATTGTCTACTCCTGTGGATCACCCATCTCTTTTTCTTCGGCGATTTGCAGCTGTAACAACTCTCGTATAACCAATCCACTACTAACGAATGATGAAGCTCTAACAACCTAATCAGATTCTATCTATCTCAGGTTGCAGCAGAAATCAAGAAAAGCTAATCAGACTTCAATCAATTCAATGAAACATGCATCATTCGATTAAAACCAAACAGTATAATCATCCCAAGTCATTACAATCAAATCCCTAACACATGGAACTAGGGTTCTTCATACCCAAGTGAGAGAAGGGTTCTACTCCATAGAGAGAGAGGAAAACAGAAATCAGAGTAGTCATACTCATAAAGATTAGGAAATTCTGCTCTGGGATGTCAATCTTCACTCCTGGGGACGCAATCTAGGCTTCAATGGTGAGAAATCCACTCCAAATAGCTCCTAGGGTTTGTTCTTCGCCCTTTCTCTCTCTAAAACTCTGTTTTTGCTCTGAAAAGTTGATTCCCTCACTTGTGGCTCGAAATTGGGTTAAAACCAGAATTCCCGACTCACACGGGCAGGCCACACGGCCGTGTGAGAGTCAAAATGGGGTGTTTCAAATAATTGGACTTGAGGCTACCTACACGGCCAGGGACACACGACCGTGTAGGATCTCCAGTCTGTCCGTGTGAAGGCTCGCACAATCCCACACGGCCACATTGGTTCCTCACACGGCCGTGTGGGTTTTATTTGATCTTCGTCCAATCGACCCCGAACTCGCTCCCAAACCTTCATTCACGTACTAGGACCTGAAATATCACAAACAAGCACAACCTAGCGTGAAATCGGCCTAAAACACGAGAATCAACATCTCAAACGGCTCAAGAATAGGGGTAAAAACATGTGCAATTAACGGTTTATCAGCAGGTCTTGCAGGTTGAACCTCTCCACGTCGCAGGAACAACAGCCATTTCGCCTGGTCGATACTCCTCGCGGCCTGCACGTGGGCCCTGCTGCCAGCGACGACAACTGAGCTTACATGGGAGGCCTAAATGCTTCACGAAACTACAATGCTCCCCTTATATATTTAATAGATACCCAATCCCCCACCAACTCTATCTGCTCACGAACAGAAGGTGGGGAGCCCTTTGCTGTCGAGTCCTCTCCCTCCCAGTGATTCTCATCGGCAATTCTTACCTGGCGGCGCCTTCTGTGCCCAGATCCGACCATCTTCTCCCTCCTCTATTGCTGCTCCATTGCCAGGATATAGAAACAATGCAAGCTTCTCAATCTGGCCTTGTGAATGGAGTTGTTTTGTGCAAATGTGGAAGTGAAACCATAATGCGAACTTCCAGTACTCCACGAAATCCAAATCGTCAATTTTGGTCATGCCCATCTTATAAATCGAAGGTATGTTTTTTATTTATTGTATGTATATATAAAGCCCAAAGTTTAACGGCTGGATTTAATGGCTCTTCATCAATAGATATTTGATTATGGTAACATGGAGGTTGCAAGTGCTTTCCGATGTAAGTTCAAGCTCATGGAAAGGAATTTTTTGCTGTTTGGTTTTCAGGTTGGTCACTACTATGACTTTTTTGATTGGTGCGATCTTCACACCACGAGAGATAGAGAACAGATGCACCTGAAAAGGATAGCCGAGTTAGAGCTTCAACTAGCTGAATTGAAGGAGGAGAACACTAGGCTGCTTAAACAACAATGTTCTTGTGAGTCGAGACACGAGTCTGATTGTGCTAGTGGAGAATGCAACCTTGTCATGGAGGTTGAAGTGATTAAAAGAAATCGACATCAACTACTAAATTGATGAGTCGATTAACCATTAACTAGTGATGATTGTGTGTTGTGTGTGGTACTAGTGTAGCTGTAAGTTTTTTTTATCTGCAATCATGCTTGTTAAGAACATTGAGATTGATTTGTGTTTGTAAGCTTATTATGTAACTTTTGTGTAATACTAGTGTTCTATTGTTAGTGAACTTTGTTGTGTTAACTGAGCTGAGAGCTATGTCAAATGTTGTTGAATGTTTAAGAACAACCAGCAGTATATTTGCTGCCAAATTGTGCAGAACAATAGGAACAACAGATCTGTTGAAAACCCATAAATACCAGCTCCATAGATGCTGCCAAATGTTGCAAACAACCATAAGTGATTTACAATAATTCCTAATATACTAGACAGGATCAGTAGTGTTGTACAAAAGTTCCTAATATGTTAAAGCTCCTAACCAGTAGTGTTGTACAAAAGTTCCTAATATGCTAGAGCTCCTAACCAGCAGTGATGTACAAAAGTTCCTAATATGCATAGATCACTTCACCAAAGTACTCTACAAAAGTTGTCTTCCATTTGCAAAGACTGTCATCAAGAGTGCGTCTGAATGACAGATAGACAAAAACCATGGGTCTCTTTGCAAAATAGAAAACACATGACCTGTTATAAACTTATACAGCTACATATCCTAACTTTCTTCAATTTGACAGCATATCAAGAACAAGGGTCAACCTGTTTCCTTCGTCCAGTTCATAGAAACTCTTCAAATCTGACGGTGTGGCATTGAGTCTCCTAAATCCCTGCACCTTCTGTAGTTGGGTGAGGCCCTCGAGCTTGTCCAAATATGTCATCAACTCCTTTCGCATTTTATCATGCTCCTCACTCTCTCCTAGAGCTCTAGAAATTGTGTCAAATGACTCCTTGATCAGCGGCCTCATTAGTGCCATTTCATTAGACATTTCAGGGCCATTATCATCATATTGGGCTACTGGACCTTTCTTCTTCTTTGATGATTCACCATGGGTAGTCTTGGCTGGTCTCTTCTTCTGGTTCTGATTCTTCTCTGCCACACCCTCATTTATGATATTAAACATGTCTTCATCCGTTGCAGGAGGGACCATACCATCCATAAAGAGCGGATGGTCTTCATCATCCTCCGAGCCACTATCAGAGGCATCAACATTAATATCTGGATCATTTCCTGTATAGTTAACTACGTTAGTATGAACACAACAATAAACATAAATAAGAAACAACCATATTAATTCCAAATGACAATTCTGGACCTGAGATTCCTCCACTTCCGGTGGCACGTCCATTGGCGAACACCGGTGCAAGGTCATCGAATTGTTGGAATGGAAGTCCCTTATGGCTTTTACAGGTTGGTTTTGCTTCAAAGTATAAAAAGAAGTCAGCAATAAATACAAGTACACCTACCAACCAAACATCAAATTTTTGTCATTAAAATCAAAACATAAATGACAGGACATACCGCAGTGAATACGTACCAAACTGCCTTGTCTGCATTTATATATTCTTGCACTGGATGTCTGGATCCCAACCAAATTCGCTTAGCCCACGCATCATGACGGTCGAATGAAACCAGTGTTTCAGCTTCTTGAACCTATTCTGAATCGTAGGCTTTTCTTTTAGACCACATCCGGGCACTTTCTTCTCCATCATCTTTTGTATCTGCTTAAACACACCGTTCTTGCAAGTTCCATTGGTGATGAATCCTCTCTCTGTCAGCTCCAGCAAACATTCCAGGAAGGGACCATCATGGGCTGTATCCTAGAAGTTGTATTCTGCTTTGGAGTCATCTCTCGTCTCCCCAACAACTTTCTTTCTCCTCCCCATAACTGAAAACATTCATACATGACATGGCATTTCTCAATGGCAGAATATAAGCATGTAACTCATTTTCACTAGTAATAGCACGCAAAAGTGAGATAAACATAGCATAAGATAAACAGTTGGGCAATTTAAACAACATTACAAACCATGTTTTGGAGACATATGTCCTACATTACATATTAATAAACTGACAAAATGGACAACTTGGTAGCATTCAATGTTTCTTCTACCTTATCTACCAAACAAACCATAAAGTTCAGCACCCACCCTATTGCTCTGCCAAAACATGAAAAATTACAAAAGGTACCAAAACAAATCATAACATGTCTATCTATTTGCCCACATAGTAGCGGCCTTTTCATTGCGAAACTGGGTCCATTGTACCGGTGTCAATCGGGCGGGTTCGGGCTGGGTTCAATCGGGTTCGGGTTCAATCGGGTTGCGGGTTAGTCGGGTTGCGGGTTCATCGGGTTCGGGTTAGTCGGGTTCGGGTTCAAACGGGTTGCGGGTTAGTCGGGTTGCGGGTTCATCGAGTTCGAGTTCAATCGGGTTGCGGGTTCATCTGGTTTTCGGTCGGGCGGGTTGCGGGCGGATCGGGTTTCGGGTTGTTCGGGTCAGCGCATCAAGTAACTTAACTCATTACTCATTACCAACTTACACATTTTATTATACTAATTTAAAATATTTTCTCAACTTTCTAACCAATTTATTTCTACCTCGTATATATATACTTTATTTTTTTGAAAAAATATAGTCAAAATGTTAAATCAATTTGTATGACTTGCAAACTTGTTATGTAATTAATCATAATTGGTAAATTATTATAGCTAATAGTAATGGTGATATCAATATTTGCAACCAAAAGACACCATTAATTGTTTATTTGATATTTTAGTATTAATTCAGTAGTAATTGGATTAAAGTATCTCGTTTAGTATAACCATGCAAATCTGGTATTTGGCGTGTGGTATTTGGCAAAAGCATAGTGATAAAAGGATTTATTTCGAAATAACTCATTGCCCAAATAACTTCAGTAAACTGTTGTCAAACGAGTTATTTGTAAAATTGTTCGAATTATCCTAAAAATTGAACCATTAAAGATTAGCTATCAAATTTAGTAAAATTATTGTGACTTCAATCATAACTTACTCAATAGCATATATCCTATACACTTAGCCTTACCCTCAATCAACAATATTAAGTTAGTATATGTTGTTGACTGTATACCCTAAACCATCAATACATTATACACTAACCACATAACATATACCCTATACCCTAACCATATGTCTTTGAGTTGTGATTTTGCTAGTATAGTTAATTTAAAAGTGAAATTCATACTTTGATTTTCAAAACATAAATAAAAAGTGATATTTGCTAATTGTTATACCCTAACCATATATCCTATACTTTACACCACATACCTTGTATCCTAACCACGTACCATAAACATAAATTAAAAAGGGATCTCCTGCCGTTAAAGACTTCAAATGACTTCAAGTGAACATATGTTAATAAAAAACTTGGAACCGTCAAAACCATCAATATCTTATACCCTAACCATATACACCATAAACCATATGTACCTTATACCCCATACCCTAACCATATACTTTATATCCTAAACGACGAACCGTCAAAGATTACTTATCAAGTTTTGTATAAATTGCTGTAACTAATGGTTAAATTATTTATTAGCCCATAACTAGTCATGCCCTCCATATAAAAGTTAAAGATTCACATTTCAAAAGCTAAAATTATGAAAAACCAAAAAATTGAAAACACCAAATTTTGTTCCTTCTTTCTTTTCACAAAAATACTAAAATTTCCCTCCTTCTTTCTACTTCCATACATTAGAAAACTCAATTTTCCCTCATCTTTCTCTTCCATAAATTGAAAGAACCAAATTGGAAATTAAAAAATAATTTCCCTCCTTCTTCCTAGCACTACAGGAAAATTGATTTCTAGTGACGGGATCTTATTCACGCGGAAGTTTCCCGTGTTAAAAACAATACTAATAGTTACGGTAAAAAGTCCTGTAATTAATTATATACTTCTAGTCACAGGAATTTATTTATTAAATTTTTAGTATTCATTTCCTGTGATTAATGATTTATCGCCGATAATTTCGGTGAACAATTGTGGTAATTTCTTTCGTAAAAAATTGCGCTCCAAATTGTAAGAGGGAGATTTAAGTTTTTTCCCTCCAAACTTTCATTGCCTCCAAAAATTTTGTTTGGCTCCAAAGATTTTAGAAAAAGTGAAACAAAAACTTCACATTGTAAAGAAAGAAATTTTGGCTCCCAAAATAAAAAACGAAACAATTCTCTTTAAAAAAATTCCCACCAAAATGAAAAAGTTTCCCCCCACACATTTTCCCCCGCCCAAAATTTCCCACCCACAAAATTCTAAACCAAATTAACGGGTCGTTTGCTTCATGGATTTGAAAAATGAGGGTTTTGGTAAAACCTGGGTTTTGGAAAACCATAGATATATGATGGATTTGGTGGCATGATGGATTTGAACAAGTCTATTGTTTGCTTGATGGATTTGATTATGGACTTTGTTTGATTAGATTTATGGATATTAAATACAAATTACCTAGTTACCCTTATTTAATTATATTTTGATATTCTAATCCAAATCTTTCATTTAAAACTAATCCAAAACATAGAAAGAAATTTTAAACTCTTTACCACTATGTGGATTAATAATTCAACTACAAATATAGAAATGTATTACAATTTGGCACTAATTAACAATTCATCTAATAATGTACGCAATATTATGTATCAATTGCAGCCAATTGCTCGCTTTATTGATACAACTCATCATCTTCTTGCTAACTCATCATCTTCTTGATAAATTCTCATATTTATAAAATACGAAATTATAAAAGTTTACAGTTGCATGACCATTGAATTAAAGTAAGACAAATTTGTAATTAAAGAAATAATTAAGGATAGAAAGGTAATTTACCATCATGGATTTTAATCCATCACCCAAATCCCACCTCAAGAGGTGGAACTTCCAAGTCCGTGGGGTCCACGGATTTGGAACCCAAAAGAGGTGGGCCCCACAAATTCCATCTCCCAAATTCCCTAAGGCAAACGATGGATTTTGGTTCAAGTCCATAATGGATATATTTCCATGACCAAATCCATCACCACAACCCTCAAGCAAACGACCCCTAAACTCTCGTTCTGTCTTCCTTTCCCAGATACGAAGAAAAGCTTCCTTCTTTTCATTCTCTCGTTCTCTCTTCCTTTTGCAGAGATAAGAAAAGTTGGATCCTTCTTCTCTACTTCTCTCTTCCTTTCCTAGAGTCAAACTCCGCCCAAATAAAAGATACAAACCGAAGGTAACCTAATCTCCCTCTTCTTTACTCAATCTGATTTCTCCCTACATCTCTTTTCCGGGTCGATTGTACGATGGGATTTATGGGAATGAAACGACGCCAGTGGCTTTTGCTGAGGTAAGACGAACTTAATAAAACCTAATGCATGCTCGATTTTGATTCATTTATTGTTGGTTCTTAGGGTTCTAATCTACTTTTTCTATTTTTCTTGATTTGTCTAAGGGGCATTGACCGTGGAAGGAAGCACGCTGACTTTGGATATCTCCGGCAGAGAGGCCACCTTGCCGTGGAGAGGCTTTCGGCTCTAAACCTCGAGGAGGAAGGAGTCATCCCCGACGAGTACTTCTGATGAAAATAATGGTGGTTAGGACATGCACAACTTTTGGTTGGTTTGATTTTAGGAATCTAGGTCATAATTTCTCAATTTCTGTCTAATTCTATAGCAGGAGCTTCAGCTAACAGCTTCACCTAATTTCTCTTAGCAATATAATAAGCTTACACACTGTATGCAGAGGGCAATTTCGCCTAGGTCAGGCAGTGGAGATGTTTTGTGACACTGGGCGGATCAGTATGGCTGCATGATACAACAGGTGCGATTACTGTGTGGTTTCTTTTTTCACTGTCATCAACTAACCCTAATTGCCCTTCTTTGTTTCAGGAAATTGTTGATTGTATCAATCAGAAGTAAATATAGATTGATTTTCACTATCATCAACTAACCTACCATATGCACTAATTGATTCTCAATTTCACGAGAACAAATATTAGGAAAGAGGAAGGGCCAAAGTGGTCGAGCAACTAAAGTAATTACCAGAAGGTAATGAATTGAATAATGCTTACTGCCAGAGAAGATATCAGGTATGGAATCTCTCAACTTTACAAGAAAGTAGCATGCCCTGTATTTACAAAGGCTGCTCCCCTGTTTCTTTTCTTGACTAGGAATTCTTTTGCGTGCCTTGCTGTATCAGTGATGATGTTTACATTGTGGGGCTGGATCGCATTTGCTACCAGACTTGGTAGACATGGAGGCCAAGGTCATGGTGGCTCACATAGGCAGCAAAGATCCGCAGTCGTCTATTGAAGTGCAAGAGGCCCCGTTGGTGATGGTGGTCAATTTGGGGTTTTCCCAATTCGCGTTAAAGCTTGATATGTGTGTCATTATGTGCGTTAATTTGATCAAGGGTGTTATATATAAAGTGCTAATGTGCGTTAATCTCAGAAACTATAGTCTTTTTGTTTGATGACATAGAGTAAGAAACTATAGGTTTTTCCTTATAAGCCGACTCTATAACCTATACCCTAAACCCATAATAATTTGAATTTTGATTGATGAACATGTGTTAATAAGAAAAGTTGATCTTATTAGTTATGATTTTGACTAATAATTGTTAAACCATTAATACCTTATACCCTAACCCATTAGACTAACCATATACCCTATACATCGACTCTATAGTCTATATACCTTAAACCTCTAATGGTTTGATTCATGAACATGTGTAATAAAAAACTCAGATTCTTATTAGTTATAAGTTATTATTTTGAGTTTTCGACTAATCGTGCCTAAAACATTAATATCTTATATCCTAACCCATTACACTCATTATAGATTGATGATGTATATTATTATACTAAGTCAATAATTGATGATGTAATGATCAGACTTTAGTGAACTAGAATTTCAAATGTCAACTTATGGTTTATTTTCATCGAATTCCTTCTATTATAGTCGAGTTGCGGGTTGGTCGGGTTACAGGTTCGGGTTAGTCAGGTTGCGGGTTGGTCGGGTTGCGGGTTAATTGGGTTGTGGGTCGATTGGGTTGTGGGTCGATCGGGTTGTGGGTTGGTTGGGTTGCGGGTTGATCGGGTTGCGGGTCAATCGGGTTGCGGGTCGGGCGGGTTACGGGTCATTGACTTTTAGTAAAATCGGGTTGCGGGCGGGTTGCGGGTCGGGTTGATCGGGCGGGTTACTCGGGTCGGGTTACATTTTGACAGCTCTACGCACGGTTGCATGCTACTACCATCAATGGTCTCCACATGAATTGAAGGAATCTGTTCGGGCTCTTCGTCCTGGTAATTTCTTTCAATCTCATCAACCCCATATTCCTTCTTGATAAAATTATGTATTATACAGCAAGCTATAAATATTCGGGACACTTGCTCTGGAGTGAACCATGTTGCATTTCTCAAAATGGCAAATCTCATCTTCAGAACTCCGAAAATGCGCTCTACTACATTCCTAGCAGATGAATGTTTCATGTTGTAATACTCCTCAGCTGTTTCAGGTTGCCTATTACCCCAATCTTTGAGATGGTATCGTTGACCCCTATATGGGGTCAAAAATCCAGGGCTGTTTGCATACCCGACATCACATAGATAGTAATTTCCTTCATTCAAAAGTATATATAAATTCAGTTATGCTATTCATTGAACAATATCAGACGTAAGTTCCATTGAACTATATTCAAAATGTTGTACCTTCAGGCACAACAAGGCCATTTGGTCTAGTGAGAGCATCCCGAAGCACCCTACTGTCATGAGCACTATCCTCCCAACCAGCAAGACAGTATATGAATTCCAAGTTGGGAGTGCAAACACCTAGGACGTTCATAGAGATTTCACACTTCCTATCTCGGTATCTAGGTTTGTCCTCAGTCAACAGGCGAACATGAATATGGGTTCCATCTAGGGCTCCTAGGCACTTCTATTAACAAAAACAAATAGGTGTTAAAATATAATGTTGTTAAACATAGCAAAGTTGAATAAAAAGATTGAAAAAACATAAAATTTGACCTTAAAATGCTTCCACCTACTGCTGGTACAGTTGTTAGGAATATGAACCGGCTTCTTCATCAGCAGATTGTTCAATCTAATAACAGCCTTCAGCACACGATGAATTGATCGAGATATATAGTCTCACCAGATCGTCGCAAATTCAATTGCAAAGTCCTATTCTTTTCGTTATGTGAAATGGTACGGAGAAAGGTATAAACCATCTCAACAATGTCTACGTTCCTAGTTTTCTTCAACCCTCCTTCTACAATAAGAACCTCAAAAAACCTTCTAAATAAATAATGTATGATTCATCCTGACTTGGTCAAAGGTATAGGTGTCACTTAATCTGGTTGTGTTTCTAAGGTGCCTTTGCCTATCATAGTGCCTAACCAAGTAGCTATCCAATGGTTGCCTAGCAAGTCGAGGTCTAGAGTGTCGTTTCTCTAAAATTTTAGCCAATTCCATCCCTAGACTCACATATATCACAATCAGATTCATGAAAGCGCTAATTGCAGCAACCACTTGTCGCCTACGCATTGGATTAAATGCGGACAAACGCGACATCCCTTACAAGACAGGAAATTTTGAATTAGTCATTTACATGAAATCCATAACTTTTATGGAACGTCTGACTAAGCTTCCCGATGGTTTGCATTAAACAATATCTAGTGTTCCAAAAGCCAGATTGAGAAGACCGAGCCATTTCACGAACATTGCAGAAAAGCACCCAAAACCAAATTGAAAGGGAACTAGATGGTTCCATAACAGCAGTAAGTGGTTCCATAACAGACCAATAAATATAAATGCCCCAAGAAACAACAACAGACCAATAAATCGACATCACAAATGGTTCCATAACAACAGACCAAGTGAGTTGCCAAGAAAAACCCTCGGCCAAAGCTGAGAAGGAGAGCGCATCACAACACATAAAAATGAACCAAACAGAATAATCAGGAGAACAACACCCTAGTTTCAGATTAAATGTACGCAAACTCCATAGATATAGGATATCTGATGAATCCTTGTATTTAAAACCCTTTTCTAACCCTAAATCGGAAAATACTTTTGTGGAACATGGCAAGACAGGGGGAGGAACACGATACGAGAAATAGAGAAGAAGATTCACTCACCGACCCTAGCAGACGATCCGCTAACTCCGACAGCTTCCTTGTGCTAATACCAGTGATTGCTATGTTCACTCGTGAGCGGTTCGCCTGGAAAGAGTGACGGGAGCAAGCAGAATGAGAAGAAAGAAGAAGCCTAAGGGGAGTCTGTCTCGAAATGATGCAAGCAAGGACAAAGTGGGGTTTCCAAAAATAAGCAGGGACAGAACTGAAATAAAAAAGCCCTTAAAATGCATTATTTATGAATAACTCCTCCCCATGTGGTATTCTAAATACTGCATTTATGAGATATTTATAAATAACTCATGATCAAATAACGCATCTCATTTTTTCTTACCCAAACAAATTATTTCGGCCGGAATAACTCATAATGAGTTATTTTGGCCGAAATAACTTGTTTGAATACCCCATCCAAACGACCCCGAAAGAAAATCATAAATATTTGTAAAGCACACCAAAAAACCTTTTAATGTGAACCATAAATCTTCTGAAGCAAACCAGAAACATTATAAAGCATACCATAAATATTTCTAAAACACACTAGAAATCTCCTATTCCACATCACAAATACGGTAAAACAAACCACAAAAAACATATCAGAAACCTCTCAATGCATACCACAAATCACATAAAACAAACCAAAAGTCCCACAAAACAAAGCACAAATATTTCATAATCACACCACAATCCTCATAATGTAAACCACAAACACGGTAAAGCAAACCACAAAAAGTAAACCAGAAACGTCCCAATGCAGACTAAAAATCTCTTAAAATAAACCAGAAACCCCACAAAGCAAACCACAAAAATTTGTAAAGCACACCATAAACTTTTTAATGCAAACCCAAAACACGATAAAGCAAACCACAAAAGGCATACAAAAAACATGAGAATACCAAACCATAAATCTCGCAATGTAGACCATAACATCCGGTGGTCGTTGACCGTTGACCAAACTCCGACGACCATCGGTGAGCAGATTCCGGCGCCGATAGGCATATTCCGGCCCTGATGACTAGATTCCGACGCCGGTAAGCATATTCCGACCACGGTAAGCATATTCCGGCGACGGTGGCATAATGACAATTATACCTCTGCTTTGATTTTACACTAGGTCAACTCAACTAATAAAAAGTTATCACATCCCTACCTTCCTATTGATAGAAGACTAGTGTTGTCACTACTCACTATAACAACACAAGGGGTGTTGTCATAGTAACCAGTCCCTTCAATCGTATATCATTTAGATTCTTCACATGATGTCTGGATGGTGATAGTAGATGTGGTGAGGCTAGACAATAATTTTTAACGGGAAAGAGAATTGTCGATTCTATTAGTTTCAATTAAAGAAGAACGTGGTACTCGCTCACCTTATAGTTCGTCACTCTCCTTTTGTTTTACCAAAAAGTAAATGAAACAATAGTAGATTAGTAGTTGTCGTCTCTACAATTTACTCTATGCAGAGCAGATAAGATGAACAAAATTTTATTGTGTAGATTCGAAACTCGTCATCCAGCATATTCTGTCAAAGGAAATTACACCCTCATAAGAAGGGCTTATGTGGATCGATTTTTTTAACATCCTTGCGTCAATGTCTTTTCTTTTTGCTCTTGAAGCTTCAACAGAGATTCCCCTGACCAGGGAGGGGAAAATAGATCAGACCGTTAGAAATATTATGGTCGAAATCGAACCGCACAATTTGTTGCAAATCGTAGACCGTTAAGTAGGATCTAGTCTGTATTATTTGATATTTTGAGCTTTTGGTCTAGTCTGGTTTACACCGCGATTTACCGGACCAAACTGTGGACCTAGCCGACTTGTCAATACGTTTTAGTAGCCCTTTCAACCACTCTCCCAACTCCCACAACGAGACCCAGGTCTCAACCTTAATTTTGAGAATCGCGTCCCCTCCTTCCTTCACAACCACATTTCACCAGAGAATAGAGACAATCGCTATGTTAGTGTTTATGACGTTATGGTGCAAGTTGGAATGCTTTGCCTTTGTATCTTTGTTATGTACTAAGATTTAGGGTGTTAAAATTATTCATGCGTGTTAGAATTTATATTTTAAAGCAATAAATAATTTTTTTCTTGGATATTGGTTCAATTTTTGTTAAGTTAACTAAACAAATTGTTAATTTTTCGTTGAGTGTGGTCTATCTGGACCAGACTATACCGGACCAGACTGTACATGCGTGGTCTAGTATGGACCGTATAGTTTGTGGTATGATATGTGGTCTATACTCCAACCTCTCGGTCTACACCATAGACCGTATATAGTCTGGTCTAGACAGAATTTTATAATAATTTGGTTCGTTCCTTGGTCTCATGAATTTTATAATTACCGAAGAAAAATATACCGAATTGACATTTCGACCGGACCAAAGTAGACCAAAGCGGACTGAATGCACTATTGGTCCAGTCCTTAGTCCTAAGATATCTTTCACTATTGGACCAAAATTTTCCTGAGTTTGGTCTGATTCGGTTCCTATCTGATGCCCACCCCTACGTGTAGTGGCATAACAAGTTCTTTCATTGATAATCTGATTATGTATGGGCTACCGTGTCTAGTTGAATTCCGAGATAAAACTGCCAGTACCAGGTGAACTCATATTGCCAAATTAGAAGAAAATGATTGAGAGATTGGGTATGGTGCTCACTAAACCTCCGTAATATGTAACAAGTTAGTCTTATATTTGAGTCATTGTACCTAGGGATGGCAATGAGCCGGGTTGGGTTGGGTTTATCCAAACCCATGGGTATATCCATAAAAAATACCTGGGGTAAAACCCATTGTGTTTGGAAAACTCAAACCCAACCCAACTCGCTAGGTATCCGTGAGTTCATGAATACCCATGGGTTCTGTGGTAAAAAATACACTTTCATTGCCATAACTATTCGCGTGTGACAAATATAGCCAAATTTTGAAAAATACACTCATATAACCAAAAATAAAAAGTTTGTAAAACTTAATTGTCAACTACAGCCATTTCCGTTACTATGCTATATAGTATTGGTGCTTTAATGTACAACTTGAAGTTGTACCATAACATTAAATGTATAAGTTTAGATTGTACCATAAAGGAATTTGTATCATTATGTTATGGTACAACTTTACAACTTGAAGTTGTACCATCACATAAAGGTACAAGTTCAAGTTGTACCATAAAAGAAATTGTACAAAAAGTATAGGTACAATCTGAAGTTGTACCATAACGTAAAGGTACAATTTCAAGTTGTACCATAAAGACAAAAACCTATAGCACCAATACTATATAGTATTGTAAAATTCCTCGTTACTACCGTTAATGTCGTCATGAACGTCGTCATTGCCAAGTGACGTGGCTTCCACCTGGACGACATGTCATTGTCAACTATACTCGGTTTGCACACGTCACCGCTGACTTGGATTCCACCAAGATTTATTTTTTTATTATATAATTAATTAGTTCCCCTTTAATTACCCCATGTTGTGTCTTGCTAAAAATGGTTAAAGAAAATAAGAAAGAAGATGGCACCGAATGAGAGAGAATAGGGCCGATGATGGTGGCGACTCCTCTCTCTCCTCTCCCGTCCTTTGCTCTGGCGACCACCAAAGGGAGATCAGACGCCGACCATGAACGAGGACAGCAATGACGACGACGGTGCTAGGAGGAGGGCTTCATGACGACGGGAGACGACGAAGTCGCCGTTGGCATTGGCGGTTACGATTCCGGGACAGTGGCGGTTATGCCGGATAAGTGCTCTCTCATTTAATTTTTTTATTATTCTTTTCAAAGCTTATCCGTTTTATTTTCTTTAACTATGAATTATTTTTGGATTTCAATTATTCCCAAGACAAAGAGGGAACTCGAAAGGACCTCCCGCGACGACCACAGCCGGCGGAAGCAGGAACCGCCGCTCACGATTTTCTACAACGGAAGGTACCGCGTCTACAACGACGTGACGGAGATGCAGGCCAGAGCCATTATAATGATGCTGGCCAGTAGCAGTAGTCAAGAGATGGCATCAACGACGGACGACAAATCGGTGACGAGCCCCGGGGACGAGCAGTCGCAGCGGTGGGCGGCTCCACCGGAAACTCCTCCGGCGGTGGGGTTGTCGATGAAGAATCATTGCAGAGGTTACTTCAGAAACAGAAGGGGCGAGCCCAGGCCGCCGCGGTGGCGCCTTACGCACGCGCCGTCCATAAGAAGGAGCTTCAGTTTCAAATCAACTACGGCTTCCAGATCCTTGCTCCCTGACTGGGAAACCATTCCCGTTTTGTACAGCCAACGAGTTCGAGTTGGACGGATTTTGATTTTCACTTTTCTCCGCAACTGTGCGCTCCAGCAATTTGCTGCCCAACGCCCTTGTGCGTAGCCGCTCGTGGCGTTTCCCCATCTCTGACCCCCCTTCCGGTGAGTTTTGCCTATTTCTTGCAGGAGTTGCGGGCTGGGATCTTCGGTGAGTCTTTCCAGCGGGTGACGAGTCTTGCTGACGATCAGCCAGGCTAGTGGGTTGCAGTTACATCTTTATGCAGTTACCTCTCCCGTGACTTCATTTTTGTTCAAAACGCTCCGGCCTTCGGACGATTATAATTTCATGGCTGTTAAAACTCTAATGGATAGGCAGTCACAATTCCAAACACGGATCCTATCCTGCATTCAGATAAGTCTATTAATTATTTCTTAAATTCATATTTAATTATTATTATGTTTACGATTGTGTTTGGTTTTTTATGGGAGTTGCAATTGTTTTGTAATTCGATGTCTTTTAATGATAGTGAGGATTTGGTTGTCGTCGAACATGGAGTATATTTCTTCTACTAGCTAGTTGGCTTTGCCATCTTTGTTTTTGTGTTGCAGAAGGCATAGTTTGTATAGCTTGTGAAGCATTTTTGGTGGAGGTCCGGTTGTATTTTAATTTTGTTTGCCCCGTTAGGGTGTCTGCATGTTATTTTGCAGGTACCTTGCACATCAAATCTACTGCTAGGCTATTGGAACTCGACGAATTGGTACTTGAAGGAGTTTGCTGAAAGAAGACTTCCTTTGTGTTTTTTGGTTTATTTATGTTACTAGGCATACTAACAGGGCTGCCCATCGCGTGGCACAAACGGCCCTTGCATTGGTAGCAACCCAGTTGGTTGACTACCGCCTTTATATTTCCACTGCATTGTAACACTCTATCTATTACAAACTATCTATGACAAAAAAAAATAAGAAGGAAGATGAGAGTCACACAGCGACCCTGCCGCTCTCAATCCGCCGCCGCCGACCATAATCATAGCCAACCCACTATCTGCAGCGCGAAGCAACGAACCTGATCCAACCATTTCCCATTCTATTCATTTTCCGTTTTCTCGATGAGATAAGAACACAAATATAGAATTGGTGGGTGGTGGAATCAATAGGGCTCATCTTCTGTCTTTGCCCCGTCGGGATATCTCCGCTGAGTTTGTCGTCGAGCGCTCGCCAGTAGGAGATGCAATTGTGAATGACGTGCTGAGATTGAATCGATTTGTCTTCTTCTAGAACTATCTATCTTCTCCTTCTTCTGTGAATCTAGGATCTACAATCAGGCGCGTCGTTGTCTTCTTACATACACATTCATCTTCTTCCGGTGAGATTGAGAGAGAGAGAGAGAGAGAGAGAGAGAGAGAGAGAGATTGCAGGCAAGATGGAGACGCGACGAACCTTTAGTCGACGAGCTTGCTATTGGAACTCGCCCAGATTCTAATTCGTCAATCCGAACTCTCCCCAATCAATCTTGCCTACCAAATCCGCCACCAATCACCACCATCGTCGTCTTAGATCCAATTGAGTACATAACTAATAGAGATTTGAAAGGGACAGAGGATTTGGGAAGGGGAACGAGATTGAGAAGTCGACGATGACATGATTTTCCAATTTGGAAGGGACGGAAGAATTAGGAATTTCGATGTGCAGATCTATAGGAAGAACAAAGGTAGAATGTAGGATGAGGGCGGCAACCGGCAGGGAAAGCCATAAGGTGGGGGAGACAGCGGGAGGTAGGGATGGCAACCTTGGCCGCCCCGTCGGGTACCCGCCCGAAACCCGACCAAACGGGGGGTCTCAATAACCGACCGCAGTGGGTAATGGCCGGATTCAGGCATACCCGAAACCCGTCAGAAGCGGGTTACAGATGGGGATGGATCGAGAAGTATCCGCCCCGTCCCCGTCCGTCCACAAAACGACGTTGTTTTGGCACCTGGGTATAAAGGCCGAAAAAAGACCCAGAAACCCTAATCCCTCATTTCCTCTTCTTTCTTTCTGTCGACTACCGCCGTTTCCTTTCATCTTCCCCTCTATTTTCTCTCCAGCCAAGCACACGAGCATTGATTTAGCTCAAAAGTTTCGCCGATTCCCCACGAAATCCTCTCCATCCACTGGTTTCTCGCTAGTAGGCAATCATTAATCCTCCAATTTGGCCAATCGGAGGCTTGTTTTGCCGCCGATTTGGCCGGGAAACAACATGCAAACCCCTAAAATGGCTGTTGCAATCTTCGATTCGCAATTATTGGGAGAAATCGGCGTGATATCATCACAGATGACAAATAAGTTCCTTCTCCCTTTTCCTTTCATTTTCCTATCTATTCCATCTTTTTCTGCTTTCATATATATAGTAACCCTGTTGATTGATTTTAGAGTCACCCGCAACCTCAGTTCTAAGTTCTTCCGTTCATCATTACCTTCACTCTGCTCAGAGCACAGTCGAGGTAATCACTTTTAAAACTTCAATTTTCCTAGTTTATTGTAACATCCCGTTCTGGAAAAACCCATATTTCGATCGCTAGAAAGTTTGCGATTTAAAATCGAGCGTTTTGATAGTATTTCGGCAAAAATCGGATTATCGATCGATCGGATAAGTATACGTATTAACTATATATATTATATAATATTATATATATATGGCAAAGGCTAGCGTACGCCCGGGCGTACCTTAGTCTACCGTACGCCCGTTGAGTTTTGCTATTTAGACAATGAATTAACCAAAGTTTGGGACATGATACTATATCCTAACCCCTAATGGGTGAACCCCAGTCTCCAATTCACTAATCCAAAGCATAATATTCATTTAATCTTGAAATGAAAATCAACGGTCCTGATTTGTCAAAATTATTGTTGATTTACTTTTTAAGATTAAACGAATCTCATGATTTGGGTTAGAAAATTAGGGACTGGGGTTTACCCATTAGAGGTTATGGTATAGTATCATGCCAAAAACTCCGATTAATTCACGATCTAAATAGTAAAACTCAACGGGCGTACGATAGCCTAACGTACGCCCGGGCGCACGCTAGCCTGAACCATATATATATATATATATATATATATATATATATATATATATATATATATATATATATATTAATAAGCGGTTGGTATATATAATTTCGCCGGTCCATTTCCATTCCCATCCAATTCTTCTTCTTCCTCAGGTCATGCTCGTGTTTCTTCTCCAGAATTGCCGAATGATCTCCGATTGACTTCAAACTTGCGCCTATGCTTCAATTTGCATGATAGGACCTGAAATGTGACAAAGGAACACAACCTAGCATAAAATAGGCCAAAGAAGCGTTAATGAAAGCTTAAACGATCAAGAAACAAAGGGGAAAACATGTGCAAATATCGAGTCATCAAATCCCCCCACACTTAGCCGTTTGCTTGTCCCCAAGCAAACCTAACTCAAACCAATGCAGCTCTCCAGACCTCTATAGAAACAAACAACCCCGATCGTCGGTAGAGGATTTTCTAGATCATATAGCAGCTTACGAGGTCAACTGGTCTTCTAAGACGTTCCCTATCTCTCTCAATGCGAGTACTAGACTCAAGCCAGGATCATGAGAAGAAGTGGAAGTAAGACAGCCAGTTCATGGATAAAGGGACTCACACCATTCACAACCAAGGACTCGTTGTGCCGGGGTGCTCTTTCACTTCATTTCACCGTTGGAACCCCTTTTTGCACTTTCATTTACATTTCTTTTTCTCTTTTTTTTTCTTCATTCACTTGGCGGGGGTTCCAACTGCAGTCTTTTGCACGGTCGAACCTTATTAGTCGAGCAAGAACAATTTTTGTACACCTGGCGCTCGCCAGGGTACTTCTTTTAACTCCTTTTCCTCAACTCGTGTGGAGGGTCAATGAAATTAAGGGGGGTCGGAAGCTCTATCCGTGCCCTTAAAAACACATCCTCGAGTAGGCAAACCGTTCAACGGGTGGAAGTTTTATTTGTACTGGAGACATCTTAGCTTCACCTTGTAGGAGTACCCCCACTAAGGATCACTAAAATCTCCTCCAAAACCCGATTTTATGCAATGAACGGTGCCACACACGTTGGGCTTACCCCATGTTTAAGATTTTTTATGATTTCGACATGGAGGACCAACTGCTTTTCATTTGCCACATGAGCACCCTGTTCAATACACGAGTCCATAACACAATTCAAACAGAGTCCACATTACCACATGAATTCAACGGTCTTAGCTCCACTAATTCACAAAATCAACTGACACAGCAGAGAGCTAGATAGGAAAAATCTTATACTTCAACATCCTCCATAGTGCTACACTACCTCCCTAGGTTGCACATTACTATAGAGACTGTCAATTCAAAGCATACTGAGCAGGAAATTTGCAAGGAAACACGTACTTGGAGCCCTCAAATTTAAAATAAAATTTGTGCAGTGGACTAGGCTCCAAGCACACAAACAACCAAACATTAACCCGCATACATAATCGAACATCCCCCAACACTTAAGCACGACATTGTCCTCAATGGAGGAAAGATAAGGAGGGTAGAACGAAGTTACCAGATCAAGGATGAATGATGATGGACGGGGCAGGCGGTGCATTCCAGGAAGAGAGAGTAATCAGAACACAAACACCACACAAAATCTCACAAAGGTTGAGTCATTGACTCTAAAATCAAATAACAAAACTGACTCAACCGAGGAGAAATAGAGAAAGAAATTCAAACCGACTGGTTGGGTTGCCTCCCAACAAGCGCTTCTTTCACGTCGTGAGCCGGACGATGGCTCCTAAGTTTCGGTCCATGCTAGAACCTCCTTGAAGTTGAGGTTCTCGTCAATGAGGTGGAGTCGCAAGTCACGAGCATGTGGTATGACTGGTGATGGAAGCTCGTGCACTTGATGCAGATGAAGTCTCCATCCTCGAGACCTCTTCTTCTCTTCTCTCGTCCCATTGCCCCAAACCAGATATGACAGCATCGATTGGCCACCATCGCGTCCACCAAGAGGGACCGATGTCGATGTGGCCTTGGTCTGGCAAAGAGACACTGCAAATGGGTCCTTGCTAAGCAGTTCCTAGAAGTTTGGTGGGGATATTACTTGTATTATAGGGCCGGTGCAAGCCTCTTCCACCTCAATTTCATCCTCAACCTGGACACCACTCGCTTCTTCAACCCCCCTTCCTTCTTCAAAATGTGTTCTCTCTCCTCGGAAAAGATCAAGAACTACATCTTCTTTGCTTTCTTCCTCATCCTCCACAACTTCTTTCCTCACCCTTTCCCTCTCTTCTTCTTCCATAACTGATTGGAGAGCAAGTCGCCATGGAAGGTTCTCAATAAGTTCAGCTTGCATCTCCTCGCTCAGGCCCAGCATGTCAGAGCGGAAATGGGGAAAGTTGTGATCTACCACCAGAGGATACACTTGATCATGATTATCATGGGAGTTTTCCTTGACAACTTCTGTATGCTCCTCAACATCCTCATGATTGCCTTCTTCTTCCTCCACCTCTACTTGTATGGCAGCATAAAGGTTGTCTTGAGAAAACTGTGAACAGGCTTTCTCAATGACCTCTATGTGCTCCTTTATGCTCCGAAGGGTATCCTCTGTTTCACGGGGGAAATGAGAAGTCAGTTTGGGCAATGGCCTGGATATGAGGATCCATCTCGGGAAAGGATCTCTCAGGTACTCGAGCAATCTGCTCCACGAGAAGCCTCAAGTGATAGTTTGGATCTGGCTGTGGAGTGTAACATGGCTCTGCCGGATCGCCCGTGAAGGCTGTGGCGAACCCAAGATCTGATGGTCCTTCTTGTTGTGGGAGGAATTCTTCTTGATAAGGAGATTGTTCTTGAAATACCCAGGGGTCTGATTGTTCTTCGTAGTAGGGTGTTGGTACTGAAACCCGACTCCATACTCTTCTCCTCCTTGGTTACTCCAGGGAGTCTCGGGGTAATACCACTTGGATGGTGGTGGATACCCCCAATGGTTGGAGAAGCCATTAGGATCCATAATTCAGATCTGCACCAACAAAACAAAAAAACACCCAAGTGAAAAGCAAGGGTGGAAAAAAAACGCTAAAGTAACAAACTTCTGCCTTTCCTAATAATCTAGAAAGTCCCCGGCAATGGCGCCAAAAACTTGACACGCTAAAACACAACACCTAACAATGGCCAAATGTAACCAATGAAAGGGACTGCAGTATAGTGGCTCAAGTAATAAATATCGAATCCACGGGTCTCTAGAGTTACTATTACTCAGCTTCAGTTCATTATCTAGCAAACTAGATTAAGGATTGATTTACTAAACTACTCTACTAATTACAAGTTGGGAACTCACTTAGGTATGATTCCCCCTAGCTCCTCAATTAGGTCCAAGTTGCAATTACCTTTGGTTGATCTACTGTTGATTAAACTGCGGAAGATCCTAAATTAGCTTGGAATCTCTTAAGCTGACCAAGCTCTCTTAGACAGAATACCCGACAGGCGACTAGCCTTCACCGGGATAGACTGCTAAGGAGATTCACACAGATCTCCACTGGAATGAATTCTAGTACAAAGTAGTGAATTGATTGACTCTCGCACAACCAATTCACCACTATCAATCAAGGAAGCTCTCTTAACCTAATCAGATTCTATCTATCATAGGTTAAAGCAGAAATCAAGAGAAGATGATCAGGCTTCAATTGACTCTATAAATCATGCCTCAATCGATTATAATCAAACAATATAGCATCCAAAACTTCATACAAGAAAGATCCTAACACATGGAACTAGGGTTCCTCAAAACCTAAGTGAAGGGAAGTTACTCCATAGAGAAGAGAGAGACTGCAGAAATCTGATCTAAATCTTCAAAAGCTTGATTCCCAAACTCCAATGGCGAAGAAATCCTCCAAAATAGCTCCAAGAATGTTCCCAAGTCGCTCTCTCTCTCTCTAGGGTTCGTCCCTTGGGTGTTTGGGAACCAAAACCCCGCTCTCCCCTTTCCTTTTGTTGAAAATCGGGTTTTAACCAGAAATTCCCGATCACACGGCCAGGCCACACGGCCGTGTGACTTTCCCAGATGCCCGTGTGAGGGCTCGGTGATTTCCACACGGCCACATGGCCAGGTCAGACGGCCGTGTGGGCTTTTAGGCGTGCCCGTGTGGCTTGCTCAGCCTCTATTTAATGCTTCGTTTCTCCCTCGTCCGGACTCCGAATCAGTCGCCATTTGATCCCAGACGCTCGTAGTCTCGTCCTCATTATTTTCATGACAAAATTCCATGATTATTTGTCCATAATATGAGGTAGAAGTCCATTATTCCTTAGGTCATGCTCGTGCTTCTTCTCCCGAATTGCCGAATGATCTCCGATTGACTTCAAACTTGCGCCTATGCTTCAATTTACATGCTAGGACCTGAAATGTGACAAAGGAACACAACCTAGCATAAAATAGGCCAAAGAAGCAATAATGCAAGCTTAAACGATCAAGAAACAAAGGGGAATACATGTGCAAATATCGAGTCATCACTTGGACGACTACTTGAGATTTTGGCCAGTGATCCACACCTTTTTGTAAAAATGTTTTGAGAACGTTTTTCATGTGCATACTAGCTTCTGATGTAGTGTGAGATATCCACAGGTGTGGAAAGTTGATGATATGTGTATATGTTGAGTAACTGTGTAAGTTGTGACGATTATGGTATGTATAAGTATGGTATGCAGTTGTGGAGTATGAAAAGTGTGACTATGGCTAAGAAAATCCAATGCATATGTTTATGATGAATTATTTTGCAGGATAAGTTGCAAGAACTGTTAGCTCATTACGCGAGTAATTCATGTCGAAATTTTATTTGGGTAAATTTTGATAATTAATGTAACACCCGAGATTAATTCCGCTGCAATTGTATGAACAATAAGATTAGGCAAAACGTATAGGGTAGGGTGTTACAGTTTGGTATCAGAGCCCGGTTCCCTCTTTTTGTTGTTATGATGTATTATGCCCAATGGGAAGTTAAATACTTCTAAGGAGGGGAGTACCCCATAATGACTTAAACTGGGAATTGATTTTTACATGATTATGTGTATTGGTATATTGGATGAAATTACCTGCATCATGGTTTTCAAAATTGAGTTTTGAACATCTATGTTTTCAAGTAATTATTTTGGGAAAATTTTGTTTTAACCAAGTGAGAGTGTGGGTGAAGAATGAATTTTGTGTGGATCAATCTAAGGCCAATATTTCCTTGTAGCTCACATGGAAGTTGTGAAAATGTTCCTACTGACCAGTCGAGAGGAGTGGGGGTGGTTGATGCAAGACCGCAGTATTAGACTATGCAATGATGAAGAGTTTGGGTGGTAGGGACTTCAAGGGAGATGTGAGTCCAGATGCTGTAGTAGAGTGGTTGAGAGAGATGGAAGATGTGTTTGAGTATCTTTATGCGACCCCAGTGGAAAAAGTACAATATGTTGTTTTTCTCCTAAAGGGGTACGCGAGGAGCTGGTGGTCCTCAGTCTCTAGAGTTAATGGTGAACGAGTTCAGTTCACCTGGGAGGAATTCTTGATGGCCTTTAAGACAGAGTTTCTTCCCGAAGCTTTTATCAGGGCAAAGAATAATGAATTCGCCAACCTTAAGCAGGAGAACATGACAGTTACTAAGTACACTATTAAGTTTGTTCGACTACTCTACTTTGAAGATGGGTTGGCGGACACTGAGCATAAGAAAAAGATGAGATACTTACATGGTATGCGCCTAGGGTTGAAAGAAAAGATTCACAAGGTTGATGAAGAGAGTATGGCCACTATCAAGGAGGCAACACTTAAGTATGAAGCCTATGAAGTTGAGGGTAGAGAGGAACACAAGGCCAAAGAAGAGGAGAAGAAGAGGAAGTTTCGAGTGAGTTATTATGGACCTCGTTACCCATCTAAGAGAGGTCCCAGCGGTTTTGGGAGAACACCGAGTCAATCTATGTCAGGAACATCATACAAGGCACCAGTTTCCTCAGCCACACCGGCTCTAGTTTGTCAAGTTTGTCAGAAGAGACACTTTGGAGAGTGTTGGAGGTTTTCTGGAGTATGCTTTCAATGCGGCCAGCCGGGTCACATCATGAGGAACTGTCCTTATAGGGGAGGAGGAAGACCTACTCAGTCCAAACCTTCAGTGCACTTTAGTAGAGCCCCAGCCAGAGGTGGTTACCAGGGAGGCCGTAGTGGTGGTTCACAGGGTGGTAGAGGTGGTGGTCAAAATCAGCCATCAGGAAGTGGTACGCAGGGTACCAGAGCACAGGGAGCACCGAGGGTTTATGCAATGACTAGAGGTGAGGCAGAAGTGGTACCAAAAGTTGTGATTGGTATGCTTTCTATCCTTGGCAAGCAATTATATGCTTTGATCGATACTAGTTCCTCTCACTCATTCATGTAATATACCTTATGTGTTAAAACATCTGTGGGAGATACCTTGAAGGTAGACTCAGTTATTAGAAGTTCCTTCATTTGTGTGGAAGGAGCTTTCCTAGCAGCAGATTTAATTCTGGTACCTTTTGATGAATTTGATGTCATCCTTGGAATGGACTTTCTGGCAACACATGGAGCTGTTGTGGATTGTCAAAAGAAATAAGTGTTATTCAACACACCAGATAAAGGTCCTGTTGTATTCCGAGGGATTAAGAAAAATGAGACTCATGGTTTTCTTTCTGCCTTGGAAGCTTTTCGATTAGTGAAGGAAGGTTGTGAAGCCTTTCTTGCTCAAGTTACCATTGTAAATGATAAGAAAGTTGAGGATGTAGAGGTGGTAAGGAAGTTTCCTGATGTATTCCCCGAAGAACTTCCCAGCCTTCCACCAGAAAGGGAAGTAGAGTTTGATATTGAATTGGTACCTGGCACAACACCAATTTCAATGGCACCATAAAGAATGGCACCAATTGAGCTGAAGGAGCTTAAAGAACAATTGCAAGAATTGCTAGACAAGGGTTTTATTCGACCTAGCATCTCACCTTGGGGTGCACCGGTTTTGTTTTGTCAAGAAGAAAGATGGCTCCATGAGAATGTGCATTGACTACCGGAGGTTGAATAAAGCAACAGTGAAGAATCGTTATCCCCTCCCAAGAATAGATGACTTGTTTGATCAATTGCAGGGTGCATCAGTCTTTTCTAAGATTGATTTGAGGTCTGGATACTATCAACTGAAAGTGGCAGATGGAGCGACCTCAAAGACAGCTTTTAGAACAAGATATGGGCATTATGAGTTCCTGGTAATGCCTTTTGGACTCACTAATGCACCAGCGGTATTTATGGCTCTTATGAACATAGTTTTCCATGAATATCTTGATAAGTTTGTGATTGTGTTCATAGATGATATTCTCATCTATTCTAAAAGCGAAGAGGAGCACAAAACTCACCTTAGAATTGTGTTGCAAATTCTAAGGGAGAAACAATTATATGCAAAATTCTCAAAATGTGAGTTTTGGCTGAAGGAGGTAATATTTCTGGGACATGTAATTTCTGGAAGAGGTGTCGAGGTGGATCCGAAAAAAGTGGAAGCAGTGGTGAGTTGGGCTCCACCAAAAGATGTGTCGGAGTTGAGAAGTTTTCTTGGCATGGCGAGTTACTATCTGCGGTTTGTAGAAGGATTTTCCAAAATTACTGCACCATTGACTAAACTGTTGATGAAGAATACCAAGTATGTTTGGGATGAATCATGTCAAAAGAGTTTTGATGAATTGAAGAGGAAATTGACCACAACACCAGTACTGGCTTTACCTTCAAACCATGGAGAGTTCGTGGTGTATAGTGATGCCTCGTATCAAGGATTGGGTTGTGTGTTAATGCAAGATGGAAGAGTTATCGCATATGCCTCTAGGCAATTGCGTCCTCATGAAGTAAATTATCCCACTCATGACTTAGAATTGGCAGCGGTGGTATTTGCTCTCAAGATTTGGCGACATTATTTGTATGGTGAGACTTTTAAAATCCTAACTGATCACAAAAGCTTGAAGTATATTATGGATCAGAAGGATTTAAATAGTCACCAGAGGAGGTGGATAGAGTTGTTGAAAGATTATGATTGTACTATTGATTACCATCCAGGTAAAGCTAATGTAGTTGCTGATGCTCTGAGCAGAAAAGGCAAGAAGAATATAATGGATCTGGTTGATTTGAGGGCAATGAATGTGGATTTGGAAGTGGATGGTGTAATAGGGTTACTAGCTCGGTTAAACATTTGACGTTTGTTGCACGAAAAAATTCGTGAGAAGTAGAAGGAGGACTCAGAGTTGGAAAAAATCATTCAAGACATTGAGGAAGGAAAAGAAAGCCCATTTGGAATGGTAGATGGCATGTTGAAGATGAATGGAAGAGCATGTGTTCCTAATGTTGATAACTTGAGGAAATAGATCCTAGATGAAGCTCATTATTTTGCTTATGCTATGCACCCAGGAGCAACTAAAATGTATCACACGATCAAACCATATTTTTTGTGGCGTGGGATGAAAAAGGAAGCGGCTGAACATGTTTTCACATGTCTGGTATGTCAGAAAGTTAAGGCAGAACATCAAGCTCCTGTAGGGAGAGAATCACAATGGATTTTGTATATGGTCTCCCATCATCAAGGGTAAAAGATGTAGTATGGCTTATGTCGCAACCGTCCCTCCGGGGGTCCGAGGTCGCCTCGTCGGCATTTTGGGGAGTATCCATCGATCTTATTTAGAGTGGATCGAACACTCTTCGGTTGGCTCTAACCTTAGGGTCAGAATCGAGAATTGGTCTGCGATTAAGAGATATGGGTTCGGAAGTACGGTTACGTGTGGGAAAGTGAAATCACACCCCACAACGCCCTAAATCGGTACTACTTAAGTCGATAAGTTTCATAATAGTTGGGTGTATATTTAGTAATAATTTAGTAATTTTAGGGGTCCCACTGGACCATTGAATATATTGCTATGTTAGATATAATTTATCCAAACATCCATTGACGTATTAGTTTATTATTAGGTATTTTAGGGCCTTACTAGACCACTAAAGAATTTAAATTGTATTGGTTGTAAATTAATTATACGCCCATTGACGTAAATATTAAAAGATAAAGTTAATTGGTTAGTTGGACTCGAACCTTTCGGCTGCCTACGTACCCGTTAGATGGGATCAAAGTCCACGTAGTTCGTTTGAACTTTGATAACTTTAATAATAACTTTTACCACGTTTCACTTAACGTAATTTTTTTATTATAATTTTATTAATAAAACTTCATTTAGATTATTGTGATGTTATGACAATAAAGCAAGAAATTTAGTTATTGGGAAGACGTTTGACGTATTAGAAAAGAAACAAGATAAACTTAATACGCATTCAACATTTCGTATTAGGGATTTTAAAACAAATAAAATCAAATGGGATGACTAAATTTATGCATGATGGGCCAGCAGCCCAACTGGCCAAAATGCCAGTCGTACTCGCCTGTTCGAACGTGAGGATGCGGGTTCGCAACCCTCTCACAATTTTCTTTTATAGATTCCTCGTTTTACTTCAGAGCATGGTTGTCAAACCGGTCTCATGCCGGCCGGTTCAACCGGGTACCGGTCACCAAACCGGCTGGAAAGAGGCCGGTATTTAATTGTGGTCAAATCCAGTCAATGCCAGTCAGACCCGGTCAATTCCGGAAATTTCGGCCGGTTAGACCAGAAACCGGAATTCAATGTTGCACATATTTTATCCAAAAATAAACGCCCTTCTTAGGATTTGAACCAAGTACCTCATGTTCCTTTTAGACTCTCTTATTCACCAGTAGGCTACAAGCAACTTTGTTGTACATATTAACCTTATATATTATATATCTAACACTAAATTTTACACAAATCATTATAAACATTAATAAAATTTATTTTATATAATTTTATTTTTAAGGATCTAATTGGTTAGTATTGGTTACCAATTCTTAGCTATAAATTATTTTGTGTGAAATAATTTTTCTAATTGCTTTTTGATGACTAGTTTATTTGGAATTGAGGATTTCCATTTATCTCATATATTTTTATTAAAAGCGGCACAACCGGCGTGAATACTGGTTGTACCACGATCGGACCATTCCACTTTCAAAACCGGCACACCGGCATAAACCAGTTTGACAACCTTGCTTCAGAGAAGGGGGAAGGGTAGTTTCGTAAATCCACCTAAACACGGTGGCAAGGCCACGTAAATAATTAGAAACCCTAAGGGTAATTTCGTCGTTTTAAAATACGAGGTATATATTCATCTCAATGAACCCTAATCATTCTAACCCCAAAGCCAAACCGGCCGCCTCACCCCTCTCGAGCCTCTCTTCTCTCATCTCTCCCTCTCGTCGTCTCCAGAAGAACGAAACCCTAGCCTTCATCTAACACCGCCGCCGCCATCCTCTTTCTGCCTTCTCAACCTCTCTCGCCTCTCCTCCAAACCAATGCCCTAGCCTTCAATCGTCGTCTTCTCCCCTCTTACCTCTCTACCGCCGCCGCTCTTCTTCTCCCCCTCTCCTCAAACCGGCGAAACTCACTCTCTTCTTCCTCATCTTGGCTAAACAACGACCCGGATCAGGTTAACCTGACCGTGAAGGCTCTGATCCGGGTAAAATACCGACATGCAAGACCTTTTGCTCTAGTTTTCTGTTTTGGGGGTTTGGTTTCGGACGAGGGGAGAAGAAACTCGAGTCGCCGACGACGATCAAACCGATGGACGATTATGGTAGGCTTAGTTCTATTTTTTTTGGTTTTCGGCTGATTTTCTGGTTTCTGGGTTCTAATATTTTTTATTTCGGTCTAGTGTAGGAGGAGGAAATTTTTGGCGGCTAAGATCTCCGTCGGCGATGGTTTGACGATGGCAGTGGCGTGTGAGTTTTGGTTTGCATGTAGGTTCTTCTATTTCAATTTCAAAAATTGGATTCTGATTATATTTTGTTTTTGGGTTTCAGATTTGGACGAGGAGGAGAAGGGAGCAGCGAGGTCAGAGGGGAGTAAGAGTCGCCGTCGACAGGGATCTCTGGCGACGACAACTGAGTATTTTTTAATCCTTTTTTTTTTTTTTGTTTATTTCGATCCAGGACAGATCTGATCCTTCTCTTCTTTATTTTTGCAGATTTGAGGAAAAGGCCGGATCTGCGTAAGGGTCTCCGAAACTCAGCTTAGTGTGATTGGAGAGTTTGAACTAAAATTAAACGGACTTATGAGATTTTTAACATAACTATCGGGTCTGATTCCCAATAAAACTGGTTATGTATGAGTTGGAATGTTCCTTAAGTGATGGATTTTTACGAAATTGACTTAGTATGGTAATGGCTGGAGGGTAAAAGTTGGAAGGTATGAATCTATATGATAATCATGAATTTTCTGATCTAACGGGTTTCAAAACAAAATTAGATTCTTAGTTTTTGATAGAAAATAAGGTTAAATCAGATTGAGCTTGTGATGATACGTATGGTTTTCTTTGCGTTTTGGTTTAAAGCTTAAAATTCACGGATTTGCTTCTACCTAATCTAAGTAGTAAAATGGATATTTGCGAAATGAAAATATAAATGGCTACTTTTAGCCTCTATGAATCGCCGCCACTGCTTGCGATTTTTATTGAACAATGGTTGATGGTCGATTTGTGGTTTTTGTTGAATCTGAATCCAAAATAAATTATACGATTCAAAAATGAAAAAAGGCTTTAAGTTATTTCAATGAACCTATCGATTTTGGTGGTGTTCTAATATTCGGATTTTGTTATGGTATGATGTATAAGGAATTTCTATGTGTCTATGGTGTTTGGAGTGTTGACTGTGTTTCGTGGCAAAAAGGAAAATATATGACGTAAATAGTAGTTCTATGGAAACTTGGAATGTAATTAATCACTATAAATGGATGGCGAGTAAAATAAAATAGAAAGTGAGCAGCTAAATTTAAACTAAATACTACTATATAGTGTACATAATCAATATTAGTAGAGGGAAGACAATAATAATTATTGCTCAAAACATACACCACTTCAAGGGAAATGAGTGAACATAGTAGTTAGTTTAGTAGAATAAAAGAAGAGATGAAATTTGAACCAAAAGAACCTGAGCACAGGGGTAAAATTTCATTATGAAAAGAGTCAAAAGAAGTTGAAAAGCTAACCTTGTGTGATTCAAGAATACCACTCTTTCTTCTATGATCTTCAGCGCCTTCTTCCACAAAAGAAATTGTATGTATTTCTATCTCTATAGTGTTTTTTTCCCTTCCAATTCGTCCCCCTCAACAAAGAGCTCAAGTAGCTCATTTAAAGCAAACTAAACTGCCATGTGTCGATCTAATTCGAGCATTTCTTTATTCTGACTTTGAAGGGTGTGCCTGGTCGGCTGGATAAGATATGGTCAAACCGAATTGGTCAAGGTCGATTTATAGTTGGCTTTTGGACCGCACTGGTTGGCTGAGTTGGGCTGAGTTGGGCTTTGGACTTGGGCTTAATCAGATCTGGGCTTGAATTGGCTGAATATCTCTTCTTTTGCAGGTCCCTACGTATGGGCCCAAGTCATGCAGACCTTTGGAATTTCATTTATTGCTTTCGTTGTAATCACATAATCTTGTATACTTGTATTATATAGAGCTTGTATACTTGTATTATATAGAGATTATTCGTCAATCAAGGGCATGTATACAATGTAAAAAGGTTAGATTAAAGTAATGTATCTCGATCGATCAAACCCAACCTCGTTGCACTCGAATTCCAAATGTTAGAACCTCAATTAGCCCTAAACATTATGTTAATGAGAAATGGTATTTATTGACTTGCAACTGTTAATCTCAACCATATTATTTTAAACTTCCTTTCTAAATATCATGTGATGCTACAATTAGGTCTTTTTTAAAAAATATATAATTAGCATGATTGCTCCGGACAAAATGTGGTGTCCACAGTTGCCCCCCTTTGTATATCTCTTTGTATAAAGAGTTATACAAAGTTTCTATAAAAACACCACATTTTGAAGAAAATCTCATAAGTAGAATTGAGCTGATCTTCGGTAACAACGTTGTGTTCAGGTTGTTAAGATGATGGTAGCCAAATTGTATAATAAAATGGCAGGGATAAAATCAAACTACCATTTGGTAACAACTAAACAACGATATACTCAGGTTGTTCGTGATAGAAACAAATCGATCGATTTTGAAACATGTTAGCGATGAAATCAAGCTAACCATTTTGTGACAATGATATAATCAGGTCGTCTGTGATAGAAATTTAGATGAACATCGGAATAAGTGTTAGCGATAAAATCAAGCTAACCGTGTTGCAACAACGATGTACTCAAGTTGTTCGTGGTAGAAATCAAACTGATCAATGAGTATAATGACAACGATAGTGTCAAGCTAATCATTTATAAGGACGATGTACTCAAATTGTTTGTGACAAAAATCAAATCAAACAATGAGGAAGATGTTAGTGATAAAGATCAAACTAACAATTTTGTAAGGGATGTTGTACTCAAATTGCTTGCGATAGGAATCGAATCAAGCAATGAGAAGATGTTAGTGATAAAGATCAAAATAACAATTTGGTAAATGATATTGTACTAAAATTGCTTGCGATAGGAATCGAATCAAGAAATGAGAAGACGTTAGTGATAAAGATCAAACTAACAATTTGGTAAAGGATATTGTACTCAAATTGTTTGTGATAGAAATCAATTCAAACAATGAGAAATATGTTAGTGATAAAGATCAAACTAACAATTTGGTAAAGTGTATTGTACTCAAATTGTTTGTGATAGAAATCAATTCAAACAATGAGAAATATGTTAGTGATAAAGATCAAACTAACAATTTGGTAAAGTGTATTGTACTCAAATTGTTTGTGATAGAAATCAATTCAAACAATGAGGGAGACGTCACTGGTAAAGATCAAACTAACGATTTTATAAAGGATATTGTTCTCAAATTGTCTATGATAGAAATCAAATAGAACAATGAGAAAATGTTAGTGATAAAGATCAAACTAACAATTTTGTAAGGAGATTTACTCAAATTGTCTATGATAGAAATCAAATAGCACAATGAGGAAAGTGTTAGCGATAAAGATCAAGCTAACATTTGGTAAATGCGTAGTGGTATTTCGCATAAAAAGTTTTCACATACTCTTTATATGGATATTTTAGAAATTTAGGAAATGATTGTGATGCATAGCAAGTCACTTTAATGTATAATGATGTTATGACGTGATTATCAAAATGATTTGAACATGATTTTGTGATATGTCATGCTGATGAAGTCGTGAATGTTGAGTGACATGATCCTTTTGAAATCGGGTATGCCAATATGTTGTTTTGTTTTTGTTGGTTATTTTGTTTTTACTCGGGGTTCCTTTAAATTGCTCATCCTCTAGGAACTGTCATTTCCTTTTGATCAACTCGATCCATAGGTCATGCTTATGTTGGAGAGACTTTGAACTTGTTGTCTTGAGGTATATCTTTTTGGTGATAGTTGCGTAAAAATATGCTTTGTAAGTTGAAATGATGATGTATGTCGCCTTAATCCTCTTGTTGGTCAGGCTTGGAGCGACTTTCGGCTTGTTGTCTCGGGATATATCTTCTTCATGGAAGTGGTGTGACGATATACTTTGTTGGATGAGTTGAGGATGTGTACTGCTCCATCCTTCTTGATGGGCAAGCTTGGACCCAGAAGTTTCAGAGTTGTGTATCTCTTGGAATGTGCGGTATAGTAGGAATTCCTTCTTGCTGTGCAGTTGAAGTATAATTGATTGACTGGTTGGCCTGATTGAGATATGAATGTTCGCAGGAGATTTCCTCATCAACTCATGAGTGGAAGTTGATTAATTTGATTTTTTGGTACTCAGACTTCCCCTTCTTCCATGGTGGACCATTTTTACCCCCGAAGATCTGTTACTCGCTTTCTATTCTCCGGAACAAAGAGTGACTATATCAAACTTTACTTAAGACGAAATAAAAAATGTTTGAAAAACGTTTATGAGAGAATTAAAATTGAAAGCCATGTCAAGACTTTGGTTTCGAGAAGTGTGTGCAAACTGGAGAAAACCGTTTTTGTGTGGTAGTTGTCATGTTGCCACATTTGGTTTTGTAAGCGAAATGTGAGCCAAGCCATGCGAATATCAGTAAGCCCTCGCTCTCACTCTTGCTTTTGATTTTACTCGCTCTCACTCCCGCTTTGGATTTCGCTCATCACTCATTCCTATAGGTGATTTGAGTGTACGACACTTCAGCTACCATTAAGATTTTGGTCACCTTGAGACATTGCCTATATGTTGTGACCAATTGTGTTCCTTGTGAAGATTTACTCAAATATGGAAACACTTGGTATAAATGATTTAGGAGGCCTCCATATGGATTCGTCGCAGACATTTTTAGTCTCCCATGAAAGAGTTTGTCCGATATGACCTTGAGGATACGAGTCTCCTTGTTCTTGAGGTGTAGTTTATTAGATGGGTGGCGAGTATATGAAATCTTGACATTATCCGTATAAAGCTTCTTGTAGAGGGAATTTGGCTTTTGCCCCTAGAGTATGTGATTGACTTGATGGGTTAACAACCACTATTATCCGGATCCTTTTGCTGGTGAAGTCTTGTTCGAAAATACTGGCGGTTTTTTATTTGGGAATGTATATTCAGTTGGGTTTGCCCCCAGTATTTTTTTACCAGCCGAGGCTATGATTTTCGTGAGTGCAAACTGGCTAGGGACTTCTCGAGATCCTTGTTTGGCCTCTAAATGTTGAATGCTGTGGATTGTCAGCTTCTGGCTTTCTCTCAAAATGATGAGTACCTTGGATGATGTGGTTTTGGCTATGACGATTTTCTTATCATGGAAGTTTCTTGCTTGAAGGTCCTCATTGCTATATCTCGAGGTTGATCGGCAAATATCTTGGCTTGGTACCGATAGTTGGACTTCAAATGCTAAACCGGGGGTACCCAGATTGTAAGTCCCATGACATTTGCTTGTTTTTCTTTTGTCTTTTATTCTTCGCTTTTGTTTTTTTTTTTTTTTGTGTGGGACTTGCTTGACTCTGTCATGCCCCCATACACGTTTCACATTTTCCTAAATCTAACACTTGTATTTGGTAGGACGATTATCGAAAGGTAGAGAGTCTTCTTGATGATCGATGATGTGAGTGCAACTTCTCAATAACTAGATTAAATTGGCTATTCTTTTCGGTAAAGCGTGGATGTTGACGCCATGTGCTAGCCGGTATTGCATAAATATCTCACAATCGGACTTTGACGTGTGAGTTTAATGGATGTTTTCTGCCTGTAAGGATGAGAGCTCTTGCACCCAGTATATGAGTGCTTCCTGCGTGTGATTCCTTAGCACGATAAATTATATCCTTGATCTTCCTCAATCCTTTAGTCACGAGACTCTGTGAGGGGTTTCTTGCTATGATAGTAATGTTTGGCTCTCTGTGCATCAGGATTTGGCTATTTGACTTCACGTCAACTGAGTCTCAATTTGTTGGCGAAAGGCGTCTATAGTGGTGATGAGATTCTACAAGTAGCATGATGTCGTATACTCATTACACTTTTTGACTATTAACTCACATAATTCATGGTCACCAGTAGGGTGTCTATCTCTCGATTTTAGCAAATTGCGCACACTCTCAATCGCTAGTGGGTGCTTAAAATATTGATAGTAGCATGATGTTTAATAATTGCTCGACACCAGTGGGGTGTCCCGAATCTCAACACTAGTTGGGTGCTCACATTTTCTTGGCATGAAAATCTCATGGCTTAGCTCGAAAATAAAACTGGATTTTGATGGCTTTCATTTTTTAGAAAATGAATCTATTTTAAAAAAAGATTATGAAGTGGCATTCATTATTTTGATAATGAAAAATCATTGATGCAAACTCTTAAATTTAGATCGTTAGTGGTTACACAATGCTCCAAAGAGGTCGAAACGTGAAAGACCTTTTATTCATGACGATGAAAGCAAAAGTGATACATATTTTGTTGTGGCAAATAATCTCGATGTTTTATTTACTAGATAGGATTAACATCCTTTTGAATCGAGCTTTGCCTTGTAGTACGCCCACTAATTCTCATGAATTTGGCAATAGATTTTTGTTGACGTCTGGACCTTTCGGCTCTTTCTCGAACTTCAACCAACCAGCATTCACCATTTGTCTCACCTTTCTCTTCAAAGTCCTACAATCCTTAGTTGAGTGGCCAGCAACTCCGGCGTGGTAATTACAATGTTCCTCAGGCTTGTACCATCTCGGATATGGAGGCTGCAGTGGCTCAGATGGTACTACGGCAATGAGGTGACTTTGGATTAGCTGAGGGAGAAGTTCAGTATATGTAATGGGAATAGGTTAAATTTGGACGGGTTTCCCGTATCTCCCCGAACTGTCTTGGTTGTGGTTATTTGGTAGTCATTTGACTTGTGTCGGCATCTGCACTGCCGGTTGAGTAGGAGACCTCGAGGGCTAAGCAATTGGTGCAACATCGGCAACATAGTGATGAGCTTGATCCTTTTGAAATCGGGACTGCCAGGTAATTTCTTTTGCTTGTCCTTGAATGATTTTGATCACTTGCTTTGGCAGATTATCATTTTCTGATCCTGTATTTTTATGATCATGCATGTTCTCTGAGGCCACGACATCAGGTTTATCGTTCGATATTACTTTGTCGTGCGGTTGGTAAAAAATTTCTTCGTCGAATGACGTATCTCCACTTTTCACTTCCATTGTCTTCTCGATTTTTGACAAAATTCTCAAAATCATGCTAACAACCTCTTTCATTTATTCAAGCCCAATCACTCTTCTCTTGATGTCATCTAAATCTTTTTGAAATGCCTCCATGACGAGCTTGGCCTTGGATCTTGTCGAATACTTTAGGATTAGACCTTTTCCCCCGTGGAAGATCAATTTTCGGAAATCTAATTACGTCTTAATATTGTTAGATTGTTTTCATTTTTTGTATGTATGCATGATGCTTATGCAATGTATAGATGCACATATGATTCATTGGATGCACGTGCACTTTGAAAATGTTCTCATGATTTATTCTAAATGCATAAGTGAAAACACAGAGAGAATAATGTTTATGAGTTTTTTTTAAGACATTGTTCACACAGACAAATTATTTTGCGATTGGAAGAATATAACACAAGTTATCACATCGTTAGAAAACATACATACAGATAATAAAAACATAACCCTATTTGGGAAAACCTAGGGCTTTCGGAGGGCATAATGACGTGGCGTTAGGGTGGCTTCGGGATATATTTAGGATGGCTGAAGGTGGTATCTAAGTCGATTATATGTTGGGTAGGAAATCCTAGGAATTGGCTCCCAAGTTGTACCCCGCTATAGCCCTCTCGAGCTTGTCGGATACCTCAAATCAACCTCGGATTTGAGTTCAACTTGGTTGGAAAGTTTTGCGTGCTTTCCACTACTGTGAAAGTCACGGTACTCCTTTTCCGTTTCTAATAGGATAGCTCAGGTATAGAGCTTTTATGCATGAATGCATAATTAAATTGCGAAAATATAAGTGCGCAAATAAGAAAGTAAACACCCAACAAATAATAGGAAAATAGAAAACTTATCGAACTTAATTATGTAGCTTGACCCTCGAAGTCCCCAGCGGAGGCGCCAACTGTCGCAACCGTCCCTCCGGGGGTCCGATGTCGTCTCGTCGGCATTTTTGGGAGTCGCCATCGATCTTATTTGGAGTGGATCGAACACTCTTCAGTTGGCTCTAACCTTAGGGTCAGAACCGAGAATTGGTCTGCGATTAAGAGATATGGGTTCAGGAGTACGGTTACGTGTGGGGAAGTGAAATCACACCCCACAACGTCGTAAACCGGTACTACTTAAGTCGATAAGTTTCATATTAGTTGGGTGTATATTTAGTAATAATTTAGTAATTTTAGGGGTCCCACTGGACCATTGAATATATTGCTATGTTAGATATAATTTAGCCAAATGTCCATTGACGTATTAGTTTATTATTAGGTATTTTAGGGCCTTACTAGACCACTAAAGAATTTAAATTGTATTGGTTTTAAATTAATTATACGCCCATTGACGTAAATATTAAAAGATAAAGTTAATTGGTTAGTTGGACTCGAACCTTTCATCTGCCTACGTACCCGTTAGACGTGATCAAAGTCCACGTAGTTCGTTTGAACTTTGATAATTTTAATAATAACTTTTACCACGTTTCACTTAACGTAATTTTCGTATTATAATTTTATTAATAAAACTTCATTTAGATTATTGTGATGTTATGACAATAAAGCAAGAATTTTATTTATTGGGAAGACGTTTGACGTATTAGAAACGAAACAGGATAAACTTAATACGCATTCAACATTTCGTATTAGGGATTTAAAAAAAAACAAATGGGATGACTACATTTATGCATGATGGGCCAGTAGCCCAACTGGCCAGAACGCCAGTCGTAATCGCCTGTTCGAACGTGAGGACGCGGGTTCGCAACCCTCTCACAAATTTTTTTTTATAGATTCCTCGTTTTACTTTAGAGAAGTGGAAGGGTAGTTTCGTAAATCCACCTAAACGCGGTGGCAAGGCCACATAAATAATTAGAAACCCTAAGGGTAATTTTGTCGTTTTAAAAGAGGAGGTATATATTCATCTCAATGAACCCTAATCATTCTAACCCTACAGCCAAACCGACCGTCTCACTCCTCTCTATCTTCTTCTCCAGAAGAACGAAACCCTAGCCATCATCTAACACCGCCGCCGCCATCATCCTCTTTCTGCCTTCTCAACCTCTCTCGCCTCTCCTCCAAACCAATACCCTAGCCTTCAATCGCTGTCTTCTCCCCTCTTACCTCTCTACCGGCGCCGCTCTTCTTCTCCCCCTCTCCTCAAACCGGCGAAACTCACTCTCTTCTTCCTCGTCTTGGCTAAACAACGACCCGGATCGGGTTAACCTGACCGCGAAGGCTCTGATCCGGGTAAAATACCGGCATGCAAGACCTTTTGCTCTAGTTTTCTGTTTTGGGGGTTTGGTTTCGGACGAGGGGAGAAGAAACTCGAGTCGCCGGCGACGATCATTTTTTTGGTTTTCGGCTGATTTTCTGGTTTCTGGGTTCTAATATGTTTTGTTTCGGTCTAGTGTAGGAGGAGGAAATTTTTGGCGGCTAAGATCTCCGTCGGCGATGGTTTGACGATGGCAGTGGCGGGTGAGTTTTGGTTTGCATGTAGGTTCTTCTATTTCAATTTCAAAAATCGGATTCTGATTATTTTTGTTTTTGGGTTTCAGATTTGGACGAGGAGGAGAAGGGAGCAGCGGGGTCAGTGGGGAGGAAGAGTCGCCGTCGGCAGGGATCTCTGGCGACGACAACTGAGTATTTTTTAATCCTTTTTTTTGTTGTTTAAAGAAAAAATTAGATTCTTAGTTTTTTTTATAGAAAATAAGGTTAAATCAGATTGAACTTGTGATGATAAGTATGGTTTTCTTTGCATTTTGGTTTAAAGCTTAAAATTCACGGATTTGCTTCTACCTAATCTAAGTAGTAAAATGGATATTTGCGAAATGAAAATATAGATGGCTACTTTTAGCCTCTATGAATCGCTGCCACTGCTTGCGATTCTTATTGAACTATGGTTGATGATTGATTTGTGGTTTTTGTTGGATCTGAATCCAAAATAAACTATACGATTGAAAAATGAAAAAAGGCTTTAGGTTATTTCAATGAACCTATCTATTTTGGTGGTGTTCTCATATTCGGATTTTGTTATGGCTGATGTATAAGGAATTTCTATGTGTCTATGGTGTTTGGAGTGTTGACTCTGTTTCTTGGCAAAAAAGAAAATATATGACGCAAATAGTAGTTCTATGGAAACTTGGAAAGTAATTCATCATTATAAATGGATGGCGAGTAAAATAAAATAGAAAGTGAGCAGCTAAATTTAAACTAAATACTACTATATAGTGTGCATAATCAATACTAGTAGAGGGAAGACAATAATAATTATTGCTCAAAACATACACCACTTCAAGGGAAATGAGTGAACATATTAGCTAGTTCATTAGAATAATAGAAGAGATGAAATTTGAACCAAAAGAACCTGAGCACAGGGGTAAAATTTCATTATGAAAAGAGTCAAAAGAAGTTGAAAAGCTAACCTGGTGTGATTCAAGAATACCACTCTTTCTTCTATGATCTTCAGCGCCTTCTAGGGATGGCAACAAAACCCAAACCCACGGGTACCCACCCGACCCAACCCGGTCAACGCGGGTAAAATCCGTGTTGACGGGTTTTGGGCCGGGTTTGGGTTTAAACCCGTTCACTATTCACCGGGTTTCGTTGGGTTTGGGTTTAGGTAAACCCGGTCCGTGGGTACCTGCCCACCCATATAATTAATTTTTTCGGTATATTTAATATTCTAAACAACTAATCTTATTTATGTTTGTGGAGACATGTCTAATTTTTTCTTTTTAATTGTGTAGAATGAAGTTGATGTTATGGAGTGGAGAGTAAAGAAACTTAATTGAAAGGAAGAAGCTTTCAATTAAACATGTTATTTATGGATAATTTGTGATTTGCTTCAATTTTCTTGAGTTTTCTAGATTGGTGTTGAACAATTTGTGTAGTTAATTTGTGATTTGCTTGAATTTTCTAGAATGGTATTTTATATAGGGATAATTTGTATTGAGAGATTGATATTTGACTTTAATTTTGATAAGAACTTGTAATTGTAAATTTTTTACGACAAAACCCGTGGGTACCCATGAACCCGTGGATACCCAACGGGTTGGGTTGGGTTTGAGTTTTTCAAACCCAGTGGGTTTTACCCCCGGTTTTTTTCAAAGATAAACCCATGGGTTTGAGTTTGGGTTTAGCAAAACCCGACCCAACCCGACCCATTGCCATCCCTACCGCCTTCTTCTACAGAAGAAATAGTATGTATTTCTATCTCTATAGTGTTTTTTTTTCTTCCAATTCGTCCCCCTCAACAAAGAGCTCAAGTTGCTCATTTAAAGCAAACTAAACTGCCACGTGTCGCTCTCTAATTCGAGCATTTCTTTATTCTGACTTTGAAGGGTGTGCCTGGTCGGCTGGATAAGATATGGTCAGACCGAATTGGTCAAGGTCGGTTTATAGTTGGCTTTTGGACCGAACTGGTTGGCTGAGTTGGACTTTGGGTTTGGGTCGCGTTGGGCTTTGGACTTGGGCTTAATCAGATATGGGCTTGAATTGGCTGAATATCTCTTCTTTTGCAGGTCCCTGCATATGGGCCCAAGTCATGCAGACCTTTGGAATTTCGTTTATTGCTTTCGTTGTAATCACATAATCTTGTATACGTGTATTATATAGAGCTTGTGTACTTGTATTATATAGAGATTTATTCGCCAATCAAGGGCATGCATACAATATAAAAAGGTTAGACTAAAGAAATGTATCTCGATCGATCAACCCCAACCTCGTTGCACTCAAATTCCAAATTTCAGAACCTCAATTAGCCCTAAACATTATGTTAATGAGCAATGGTATTTATTGACTTGCCATATTATTTTAAACTTCCTTTCCAAATATCATGTGATGCTACAATTAGGTCTTTTTTTTAATATATAATTAGCATGATTGCTCCGGACAAAATGTGGTGTCTACAGGTTATTGTGGACCGACTGACCAAATCGGCTCACTTTTTACACATTAGATGGAAACCATCACTGGATACTTTGTCTCAACTATATATTAAGGAGATCATCAGATTGCATGGTGTGCCGATTTCTATTGTCTCTGATCGAGACCCGAGCTTCACATCTCGGTTTTGGCAAAGTTTACATGATGCCTTGGGAACTAAATTACATTTTACTTCTGCTTATCATCCTCAAACAGATGGACAGAGTGAACAAACCATCCTAACTTTGGAGGAATTACTTCGATCATGTGTAATGCAATGGGAGGAATCATGGATTGACCATTTGCCCCTGATTGATTTTGCTTACAACAATCAGTACCACAGTAGTTTGGGTGTTCCACCATATGAAGCACTTTATGGGAGGAAATGCAGGACAACATTATGTTGGGATGTAGAAGGAGCAAGGCAAATCTCAGGGCCAGTGATAGTTCAGATCACAGTTGACAAGGTCAAGGAAATCATGGAGCATTTGAGGGTGGCTCAAGATCGACAAAAGTTTATGTTGACACGAATAGGCGTGAATTTAATTTTGAAGTGGGTGAGAAATTATTTCTCAAAGTGTCACCATGGAAAGGCGTAATGAGATTTGGTAAAAAGGGGAAACTTGCACCTCGGTATATCGGACCCTATGAAATCACAGAGAAGATTGGACCAGTGGCATATAAACTAGCATTGCCTCCAGAGCTATCCCAAATCCACTATGTATTTCATGTTAGTATGTTGAAGAGCTACAAAGTGGATCCTTCCCATGTTATACAACCAGAAGAGATCGAATTGGGTCCAGATTTGACTTTTGAGGAGGTTCCGGTTGAGATTGTTGATTTTCAGATTAAGACTCTTCGTAGGAAGGAAATTCCAATGTTGAAGGTTGTGTGGAGGAATCAAGAAAGTGAGAGTGCTACCTGGGAGACTGAAACAAGTATGCGAGAGAAGTACCCTGAGTTGGTAGCGACATACTTTGCAGGTTAACAATCTTGTTTAATTAGTTATGTTTTGAACTTGCTGATGTGCTTTTGTTGTGATAGCCTAGTATAGGTTTTTGAAACCTAAACATGGGAACTTGAGGTGTTATGTGTTACCTTCTATGTTATGAATCACCTAACCTAAGAATTAGGTAATGGTTTATCTACGATAGACCATGTCAAGGGTAAGTAAGCGGACTTAGAGTACAACTCAAGGATAGATTTCGGGGACGAAATCTTTTAAGGAGGGGAGAATTGTAACATCCCGTTCCGGAAAACCCATAGTTCGATCGCTTGAAAGTTCGCGATTTAAAATCGAGCGTTTTGATAGTATTTCGACGAAAATCGGATTATCGATCTATTGGATAAGTATACGTATTAACTATATATATTATATAATATTATATATATATATTAATAAGCGGTCGGTATATATAATTCCGCCGGTCCATTTCCATTCCCATCCAATTCTTCTTCTTCTTCCTTTTATTTCCGAGAAGCAGAGCGCGGAGGGGAACTTTGGCGAGAGCATGCCAGAGCTTCATTCTTGAGTATTAGTAATCTGAAAATCCCGTAAGTAATGCCTAATTCATCTATACATTGTGATTTATCGATTTAGAGCTTTAAAACGAGTTTTTGGTTCATAAATTTCTTGAATTCCTGATAAGCCAAATTAGGGTTTCGGAGTATCCGGAAGCCGGATTGAGCGCAAATTTCATATACGAGCTTCCTGAAGTGAGGTAATCAATCCTCTAGTTCTAATCCCTGAATTTCGTCTATTATTTAGGTTGGAGCCGGGATCGCTGAATTTAGCTCCGGCCAGGGTTTGATGTGTTTTTATCAAGAATTTGACCCTAAGCCTAGAACTAATATTGATGGGGATACTACAGGGGATATTAGGACGGTCTCGGATTTTAATTCGAGGTTCGTTCGTGAAATTGACGTTTTAGTACGGGAGGCAAAAATCGGTGTTTGAACGACTAGAACTGGTGAGGAATTAGCACGAGGGTTTATCCCGAGGAAGTGCAATTATACGACTCCTGGTTATGTTGAGCCAATTGTGGCCAGGCCAAGAACATGTCTAAGTAATGAAATATGATTAAGCAAGATGAGATATGGATGATGTATAAGGATACCAAGTAAGAGTACTTTGGTCTCATGGTCAATTACATAGTAATTAGGGCTCCCCATGCTATTACTCCATTATGATATGTTATGTCACACCCCTAATGTGGTGTTGACCGTTGATTCATCATGAGATATGACCACACCCAGAGTGGTGTTGAGTCCAATATGACCACACCCAGCGTGGTGTCAGGTCCGATATGACTACACCGGCAGTGGTGGGTCCGATATGACCACATCCACGAGATGTTTGGTCCGTATTATCGGGAGAGTAATTAGCATGGGAGTAGCCAGGCGCCTATGATTAAAACATGATAAGATGCATATGCATAAGTCAAGGTGGTTGAGTCTTTTGCCTATTGGGATATGAGGATGGCTGAGGTCCGATCCTAGTGTTTTGGCTTGATTGTTAGATGTGTGATAGGGGTATGCTCTGTCATGAACTCACGATGCTATGATTATCTCACTCAGCTATGAGCTGAACCCCCTTTTATTCTTCTTCTCTGCTTATGCTATGTGTAAGCAGATCATCAGCAGCAGCAGTAGATAAGTGTTAGGTGGGAGAGGAGCTAGAGTTGAAGCCACGATGAGGTATGGTCTTCAACTATTCTGTGCTTGGACGACTACTTGAGATTTTGGCCAGTGATCCACACCTTTTTGTAAAAATGTTTTGAGTACGTTTTTCATGTGCATACTAGCTTCTGATGTAGTGTGAGATATCCACAGGTGTGGAAATTTGATGATATGTGTATATGTTGAGTAACTGTGTAAGTTGTGACGATTATGTATGTATAAGTATGGTATGCAGTTGTGGAGTATGAAAAGTGTGACTATGGCTAAGAAAAGCCAATGCATATGTTTGTGATGAATTATTTTGCAGGATAAGTTGCAAGAACTGTTAGCCCATTACGCGAGCAATTCATGTCGAAATTTTATTTGGGTAAATTTTGATAATTAATGTAACACCCGAGATTAATTCCACTGCAATTGTATGAACAATATGATTAGGCAAAACGTATAGGGTAGGGTGTTACATTTATTAACTCGGTTTTTATCATTCGATGAATGCTAACACAAAGTTGTTTTTATTTTTGTCTTGTTCGAGTTCATCAGGTTCGCATCAGGCATAAACTCCCCATCTGCAGTCTGGTCAACAAATCCTACCTCTCCAGATTACAGGTTAGGCATAGCCTGACTCTAAATCCGCCCTGTTTTCTAATTTGTATGTGTAGCTTGCATGTGTCGATTGCTTGCTTGTGTGCTCTGTCCGAGTCTTGAAGATTGAATGATTGTATTTTTTTGTTTATGTAGATGGATTGTGCAATTGCAAATGATGCTTTGAATGTGAATGATCCTCCTGTGCCTAGTTCTCTAAATCCTGATGTTAATGACAATGTTAACGGTAATGGTAATGGTACTGTTAATGGTAATGGTAATGATGTTTTGGTTGATGGGATTGAAACTGGTGAAGTCATTCTTAAGGAAGATAAGAAGTTGACTTCTGATGTCTGGCCTCATTTTGTTAGAGTGAAGTTTAATGGTGTTGTTAAGGATAAGTGTCGTTACTGTAAAAAACGACTTGGTGGTGATACTAGTAATGGAACCTCCCATCTGAGGCACCATTATAAAACTTGTACTCAAAGAAAGATACATGATGGTAGACAGAGAGTTCTGTGTCCTGATTATAAACCAACTGGAAAACCACTGTTATCTGCTTCTCAGTTCAGTTCTGATGTGTCTAGGAAGGAATTGTGCTCAATGATTATGGTCCATGAATATCCTCTAAGTATTGTTGACACTTGGGGTTCAGACGTTTTTGTTGTTCTTTGCAACCACAGTTCACTGTGCCTTGTAGGGGTACAGTGAAGAATGACATAATGGGGTTATATGGGGTTGAAATGGCAAAGTTTAAGAAGGTTCTTGATGGTAATATTGGGAGAGTTGCAGTGACCACTGATATGTGGACTGCACCCTACCAGAAGAGGGGTTATATGGCAGTAACTTGTCATTTTATTGACAATTCATGGAAGCTAAGAAACTTGATGTTACGTTTTGTTTGTCCCTGCTCCTCACACTAGTGAGAGGCTGGGAAACAGGTTGTTCAAGTGTCTTATTGATTGGAATATTGATAGCAAGTTGTCATCTATTACCTTGGATAACTGTACCACCAACGATGTTATGATAACCCATCTGAAAACCAAACTTGTTATGGATGATTTGTTGTTGGATGGTTGCTGGTTCACATGAGATGTTCTGCTCATGTACTTAATCTTATTGTGCAAGACGGTTTGGATGTCATCAGGGATGGCATTGATTTGGTTAGGGAGAGTGTTGTGTACTAGAACTCTACACCTAAGAGGGTTCAGACATTCTTTGAAATTGCTAAACCGATTAAGGTGACTTCTACAAAGAAACTTGTGTTTGATTGTCCTACAAGGTGGAATTCCACCTATGATATGTTGTCTGTTGCTATTATATACAGAGATGTGTTATCTCGATTGAGACAGAGGGATAGTCAATACAATACTGTCGCTACTAGTATGCATTGGCAGTTTGCTGCCATTATCATTGAGAAGCTTGAAATCTTCTGTGAGATTACTCAGCTATTTTCTGGTAGCAAGTATCCCACTGCCCATCTGTTTTTCCCCAAGATCTATGATTTAAGATTGAAATTGCTAGAATGGTGTGCTGATTCCAATACTCTTGTCTCTAGTATGGCTGAAAACATGTGGGAGAAATTTGCCAAGTAATGGGATGAGGTACATGTGGTTCTGGCAGTTTCATTAGTTCTTGATCCTAGATACAAGATGCATGTAGTTGAGTATTATGCTGGCAAGTTTGGTAGCACTAATACTGCATTGGTGGCTGATAAAATAAGGGAATGTATTTGTGGTTTGGTTCTTGACTACCAAACCAAGGCTGAGAAGAAGAATTCTGGTTCTTCATGTGCTTCTGGTGGTTCTTCTAGTTCTGTAAGTGATGATCTTGATTTCGAGCTCTTTGTGAGTCAGAGGAAAAAGAGCAAAACGACTCTGATTCATACTGAGCTCGATCACTATCTTCTTGAGGATCTTATTCCCAAACGATCTAAGGACTTTGATATATTGATGTGGTGGAAACTTAATGACCTTAAGTACCCCACTTTGCAAGCAATTGCAAGGGTTTCCTGGCCATTCCAGTCACATCAGTGGCTTCTGAATCTGCTTTCGGCTCTGGTGGGAGGTGATTAGACAATCACCGGAGTAGGCTTCACTACAATACAGTGGAGGCAATGATGTGTACTCGTAATTGGAGCATTGATTCAATGCAACAAGGTAATCTGCAACAACTAAACTTTCTGGTTTATTAGAGTGTTCATTGTTCTAACTATTTTCCTTTGTTTCATTTTTTGCAGAGTCAAAGGCTGATGTTGAGGCAATGGAAGGATTGTTTTAAGCTCTAGCACTTGCAGATACAAGTGCTGAAGATCAAACAGAGGGTAAGTTAGTTGCTTCTTCAATTCGTTTCCTTGCTAATCTTAGTTCAATTCTCTTAACACCTTTGTTTCCTTACTTGCAGAACAAGAGGAACTTGGCAATATGAACCGTCCACTATCCCTAGACGATTGATAGTTTGAGAAAAACCATTGCAAAGGTAAAATGCTAGTGATCAGTAGCACAATACTTATATATGATTGATGAGTTTTACTGATAGTTTCAATTCTCTAACCCTCTTGTTTTCTTTCTTACAGAACAAATGGAACTTGTGACAAAGGAGGAATGTTGTTCAAATCAGTTGAGGCGAGGAAAGTTGGTTTCCAGCGTGGACAAGCTACATCATTGCTGCTCGTTTCATTTCATCATTTATGAACGATTAGGCTGAATGCCTTTGTTTTTCATTTTATGTTCCTTTTAAGTTTGAACACTAGTACTAGCATGATGAACATGATTGATGGGTTTTGGGTGGTGGGATTAAGGTTGCAGCAGTTTGTTTGTTTGCTGCAGCCTGTTACTTGAATTTTGAATTTTAGGATCTGGGTGTTGGATGGTGGGATATGGGTTACAGCCCCAAATCTTTCTTTGTTTTGTTTTCTATTTCGGTGGGTTGACCATCAAGTAACTATTTTAATGCAAAGGTATTATTCAGGAAGTGTTTTTTTTTTGTTTAGACCATGATCCGTGGGGATCCGTTGGTTACCCGAATCCGTCGGTGGATGGGGACGGTATCCAATTTCCCCCCGTTTAGTCGCCGGGGACGGGGATGGGGAAATCCGTCGAGGTTGATGGGCGGGGATCGGGAGGCATGTACCCACTCCCGATTCGCCCCGTTGCCATCCCTAGCGGGAGGGGAGAGGTGGGGAGCGAGGTGTCGGCGTCGTAAGGAAGGAATCTCCGGCGGTGGGGTGTAATAGGTCGAAAAGGAAAGGGTAAAGTAGATTTTTTTAATTAAATAAATAAATATATATATATATATATATATATATTCCACGTCACATTGTTACGTCGACAAAAATTCACCATGACATCAACAACTGTTTGTTCAGCAGCAGTCGTGACAGTGTCGTTAAACTTTTGGACGGAATGGCTATATGAGTATATTTTTTCAAAATTTGGATCACAATGCGAATATTTATGGCTATAAAAGTGTATTTTGCCAAAATAAAAGTCTAAAATAAATTTTTTCATACAAAAAACACCAATCTAGAGCATACAAGCAAATTATAAATTATCCATACAGTGTCGTTTAACTTTTGGACGGAATAGCTATATGAGTGTATTTTTTCAAAATTTGGATCACAATGCGAATATTTATGGCTATAAAAGTGTATTTTGCCAAAATAAAAGTCTAAAATCAGTTTTTTCATACAAAAAACACCAATCTAGAGCATACAAGCAAATTATAAAATATCCATACAAAGTGTTCAACATTAAAGATAAACATATATAAAGAACATGATTAATTGAAAGCTTCTTCTTCCTTATCAACTAAACTTCTTTACTCTCCACTCCAGAATATCAACTTTATACTACACAATTAGGAAGAACAAATTGTACATGTCTTCACAAACATAACGATGATTAGTTGCTTAAGAAAAATATATTACTTTGAATATTATTCACCAAAAAAATAATTATATTGGTGTGGGCGGGTACCCATGAGGCGGGTATGCCTAAACTAGGGGTGGGCTTTCGGTCGGTTCGGTTTCGAATGAACCGAAATTATGAATACCGGGTCCCCGAAATTTTCCCAAACCTCAAACCGAATTCGAACATAATTATAATTGGGTTCGGCTTGGAATTTCACACAAAACCGAATTTGTGCCGCTACTTCTATCTTCTCCCTTTTAAATTATTTTCACCCCTAATATAAATAATAAATAAGCAATTATATGCATCATACCAAATCCCATCAATCGAATCACTTTTTCGAGAAATACAAGACATCTGTAGCTTGCAATTATAAGTCATAAGACACTAACATGATTCAAATATTTAAGTCTCAAAACAATTACAAACATAAAAATCCACCATTTGTAGCTTGCAATTATTAAAATTTGGTTTTTCGGTCGGAATTTCGGCTGAAAGAATCCTAGTTCCGAAATATTCATATTTTCCTTCCGAATTCCGAACCAAACAGCATTTCGGTTTCGATTTAATTCAGTTTCAGTTTGATTTCGCGGGTTTATCGAACCGATTGCCCACCCCTATCATAAACCCAAACCAATGAATAGTGCAATGGGTTTAAAGCCGAACCCGACCTAAAAACTATCAACACGGATTTTACACGCTTTGACCGGATTGAGTCGAATAGAATATCGGTGAGTTCGAATTTTGTTGTCATCCATATATATGTACCATATCCTTTGTGCTTGCCTTGGCAAATGGCAAAAATAGGAAAAGAAAAGAGTGGCGGGCTGGGTGGGCTGTTAATTGGGCTAGGCTTGCTTTGGATATCTCTGGTGTTTACTGGGAATGAAAAGGCCCACCCTAATTTCGAGGAGAGACGGAAACCCTGAGACGAGCGAGACATATATAGGGAGAAGAAGCGTTACCGTCCTCCAGCCGTTCACAATCAACTAAACAATGGTTTGGGGAAAAGATAAAATCTCGGAGAGGCAGGAGATGGGAGAACCTCCTTCGCCCAAAAAACAGAAGACGGAAGATCGACCTGATCATCATGACGAGCAGCTGGAGGTTGGTGCGGCAGATCCGCCGCCATCGTCATCTTTTTCTTCTAGTGTGAGTCCGGCGCCGGTGGTATCTCCGGAGAGGAACCTGCTGGATTCAGGAGCACCTGATCAAGAGGTGGCTGTGGGAGATGAGTCGTTCGAGGAACCGTCTAGTCCTATGTCCTGGTTGGGACTAGATCCTAAGAGCCCATGGCACGAGATAGTTATGAGGTCGATGAATACTGATTTTGGGTGAGTGTATGAATTTGCGCTGTTTGTTGTTCAATTTTTGGTGATGGTGTTATGCTGGAATTAATTCATGTATCTGTATGTGTTACGTTGGAATAATTAGTCGTGGGTTCGATTAGTGGGAGTGAGCTAGATAGTTAGTTAGTTAGGCGTCTTGTTGTTGTTCGGTAATTAGTTTCCTTGAGCCTGTTATCATGTGCATGTATGCTTCATTGGATATGACTTTACGATCATGATCTCACTCAGTCGTCATATTGATTGTAGTTCTTCTTCGGAAGACGAGGACGGAGATCTAAAGCCCGAGGAGGAAGAAAGGATGAAAAGGGACACTCTAGGCCTTGCTGATAAAGCTATAGAATACTACAACAAGACGGAAGTATGTTGTGTTTGCTTTTTGTGTGTTCTCAATCATCACAGAGCTTGTTCAATTCCCCCTGTGTTCCCAGTCTATGGATCGAATTGCTTACTTATATCTATTATTATTGTTTGATGATGAACAGTGCGTGAGTTATGTGTTTGACAAGCCCTTTCTTTGCCGTTGCATTCTCTTTGAGCTTGTGATGGTTTTCCATTTCAACTTCACCGCCAAGGAGGAGAACCCCTCTCCCAAGGAAGGGAACAACCCTTCCAGTCCGTTGTTTTTTGCTGAGGCCATCAGATTCTACGGGGGAGATTTCAACATTCTCAAATGTGTCAAGTTGGATACTTCTACTGGAGACAGTAAGTAGTGTAGTTATTTGTGTATTGTTGATTCAATCAAATTGCTTATAGATGGATTGTTAGTTAGATATCTCAAGTTGTTAATGATGGATGATGCTTATTACTTTGCTTTCTGCAGATGGTGTCCGCAATGGTTGCATCTATTGCCGTAAAGAAATTAAACATCCTCCTGTGGGAATATGCGAGTTTGGTGTGAACGAGATTGAGGATTACAAAAACTTAGAAAGACAAATGAAAGCAAACACCAGTCCATGACCAAGGAAGAAGCTGACTGACTGACTGCCACCATTACCTCTCCTTCCCATACCCCAGATGCCGACCCACCTCCTTCCCTTGTTGTTAGCTGCGTACCAAACTTGGTTTAACTTATATACTCTATGCAAATCTGTCCAGAGAAGTATGTTATTTAATATGTGTTGCTGCTGCTATTAGAAACCGTAGTCGTTCGGTTTGAGCGAGCAATGCTCTTTCCAAGTCTGCGATCCATCATGTATTTTGGTTTCTGAAACTTATGCTGAGTATTCTAACTATCAGTCAGTTGTATGTTTAATTGTTCATAACAAAATCCTCCCCCTGCCCGGCTTTATCTCAGTCGCACCTCTCTTCTCCTGTACGCCAATTTATGTTGCAGTTCGTTCGTTCACAAAAAAGTTTGAGGCTGGCAGACTACGATAAACGGCATGGTTCCGTTGCTGCACCCCATTTACAGTTATGTATCTGCGCACTCAACAGGATCCTTAATGTTGATACCACATACATGTCTCGGGGGCAACGTATTTTTGACTGCCAAGGGATGACATTGATCTATCTGGCTTCGGTTGGCTCTGCTACCAGCTCGGGCAAAGGATCTTTCTCCAGCTTCATTTTTGGTTCATCTTCTTTCTGGACTCTGTATAACAGAGTCTGTTTGCAACTTGGGTACTGAGGTTTATTCATCTTCCTTATGTGTACAATTAAGCTTTCTTCTTGACAAGTTGTGAGTGTTAGAGAGGTGGCATTTTCACGAGCTACTTCCACAATGCTTTTCATGATCGGTGAGACATAAAGGAGAGTAAAATTTTCTAATAGAATGGGTGTAACGAAATTTTGTAGTTGTAGCTAGGCTTTTTTTATAAAAATTGATTCTACTATCCGTGGTTTTGTCCATAAACTCTTATTAACTTAATCCTCGAAGACCTACAAGATTTAAAAAACTTTTTATATGATGTCGAAATTTATCTAAACATCAAAATAGTATTTGGTTGAATTGTTATATACCAATCTAATTATCGCTATAATCTTTCTAATAAGTTATCTTCAATATTCACATAATCTATTAACCGTCAAATTTTTAATTATCCATCCATTTCATTTCACCAATCACAGGATCAAAATGACGCCTTAATTGGATCGTTTGTGATGCTGAGCCTAGTGCCTAGTGGTATAAAAGAACTTAATTGGATCGTCAAACAATTAAGGAATCGAGGCGTCCATAATCTAAAACTTGGGGGATTCGGTTCGGTGGCCTCCCTGCCAGAAAAATATATACATAGAAAAGTTACAAAATTTCTCCCGCAGGGGAGCTGTGTGGTCTGTCTGCTGTCTGCACTGCATTTATCGCCGACAATCCTCTCGTCCCCGTCTCCGGCTCTCTCTCAGGTGAACCCTGGATTAATGTTTTTCTATCTCTAAACCCTAAACTGAGGCTCCAACTTCTCATAATCTCAGTCGAATTCAATTTCCTCCTCTCGTTCCCATACGTAAGAACCTCCCGCGAAAAAAGAAAAAGCCTTTCGCTTTCACTTACCTCCTATCCGATCCACGTTTTGTATCGCTAAATATGCATACATTTAAGCAGTATTTACGTTGATTACAACTTTCATGGAGTTCCAATACATTCCTTGAATATTTTTTGGTAGTTTCTGTTTCATCTTCTCCCGCTCGCTCTTCATAAAGCGGAAAGCTTTTCCCTTTTGGTTAGTTGGAGTTAGGGTTTGGATGTGTTCGTTTTGATTGCTGGATGGGAGTCGAAGTTACATTCACTACTTGGGTTTGCTGTTAGTTAGTTTCTCTTTGTGTAGACTGGAGCTGGTTAGAACGAAAAATGTATGGTAGAGCTGGTCTAGAGCGATTCAAGAAAGCTCAATCCTCCGAACCATTCTCAGTCTCAGTGAGCTCAGCCCCCAAACCCACCAAAGCTCAGACCTTGCAGTCTTCTTCTTCCTCTGTGACCAATTCTTCAGTTAGATGTCTGTAAACAAATGTTGCTCAAAAGCCTGCTGTGCCAGAGGCAGGGCCATTGTTAGGTCTTGCTGCTCAGCAGCAGATTCAAGTTGGAGGTGGGCAGTCTACTTGGCAGCCACCAGACTGGGCAATCGAGCATCGGTCGGGGGTTTATTATCTCCAAGTGTTGAAGGCTGGCGAGGTTATGGACCGGATTAATCTCGATAAGAGGAGGCAAATATTTGGAAGGCAATCCATTACTTGTGATTTTGTGCTTGATAATCACTCGGTGTCTCGTCAACATGCTGCTGTTGTCCCTCACAAAATTGGAATGTTTGTCTCTCTAAACCATCTCTCGTGTATTGATTAGGCATTAAGGCAATCCATATCCTATTAGAATAGCTATTTAGTTAACAGAACTAGCTCTCATACATTGAGAAGGAAGGATTCAGTAGAACTTAGGTCGATTTGGTGATTTGACATGCCTTTTTTCAGAGGATGCTTATTTAGAGGTTCTGTATTCTGCTTAACAAAGAGGATTTTTTGGCTGAATTCTTCCAGTGGAACAGTGTAAAACTATAGATTCTATATTGATGAGTCCCTAAATAGAACTCGTAATTCCAGAGCGACGCAGCCGAGAGTTGATGTGAAGCACAACTCTTCTTCGTACAAAACAGGGGAAGTTTTAGTGGGATTTTGGTGGAAGATTTCGTGCAGTTCTCACACGGGAGAAAGGCTCGATCTCTATGGTAGAAACTTGGCCACGAGCAACGTGAATAGCAGCTCGATACAAGCTAACAATTTCTTAGGGAACCCTAAGCAATCAACCAATTCGCCCAGCCAACAAGCAAGGAGAACCAAAGCTAACTCTGTATTCAATATTGCATAAAACTGAAATTTACAACGAAAGATTCGACTTAAATAGACTCGAACTAATTCCTAGGAACTCATAAGGAAATCCTTGACGACTTACAACTCGAATTAACCAAACAAACGCGGAAAAGGAATTGAAACTCAAAACAGCCTAGTAATCCCTTTCCGATAAGGGTTGAGATTGCTGAAACCAAAGACAGGAAAAAGATAGCTTCGACACGATCTTTGGCGGGTTCGTTCGAGGCCTTCCAAGCTTCGATCTGGTCATCCAATGCCCCGTCGTCGTAGTATGAAACTTGTAGATTGATGTAGCCAAGTCCGTTTGGATCGAGTCCCACTGATATGACACTTATTGACCTTCAAAGTCGGGTACCCAAACTGGTTTCCAGACTTGTGCAGATTTTGGTTCTTTCCCAGTTGTGACATACCATGTTGAGGGCCTTGAAAGACAATGCTCTGGGTCTTTGTTTGAGCTCCGAAGCACTCCATGGAATAGCTCGTGACTTTATATGCACAACAAGCCTTCAAACTCGGATTTTCATCAAGCCAATAAAACGTTCCGGGCGCGTAAACTGGGCAACCTGAAACAGTTAAAAGACTTGATAAAATTTCAGCATCATAATACGTAGTTGAGATGGCTTCTTGCTCAACCCGTTCTGGCTTGAATATCGACCCTAATGGAATCATATCAAGCCCCCTCTCTTGAAAAAGTGTTGCCCTCAACACTTGATTCCTCTTCTGCTCGAACCGTACACAAAATTGGCTCCAAATAGGATCTGAAAAGGGCTGCTCAAGTACACAGGTCTGAAGAACTAGGTTAATGTCATTCGATCTTGAATTTGGGCCTTTTGAGGTCAAGGATCTGTAGCATAATTCAAGGTCACCATTGGAAGCAATTGGCCTTGAATCGAAGTTCTGGAGAGACCTCGAGCCTCGAATCATCACAGCTGCCGTCAATTCGTCACTTTCCCGTTTCCCGCCTTCGTCGTTCTTCAAATTTCCAGCATCTCCAAGCTTCAATCCCAAATTGGGCATTTGTGTTTCGGGCATTGCCAGGCAAATTAGAGGATCATGATAGCTTCCTGGAACAATATTGGACAATTCTTCACCAACAATTGCTGGCGAATCACCCCCAGACTGTCCAACCCATTCCGCCATGTTTTCTTCGGGTTTGAGCTCAAGCAGGGGAATTTTCGGGTGATCTGGATCCATTAACTCAGCTGCAATCGAACCAAGAGAGTGAGTTTCGGAGCTTCCCTGCACTCCATGGATGGTGTCGAGGTCGTTGGTTGGTGTCGGTGTGCTTCCCAGCGCCCCACCCAAGTCACCCTCTCTCCTACTCTGTTCCGGCGAGGTAATACAGGGCCGTCGACGGCGAGGCCTCCTCACCTTCTTATACGCCGTCAACATGAAACGTCGGGCCGTTAGAGTTGCGCGAGCAGGCGAGTCAGGCTTCTCCCTACTGACATTCCCTCTTGATCGACGTCGATTACCCTCCAGCTGCTGTTGGTCGTCGCGAACTGCTTCCGGCGATAGAGGCCTCAGAAGGATCTTCCTCCCTGCGTGTCGGAATCGGTAGCAATTTGATCTCCCGTCGTGACTTACCCCTCTATCAAATTGCCAAGGGCGACCGAAGAGTACTTGTGCAGCTTGCATTGGTGCTACGTCGAAGAGAAGCTCGTCCTTGTAACCTCCTACCTCGAACTTCACGGCAGCTTGCTTTGTGACGCGAAGCGCCCCATAATCATTGAGCCAGTGGAGGTTATATGGCTCTGGATGCCTGATCGTGACCAGACCTAGTTTCTTCACGACTTCTTGGCTGATCACGTTGGCACAACTGCCGCCATCGACGATCAACGAGAGCAAATTCCCATTAACGAGACAACGAGAATGGAACAGATTATCTCGTTGTCCTGGGTCCAGGGTCGATTCCATTGTCATTGCTCTCCTGTTGACTCCAAGAAGTTTTCCAGGAGCAGCTTCGACCTCAATTTCCTCTTCTATTTCGTCGTCCTCTGCGCTTTTCTCATCGTCGAATTCATAAGCACCATCCCGAATTACCAGAGCCTTGACGTTGGGACATTGGTTTGCTTTGTGTCCCCGACCGTGGCACTTAAAACACTGGATGCCACCAGAGCGTTCAGTAATTGCTGGAGGAACAGGTTTAGGTGCCAATTTTCCCACCTCAGGCCTTGTTTGCGTAGGAACGGTTTCATTGTTCCCCTCTGCTGCTGGTCTGGCCGTGGACGAAAATCGTCGCGGCGCTGACTTCTGTTGCCGCTCGATTTTGACAGCGAGATGGACAGCCTCTTCGAGGTCCACAAAGGGTCTCAGTTCCAGCTCCATTCGGATGTCTCGATTCAATCCGTGTACAAATCGGGCAATTGTAGCTTCGCGATCCTCCCGGACGTCTGCTCGCATCAGTAACAACTCCAATTCCCTGAAGTAGTCTTCAACAGGTCGAGCTCCTTGCCGAACTTGTTGGAGAGAATCGTATAAATCGCGCTGGTAGTATCCAGGCACGAAACGGTCCCTCATGAGACCTCTCAACTCTGTCCAGGTCTCCACGTCGGGTTGCAAGTTCCGTCGCCGGCGAATTCTGATTTGCTCCCACCATTGGGCTGCATATTCCGTGAATTCATAGGTCGCCAAGAGGACCTTCTGGGCTTCGGTATAATTCCCACATTGAAAGAACAAAACCACCTTGCGCTCCCAATCGAGATAGCTTGATGCATTGTTGGAGCCCGAAAAAGCTGGAACTGTTAGCTTTACTCCCCGAAGCTCTGGCAGCTGGTTCTCAGGGGGACGCCGTTCGTGATTGTCATCACGAGGGCCAGGTTCAGCTGCAATCAGTCGTCGTTCCAATTGCTGAACACGATTTACTAGGGCCTGATCAACCTCTGTGCGTACGCCTTGGATTTGATTTCCCTCTGGTACTCCCTCGTGTACAGCGTTCAGTGGCGCAGGGGCATTCGTCGTCGATTTTAATTCGGCAATTTCACGTCTGATGTTGTCGAATTGGACCTGGAAGGTCGCATTCAACTGTGCGATGATGGTTTGGAGCAATTCCGTGGTGTTTACAGACGAGTCCCCCATCGTCTGATCTTCAACCCGAGTCTCCTCTTTAGCCTCTGTTTTTCGGTGTAAAAGTGCAGGATCCTCAGAGACAGAGCCCTTTGATCTTGTCCAGCGCGTTGTTTCCGCAACTTGCGTCTCCGTCCTGTCCACTGCGTTTGAACCAGGCGATGATGCCACTTGATGAGTCCCTAAATAGAACTCGTAATTCCAGAGCGACGCAGCCGAGAGTTGATGTGAAGCACAACTCTTCTTCGTACAAAACAGGGGAAGTTTTAGTGGGATTTTGGTGGAAGATTTCGTGCAGTTCTCACACGGGAGAAAGGCTCGATCTCTATGGTAGAAACTTGGCCACGAGCAACGTGAATAGCAGCTCGATACAAGCTAACAATTTCTTAGGGAACCCTAAGCAATCAACCAATTCGCCCAGCCAACAAGCAAGGAGAACCAAAGCTAACTCTGTATTCAATATTGCATAAAACTGAAATTTACAACGAAAGATTCGACTTAAATAGACTCGAACTAATTCCTAGGAACTCATAAGGAAATCCTTGACGACTTACAACTCGAATTAACCAAACAAACGCGGAAAAGGAATTGAAACTCAAAACAGCCTAGTAATCCCTTTCCGATAAGGGTTGAGATTGCTGAAACCAAAGACAGGAAAAAGATAGCTTCGACACGATCTTTGGCGGGTTCGTTCGAGGCCTTCCAAGCTTCGATCTGGTCATCCAATGCCCCGTCGTCGTAGTATGAAACTTGTAGATTGATGTAGCCAAGTCCGTTTGGATCGAGTCCCACTGATATGACACTTATTGACCTTCAAAGTCGGGTACCCAAACTGGTTTCCAGACTTGTGCAGATTTTGGTTCTTTCCCAGTTGTGACATACCATGTTGAGGGCCTTGAAAGACAATGCTCTGGGTCTTTGTTTGAGCTCCGAAGCACTCCATGGAATAGCTCGTGACTTTATATGCACAACAAGCCTTCAAACTCGGATTTTCATCAAGCCAATAAAACGTTCCGGGCGCGTAAACTGGGCAACCTGAAACAGTTAAAAGACTTGATAAAATTTCAGCATCATAATACGTAGTTGAGATGGCTTCTTGCTCAACCCGTTCTGGCTTGAATATCGACCCTAATGGAATCATATCATATATAGATCAAACAGTAAGTAGAATTATGAATTGCAGAATCATAGGATTCTAAGGGTTCGTGTGAGATAGCTTATTTAGAGGTTCTGTATTCTGATAAACGAAGAGGATCTTTTGGCTGAATTCTTCGAGTGGAACGATGTCAAACTATAGATTCGACATAGATCAAACAGTAGGTGGAATTAGGAAGATGATGAAACATGCCCTTTTGTATGGTTTTGGAATAATTGATAACTCAGGTTGATGTAAAATTCACTATCACAATGGTCAATGGCAGCTTGGTGTATAACAAACCTTTTGAAACCATTGACCTCTTGGTTGACAATAAAAACTCACAGATTATAGTCACAATGCTCCAATGTCAACTGTGTGTAGCAAATGTGTTGGCAGACAATGAGGAACAAAACAAAAGCGATTAATATATATACTTATACTTTTATGTATAGTTAGTAAATACTCTGTTTAATACACGTATATGTACCCGTACATATTTTATTCGTTTAAAACGTTTGTATTTGTATTACTGTCAAGCTATTTAATTTTCCCCCGTTCATTTGGTGACTCCCTTACTAAACACGTATAAAACCCGTATAACACATTTAATATCCGTATTTAATGAGCTAAATTGTTAGCTTTCCTATTATTTATATATTTATTTATTTTTAAAATAATTTATTTTATATATTTATGAATATTAACGTACTATTAAACGTAAAATTAGCTTATAGACGACGTAACATACCCGTACGTAATGTAACTTTTCTGTACCATATTTTACTAACTATGCTTTTATGAGTTAACATAATAAGTTGACCCTGTACTAGTACTAGCTTGTTGTCCGACCTGTTGGTCGGAATGTCATAAATACAATGTATGTATGATGTTTATATAAAAATTTTAAATTACTTGAAATGCTGAATTTCGTATGACATTTAGGTGACATCAAAATTAATTTTCCATTTTCGACATTCTTATAACTTTTCATCAATGATGAACATTGTAAGATTAATTGTTATAACCAAAGTTGTCAAACCGGTTCAAGTTGTTGAGTCGGTCATGCAAGTAGTTTGAAGTTTAATGGTTTGATTGAGGTACAACCTGTTTGAGCCGTTTTACACATTTTCTAAATATATTTACATACAAGATATAAATTTAGTGACTAAATATATTTACATATCTATTAAAAAGTCAAATTCCATAAGAAAACATACTTATTTCAAGATCCACCCACCATCCTCTTGCCTCTCTCCCCCTCCCCTCTCTCTTATTCTCCCTCTCTAACGATCAGACACTTGGTTTTGTAGAGCCAGTTTTGGAACACGACTTTGGTCGGATCTAGTCCAACCAGCCGCTCGGTAGAGGTGTAACAACCTTGGTTATAACACTCGTGAATAACCATTCATAACTTGTCAATTTAATGATGTAGTCACTCTGAAAAGAAAATTGACATAACAAAAAAAGAGTTTGTCTAAAAAAGTGTAGCATAAATAGGAAATTTGTGTTTATAACCTTTATTCAATATTTATTTCTTATGCTGGAGAAATAATACATATATAATAGTATCTAAACCTTAGGGGTCTTTTGGAAGTTGGGAGTCTATAAATATGTGTATTCTTGCAACGTGTGTATTCTAAGTGTAGTGATTGTAAGAAATAGATGATTGTAAGAATATGTTGTTTGATAGTTGTGATTCTCACTTTTGAAGAATATAAGGATTCTCACTTTAATGACCAAAATGACTTATATAACCTTAAAGTTATGAAATATGTAAAAAATAATAAGGATAAGAGGTGCAAAAAAGCAATTACGAATGTAAAGGAAGAGAATCTCACCTTTTTATAGAGATTCTAAAATGAATGATTCTAGCCATTTGAGATTCTAAAGTACCAATCAAATGCATGCATTCTGGATAAGTTTATGTCAAAAGAATGATAGATTGTAAAGAATACACACATTCACAGAATCACTCATTTATGGAACTCGGAAACCCGGTATGCATTATTTCGGTTCGGTTTGAACTGAATCGACCGAATGTCCACCCCTATTGCAGAAGACTGATTGTTTTTCCGGGTCACAAGCTGAAAACCCTCATCAGCCACCACTGCCTTACACCGGTCCCCAACTGTCCGAGGATGGGTTTGAGCAACAGCAGGCTGAGTAACTGTTGGAGAAACCATCTCAGTATTCCCTGCACTAGAGGAAGCTAGAACTTCTTCATTAACCGGGGATTGAGCAGCCTCAATGGTAGCCTCCCCAGTTTTAGGAGCCCATTGCCCTCTAAATCAACCTCTCCACCAACCACCAATTCCCTATCTTGCAAAATCTCCATAGATCGACATTCATCTCCATGGCCAACCTCATGCCCAAAAATTCCACACTGTGCACATCGATGGAGAATACTCTTGTAGCTCACAAAGATCACCAAAGCTTCCCCTCCTTTTGGCCGAATACGAAAATCCGTCGGGAATTCAGAATCAACATACATTTCGATGCAGACTTTAGCAGAACCCATATGAGCCCCCATCTTAGTATCCTGATCCATTCATAACGGCTTACCCAGTCTACTCGTAACCTTGCTAAGACCTTCCACGGTTAGGTTAGAGGTAATCCTCGTAGACTAACCCAAATCGGCAGCACGCCCAGATTCAATTCCATCGGCTGAATTCCCGAAGTCCACTTCCGCACAAACAACAAATTACCCTCAAATACCCAATTACAGGAATCGCTGACCGGGAGGTGAAACATAAACAAATTCTCGCTCAAAGGAGTGACCAGAACCTTACCATCACGACCCCAGAATCTCTGAGCCCAGCGACGAATTTTGAAAAACTTGGAGGTTTCACCAAAAACTGCACCACCAACGAGTTGCGGCAGCGAAAAACACCTTCATCTCGAACCGCTTGAGGAATGACCAAATCCCCATCAACAAGCGTCGGAGCAACATATCGCAGTTTGTTACCCTCCTCTACTCCAAACAACTGAGCCCAATTTGCCGGGGGGTGGATCGGCCGGAGTGGCCATCCCCACCGAACAACGACAGCTAGGATTCTCTCGATAGAGAGAGAAAGAAGAGAGAAGCGTGGCAAGTTGTCTCTATATTTTTTCAATTATGCATTTCCGTGCTATTGATACTATGATATAGGACGAATACATCCATCTTTCAAAAAAGAAACAGTCCGTCATAGCGTATAGGCACTGCGAAGCGTGTATGGTTTTTGGAAGCAAAAGCAATGACCCATGGCAATTTGGTGTAAAAACACACAATCACAGTAGCCAATGACAGCTTAGTGTAACCTAACCAAAATAAGATCTCCTCCTTTTTTTCAATTATGCATTTTTGGTTTTTTTACATGCGTATATGTTCTTTTTTAAGTTGTTATCATCGAATGAAAAATAATTTAACATAGACATCATTCCATAATCAACTCAACCCAACACAAGTACACAATAACATCATTCTACGGTCAAATTTGATTAAATAAGTAGACAATAACAAGAGGCTCGACAACAATTAATCAACTCATAAATCTCACCAAATTACATGAAAGTTTAAATGTTACTAATTGTGGTCAAACTATTGTGCGCAAGTCCAACTTTCTACTATGCTCCCTATAAACCCCTTCTTTAAAATTATTCTCGCTTGAGTCACTATTACACCTAGGGTATGCAATGGATCTTGTAGAACTTAAAACATCCCATTATTTTTGGTCTATGACTCCAGCTCATCGATGCCCCTTAACTATGATGATGGCCGTAATTGGTTAGTCAGTTAACCTTCGGTTACTAACCGTTTAACCATCAGTTAGTAGTTACCTAAATTTGGCTGGGAACCGGCCATTTACCATTCAATCGGTTATAGATGCAACTGTTAATAGCCGATTCTAGTTTGATTATTAGTTACACCGCTAACAGCATAATACCCGTTTACCAGCCCTACATGTACACACGTATATAGAAATAAGATGTCACAACTCACAACTACATCATAATACAAATTACATAACAAATCAATAATATTCAATACAAAAGTCATTAAACATAGTTAACCTTGTACATATACAAATATCATTATGTGATACATTTTAAATTCGTAAAATGATGCAGGTTAGAGAACATGTTAATTATATTGTATCGATAAAGTCAGTTGGGTCACCATATGAAATCGAAAGTGAATTTCATTGAAGTAGGGAAATAAAAGTGGTATATAGTGGAATTAGGAAAAAATCTCAAAATACACATGTTTTTAAAAAATTTCTCAAAATATACACGTTATAAAAAAAGTCTCAATCGACACATGTTTGGGCTTACTGCGGTTGACGAACGCGGTGAACACATGCACTGACGCATCACCGCAGTGGAGGAACGCGGTGATGGTTCACCGCAGTAGAGGAGCGCGGTGAAGGCTTCACCGCGGTCGAGAAACGCAGTGAAGGCCTGACCTACGTTGAAACTTCAAACGAACGTAAGGTTACGATCGGATAACCGAGCGCAAATTTACGTTCGTTTGAAGTTTCAACGCATGTAAGGCCTATACCGCGGTCGCCAAACGCGGTGAAGCCTTCACCGCCCTCCTCTGCCGTAGTGATGTAATAAATGCCTTCCTCTGCCGTGGTGAATGCCCAAATATGTGTAGATTGAGAAATTTTTTTATAACGTGTGTATTTTGAGAAATTTTTTTAAGAACATGTGTATTTTGAAATTTTCCTCGTGGAATTACAAAAAATTATTGATGTGATAATAGAGACCACATATAATTAAAACATAAATTGTAGTTGATGGATGTGGATGGTCCAACGCTTTGGAATAACTGATAACTCAGGTTGATGTAAAAGTCACTATCACAATGGTCAATGGCAGCTTGGTGTACGTATAACAAACCTTTTGAAACCGTTGACCTCATGGTTGACAATAAAAACTCACAAATTATAGTCACAATGCTCCAATGTCAACTGTGTATAACAAATGTTTTGGCAGACAATGAGGAACAAAACAAAAGCGATTAACTATAACTAGCTTTCTTCCCGGCTAGTTGGCCGGGTGAATCTCATAGCTTATCAAGTGATTCATAATTATGTTTAAATTAATTTTAAAATTTTAAGTTATAAATGTTTCTCCAACTCATTCTGAAAGAACATATTTATGGTCTCTTAAAATAGGTTTATGAGTAGGGATGACAATGGGTCGGGTTGGGCGGGTTTTGTCAAACCCAAACCCATGGGTTTATCCACCAAAAAAATCCGGGGTAAAACCCGTTGGGTTTGAAAAACTCAAACTCAACCCAACCCGCCGGGTATCCGCGGGTTCATGGGTACCCGTGGGTTTTTGTGATAGCAAATTTACATTAACAAGTTTCTTTCAAAATAAAAGTTTAACATCCATTTTTTCTTACAAATTAATTATACAAAAAATACCAATCTAGAGCATACAAGGCATATAAAAGTTTAACAAGTTTCTTTCAAAATAAAAGTTTAACATCCTTCTTCTCCTATTATTTATATATTTATTTTTAAAATAATTTATTTTATATATTTATGAATATGAACATACTATTAAACGTAAAATTAGCTTATAGACGACGTAAAATACCCGTACGTATTTTATACGTAACTTTTCCGTACCATATTTTACTAACTATGCTTTTATGAGTTAACATAATAAGTTGACCCTGTACTAGTACTAGCTTGTTGTTCGACAGTTGGTCGGAATGTCATTAAATACAATGTATGTATGATGTTTATATAAAAAATTTAAATTACTTGAAATGCTTAATTTCGTATGACATTTAGGTGACATCAAAATAATTTTTCCATTTTCGAAATTCTTATAACTTTTCATCAATGATGAACATTGTAAGATTAATTGTTATAACCAAAGTTGTCAAACCGATTCAAGTTGTTGAGCCGGTCAAGCAAGTAGTTTGAAGTTTAATGGTTTGATTGAGGTCCAACCTGTTTGAGCCGTTTTACACATTTTCTAAATATATTTACATACAAGATAGAAATTTAGTGACTGAAATGAAATGTAATAACTTATATCTATTAAAAAGTCAAATTCCATAAAAAACATACTTATTTCAAGATCTACCCACCATCCTATTGCCTCTCTCCCCTCCCCCTTCCCTCTCTCTTCTTCTCCCTCTCTAACGATCAGACACTTGATTTTGTAGAGCCAGTTTTGGAACAGAACTTTGGTCGGATCTAGTCCAACCAACCACCCGGTAGAGGTGTAACAACCTTGGTTATAATACTCGTGAATAACCATTCATAACTTGTCAATTTAATGATGTAGTCACTCTGAAAAGAAAATTGACATAACAAAAAAAGAGTTAGTCTAAAAAAACGTAGCATAAATAGGAAACTTGTGATCATAACCTTTATTCAATATTTATTTATTTATTTTTTTCGTTGAATCAGTTACCCCTTTTATTAAGTAACGAATTGCCAAAGCAGCAATCCAAGATACAACGAAAAGCAAGGATACCAAAACAGCATCCTCACGCAATAGGAAAAAAACCAAAGTAACCCTACTAGCAACTAAAGAAACACCACCAGCAACAGCAAACCACCCCATCCACAACTATTGCAGACCTAACATGTGTAAATCCTTCAACATCAGTTCTCTAACTACATGAACTTCTCGCGGATTTTCATTGTGGCATCTCCTACAGCGTTCCTGCCAAATATAAGTGACAAACATACACCATCTAACATTAATTCCACGCTGAGAATCCCGCCGCACTGCTGCAACTAGAGCCTGCACAGTCTCCCCCCAAGAGCCTCGGGCCAACTCACCCTGCATAAATCCCTGCATCAATAGTCGAGTATAACCACAGGTAACAAAAAGATGATCTCTTGTTTCACTCTCTAGACCACAAAGAATACACTTGTCCTCGATCACCTTCCCCCAACGTAACAGCTTACTCTTCGTTGTAATACCATCTAGCAAAACTAACCAGGCAATGAAACTAAAACGAGGCACATGATTAGGGCCCCAAACTAGCTGATACCAGTCCACAGCGCTGCTCTTTGGACGTAGAGAATCCCAGACCCGCTTTACCGAGTATTTTTCCATAGGTTTCCCATCCCACCAGGCACAGTCTCCTTGCCTGCTAAGAAGAGACTGCACCTGTGAGCGTTTCTTCAGAATCCTCCGCCAAGCCCAGGAGCTATTAGAGTTCTCCTTCATGGTCCAGATATCCCCCGTCTTGCAGCGATAGCTTAGTGTCCAAGCAACCCAGATAGCACCTGATTTCATCATCAATAGCCACAACAATCGTAAAGAACAAGCAGTGTTCCAGGAGCTAAACTCCCGAATTCCCAATCCACCTTCCTTCTTAGGCCTAGCCACCCTTTCCCAACCAATTTTTGCTCGCCCTGTCTCATTGCCATGCCATAAAAAGTCCATACAAATCTTCTGAACCCGCTTCAAAATCTTTTTAGGCAATAGGAATACCTGCAGCCAGTATTGAAGTAGGCCTGTCACCACAGAAGTAATCAATTGCAATCTCCCTGCAAATGTGAGTGTTTTTGCCCTCCACGACCTTACTTTCTTGGTAATCGCTGCTGCCAATGCCTCACAATCCCTATCCGTCAACTTCCCTGAGATAAGAGGTAATCCCAGATATCTTACAGGAAGACAGCCCTCAGTAAAACCTGATAAATCCAGGGCATTCTGCTTATATCGAACTGATTCCCCTCCAAAGAAAACAGAACACTTTGCAGGATTACATTTTAAACCCGAATGCCAATAAAACTGTTCCAGCACTTGCTTCACTGCCAATATAGCCCTAGCTGATCCCACTGTAAATATTAACAAGTCGTCTGCAAAACAGAGATGATTCAAAGCAATTTTGCTGCATAATGGATGGAATGGGATCAGCCCCTGTTCAGAGGCCTTAGAAAGCATACCCGAAAGACCTTCCATTGCCACAGCAAACAGATAGGGAGAGAGGGGATCCCCCTGTCTCACCCCCTTCTTAGCACAGAAGAAACCCTTCATTCCACCATTTATACATATACTGAAGTGAGCCGTTGATAAACAAAGATAGATCCAATCTAGAAACTTAGCAGGGAAATCCATCAACCTCAGGACCATAAACAAATACTCCCAGTTAACCGAATCGAAGGCCTTCATTATGTCTATCTTAACAGCACAGCGTGATGAGAGTTTTTCTCTATGATAACCACTAACCAAATCTTGAGCCAACATAATATTGTCTACAATCTGCCTGCCTTTGATAAATGCAGTTTGATTAAGACTAATAACACTAGGCAACACTTCACTAATCCTCTTAGCTAAAATTTTTGCAATCACCTTATAAAGGACATTAATGCATGATATCGGACGAAATTCTTTAAAAGTCTCAGCATTGAGTACCTTTGGAAGCAGTGCAACAGCAGTGGCATTGATACCACTTATAAGTTTGTTGTTCTCAAAGAAAGCTTGGACCCCTTTTGTAATAACTTCACCAACAATATGCCAGGTTCTTCTGAAAAAAACCAGAGGAGAACCCATCAGGTCCTGGCGCTTTATGAATGTTCATGTGAAAAACCGTTTCTCTGATTTCTTCCACCGATACAGGCTGACATAGCAACTCTTTGCTCTGAGGAGAAAGTTGCTTATGAATCACCCCCGATAGAAACTGCTGATCCGGCTTGATTTCTGAGTTAACCACGCCAAATAACTTCTGATAAAACCCCACCGCAGCCTCAGCCACCTGTTCCACATCCTCAATCACCTCACCATCCTCTGTCTTAATTCTTCGAATAGCTCTTTTGGCTGTTCTGATCTTCACAGACTGATGGAAGTATCTGGTACTCTTGTCCCCCCTCTTTAGACCTGCCTCCCTTGACTTTTGCCAATACAGACCCTCCTCAGCCTTTTTTGCAACCTCCAATTGAGATTCCAGCTCTTCCTTCCTTGTCAAGTTATCCTCTGTGGGTACAGAGAAGCACTCTGCCTTAACCAGCAATAACCTCTTTTCAAGCTCCTTGACCTGAGTAGGAATATTGGCATAATGACTCCTATTCAATTGAATCAGGGCCTTCTTAACTTCACGAAGCTTTCTCTGAATAATAACCCAGGGGTGCCCAGCTATTCTTACTGACCACGCTTTCTCCACCAATGGGAGGAAATCAGGATGTTCCCCCCAAAAGTCAAAGTACTTAAACGGTTTTGGCAAAGTTTTATCAGAACCCATAGCCTTAACTAACATACCACAATGATCAGAGAAGATACCTGGCACTGCCTCTGTTATGCAGTAAGGAAAAGCAGTCAGCCAATCAACGTTCACCAACGTCCTATCTAGCCTTTTAGCAATAGGATTCTGCTGTTGATTATTAACCCAGGTAAACACAGGACCCAGTGTATTAACATTCTCCAGCTCCATGTTGTTCCTCCATTCATCAAAATCCATCATACTGGAAGTCAACTGGACCTGATTTGAGGCTTCTTCAGGCTTCATTATTGCATTAAAATCTCCCCCCACTAACCAAGGAGCACCTAACACTTTGACTTGCCCTATAGCTGCATAGGTAGCTCGTCGTTCTACTTCATCATTCGCACCATAAACAGCAGTGAAAAAGAACATCTCACCACCCTGCCCCTGTACCATAGTATGTAGAAAGTTCTTGCCTGGTTTCAAAATCGTTACCTGTACTTCCTGCTTCCAGAAAAGCCAAATCCTACCCAAATCCGATTCACAGTAACTCAAATGCCTTTCCCAGCCAACTAAAAACCCCTCTGCAATTTCCTCCGACTTAACTTGTCGTACTCGCGTTTCTAAAATAGCTACCAAACTAATATTGAGGCGTCTCAGGACTTGGGAAAAGTCCTGCCTCTTCGAGGATTTGTTAAATCCTCGAACGTTCCATATTAAGCAATTCATGTAGAAGACTGGGGCTGAAGCCCCAACCTCTTACTACCTCTTTTGGGAGCAGCCTGTAGATGACCAACCTCCTCTTCTTGATCCGCCAAAATATTGAATGAGGAGGGAGAACCAGCTAGTACACTTGTAGGACTAGGTGCAGGGGACCATATACGCGGTTTAGCTCCATGAACCACCATTTGGAACTCAGCTTCTGAAGGTAGCTGGGGAGAGCCGGCAACAGGCAAAGGAGATGTCACTTCTGAGAATGCCACATCCAGGTTAATCCCCCCTATAGTAATTCTGGAGGGAGACTGAACCGGTGATGGAGAACCATCAACCAAATTTGAGTTCTGATGCTCTGCTGTTTGCTTAACCACCTCCTGTGAATCTGAAGAAACCAATGGAAAATCCACAGCCCTATGTTCAACAGGCTGATTAACCTGTCCATTTGAAACCTTAGGAACCCACACCTGCTGACCCGGCACAATTTCACAACAACCCTTCCCAAACATCTTGCAAACCGGACAAACTGTAGGGAGATGGCAGTAGTCGACACAATACAATAACAAAATTAGTAAGAAAATAACATTTTCCATCAATACTCTATGGAATGAAAAAATTATTTATCAACCAACATACTCTAAATTTAGTTGAAGTACAATCTTATTCACTCAACAAAAAAAAATTAAACCTATCTTGTGGTACCTACCTTACTAATGCACATGACCACATCAATGTTTCCATGAAAACTCCAGCTCGACTTTCATGATTTGTCTTGTATTGCTGTTATTTTATATTATACTAATTAAATATAAATGATACATATGGTCAATTATCATATAAGATAAAATATTTAAATAATTGAAATCATCTAAAAAAATTGGTATTCAGAAATTGTGTTCTTTTAAACTCACCAATTTGTCCAATCATGCTATATTATCAAGAGAGTGAGGATTTAACAGTAAACCAAACTAAAATTTTAAAACGGGTCACTTACAGTTTGCATAACAATATGTTGCTTTAATAGTTTTAAAAATTAATATCAAGTAAAGAATTCTACATCACATCTACACATTCAATACTGCAATTGAATATGTAATATTCGAATCAATGATATTTGGGTTTCAATTTTAAAATTATCCTCCATTTAAAAGATAGACATAAATTAAATTTATTATTAAACTCAAATTAAAATAATCAAAATATGAAAATTCAAATATCAAATAACAAGAAAGTACTTACGGGAAAGTTAGTGGGCTAGCTAAAGTAGTGGAAAAGACGTATGATTTTTAGATTTCAGGTTTTCAGATTTTTTACTTAAAAAGATACAAAAAATTTCTTTAGCGTAATTGGTAATTGTTTGAATCCCGAGATTGATGTATTTTTTTCTATGAATAAAAAATAAATAATGATTGTAAAGACATAATTACCCTTTTCTACTTTCGCTATGGTTGCAGGGAATTTGAAATATTGAAAAACTGTCCCAACTCGACTGTACTATATTTTTAGATTAGGGTGCTAATCAATTTGACTTCAGTTAGGGCTAACTGATTTGATGGTTACTGGTTAGCTAATAGACAAAAATACTTTTTGATAACCGAATCGATAATTTATGAGTTAAGTGTTTATTATCGATTTGGTTAGCAATTAGCATGACAATTAACCATTAACCCCCAACAACCTCCACACATCACCTTTTTTCTCTTAATACTAAAATATAATCATTCAAACTTCCAAATCGTAAAAACATAAAAAAAAAACAATCAAACTTTTTCATTCAAATAATTGTAAGAAATAAGATTAGTTTGTTAAATAGAGCACGGGAACGAGCCTGGTGGTAGAGTTGTCACCTTCTGTATATTGCAAGTACATATTGCAACATCCCACAGCTGGTGGAATTATTGGGCAGTAGCGCAAGTATGTTACTTGTTTCTATCTGATGAGCAATTGTTAGGAACTGAACAATAACAAGAACGAGGTTACCGAATCTGGAGCTGAGTCGCGGACTAGGTCGCTTTCTTTAAGACGTTCGCGGCACTGCCCTCGATGCGCACGGCAGACTATCAACCAGTCGTCTCCAGGATAAAACAGCTCCTCTGTGTACTCGCGGTTTTGTGCGAAAACCGGAGCTCTCTGAACACTCTCTCTATTGTGTTTATGCTCGTTGTGGTGTATTTAGAGGGGCTGAAGAGGCGGCTATTTATAGGAGCCGAACCCCTAGGAATATACCCTCTTGCTTGGGGAATAAGTCGGATGAATTAAGGAAGATAATTACTTTCTTAATTAAAACCGTCGATTAGGATAAATCCTGCGGGATTATCCTTCGAATATTCCTTTTTAATCGATTATCCCTAGAATATTCCTCAGAATAACCGATTTTAATAATTAATTATTAGATAATTAATTTCGTTCGGAATTTCTCCAAAAAATATGTATATAGTCTCAAGTGAACCAACCGACCGGTCAGTCAGACGAATGGCGCGCGTGTGTGTGGTGGTCCGTTAGGTCCTCCCTCTCCCACAAAAGTGGGTCACCCCAAGGGGCATGCCCTTAGGAGAGAGGCTCCTATCTTTACACACATTTCCCCAAGTAAAACTATCAATGTGGTAGTTTTTCCACTTGAGACTCTATAGCTTTCAAAGCTATTCATACACATTTCCAACAATCCCCCACTTGAATAGCTTTGAAACTATCTCTGAGCATCAACAGTTCCATAAGATCGGGCATAAGTTAAGGTATCGCGAAGATTTGAACCTTAGCGTAGTGGTTACACTTCCGATTTCATAAGGGTGACTCGTAGTCTTGAACCCTATCTCAGACAGTGTAGCACACCGGATCTTTTCATTGAGTTGTGTTCTCTTCTTAGCCCGTGCGTTTATGGCCATGCACGTTATCTTGGTTTAGTGAACGCTCTAGCAACTTTGTGCCTCCAAAGTTCCATAGGGAGCGGCCTCACTCCCACATTCACATAGGTGAGTCTATCAGAAGTACCCCCAAAGTAAAGTACTTCACTCCACATAGAGTATAGATCTCATTAAGAGTTTTAACTCAACCTCCAAGGCTTTGGGATTCATACTTCACTATGCATGAACTTTTCTCAATATTACTCATGACTTGTTATTACCCATTGAACCCGTTTCTTGGGATCTCCAGTCTATCGGGTCGGGTTACCATCACTTGTAATCCGTGGTTCGGTAGGCATAAGTCTCATACCCTTCGTGGTATTTTGGATTTTTCTCTCTAGGTAATCCTTTCGTCAAAGGATCAACTAGATTCTGTTAGGATCTCACATGATCCACCCTCATTGCTCCTATCGTTAGGAGTTCTCTTATAGTACTGTGCTTACGACAAATTTGTCGTTTCTTTTCATTCTAGAACCGGTTCACTTCTTTAGTAATAGCTGCGGTGCTATCAAAATGAATCAACTACCGGAGGGATCGGTCTTTCCCATAAGGGAATCTCTAGTAGTGACCCTCTCAATCAACTTTCCTCTTTACTAGCCATTGCTAGTTCTATCGTTTCCGATTTCTTAGTTGATTGAGCCAGGATCGTTTACTTCTTAGACTTCCAAGACATAGCTTCTCTATCGATGTTTAAAACACAGCCTCTTGTTATCTTGGAGTCCTCTATAGGGTATTCTAATCCGCATCACTATACCCTACCAATACAGCAAAACCTTTGATAACAAATACCAAGGTTTTTCTGTTCTTTTAAGGTGTCTCATGACCCCTTTCAATAGCATTTCAATGCTTCATACTAGGACAATCAGTAAGCCTGCCAAGTACCCCCCACTAAATCAGGTCTCATGTTTATCAGTTGCCTCTCGCATACTGTAAATGCTAGTATATTCTAACTTTCTTACACCGTCTTAGGTGTTCTTTAAATATTTATACGAGCATCATCAAACATGTATGCAGGTGTACATCTTATATTTTTCTAGTTATTAGGATCTCTAAACATAACATTTGTTTCATTCAGATCCTTCACATTTAAAATTCTCAACCATCATGGTTTTTCAATATTGACATCACGAGTCTTTGTACCAAAGATCGACGTGTCATTCATAATGCAAGTGTCATGCACTTGTCACTTTCACTTTTAAACCCATGAGAGAGAACCAGTCTATTCATGCCATCGTCTTAGAGTCTATTTCAAATCTTACAATGATTTCTCCAACAATAGACTCCCTAAGCATGTTCAAGAATAACAACCCTATAGGTTGTCCCATGTAGATTTTCCTATCTAAATCACCATTCACAGAAACATGTTTAACAATCCATCTGACGCACAACACTAGCAATCAGAGCATATCTGGATGTTATTCTACATATGGTGAATAGATAACAAGAAAATTACAATTTTTCCTTTTCGCTTAAAGCCTTAGCTATTAGGCGATCCTTATACTCATAAACTAAATCAATAGGTTTCACTTTTCTTTTAAGAATCCATTTATTACCCATGACTTCATTGCCAAGAGATAATTCTCAAAGATGCCAAATCTTGTTCGATTCTATCGATATATTACCCAAGGCTTTTCAACCAAGAGGTAACTCTACAAGATTTTAAGTCTTATTAGACTCCAATAATTCCATTTCGTTAATAATGGATTCTCCCACAATTCTGCATCTTTATGGAAGTTCAAACTTCTAGCAGACTTGTAGGATCTTTCTTTCTTAGGGTGTAAATAACAAATTTATAACCAAAAACCTTAAGAGATTTCAGGTTCATTTGTTTCTTCTGAGTTTAAACTCAGATTTATTAACCCCACTAGTTTCATTATTTCTAATAGTAGGCAGGACACTACCCCCACTATTTCTTGACTTAAAATGGAAGTCTCTTGGCATTAATGGATTTCACAACAACATGAGTATTTAGTTTCATAGGAACTATGTATTTTTATTGTTAACAACATAAAACACACTCACATGCTCTTCTAGTTATCATGCTACACTGATTTTCTAACGCTACCACATGCATGCCACATATCGAATAATCAGTGCAATCATAATGCAATTAGGCATTTCAAACCATTTCAAATAACTAGTCAGACAATCAGAGCACTCTAAAGAGCAATAAATTGTTTATTGTCTTTTCCATCAAGTTTACCCACATAAATCAGATCTATTTATCCTGATTCTCTAATCACATATTTATGGGTCATTTAGCTTGGATATAGAAAATTCATATTTTTCTCAAGCATTCAATAATAATATGGGAATGCGATATAAGATAGACACACTTTGAAGAATTTATCGTATCTACTTAACCATTCCTTACATCTAGGATAGTCAATGACTTTCTAGAGTCAGGGTTCTCTTCCACTTTTCCAGAACCATCAACAATAGTGGTGAGGGTCTTGCCCAACAACACTTTCACCTTCAATACGCGTCAATGTATGATTGAGCTTAGCTCGTTTATCACACACATATCTTGAAGCGGTCCTATCCAACAACCATTCTTCAGAGTTACCATTAAGGCTAACCTCTGTCATCACCTCAGTGAATATTATTATCAAATCCTCTTCTTTATTCAAGTTAACACAATACTATGTTAAACTTGCTCTAACACTTTCGTGTCATATGACCTAGTTTTTCTCAAATTTAATTGAGAAACATAGCGTCATTCTTATAGAATTGTGTGACAATCTTATGGTTACCACGATGGGTACCATTCTAATTGGTGTAGATCTGGTTCGACTTGCTACTCTCATTCTTGAAACTTTAATGTTTCAGAGCAACCTTAGTGGTTCATTTAGTACTGACAAACAGTACTTCTTACAATATCGTCACTATGGGCAATTAACTCATTCTATTCCCATATATTCTTCATATATATGCATTTTTGATAAAATCATTCTATTCCAAATCATGTATTCAAATTCCATATTCTAATCGTTGATGTAACACATCTCAATGTCGACATAAACATGCATCAATTCTATTTTTACTTCATTGCATTCATATGATTTCTCAACACCGTGCATAGAACTCAAGTGAAATAGATTCCAGCTTATCATTCATCATAATGATTCATAAAAAGGTTTTGATTCTGACCTCGAGTCAATGCATTCTCTATTTCTCAATTTCCAAGCAATTCTTCTTTCATAGCTGCCACAAACCGAAGCAGCAGAATAAGCCAGTTCCAGCATTTTAGAAAAGCCGCACATCCACCACCTGGGTCCACCTTCCCTGCTCCATAATCACCGAGGCGGATATCTTCCATAGTTCCATATTTTCTGTTAATTTAGCCCGGTCAGAATGAGGGCCCAATCAATAATGAGCTCGGCGGGCCGGGAAAGGACTCCATTAGCTTCGAGGAAGTCTGAACCTAAATTAAGCCGCTCCCCTGTTCTTCTTCCCGCAACGATAGCAGCATCTACAAATACCTATAAGGCAATGTCAGAATATAAACTCTGCCACGTCAGCACTTCCTCGCCAACCCGCACAAAACGGAAGGTTCCATCCGTAATTTCATACCTCTTTCCTTTTATCCTTCGTGTTCCATCTTTCTCGCTCACTCTCCTCTTTTTAATAAAAAACCTCAGCCTCTCTATCTCTCGACTCTTGACCTCCGCCTCCAATCACTTCTACGGTGCTGCCAGGACCGGACTCGATAAACGTCGCTGCATGCAAATATGCAATCGAACCACGCTGTCATGAAGCTTTGAACTTTTTTTGCTTCTTGCCACTCTGCTCCATCTCTCCTGCGTCGATTTCCTCCTCTGCCCCTTTACTTTGTAGTTTTAAATCCCTTCTGAGAAGATTGTAAATTTGGCATGGATTGATTGAAGGAGATGGGATGCAAATCCCTAATCTGGAACTGATGTGCAAAATTGAAGAGTGAGAAAGAGAGAGAGAGAGAGAGAGAGGCAAAGGAAGAAGAATAAAAAAAAAAGTAAAAAGATATATTTTCCGGGAAAAGGTAGAATTTACTTGATAAAAATTAAAATATTTTTTTTTACAAAATAAAAGGAGATGTATAATTATGCTAATAAATGTGACGTAAATGCTTAATATGATAATTCAAAACCCAATAATAACATTGATATTTATCATTTTACTATCTGTTTTCTTCGCTATTCTTTTTTTTAAATGTTTCCTTCGCTAATCTTGGTCAAGATTTTAGGTAGGATAGAAATAAAAGATTAAGGTTTATCTCTCCATTGATCTTAATTTTGTTGTCTAATCCTTTTTTAGGACATGGACCATAATCATGATGGGAATGTCCTACACTGATTATTCAACAACGAAACCAAAAATGAAAAAAATGTACATATACCCGTTTCAAGTACGCATTAACAAGTTAAAACAATAAAACCGATTTGGTTACAATTTGAATGATTGACTATTACTCAATTGTCAAACTATTATATCTTTACCCTAATTGATTTCGTACATTAACGGAGGATATTTTGGTAGTCAGTATGCTTGATTCTTATATATAATTAATTATCCTCATATATACCCTTTATACTTGAGAAATGAGTTGTATATTTTAATTGTTCATTATGATTAAGTTATTTATTGGTATTATTCATAGCTTCAAATTAAATGAGATAACTTATATAGTATCTAAAATCATACCTAGATGAAAGGGGGAAAAATCGAAGAGCAATTTAAATTTGACCCCATTATGCATTAGGAGTATTTGGGGGGCTCGCTCGAGACTTCGTGAGAGTGTCTTCTGATGAGTTGGTGATGACAGAACAATTCGGATATGGCAAAGAGTACGAGTAGGATAAAACAATAATCCCAATATATACCATAGCTATCAAAAGAAAAATATATACAATAGCTATACAATACTCCACTCACAAACTACACCGCCCATCGGGCGGGCCGCTGATCTAGTATGCTTTAGAACTTTGCACCCCCAATGGCCGCACTCAATAATGGCACCCCAAGCCTCCCCTCGAATATAATTAAGCGAGACCAATCCAAAAACGTCTCATCCCGAGAGTATCCCCAGCCCTGGGCCCATCCAAAACGTTTTCCCCTCTCCATTCGAGAAGTTGCAGCGGCACACGATCTGGCTTTCCCTTATGATTATGGACAAAGCAATTAATTGTACTAGAATAATTAATTGGACAAGACAACAAATTAATTCGCACAAGAAAGAACTGAGGGCACAAATTGAGAGAACAATTAATTGATCAAAAGTTTCCCTTATGCTGCGTGCGTTTCCATCATGATATCCCGGTCCGTGGTTGTCTAAGAAAGTGAGCGACTACACTCATGCCAGCCAGATGCACTAACCTGCTCTCGGTTGATTTGACAGTAACATAACGTCTTAAAAATGTTAGGAACTGAACAATAACAAGAACGAGATTACCGAATCTGGAGCTGAGTCGCGGACTAGGTCGCTCTCTTTAAGACGTTCGCGGCACTGCCCTCGATGCGCACGGCAGACTATCAACCGGTCGTCTCCAGGATAAAACAGCTCCTCTGTGTACTCGCGGTTTTGTGCGAAAACCGGAGCTCTCTGAACACTCTCTCTATTGTGTTTATGCTTGTTGTGGTGTATTTAGAGGGGCTGGGGAGGCGGCTATTTATAGGAGCCGAACCCCTAGGAATATACCCTCTTGCTTGGGGAATAAGTCGGATTAATTAAGGAAGATAATTACTTCCTTAATTAAAACCGTCGATTAGGATAAATCCTGCGGGATTATCCTTCGAATATTCCTTTTTAATCGATTATCCCTAGAATATTCCTCAGAATAACCGATTTTAATAATTAATTATTAGATAATTAATTTCGTTTGGAATTTCTCCAAAAAGTATGTATATATAGTCTCAAGTGAACCAACCGACCGGTCAGTCAGACGGACGGCGCGCGTGTGTGTGGTGGTCCGTTAGGTCCTCCCTCTCCCACAAAAGTGGGTCACCTCAAGGGGCATGCCCTTAGGAGAGAGGCTCCTATCTTTACACACATTTCACCAAGTAAAACTACCAATGTGGTAGTTTTTCCACTTGAGACTCTATAGCTTTCAAAGCTATTCATACACATTTCCAACAGCAATCAGCAACCTCCGACGGAGTTGTTGTTTTGGAGCTCTCACCATATCCGCCAGATAGATGGCTTTTGGTACCAGGTGCCGCTTGCGGACCGCATGGCCGCCTTCCGGTCACGATTCGAGCCGAGAAGCGACGACATCCTCTTGACGACGTTCCGCAAAACAGGGAAGACATGGCTCAAGGCACTCTGCTACAACATTCTCGATAAAGAAGCAGAAGAACAGGACCTACTGGCAAAGAAGAACCCCACGAGGTGGTTCCCACACTCGACACCACTTTCCTCGAGGATCGAACACAAGACATCCTGCTCAGTTCCCCTCCTCCCCGGCTGCTCCACACGCACCTGCCCTACAGTTACCTGCCGGAGGCGGTGAGGGAGTCCGGATGCAAGATCGTGTACCTGGCTCCGAATCCCAAAGACACGGTGGTGTCGATGTGGCATTTCTACAACAAGGTGTTGAAAAGTGGACCGGGTGACGAGCCGTACCCGTTGGAGGGAGCGGTGGAGAGCTTCTGTAGTGGGGTTCTGCCTTTCGGGCCCTTTTACAAGCATGTGGTGGGATTTTGGGAGGAGAGCCGGAGGCGGCCTCAGGAGGTGTTGTTTCTCAAGTACGAGGAGCTATGCAGAGAGCCGAAGGAGCAGGTCATGAAGCTAGCTTTGTTTCTCGGGAAGCCATTTTCCCAGCTCATGGATGGAGATGGTGAGCTGGAGAAGGTACTGTGGCGGAGCAGCTGCCTGGACAGGCTCAAGGAGTTTGAGGTTAACAAGAGTGGCGTCGGGGAGCTGAACCATGTGCTCAATTCCACCTTCTTCAGGAGAGGAACTGTACGAGATTGGGAGAATTACTTGACTCCACAAATGGCTCAGCGCATTGACCAGCTCACGCAGTTCAAGTTGCAGGGGACTGGACTTTCTCTCGATGATTAATTGCTAGATTAGTTGATGCGTTTTTTAATACTTTTTTCGTTTCAGAGTTTCTACTTGCCAATATACATCATAATATATGTAAACCTTGTTTTGTGTGTAACTCCAGATTTTTTATGTGAAAGCTTTAAATGCAAATATTTCCAAATGTGAATTTACACACATTTCCAAGCGTTGACCTTGACATAATTAAATACTCTGTATCTTGATCTTGATAATCTGCAGCCCAGGTAGGCCAATAATAAATGCAACCTTTGCATTTACTTAATACAACTAGCTAGATTACTACATTCATGATAAAGAAAAATATTTTCATGTTGTGGAGTTTCTTCGTTGTTTTTAGGGTAATGTCTATTTATTATCTAAACATTTTTCATATTGGTTTTAGTCAAATCTATTGAAATACTAAGAATTAACCAAACATTTTGTAACACGTCAAAGTATTAGCCATTTTTACATTATCGTTAATAATTATGTAACTCTTTTCTTAGTTGAAATACTAATTTTTTTGAATGTTGACCTCCATGTATCTCTTCTAAGTTAGTATCATGTTGCCAAGTCAATATTACTAAAAAAATTGATAACTAGATGTTAACATTTGGCTAATTATTAGTAATTCAATAGTTTTGACTAATAAAAAAAATCTGAAAAATGTTTTACTAATAAATAGTCATTACCTTGGTTTTTATTATAAGTGCATGGGGCTAAATTTTGATTAACAGGGAGGAAATGTAAATACGATAACTCAATGAATTAGTACAGATTTGCAAAAAGATATGTTCTTTGTGGTTAAGTCTTTTACTATTTGTCGTCAACTTTAAAAATATATTACTAAATTAATTTTATTTTAGTACGGCTACGGTGAAGAAGTTTTTCATAACTTAACACGTACACATCCAACTCTCCCAAATTTCATGAATAAAAAATGGCATTCACCTCAAAACTCGCCAGGAAGAAAAAGTGTATAGGTTGATAGACCATTGGGCCGGAAAAAAAAAGCATCCATGGAGCGAGGTTCATGGAGGCTCCTACTCGACAACAAATGTTGGCTGCAAAGAGGGTGTTAAGGTATCTTAAAGGAATTATGAGCTATGACCAGCGGCGGATCCAGAACACAGAAGAACACTGGGCCGCATTTTATTAGAAAACTAGAACTATAAAAAATTAATGATTATAATTTTTTTACACTGTAAATTGTACACGAGGGTATCTTAATTTAGCAAATGCATCAATAATGTAGTCCATATCCATACCAATAGTATACACTGTCCCAAATAAAATACTTGAGCAATTGGCAAGAAATTCATCGCTCATTTATTGTGCAAATTAGTTTTACATGTTTCTTTGTTCAAAAGGTTCTCTCAGGTTCTCTCTGTAGTAGTTGTTGAAACGAGCAGCGTCAACACTAGACAAATAAATATCAATTTGCGTTATGTGTCCATCCCTATACCACCAGTTGTCTAGTCAATTTTCAAGGTAACAAACCTCATATTTCTTTTAGCCTATTATGTTTTAAAATTTTAGGTTTCATTGTTATTTTAGACAAAAAAATCTTTGGGGCTAGAATTTCTCTAGGCTAAATTTAGAGTAGTGATTTGAATATGTTTATCTAAATCAATTTGCTAATTATATTCAATTTTATTATAAAATAACATTGGGCCAAATACCTAAATCGAATAATTCATAAGACCTATACTAACTATGGATCCAGAGGAGCGCTGGGCCGGGGCCCGGGGTGGCCACCCCCTGTATCCGCCACCGGCTATGACATCTGGTATGGGTACACAGACCTTGATTACGCTGGGGAATCTGATGACATGAAGAGTACAAGCGGTTATATTTTCTTTCTTGCTAGAGGAGCCAGAGGAGCCATCTTATGATCGCCAAAAAAGCAACCAATAGTGACTTTTTCAACTACAGAAGCAGAAATTTGTGGATGCTTCATATTTTGCAACTCAGTGTCGATTCGGCTTTGCAGGATTCTTGATCAAATGGACTAGAAGCAATGTGTAGAAGGGACTAGGGGTGGCTATATGGTCCGGTCCGTTAAATTGGCTCAAATTGATCTGGTCCAGTCCGGTCTTTTTGAAAATATAAGGACCAAAGATTGGATTGGATACAGTCCGGTCTTGATCCGGTCCGGTCTTGACCCAGTTCGGTCCCAATTCGGTCTTAATTTTATATTGAGCTTGTGGGGATTCGATTGGCCTAAGGCCTGAAAGGATGAGGAGTTGGTTAAGTTTTGTACTAATTGCAAAGGTTTGTGACCGTTTATGCAAATTACCCTTAAGTTTTGGGTGTTGAGCTCTCTTATCCGGTCTTTATCCAGTTTTCGATCCGGTCCTGAACGGTTTTTTACCTCAAATCTAAGCCCAAAGATTGGATTGGATTGTTTACTATCCGGTCCCGGTCCGGTCTTGGTCCGAATTATACGATCCGGTTTCAAGTAAAACCAAAAAACCCGGACCAAATAGCCAGCCCTAGAAGGGACTACTCATATCATGTGTGATAATATATGAACAATTAAACTGCCTAAGAACCATGTGATGCATATGGGATGAGTTATCATATCGATGTGTGTTTTCATTTCTTGAGGGATCTTGCCAAAGGAGGAGTTATTGAGCTAGAACACTATGGAACCCATGATCAGATAGCTGATATAATGGCCAAGCCTCTGAAATAGGATTGAAGGTCAATGGTTGGTTGTTAGTTTAGCTACTTTGTAAGTTAGTGGAGTTAAGGATGTTGCTTAAATGTCGAGATTAGTGGGCAGAAATCATGTACTTAAAATCTGGCGTATCTTGCCAATAAAATTTGACAGTTTGCACAACGTTCTTGCTCATTAATATATACCAATCCGACGCTTTGCTGATTCACGTATGCACTGTCCTCATTATTACTTCACTCAATGATCATATACGATTGTTATTTTTTTCGTACAATTATTGAGGTTTCCAAGAAGTCAGTCAAAAAAAGGATCCCAAAAGATTCTATTACTAAATAGAGCACGTGAACGAGCCTGGAAGTTGTCACCTTTTATATATAGGTACGTAGAACTAAACTATATGTACTTAGCTTCTTTTCTCAAACCATACACGTCTTTTCCTACTGCCCTAATCCGATGAGCAATCGGCAATCTCCGACGGAGTTGTTGTTTTGGAACTCTCACCAGATCCGCCAGATAGATGGCCACTGGTACCAGGTACCAGCCGTGGACCGCATGGCCGCCTTTAGGTCGCGATTCGAGTCGAGAAACGACGACATCCTCCTGACAACCTTCCGCAAAACAGGGACGACGTGGCTCAAGGCTCTCTGCTACAGCATCCTCCACAGAGAAGCAGAAGAAGACCTTCTGGCGAAGAAGAACCCCCACGAAGTGGTCCCCACTCTGGAGAATACGTTCCTCGAAGAACGAGTCCAAGATATGCTGCTGAGTTCCCCTCCCACCGGCCGGCTGCTCCACAGTCACCTGCCTTACAGTTACCTGCCGGAGACGGTGAGGGAGTCCGGGTGCAGGATCGTGTACCTGGCTCGGAACCCGAAGGACACGGTGGTGTCGATGTGGCATTTCTACAACAAGCGCTACAAGAGCGGACAGGGCGACGAGCAGTTCCCGCTGGAGGGAGCGGTGGAGAGCTTCTGCAGCGGGGTCCTGCCTTTCGGGCCCTTTTACGAGCATGTGGTGGGATATTCGGAGGAGAGCAGGAGGCGGCCTCAGGAGGTGTTGTTTCTCAAGTACGAGGAGCTCTGCAGAGAGCCGAAGGAGCAGGTCAGGAAGCTAGCTTCGTTTCTCAGGAAGCCATTTTCTCTCGACGGAGATGAAGAGGTGGAGAAGGTGTTGTGGCGGAGCAGCTTGGATAGGTTGAAAGAGCTGGAGGTTAACAAGAGTGGTGTCGGGGAGTTGAACCATATGCTCAATTCCACCTACTTCAGGAGAGGAACCGTGGGGGATTGGGAGAATTACTTGACTCCACAAATGGCGCAGCGTATTGACCAGCTCACACAGTCTAAGTTGCAGGGAAGTGGGCTTTCTCTTGATGATTAATTGTTGGACTAATTAGTTGATGTGGTTTTCTGCTACTTTCTTTTTCGCTTCAATTTGGTGTTGTCTTTATGTCTTCTGGTTCCGACGATTTCATATTTCTTATCAAAAAGAAGAAGAAAAAAGTTTTCTTTTTTATGATTCAGAAGGAAGAAGGTAGATGACGGTGTGTTGATGTCTATGTAATTGTGCATGCACGACTCTCAAGTCCCTTTTAATGAATAAGTTCGCATTATGACACCGTATTACATAGAATAAATGTTGACAAGTTTTTTTTCCATGCAAACCATTAAAATTTTATTAAAAATGAAAAGCGAAATGGTCCCAAAGTTGCACAAGAAGTCAAGAACCGCAAATATGTAAAATCGCTATTCGTCGCCTAAAAATTCAAAAAACATCCCCTAAACCACACTAAATTGACACATCTACCCCTAATCAATTCTAACGTAAACCCTAGCCAACAATCTCTCCCCCTAACCCCAAGGCCCAAACCCGTTACATTGGGCAAAGCCGCCGCACCAAAACTGCTCCCCACTGCTCACGCCGGAAAGAAGGAAACATAATTAGAGAATTGAGTCTAGTCTCACTTGATTTCTTAGTTCCACAATGCGAGGTTCCTTGTCCAAATTTTCTCCCGATCATCAATGAATGGACATTATTAGCATTCCCCTGGTTCATTAGGAAGTCAGAAGAGAATTCTTGTTAGACATCCAGGCCACTCACTTGCAAGCTGCAAGGTCTCCTTGCGAAGTTCATCTCGTATCTAGTCAGTTGAGGAGGAATTGTTAGAAAGGAGGTCAAGAACTGTAAGATTATGAACAATGTGGTAAGATGTAACTGAAAGATCCACTCTTAGTTAATTCATGCAATATCACAAGCTCATACTTGCCCTTTGCAAAGTTGGTACTTCATTTTTGGATTCATTTTTGGATCACAGTGAAGCAAGATCAGACAATGGGCCATTTTGGCTTACATGACATGACTAAAATTGATATTAATTTTTTCCAGTGACTAAACATGTCACGTTTTAGTAAACCCAGTGATCAAACTTGACATTTACCCTTAATTTTTCCCAAAAAATTAGATATGAAACTACTGGAAAGACAAAAGTCATATGGGAGTTGATAGCAATGCCTAAAGAAGAGGGTGAATTTGGCTTGAAAGATCTATACACTTGAGTATTGCTTGTGCAGTCAGAATGATATGGATGTTGATAATGGAAGGTGGATCCTTGTGGGTGGCCATGGACTATGAGAGATAGACCAAAGAGCAGAACAATTTGGGAGATTTCTGAGATTCAAGTGGGGTCTTGTTTATGGAGAAAGTTTCTACATCTTAGAGATCATTGTTCCAATACAGGCTTCAAGCTGATAACAACAATATGGTTAGCTTGGAAGGGAAGACACAATTATAAGTACAGGTTGTTCGAACCTGTCTTATAATTAGGGCTGGCTATTTGGTCCGAACTGTTTGGTTTTACCCCAAACCGGACCGTATAATCCGGACCGAGATTGGATAACCAACAATCCAATCTCATATTCAGGCTTAGATTTGAGGTAAAAAATCGTTTGGGACCGGATCAAAAACCGGATAAAGACCGGATAAGAGACCCCAACACTCAAAACTTAACCAACTCCTCACCCTTTGAGGCCTCAAGCCACTCAAATCCCACAAGTTCAATCTAAAATCAAGACCAAATTTGGGACCGGACCGGGTCAAGACCGAACCGGATCACGGCCAGACTGTATCCAATCCAATCTTTGGTCCTTATATTCCCGCCCCGCACCAAACGTGGTCAGTGACAACTTGGTTGGTTGAGTGTATAACAAGGATGGCAGCTCGGGGTAATGCCAAACGCTCTGGAACCACTAACCACTCCGGTGAGTGCATAGCAACTAACAATTGCAATGGCTAGCAACAACCTGCTGTATAACAAACATTTTGGAACCATTGACCGCTAGTTAATGTAAGAAGTCACTGTTACAATGGCCAATGACAACTTGGTGTTTAACAAAAGTTTTGGAACCACTGACATCATGGTTGAGGGTAAGGACTCACAATCACAATGCTCCAATGTCAACCGGTGTATAACAAAGGATTTGGTCACAAATTAGTTGATCAGTGGCGGTCTGGCGGATACATAAATTTTATATAGGGGTGTCTTCTTTTAAAAATTAAAAATTAAGTTAAATTAATTATTAAATAATTATTGAATAAGAAAATATCTGATTTGTCCAAAGTACAACAAAGCACATGACGGATTTCGTACCTTGGAAAAATTGTAAAATACAATCGGTGTCTAACAATGCTTTATAAATCTCTCTCGATATATTCTACTCGGCTTGGGGAGCCCGTAATTGAGTTTAATTGTTAGCTTTTGAAAATAATTGGGATAAAAAATAGCTTTTTACTATTATATTTGGATTTGAAATACAAGAACAAATGAGTTGTAGTCTAATGAAAAATATGTTTACTAATAGTAGCATCGATCCAAGTTTAAATTACATAGCAACCACTTAAATGTTAAATTACCCATACACAAACTACTATTAGGGGATTATAATCGTTTTTCCAAATTTTAGTACTGTCCCGCTACCACTTAAATATTTTTTTTTACCTATATGCAAACTACTAGCGGGAGTTGAATAATCGTGTTCCCAAATTTTAGTGGTATCCCGAGATACCCCTAAAGGCCCATGGATCCGCCACTAAAGTTGACCACTTGCTACTATATAGCGCTGATAGGGCTGTGGAATAAGCACAGCAGTATTTTGTCTCTTCAAATTGTAGTACAGTTGTGTTTATTGCCTTGTTTTGACTGCGATGAATAATATGCCAAAGGAGTTGTTTTGGAACTCACACGAGATCGGACAGATAGAAGGCTTCTGGTATTTCGTTGCGGCAATGGATGGCACCGCCGCATTCAGGGTCCGGATTCGAGCCGAGAAACGACGACATTCTCTTGATCAAATCCTTCACCAAAACCGGAACCACCTGGCTCAAGGCTGTCTGCTACAACATCCTCGACAAAGAAGTAGGAGAAGACCTTCTGGCAGAGAAGAACCCACACGAAGTGGTTCCCACCCTCGGAAACACTTTCCTCAAAGACCAAATCCAACGCATGTTGCTCAGTTGTTCGTCTCCTCGATTGCTCCACACTCATTTGCCTTACAGTTACTTACCGGAGGCGGTGAGGGAGTCCGGATGCAAGTTCGTGTACGTGGCTCGTAACCCGAAGGACACTGTGGTGTCGATGTGGCATTTCTACAACAAGCTGTTCACCCGTGGTGGTTCTGAGTCGTTCCCCCTCGAGCGAGCGGTGGAGAGCTTCTGCAGCGGGGTTGTGCCTTTCGGGCCTTTTTACGAGCACGTGGTGGGATACTGGGAAGAGAGCCGGAGACGACCCGAGGAGGTGTTGTTTCTCAAGTATGAGGATCTGTGCAGGGAGCCCAAAGAGCAGGTCAGGAAGCTCGCTTCGTTTATGGGGAAGCCGTTTTCCTCGATGTCGACGGCGGGTGGTGATGATGATGAGGTGGTGGTGGAGAAAGTGTTGTGGCGTAGCAGTTTGGTAGGCTAAAGGAGTTGGAGGTTAACAAGAATGGTGTACTGGAGCTAGTCCGAGTACCAAATGCCCACTTCTTCAGGAAAGGAACCGCGGGGGAATGAAAGAACTACTTGACTCCTCGTCCTCGGATGACTGAGCGCATTGATCAACTCACGCAATTCAAGTTGCAAGGAACCGGACTTTCTCTTGATTAATTGATTTTATTTCGTACCACCAGCCTTTTTCTTTCTTCTGCTTCAATTTGGTGATACTTTTATGTTCCCATTTCATCTCTTAATAAAAGTAAAGAAAGTAACTTCGCTTTCTCATCGGACAACACATGATACTTTCATGTAGGACTGGCAATACATTCCTGTTTTTCGGCTAAATCCAAAATCAGATTGTTTAAACCAGTTCACTTCACTACAACAAAAATTACCTTTTATGACGAAAGTGAAAGGTCTCTAAATGTCAAATTGGTCGTAAAACCTATGTTGTGACTAAACAAATTTGGTTGAACCCTTGGTCACATTCGCCCCATTAGGAAAACCAATTTCTGACAAAAATTTTGATTTGGTCCCAATATATGACCATTTTGTAACGAAATGACAAATTGGCCACAAAATAAATATTTTTGCAACCAAATTCATTGGTTATAACAACTCATTCGGAAAGGTCACGAAGAAGTACCTGATTGATCACAAATATTATAAAAATTAACCAATTCAAATGATTAAGTCACAAAAACCATTATTTAAAACCAAAATTTAGTTACAAATTATTCTTTATAACTAATGTAATCAACCTTAAGTAACCAAAAATTTTGGTTGTGAAACTCTTATCCTAACTAATATTTTATGGTCATCACAATCATTTTTGGTTTGGAAAGTATATAATGTAACCAATCAATTGTCCAAAAAAACTCATTTTTATTGGTCACAAAAAATATTTCCAACCAACATTTTGTGGTAATCTTTTATGCAACTAATATATAAATTTTAGAGTAACCAAAAATCGGGTTACGATTGCATCCAATCTGGTCCAATCTCCGATAGTCATGTCAAGGAGAAATGAGAAGTTCTTATTCATTGAAGGCAAGGTGACACAAAACTAATTTAGTTATGTGATTTTAATTTATGTCTAACCAAATAATTTAAAATGAAAAGTTCTTATTCATTGAAGGAGGTGACACAAAAAGTCGTGGACTTATACAAAATCAAATCGAGTTTGAACCTTTGTTGATTAAATTGTTATTGGTAATGGTTTATCACCAATAACAATTTAATCAATACTAGCAAGGCTGGAAGTTTGGTACCGGTATTTGGGATATACCAAATATCGTACCGAATTTGTTTATATTTGGTATTACCGAATACACGTATTATTTTCTGGGACTGTGATTGTGATTGAATTTCAATTCTTATTCGGTATTAGAGATTACGGGATTGGGATCGGTATATACCGAAATACCGATCAATACCGAAATATAAGCTAGTGCATATTTTATCCTCTCAACTAGACTCTCTCATTCACTACTACACGACCCCCAACCACCAAGAGTGTCATTTAGTTATACATAGATCATTTCATCACTATAAATAGTCGTCTCTCTACCTCCAATTCGTCAAATTAACGATTACCAATGACAAGAACTTGAGATATCTCCTCTCCTCCATTCTCGTTAATAATATCCTAATTCAAGACTCTTTGTTTAGTCTTTTCTCCCTAAATTAAACAATAAAATCTCATTTATATATTTAATTATTAATTGCAAAGGTAATTAATTTTGTATTCGATAATACCGATTGGGATACCGAAGTACCGATTGGGATACCGAAGTACCGATTGGGATACCAAAATATTTAGGGATTGGGATTGGGATACCGAAATTATATAGGGATTGGGATTGTGATTGATTTTAGGGGGTAATTCGGCATTCGGTATTTCAGTATTTGATATTGGGATACGATACCACACCGATTTCCCCCTCTAAATACTAGTACAAATTAAACTAATATTAGACTATTGGTACATACTACTAGGGTTGGCTATTCGGTCCAGACTTTTTGGTTTTACCCGAAATCGGACCGGGACCGGATAACAAACAATCCAATCCAATGTTCGGGCCTAGATTTGAGGTAAAAAACCGTTTGGGACTGGACCAAAAACCATATAAAGACCGGATAAGAGAGCCCAACACCCAAAATTTAACCTCGTCACCCTTTCGGGCCTTAGGCCACTCAAACCCCCCCTCAGGCCACTCAATTTCCCACAGGGTCAATCTAAAATCAAGACCAAATTAGGACCAGACCGGTTCAAAATCGAAGCAGATCAAGACCGGACTTTATCCAATCCAATCTTTGGTCCTTATATTCGTGAAAAGACCGGATCGGAACCGGATCAATTCGGGCCAATTTAACCGGACCGGACCGTATAGCCACCGGCAACCCTACATACTACCCAATTTTTATACCCTTTTATTATTGCAAGTTAACAAATTTACCCTTCTATAATTTTTTGGCTAAATTACACGTTTGATCACTCAAATTATACAAATCTTTCACGTTTGCCACCCGAATTACTTTTCTTTCTTATTTGCCACTAACTTTACGAATCGTTTCACCATTAGCACCGGCCGTTACACTCCGTTAAATTTGTCCTACGTGGCAGTCAACTATAAAGTTTGACCGTTAACTTGATGACGTGGAAATTAAAAATAATTAAAAATAAAATTATTTTTCCACCTCATCATTCCACTTACTTTGTCTATGATTAATTATATTAATTATTTAATAAAAATTACTGAATTTTTATATGAATTACAAAATTAATTATCAGTGGAAGGAAGAAATTTATATAATCAACCAGTGCAATAGGATCAGAAATTATCCTGTATCCCCATAGCCTTTTAAATTAGTTCGTGATACATAACTTAAACAGAAGAACAAGTCCACCCCTGAAAAATCCTATACCAAATCTCATAGTTCGCCGACTTCTGCACCTTGCTCTCGAACCGCAGCCTGGCTCCGTCGATGCCGTAGTTCAGATGGTGAGCACGTTCAGCCCATCGAGCTGCGCGTAGAAGTAGCTGTGCTCGTCATCCTGGTAGCTCCGGTCAGCCTGGAAATCATCGATGTCGGGATGGAAGCTTCGATAAGAACTGCAGGTCGTTGAAGAAGCTGTCTTGTGGATCTTGCAACTTCGACGCCAAAGGTATGAACGCCATCCTTAACAACTGTGCATCTCTGGAAGAACTGCGCGTGAAGCGGTTCCACAGAAGAACCCAGAAGTGGAGAAAAGTGCTGGATGGGAACCCGAAGAACCCAGCAGCGGCGGCGCCGGGAGGGACCGTCGTGCTCCGATTTTCGATGAAGAAACTAGATGAGAGGGTAAGGATTTCGATGGCGCTGACGAACGCCATGGCAGACGAATCGGAGGAGTGGGGAAGGAGTTCGATTGCCTTCCTCTTTCCTCTTAGTACGAAACCCTGATTTCAACATCCATTTATATATCTCAACCTAGAAAATCAATCCAATCCACAAAAATGAAAAATCAACTCAATCTCTGATTCACCGAAGCTCTAATCAAACAGATAACAGGAACGATGAATTCGGACATGGAAGAAATTCAAGAACAAAATTAACACAAACTTGAGTGCCCCATTGACCTTTAACGCAAGCTTCAACGGAGATTTTTTCATCACGACTGCGCATCAGCTCTTTCAAGCCATTAATCTCCACTTCACCAGAACCAGCAACCATAGTGGTGTGAGTAGTCCCCAACAACACTTTCTAGTCAGCAGGTGCTTCTGTGTATGTTTTAAACATAGCACGATTGTTGCAAACATGCTTCGATGCACCTGTATCCAGCCACCATCCTTCTGAGTCACCGGTGAGGTTAACTTCAGCGATCATATATGTGATCATGGCTATCAAATCCTCTTCTGTCAAGTTAACCCTGGCCGCAGCGGCGGGGTTTTGCTTGTTCCTGCACTTTTTTGCCATATGACCCGGTTTTCCGCAGTTATAGCAGATAAACGGTGGGTCATTCTTAGAGGTTTGGGCCATGACCCTTTGGTTACCTCGAGAGGCACCATTATGGTGGGGGCGGATCTGCTAGTTCTTACTCTTAAACCCTTTCTGGTTAGGTTTAAGAGCTCTAGGGATGGGTCGTTTAGCAGTGACGACCATCACCTCTTCTTTCATATCCTGCTTGCGAGACTCTTCCTCAATCCTTAGGCGAGTAATCAAGCTTTCCAGTGAAAATTCTTTGGTTTTATGTCTAAGCATATTCTTAAAAATTTTCCACGAAGGGGGCAGCTTATCAATAATGCAAGCAATTTGAAATTGATCGTCTAGAGGCATACCTTCAGAGACGATCTCATGAGCTATTTTCTGAAGTTCGTGGGACTGAACTTCGACAGACTTGTCATCCACCATCTGGTAGCGCAGGTAGCGGCTGACAGCATACTTCTTAGCTCCAGCCTCCTCCGTGTCGTACTTTTTTTGGAGCGCATCCCAGATCATCATTGTGGTGTTCTTGCTGTCTGCATAGTATTCATAGAGATCGTCTGCCAGGCCGTTGAGGATGTAGTTCTTGCATAGGAAGTCATGCTCCCTTTCCTTAGCAGAAGCAGCCCTCTCCTCATCGGTCGCTTCTTCCGGCAGCTCGACGGGCATGCTAGTGAGACAGTGTGCCAACTTCTTGGTCGTTAGGTAGAACTCCATCTTTTGTCTCCAACGACGGAAGTTGACTCCAACGAAGCAAAGGGGTCGATTGATATCGACAGCACCAGATCTAGCCATGTTGTTCTGTTCAGTCGACATAGCAGCAGCCGAACGTCTTAAAATTTTTAGGAACGGAACAACAACAAGAACGAGGTTAGCGAATCTGGAGCTGAGTCGCGGACTAGGTCGCTCTCTTTAAGTCGTTCGCGACACTGCCCTCGATGCGCACGACAGACTATCAACCGGTCGTCTCCAGGATAAATCAACTCCTCTGTGTACTCGCGGTTTTGTGCGAAAACTGGAGCTCTCTGAACACTCTCTCTATTGTGTATATGCTTGTTGTGGTGTGTTTAGAGGGGCTGGGGAGGCGGCTATTTATAGGAGCCGAACCCCTAGGAATATACCCTCTTGATTGGGGAATAAGTCAGATTAATTAAACAAGATAATTACTTCCTTAATTAAAACCGTCGGTTAAGATAAATCCTGCGCGATTATCCTTCGAATATTCCTTTTTAATCGATTATCCTTAGAATATTACTCAGAATAACCGATTAATAATTAATTATTAGATAATTAATTTTGTTCGGAATTTCTCCAAAAAATATGTATATAGTCTCACGTGAACCAACCAACCGACCAGCGCGCGTGTGTGTGGTGGTCCGTTAGGTCGTCTCTCTCCTACAAAAGTGGGTCACCCCAAGGGGCATGCCCTTAGGAGAGAGGCTCCCATCTTTATACACATTTCACCAAGTAAAACTACCAATGTGGTAGTTTTCCACTTGAGACTCTATAACTTTCAAAACTATTCATACACATTTCCAACAGAGCGCCCTGCAGAACTGGCTGCTGCAGCTGCTGCCGCTCTTGCTGCTGCAGCCGCTCTAGGCACATCGGGTGCTTCAGTCCAACCCTCAGCGAAAAAGTATACGAGTCATGCCGTGTGCATCGTTGGCTACGGCAATGAACAAGGCATAGATTACTTCGAGGTTCAGGAAAACCAGGGCCGTCTAGCTTGGAAAGAAGGGTATAGGAAGGTTGCTGTGACTGCCATGACACAGTTCTACGTGCCACTGCTCCAAGAGCTGTAATCGGTTGGTCACATCGGTCTATCTATATAGTAGCTACAGTAAATCAGCAAAGGTATGTTGTTTGTTGTTGTTATGGTCTGAGCATTAGCGTGGGATCATAGAAATTTGCTGTTTCGATAGTGCTTATTATTCTGCCTTCTGCCTTCCTTGTACAGGAGCTGCATGCACTCAAGGAATGGGGTTTTTGATGACTGGTGCATGCAATGCAATATAGAGAGGTTTTTGATGACTAGTGCATGCAAATGCAAATGCAAATGCAATAGAGAGAGGAACTAATCTGGAGTTCAGCTGCCTATATATAGTAGTTGATGTTAATGCTGTTTAATTATTAACATATATACTTTATGCCTGTCTGTCTGTTTGTTGTTGGTGTACCACTTGATCGATGCATTGCATTCTAATCATATACTCTATTTAAAAGTTTGTTTGTTAGTACCAAGCCTTTTCCCCTGTTTCTTTCGCATTGTTTTTTCATGGGCCAGTGGGGTCCTCATTTGACTTTGGTTTTTTCTTTTTTTTACAAAGGATCTTATTGCACTTTGAATAATTGGTTACAGAGAGAAAATAAAAAATTGATTTCAACACAAGATCAAGGAAACAATGGAACCCAGGATGATACCAAATCATGATAAGAAAATACAACCAGTCGAAACACAGCACATAATGACATCACTCAAAACAAACATCCAAGTTCTTGAGACAAAGGCAGAGCATTTATAATCCCTCTTTCTTCCAACCAAACCAAGAGCAAGAAGATCAGAACAGCTTGTCCGATCACAGCGAGATCCATGGCATTGGACTTGCAAGCCATTTGCCGTCTCCTGGGGAGTGCACAAAGTCGTCCATCACAGTGAATCTCAAAAGAGATTGCTTGACGGTGGAAGAGGCTGTGAAGCAGATTGCTCCAAGCTGTGAAGGCAGAGGGGGCCAAGGTAGAGAGGATCGGTTCAAAAGGGAGCAAGCTTCCAAGTAGATCAACACACCACCACAAAAGAACCGACTTCCACCGCAGCCACCGGAGATGACTCACCTCTTCACGATCCGACAACCATCCAAGCAACAACACCACCTTGGGGAAGCCAGAGGGGGGGAGATGAGAATGCCTTCACCTTGCAGATGAGACCACCAACCTGGAAAGAACAACCATCACAAAGCAAAGGTCAAGCTTCCCAAGCTGCAACCTCCAGATCCTCAAACGAGCAAGCCTTGGAACCGCAAAATCCTAGATCTGGAATGCCAAAATGGCTGGAGAGACTGAAATCATGTAGATGAAAAGCCTAGAAGCAAAGGCCTGAAGATCGAAAACAAGGCAAGCAAGAAAAGTGATAAAAAAGAAGAAACTTCGGCTGCCGCCGGTCACCTGAAGTAGCCGGCGGCAGCCATGGAAAGCTGGAAAATGAGGCTTTTTAGAGAGAAGGGAGAGTAAATTTGAAAAAAGTAAAGTTAGAGAGAGGTTGACTTTGGTCCCCTGCTTTCTTAATAGGCTGGAAGGAATTCAACGAAGATTTATTTGGAGTGGCACGGGGGAATGTCAGAAGATTCCTCTTGTGAGATGGGATGTGTGTAAAGCTGCGGTGACTCATGGGGGACTTGGCATTATGGACTTAGATTCTTTTAATAGAGCTATGCTAGGTAAGTGGCTGTGGAGGTTTGCTACAGAAAAAGAGAGCTGGTGGAGGAAGCTGATCACTATCAAATATCCAAACAATCTCTCGGAGTGGTGTACAGGAAGAAGCAGACAGGGGTTCTCCGGCTCGGTGTGGGCCAACATCTCCAAGGGATATGATAGTTTCTGGAAGATGGCATCTATTGATCCGGGTAATGGCGCTTGGGTGTCTTTCTGGCATGACAGCTGGATCCCTGAAGTGGTTCTCGCTGACGCCTTCCCTAGAGTGGCCGCTGCTTCTAGCTCCCAGACTGCCTCGGTCTCAGACGCCATGACCCTTTCAGGTGAGAATATTGTGTGGCAGGTTCCTTTAAACGTTACTCTTAGAGGGGGGGCTGAAAGGGAGAGGGTTAATTTGCTAAATTTGCTTAACTCTAGGGGTTCCAGAAGGGTGACCAGCGGGCCTTCTAGGCCAGTTTGGTTACCCAGCCAGGAAAACCATTTCTCTGTTCGTTCTATGTACAGGAGCTTGGTTGGCGAGAAGTTCAAGGGGGTGACGGAATTTCCTGCTGAGTCTGTTTGGCGGCAGATTGTCCCAACTAAGGTCTGTGCATTTATGTGGCTGGTGGCTCACAAGCGAATTTTGACTCTAGATAATCTCAAGAAGAGAGGATGGCAACTTGCGAATAGATGCGAACTATGTGGTGTGGAGGAGGAGAGCATTGATCACATTCTGTATCAATGTAGCTTTGCTGCGGAAGTTTGGGCACGAATGCAGAGGATCTGTGGGGCTGTGGATCTCTCGGGGGGTGACTTTATATCTATCATTCGAAGATGGTCTTGTGATGTTGATGATAGTGTGGAGAGCTGGGTGCGTTTTGGTGCCCTGCATGCTGTGAGTTGGCAGGTTTGGCTGGAAAGGAACAGAAGGGTTTTCAAAGACGAAAGGCTGCAGGCAAGAGGAGTTACACGCAAGGCAGTAAGAGATTCTTTGGAGTGGGCTATTGCCAATGGCAAGCTTGATAAAGGTTTAGGTTTCAGTTGGTTGGAGGGTTGGCAGCGGCTGCTCTAGTGGGAGGATTTGGGGGTTCGGGTGCTGCATTCCTTTTCTTGGGTTGATGGGCTCTGTTCGTTGAGTCTGCCTTGTTTGATTGAATTTCTTCCAAGGGCCATGGCTATATTTCATTCCTGAATCGCTATGCTGATGGGATTCGGAGAGCTTCCCTTTGTTTTCCTCCACTTTGGGAGTGGTCTGGTCCACTTTTTAGTGGGGTCTCATTTCTTTCTCTGTATTTCTATTTTTTTGGTTTTTGATTTTCTGGCTTCCCAGTTTGCTGGGTTTGGATTGTTTGGGAGCAAGGTTTAGTTCAGCCCTTCTGAACTACTCCCTGTCGTTGAATTGCTTTGTTTCTCTTTGTACCCTTTGTTTTGTTAATAAAATCTTGATCACCATTATCAAAAAAAAATGTTTTTTCTGGACACTTGGCACAACATGTGTTTTTTTTTCTCCTCCATTTTTCATTTTCTGTTGACACTTGGCAATACAAGTGTTGTATACATATGCTCTTGAATGGTTTCTGCTATTATTATACAACCACTGTCTATGTGATTCTTTCTCTCATCGTGAAGTAAACCCAATAAGAGTCGAGGAAGGTGAAAGTGTGAATCTCATCTCTCATGTGTTTAGTTTCTGTTTACGGTTATAGATCTTATAATAGTCGTTAATTTTGAAAGTTTTTACTTAAAAGAGAAACTTTATATCGATATTGAAGACTTAGTACTTTATGTATACAATATAAATAATATATTATATCGGCATTATAGATTTTTTAGTTTCTGTTGTTGCGCAAACCTTTGAATTGATACTCTGCAACTCTAATCTAATTAATAATGGGCAGTGATCATGTAGTTCAACGGGTTTAAACCCGAACCCGACCTAAAATCTATCAGAATGAATTTTACACACTTTGACTGAATTGAGTCAGATAAAATATCAGTGGATTCGAATTTTATTGTCATCCATATTTGTACCATAACCTTTGTGCTTGCCTTGGCAAATGGCAAAAATAGGAAAAGAAAAGAGTGGCGGGCTGGGTGGGCTGTTAATTGGGCTAGGCTTGCTTTGGATATCTCTGTTGTTTACTGGGAATGAAAAGGCCCACCCTAATTTCGAGGAGAGACGGAAACCGTGAGACGAGCGAGACATATAGGGAGCAGAAGCGTTACCTCCAGCCGTTCAGAATCAACTAGGCATGGCAACAAAATCCGAACCCACGGGTACCCATCCGACCCAACCCGATCAACGCGGGTAAAATTCATGTTGATGGGTTTTAGGTCGGGTTCGGGTTTAAACCCGCTATACTATTCATCGGGTTGGGTAGCGTTTAGGTAAACCCACTCCATGGGTACTGTCACATGTGGCAGATGACATGGCGCCAACAAGGTGACAACAAGGCGGCTGCACATGTGGCATGTATGGAAGACTAGTAGCATAGAGATGCTCCTAGGATTCTCCACCTAAATGAGAGCTTAATGGTGCACTTATGGGCTACATTATGGTAGTATTAATAGAGTGCATTATGGGGGGACTTTATGGGGTGTATTGATGTAGTAGAGGGACCATTATGAGGGGCATTGATGCCTTGTATGAGGAGAGGCCTATATAAGGAGCCATCTCCCTCACTTGTAACTCATTCCATCATTTTTGAGAGTAATACACACTAGAGAGTTCTCCCCAATTCCTTTGTCTTTGTTCTTGTTCTTTGCTTTCAAGTGAGTTGAGAGAAAGGCTGCCTAGCGCTCTAACGGATTTGAGAGCTAGGGCTGCACGATCGAGAGTAAGGTCGTGACAAGTGGTATCAGAGCCTAGTTCGGCTTTGTGCTAGCAAAGTTGAACCTAGAGCCAGAAGGAAAGGAAGAACCTCACCAAAAATGTCGGGATCAGATAGCGGTGTTACCGAGCCTGAGAAGCGCGGAAGGGATCACACCAAGAATCCCAAGCCAAAGGGTGACAAGTCAAGCACTCGTGATCCTATGGCGGCGCTAGAGAGGCGTGTCGCTCGAGTGGAAGTGAAGATTGCGGAAGACATCACTACCATCGAGGATTTGGGTGGTAACATCGCCCAAGTTCAAAGCGATGTTCAAGGATTGGCTGGTCGGTTGACAACCTTGGAGATCAACCATGATGGGATGCGGGAAGAGCTTGTGGCCCTCATCAACAACACCATCACCGCCTCCATGAACAACGCCATAGAAGTTGTGAAAGAGCATGTCCAGGCTGAGCTGGTCGGCGTGAAGGAGGAGATTGCAGACCTCAAGAGTGAGGTCACTCTCGTGAAGAGAGCCATGGCTAGCGGACCAGCCCCGGTGCAATCCGTCCCACGTGCTGATGTTCCAAGACCGAAGAACTTCGGAGGTTCAAGGAACGCGAGGGAGTTAGAGAACTTCCTTTGGAGTCTTGAGCAGTACTTCAAGGCGTCCGGCATCCAAGAGGATGAGGTAAAACTCCGTACCGCTCCACTATACTTGGTCGATGTTGCAATGGTGTGGTGGAGGCGACGTGAAGCGGACGTCGAAAGAGGTACGTGTGTGATGGTAGCGTGGGAAGATTTCAAGAGAGAAATCAAGAAGCAGTTCTACCCGGAGAACGTGGAGTTTGAAGCCCGTTCGAAGTTGAGAAGACTCACCCAGAGGGGTGGAGTTCGAGAATATGTGAAAGAATTCTCGGAGCTGCTTCTAGAGATCCCGGACATCACTGACAAGGAGGCCATGCACGGCTTTCTTGATGGGCTGCAACAATGGGCCAAGATGGAGATGCAACGTCGAGGAGTGCAAGACCTTGCAACTGCCATGGCCACGGCAGAGTCTTTTGTTGAGTACAAAAGGCAAGAGAGCAGCGGCAAAGAGAAGAGTTCGAAGCCCAACAAGGGTGGAGAACAGCAGAAGCCTTTCAAGGAGGGCACTCGCGCTCAACAAAATCAAGGTGGTTCGAGCAAAGGAGGTAAGTACGAGCCAAAACCCATGTCTTGCTTCCTTTGCGACGGACCACATCGAGTGCGGGATTGCCCAAGGAAGGCGAGATTGGCAGCCATGGAAGCTCAAGATGAGGAGCCCAAGGCGGCGGAGGCCAAGATTGGCTCAATCCGCAAGCTTGGCGCGGTGAAGACCGACGTCAAGGAGAGCAAGCGTGGGAGGTGCTATGTTCTGGCGCAATTCATGAAAGGCGAGTCCAAAGCCTTGGTGGATACCGGTGCCACGGACAACTTCCTTCGCATCGAGGAGGCAAACCGGCTGGGTATTGCTTACGAGAAGGGGCAAGGGAGGCTCAAGACGATCAATTCGGAGTCCATCCCAATCCATGGAGTTGCTCACAACGTGCCAGTGAAGCTTGGCGAGTGGGAAGGCCTCATCGAATTTTCCGTCGTCACCATGGACGATCACCCAGTCATCCTCGGCATCAACTTCCTCGACAAGGAGGGAGTGCTCTTGAAGCCCAACTCCAACACGATGTGCTTGGAGAAGGAGGGGGAGTTCCATGCGGTCCATCTCTTGCGAGAAGATGGCCCCCATAGTGCTCTATCGGCCATGCAGGTATTGAAAGGGTTCAAGAAGAATGAACCAACCTTTCTTGTGTCCTTGAAAATGGAGGAGGAAGGAGGCTCAGCGGGAATCACAACTCCCATCATCGAAGGCGTCCTCGAAGAGTTCGACGACGTGATGCCATCGTAGTTGCCCAAGAAGCTGCCACCAAGAAGAGAGGTGAACCACAAGATCGAGTTGGAGCCAGGAGCGAAGCCCCCTTCGCGAGCACCATACCGCATGTCGCCACCGGAGTTAGAAGAGTTGCGGAGGCAGCTCAAAGACTTGGTGGACGCAGGCTACATGCGGTCATCGAAGTCACCTTTTGGAGCACCGGTGCTGTTCCAAAAGAAGAAGGAAAGGTCGTTGCGCATGTGCATCGACTATCGAGCCATCAACAAGTTGACGGTGAAGAACAAGTGGTCGATTCCCCACATTGCCGACTTGTTCGACCAGCTTGGAGATGCGATGTGGTTCACCAAGCTAGATCTTCGCTCAGGCTACTATCAAGTGCGGATAGCAGAGGGCGACGAGCCAAAGACGGCTTGTGTGACGAGGTATGGCTCTTACGAGTTTCTTGTGATGCCATTCGGTCTCACCAACGCACCAGCCACGTTTTGCACTTTGATGAATCAAGTGTTCGAGCCATTCTTGGACCGGTTTGTCGTGGTCTACTTGGATGACATCATCGTGTATAGCAAAACACTCGATGAGCATGCCGAGCATCTACGCCAAGTCTTCCAAGTCCTTCGCGACAACGAGTTGTATGTCAAGAGGGAGAAGTGCACATTTGCCGCCACGGAGGTTCCATTCTTGGGGCACATCATTGGTGGAGGCAAGTTGAAGATGGATGGAGCGAAGGTCCAGGCAATCCAAGAATGGGAGCCGCCGACGAAGGTGCCAGAGTTGCGGTCATTCCTCGGCCTTGCCAACTACTATCGGAGGTTTATCAAGGGCTACTCCAACATTGCAGCACCCTTGACGGATCTCTTGAAGAAGAACAAGGCGTGGGATTGGTCGGAAAGGTGCCAAGAAGCATTCGAGGCCTTGAAGCAAGCGGTGGTGAAGGAGCCCATGCTCGTGCTCCCCAACCCAACGTTGGCCTACGAAGTGCAGACCGATGCATCCGACTTTGCGATTGGAGGAGTGTTGATGCAAGACGGGCATCCCATTGCCTTCGAGATTCGGAAGCTTAGCGAGACGGAGAGGCGATACACCGTTCAAGAGAAGGAGATGACGGCCGTGGTGCATTGCTTGCGCACATGGAGGCACTACTTGTTGGGGTTAAAGTTCATAGTGAAGACGGACAACGTGGCAACGAGCTACTTTCTGACGCAGAAGAAGCTCACCCCTAAGCAAGCGAGGTGGCAAGACTTTTTGTCCGAGTTCGACTTCGTCATGGAGTACAACCCAGGCAAGGCGAATTCCGTTGCCGATGCTCTTAGCCGCAAGAGTGCAGCCGCAAGCATCAGCCAGCCCATGTTTCCTTTGAAGGAGCGGATCGTTGAAGGCCTTGGCCATGACCCCTTCGCCAAAACCGTAGCGGAGTACATCGAGCAAGGCAAGACTCGACGGTTTTGGATGAAGGATGGGCTCATCATGACCAAGGGAGAGCGAGTGTTCGTGCCAAGGTGGGCCAACTTGAGGAAAGAGATCATGAAGGAGTGCCATGATTCCAAGTGGGCGGGCCATCCCGGCATCGAGAGGACGCAAGCACTCATCGAAGAAGCATACTTCTGGCCGCGTATGAGAGACGATGTGGAGATGTATGTGAAGACTTGTCTTGTGTGCCAACAAGACAAGATGGAGCAGAGAAGCCCGGCAGGCTTGCTAGAGCCCTTGCCCACACCTCAACGACCATGGGAGAGTGTAAGCATGGACTTCATCATCGGACTTCCCAAAGTCGATGGATGCAGTTGCATCATGGTTGTTGTGGACCGGTTCTCGAAGTATGGAGTGTTCGTCCCCGGCCCAAAAGACATGACGGCAGAGGATGCGGCGCGGCTATTCTTCAAGAACGTGGTCAAGTATTGGGGCGTTCCTAGCAACATCGTGAGCGACAGAGATGGGCGCTTCACGGGCAGATTTTGGCGAGAGTTGTTCAAGATCATGGGCTCAGACTTGAACTTCTCGACGACATTTCATCCTCAAAGCGACGGACAGACGGAGCGGGTGAATGCCTTGTTGGAAGTGTACTTGCGGCACTACGTGAGTGCAAACCAACGAGATTGGGTGAAGTTGATGGACACGGCACAGTTCTCCTACAACTTGCACCGTAGCGAGTCGACCAACACGAGTCCATTTGAGTTGGCGACGGGGCAGCAACCTTTGACACCAACGACGGTGGCAACGGGGTATAGAGGCAACAGTCCGGCAGCCTACAAGATCGCTAAAGGCTGGCACGAGAAGATGGAGATGGCCAAGTCTTACTTAGCCTGCACTAGCAAGAAGATGAAGAAATGGGCGGACAAGAAGAGAAGGCACTTGGAGTTTGAAGAGGGCGACATGGTGATGGTCAAGTTCTTCCCTCATCGCTTCAAGCATCTCAAGAACGTGCACAAGGGACTGCTTCGCCGCTATGAAGGGCCATTCCCCATTGTGAAGAGGATTGGCATGGTGGCGTACAAGGTTGAGTTGCCGACGCACTTGGAGATCCATCCGGTCTTCCATGTGAGCCAACTCAAGCCTTTCCACGAAGACAAGGATGATGAGCAACGAAGAGAGTCGCAGCGCGCTCCAACACTCATCACCAAGACACACGACCATGAAGTTGAAGAAATCATGGCGCGTCGTGTCATTCCTCGTCGTGGCGTACATCCAAGCTTTGTGGAGTACTTAGTCAAGTGGCGCAACCTTCCGGAAAGTGAAGCAACTTGGGAGAAAGAGCTCACGCTTTGGAAGAACAAGGACTTGATCGAGGCATTCCATCAAGAGGACGCGACGAGGGCGTCGCGAGCATAGGTGGGGGAGGATGTCACATGTGGCAGATGACATGGCGCCAACAAGGTGACAACAAGGCGGCTGCACATGTGGCATGTATGGAAGACTAGTAGCATAGAGATGCTCCTACGATTCTCCACCTAAATGAGAGCTTAATGGTGCACTTATGGGCTACATTATGGTAGTATTAATAGAGTGCATTATGGGGGGACTTTATGGGGTGTATTGATGTAGTAGAGGGACCATTATGAGGGGCATTGATGCCTTGTATGAGGAGAGGCCTATATAAGGAGCCATCTCCCTCACTTGTAACCAATGCTGTCAAAGCCGAGCCGGAGTATGACCCGGTAACGTGAACGGCTCGGTCATTAGTGGTCCAGCCGGCATTAGACCGTTTAAAAACCGTTTGAGAACCGATACATTAAAAATTATAATATAATAAGCACAAGACATATAAAGCAATAACTTAACAATTCAATGGCTAAAATAAAATTTATTTTGCAGGTATCACTTAGTAATTTTACAATACATATATATTTAACAACTAAGGAATCCCCACCCTTCCCAACCCTAGCGGCGCCCTCATCCCCCCCCCCCCCCCACCTCTCTGATTTCCGTCTCATTCTTTTCCCTATTCTGTTTCGTCCAACACTGCAACTTGAAGGAAAAGGGGCAAGACAGAGAGGTTAGCACCGGCTGGAAGGAGAGTCAGCAATAGGATTACAATAGGATTACGAAGAGTTGGGTCATCTCGTCGCTGGGTCGTCATCACAGGGCAGAGAGGGCGAGTAGATTGTTGGGTGCTCGTCGTCGCTTGGTTTGCCGGCAGGAGAGCTTGCCAAATCGACGAGTTGTGCATCCAAATCAGCAAATCGACGGGGTGCGAAGAGTCCGAGGTCGCCTCTGGGTTCTGTCGACGGGGACTGAGCTTGAGGACTGGCGATGGGTGCTGGCGGCGGAAGCGGCGCTCCTTCTGTCTACACGAGAGGCGAAGAAGAGAATGAACTGAAGAATCTGAATTAGGGTTGTTTGACAGCACGACATTTTCCTCTTTCCTTCCCGTTTTTAATTTTTTTTATTAAAAACCAACCGGCCGAAATGGAAAGCCGAGTGTTCGGCTCGAGCGGCCCGGGCGGTTAACCGTCCCGGCGGCTCGCCGACCGCCCCAAAAACCCGTTCCGGCTAAATAGCTGTGCCGAGCCGGTTTGACAGTCGGGTGACGGTTTTACCGGTCCGACCAACCGGCTCGGCCCGGCTTTGATAGCACTGCTTGTAACTTATTCCATCATTTTTGAGAGTAATACACACTAGAGAGTTCTCCCCAATTCCTTTGTCTTTGTTCTTGTTCTTTGCTTTCAAGTGAGTTGAGAGAAATCAATTATTCCAAAGCGTTAGACCATCCACATCCATCAACTACAATTTATGTTTTATATGTGGTCTCTATTATCACATCAACAATTTTTTGTAATTTCACAGGAAATTTTTTCAAAATACACATGTTCTTAAAAAAAAATTCTCAAAATACACACGTTATAAAAAAAATTCTCAATCTACACATGTTTGGGCATTCACCGCGCCAGAGGAAGGCACTGATTACATCACTGCGGCAGAGGAGGGCGGTGAAGGCTTCACCGCGTTTGCCGACCGCAGTATAGGCCTTACCTGCGTTGAAACTTCAAACAAACGTAATTTTGCGCTCGGTTATCCGATCATATCTTTACGTTCGTTTGAAGTTTCAACGTATGTCTGGCCTTCACTGCGTTTCTCGACCTCGGTGAAGCCTTCACCGCGCTCCTCTACTGCGGTGAACCATCACCGTGTTCCTCCGCTGCGGTGATGCGTCGGTGCATGTGTTCACCGCGTCCGTCAACTGCAGTGATTCCCAAACATGTGTAGATTAAGAATTTTTTTATAACATGTATATTTTGAGAAATTTTTTTAAGAACGCGTGTATTTTGAGATTTTTTCCTAATTTCTCTATATACCACTTTTATTTCCCTACTTCAATGAAATTCACTTTCGATTTCATATGGTGACGCAACTGACTTTATCAATACAATATAATTAACATGTTATCTAACCTGCAACATTTTACCAATTTAAAATGTATCACATAATGATATTTTTATATGTACAAGGTTAACTATGTTTAATGACATTTGTGTGTTTTTAGTTTTTACACCAAATTGCCTTGGGTCATTGGCTCATTGCTTTTGCTTCCAAAAACCATACACGCTTCGCAGTGGCTATACGCTATGACGGACTGTTTTTTTTAGAAAGATGTACGTATTCGTCCTATATCATAGTATTAATAGCACGGAAATTGAAGTTCCCATAACATTGTACAAAAGTCAGTAATCCATTTCAGGGTCGCATACATTGAGCTGATGTGTGCCAAAATTCATAGCATGACTCTTAGAGGCCGAGAAATCAGCTGAGCAATTATATTCTCTATAAATATGATTAATCTCAATCTTCTACCCACGATCCAAAAGTGATTCAAGTTTCGTCGCAATCGTTCCATGACAAACTAATTCTAATTGATTCATTCATAGAAAATACATAAGGAATTACACGTGTCTATTAGTTTCGTTTTCGTACATTTGATTTCCATACCATATTTCAGTTTAAAATCTAAAATCCATTTTTGTATCACTAACCATACACTTTTTGTGAATAAATATTATGTTATTATCGCTTCATGTTTCAACCGAGTATTGTAAAATTATATCGAAAATTGTACTTGCAGATAAGTCAGTGATAAAGTAATTTTGTGGTTAAATCATGGTTTATGCATTTCATTTTGACAAAAATCCTATATCGGAGTGTTGTTCCCATAAATTTAACCACCAGCATGACATAAATAATTGAAGAATTATATGTATAATATTCCCCTCTATTATTTTTTACATCAAATAAACCCCTGTATCTTAGAAAAATGATGAAACATACCATTTTGTTAAGATTTTCATTAAAATATCTTCAACCACGTCAAACCGTGGTTCATATTATCTGATCTAGAGAAAATGGGAAGGAAAATATCATTTATATCCCTCCATTTATTTCTCTAAGTCTCAATTAAAGTAAAATTAGTAGGGTTATTCGCTATACAATAGAAACAAAAATATTAAATTAAAAAGATTAGGGGTATTTTGGACATTTGTTTTATCAAAGCCACGGTTCGATTGTAGTTGATGGTATTTGGATGTAAATTTTAATGAAAAGGTTTGTTTGATAATTTTAGTAAAGTGAAGAGATATATGTTTGATATAAAAAATAGTAGAAAAGTATATTTGACAAAAATCATAATAGAGCCATATTTTACATATAACAATTGAATAAGTTTATTGAATTAGTGAATGAATATAATAAGTATTTGGGCAAGGTATTACCACCGGGTTTTGGTAATCTATTAATAAGGGAGGTACTAATTAACGCCCTAACTTTTTAAATTTGTCGCCCTAATTTAAATTAGTTGACATTTTCCCCCTAAAAATTCTCATTCTTTAATCAAATTTATCTCATTTCAGCCGTAAGCCGCCCTAGAATTGACCGCCGTCGTTCGCCCTTGACGGATTGCTCGCAGAGCCGTCAGCCCAAGAATCATCGCCGAGAAGAGTAGAAGAATCAGCCCCCGTCGCCCTAGAAATCACTGATCTCCCCCGAGAAGAATCATCGTCGTCACCCTGGAAGGGATTCCTCCCGCCATGCTTGCTCGGTGCGCCGATTGAGGACGGGAGAACATCAGTCGCAACCCTGGATTCTTCTTCCTCCTTCCTCGAACGCGAGCTGCGGAAGGCAGTTGGGGATTGACGCCGTCGACGATGACTCTCAAGCGGAGCGGCAGCGGCGAAGAATCCAAGGCGACGGCAGGGCAACGGAGCAGCATTAGGCAGTTGAAAAGTTCCGCAGTTAGGACGACGATCTCGGGCGGATGGCAGTTGCAGGGCGCAACGCCGGCAACGGGGAAAGAATCCAGGGCGAATGCGTCAACAGGGCATCGGAGCAGTGTCAGGCAGTTGAGAAGTTTAGTTGATTTTATTAATTCGTTTGTTTTAGGGATTAGATCGAGTGGGGGTAAATTTGTCTGTTTTGTTAATTTAGGGCGAAAAATTTAATAACCTAAGGCGTTAAATAGAAGTTCAGATTAATTAACATAAAAAAAAGGAATGTAAATAGAGGAATGAGACAATTAAGGAAAAAATAGAGAAAGGTTAAATAATTTGTGGGGCACCAGCGTCCAGCTAAGAGTATCCTACTCGATCCAATTCGATCAACGCGGATAAAATCCAAACCCATCAGTACATCCACCAATAGAGATGATTGAAGTTAACTGTATAATGGCAATATTGTGAATACTAAAATTGCGGCTGTTATATTGGACAGTTTGGACGCGTGTCCTTCTCTCGACAGTGTGGACAGTTTGGGCAGCAAGGTATTACCACCGGGTTTTGGTAATCTATTAATTAACATCCAAAAAGAAGGAATGTAAATAGAGGAATGAGACAATTAAGGGAAAAACAGAGAGAAAGGTTAAATAATTTGTGGGGAGTAGGGATGGCAACAAAATTCGAATCCATAAGTATCCTACTTGATATAATCATGTGAATGCAGATAAAACCCAAACTCATGGGTATATCCACCAATAAAGATGATTTATGTTTCTCACAAATTGTATAATGACAATATTGTGAATACTAAAATTGCGGCTAGTATATTGGACAGTTTGGACGTATGTCCTTCTCTTTGTTCTTCTCCACTTTAGACTCGTCTTTTATATATTAGTACTAATACTAATACTAATACTAATTATTGTATGAAATTCAAAATCTAGAAAAATAGAGATACTAAATCTCTCAAAAGTTAGAGATTTAAAATTAATAAGTAACCAGAAAAATCTTCCCAACAATATCCCTTTTTCGAGAGTGGATATGGTGCTAACCTCTTTAAATGTTACCATCATACTAACACATTAATTAACGATATTATAGTATTTAGGGGTGATAAATAGTTGTCGGTTAGTCGGTTAACCGTATAACTGAACCAAAATTTTCGATTAATCGTCTACCCAATAACCGTTTATTAGATGGGGTTTTCGGTGTTGGTTAGTGGTTTAGAGGAAGATGGCTAACCGATCGGTCTTTAGTTAGTTACCGAAAATCAAACGGTGCACCGACTAACCGAGACCCTACCCACCTAGCCCGCCTACAAGTCCACTCATCCTCTCTTCACAACCCACAACGACACCGTCCCACTCCCACCTATCTCCCTCCTCTCGACCTCACCCAACACTTCTCTCCTTTCCCCAATTCTAAACCCCTAATTCCAACCCCAAGACTCTCAATCTGCACTTCATCGTCATCCCACTCCAAGAACTCCAATCGCCAATCTCTCTGTAGGAAACCTATTTTTAGGGTTCCAACGATTGTGTTGGGAAATTGGGAACTCGTAGCGATTTAGGGATTTAGAAGAGAATTAGGGATTAGGAACAGAATTGGGGAAGAACAGAAAGGACGGCCGAGGCCTCTAGAGAGGAGGATAGACGAGATTTGAGAGAGGAAGAGATTAGGGTTTTGGGGAAGGATAACTTTTCTATTAATTTCTGCTTAATCGTACAAATGACCCAAAGTGCATATTTATAGCTAGAAACTGGAATAAACCTAATAAATAACCTAATACGACTCGAATACTACTAACCCTAACAATAATTATCCTACCATAATTAATAAGGATAAACTCGAAAAATCGTGTTTCTAACATCTCCTCCCCCTTCAGACCAACCTTGCCCTCAAGGTTGACCGACTTGACCCATTTCTTCAATCCTTCTCGCCCAATCCGATCATCGCTTCTCCGCTGCTTGCGCTTCCTTTTCTTCCAATCATGCTCCAACTCTTCACCTGGACTTCTTTCACCAATCTTCTTGTGTTGACCGAGCTTTTCAAATTTCATTTCTAAAGGCCCACTATTAATTTCCTTATCGAATTCAAACTTCAACCGCTCCTCTTTTGTTAGCATCACCATCCCAAAACTTGACCAAACCAAATATTCAATCTGATTCAAGAACCTATCTTTGAGTACCAATTCATCAAGGCCTCCAAACATTTTTCTTGAAATTAGCCCATATACTTGCCTTGTTGTTCCTCCAATTGCTTCCGACCCATACTCACTTAAAAGCCCACCACCCAAGCTTTCATAGCTTTCGTCCTTAAGCACCATCTTAAAAACACTGCTCAGGTTCGGCCCAATTGGCCCACACTCTTTCGGCCCATCTTTTGTTATGGAGCCTGCCCAAACCAGCTTTCTAGCAACAAGTTCACTCGGCCCATAGCTTATTTCCAGCCCCATCATTCCTTTCCCCTTGTCAGATCTATTGGCCCAAGAAACTAGGCCCACTTGCATTAGGTCATCTGACCATTCGGCCCACTTCAGTCCTTGCAAGACCAGGCCTGCAACTCCCTGCTCGCGAGCCAGACTCCCACGCAGCCCACACAACCACTGCAGACTCAGCCCGCAACTTGCGCCCTTCGGCGACCCCAATGCTGGCCCATCAGACTCGGAAGCCCAGACATTCGAGTGGCCCAATCTTCCATGCCTCTGCACGGCTCGACCCAAGGCTGGAACCCTAGGGTTCGTGAGAACGCCGCCGCCCCATTTCCTCTCCGCGTTCGCCGAACACCTCCTCCTTGCCGGCTCACAACCGCGGCCCACTTCTCCTGACCGGACCAGCCACTCGACCCATGGCAATGTGGCGCCCCTAGGATTTGCAAGAGGAAGAGTGCCTTCCCCCTTCACGCCACCCGCCGCCTGCTTCTTCCTCCTTTCCATCGCCGGTATTTCCTCCTCCGGCGGCGATGGGTTCCTCAGGCGGCGGAGAAACAAGCTCGACCCGGCCATCCCCGTCCACAGCCCGGTCTCGCCGAGCTCGCTTCCCATCTCTTCCTCCTCCGGCGCCGACGGCTTTTGCGGCACCTTCCTCCTCGACCTCGTCTTCTCGCTGGTCTTCGCCACAATCGGAGCTGTCGGCGAGTCACCCCGGCGTTCCATCATCGTCGTCTGCTCCTGCGGCGCCAAGGAGCTCATCCGGAGGAGGCTCTCGCGACGGTCGACTTCCGCCCCAGCTTCCCGCTCGACGTCTCCTCGAAGAGAGTCGCTCGCTGCGCCGTTAGCGCAATTCGCGCGGCTGACGAAGACCCGGCGAGCTTGCTCCCCTGGTGCTTCTCTTCGTCGACTGTTGCTGGTGTTGATCTCAGCCCACCTCGAGCGGATCTCGCAAGTGCTGATCGCCTCTGCAATCATGAGCGAAGGACCCCTGCAAATCTGCTCTAGCGTTACCTCCTTCAGCCGCTCCCGCCTTTGTCTCTTCTTCTTGAATTTCCAACCATCGATTGGAATTTTCAATAGGATTGGGGTTGTTCTGGGATTTAACTCCTCCCCTTTCAGATCTGATGCAGACTTCTCAATGCTCGTCTCTTCCGTCCCGACCGAGGTAATTGTGATCTTTGGTGCTGCATCGGCTGTGGGTGATGATGGTAGACTTGACTCCAGTACAACTTCCCGTACTGCGCTAGCTGTGGTTGTTGTTGGAATAACAACAGCAACAGCAGATGGTGGCGGCACTTTGGTGGTTGCGGCTTCAATTTCTTGTTCCGGGGCGATTACCCTCTCTTTGTCGGGAACAAGGACGGAAGAAGCAGGATCGCCTTCTTCTTCGACTGGTGGGATTGTTTTAGGAACTTGAATGATGAAATTGAATTTTCCGAAGCCAGCGCGATAATCGCCAAGGTTGTATATTGCTCTGAACCGAATAAGCTTCTTGAATCGGATCCATCTGTGTTCATCATCCAATGGACGTTGTCCCGTTATTGCTAACACATTGGATCTAATCCTCTGCACTTCCACGTGCTGGTCCTCAAATCCAGGCAAGGTGAAGAATATGACAACACGATTGCGCAGATCCAATCGCATGATCTTGGGTTGGATGTCTTCATATACCCGTTCGTCCCCGGTTGAGAGTTGTGACGAACTCTGATCTTCGACCATGGCTCTGATACCAGATGTAGGAAACCTATTTTTAGGGTTCCAACGATTGTGTTGGGAAATTGGGAACTCGTAGCGATTTAGGGATTTAGAAGAGAATTAGGGATTAGGAACAGAATTGGGGAAGAACAGAAAGGACGGCCGAGGCCTCTAGAGAGGAGGATAGACGAGATTTGAGAGAGGAAGAGATTAGGGTTTTGGGGAAGGATAACTTTTCTATTAATTTCTGCTTAATCGTACAAATGACCCAAAGTGCATATTTATAGCTAGAAACTGGAATAAACCTAATAAATAACCTAATACGACTCGAATACTACTAACCCTAACAATAATTATCCTACCATAATTAATAAGGATAAACTCGAAAAATCGTGTTTCTAACACTCTCGCTCCCTGCCGTCTCACGAGAAACCATAAATCCCACTTCCAACTCGAGAGGAATCCTAATCCCAAAAATCACTCCCGCCGCACCCTCCTTTGATTTCCTCCCGAGTTTGAACCCTCCTCGCCGGTGCCACAGCCGTTGTCATCTCCCTGCCGTCCTCGCCAAGTCGTTCTCATCAGTGTCATCGCCCTGCCGCCTTCGTCTTCCACCTTCTTCATCGCCCCGCAGCCGTAGTAGTCGCACAGCCGCCTTCGTCCTCACCTCATCGCAAAACCGTCGTCCTCGTCTCCCGCCTGCCAGTCCCGATCCTGCTGTTTTGGTTAACTGCAACCCTAAATGAAATCGCCGGTTGCGGTTTGCGGTTAACCAAAGGCTCTAACGGTATCGGTTTCGGTTGCCGGTGCTAGACTAATTTCGATCGCTGACTCGCTAATACCCAACTCCAAGCTACGACCAAGTATAATCACAGTCTGGAAATTCAGAATAGTGGGTAAGTTTAATTTATCAACCTGGGGTCTAAATCTACTGCCTACTCCGTGAACTTCAATTATCTAGCGGGACTAAGGGAGTGAATTTGAATTCAAACCAAAACATAAAGAAACCAGTAAATTGTCTAGTTTTCTGAAGCAAGAGAAGAGTCACTCGGGAATGAGTCCCCCTAGCTCCTTAGTTAGGTCTGACACGCTAAAACACAACACTAAACTACGGCCAAGTGTAATTGCATAATGGAAATGCAGTATAATGCAATCAAGTAATAAATGTCAACCCAGGGCCCATATGTACCGCCTACTCCGTGATTATCTATTATCTAGCGGGAAAGTTTAGTGAAAATGAGTTTAAACTAAAGCAGAAAGAAAGCAGTAAATTGTCTGGTTTCCTGAAGCAAGAGAAGAGTCACTCGGGAATGAGTCCCCCTAACTCCTTAGTTAGGTCCAAGTTGTAATTTCCTTTGGTTGATTTACTGTTGATTAAACTGCGGAAGATCCGACAGTAGCTTGGAATCTCTTAAGTTGACCAAGCCCTCTCAGACAGACTAACCGGCATGCAACTAGCCTTCACCGGGATAGATTACTAAGCCAATACACACAGAACTCCATTACTGGAAGCAGATTCCAGTACAAAACAGTGAATTGACCGACTCTCGTACAATCAATTCACTCCTATCGATTGAAGAAGCTCTAACAACCTATTCAGATTCTATCTATCACAGGTTGCAGCAGAAATCAAAAGAAGTTGATCAGGATTCAATTGACTCAATAAACACACTTCAATCGATTAAAACCAATTAATATATCAATCCAAAAGTCATTACAATCAAGGTTCCTAACACATGGAACTAGGGTTCTTCATACCCATGTGAGAGAAAGTTTACTCCATAGAGAGAGAGGAAAACAGAAATCAAAGCAGTCATACTCATAAGTCATAAAGATGGGAATAATATGCTCTGGGATGTCAATCTTCACTCCTGGGAATGCAATCTGGGCTTCAATGGTGAGAAATCCACTCCAAATAGCTCCTAGCTAGGGTTTTGTCCTTCACACTTTCTCTCTTTAGAACTTTGTTTTTCGCTCCAAAAAGTCGAATCCCCTCAAAATATGAGCTCCTCTCCAATAAAACTCGCATAGGGGTAAAAACAAAGCTTTCGCGATCGACCTTCTTTCACCTCCAACTGTCCCGAAAGTTGTCCCAAAGCCATATCTACGTACTAGGACCTGAAATATGACAAAAGAACACAACCTAGTATAAAATAGGCCAAAGAATAATCAATCACTAAGCTAAATGATCAAGAAATGAAGGGGAAAACATGTGCAAATGTGGTGCTATCAAATTCCCCTACACTTAACCGTTTGCTTGTCCCCAAGCAAACCAAGTCAGACACAAGGTAAGCTCAAAACATTTTAACCATGCAGACTTTGGGGACATATCATATAGGCACAAAACGCGTGAATCATACTGGCGTTTAGACATCAACTCATGAACAACCTCAACGACAACCAAGACAACCACCACAGATGACATTCGAGTTCAGCAAAATCGGGTAAAGGAAGAGTCTCCCTTCTGTTCACCAACCAACATAGACTTGCCTCAACCACTTATTCAAAATAGTCACCTCTTGCATAAAACTCAAGACATCAGAATCAAGATCGAGCAATATAGGTCCTAACCGGGGTAAAGAATATAAAGAATATAAGGAAATGAATCGCTCACTCTCGACTAGTGGGGTCAGGACAATTTGATGCAAAAAATGCGCATGATTATTCTCTCAATCCCTAACGTCTCTTCACCATGACGGCAGCCTCTAAATGCTAGAGTTCACATATCGGATGTCGCCACTAACTAGTCAGTAGGTCTTAGACACGGGTTTATATGACTTGCTAGGGTCTTGGACATGGGGAAAAAGCCTTTTAGGTGGTGGAAGAATTCATAACACAATGTTCCACAGTTCCAAAACCAACATAATTACAATCAGTCAAACCATTTACTTTCTTTCTGTCATTCTGCATTAATCAAGTTCTTTAGAGCATAAGAGTGAAGGAGGTCAAAATGATGTTAGTATTTCTAAGCCAGGCCGCTAAGAAACACTACTTAATGGGCATGATTCCGATTTTTATGGTGGCTCTCTTTTGCTTTCATTTTTATTTTTTTTTTCTTTCTTCTTTTTTTCATTTCTTGAGAGAACCACCACCTTTGCACATATTTTCAAACACTTGCCCAACTTTTAAGAACTACCTCCAACCCTCACATTATTTCTAGCAGAAACAGCAGAGAACATGCAAAAACCACTATGTGGAACCTCTAAGAGGTGCAAAAAGGGTGATTTTTCATTGTAGACCGAAATAAGGAAAGTTACACGGCTCAAAGGGGCTGACTAGGGGTATGGTACCAGGACAGTCAATTTGGTCGTGGGCTAATCATATGCCTCCATCATCCTAATTAATGACAACGTGAATGCTACACATCATGGAAGAGGGATCTATCGCACAAGAAAGAAACGAGCATACTTAAATCTCACATGGCTACCTATATGCTCTATCTTTCATTCTGATTCGCTGAACTCGATGCATAAACGACTGTAGAAAGTAAGTGATCAATCCAAGTCACAGTTGGTAAGCAAATAGTTGAAAAACTGAACCCCTACACAACTCTATTGCATGTCTCAGTCATCATTATAGGTTGTCCTAACACATGGAACTAGGGTTCTTTATACCCAAGTGAGACAAAGCTCTACTCCAGAGAGAGAGAGAGAGAGAGAGAGAGAGGAAAACAGAAATCAAAGCAGTCATACTCATAAATATGGGAATAATCTGCTCTGGGATGTCAATCTCCACTCCTAGGGATGTAGTCTGGGCTTCAATTACCAGATGGAACATATTGTGGTCGCATTCTTAATCGTATTAAAATTATAATTATAAATATTACAAAATGAACCGAATTGATATTTGACAGGGTTAAATGAATGAATCCAATGATAAGCCGCTCCTTAGTTATATGATCTCTTTTCTCTATTTTACTACATTAATCACAATTCTTATAAAATACTTGATGATATTAATAACAAGTTTAATATAATATTAGTATTATCATAAGTATTAAACTTTATAACACTTTTCATCTTTTCACTTTATCTATAAAATTGATATTGGAGAAATAATTTGATGAATTTAAAGTGAGTTTCATACTAGAAACACAAATTTATAATTAAAATTAATTACATTAAACAAAATATTTTAAATATCAAATTAATTTATGATAAACATAAAAGTTGCCCCGGCCATCGGCCGGGAAGAAAGCTAGTACTATTATATAGACATCAACACACCGTCATCTACCTTCTTCCTTCTGAATCATAAAAAAGAAGAAAACATTTTTCTTCCTCTTTTTGATGAGAATTATGAAATCGTTGGAACCAGAAGACACAAAGACAACACCAAATTGAAGCGAAAAAAGAAAGTAGTAGGAAATCACATCAACTAATTAGTCCAACAATTAATCATCAACAGTAAGCCCAGTCCCCTGCAACTTAGACTGTGTGAGATGGTCAATACGCTGCGCCATCTCTGGAGTCAAGTAGTTCTCCCAATCTCGTACGGTTCCTCTCCTAAAGAAGGTGGAATTGAGCACATGGTTCAACTCCCCGACACCACTCGTGTTAACCTCCAGCTCTTTCAACCTATCCAAGCTGCTTCGCCACAACACTTTCTCCACCTCTTCATCTCCGTCGAGAGAAAATGGCTTCCCGAGAAACGAAGCTAGCTTCCTGGCCTGCTCCTTCGGCTCTCTGTAGAGCTCCTTGTACTTGAGAAACAACACCTCCTGAGGGCGTCTCCTGCTCTCCTCCCAATATCCCACCACATGCTCGTAAAAGGGCCCGAAAGGCAGGACCCCACTACAGAAGCTCTATACCACTCCCTCCAGCGGGAACTGCTCGTCGCCCGGTCCGCTCTTGTAGCGCTTGTTGTAGAAATGCCACATCGACACCACCGTGTCCTTCGGATTCCAAGCCAGGTACACGATCCTGCACCCGGACTCCCTCTCGCCTCCGGCAGGTAACTGTAAGGCAGGTGACTGTGGAGCAGCCGGCCGGTGGGAGGAGAACTCAGCAACATATCTTGGAATCGTTCTTCGAGGAACGTGTTCTCCAGAGTGGGGACCACTTTGTGGGGGTTCTTCTTCGCCAGAAGGTCTTCTTCTGCTTCTCTGTTGAGGATGTTGTAGCAGAGAGCCTTGAGCCACGTCGTCCCTGTTTTGCGGAAGGTTGTCAGGAGGATGTCGTCGCTTCTCGGCTTGAATCGCGACCTGAAGGCGGCCATGCGGTCCACGGTCGGCACCTGGTACCAGTGGTCATCTATCTGGCGGATCTGGTGAGAGTTCCAAAACAAAGACTCGGTCGAAGATTGCCGATTGCTCATCGGATTAGGGCAGTAGGAAAAGACGTGTATGGTTTGAGAAAACAAGCTAAGTACGTACATATAGTTTAGTTCTACGTATGTACCTATATCTAAAAATCATACGACTTTTCCACTACTGTTAGCTAGCCCACTAACTTTCCCGTAAGTACTTTCTTTGTTATTTGATATTTTAATTTTCATATTTTGATTATATGAATTTGAGTTTAATAATAAATTTAATTTATGTCTATCTTATAAATAGAGGATAATTTTAAAATTGAAACCCAAATATTATTGATTCGAATATTACATATTCAATTGCAGTATTAAATGTGTAAATGTGATGTAGAATTCTTAACTTGGTATTGATTTTTAGAACTATTAAAGCAACGATATTGTTATGCAAACTATAATTGACCCGCTTTTTTAAAATTTTAGTTTGGTTTACTGTTAAATCCTCACTCTCTTGATAATATGGCATGATTGAACACAATTTCTGAATACCAATTTTTCTAGATGATTTCAATTATTTAAATATTTTATCTTATATGATAATTGACTATATGTATCATTCATTGTTAATTAGTTTAATAGAAAATAACTGCAATACAAGACAAATCATGAAAGTTGAGCTGGAGTTTTCATGGATGCATTGATGTGGTCATGTGCATTAGCAAGGTAGGTACCACAAGATAGGTTTAATTTTTTTTGTTGAGTGAATAAGATTGTACTTCAACTAAATTAAGAGTGTGTTGGTTGATAAATAATTTTTTCGTTGCATAGAGTATGGATGGAAAATGTTATTTTCTTACTAATTTTGTTATTGTATTGTGCGTAATACTTTGTTTGGAAGTTAGGAGTCTAAATGAGTGATTCTGTGAATGTGTATATTCTTTACAATGTATCATTCTTTTGACATAAACTTATCCAGAATGCATGCATTTGATTGGTACTTTAGACTCTCAAATGGCTAGAATCATTCATTTTAGAATCTCTACAAAAAGGTGAGATTCTCATGCTTTACATTTGTAATTGCTTTTTTGCACCTCTTATCCTTATTATTTTTTACATATTTCATATTTGCCCCTTCTTTAATTGGCTATATAAACATAACTTTAAGGTTATATAAATCATTTTGGTCATTAAAGTGAGAATCCTTATATTCTTTAAAAGTGAGAATCTCAACTATCAAACAACATATTCTTACAATCATCTAGTTCTTACAATCACTACATTTAGAATACATACATTGCAAGATTACACATATTTATAGACTCTCAACTTCCAAACTTATAATCATCTACAACTACAAAATTTCGTTACACCCATTCTATTAGAAAATTTTACTCTCTTTATGTCTCACCGATCATGAAAAGCATTGTGGAAGTAGCTCGTGAAAATGCCACATCTCTAACACTTGCAACTTGTCAAGAAGAAAGCTTAATTGTACACATAAGGAAGATGAATAAACCTCAGTACCCAAGTTGCAAACAGACTCTGTTATACAGAGTCCAGAAAGAAGATCAACCAAAAATGAAGCTGCCCGAGCTGGTAGCAGAGCCAACCGAACAGTAGCGGAGGCAGGGCCTTTTGACCTTGTCCTGGGACAGGGGTAAATTTCGGTGGAACAAAAATACGCCATATATATTTATATTGGTGATGAAACACAACACGCATAGATAGTATTAGAGTACTTTGTCACTAAAACACAACTCATTACTTGTCCAAACTTGACATAAAATTAATTTATTATACAATAAACGAAATTCCAATTGCAATAAAGAACTAATCGGGTCTCTTTTCTCCTTATGCCTATTCGATCTTTCCCCAACAACCCTGAAATTGTCTAGCGACAACGGCAATCCCACTAGTTTTGATAGTATAATCGGTTATTTTTAATTTATGAATGAATTATTTAGATATAATTATTTTTTATTAAATAATTATTTTTTATTAAATAATTCTTTTATTAGATACTTATATATTCAAGTTACGAAAAGAGGACAATGGTGCTTTGAAATGCTGCCACTGCCACTGCAACCGAAGCCAGATCAATATCATCCCTTGGCAGTCACAAATACGTTGCCCCCGAGAGTCCGAGACATCAAAGATGAAGGCCATGTATGTGGTATCAACATTAGGGATCCTGTTATTGGAATTAAAAAAAATTCAATTAAATATACCCTTTCTACCAACTTGACCAATTTCCCGAAAAAAAAATTAGTAAAGTGTTTTATTAGCATAATTAGTAAAGTGTTTTATTAGCATAAAAAGGGTTTAAGTTCTTAACCTTTTTGATCTATTTTATTCCATGTAGAAATCTAGTATCACCAAAAAAGACAGAAATAGAAAGAGAAACCTTAAGTAGACGTTCTTTTATTTCTTATGAAGCAAGATGGTTTAGAGAGTAAATACATAGATAATGAATAGTACTGAACGATTTTTTTAAACAATAGATGTCTTTCACATCCAACGAGAACAATAAAAAAACCTCTTTATTTTTAAATGGCAGTTCCAAAAAAGCGTGCGCAGATACATAACTGTAAATGAGGTGCAGCAATGGAACCATGCCGTTTATCGTAGTCTGCCAGCCTCAAACTTTTTTGTGAACGAACGAACTGCAACATAAATTGGCGTACAAGAGAAGAGAGGTGTGATACCATGTCATTAACCAGTTGGTCCCAATAACTCGAGTTGTTGGGAGAAGGTTATGTTGGATCTTATACAGGCCCGTGTATGGTGCTTAACCACTTCCTTACACGCCCCCTCAAACGAAAGCCGACTCATGGGCTTGAAGTTTGCACAGGCCCGCCATACCATGTGCTTGAAAGACAACGGTTAATATTGGGGGTCGCGAGGACTTGAACACGTGACCTCAAGGACAAACCAGGCTCTGATACCATGTAGAATTTGATGATGCGGAATTGAAAATAACACGGGAGACAACGATTTTACGTGGTATCCTCGATCGATTGATTGATCGAGACTAATCCACGGTGAGCTCATAAGAGCTCACGACTGATCTCTTATTAGGATTACATCTTGACGGCTTGCTTACGACAATCTCGTAGCTAAGCTTATATAGAGCTAGACATAGGGTTAAAACCCTAATAACAACCAAGTTTTCTTCTTTGACAAGGACAAGGAAACAAGGGACTTGGAGGACAATGAATTAATTATTTTTGACTAAATAATTAATATCCTCAATACTCCCCCTCAAGCGAAGACATGAATGACAAGAATGTCGAGCTTGAAAAAGGAAATGTGACGAACAAGCATGACAAGCTTGAACAACAAAACTCGAGATGAACAACATCTCGGACAAGGCTGATTTGGAGACGACTGACTCTCTCCCTTGAGCAACCTAATGAAGATGGTTGACTGCATCTTCTTGAACGTCGTGACGAGACGGTTGATTGCATCTCTTGAACGACCTGACGGAGACGGTTGACTGCGTCTCTTGAATGACTTGACGGAGACGGTTGACTACATCTATCCATATGATATGGTGGAGATGGTTGACTGCATCTCCTGAACGATGATGGAGATGGTTGACTGCATCTCCTGAACGACTTGACTCCCTATTCTCCCCCTCAAGGTGACGCATGAACGATGTGAATGCACAGCTTGAAAGTTAGAATGGTGATGATAAGTGGAACGGCGGCGAGTTGAGGCCATTGAAGACGACCTTGACGGGTGTTGATGAGAAGATCGAGGCGGACAAAACTGAATCCGACTGAAATCAGCGACTATGACGGGATGCGACGACGACCTTTAGAGAGAGACCACGAACGACCACGACTGGGCAACAACGGCGACCTGATGTTGGAGTCGGAGGTGTAGCCAACAACTTCTTTCACCGTGGCTGCTGATTGACGAAGACGACGAGACAAAAGGCAAAAAACTTGCGGAAGCTCAAAACCCTATCAAAGGATCGAGTTTTGCTCTGATACCATGTAGAATTTGATGATGTGGAATTGGAACAACACACGAACACACGAGATTTTACGTGGTATCCTCGATCTTGATTGATCGAGACTAATCCACGGTGAGCTCGGAACGAGCTCACGACTGATGTTTTATTATACGACTACATCTTGATGTCTTATATAGAGATAGATTAGGGTTAAAACCCTAACGACAACCAAGTTTCCTTCTTTGAAAAGGACAAGAAAACAAGGGACTTGAAGGACAAGAAATTAATTACTTGTTGACTAAGTAATTAATATCCTCAACAGACTGAGATAAAGCCGGACAGGGGGAGGATTTTGTTATGAACAATAAATTAAACATACAACTGACTGATAGTTAGAATACTGAGCATAAGTTTCAGAAACCAAAATACATGATGGATCGCAGACTTGGAAAGAGCATTGCTCGCTCAAACCGAACGACGACTACGGTTTCTAATAGCAGCAGCAACACATATTAAATAACATACTTGTCTGGACAGATTTGCATAGAGTATATAAGTTAAACCAAGTTTGGTACGCAGCTAACAACAAGGGAAAGAAATTTACTAGTTGAGCAGGTCGGTCGGCATCTGGGGTATGGGAAGGAGAGGTAATGGTGGCAGTCAGTCAGCTTCTTCCTTGGTCATGGACTGGTGTTTGCTTTCATTTGTCTTTCTAAGTTTTTGTAATCATCAATCTCGTTCACACCAAACTCGCATATTCCCACAGGAGGATGTTTAATTTCTTTACGGCAATAGATGCAACCATTGCGGACACCATCTGCAGAAAGCAAAGTAATAAGAGCATCATCATTAACAACTTGAGATATCTAACCATCCATCTATAAGCAATTTGATTGAATCAACAATACACAAATAACTACACTACTTACTACTGTCTCCAGTAGAAGTATCCAACTTGACACATTTGAGAATGTTGAAATCTCCCCCGTAGAATCTGATGGCCTCAGCAAAAAACAACGGACTGGAAGGGTTGTTCCCTTCCTTGGCGGTGAAGTTGAAATGGAAAACCATCACAAGCTCAAAGAGAATGCAACGGCAAAGAAAGGGCTTGTCAAACACATAACTCACGCACTGTTCATCATCAAACAAACAATAATAGATATAAGTAAGCAATTCGATCCATAGACTGGGAACACAGGGAATTGAACAAGCTCTGTGATGATTGAGAACACACAAAAAGCAAAACAACATACTTCCGTCTTGTTGTAGTATTCTATAGCTATATCAGCAAGGCCTAGAGTGTCCCTTTTCATCCTTTCTTCCTCCTCGGGCTTTAGATCTCCGTCCTCGTCTTCCGAAGAAGAACTACAATCAATATGACGACTGAGTGAGATCATGATCGTAAAGTCATATCCAATGAAGCATACATAGCTCACTCCCACTAATCGAACCCACGACTAACTATTCCAACTTAACACATACAGATACATGAATTAATTCCAGCATAACACCATCACCAAAAATTGAACAACAAACAAACAGCGCAAATTAATACACTCACCCAAAATCAGTATTCATCGACTTCATAACTATCTCGTGCCATGGGCTCTCAGGATCTAGTCCCAACCAGGACATAGGACTAGACGGTTCCTCGAACGACTCATCTCCCACAGCCACCTCTTGATCAGGTGCTCCTGAATCCAGCAGGTTCCTCTCCGGAGATACCACCGGCGCCGGACTCACACTAGAAGAAAAAGATGACGATGGCGGCGGATCTGCCGCACCAACCTCCACCTGCTCGTCATGATGATCAGGTCGATCTTCCGTCTTTTGTTTTTTGGGCGAAGGAGGTTCTCCCATCTCCTGCCTCTCCGAGATTTTATCTTTCCCCCAAACCATTGTTTAGTTGATTGTAGGGATGGCAATGGTCGGGTTGGGGCGGGTTTTGTCAAACCCAAATTCATTGATTTATCTGTCAAAAAACCCGGGTAAAACCCGCTAGGTTTGAAAAACTCAAACCCAACCCAACCCAACCTGCTGGGTATCCGCGGGTTCATGGGTATCCGTGGGTTTTTGTGGTAAAAAATTTACAATAACAAATTTCTTTCAAAATAAAAGTTTAACATCAATTATCTCATACAAATTATCCATACAAAAAACACCAATCTAGAACATACAAGCAAACCACAAATGATCAATACAAATTGTTCAAAATTAAAGATAAACATCTATAAACAACAAGATTAATTGAAATCTTCTTCCTCGTCAAATAAGTTTCTTCACTATCCACTCCATAATATCAACTTCATTCTAAACAATTAAAAAGAACAAATTATACATATCTCCACAAACATAAATAATATTAGTTGTTTAAAGAAGATATATTATTTAGAATATTAAATATACCGGGAAGGTAATTATATGTGTGGGCGGGTACTGTCACGACCTTATTCTCGATCGTGCGGCCCTAGCTCTCAAATCCGTTAGAGCGCTAGGCACAGGTTGATGTAAAAGTCACTATCACAATGATCAATGGCAGCTTGGTGTATAACAAACCTTTTGAAACCATTGACCTATTGGTTGACAATAAAAACTCACAAATTATAGTCACAATGCTCCAATGTCAACTGTGTGTAGCAAATGTTTTGGCAGACCATGAGGAACAAAACAAAAGCGATTAATATATAGTTATACTTTATTATTAGTAAATACTCTGTTTAATATACATATATGTACCCGTACATATTTTATCCGATTAAAACTTTTGTATCCGTATTATTGTCAAACTGTTTAATTTTTCCCCGTTCATTTAGTGACTCCCTTACTAAACACGTATAAAACCGTATAACACATTTAATATCCGTATTTAATGAATTATATTGTTAGCCTTCCTATTATTTATATATTTATTTATTTTTAAAATAATTTATTTTATATTTTTATGAATATTAACGTACTATTAAACGTAAAATTAGCTTATAGACGACGTAAAATACCCGCACGTATTTTATACATAACTTTTCTGTACCATATTTTACTAACTATGCTTTTATGAGTTAACATAATAAGTTGACCCTGTACTAGTACTAGCTTGTTGTCCGACCTGTTGGGCGGAATGTCATTAAATACAATGTATGTATGATGTTTATATAAAAATTATAAATTACTTTAAATGCTGAATTTCGTATGACATTTAGGTGACATCAAAATTAATTTTCCATTTTTGACATTCTTATAACTTTTCATCAATGATGAACATTGTAAGATTAATTGCTATAACCAAAGTTGTCAACCCCGTTCAAGTTGTCGAGCCGATCAAGCAAGTAGTTTGAAGTTTAATGATTTGATTGAGGTACAACTTGTCTGAGCCGTTTTACGCATTTTCTAAATATATTTACATACAAAATAGAAATTTAGTGACTGAAATGAAATGTAATAACTTATATCTATTAAAAACTCAAATTCCATAAGAAAACATACTTATTTCAAGATCCACCCACCATCCTCTTGCCTCTCTCCCCCTCCCCCTTCCCTCTCTCTTATTATCCCTCTCTAACGATCAGACACTTGGTTTTGTAGAGCCAGTTTTGGAACACGATTTTGGTCGGATCTAGTCCAACCAGCCTCTCAGTAGAGGTGTAACAACCTTGGTTATAACACTCGTGAATAACCATTCATAACTTGTCAATTTAATGATGTAGTCACTCTGAAAAGAAAATTGACATAACAAAAAAAGAGTTTGTCTAAAAAAGCGTAGCATAAATAGGAAACTTGTGATCATAACCTTTATTCAATATTTATTTCTAATGCTTGAGAAACAATACATATATAATAATATCTAAACCTTAAAGTATTATGCACAATACAATAACAAAATTAGTAAGAAAATAACATTTTCCATCCATACTTATGCTATGAAAAAATTATTTATCAACCAACATACTCTAAATTTAGTTGAAGTACAATCTTATTCACTCAACAAAAAAAAATTAAACCTATCTTGTGGTACCTACCTTGCTAATGCACATGACCACATCAATGCATCCAATAAAACTCCAGCTCGACTTTCATGATTTGTCTTGTATTGCAATTATTTTATATTAAACTAATTAACTATAAATGATACATATAGTCAATTATCATATAAGATAAAATATTTAACTAATTGAAATCATCTAGAAAAATTGGTATTCAGAAATTGTGTTCTTTTAAACTCACCTATTTGTCCAATCATGCCATATTATCAAGAGAGCGAGGATTTAATAGTAAACCAAACTAAAATTTTAAAAAAGCGGGTCACTTACAGTTTGCATAAAAATATCGTTGCTTTAATAATTCTAAAAATCAATACCAAGTTAAGAATTCTACATCACATTTACACATTCAATACTGCAATTGAATATGTAATATTCGAATCAATAATATTTGGGTTTCAATTTTAAAATTATCCTCTATTTATAAGATAGACATAAATTAAATTTATTATTAAACTCAAATTCAAATAATCAAAATATGAAAATTAAAATATCAAATAACAAAAAAAGTTAGTGGGCTAGCTAACAGTAGTGGAAAAGTCGTATGATTTTTAGATTTCAGGTTTTCATATTTTTTACTTAAAAGGATACAAAAGTTTTTTTTAGCGTAATTGGTGATGGTTGTTGTCTTAGTTTAGAAAGACCATGGTTCGAATCCTGAGATTGACGTATTTTTTTCTATGAATAAAAAATAAATAATGACTGTAAAGACATAATTACCCTTTCTACTTTCGCTCTCGTTGCAGGAATTTTTTTTCTATGAATAAAAAATAAATAATGACTGTAAAGACATAATTAACCTTTCTACTTTCGCTCTCGTTGCAAGAAATTTGAAATACTGAAAAACTGCCCCAATTCGGCTATAATATATTTGTAGATTAGGGTGCTAATCAATTTTATTTCAATTAGGGCTAACTGATTTGATGGTTACTGGTTAGCTAATAGACAAAATTACTTCTTGATAACCGAATAAATAAAACCTTATGAGTTAAGTGTTTATTATCGATTTGGTTAGCGATTAGCATGACAATTAACCATTAACCCCCCAACAACCTCCACTCATCACTTTTTTTTCTCTTAATAGTAAAATATAATCATTCAAACTAAGTCAAAATAATTTAACTAATTGTTAACATAAGATAATAATTATAAAAAATAACATCAATACATACATCATCCAATGTGAATTAGTAATCCAATTCCAAATCGTAAAAATATAAAATAAAAAAAACAATCAAACTTCTTCATTCAAATAATTGTAAGAAATAAGATTAGTTTGTTAAATAGAGCACGGTAACGAGCCTGGTGGTAGAGTTGTCACCTTCTGTATATTGCAAGTATATATTGCAACATCCCACAGCTGGTGGAATTATTGGGCAGTAGCGCAAGTATATTACTTGTTTCTATCTGATGAGCAATCAGCAACCTCCGACGGAGTTGTTGTTTTGGAGCTCTCACCAGATCCGCCAGATGGATGGCTTTTGGTACCAGGTGCCGCTTGCGGACCGCATGGCCGCCTTTCGGTCACGATTCGAGCCGAGAAGCGACGACATCCTCTTGACGACGTTCCGCAAAACAGGGACGACATGGCTCAAGGCTCTCTGTTACAACATCCTCGACAAAGAAGCAGAAGAACAGGACCTTCTGGCAAAGAAGAACCCCCACGAGGTGGTTCCCACCCTCGACACCACTTTCCTCGAGGATCGAACACAAGACATCCTGCTCAGTTCCCCTCCTCCCCAGCTGCTCCACACGCACCTGCCCTACAGTTACCTGCCGGAGGCGGTGAGGGAGTCCGGATGCAAGATCGTGTACCTGGCTCGGAATCCCAAAGACACGGTGGTGTCGATGTGGCATTTCTACAACAAGGTGTTGAAAAGTGGACCGGGTGACGAGCCGTACCCGTTGGAGGGAGCGGTGGAGAGCTTCTGTAGTGGGGTTCTGCCTTTCGGGCCCTTTTACAAGCATGTGGTGGGATTTTGGGAGGAGAGCCGGAGGCGGCCTCAGCAGGTGTTGTTTCTCAAGTACGAGGAGCTATGCAGAAAGCCGAAGGAGCAGGTCAGGAAGCTAGCTTTGTTTCTCGGGAAGCCATTTTCCCAGCTGGATGGAGATGGTGAGCTGGAAAAGGTACTGTGGCGGAGCAGCCTGGACAGGCTCAAGAAGTTGGAGGTTAACAAGAGTGGCGTCGGGGAGCTGAACCATGTGCTCAATTCCACCTTCTTCAGGAGAGGAACGGTACGAGATTGGGAGAATTACTTGACTCCACAAATGGCTCAGCGCATTGACCAGCTCACGCAGTCCAAGTTGCAGGGGACTGGACTTTCTCTCGATGATTAATTGCTAAATTAGTTGATGCGTTTTTTAATACTTTTTCGTTTCAGTTTAGTGTTGCCCCCGTCTAGCAAGCAACATGGATATTGGATTGACATATAGATTTCTCTGTCAGTCGTGGCTCGTCTATATTTTATCTTTCTACTTCAATCTCAGAGTTTATACTTGCCAATATACATCATAATATATGTAAACCTTGTTTTGTGTGTAACTCCAGATTTTTTATGTGAAAGCTTTAAATGCAAATATTTCCAAATGTGAATTTACACACATTTCCAAGCGTTGACCTTGACATAATTAAATACTCTGTATCTTGATCTTGATAATCAGCAGCCCAGGTAGGCCAATCATAAATGCAACCTTTGCATTTACTTAATACAACTAGCTAGATTACTACATTCATGATAAAAAAAAAAATTCATGTTGTGGAGTTTCTTCGTTGTTTTTAGGGTAATGTCTATTTATTATCTAAACATTTTTCATATTCTTTTCAGTCAAATCTATTGAAATACTAAGAATTAACCAAACATTTTGTAACACGTCAAAGTATTAACCATTTTTACATTATCGTTAATAATTATGTAACTCTTTTCTTAGTTGAAATACTAAATTTTTTGAATGTTTTTTTTTATTTCTGAGTGATATCAATGGGAAATAATAGTTAAGCTTACAATTCTACCCAGGACCCCTAAAAGATTCTAAAGAAGCCACCCCCAAGAAATCAAAAGATTCTAGCTCTACTAGAGACAAAAGCCGTGCTTTACGCGCCACTCTATGGGCAGCACTGTTGGCGGTTCTAGGTACCGCCCTAAACTCTATACAAATAGACAAAGAGCTAAGGATCTGAAGACACTCTCGTAACACCGGACCACCAATCGAATCTTCTGAAACGCCTTGACGGATTTGGTTGACAACCACTTCGGAATCACCTTCGACTATCACGTGAGTCAAGGATCTTGAGGCTACAAAGGAAATGGCATCCCTGATAGCGAGAAGCTCAGCCAGATAAGGGTTGACTATTCCTTGATGCTGCAACCCGAACGCCAACATCACATGCCCGTCTGACCCACGGATTACAAGCCCAGACGAACACCCGAAGGCACTAACAGCTGCGTCAACGTTGATCTTCAAGAAGCCTTCTGGTTGTAGAATTGTCTTATTGCCATGTATCTCTTCTAAGTCAGTATCATATTGTCAAGTCAATATTACTAACAAAATTGATAACTAGATGTTAACATTTGACTAACTATTAGTAATTCAATAAGTTTGACTAATAAAAAAAATCTGAAAAATACTTTACTAATAAATAGTCATTACCTTTGTTTTTATTATAAGTGCATGGGGCTAAATTTTGATTAACAGGGAGGAAATGTAAATACGACAACTCAATGAATTAGTACAGATTTGAAAAAGACATATGTTCTTTGTGGTTAAGTCTTTTACTATTTGTCGTCAACTTTAAAAATATATTACTAAATTAATTTTATTTTAGTACGGCTACGGTGAAGAAGGTTTTCATAACTTAACACGTACACATCCAACTCTCCCAAATTTGATGAATAAAAAATGGCATTCACCTCAAAACTCGCTAGGAAGAAAAAGTGTATAGGTTGATAGACGATTGGGCCGGGGAAAAAAGCATCCATGGAGCGAGGTTCATGGAGGCTCCTACTCGACAACAAATGTTGGCTGCAAAGAGGGTGTTAAGGTATCTTAAAGGAATTATGAGCTATGACCAGCGGCGGATCCAGAACACAGAAGAACACTGGGCCGCATTTTATTAGAAAACTAGAACTATAAAAAATTAATGATTATAGTTTTTTTACACTGTAAATTGTACACGAGGGTATCTTAATTTAGCAAATGCATCAATAATGTAGTCCATATCCATACCAATAGTATACACTGTCCCAAATAAAATACTTGAGCAATTGGCAAGAAATTCATCGCTCATTTATTGTGCAAATTAGTTTTACATGTTTCTTTGTTCAAAAGGTTCTCTCAGGTTCTCTCTGTAGTAGTTGTTGAAACGAGCAGCGTCAACACTAGACAAATAAATATCAATTTGCGTTATGTGTCCATCCCTATACCACCAGTTGTCTAGTCAATTTTCAAGGTAACAAACCTCATATTTCTTTTAGCCTATTATGTTTTAAAATTTTAGGTTTCATTGTTATTTTAGACAAAAAAATCTTTGGGGCTAGAATTTCTCTAGGCTAAATTTAGAGTAGTGATTTGAATATGTTTATCTAAATCAATTGCTAATTATATTCAATTTTATTATAAAATAACATTGGGCCAAATACCTAAATCGAATAATTCATAAGACCTATACTAACTATGGATCCAGAGGAGCGCTGGGCCGGGGCCCGGGGTGGCCACCCCCTGTATCCGCCACCGGCTATGACATCTGGTATGGGTACACAGACCTTGATTACGCTGGGGAATCTGATGACATGAAGAGTACAAGCGGTTATATTTTCTTTCTTGCTAGAGGAGCCAGAGGAGCCATCTTATGATCGCCAAAAAAGCAACCAATAGTGACTTTTTCAACTACAGAAGCAGAAATTTGTGGATGCTTCATATTTTGCAACTCAGTGTCGATTCGGCTTTGCAGGATTCTTGATCAAATGGACTAGAAGCAATGTGTAGAAGGGACTACTCATATCATGTGTGATAATATATGAACAATTAAACTGCCTAAGAACCATGTGATGCATATGGGATGAGTTATCATATCGATGTGTGTTTTCATTTCTTGAGGGATCTTGCCAAAGGAGGAGTTATTGAGCTAGAACACTATGGAACACGTGATCAGATAGCTGATGTAATGGCCAAGCCTCTGAAATAGGATTGAAGGTCAATGGTTGGTTGTTAGTTTAGCTACTTTGTAAGTCAGTGGAGTTAAGGATGTTGCTTAAATGTCGAGATTAGTGGCAGAAATCATGTACTTAAAATCTGGCGTACCGTGCCAATAATATTTGACAGTTTGCACAACGTTCTTGCTCATTAATATATACCAATCCGACGCTTTGCTGATTCACGTATGCACTGTCCTCAGTATTACTTCACTCCATGATCATATACGATTGTTATTTTTTTCGTGCAATTATTGAGGTTTCCAAGAAGTCAGTCAAAAAAAGGATCCCAAAAAGATTCTTTTACTAAATAGAGCACGTGAACGAGCCTGGGAGTTGTCACCTTTTATATATAGGTCCGTAGAACTAAACTATATGTACTTAGCTTGTTTTCTCAAACCATACACGTCTTTTCCTACTGCCCTAATCCGATGAGCAATCGGCAATCTCCGACGGAGTTGTTGTTTTGGAACTCTCACCAGATCAGCCAGATAGATGGCCACTGGTACCAGGTACCGGCCGTGGACCGCATGGCCGCCTTCAGGTCGCGATTCGAGCCGAGAAGCGACGACATCCTCCTGACAACCTTCCGCAAAACAGGGACGACGTGGCTCAAGGCTCTCTGCTACAGCATCCTCCACAGAGAAGCAGAAGAAGACCTTCTGGCGAGGAAGAACCCCCACGAAGTGGTCCCCACTCTGGAGAACACGTTCCTCGAAGAACGAGTCCAAGATATGCTGCTGAGTTCCCCTCCCACCGGTCGGCTGCTCCACAGCCACCTGCCTTACAGTTACCTGCCGGAGGCGGTGAGGGAGTCCGGGTGCAGGATCGTGTACCTGGCTCGGAACCCGAAGGACATGGTGGTGTCGATGTGGCATTTCTACAACAAGCGCTACAAGAGCGCACAGGGCGACGAGCAGTTCCCGCTGGAGGGAGCGGTGGAGAGCTTCTGCAGCGGGGTCCTGCCTTTCGGGCCCTTTTACGAGCATGTGGTGGGATATTGGGAGGAGAGCCGGAGGCGGCCTCAGGAGGTGTTGTTTCTCAAGTACGAGGAGCTCTGCAGAGAGCCGAAGGAGCAAGTCAGGAAGCTAGCTTCGTTTCTCGGGAAGCCATTTTCTCTCGACGGAGATGAAGAGGTGGAGAAGGTGTTGTGGCGGAGCAGCTTGGATAGGTTGAAAGAGCTGGAGGTTAACAAGAGTGGTGTCGGGGAGTTGAACCATATGCTCAATTCCACCTACTTCAGGAGAGGAACCGTGGGGGATTGGGAGAATTACTTGACTCCACAGATGGCGCAGCGTATTGACCAGCTCACACAGTCTAAGTTGCAGGGAAGTGGGCTTTCTCTTGATGATTAAATATTGTTGGACTAATTAATTGATGTGGTTTTCTGCTACTTTCTTTTTTCGCTTCAATTTGGTGTTGTCTTTATGTCTTCTGGTTCCGACGATTTCATATTTCTTATCAAAAAGAAGAAGAAAAAAGTTTTCTTTTTATGATTCAGAAGGAGAGAAATTTTACAATGCTATATAGTATTGGTGCTACAGGGTTTTGCCTTTATGGTACAACTTAAAATTGTACATTTAAGTTATGGTACAACTTCAGATTGTACCTATACTTTTTGTACAAATTCTTTTATGGTACAACTTGTACTTGTACCTTTATGTGATGGTACAACTTCAAGTTGTAAAGTTGTACCATAACATAATGATACAAATTACTTTGTGGTACAACCTAAACTTATACATTTAATGTTATGGTACAACTTTAAGTTGTACATTAAAGCATCAATACTATATAGCATAGTAGAAGTGCTCTCAGAAGGAAGAAGTTAGATGACGGTGTGTTGATGTCTATGTAATTGTGCATGCACGACTCTCAAGTCCCTTTTAATGAATAAGTTCGCATTATGACACCGTATTACATAGAATAAATGTTGACAAGTTTTTTTTCCATGCAAACCAATTAAAATTTATTAAAAATGAAAAGCGAAAGGGTCCCAAAGTTGCACAAGAAGTCAAGAACCGCAAATATGTAAAATCGCTATTCGTCGCCCAAAAATTCAAAAAACATCCCCTAAACCACACTAAATTGACACATCTACCCCTAATCAATTCTAACGTAAACCCTAGCCAACAATCTCTCCCCCCAACCCCAAGGCCCAAACCCGTTACATTGGGCAAAGCCGCCGCACCAGAACTGCTCCCCGCTGCTCACGCCGAAAAGAAGGAAACATAATTAGAGAATTGAGTCTAGTCTCACTTGATTTCTTAGTTCCACAATGCGAGTTCCTTGTCCAAATTTTCTCCCGATCATCAATGAATGGACATTATTAGCATTCCCCTGGTTCATTAGGAAGTCAGAAGAGAATTCTTGTTAGACATCCAGGCCACTCACTTGCAAGCTGCAAGGTCTCCTTGCGAAGTTCATCTCGTATCTAGTCAGTTGAGGAGGAATTGTTAGAAAGGAGGTCAAGAACGGTAAGATTATGAACAATGTGGTAAGATGTAACTGAAAGATCCACTCTTAGTTAATTCATGCAATATCACAAGCTCATACTTGCCCTTTGCAAAGTTGGTACTTCATTTTTGGATTCATTTTTGGATCACAGTGAAGCAATATCAGACAATGGGCCATTTTGGCTTACATGGCATGACTAAAATTGATATTAATTTTTTCCAGTGATTAAACATGTCACGTTTTAGTAAACCGAGTGATCAAACTTGACATTTACCCTTAATTTTTCCCAAAAAATTAGATATGAAACTACTGGAAAGACAAAAGTCATATGGGAGTTGATAGCAATGCCTAAAGAAGAGGGTGAATTTGGCTTGAAAGATCTATACACTTGAGTATTGCTTGTGCAGTCAGAATGATATGGATGTTGATAATGGAAGGTGGATCCTTGTGGGTGGCCATGGACTATGAGAGATAGACCAAAGAGCAGAACAATTTGGGAGATTTCTGAGATTCAAGTGGGGTCTTGTTTATGGAGAAAGTTTCTACATCTTAGATCATTGTTCCAATACAGGCTTCAAGCTGATAACAACAATATGGTTAGCTTGGAAGGGAAGACACTATTATAAGTACAGGTTGTTCGAACCTGTCTTACAACTAGGGCTGGCTATTTGGTCCGAACTGTTTGGTTTTACCCCAAACCGGATCGTATAATCCGGACCGAGATTGGATAACCAACAATCCAATCTCATATTCGGGTTTAGATTTGAGGTAAAAAATCGTTCGGGACCGGATCAAAAACCGGATAAAGACTGGATAAGAGACCCCAACACTCAAAACTTAACCAACTCCTCACCCTTTGAGACCTCAAGCCACTCAAATCCCACAAGTTCAATCTAAAATCAAGACCAAATTGAGAACGGACCGGGTCAAGACCGAACCGGATCACAACCAGACTATATCCAATCCAATCTTTGGTCCTTGTATTCCCGCCTCGCACCAAACGTGGTCAGTGACAACTTGGTTGGTTGAGTGTATAACAAGGATGGCAACTCGGGGTAATGCCAAACGCTCTGGAACCACTAACCACTCCGGTGAGTGCATATTAATCACAATGGTCAATGACAACTTGGGGTATAACAAACGTTTTTTTGAAACCATTGACCACTCGGTTGAGAATCATAACTAACAATCGCAATGGCTAGCAACAACCTGCTGTATAACAAACATTTTGGAACACCATTGACCGCTTAGTTAATGTAAGAAGTCACTGTTACAATGGCCAATGACAACTTGGTATTTAACATAAGTTTTGAAACCACTGACATCTTGGTTGAGGGTAAGGACTCACAATCACAATGCTTCAATGTCAACCGGCCGTGTATAACAAAGGATTTGGTCACTTATAAGTTGTCGGATCCAGAAATTTTATATAGGGGTGTCCTCTCCTAAAAATTAAGTCAAATTAATAATTAAATATTTATTAAATAAGAAAATATTTGATTTTTCCAAAGTACAACAAAGCACATGATGGGTTTCGTACTTTGAAAAAATTGTAAAATACAATCGGTGTCTAACAATGCTCGATAAATCTCTCTCGATATATCCTACTAAACTAGGGGAGCCCGTAATTGGGTTTAATCGTTAGCTTTTGAAAATAATTGGGATAAAAATAGCTTTTTACTATTATATTGGATTTGAAATACAAGAACAAATGAGTTATAGTCTAATGAAAAATATGTTTACTAACAGTAACATCGACCCAAGTTCAATCACATAGGCAACCGCTTAAATGTTATATTACCCATACACAAACTACTAGTAGGGGATTATAATCGTTTTTCCAAATTTTAGTAGTGTCCCCTATCACCTAAATATTTTTTTTACCTATATGCAAACTACTATCAGGGATTGAATAATCTGTTCCCAAATTTTAGGGGTATCCCGGACATCCTAAAGCCTGATCCGCCACTAAAGTTGACCCCTTGCTACTATATAGCGCTGATGCCTGATAGGGCTGTGGAATAAGCACAGCAGTATTTCGTCTCTTTAAATTGTAGTACAGTAGTGTTTATTGCCTTGTTTTGACTGCGATGAATAATATGCCAAAGGAGTTGTTTTGGAACTCACACGAGATCGGACAGATAGATGGCTTCTGGTATTTCGTTGCGGCAATGGATGGCACCGCCGCATTCAGGTCCGGATTCGAGCCGAGAAACGACGACATTCTCTTGACATCCTTCACCAAAACCGGAACCACCTGGCTCAAGGCTGTCTGCTACAACATCCTCGACAAAGAAGTAGGAGAAGACCTTCTGGCAGAGAAGAACCCACACGAAGTGGTTCCCACCCTCGGAAACACTTTCCTCAAAGACCAAATCCAACGCATGTTGCTCAGTTGTTCGTCTCCTCGATTGCTCCACACTCATTTGCCTTACAATTACTTACCGGAGGCGGTGAGGGAGTCCGGATGCAAGTTCGTGTACGTGGCTCGTAACCCGAAGGACACGGTGGTGTCGATGTGGCATTTCTACAACAAGCTGTTCACCCATGGTGGTTCTGAGTCGTTCCCCCTGGAGCGAGCGGTGGAGAGCTTCTGCAGCGGGGCTGTGCCTTTCGGGCCTTTTTACGAGCACGTGGTGGGATACTGGGAAGAGAGCCGGAGACGACCCGAGAAAGTGTTGTTTCTCAAGTACGAGGATATGTGCAGGGAGCCCAAAGAACAGGTCAGGAAGCTCGCTTCGTTTATGGGGAAGCCGTTTTCCTCGACGTCGACGGCGGGTGGTGATGATGATGAGGTGGTGGTGGAGAAAGTGTTGTGGCGTAGCAGTTTGGGTAGGCTCAAGGAGTTGGAGGTTAACAAGAATGGTGTACTGGAGCTAGTCCGAGTACCAAATGCCCACTTCTTCAGGAAAGGAACCGTGGGGGACTGGAAGAACTACTTGACTCCTTGGATGGCTGAGCGCATTGACCAACTCACACAATTCAAGTTGCAAGGAACCGGACTTTCTCTTGATGATTAATTGATTTTATTTCGTACCACCAGCCTTTTTTTTCTTCTGCTTCAATTTGGTGATACTTTTATGTTCCCATTTCATATCTCTTAATAAAAGTAAAGAAAGTAACTTCGCTTTCTCATCGGACAACACATGATACTTTCATGTACGACTGGCAATACATTCCTGTTTTTCGGCTAAATCCAAAATCAGATTGTTTAAACCAGTTCACTTCACTACAACAAAAATTGCCTTTTGTGACGAAAGTGAATGGTCTCTAAATGTCAAATTTGGTCGTAAAACCTATGTTGTGACTAAACAAATTTGGTTGAACCCTTGGTCACATTCGCGCCGTTAGGAAAACCAATTCTGAAATTTTTTTTGATTTGGTCCCAATATATAACCATTTTGTAACGAAATGACAAATTGGCCACAAAATAAATATTTTTGCAACCAAATTCATTGGTTATAACAACTCATTCGGAAAGGTCACGAAGAAGTACCTGATTGGTCACAAATATTATAAAAATTAATCAATTAAAATATCTTTTACCAACCAAATGATTAAGTCACAAAAACCATTATTTAAAACCAAAAAATTTGGTTACAAATTATTCTTTATAACTAATGTAATCAACCTTAAGTAACCAAAAATTTTGGTTGTGAAACTCTTATCCTAACTAATATTTTATGGTCACCACAATCATTTTTGGTTTGGAAGGTATATAATGTAACCAATCAATTGTTCAAAAAAATTCATTTTTATTGGTCACAAAAATTATTTCCAACCAACATTTTGTGGTAATCTTTTATGCAACTAATATATAAATTTTAGAGTAACCAAAAATCGGGTTACGTTGCATCCAATCTGGTCCAATCTCCGATAGTCATGTCAAGGAGAAATGAGAAGTTCCTACCTCTTGCAATCGTCTTTTCTTTCTCCCTCCGGCCTTCCTTTGAGATTTCTTTGTTCTCTGTCCATCGCTGGCTCCTCCAGTTCCTTTTCTGATCTTCAAGCGCTTAGTGGCTTTCTGCAGATCTCATCTGATTTTCCTGCCGTGATGGCTTTTCTTGTTCTTGGTGGCTTTCTCTCGGATTCCTAAGTGGTTTCCTTCCACATTCCTCCCTGGTGGAGTTGTCCTGTCATGTTCTGATTTGGCTTCACCAAATCTGGTCGCTCTGTTCTGGGTACGGAAGATGCATTTTAGGGAGTTTCAGCTGGTTCTGAAGTTAAGACTCTTCCATTCTTGGTGTGAACATCCCAGTGGTGATCGCGTTCATCGTTTCCCCTCAGACGTCGTCTTTGTTTCATGCTTTCTGCATCCTTGCCGATCTTCTGTTGTGGGCAGCTTTGTCTCTTCCGAATGTCTTGGCGGTGGGTTCATGACTCTCTGAGTTTAGGGTTCTACCTTGGGTTGATTTGTTTTTGTGTTTGTGGGAGGTTGGTGATGGTGTGGGTGTTGCTTCGTTTGTTGTTTTCTGGGTTTTGGGGTGGTCTTTTTGGTGTTGTGTTTCTGCAGGTTGTGGTTTTTGGCTTCTTGCTGGTGGTCTTCTTTTCTTGTGGTTTTTGACGGCTCTTCTCAACCCTTGGTGTTTGCTTACTCTGTTTTGTCATGGTTACCTCTGTTGTCGGCTCCATTGCCTTGTTTCAGCTCCGAGCAATCTGGTACAGTCCTGTCCACCGCCATGTAATCTCTTCGGTGGTTCACTGTGATGGGTCGTCTTCGAACAACTCCCAGGAGGCGGCATATGGTGTTGCAATGTTCAATTGCCATGGTCAAGCCTGTATTGGAAGAGCTGAAGCTGTTCTTTGAGCATTTCTGATGAATGAGGGAGCAAAGAGTGGTTAAGATGCTCTGTTTTATGGCTCTTGAAAGGAAAGTCTTTGTCTGGTTGGATCATGCTTTGCTTTTGATTGTCCCGACCTTTTCCTCGTTATCTTGGTGTGGTCTGCGGATGTTTGTTGTTTTTCTTTCTTGTTTCCATTTCTCATGATGTTATCCACTCAATGTAACCAATTTCATTTGATGAGCAATATAAGTGATCCTTTTGTAAAAAAAAAAAAAAACAAGGCAAGGTGACACAAAACTAATTTAGTTATGTGATTTTAATTTATGTCTAACCAAATAATTTAAAATGAGAAGTTCTTATTCATTGAAGGAGGTGACACAAAAAGTTGTGGACTTATACAAAATCAAATCGAGTTTGAACCTTTGTTGATTAAATTGTTATTGGTGATGGTTTATCACCAATAACAATTTAATCAATACTAGCAAGACTGAAAGTTTGGTACCGGTATTTGGGATATACCGAATATTGTACCGAATTTGTCTATATTTGATATTACCAAATACACGTATTATTTTCTGGGACTGTGATTGAATTTCAATTGTTATTCGGTATTAGGGATTACGAGATTGGGATCGGTATATACCGAAATACCGATCAATACCGAAATATAAGCTAGTGCGTATTTTATCCTCTCAACTAGACTCTCTCATTCACTACTACACGACCCCCAACCACCAAGAGTGTCATTTAGTTATACATAGATCATTTCATCACTATAAAAAGTCGTCTCTCTACCTCCAATTCGTCAAATTAACGATTAACAATGACAAGAACTTGAAATATCTCCTCTCCTCCATTCTCGTTAATAATATCCTAATTCAAGACTCTTTGCTTAGTCTTTTCTCCCTAAATTAAACAATAAAATCTCATTTAAATATTTAATTATTAATTGCAAAGGTAATTAATTTTGTATTCGATAATACTGATTGGGATACCGAAGTACCGATTGGGATACCGAAATATTTAGGGATTGGGATTGGGATACCGAAATTATATAGGGATTGGGATTGGGATTGATTTTAGGGGGTAATTCGGCATTCGGTATTTTGGTATTTGATATTGGGATACTGATGACTCGGTATTTGCACATGTTTTCCCCTATGTTTCTTGATTGTTTGAGCTTGAATTATCGTGTCTTTGGCCTATTTTATGCTAGGTTGTGTTCCTTTGTCACATTTCAGGTCCTAGCACATAAAGTGAAGCATAGGCGCAAGTTTCAAGTCAATCAGAGATCAATTGACGATTCGGGAGAAGAAACTCGGGTATGACCTGAAGAAGAATGGATTTCTACCTCACTTTATGGACAAAGAATCATGCAAGCTTGTCATGAAAAGAAAGAGGACGAGACTACGAGCGTCTGGGATCAAACGGCGACTGAATCGGAGGTCAAACGAGCTCAAACGAGATCAACGAAGCTTAGGAGTGCATGCTGGAAATTGTGCACGGCCAAAACCTCAATTTGCACGGCCGTGCAAGTAGGGGGTGCGAGTTTCAGCGGGTATAAAAGTTGTTTTGCGATTTTTGGAGGGTGAGAGCTGGGTTTTGGATCCCAAACACCCAAGGGACGAACCCTAGAGAGAGAGAGCGACTTGGAAACATTCTTGGAGCTATTTTGGGGGATTTCTTCGCCATTGGAGCTCGGGAATCAAGCTTGGAGATGGAGATTGAAGATCTAGATCAGATTTCTGCAGTCTCTCTCTTCTCTATGGAGTAACTTCCCTTCACTTAGGTTTTGAGGAACCCTAGTTCCATGAGTTAGGATCTTTCTTGTATGAAGTTTTGGATGCTTTATTGTTTGATTATAATCGATTGAGGCATGATTTATTGAGTCAATTGAATCTTGATCAAATTCTCTTGATTTCTGCTTTAACCTATGATAGATAGAATCTGATTAGGTTAAGAGAGCTTCCTTGATTGATAGTGGTGAATTGGTTATACGAGAGTTAGTCAATCTACTGCTTTGTACTGGAATCCAATTCCGGTAGTGGAGTTTTGTGTTCATAGCCTCAGCTTTCTATCCTGGTGAAGACTAGTCGTCTGCCGGGTAGTTGGACTGAGAGGGCTTGGTCAGCTTAAGAGATTCCAAGCTAATTTAGGATCTTCCGCAGTTTAATCAACAGTAGATCAACCAAAGGTAATTGTAACTTGGACCTAATTGAGGAGCTAGGGGGAATCATACCTAAGTGAGTTCCCAACTTGTAATTAGTAGAGTAGTCAGTAGAGTAGTTTATCAATCAATCCTTAATCTAGTTTGCTAGATAATGAACTGAAGCTGAGTAATAGTAACTCTAGAGACCCGTGGATTCGATATTTATTACTTGTGCCACTATACTGCAGTCCCTTTCATTGGTTACACTTGGCCATTGTTAGGTGTTGTGTTTTAGCGTGTCAAGTTTTTGGCGCCGTTGCCGGGGACTTTCTAGATTATTAGGAAAGGCAGAAGTTTGTTACTTTAGCGTTTTTCTTTTGTTTTCCGCCCTTGCTTTTCACTTGGGTGTTTTTTGTTTTTGTTGGTGCAGATCTGAATCATGGACCCTCATGGCTTCTCCAATCATTGGGGGTATCCACCACCATCCGAGTGGTATTACCCCGAGACTCCATGGAGTAACCAAGGAGGAGAAGACTATGGAGTCGGTTTCCAGTACCAACCCCCTTTCTACGGAGAACAATCAGACCCCTGGGCATATCAAGAACAACCTCCTTATCGAGAAGAATTTCTCCCACAACCAGAGGGGCCATTGGAGCTGGAGTTACCCATGGCGGCCTTCACGGGCCATTCTGCAGAGCCATGCTACACTCCACAGCCAGATCCAAACTATGAATTGAGGCTTCTCATGGAGCAGTTTGCTCGAGACTGTGAGAGATCATGCTCCAGGATGGATCATTGTGTCCAGGCCTATCGTGAAACAGAGGAGATCCTCCTAAGCCTTAAGAAGAGCGTCGATGATCTTGAGCGATCTTGTGCACAACCTGCTCCAGATCACCCTTCTGCTACCATACTAGAAGAGGAGGAGGAAGAAGAAGGCTACAAGGACATTGTGGAGCACACTGAAGTTGTCCCGGAGAGCTCCCGTGATGATCATGATCAAGAATGTCCTATCAAAGCCGACCACACCTTCCCACATCCCACACCGAGCTTTGAAGAGGCGGGCATGAGTGAGGAGATGCAAGAAGATCTCATGAAAGAAATTGCTTGGCAACTTGCTCTCCAATCCGTGCTAGAAGAAGAAGAGCAAGAAAGGGTGCAGAAAGAAGTTGTGGAGGATGACGAAAGTGAAGCAGGAGGAGTTCTTGATCATTTCCCAGGGGTGATACCACATGAAGAAGAAAGGGAGGTTGAAGAAGCAATTGGCGTCCAGGCTGAGGACGGAGTTAAGGTGGAAGAGGCCTGCACCGGCCATGAGTTACATGTGATATCTCCACCAAACTTCGAGGAGCTGCTTGGCAAGGACCCATTTGCAGTGTCTCTTTGCCAGACCAAGGCCACATCGACATCGGTCCCTCTTGGTGGACGCGATGGTGGCCAATCGATGCTGTCTTATCTGGTTTGGGGCAATGAGACGAGAGAAGAGAAGAAGAGGTCTCGAGGGTGGAGACTTCATCTGCATCAAGTGCACGAGCCTTCATCACCTGCCACACCACCTGCTTGTGACTTGAGACTCCACCTCATAGATGAGAACCTCAACTTCAAGGAGGTTCTAGCATGGACCGAAACTTAGGAGCCATCGTCCGGCTCACGACGTGAAAGAAGCGCTTGTTGGGAGGCAACCCAACCAGTCGGTTTGCATTTCTTTCTCTATTTATCCTCGGTCGAGTCAGTTTTGTTATTTGATTTTAGAGTCAATAACTCAACCTTTGTGAGATTTTGTGTGGTGTTTGTGTTCTGATTACTCTCTCTTCCTGGAATGCACCGCCTGCCCCGTCCATCATCATTCACCCTTGATCTGGTAACTTCGTTCTACCCTCCTTATCTTTCCTCCATTGAGGACAATGTCGTGCTTAAGTGTGGGGGGGTGTTCGATTATGTATGCGGGTGAATGTTTGGCTGTTTGTGTGCTTGGAGCCTAGTCCACTGTCCAAATTTTTAAATTTGAGGGCTCCAAGTACGTGTTTCCTTGCAAATTGCCTACTCAGTATGCTTTGAATTGACAGTCTCTATAGTAATGTGCAACCTAGGGAGGTAGTGTAGCACTATGGAGGATGTTGAAGTATAAGATTTTTCCTATCTAGCTCTCTGCTGTGTCAGTTGATTTTGTGAATTAGTGGAGCTAAGACCGTTGAATTCATGTGGTAATAGTGACTCTATTTGGATTGTGTTATGGACTCGTGTATCGAACAGGGTGCTCATATGGAAAATGGGAAGCAGTTGGTCCTCCATGTCAAAATCATTAAATCTTAAACATGGGGTAAGCCCAACGTGTGTGGCACCGTTCATTGCACAAAATCGGGTTTTGGAAGAGATTTTAGTGATCCTTAGTGGGGTACTCCTACAAGGTGAAGCTAAGCTGTCTCTAGTACAAGTAAAACCTCCACCCGTTGAGCGGTTTGCCTACTTGAGGATGTGTTTTTAAGGGCACGGATAGAGCTTCCGACCCCCCTTAATTTCATTGACCCTCCACACGAGTTGAGGAAAAGGAGTTAAGAGAAGTACTCTGGCGAGCGCCGGATGTACAGAAATTGCTCTTGCTTGGCTAATAAGGGTCGACCGTGCAAAAGACTGCAGTTGGAACCCCACCAAATGAAAGGAACAAAAAAGAGAAAAATGTAAATGAAAGTGAGAAAAAGGGGTTCCAACGGTGAAATGAAGTGAAAGAGCACCCCGGTACAACGAGTCCTTGGTTGTGAATGGTGTGAGTCCCTTTATCCATGAACTGACTGTCTTACTTCTACTTTTTCTCATGATCCTGGCTTGAGTCTAGTACTCGCATTGAGAGAGATAGGGAACGTCTTAGAAGACCAGTTGACCTCGTAAGCTGCTATATGATCTAGGAAATCCTCTACCGACGATCGGGGTTGTATGTTTCTATAGAGATCTGGAGAGCTGCATTGGTTTGAGTTAGGTTTGCTTGGGGACAAGCAAACAGTTAAGTGTGGGGGAATTTGATGACTCGGTATTTGCACATGTTTTCCCCTATGTTTCTTGATTGTTTGAGCTTGAATTATCGTGTCTTTGGCCTATTTTATGCTAGGTTGTGTTCCTTTGTCACATTTCAGGTCCTAGCACATAAAGTGAAGCATAGGCGCAAGTTTCAAGTCAATCAGAGATCAATTGACGATTCGGGAGAAGAAACTCGGGTATGACCTGAAGAAGAATGGATTTCTACCTCACTTTATGGACAATGAATCATGCAAGCTTGTCATGAAAAGAAAGAGGACGAGACTACGAGCTTCTGGGATCAAACGGCGACTGAATCGGAGGTCAAACGAGCTCAAACGAGATCAACGAAGCTTAGGAGTGCATGCTGGAAATTGTGCACCGCCAAAACCTCAATTTGCACGGCCGTGCAAGTAGGGGGTGCGAGTTTCAGCGGGTATAAAAGCTGTTTTGCGATTTTTGGAGGGTGAGAGCTGGGTTTTGGATCCCAAACACCCAAGGGACGAACCCTAGAGAGAGAGAGCGACTTGGAAACATTCTTGGAGCTATTTTGGGGGATTTCTTCGCCATTGGAGCTCGGGAATCAAGTTTGGAGATGGAGATTGAAGATCTAGATCAGATTTCTGCAGTCTCTCTCTTCTCTATGGAGTAACTTCCCTTCACTTAGGTTTTGAGGAACCCTAGTTCCATGAGTTAGGATCTTTCTTGTATGAAGTTTTGGATGCTTTATTGTTTGATTATAATCGATTGAAGCATGATTTATTGAGTCAATTGAATCTTGATCAAATTCTCTTGATTTCTGCTTTAACCTATGATAGATAGAATCTGATTAGGTTAAGAGAGCTTCCTTGATTGATAGTGGTGAATTGGTTATACGAGAGTTAGTCAATCGACTGCTTTGTACTGGAATCCAATTCCGGTAGTGGAGTTCTGTGTTCATAGCCTCAGTTTTCTATCCTGGTGAAGACTAGTCGTCTGCCGGGTAGTTGGACTGAGAGGGCTTGGTCAGCTTAAGAGATTCCAAGCTAATTTAGGATCTTCCGCAGTTTAATCAACAGTAGATCAACCAAAGGTAATTGCAACTTGGACCTAATTGAGGAGCTAGGGGGAATCATACCTAAGTGAGTTCCCAACTTGTAATTAGTAGAGTAGTCAGTAGAGTAGTTTATCAATCAATCCTTAATCTAGTTTGCTAGATAATGAACTGAAGCTGAGTAATAGTAACTCTAGAGACCCGTGGATTCGATATTTATTACTTGTGCCACTATACTGCAGTCCCTTTCATTGGTTACACTTGGCCATTGTTAGGTGTTGTGTTTTAGCGTGTCAGATACGATACCATACCGATTTCCACCCTTAAATACTAGTACAAATTAAACTACTATTAGACTATTGGTACATACTACTAGGGTTGGCTATTCGGTCTGGACTTTTTGGTTTTACCCGAGATTGGACCGTGTAATCCGGACCGGGACCGGATAACAAACAATCCAATCCAATGTTCGGGCCTAGATTTGAGGTAAAAAACCCTTTGGGACTGAACCAAAAACCGTATAAAGACCGGATAAGAGTGGCCAGCACCCAAAATTTAACCTCGTCACCCTTTCAGGCCTTAGGCCACTCAACTCCCCCTTAGGCCACTCAATTTCCCACAGGGTCAATCTAAAATCAAGACCAAATTAGGACCAGACCGGTTCAAGACCGGAGCAGATCAAGACCGGACTTTATCCAATCCAATGTTTGGTCATTATATTTGCGAAAAGATCGGATCGGAACCGGATCAATTCGGGCCAATTTAACCGGACCGGACCGCATAGCCACTGACAACCGTACATACTACCCAATTTTTATACCCTTTTATTATTGCAAGTTAACAAATTTACCCTTCTATAATTTTTTGGCTAAATTACACGTTTGATCACTCAAACTATACAAATCTTTCACGTTTGCTACCCGAGTTACTTTTCTTTCTTATTCGCCACTAACTTTACAAATCGTTTCATCATTAGCACCGGCCGTTACACTCCGTTCAATTTGTCCTACGTGGCAGTCAACTATAAAGTTTGACCATTAACTTGATGACGTGGATATTAAAAATAATTAAAAATAAAATTATTTTTCCACCTCATCATTCCACTTACTTTGTCTATGATTAATTATATTAATTATTTAATAAAAATTACTGAATTTTTTATGAATTACAAAATTAATTATCATTGGAAGGAAGAAATTTATATAATCAACCAGTGCAATAGGATCAGAAATTATCCTGCATCCCCATAGCCTTTTAAATTAGTTCGTGATGCATAACTTAAATAGAAGAACAAGTCCACCCCTGAAAAATCCTATACCAAATCTCATAGTTCGCCGACTTCTGCACCTTGCTCTCGAACCGCAGCCTGGCTCCGTCGATGCGTATTTCATATTGGTGAGCACGTTCAGCCCATCGAGCTGCGCGTAGAAGTAGTTGTGCTCGTCGTCCTGGTAGCTCCGGTCAACCTGGAAATCATCGATGTCGAGATGGAAGCTTCGCCAAGAAGTTGAAGAAGTTGTCCTGTGGATCTTGCAACTTCGACACCAAAGGTATGAACGCCATCCTTAACAACTGTGCATCTCTGGAAGAACTGCGCGTGAAGCGGTTCCACAGAAGAACCCAGAAGTGGAGAAAAGCGCTGGATGGGAACCCGAAGAACCCAGCAGCAGCGGCGCCGGGAGGGACCGCCGCGCTCCGATTGTCGACGAAGAAACTGGATGAGAGGATAAGGATTTCGATGGCGCTGACGAAAGCCACGGTAGACGAATATGAGGAGTGGGGAAGGAGTTCGCTGGATGGGGACCCGAAGAACCCAGCAGCAGCGACGCCGGGAGGGACCGCCACGCTCCGATTGTCGGTGAAGAAGCTCGATGAGAGGGGAAGGATTTCGATGGCACTGACGAAAGCCATGGCAGACGAATCGGAGGAGTGGGGAAGGAGTTCGATTGCTTCCTCTTTCCTCTTAGTCCGAAACCCTAATTTCAGCATCCATTTATATATCTCAACCTAGAAAATCAATCCAATCCACAAAAATCAACTCAATCTCTGATTCACCGAAGCTCTAATCAAACAGATAACAGGAACGATGAATTCGAACATGGAAGAAATTCAAGAACAAAATTAACACAAACTTGAGTGCCCCATTGGCCTTTAACGCAAGCTTCAACGGAGATTTTTCCATCACGACTGCGCATCAGCTCTTTCAAGCCATTAATCTCAGTCTCTTCGAGAGGACTGAACCGTAGCCACGGTTAGGCCATTACAGGTATCAGGCGTTGGAGATACAGATGAGGCTCTTCCCGAAGTCGCTGCCGCCGAAGGAAGTGGCGGTTCAGGGAGAGAACGACTAGTGAAAGAGGCGAGTGAGGAAGAAGGTGACAACTACGAGGAGAAGAGCGTCGATCTGGTGGGTACGAGTGCACCAACGACGAGGAAAGAGGAGGCCGTTCATTTTTTAATTTAATTATTTTTTATTAAATAATTAATATCATAAATCATATAGATAAAGTAAATGCGATGATGAGGTGGAAAATATATTTAATTTTTTTAATTTTTTAATTTCCACGTTATTTAGTTAACAATCAAACTTTATAGTTGACTGCCACATAGGAAAAACTTAACGGAGACGGCCGGTGTTAATGGTGAAAACGATTCGTAAAGCTAATGGCGAATAAGAAAGAAAGGTAATTTGGGTGGCAAACGTGAAAAATTTGTATAATTTTAGTGACCAAACGTGTAATAATTTTTTGCAATTTCATACTCCTCATAACGTAACAAATTTATTATTTTGTCAATATTTCCATCCTAGAACTGTTAAAGTGCATACGAAATTACTAATATGCCCTTCATCAGCCGCTTTAATTAATTGTTTCAGGTTATTCTTTGAATTACCTTTTCTCTTTCCTTTGTGTTCTTGCGAACAAGAAGAAAACTCACCAAGCCATTAACTCTGGTAGCAAGCTTCAATACCGGCGAAGACCTTCCTCCGGTCGGGAAGTTACAGTTCGTCAGGTAGCGGCTCCGCCGACGAATCTCCGTTAAAAAATCTTCGAGTTCCATTTCCCCCTTTGCTGACTTCTCTTCCGCCGAAGGAGAAGCTGAAACGCGGAATGCATAAGGGTGATTACTCAAGTAGCTATTAAAATCTACACCTTTTATTATATTTATTTCACCCTAATTTTAAATTGATGGTGAAGATTAGATAAATGGTAATTTTGAGAATAAAAAGAATACCACACCCAATTTCTATCCTTTAAAAAGTTAATTTCTATATATTATACATGATTCAGGAAAACGTACCGAACATCATACAGGACTCGTCTGTGGCATGATATTTTATAGATAACCGTGATTCAATCATTTTGTGACGATAAAATACCATATTTTATGTTAATAATAATAATTATAATAATTTTGTCAAAAAACCGTACCGACAATATTAAAATATCGTTTCGGAATATACCGGATATAATTAAAATTCCTAACGTCAAATTTTCAAAAAATATCAAAATTAAAAGGCAAGATTTATAATCTTAACTAAAGTTAGTGTTTTTAGCCAAAAGGTACTGACTGCATATGATATAAGAATTAGAGGATCAGTTTGTAATTAACCAATGTACTACTTAGAGTACTATTTTGTACTGTTCGGAGAAACAAATAAATAAAAAAAACTTTACCCTACTGTTGTACTCTCTCGTTCCCTCTCCTTCCTTCACTTCTCATCTTCTTCTCAATCTTATCTCCTGCAATGATTTATGAGAGAGAAAGTGAGAGAGGCGGAACCTTCTGCATCTAGGCGATCGTCTCCTGAAGCTCACCCCGTCTTCTGCTGTTGAGATTTCTCTATCACAGAAGGTTCCGCCTCTCTCACTTTCCTGTTCCATTATATTATACCTAAATCCTACTCCAACCATATTCTCCATCGCAGCCAACACCTCTCATATTGGTGGTTCCCTTTCTCTGTTCGCGACCACTCTCGGCCATCGCTACGGCCACCCCTCCCACTGTTGGCGGCCACCCCTCCGGCTACCTTCGGCACCGTTGCGGTCTCTCTCTCTCCCCCCATCGTGGATATATCTATATATAAAACCTAGATGTATTTTTTTTGTTTTATTTTGGTAGTGGTTATTTGTTTGTTTAATTTTATGAAAAGGTATAATATTGTTTTTTTGTTTTGTCGCATTGGTTTTGATTAAATTTGCAATGGTATTAGTGTTTTGTGAAATAATAGTAGTTTTATTTCTCGAATGGTATTGATGTTTTGTGCAATGGTAGTATGTTTTTAATGAATTGGTATTGATTTATTGTTTTGTTGTTGCAGAGGTTTTAGTTTGGCTGAACGAAATTAAGGAAAGATTGAGAAAAATAAGGAAGAGAGATCTGACTGAAGTGAGAGAAAGAAAGAAAAAAATTATAGTTAATATATTTATGTAATTTCCTAATATGTAATTTATTAAAAAAATAATTAATAATTTTTTTGTTATACTCAGTTGGCCCTTATTAACCAAGGTGATTACCGTATCCCTACTATCATTTCAATATCACTAATTTCTATCCCTAGCTATAATTTAAGAGCTTTCAGTAGAGTAGCCGAAGTTTTGAAAACAGAGTGTGAATTGGAGCCTGAGGGATAGAGGGAGGAGAAATTTTACAATGCTATATAGTATTAGTGCTATAGGTTTTTGCTTTTATGGTACAACTTCAAATTGTACATTTATGTTGTAGTACAACTTCAGATTGTACCTATACTTTTTGTACAAATTCTTTTATGGTACAACTTAAACTTGTATCTTTATGTGATGGTACAACTTTAAGTTGTAAAGTTGTGCCATAACATACGGGTATAAATTGGGGTTAATTGCATGGTTGGTCACTGAGATTACAAAAAACGTTCAAGTTTGATCACTCGAAATATTTAAATCCATTGATGGTACTTCAGTTTACGCAAACCGTTCACGTTTGGTCACTCTCTGTCCAACTCCGTTAACTTTGGCTGATGTGGCAGTCAACTCTCAAAGTTGACCGTTAACTTAGTGACGTGGCAACTAAAAAATTATTAAAAAATAAAATAATAAACTTTAATATTTTTCATCTCATTATTACATTCATTAAAAAAATTAAAAAAACCTAATTTCTTTTCTACAACCCGATACCCTACCCGACCAAACCTCCACCGCCGCCGCGAAATCCGACCACCATAACAACCCTAATTTCTTTTCCACATCCGCGATTTCAGCAGCAAGATCATCTACAACAGCAACTTCAATCTCTACACCGGACCGACTGCCAATTGGAGGGACACAGTCTTTTTCAACATGGCTCCCGACCCACTCAATCCCGAGCAGCTGCCGACCGTGTGCGGCGAAATCGTGGCAGAGTACTCTGAGGAAGTGGTGAAATTTGGGGATCCACCTGAGCTGCTTCCTTTAAGCTGCTCCTGCAAAAAGAATGGAACTCCAACTAACCTATATAATCAATATTTGTGAATCTAGCAATGACAAGTAGCAAACATTATAATCAAATAATACCGTTGTTCACCGTAGGAATTGGATCTCTTGATGGAGTCCATCCCAGGAGGAGCAGAATGATCAACGGATCCGACAATGCTGCCGCTGAATAACTCCTTGTCTTGAGACTGAGGGTTTCCGAACCTGGGGTTCTCCGACATGTACTTTATCATCATCATCGCCTCTTCTTCTCCTTCTCCTTCCTGCCCTGCACCATTACGAGTACTGCCGCCCATCCTTCTGCTGCTAACATTGCCAGCGCCACAGTCGTCACTACTGCCGACGACCTCTCTTTTGGTGACAGGCGGCGGCAGTTTCTTGATTGTAGCCCCAACATTGGTCTTGAGCTTAGGAGGAGGCATCGCAGTGGATCAGCAGATCCCCCAATTTCACCACTTCCTCAGAGTACTCTGTCACGATTTTGCCGGTCGGCAGCTGCTCGGGATTGAGTGGGGCAGCTGCTCGGGATTGAGTGGGTCGGGAGCCATGCTGAAAGAGACTGTGTCCCTCCAATTGGCAGCCGGCCCCATGTAGAGATCGAAGTTCCTGTTGTAGACGATCTTGCTGCTGAAATCGCGGGTGTAGAAAAGAAATTAGGGTGCTGGATTCCGCGGTGGCGATGGAGGTTGGGTCGGATAGGGTATGGGCTATGGGGGTTTGTAGAAAAGAAATTATGTTTTTTATTTTTTAATAATGAGGTGGAAAATATTAAAATTTATTTTTTATTTTTAATAATTTTTTAGTTGCCACGTCATTAAGTTAACGGTCAACTTTAAGAGTTGACTGCCACATCAGCCAAAGTTAACGGAGTTGGACGGAGAGTGACCAAACGTGAACGGTTTACGTAAACTGAAGTACCATCAATGGATTTAAATATTTCGAGTGACCAAACTTGAACGATTTTTGTAATCTCAGTGACCAACCATGGAATTAACCTGTATAAATTGCTTTATGGTACAACCTAAACTTATACATTTAATGTTATGGTACAACTTTAAGTTGTACATTAAAGCACCAATACTATATAGCATAGTAGAAGTGCTCAGGAAGGAGATGCCTGAGTAGTTATCGGAGCAGAAACCTATAAAGCTTAAATTCTTTGAAATAATCAATTGGAGCTCGAAAAGTTGCCGCCTCGTAAAAACTGGAAAAAATTCCAAAATTAATATGTTTTTTAAAAAACTTCTCAAAAATATACGCGTTATGAAAAAAATTCTCAATCTACACATGTTTGGGCATTCATCACGACAAAGGAAGGCGGTGATTGCATCACCGCTGTAGAGGAAGGCGGTTTCCCACAGCTGCAGAGCAAGGCGGTGAATGCTTCATCGCGTTTCTTGACCGTTGTGAAGGCCTAAACTGCGTCGAAACTTTAAACGAACGTAACTTTGTGCTCGGTTATCCGCTCGTAGCGAAATTTTTTTTGATTCCGCATAACTTTTCGAGAAGTAGCGTAACTTTGTGCTTGGTTATCCGATCGTAGCGTAACTTTTCGAAAACTTATGTTGCTTGCTTAAGCGACACTAATATTTTTTCAATTTATGTCAGTTACATTTGTATCGGTTATGACGACATAAATTCCCCGGGGGTCGTTTGGATGTGGAAATTTAAAACGTTGGAATTTGTCTGAATTTCCATGTTTTACAAAACCAAGGAATTGACTTGTGGAAATTGAAAAAAAAAATTCACGTTTGGATAGGGTTTAGTTTTGTGGGAATTGATGGTGTGAAATTTGGAAAAAGAAGTAAGAAAACGTGGTAATGTCAAATTACTAGAGGGAGGTGTAGTATTCTCAATTACCATGAATGTGGTAATTGAAGCCAATTTCCATGGTCCAATTCTCATACCATTTTTGCTCTCCCAAACGTGGGATTTTAACTCAATTACTGCATTATGTGGTAATTAGGTCCAATTACTGCATTATATTTCCACATCCAAACGACCCTCTAATTATTTGTGTCGATTAACTTTTGTGTTGGGTTTTCATCGGCATTCGGCACAAATGTGATTTTTTTTTGTTTTTGTGTCTCATTTTTCATTTTTGCGGGAATGCTTCCCACCATGGTTGTCATGCCAGTGGTATGCCGGCCGGTTGAACCAGGTTCAACCGGTACCGGTCATGAAACCCGCTGGAATATCACCGGCATGATGAGACAGTCAAAACCGGTCAACTCCGATCAAAACTTGTCAATTCCGGAAATACCAGTGGTTCAACTGGAAGGGTAATTTCCGGTTTCTTATCATTACGTTGCCGTTCTCGTTTTCACAGACTGAGATTGTTAACAAAAAAATAAAAGGTTCAGTTTTGTGTAAGTGGGATTCGCCCCACTAGTCGTCGTTTTCGTTCCGCTTCTTTCCTCTGCGCTCCGCCTGCTCGCTTTCTCCTAGCGACGAACTGATCGGCGACACAACTTGGTAGGCAGGCGCGCGGTGGAGGCCAGTACTCGGCGCGGTGGATGAACGCATGAGTGGAGAAGAAGTGGCTGCTACCTCTGCGAATGTCATACCACTCTCATTTGAGCGCTCTCCAAAAAGCCTGTATGCTTCTGGTTCTAATTGAATGTTATGTGTTGATGTTCGATGAAGCAATCAAATTGCTTTTGGTAAGTGAAGGGGATAACAGGGAGGGGCATAGAGGGGAAGTGAGTGATGGTGGAGGATTCCACTCAATTAGGGTTACAGAATGGGGAACTTTCCCAATTCATTATTTGGGTGAAATAGAACTTGAATTGGAATTATTGACCACAGTTGAATTTGAGGAAAGACTAATGAGTTCAATTGAATGTTTTTATTTACATTTTATAAAGATTATTTAAAATTATGTTATTTAGATTTGTATTGAGGAATTTTGTTATAACCGGCATAAACCGGCGCACGTACCGGTTGTACCACGGTAGAACCATTTCACTTGTGAAACCGGCGCACCGCCATAAACCGGTTTGACAACCTTACTTCCCACTAAACTCCCGCTAAAATTTTCAACCAATTTTCTTCCCACCAATCCCTTCCCGCTTCACCCTATCCCAAAACTCAAATCTAAAAAAAAAAAAAAATCAAAATTTCAAGAAACCCATCTTCCCACCCGTCCCTTCCCTCTTCACCCTCTCAATTTCTTAAAATCAAACCCACCCCTTGCAAAATCCTACCCGGCCGTTTCTGCTTCTTCTTCCAGTATCTTCCCCCGCGGTTCCCTGTAGCTTAAGTAGCAGAGGCGCTGCGCCCTCCGCCAGATTGATCAATCATCTTTGAAATCCTCATGCCCTAATCCATTTCAGGTGTCTCCAGAACCTTCAAAACCCTAGGTGTCGGCCTATTTTAAAAAAAGCCCATCTCACAAACACGTAAACATTGTCTTATTCTTAGGTTTCCAGATCCCCTATTTTTGTGATTTTGATTTTCTTGCTCTGCTCCGGGTTGGTCATCAGAGCTAGCTGCGTCGACAAATCGAAGCAAATCCTTCCCTTTTGAATCAAGACGCCTCTGATGTACGTAAGAACTTTTCAAGATTATACAATTGACTATGAGAGGTTGGCCCTCTTCGTGGATTAGTCTCAACGATACTCGTTGAGTATGCCACGTAAATATTGTGTTTATGCTTTAATCTTGGTTTTCATAACTATCGAGCACTTAGTGCCTATCGTTAACCGCATAGTTCGTCTAAGTCGGTTAACCGTAACTGTACAATCGGTTTTCAGTTATTTTTTTGATAACCGAATAATCGTTAAACAAGTGATTCAACAAGGTTATACCAAAATAACATATCGGTAACCTAGCCAATATAAGACCTCCTCTTTTGTTTTTTTTCAATTATGCATTTTGTATATTTTTTTTCTACAAGCATATATGTTCTTCTTTTAAGTTGTTATCATTGAATAAAATAATTTAACATAGATATCACTCTATAATCAACTCAATCCAAAACAAGTACACAATAACAACATTCTACCGTAAAATTTGATTAAATTAAAAGCAAACAAGAATAAGAGAACCAACAACAATTACTGAACTCATAACCCCCCACCAATTACATGGAAGGTTAAATGTTACTAATTGTTGTCAAGCTATTGTACTCAAGTCAAACTTTCTATTTTGCTCCTTCTATACCCCATTTTTTAAAATATTCTCATTTGAACCTAAGTTACTATTACACCTAGGGTATGCAATTGACCTTGTAGGTTAGTTAGTTAACCATGAGGATGACCGTAATCGGTTAGTTAGTTAACCATTTAATCATCGGTTACAAACCGTTTAATCATAGTAATCAGCTAAATTTGGCTACCGGAACCGATCATTTACTGTTTAATCGATTATCGATGTAACCATTAACAATCGGTTCTGGTTCAGTTATTGGTTACACCGCTAACATGATAACTGTTTACCAGCCCTACATGTACACATAGTCACATACACATATACATATATGGAAATTGGACTTTATCCAGAAGTAACACTGTTTTAATTTTTTTTTCCAAAATATAGCACCCAGTCCCGAAAAATTCCAAAAATAACACCCTTTCTCGAAAACCGCAGGGTGGGGGCGGTTTTACTGGCCGCATGGGGCCGGAGCGGTTTGGGTGCAAAGCGGACCCCCACGGGGCGGTTTGCAATAAATTTTTCTTTTTGAATTAATCACCATAAGTGGTCTTGGCCTAACTAGTTCAGTTGTCTCTCTGTATGCAAGAGGTCCTTGGTTTGAAACATCGTCATCCCATATTAAATCTTTTTATTTAGTAAAGATTAAAAAAAGCAAAATGTTGTGGAGGTGGTGGTTCGAACCATGATAATATAAATAGTTAATTAAATTTAGCACAACATCGACACCACCAAACTACAACTCTATTGTTGAAACAATTACATATTGACAAAGATTTAGTCCTTGAACGCTAAAAATCCTCAATAACTTTGAACAGCTATAATTTGTGCTCCAAAATCCGAACGTCATGAATTTTTTTTTTCATTTCGCATAACTTTTGAAGGACTACAATTTTTCCTAGGAAGAAATTTTTAAAACATGAATTATTATTGGATATACAGGATTTTGGGAATAACTTTACCTTCCTTTTTCACAAATCCACGTACATTCCGAAATTATGTCTATGATAAGTGTTGTAGTCCTTAAAAAGTTATGCGAAATGAAAAAAAATTCATGACGTTCGGATTTTGGAGCACAAAGTTATGGCCGTTCAAAGTTTGACGAAATCGGAAAAACTCGTTCGGGGTAGCAAATTATATTTTTTCGAGCTTGCAAGATCTCAAAAAGTTATGCGAAATAAAAAAAAATCTCGACGATCAGATACCCGAACACAAAGATACGTTCGTTTGAAATTTCCACCTAAGTTAGGATTTTTCGGGAAAAAAAATTGTGGTCCAAACCGCAGGGTTGAGCAGCGGTTTTGGACCAGACCGCCCCCAACCCGAGCAGTTTTCAAAACCGCCCCTTAACCATGCGGATTTCATCGAAAACCGCGCCCCTAGTGGTTTTCGTGTAAACCGTGGGGTGAGGTGGCGGTTTTCGAGAAAGGGTGCTATTTTTGTAATTTTTCGGGACTGATACTATTTTTGTAAAAAAAATCAACAATGCTATTTCTGAAAAAAATCCTGGAAATAATATGTCACAACCACATCTAAATACAAAGTATATATAGCAAATCAATAATATTCAATACAAAAGTCATTATGTATGGTCTAACGATGCAGGTTAGATAATAGATAACATGTTAATTATATTGTATTAAAAAGGTCAGTTGGTCATCATATGAAATCGAAAGTGAATCTACACAATAAATAAAAGCCCAATGCATCGAGTTCGAGAGTGAAAGTAGGAAGAACATTTTGGTCTTCACAATTACTTTCTTTTTATTCATTAAAAAGACACTTACTAGGATTCAAACCATGACCACTTTAAAGAAAAGCAAATATCATAACCAATCACACTAAGTACATTTGTTGTATCTTTTTAAATTCAAAACATATAATCGCAGAGTGAAAAAAACCATTTCCCCATTTCAAATTCCCTGCTCCATGAGCGTTTGTAAGGAGGGTAGAATAGGGAGTGTCAATTTTTTTCTTTTTCCTCTGTGAATTGGCCAACTTACCGTACTCATGCGGATTTAAACGGGTCCATGAGTGTCATTTTTTTTCTTTAAGTCCTTTTATTTCTCCGTGGTGATAAAATATATATGAAAAGGCAAAAACAATACTCTTTTTTATTGCCAAAAATAAAAAAAATTAACAATAAACTAATGCATGGATTCTAAAGGGCTAACCGTTAATCATAAAATAAAAGAGTTGAATGGGCCTGACCTACACGGGATTTGCCCATCAAGTAAAACAAATGAACATCATGGGTTTGTCATTCTAAAACAAGCTATTTTCTCTAGCATAATATATATTATGCTATTATTTTATATCTTAGTGGCTAAAATATAATGTATTTTAAAATTATTCAATGGTTCAACTTGGACCAACCCAATTAGTGCAATTTTTATCATTTTGAATATATATTATGTAATTATTTGATATCATAATGATTAAATATAGTGTATATTATAGGGAATCGTTTGGTTGTTAGTAAAAAACTAAATAAAAATATCTATTTGATTATTTTTAACATTAAAATGATCCTTAACATTTTCAGTTTTCTTTCGAAATTCTATAGATTTATTCTCGAATCAGTGATGTGCTAATGGCGATTTGCAGTCATCTCTTTTCTTTCATTATTTTTTATTTTCAAATAGAAAGTTTAAAAGTAAAGAATAATTAGAGTTTGGCATGGGTTGGTCAAACAGGCTGAATTTAAAGTTTTGGCCTGTTTTGATCAAGTCTAATTTATAATCACATGGTTCCCTGATACCCGATAAAAATCTCAATCCAAACCAGTTTGGCAGGTGAGTCCGTGTTTACCACCATTTTCTAGGGATACAGGAACAGTAGTTCCTATCCCAAATCGTGTTGTTCATTCTTGATTTCTTTAGATTTTATCATGGCTTGGCAAAAAACCAGAAAGCACAATAATGACAAGATGGAAGTTTTATAAAGCAAATTAATCGGCTAACGAGCCAAGTAAAAGCTAGCAACGATTATGAGATGCTCATTTCCCGAAAATCGGCGGGATATGCTATTTTTTATTCGATTTTTAGAATTTGGTTTCTATAAAACTTACTCCACATCATCAAATTACCAGAAACAATATTGTTTCACAAGGTAACAGCTACTTGATTTTGGTTCATAATGCTGATTTTTGATTCGTTGCATCATTCATGTCTCTTTCATACTAAAATTCACTATTTTTATCACGTGTTTCCCAAAAAAAAAAAACTATACAACAATAAGTTATACACCCAATTACATTATCAAATTTCATACCTCACCTTTCTCCGGCCAAATGACCGGGGCCATGCTAGTTTCATTGAAGTAGAGAGATAAAATTGGTATATAGTGGAATTACAAAAGTTATTGATGTGACAATAGATACCACATGAAACATAAATTGTATTTGATGAATGTGGATGGTCTAACTCTTTAGAATAATTCACAAATCAGGTTGGCTTTAGAATAATTCACAAATCAGGTTGATGTAAAGTCACTTTCACAATGGTCAATGGCAACTTGGTGTATGACAAACCTGTCGAAACCATTGACCTTTGGGTGACAATAAAAACTCACAAAATTAAAGTCAGAATGCTCCAATGTCTACTGTGTATAGCAAATGTTCTGTTAGACAATGGAAAAAAAAAACGATTAGCTATAATATATATACTTATACTTTGATGAGGTAATTCACTAAGTTGACCCTCTATTAGTATTATGGGTGCTAATCAGTTTGAATTCAGTTACTGCTAATTGATTTGACGGATAATGGTTAGCCAATAGACAAAAATACTTCCTAATAACATAACCAATTTGGTTAACGATTAGTATTACAATTAACCATCAAAGTTAAGATAGTCTAATGGTAAAGCTGTCTCGATATTGAAGGATTGGGAGTTGCAGATCCCAGGTTCGAATCCAAGCGAGGCCCGTTGGTGTTCACGGAGGTACAAAACTGCTAGGGGCAAAGTCCAGTTGGCGTTGAATTTGATTACAGGTGGCCCCAGATTTAGTAGGACGTGCTGTCACAAAATGGCACGTGTGGCTGAGGTTCCTGGGTAATAGATAAAGTATTACAATTAACCATTAACTGCCAACCAGGGGCATAGCCAGGATTTTGTCGAGGGTGGGTTCATTTGGAAAAAATACATACAATAGAATAGTTTTGTTACCACTTTTAAATAAATCACCCTTTTATATTGTATTTACAAAAACTTGGTAAATTAAATATATGTCTAAACTATAAAGAATATCACTCTATATGTATCAACCAATTATTAACGATTCAGTTAGACATTTGCTTTTGAATGGTGTTATTCGTCAAGATCATTTAGTATCAATAACTCGATTTGTTGTGAAAGATTTAATAATTTACTTATACTGTTTAGTATTTCTAACACTTCTCCGCTAACGAAAACCAACTTATATGTGCTTAAAATTTTCGAAAATCCGAATAACATGTATTTAACAAATGAGATCGCCAAGATTCGAACATATGATCTTTCGGACAACCATTCTCAATTAGAAGTGCCTTAAATTTCTTTCTCAATTAATTTTTATACTATTTTAGTCATTTTTGTCCTTAGAAGTAGCCTGTTACACTCTCCCTATCCTTGAGTGAAATAAACTTTTTTTTATAAATTAGCTATAATTTGATGGAAAATTTTTCAAGATATAATTGGACAAATACACTTTAATTTTGTGCGGATCATATGCATTATTGTCATTGTACATAACTCGTTATAAAAACATTGAATATGTCAATACATAACTTATAAATCATACATCAAATATTTGAGATTTCAACCATTTTCAATGAAATATGTGTTATTTTTCATACCGAATTAACTATTATACCTAATTTACAATTTTTCTCCCCGACCAAGGTGGGTCCTCCGCCTCTGCCACCAACAACCTCCACACGTCACCTTTTGTTTTATAATAATAAAATATAATCATACAAAATAAATCAAAATAATTTAACTAAATTCTATATTGTTAACATAGGATAATAATTATAAAACATAAACTCAATACATACATCATCCTTCGTGAATTCGTAATCCAATTCCAAAACATAAAAACTTGAAATAAGAAACAATCAAACTTCTTCATTCAAATAATTGTAAGAAATCAGATTAGGTTGTTAAATAGAGCACGGGAACCAGCCTGATGGTAGAGTTGTCAGTTGTCACCTCACCTTCTGTAGATTGCAATTTGCAAGTATATATTGCAACATCGCTAGGGGTGGCTCTACGGTCCGGTCCAGTTAAATTGGACCAAATTGATCTGGTCTCAGTCCGGTCTTTTCGGAAATATAAGGACCAAAGATTGAATTGGATTCAGTCTGGTCTTGATCCTGTCCGGTCTTGACCCGATCCGGTCCCAATTTGATCTTGATTTTAGATTGAGCTTGTGGGGATTTGAGTGTTGGGGTCTCTTATCCGGTTTTTTTTACCTCAAATCTAAGCCCGAATATGAGATCATATTGTTTGCTATCCGGTCCTAGTCCGGTCCGGGTTATATGGTTCGGTTTCGGGTAAAACCAAACAGTCCGGACCAAATAACCAGCCATAAACATCGCACAGCTGGTGGAATTATTGGGCAGTAGCGTAGTTATATTTCTTGTTTCTTCAAACACAATCTTGTTCCTCCTACCGCCCCAATCCGATGAGCAATCAGCAACCTCCGACGGAGTTGTTGTTTTGGAGCTCTCACCAAATCCGCCAGATAGATGGCTTTTGGTACCAGGTGTCGCTTGCGGACGGCATGGCTGCCTTCAGATCACGATTCGAGTCGAGAAGCGACGACATCCTCTTGACGACGTTCCGCAAAACAGGAACGACAATGACTCAAGGTTCTTTGTTACAACATCCTCCTCGACAAAGAAGCAGAACAGGACCTACTTGCAAAGAAGAACCCCCACGAGGTAGTTCCCACACTCGACACCACCTTCCTCGAGGATCGAACACAAGACATCCTGCTCAGTTCCCCTCCTCCCCGGCTGCTCCACACGCACCTACCCTACAGTTACCTGCCGGAGGCGATGAGGGAGTCCGGATGCAAGATCGTGTACCTGGCTCCGAATCCCAAGGACACGGTGGTGTCGATGTGGCATTTCTTCAACAAGGTGTTGAAAAGTGTACCGGGTGACAAGCCGTACCCGTTGGAGGGAGCGGTGGAGAGCTTCTGTAGTGGGGTTCTGCCTTTCGGGCCCTTTTACGAGCATGTGGTGGGATTTTGGCAGGAGAGTCGGAGGCGACCTCAGGAGGTGTTGTTTCTCAAGTACGAGGAGCTATGCAGAGAGCTGAAGGAGCAGGTCAGGAAGCTGGCTTCGTTTCTCGTGAAGCCATTTTCCCAGCTGGATAATGGAGACAGCGAGCTGGAGAAGGTGTTGTGGCGGAGCAGCTTGGATAGGCTCAAGGAGTTGGAGGTTAACAAGATTGGCGTCGGGGAGCTGAACCATGTGCTCAATTCTGCCTTCTTCAGGAGAGGAACCGTACGAGATTGGGAGAATTACTTGACTCCACAGATTGCTCAGTGCATTGACCAGCTTACGCAGTCTAAATTGCAGGGGACGAGACTTTCTCTTGATGATTAATTGCTGGACTAATTAATTAGTTGATGTGATTTTCTACTACTTTCTTTTTTCGCTTCAATTTGGTGTTGCCTTTGTATGTTATGGTTTCGACAATTTCAAATTTCTTACTAAGAAATAATAAAAAAATTGTCTTCTTTTTATTATTCGGAAGGAAGAAGGTAGATGACGATGTGTTGATGTGTGCGTAATTGTGCATGCATGAACTCTTAAGTTCCAGAATAAGGTTTTTTTATGAAAGACAATCAAGATTTTATTAAAAGTCAAGGGCGGATCTATGAGACTTTGGGAAAATGATTATCCAATCTTCATTGGTAATTTATATACGGACAAAAATATTGTAATTGATAGTGGGGACAGTACTCTTGAAATTTTAAAAAATGATTATCCTATTCTCATTTTTTAGTTTGCGACAATATAAGTGGATAGTTAATTTGGATAATTCAAACCCAGGACACTATCATTATTAATAAACATAAGTTCCATTAGACTACAACTAATCTGTTGCTCGATTTTAATAATTAATAGTGAGATGTCATATGCTCACAGTTTTAATAATTAACTAGCTTATTACCCGGCCCGTTGGCCGGATTACTGTATGTTACCCACTTGTGGAATATTGGGAGAGAAAGCAAGTGAGAGTGAAGGGATTGGGATTCCACTTGATTAGGACCGACCCACTAATCCGATTCTTCCCGACCCGCCCCAACAGTGTCAGAAAGAGTCAATAAGAAAATACGAACGGAGATGATTAGTCATATATCTTGACTCTTCAGAAGTGGGTCAAACAGGATCAAGGTTAGGTGAGGGCAATTTTTAGCGCTAAGCAGAGTTCTGGGTTGAATAACTTTACTTAGGCCTAGAAATTGGTGCTGATGCAGACGGCAGTTTTTATTATACCATCATCAATCATCATTGAATTAGTCCTAGGCATCCCTCCCAGTTGTCGGTCTGAATTCTAATGATGGCTTCATTCCTTGCACCAGCCATATCAGCGAGTTGTCATCTCGAGCATGATTTTCCTATGTACAAATGATACAATTAGAGTATGAAATTGAATTCAAAGAAAAGGAAAAGAGAATTCTATCACATGCCAATAAATACACACATAATAGTTGAAGCTAAGTGAAAGTCATTACTCGCACATCAATTCTCAAAAATTACAGACTAACCAATGGCTAGAATGACACTAAAACTACCAAGAATCATGGACGAAACAACTTGTCAAATTAAATAATCCTTATACTGAAACTACCTTCTAACTTGAAATAAGACATGATCACAGTTCATAGCACTCTTATCACTATGAATTGGTTGCAGCTCGTCCTTATCACTGCCTCCCAAGCTCAATTCAAACAGAGACCGTTATATAAGATAACCATATCCTTACAGATCATAATTCCTTTCTTCACTCCATTTTTGTCGGAGAAAAGAGTTATCCCCCTCTCCTGCATTTCCCTTTCCCCCTCTCTTCTCCCTCTTCTTCACAAACCGATCCCTAAACCAGCAACAACAACACAAAAATAGCCTTCGCCTCTACCATCTCCATCTACTGAACGCGTTGGTGGCAAGACAGGACTGCAGAAGCAAAATTTTCTAAAATCAAACTAAATTTTTTGAAGGAGACTCAACCACGAAAAAAGAGTAAGGCAACAATGCTAATAGTTCAGATGGTTGGTTTTGATGTTATACGTTGCTTTTGTTATGGTCTCCAGTATATCAACTACAACAGAGATGTTTCCTCCATCATCTTTAGTGCACGATTTAGAAGTAAGTCCTCTTGTTTGTGTCAAACGGAAACATTAATGGGTTCTTAACTCCCATGTTAGTGTAAATGCAGCAGCAACAGCAAAGAAGTTTGACAACACAGCAAGCACCCATGCAAAATGATACAATGCAGTAGGTGATATGTGTCTCGAAGGTTTTGAGTTACTAAAGTTCATGTTAAAAATAAACATGAATTAAAATGGATTATTCTATGAAGCAAACATCCCCTCTAATCATACAAAAATCAGATATCCAATTCACAAACAATTAAACCATAAAAAATCATCACACATCCACCACCTTTGATTGCCTAAATTTGGTTTTTCGCAAAGTTATGAACTCTTAAGGGTAACATTCATGAGCAGTCTGTTTCATAACTCTAGAGAGCACAGTAAGCAGCCACCAGCCAGACACAGTGCGGTAGGCGAATTTGATTCTCAATTCACAATTTCTCACCACCGGAAGTAATAACAGACCATAATAAGCGTAGCGTTCATGGGTGGTCTATTTCATAGCGCTACTGCACAATTTGTTACAAAAGAAAGAAAGGTATTTAGCATCACGGCGGAACAACTTTTACAGGCCAACAACGACAACATGCTGCAACCACCATAACTGGTATCACAACTCATAGGGAAAATCAAAAGATTTACTCTCAAATTAAGTAGTTACAACATCGAGCAATCATCAAGCACACATACACCATCACAAAAGTCACGGAACCTGATTCACAAAGCATTCAAACATTTGAGGACATTTCTGCAAAGGTACAACTTATATGTCTTTTTTCCAAGCCATTTCCATCAACATGCTAATAAATTTGCAATGCATAAAACAAACGGGCCAAAACTTAAAATTCAGCTTGTTTGACCGACCCATGCCAAATTCTAATTATTCTTTAATTTTAAACTTTCTATTTGAAAATAAAAAATAGTGAAAGAAAAGAGACGACTACAATTCGTCATTTGCACATCACTTATTCAGGAATAAAACCATAGAAATTCAAAAGGAACCGAAAATGTTTAGGATTATTTTAATGTTTAAAATAACCAAATAGATCTTTATGTTAAGTTTTTTACTAACAAATACCAAACGATTCCCTATAAAATACACTATCATTTGATCATTATGATGTCAAATAATTATAAAAATATATATTTGAAATGATAAAAATTGGACTAATTGGGTTGGTCGAGGTTGAACCATTGAATAACTTTAAAATACATTATATTTTAGCCACTAAGATATAAAATAATAGCATAATATATATTATGCCAGAGAAAATAGCTTGTTTTAGAATGGCAAACCAATAATGTTCATTTTTTTTACTTGATGACCAAATCTCATGTAGGTCAGGCTCATTCAACTCTTTTATTTTATGGTTAGCGGTTGAAATTGGGGAAGAGTTTTTTCCACCCTGCTATTATATGTTTTTAATTTAAAAGGACACAACAAATGTACTTAGTGTGATTGGTTATGATCCTTGCCTTTCTTTAAAATGGTCGTGGTTCGAATCCCAGTACATATCTTTTTAATGAATAAAAAAAAATTGTGAAGACCAAAATGTCCTTCCTACCTTCACTCTCGTTGCAGGAAATTTGAAATGGGGCTCCTGTTATTCCTTTTGGCGTATTATAAGTAATAGAGAGATAGAGAAGATTCACTAAGTTGACCCCTTGCTACTATATAGCGCTGGTAGGGCTCTGGAATAATGGTAAGTTGTCTCTTCAAATTGTGTTTATTGCCTTGTTTTGACTGCGATGAATAATATGCCAAAGGTGCTGTTTTGTAAATCTCACGAGATCGGACAGATAGATGCCTTCTGGAATTTCGTGGAGGAAATGGATGGCACCGCCGCATTGATCAGGTCAGGATTCCAGCCGAGAAACGACTACGTTCTCTTGACATCCTTCACCAAAACCGGAACTACTTGGCTCAAGGCTCTCGATCTGTTACAACATCCTCGACAAAGAAGTAGAAGAAAGACCTTTTGGCGAAGAAAAACCCACACGAGGTGGTTCCCACGCTCGAAAACACTTTCCTCAAAGACCAATTCCAACGTATGTTGCTCAATTGTTCGTCTCCTCGATTGCTCCACACTCATTTACCTTATAGTTGCTTGCTGGAGGTGAAGGGAGTACTTCGGGTGCAAGTTCGTGTACCTGGCTCGGGACCCCAAGGACACGGTAGTGTCGATGTGACATTTCTACAACAAGCTGCTCAAACATGGCGGTCCTGAGTTGTTCTCGTTGGAGGGAGCGGTACAGAGCTTCTTTAGCGTTTCAGCCATACGATAGCCTCAATCAGTGGCGGATTCAGAAATTTTATATAGGGGTGTCCACTTCTAAAAATTAAGTTAAAATAATTATTAAATAAAAAAAATATCTAACTTGTCCAAAGGAAAACAAAGCACATGACGTCGGGGTCGTTTGATTTTGGTGATAGTTGAATCGTTGTATTGTCATCAATGCATGCATAATAATATACATGTATATAAGAAAATTGGTGTATTATAGTTTACATCGTTTGGTTTCTGTGATAGTTATTGTAGTATTTAAATAAATTGTATCACTCTTTGGGTGAAATGTCACTTTTATCCTTTGTCTTTAATATAAAAAAGCAATACACATAAAAAGGTAGGGACATCTTTGGAAGAAGAAGAAAACACAACAATCTCCATCAAACAATCTCAACAATCTCAACGAAAACTTGAGATTTAACTATCACTCATTTTGAGTGATAGTTTGTGTCAAATCAAGCAAACAATGCATGTATTGTTTGCGCAGAAAATTTAAAAAAAATGATGCATTGTGGACATTGCATGCATTGTACTATCCCAACCAAACTATCACCAAAACCAAACGACCCCAACGTGAGTCGTACTTTGGAAAAATTGTAAAATACAATCGGTGTCCAACAATGCTCTATAAATCTCTCTCGATATATCCTACTAGACCAGGTGAGCCCGTAATTGGGTTTAATCGTTAGCTTTTGAAAATAATTGGGATAAAAAATAGGTTTTTACTATTATATTTGGATTTGAAATACAAGAACAAATGAGTTATAGTCTAATGAAAAATATGTTTATTAATAGTACCATCGACCCAAGTTCAAATCACATAGGCAACCACTTAAATGTTTATATTTACCCATACACAAACTACTATTGGGAGATTATAATTGTTTTTCCCAATTTTAGGAGTGTCCCGCCACCACTTTAATATTTTTCTTTTACCTATATGCAAACTTCTATCGGGGGTTGAATAATCGTGTTACCAAATTTTAGGGGTGTCCCGGGACACCCCTAGAGCCCCATGGATCCGCCACTGGCCTCCATACACCTCAGCATGCTACGATGGGAGGCGGATACATAGCATGCGGTAGTGATACTAGAGCAGCCTCACCGCACGATACGCGGGACTCGCTAGAAGGGGATCCTACTTTTATGGCGTCAATATGGTGTCCTGATCAGCAGCTTTAGGGGTAGCTAGGGACAGGGGTTGTTCACTAGTGCACCAGATGAGCATCAGTAGTCTCAGATGTATGACTTCTTTGGTACACAGGATCAATGTTCAAGAAGACGCTAGGCGCCATCTAGGCGAGGAGGCACCGCCCAACGCCCAGAATGATTAATCTTCGCCTATCGAGATTAAACGTCAAAAAAAATATAATTGATATTTAAGCTTAGTGCATCATTCATTCGTGCAAACTGAGTTAAACTCAATAAAAATTGCCTGATATTCACCCGACAACTCTCCCCTTTCCCTTGACTTCATTATTCTTCTTTCTCTCATAACCTTCCCCTGCTTCTTCCCAAGTCACCCTCAGCATCTATACTACCACCATCAAACAACACTAAATTCCAATATATTCCCTAAATCTCATCCCTACCATCAATCGACTACCCATCACAAAACAAACAATGTCAACTCACATCAATTTGTCCAGATTCAGCCTACAAAATCAATTGAATCAACTCATCCCAAACCATTCTCACCTGGCCGCCGACCCGCTGTGCTTTGTGATGATGACCGGCTAGAGAAGGCGAGGACGATCGGTGAGGACTAAGGCGAGAAAGACGCTGGTCGATGGCTAGTCTGACGACGCTGATCGAAGGTAAGTCCGACGGCGAGGACGGCGGCGCTGGTCGCTCGCGTGGAGGACGACGGTGTTCGTTCATCTCTCGCGTGGCTGGTGATCTCTTTTTTTTTTTGTTGGATATGTCGAATGAAATAAAAGGGCAGATTAGGGTTACGGGTAATAAAAAAAGGTATAACTTCCCCCTATTTACCTGTTCTAGGCTCGCCCAATTGATTGGAATCGGGCTTCCGAGCGCCTAATCACCACCTAGGCGTTTTCCCACTCGATTCCATGTTTTGTACGCCCAACTCTCTTCTCCATGTTTCCTCCATGCCCAGCAACTAATCGCACCTAGGCGCGTCTTCTTGAACACTGCATAGGATGATGATGATATAGTGGAGGGAGATCAGACCCAACACGCTAAGAGCAAGGAATTTTATTTCCTTAGAATTTCCCACAAGTGCAAATCTCGCCTGATTGTTGCTGCAAAGTGCACTATGAGTGTTTCGAACCCGTCATGCTGAAATTGTTGGGAAGAGTCTGAACTACATAGATGCCCTGACGTCGATCAATTTCTGTCATAGAATGTCCAACTGCCTTTTGTGCCCACGACTTCATAAGATCTTCGACATTGCCCACGGCTTTGTAAGATCTCAGACTTGGTGTATTGTGAATGACCATTTATGAATTTGGGTTCTTTCTCCAACCACATCCATCAAATTTCTCCAATAATCGCCAATAAGTATGTTGCACAAGAGAAGCTATAGAAAGTGAACGAATATCTTTGAAAACACCATTGATGCTCTCTGCCATGTTGGATGTCATGATAGACCATCGATGCCCACCATTATGGTTATCATATGCTAAGCTCCAACGAAGTTGATTTTGGTCCACCCAGTTATCACAAGAAATATTTCTATCAACGACCATCTTCTTAAATTGCTCAACTTGACGATCGAACTTCTCCAATCGTTTTTCTCCGGCTAAAAAAATAAATAACCACATGAGTTAGATAAATTCATGACAAAATTAAATGAAATAATTAATACATAAAAATAAATAACGATAACGATGAAGAAGGCTTATCGACTCAAAACAGTTGATTATACATAATCCTGCTTTTAGTCTTCCTTTCCAAGTTGCTTTCATAGTGTCGCATGCACCACCTCCACTCACAACCTCTTTCGATGTCACTCATGGTTTCATAGAGTCATGCATGTCTATCTGAGATGATGCAGATATAATTACGATCGGTCAAACCTTGAAGGTGTCTCATGGCCAACTATCACTATTCTCGCTCTTCACTATGGCAAATGCAATTGGAAAAATCTTCTGCCGACCATCAAATGAGCTCGCCATGAGTAGCACTCCTTAATACTTTCCAGTAAGAAATGTTCCATCAACAACCATGACTCATGAACAATTCTTGACTCCATCTATACAAGGTCCATAAGCCCATAATACTCGCTGAAAGATCAAATGATCTGGTTGCGATGAAGGAACTCTTACCCAATCAATCACTGATGTTGGCATTTTTCTCTTTACCACTCGCAAAAACATTTCCAAATAATCATAGGATTCTTCCCAATTTCCATGCAACTCCAAAACTCTTTGTTTCTCATACCAAGCCTTCTTGTAAATAACTTGTATATTAAACTTATCTTTCAACTCAGCCTGCACAGTTAGAACACTCAGATTTGGTTGGGCACGTACCAAATGCTTCACGGAGTTAGATATAACTTTGACACCAAGATGACGATGATTCGTCGGTTGAGTCGTACTGCTACAAGAATGCACCAACTCAGCCTTTCTCATAGTCCATTCGCTTCTAACATCTCGATATCCAAAATGCACCATCTAAGCACAATTTTCATCGTTGTGCTTTAAGCATCTAACCTTCTAGATTGAAGGTGACGAATCCACCATGACATACTGAAAGTTGCGTTGTAGTGCGTAGTATTTAATCGCCACCTGTGCAGCTTGTTTGGAGTGAAATATCTTCCCTTGTAGAATTCTCCTTCAAAACTGGCAACAACAGGCATTGGAATTACGCCATATGAATCAGGATATAATAATTTATCGTCCTCTTTATTGTCCTGCAAGTAAAAATCTGGAGTATAATTAGGCTCTTCTTCCCCTTCCTCCTCCTCCTCCTCCTCCTCACCCTCATCATAGTCATGATCATATGACACTCTCCATGTCTCATCTTCACCTTGTTCCTGACTAATCTTAGCATGTATCTCAGCACCCAAACAATAAGGGTTTTGTGCCATAAAATCGAAAAGCACATTCAAGCTATCATCATCCACAATAGGCATCGTATAATGAAATATAACACCATTCTGTCATTCTGGAAGACAGTAAGCTAAGTGAAACCTGTGATCATATCACTATCTTGTACTGCTTCGTCTTTATGCCGTATTCTCAGAATTAGATTCTCACAAAATTGATGCTATGTCACCCTACATGGTTCTGTCAACTGAAGCTTCTACCATCAACGAAATAGACGCCCAAATTCTCTTATACTTTCTTCAATTTCCACCGAACGATTAGTTCAAATCTTCTAAAATCACTACATAAAAAAAACAAATTCGCTAATTACTAACTAAACAAAATCATAATAGCATTTTAATAATATAATTAAAAAATAAATGTGACTCTTATCTATTAGCCATCTTTGCAGCAACCAGCAAAGCTCTTCTTGTTTAGCCTCGTAACATCGAATTTTTGTGGTTAGCAACTTAAAGGAAATCGCTTGTTATGTGGTGCTGGAGTGGGTAGGCAAGGTAGAGAATCAACCCCAGACTGGAGCGGCTCCGCTGGTCAATTATTTTGGGAATCTTCACTATTTACACCAACAAATCCGCCTTAGACTCGAGCAGCTTCGCTAGTTCATTATTTCGAAATAAAAAAAATTGCGCAACCGCACCAGACTCACACAGGTCCGCACATTCCAAGTTCAAAAGCTCAAAAGATGGATCCGCCTGAGTCTAACGTGAACTCGCTATTTCTCCTCTCAAAAATATAATATTCTTGTCAATACTTTTAAAACCGCTCTATCTATGGTAAATGAAAAAAAACCCTATATTTTGAGAATTATCCCCATTTTGGTTTATTCTTCTTTCTTTCCTTGATCTTCGTTCCGTCAAAAGCCTCACGTTCTGAGCCCTCTTCCAACTCTTTTTTTATCAATAAATAGCTAGTATTACCAAGACTTTTTAATTTTTAGAAATGGTTTTGGAGTCCGAAATTGGTCGGATTGGAAGTTTGGTACCGGTATTTGCGATATACCGAATACCGTACCGAACTTATCATTATTTGGTATATTACTAAATATTGATTTATTTTTAGGGATCGGGATTGAGATTCAATTTGGAGTGCTATTTGGTATTACGAGATTGGGATCGGTATATACCGAATTATACCAAAATACCGAGAAACAATAAAAATTAAAAATTATTGAAATATAGCACACAACTTTTGGCCATTCCCCACTCTTTAATAACTCACAAGCCCCATCCAACTAAACTTTGGATTTTCAGTTTCAGTCACTCTACTCTCTCATCTAATATATTGTTATTTTCATAACATAAAAAAGACAACGCTAGTTGTAGTTGTCTTTCAACCTCCAATTCGTCGAATTAAAGATTACCAATGACAAGAACTTGAGTTGTCATCTCTCCTCCCTTCTCACTATCCATGTCCTAGTTTTAGACAAACTCAAGACTCTTTACTTAGTCTTTTTCCACTAAATTAAACAATCAAATCTAATTTATATATTTAATTATTAATTGCAAAGGTAATTAATTTCCTATTCGATAATACTGATTGGCATACCGAAATACTGATTCGGATACCGAAATATTTAGGGATTGGGATTGGAATACCGAAATTATTTAGAGATTGAGATTGAGATTAATTTTAGGGTGTAATTCAATATTCAAGATTTCGGTATTTAATATTGATATACCGATACCGTACCGATTTCCACCCAACAACCAACCAGCCTGTAGAAGTTTAACAATATTGAGCACGGGCACGAGCCTGGTGGGAGTTGTTACCTTTCGTAATCTTGGGCCCCGTAAAGGGGGAGCGGATCCCCTCAGTAACCAATACCTCAGTAACCATCAGTAACCCCTTCCCCTGGCCCCCACGTGTCAGCTTTTTCTTTTTATTTAAAAAAATACGGAGGGGCACTAAGGTAAAATTGCACCCCTATTTAATGATGTCTCTGACGCGCTGACGCACTGACGCTGACCAGATCACATCAGCGCCTTCTCTCTCCTCAAACAACCTTTAATTTTCCTTCTCTTAATCTTTAACGGACGATTTCTCACTCGTTTTAAGTCGGAATTTAATTTTTTTTGCACAGTTAGATCAGATTAATTGTGCTCTTCAAAATGATATCCACTTTGATATTTTTCAGACATAAAAAAATTTGTCAGTTATTACCAGTCATTACCATATGGTAATGACTGGTATTGACCATACCATATGGTATGAAAAAATTTGGCACATCAATATATATTACGTTACCACCCAATACCATATGGTATAGTGTGGTAATATCAATATATATTTCGTTACCACCCAATACCATATGGTATAGTGTGGTAATATCAACATATGGTAAATCTAACTACCATACAATGCCAACATAGTAGAACATGGTTAATCGAATGAACACAAATTAATTGTAATTACCATACAATACCACATGGTATGAGAAGTTAAAACCATATAAAAATAATATAAATCTAATTACAACCCTTTTACGACCATAGTAAAACACGATATCCATAAAAATACATTTCGTTACCACACTTTACCATATGGTATACATTTTACCATATGGTATAGACACATTACCATATGGTATATACACTTTACCATATGGTATAGACACTTTACCATATGGTATATACACATTACCATATGGTATATACACATTACCATATGGTATAGACACATTACCATATGGTATATACAAATTACCATATGGTATAGTGTGGTATATACACATTACCATATGGTAATGTGTCAATACCATATGGTATCGACACATTACCATATGGTATAGTGTGGTAATCTCAATATATATTCTCAAAGAAGGGGAAACAGAAGGAGGAAGAGGAAAAAAACTTGTCTTCTGTCTCCTGTCATTTACTCCTCCGCAATGAAGAACACCGAATGCAAAAAGAAAGAAAAAGAGGAAGAAGATCGGAATTAATTCACAAACAAATACTAAAACACAAAAGATGCAAACTCAACTCACCTAGATCTGTCCCCTCTTTGACAATATGGAGCATCATCGATTTTGAGGCCGATAAAAGAAAAAAACATAAGGAAGGAGCAGCTTGAGAGTAGAAGGATTTGGAGCCTCACCGAATTTGAAGTGGGAGGCTGCAATTTATTCATCGATTGTTGGAGAAAAAAATGAAGAACAAGAGAAGAAATGAGATTTAGATCTGGAAAAAGAATTTTGGAAGAGAGAAAGGAAGAAAGAGAAAAGAGAGAGGAAGAGAAAAGTCTGCTTTTTCTCTTTCCTCTATTAAAAGACAACACATATAAATGCTGGAAAAAATAAAAAAAAGGAAAGAAATCAAATTTCAAAAATCGGACAAAAATGCCCCTCCTCACTCCACGTGCAGCCCAACAATATAATAATGTCATCCCTAGATCTACGGTCCGGATTTAATACTGATAGGTCAGTAACCAATGGTTACTGACCCTATCTGCTGCCCCGTAAAGGAAGAATCAAACACATAAAAACGACGCGAGGAATGAAACAAGAACGATGGCCGACCACATCAATACCACCAACCTTATCGTCTGCTAGGACATCGCCTTTCACTGAAAAGAAGAAGAAAAAAAGATCGCCCAGCTGGTGGAATTATTGGGCAGTAGCACTAGCAGCAGTGGTACTTGGATTGTTTCCTATCCGATGAGCAATCAGCAATCTCCGACGGAATTAATGTTTTGGGACGCTCACCAGATCCGCCAGATAGATGGCTTCTGGTACCTGGTGAAATCTGCCGACCACATGGCCGCATTCAGGTCACGATTCCAGCCGAGAAGCGACGACATCGTCTTGACAACCTTCCGCAAAACAGGAACAACCTGGCTCAAAGCTCTCTGTTACAACATCCTCGACAAAGAACAAGACCAAGACCTCCTCGCGATGAAGAACCCCCACGAAGTGGTCCCCACGCTTGAGAACACTTTCCTCGAAGACAGAGTCCAAGATATATTGCTCCGTTTCCCTCCCGCCGGCCGGCTGCTCCACACGCACCTGCCTTATAGTTACCTGCCGGAGGCGGTGACGGACTCCAGATGCAAGATCGTGTACCTGGCTCGGAATCCCAAGGACACGGTGGTGTCGATGTGGCATTTCTACAACAAGTTATTCAAGAGCGGGCCGGGCGATGAGCCATACCCGTTGGAGGGAGCTGTGGAGAGCTTCTGCACTGGGATTATGCCTTTCGGGCCATTTTACGAGCACGTGGTGGGCTATTGGGAGGAGAGCCGGAGGCGGCCTCAGGAGGTGTTGTTTCTCAAGTATGAGGATTTGTGGAGAGAGCCAAAGGAGCAGGTCAGGAAGCTGGCTTCATTTCTCGGGAAACCCTTTGCCCAGCTGGAGGATGGAGATGGCGAGCTGGGGAAGGTGCTGTGGCGGAGTAGCTTGGAAAGGCTCAAGGAGTTGGAGGTTAACAAGTATGGTATTGGAGAGCTCAACCATGTGCTCAATTCCACCTTCTTTAGGCAAGGAACTGTACGAGATTGGGAAAATTACTTGATTCCACAGATGGCTCAGCGCATTGACCAGCTTACCCAGTCTAAATTGCAGGGGACTGAGCTTTCTCTTGATGATTAATTGCTGAGCTAATCACAATTTTCTACTACTTGTTCTTTTTTTTTTTTTTTTTTGGCTTCGTTTTGGTGTGTTGCTTTTGTGTCTTTTGGTTTTGACAATTTGTCGATTTCAGATTTCTTATAAAAAAAAGAAGAAAAAAGAACTCATATTTTTTTTTTTTTTTGTAATTCGGAAGAAAGAAGGTAGACAACGATGTGTTGATATGTACGTAACTGATTAATTGTGTATGCACGACTCTCAAGTTTGTTATTGAATAAGTTTGCAGAATATAATACCGTATTACGTAGAAAATTATTGATAATTTTTTCATGAAGACCTTCAAGATTTTATTTAAATTGAACAGCAAAAGGGTCCCAAAGGGGCACAAGAAGCGCAAATATTTTCCTCCATGGCAAACTATACTAGTTTAACCCTTAGTATCTTAGAACTACATAATTAATTCTTCACCGAAAATATGAAACTACTGTGTCATTCCTATGGACAGTGTCAAGGGATCGGTTAGCATGCTAACCCTTGTATGGGTTGGCAAAATGACAACCCCTATTAATTATAGGTTTTTAAGGTAATTAATTTGTGTTGCATTTAATAATCTGTATGAATTAAAAACACATATTAATTACTTTCCTTTTTTCAGTGCACTGGTAGTTGTATCAGTGCACTGGTAGTTGTATCCAGATTTAAGTCCTTAAATTTTATGATTTAAGTCCTTAAAAACCTATAATTAATAGGGGTTGTCATTTTGCCAACCCTTTTATGGGTAAGGTAGCTACAATTCCGATCTAAGTCCTTAAATTTTATGATTTTATGATCTTACTTACATGTTTCGATTATAATTTAATGCAAAGTTAATTTCTTTAAATTCAACGCTAGTCATGATTGAAATCCTTAACATCCAGATTTTCATAGGAGTGAATTTATGAATTCGTGGATTGGATTTGTTAAATCAAGGAATGGATTAAATGGATTAGTAGATTTATAGGTTGAATTCGTGGATCCAAGTGACATCTAACTTTTAGGGGTAAATTGCATGGTTGGTCACTGAGATTACAAAAAACGTTCATGTTTGGTCACTAGAAATATTTAATTCCGTTCGGGGTCACTAACTTTACATTTTTGTTTCATCATTAGTCACTCTCCGTCCAATTCCGTTAACTTTGTCTTATGTGACAGTCAACTCTAATAATTGACTGTTAAATAAGTGACGTGGCAATTAAAAAATAATAAATATATATTTTAATAATTTCCACCTCATTTTCGCAATTCTTAAAAAAATAATTCCTTTTAATCTAATAATCTCCGTAAATCATTCAAATCGAACCACTGTGTCCCACCAAAAAAAAAAAATCGAACCACTGCATAAAGGCGGCAGCAACAGCAATGCTGCCGGGCATGTGACCTGAGTCGGAAGCGGCGTTGCTTGGTGCCGGTGAGGAAGCAGCCTCCACAAGAATCCCTCTCATGGTGGGAGTCACTTCAAACAGATCCTTCTCGATGTAATCAGGCAGTGGCCTTCTCTTTGGTTCAGCTAAAGTTCAAACCCCAAATTAAAATCCAAACAAAAACCTAATCCCTAGTTTCACGAAACTTCCCAAACTGGCAAAGCAAATGCCCAATAAAAAAATATCCCAAATCACTGAGGAATAATGCTGGCACATCTGAGGCTCATCGCGGCTTCCACTCTGTCCTCAATCCCGACTTCGACCGTCGCGGCCGAGACTTCTTCTTTCGGAACGGGAGCAACAAACACGACCCTGCTCTTCTTCTCCTCCTGCATGATATGAAGGCTCTGCTCCCCATCCGCTTGCATTGCCACCGCCGCCCTCTTCCTAGCAGCGCGAGAGAGTGGAGTGCAGTTCTCTTGATTCGCCATCGGAACGACTAGCAATTTCAGGCGAACAGGTCTTCACGTTGGGTTTCGCCTCCAAAATTCATCTTCTTCTGGCACAAGGACGTTTACGGCGGCGGCGGTGCTGAGCGATAAGGGTTTCAGGCGAGCATCTCTTGGAGCGGCGGCAACGTTGGATGAATAAGGAGGAAGACCCACGCGGCAGAACAATAGGAATTAATTAGGGATATTTTTTGGTATTTGTTAGGTGGAATTGTTAAGTAATTATTTTTTATTAATTAATTATTTTTTAATTGCCACATCACTCATTTAACTGTCAATTAGTAGAGTTGACTACCACGTAGGACAAAGTTAACGGAGTTGGACGGAGAGTGACTAACGATGAAACGAAAATGTAAAGTTAATGACCACGAACGGAATTACATATTTTTAGTGACCAAACGTGAACGTTTTTTGTAATCTCAGTGACCAACCATGCAATTTACCCTAACTTTTAGACTATTCTGAAATATTAGGAACTAATATCATCCTAAACAAATTCAGATACCAAAAATGTAATTTTTTGAAGTATACCTGTGTTACAAAATTAAAGTTTAGGTATTAATTTTGTAAAATATATAAGTGTTGAACTGTAACTTACAACAATCCATTAAAATATGTGGCCTTATCTAGTGCTGACTAGGGGTGGGCATTGGGTGGGTCGGGTGGATTTTGACCATAAAAAATACACCCACCCTCGCTTAAACGGATTGATAATTTTTAACACACCACCCACCCACATTTAGTCTTGGGTTGGGTCGGTGGATGGTGGATGATGCGGGTGGGTTTGTGGGTTCAACCACATCACATTGTATATAATATAGAGGAGGCAATTTGACATGATAATAGGTGAAGAGAGTTACCGGGGGAAACAAGAAGATGAAATAGGGCGAAAAATGTCGAATTAGTTCTTAAATTGGATAGGAATTCTATTATGAAAGATTTTTCTACAGATTGAGATGATTATCAAGTGCATGGAACTAAGGAAAATAATTCCACAAAGGAAAGATCGGTGATCTAGGCACAAGAATTAGAGGGAAAAATAAAGGGAAGAAGAGGGGATCGCTATTTGGAAGGTTGACTTTGAGGTTCAAACTCTACGAGCAGTCCTAGTTTATGTCTAAAGTCTCCACTCTCCCCTCTCTAGCGCCAACGACTTTGATCTTTTTGCTATTGGGTTGAGCGGGTCACCCACGCATTCACCCTCAACCCACCTACCACCCGACGGATGGCTCCCAGCGCAACCTGTCACCCACCCACAAACCCACCCACTTAACGAAATTCGGATCAAATGCGGGTGGGTCGGCCCAAAACTGCAGATGATCCGCCCGCATGTCCAGCCCTAATGCCGACTGCATCACTTTATTTGATCATATTACTAAAAGGGCACGGTCAGTGACAACTTGGTTGAGGGTATAACAAGAGTGCCAACTCGGGGTATTATATGCCAAACGCTTTGGAACCACTAAGCACTCCAGTGAGTGTATAGCAATCACAATGGTCAATGACAACTTGGGGTATAACAAACGTTTCGAAACCATTGACCACTCGATTGAGCGTCATAACTAACAATCGCGATGGCTAGTGATCAACCTGCTGTAGAACAAACATTTTGTAACCACTGACCGCTTAATTCACTATAAGTTGACCCTCTGCTACTATATATATATATATATATAGCGCTGGTAAAGCTGTGGAATAAGCACAGCAGTATTTTGTCTCTTCAAGTTGTAGCAGTACTATTGTGTTTATGGGAAAATTCATAGCTCCAATTTGGTTGGACGGAGAAACTCCAATCTTGTCACATGGTAGTTTTTTGGGTTAATTGCATTGTTGGTCACTGAGATTACAAAAAGCGTTCATGTTTGGTCACTAGAAATATTTAAATCCAATCTTGGTCACTCAAATTAGTTAAATGGTTCAAGTTTGGTCACTCTCCGTTACCTTCCGTTAGTCTCCGTTAACACCGTCAATTATTTGCTGACGTGGCTAACAGACTCACCTAGTCACCTATTTTTGACAAAAATAAAATAAAATCCAATCTTGCCACGTCATAAAAGCTTGCCACATCATAAAAACCTGACCAATATGACCCAACCCATTAACCCATGATCTGACCTACCCCAAATTAAAACCCAAAATTGACCAGTCCTCAAAATCCCAATCCCTTGTCCGGAGAAGACGACCGGAAGAAGCTATTGCCGCCGACCAGCGCGCTGAAGTAAGCGTTGTCGAATCGGTTGGGGGAGGAGTCGAGTGGGGCCAGGTTTCCATCGCCTCCCGAGGCCGGGCAGCTGCCCCTCCTCGTGGTGGCGAAGTTGGCGTCGATGTTGGTCTCGTTGTAGATCCGGTGCGGAACCCGTCGCACCTAGCTTGCCCGATGGTGTGGCCACCGGAGAGCACGGTCATGTCGGCGGCGGTGAAGGCAGAGTTAGGGCTGGGAGGTCAGAGAACGGGGAGGGCAGGTCGTTGTTCGCGTCACTCTGGCTCGCCGTTCTTGCGTCTCTGCGGATTCGATCTCCGTCGCCGTAAAAACACTAGGCCTGGGTATTCGATCTGGTGCCTAGGTTATTCTTCCATTAAGTTAGGGAGAAGCAGATCCAGTAAGATAAAATAGAGAAAGAAGAACCCAAAAGAAGGATTGGAGCAGCCGCAAGATTTTATGACCAATTGAAGGAGCCGCAAGATTTTATGCCCAATTGAAGACCGCAGTAGCGAGCAACCGAAAGAATTGGAGCAGCCGCAAGATTCGGTCTCCTTTTCTGTCCGCCGGGGATTGAACGGCGTAGGAAGATCTATGACGGCGGCGGATCAGTTGGAAGGAGAAGTACAGCTGCCATTTGGGGAATCATCAAAATGAGCAACAAGATCCGAAGTGCCTGTTCTTGAAGCTACCGGCGGCGGCAATACCGGATATAGCAGAGGGATGGAGCCGCAGCTTCGTGATAACCGGGAATTGACCAATTCTTTGAGGATGGGTCAATTTTGGGTTTAAATTTGGGGTAGGTCAGATCATGGGTTAATGGGTTGGGTCACATTGGTCAGGTTTTTATGATGTAGCAAGCTTTTATGACGTGGCAGGATTGAATTTTATTTTATTTTTGTCAAAAATAGGTGACTAGGTGAGTCTGTTAGCCACGTCAGCAAATAATTGACGGTGTTAACGGAGACAAACGGAAGTTAACGGAGAGTGACCAAACTTGAACCATTTAAATAATTTGAGTGACCAAGATTAGATTTAAATATTTCTAGTGACCAAACATGAATGCTTTTTGTAATCTCAGTGACCAACCATGCAATTAACCCGTAGTTTTTTATTAGTGAATCCATTTTTCATTTTTTTTTAATATTTTAATACTTAATTTGTTTAGTATAATTAAGAACATTAAATATTAAGAAAAAAGGAAGGTGAGTACACCAATAACAAACTAACATGTGGCTGGTTGGAACTTCTGCGTCCAACCAAGGTTGGAGCGAAGAATTTTCGGTGCTTATTGCCTTGTTTTGACAGCGATAAAGAATGATAATATGGCAAAGGAGTTGTTTTGGAACTCACGCGCGATCGGACAGATAGATGACTTCTGGTATTTCATGAAGGCAATGGATGCCACCGCCGCATTCCAGTCAGGATTCCAGCCGAGGAGCGACGACCTTCTCTTGACATCCTTCACAAAAACCGGAACCACCTGGCTCAAGGCTCTCTGCTACAACATCCTCGACAAAGAAGTAGGAGAAGACCTTCTGGCAGAGAAGAACCCACACGAAGTTGTTCCCACCCTCGGAAACACTTTCCTCAAAGACCAATTCCAACGCATGTTGCTCGGTTGTTCGTCTCCTTGATTGCTCCACACTCACTTGCCTTACAGTTACTTGCCAGAGACGGTGAGGGAGTCCGGGTGCAAGTTCGTGTACGTGGCTCGTAACCCAAAGGACACGCTGGTGTCGATGTGGCATTTCTACAACAAGTTGTTTAGGCGCGGCGGCGGTTATGATGAGCAGTTCCCCATGGAGGGAGCGGTAGAGAGCTTCTGCAACGGGGTTCTACCCTACGGACCTTTTTACGAACACGTGGCGGGCTACTGGCAATACAAAAAAGAGGAGGTTTGGGGACGACGAAAGTCGTCCCCAGAAATAGGAAAAATCGTCCCTATAGTTTTTGGGGACGACTAGGTTCCGTATACTCTTGTCCTCTATTCTTTTGGAGACGACAAAAATCTAGGTCGTCCCCATTACTAGGGACGACAGTCGTCGCCGATACTCGCAAGTCGTCGTTTCGTTTCTTTTATGTGAAAGACAACTCGTCGTCCCCATAGCTATAACTGTAGCGACAATTAGTCGTCCACTAAACTTCATTTGCAGGGACAGTTTTGTCGCACATAAACAATTTCATGATTGTGTTGGGCCTATTTGGGGATAATAAAGTGTCCCCTTTTTTTTTTACAAGCTCGACATGTCGTTCCTATAGGTATTAAATTGAAGTTTAAAAGTCATCCCCAAAAGCTTTATTCAATGACTGCGAGTGATCTCTTATACCATATCTTTAGGGACGACAAGTTGTCACCTATGACTTTTAAGGACGACCAATTGTCCCTTTAGTTGTGTATCGGGGACGAGGAATTGTCACTTATACACATTTTAGGAACAACAAATTGTCCTTTATGAAAGTCGTTTGACAACTTGTTGTCCCTTAGCATGTGTCTTTGGGGACGCCTAATTGTCACCTGTATCACTTATAAGGACGATTAATTGTCCCTTGTATTTTGGAGACGCCTAATTGTCACCTATTTAACTGTTATGGATGACCAATTGTCCTTTAAGTAGTGTCTTCAGGGGCATCAATTTGCTTAAACAATGTCTTTGGGGACAAAAGATTGTCACCTATGTGAGTTTGATGGCACATGTTACCTCGTGAATTGTGACTAATATAGTGGAACTTTTAGGAATGACATAACACATTTTAACTCAATATAGGAAAAATGTCATAAAAGTATCTCCATAAAAATTAAAACAAAATTACTACAATGCAATCCAATCCAACACCATAAACTAACATTCATCTTTTGAAAGGATAAACATTCTCTCGTAAAACTAGAGAAAGAAAAGCTAAAAAAGAAATAGATAACAAGTTTCAAATTCATAATTTGTTCTAGTATCTCTCTAACAAAAAATATACTAAAATCTTATCTCTATATACCACAGTATGTCCTGGCCAATAAACATTCTTTCTTCTCGGCTCCTGAAAGTGTAATCAGGAAAATTTTAAAAGTTAAATATATGGCAAGGACATTAATTGAATCAAATGGAAGTAGGAACTCAATTGGGTAAAAAAGCATGGAGTACAAATAATGAAGACACAAGTGAATTAGTACCAAACTGAAGCAAAGCATGACTCTACCAATGTATGAATCAACAAATTCACACTAATTCACACTACAGAGATGCTTGGAAAAACAACCCACTGATGTCATATATGAAACAACAAGTACCAAAACTGTTGGGTATATGACTCGGATCTCGCCGGGTCAAGAGACTAGGCGTGCCAGCACTGACGCGATGCGACCGCAACCTGAGCGCGCCAGTACCGGCGTGACCTAGACCACAACCCGTGCCCGAATACCGAACGACGACGTTCGGGTCAGGCGTTGACTAGACACGAAAATCACGGAAACGGCGCCGCATCCCCTCTAGGAGTGGTCACCATCACAGTCCTAGGTAGAGTTATGGGCTAAATGTCCTTCCTAGTGGCCTAAGTCCCTGTCATGTCAGTGGTCATGTCACCATATAAATCACCCACCACCATGTAGCCTATAAATATGGCATTTACTCCGGTGGGTGAGGTGATCGCATTTTCGGAACTCTATCTCTACAACTATCAACTTCTCTCTCTAAAAGACTGATAATCAGTACACACTCTTCCTTTATTCTTGAATCGGAAAACTGGTTCTCATTAACTGATTCTCTTGTCCTCATCGCCTCTTTCCCTTGTTCTTGGAGCTTCCCTAAATCCTTCTAGCTTACTCTCCTTGACCCACCTTCCCGAGTCTCACTCCTACACCCAGTCAGGCTCAAACAATTGGCGCCCACCGTGGGGCCAAGCAGAGAAGTAAGAAGAAACCGACCAATGGCTGAACATAACTCCAACTCGCCTGAAGAAGCAACGCCCATCAAAGCGATGACCGACCCAAGGGTATTCGCGGAAACCAGCAACCTCAACGCGGTGCTCCTCGAAGAAGAGGAGCCCGAGCTCACAGCCAAGAAAATGAGGCAGCTAGTGGCAAAGCAAAACAGCGTCATAGCCGACATGCAAAAACAAATGAGCCAAGTTATAGCGCTCATGATGAGCAAAGAAGTCGCGACGACAACAGACGCGACACCAGTCGTGCCTCAACAAGCTACAGGAGAAGCATCAGGGACGGCCCCGCTCCCACAACCAGCGCCAGCCGAACTTCCCGCGTGCGAAACGCAACAAGTCGAGCTACCAGGCAGGGCGGACCTCAGTTTCCTGGAGCAACACCTATCTCCGCAATACCGCACCAACCCACCCAGAAAAGCCCTTCACCAACCGCTAAGCGCAGATCATGGCAGAGCACCTGAGCGGAATGTCACCCGCCCTCCCAACGTATAACGGGACGACCGATCCAAAGGACCACGTGAGCACCTTCTGCCTGCGGATGCAACTCCAAACCAACTCCAACGCGGCGCTATGCAGAACCTTCCCATCAACTTTCTCCGGAATATGCCTCGATTGGTATAACAGGCTCCCGAACGGGATCATCCGCTCATTCGAGGAGTTCATACTCTTGTTCACGACAAAGTTCGCATCCCAAAATAGAAGGCCTCTCCACCTCAAGGCGCTGATAGACATCAGGCAAAAAGACAGAGAAAGCCTACGAGCGTTCTACGCTAGATGGTCTAGGGTGGCAATGGCTGTGCGCGACCTTACGCCCGAAACCGCCGCCCATCACCTGATGGAAGCCACCACCAACATGGAGCTCAAGCGGGCGTTAGCGAAAAGACCTGTCCCGCTATCGACAGAGTTGGAAATGAAAATCGAGAAAGCCATTACGCTAGAAGAAACCCTCGGAGCAGGATCTGTCAGGCGCTTCGAACCAGCAAAATTGCCCCGAGAGGATCAGGGGCGGAGGCAGCTCCCAGTGCCGCGAGAGCAATTGGTGCAACTACACAGCGGGCCAAAACGCCACCCCCTTCCCCCACAAGAGCAAGCTCAGCGAGGACGATCGCCACACAGGCGCGCATCAACCGCCTACACACCACTCAACGACTCTGTGAAAAACATGTTTCACGTTCTCCGCGAGAAGGGTTACAAGATCTATTGGCCCGCGCCTTTGAAATCCTCGCCTCACATGCGCGATCCAAAAAAATATTGCGACTTCCACAGAGCAACGGGGCACTAGACAGAGGATTGCAGAGAGCTACGTTACGAAATAGAGGGCCTCATACGAAGAGGACTGCTGACTGAGTTCGTCCACGAGAAGGAGGAACAAGTAGAGCGTCCCCAAAACCCGCCACCACCTCCGCAAGCCGACTACAACGAGGCCACTGGCGCGTATGTAGTGCGAAAGGAGATAGGGGTGGTAACAATAGAGGGAGACCGCCCCGAAAAGAAGACTAAGCGCGAGCGTGCAATAGAATGCGCGGCGGTCGAGACACGGGCAAGGTGCAACCTGAGCTTCGATGACGCAGAGTTCCCGCAAGGAACCCCATCGGAAGACCCACTCACCATCACTACGCTAGTTGCCGCCTGTAAGATTCACCGTCTACTGATAGATGGGGGAAGCGCGGCAGACATTCTTTTCAAGAGCACGGTCGACCAAATGGACATCGACCCGCGGCTAATCAAGCACGCGCAAGGCAACTTAGTTGGGTTATCCGGGGCTAGGGTGCCGGTGATCGGTGTAGTTACTCTTCCAGTAGTAATAGGAGACCAGGAGCCACTAGTCTCCAAGCAGGTCGAGTTCACGATAGTCGACTGCAAATCACCACACAACGGCATCTTTGACCGGCCATTCCTAGACAAATTCGTGGCCCTCCCGTCAACGTGCCACCAAAAGCTCAAATTTCCCACCAAAATGGGAACTGGAGAGGCGCGCGGGGCGCCATGGGAAAAACAAGAGGGAAAGCGCCGAACCAACATTGTTGACACGCTTCTTGAGGAACAATGTCCTGTCTAGTTTCGGGGTCCCGAATGCGCTCATCTTCGATCACGGGAAACAATTTAATTGCGCCGAGGTGATAGACTTATGTGACAGTGTGGGGACCATTGCAAAATTTGCGTCAGTAGCTTATCCCCAAGCCAACGGCCAAGCGGAATCTGCCAACAAAGCAATCATGCACGGCTTGCACACCCGCTTGAATGAAGCTAAAGGTAATTGGGCCGACGAGCTTAACACAGTGTTATGGGCACACCACACCACGTACAAAGTGGCAACAGGCGAAACCCCTTTCACGCTCACGTATGGCACGGACGACGGTGATCCCCGTCGAAATGATAGCCCCGACCTATCGAATCACGATGTACAACGAAGAAACCAACGATGAGGCGCGCTTGCTGGATTTGGAATTGGCACAGGAAAGGCGCGAGTTAGCAGCCATCAAGCTGGCCGCAATGAAGGAGCAGGTAGCCAAGTACACCACAACGCGAAACTGGTCCCCCACAAGTTAACCCTCGGAGACCAAGTGCTGCGACGGAACTTCCGCCCCGACCCCAAACACGGGAAACTCGCCTCAGTATTGGAGGGCCCATACATAATACGCGAAGTGGTCGGCGCCAACACCTTCAAGCTCAGTGAATTGGGGGGCAACAAGACTCTGAGAACGTGGAACGCACAAAAGCTCAGGAAATATCACTAGCCAGCCTGATGTATATCTTGTTCGTAAGAGCGCATTATCGCAAGGAAATAAAGAGTACTCAGTTCGAAAAAACAAAACTTAGCAATAGTCATGCACTATTCGCGCCCATTCAGTTCGAAAGAACAAAAAAAAAATAGCGATAGTCATGCACTATTCGCGCCCACTCAGTTCGAAAGAACAAAAAATAGCAATAGTCATGCACTATTCGCGCCCAGTCAGTTCGAAAGAACAAAAAATAGCAATAGTCATGCACTATTCGCGCCCACTCAGTTCGAAAGAATAAAAAATAGCAATAGTCATGCACTATTCGCGCCCACTCAGTTCGAAAGAACAAAAAAATTAGTAATTGTCATGCATTATTCGCGCCAACTCAGTTCGAAAGAACAAAAAAAAATTAGCAATAGGCATGCACTATTCGCGCCAACCCAGTTCGAAAGAACAAAAATTAGCAATAGTCACGCACTATTCGCGCCCAGTTAGTTCAACAGAACAAAAAATAGCAATGGTAAGAAGTGTTCGCGATGGGAACGAACTACTTGTGCACAAAAACATGAATCGCTCGCAACACGCGCAACCCATATAAGACAAAATATGAAAGTGCTTTTGGATTTCATTAAAGGGGAGCGAAAAGGCGAACAGCGAACACACGCACAACAAAAGAAAAATCAATAAAGTCCAAGACAAACAAATGAAATCAAAGTTGTGTGACTACACTTGGTCTACGTTTTCAGCAGTAGTCTCCGCGGCCTCCTCATCCACCATCTTGTCGGGTTCCCCTCCCTTATCTGCGCCTGACCCACCAGCCTTGACATCAACATCTGTGCGCGCCTCACCTTCTTCATTCTCCTCATCCTCCGACCCCTCCTCTGACTCGGAGTCCGACTCCAGGGACCTCTTCTAGCGCAGCCATGTCTGCACATGCTGAACCATAGCGCGAGTGTCCCAGTGGTACTCGGGATTCTCCGGTCGCACCTTCTTGTCATGTCAGTGGTCATGTCACCATATAACTCACCCACCACCATGTAGCCTATAAATATAGCATTTATTCCGGTGGGTGAGGGGATCGCATTTTCGGAACTCTATCTCTACAACTATCAACTTCTCTCTCTAAAAGACTAATAATCAGTACACACTCTTTCTTTATTCTTGAATCGGAAAACTGGTTCTCATTAACTGATTCTCTTGTCCTCATCACCTCTTTCCCTTGTTCTTGGAGCTTCCCTAAATCCTTCTAGCTTACTCTCCTTGACCCACCTTCCCGAGTCTCACTCCTACACCCAGTCAGGCTCAAACAAAAACAAATGGACATAGAGAAGTCTCAGAGCAATGAACTTTGGTTGGCTTCTATTAGTTCCTAAACTCAAACTGAAAAATCAAGAAGCAGCAAACGCACAAGCTTTTAGGGCAGTGACTTTTCAACGTAATGAGCTTATACAAACTAAAAAAATCAGCCAAATCCTGATTTCCATCTGATGTGCATGATTAATCTTGCAGCTAAAATCCATAACTAGAAACAATACAAGCCGCAGCTCAAAGAGGACAATCATACAAATAGAAATAAAACAGTAAACAAATGTGTTACCTTCCACATTCAATGATTCCGGTTCTCCACTACCAGATGCACGCAAATTGGATTGAAGAATTATGGAAGGCAATTCAGTTTCTGGTACACGTGACATGTTTTGGGTTCCTGTGTCTACATATGAGCGGACGATGTGATCTAAATTCCGCTTTTTTGTTCGTTGCACGAACCATTGCTGCAATGTAATTTCATAATCACTGTTATAATGAGAAAGAAAAGAGAGGACTAAATACATATATATATGTTGCAACGTCGTCTACTCTAAGAACTCAAACAGGGGACATCAAGAGAAACACAGATGCAGCTTGAATAACATTTTTTTCTCAATCCAAACAGTTAACATATAAACATCTAAGAATGATAAACCCTAAAAGACAGATCCACCAGCACTCTGTCCCAATGATCATGAACGATAACAAAACAAGAAGAATCAATAAATATGCAAGTATCAAGATCGAGAAGGGAGTTGAATCGTCGAATCAGAACGTGAACTGAAACCTACCGGACGGAGGCAGAGAACAATCACAAAACTCAACAGATATCTACGGAATCAATTGAAGGAACAAAGTTCTTGACTATATCGATTTTGTGAAGCAAGATTTTCGCCGCCAAAGCCAAATATAGGGCTAAAAAGTTGGAATAGGAGGGAAACAAAGATGCAAGGAGGGAAAGGATTTGTGCTATCTTAAGGAAAGAAAATCAAGGGGAAATTGAATTTCGCAGCCAAAGCCAAAGCCAAAGACAGTGCCGCCAATAGATGGAAGCAGAATTACGGTGAAAATGGAATACGATTTATTTGTCTGGCCGAGGTTTGAAATTTTAGCTAGAAAGTCCGCCAAAATTTTGGCTAAAAGGCCCCAGCACACCAAAAGCCATATTAGCCATAAATTGTATTGTAGATAGATTTTGCCGTGACCCGTTTCAGGGAAGTAGCTAATTGAAGGGCTAATGTTTTGGGGATTTAGATCCTAATGTGGTCAAGCTCCATCTGTTGCTTTCGATAATTCGATTCATTCAATGGAGTTGGGGTGTGATTCAAAAATAATTAGTATAAGAACAATTATTGTAATATTGTACTGTTGGGTGAAGTAAGAGGAAATCAGAATTAACCATCAATCTCTACTAGTAAGGGAAAAAAGGATATGTTCGAGATTGTTGGGCGATTTGATTGGTAATCGGGATTGTTTTTTCAAATACTTTCCTTTTCACCAAGGAGCTGGAACGACCAGAACTTCACCTATATATATATATGTGTTCTCCTTGTAATTTCGGGTGTAACTTTTGTAGTGAAAAGCGGTAGAGGGCTTTGGTTTACAAAAGGGCTCAATAATCAGAGGTAGAGGTTCTGATTCATTGAGGTTGTACGGGATCTGGGATTGGGTCCTGGGAAATCATCATCATCATCATCGAGTCTTTCTTTCTTCTTCTTCTTAGTTTTTTTTAGCAAAATAAAATCAATAAAAACAGAGTCTCCTAGAATCAGCGGTGCTGCTTCTAGGACGTGGAGTAAAGCCATCCTTGGTCGAACCACGTTAAATTCCCCGTGTTCTTTTACGTTTCTGCACTTTCATTTTTCTGCTTTTGGCTTCTGTTCCTCGTCTCTGTTCATAGCTCTGGGAAACAGAGTACTTCTCTGTTCGCTCTTCCCAGCTGCTAAACGAGGCTTTGTTGCCTTTAGAATAACTAGCTTATACCCGTCCGTTGGTCGGAATATTTTGAGATATCTATTTCGATGATATATCTTGATTAGGGGTGTCCATTCGGGTTCGGTTTTTCGGGTTTACCCGAAACCGACCCGATTATATATATTTTTGGTTTTTCGGGTTCGGGTTCGTTTCGGGTTTTTCGGCTTCGGTTTTGCTTATCGATTTTTCGGGTTCCGGCTAAAAACCTCCAATGAATAGAACTCAACCCGTATTCTTAGGCGTTCAGGTTTTCGGGTTTCGGTTTTGCTTTAACCGAACCCAAACCCGATAAGGAATTTTCGGGTTTCGGGTAATCGAAACCCGCAAGTCCTTATCGGTTTCAGGTTCGGTTTTAGTGATTTTCGGTTTTGAGTTTTTTGATTTTTTTGGGTTTCGGTTCGGGTAACTGAACCCGACCCGAACTGAACTGACACCCCTAATCTTGATAAATAGTTAAATACATTTTGTTTGGAACTAATAGTTGACTTTTTATAATCGAGATTGATATTTTTAAAACATGATAAATAAAACTCAATTCTTAGTATTAAAGCAATCATATGAATTAATATATTGAGAGTTTAATTTATACCTTGAACCTTATTGATGAATGGTGTTCTCACTTATCATAATCAATTCCTTGATGAAAAGTTTTATACTTGATTGAGATTTTTTTTTCTCAATTAATAGGTTTGTACATGATTCCCTTTGGAGTTTGGACAGATAACATGAAGAGTGTATACTTTGAAATCAGGACATATAGACTGGAAATAAGAACAATGTAAACACCATATAGCAAGGAAGACAGAAGCTCTGGGGAGCTGTCAATTACTATTTTTGAAGTATAGCTTAGATAGAAGGAAAAAAGTTTGCTCTACTAAATCCACAAATCCCCTCAAATGATACCAAGGTGAGAAAAACAATTCCAATGAATGAAAGCATGGAAGAAAACTAACTGAACTCGAATGAATTTATTTGGCTAAATATGGTTGCATGCACAATTACGCTAATCATTATTAACCACCATCACATGTAGGTGGAGTGTAATTAGTCTCCAAACTATGCAGCATTTTGTGTACTCTCACAATCCACGTCGAATTTTTTTACCCCATTAATTATATAAACCCTTTACCCAACACATAAATTCCACTTTGAAACTCATATATCCCCTGAACGGTTTGACACCTCATTCACAAATTATCCAAATTAACTACAATTACACACATGCATGTCTCCATCCCCCTTTTAGTTCCCTCGCTGCTTGCATATATAGCACCAACAACACTACATCTACATGGACCATACTTTGAGCTTTTTTAGCGAGCATTCCACTGACTACACTTTCACCCACCTAAGTTGCTTACCCTTACAGTTCTCATAGCGGCAGCAGAAACATTAGGTATCACTGCAAGCACGCGGCACAATTCAATAGACAACACATGAATCTGAGTAACATAAGATTAAGAGTTTGCCAGTTTGGTGAACCATGTTTATCAGCATAAACATACATTCAACCATTCTAAGTATTACGTATCATCACAAACGAACAAAAAAGGCATTGTATTATGTTCCATAACAACTCAATAGAGGAATGTATTTAGTCAAAATTTCCCATTAACAAATGCAAACTGACAAAGAGGAACCTAGGTTAAGGAGTCTAACAGTCGAGGGATTTCAATTATAAAACTATAGGTTAGATAGAATCATCAACCTCAAGGGAAAAGTCATTGTTGTATTAAGCCCCAAATCTTCTGAAACATACCAAAATGAGATAAACAAATCACAAACTATGAAGCCCTGAAAATCTATCTGACATCCAATTACTTTATAGGGTTAAATTTGGTTTGTTTCATAAATATTTATATTATTCATGGAATTGATTGATTCATGTTGGTTGGTGTAATTAAGGAAACATAATCATCTCACAACAACCATCCCTTTTACTGGTTCTTCCTTCGGCTCTCCACTCTTTCACCTGTAAAGTAAAATTAGTGTTCACCTAGAATCATGGAGTTTTTTTTGGTTTTTCATAAACACCCCATTTGAATTTTTTTTGGCATGCTGCGTTCTCGCAAAAAAAAAAAAAAAAAACTGAAATAGCCATATAAAGCTTGAAGTAGCAGCACAAAACCAAAAAGAAAAATATAGTGACGGAACAACCTCCACTCCCTCGAGCCGAGCTGGCGAAGATGGTGATGAGGGCGTGCTCCTTCATGTTGAACGGCCCCTGATTCATCGAAAATTTGTAGTCCGAAAAGGGGGAAATTTTGAATTTCCTGGTAGGCAGAGTTGCCGCCATTAGCTTCCCGAGTGGGAGCACCACGATTTGGACGGAGACCGAGCCGATGAAGAGCTGGTTCTGACGGTAGCCAAAGAATTGGTTGACGAAGGAAAGAATTGCGCAGGCGAGGATTCCGAGGACCCATGTCCGAAAAGTTAGGACCGGCTGGGTCGGGTCGTCGATGATCGGAACTGTAAGTCGGACCTGCTCGATCGGGTTGTCGTTCACTTCTTCCTTCTCATCGCCTGTCGAAACAAACATCGACCCATTGTCAAGTTAACCGTTAATCACAAACCCTTTGAATCTTTTACTAAAATGCAGAGCATTGTTGGTCTCTGTAACTGCTTACCGAGAACAACGCACTCAAGGTGATTCTGTCGAGGGGTTCCCTCAACCGAGAAACTGGAAGTCATCCCCGTGGCCTCAGATTTCTCACTGATTGCGGAGTAACACAGAGAGACTATCAAATGGTGAATTGGACTTGTAAAGAGATGGAAAAGGTGGGATTTTTTTTTAATAGCAGCAAGTTTGGTAGGATATGGTGGTTGGAGGAGAGGCGGTGGCAGAACAACCTTCGTTGGCAGTGACGGAAGATGATTTCAGCCGCAAAAAAAGTAGTGGGAACCGACGGTTTCTTATCTCTCCTGTCAGGCGGGGATTTTTAATTTAATCCCGTGTAACCACCCTGCCACGTCAGACTCCTAAAATCACTCTATGCGCAGGAAAATTTGAATGAGGGTTGCAGTTTTACTTTTCAGCTATAAATTATACTGTTGATTCCCGAACCAAACCCTCACTTGGGCCTTGGCCCACTTTGAGACTCACAGTTGGTTCCCGGGCCGAGAAGAATAAAAGGACATTTGTCCTCTGAATCCTTTTTCCTTTCTTTCGTTGGTTAGGTAGTTTATACTAATATATTTATATTTATATTTATATTTATATTACATTGATATGTATTTGGCCCGGAAGTGAGTTTACATTGTACAGGTGTCAATGTAAACATCTACTGTACTGCATGTGCATTCATAAATCAGTTGATGTGCACTTCTATTATGTTTTGAAGCATTGATACTTTAAAGTATAACTTGAAATTCTAACATAACGCTAAATGTACAAATTGAAGTTGTATTATAATATAAAAGTACACCTTTAATTTGTACCATAAATGAATTTATGCAAAAAAGTATAGGTAAAACCTATGGCTGTACCATAACTAGAACCTCAAGTTGTATTATAAAAGCAAAAATCAAAGCATCAATACTTTAAAGCATTGTGAAATTCTTCTCAATTGATATGGCTAAGTGTATGTTAAAGTTAGTTATCTCCTAGTCCATTCTTGTTGGCATTTAAGCAACAGGGCTCGTTTGATATGTGGATTTAAAACTGAGGATTTTATTTTATTTTAAGATTTCATGATTTATTGAGGATTTGATGCTTTGTGAATTTGAAACAATGGTTTTGTTTTTTGAGATGTTTTTTCTACTATCATGTACGCAACCATTCTACTATATGACATTATTCATAATCCATGGTAAACTTTTATACATTATAGTACAATCGTATCTACATACCAAGAAGTACCACATGATATGAACTAGTAATGAAAGTCTAATTTTTTTAAATATATCATAACGAATGTCATTTGGAAGTGCACATTGAATCTTGATTGTCTTACGGTAGCTCTTCTTTTTGTTGAGCATCTCCTTCCTAGTATCAAAATTGTTTTGTATAGTTGAATATGATGTTTAGCAAAATCAAACTAACATATTTATAAATGAGGAATTTTACAATATCTTAAAATATTGGTGCTTTAGTTTTTTGCCTTTACGATACAAATTGAAGTTGTACATTTAATGTTGTGGTACAGCTTCAGGTTGTACTTATACTATTTTGTATAAATTCTTTTATGGTACAAACTGAATTAGTACCTTTATGTTAGGCCACAAATTGAAGTTGTAACATAATATAAAGTACAAATTTTCTTAAAGTGCAACCTAAACTTGTACATTTAAGGTTATTATTCAACTTTAATTTGTATCTCGAATCACCTGTAGTGATGGCAATTTGAACCCACCCCACGGGTATTATCCGACCTGACCCGCGACGGGGAGGGTATTACCCGACCCGCACTAGCATGGGGCGGGGCATGGGTGTCTACTTCCGGAGACGATATAAAAAACCGTTCCTTATGTTGGTCCCTAAATCTATTCTTTTTTGTAGTGTGGCAAGAGAGCCGGAGGCGACCCGAGGAGGTGTTGTTTCTCAAGTACGAGGAGCTGTGCAGGGAGCCTAAAGAGCTGGTCAGGAAGCTGGCTTCGTTTATGGGGAAATCGTTTTCCTCGACGTCGGCCGCGGCGGGTGGTGGTGATTAGGTGGTGGAGAAAGTGTTGTGGGTAGCAATTTGGGTAGGCTCAAGGAGTTGGAGGTTAACAAGAATGGTGTACTAGAGTTGGACTCAATTCTAAATGGCCACTTCTTTAGGAAAGGAACCGTTGGTGATTGAAAGAACTACTTGACTTCCCAGATGGCTGAGCGCATTGAACATCTAACGCAGTTCAAGTTGCAAGGATCCGAACTTTCTCTTGATGATTAATTGATGTTATTTTGTACCACCAGCTTCTTTTTTCTTCTGCTTCAATTTGGTGCTACGTTTGTGTTTTTTGTTTTCGTTTAAAATCTCTTAATAAAAGTAAATAATAAAATCGTAGGTTAACGTTGAAAGTAAAAACAGACTTTTATACTAAATGATTAATGAAATAATTGTTTACAACACTTCTACTTCACTTCAAATGATTGATAACTTATTTAACACTTTGAAATATGAAAAACTCAAAAGTTCATAGAATCGTAGGCCAATGATTCACACATATTTGAATTATTGAAAAGATTGAGATTGTAGATGGTGTTAATTTCTTTCTTTTGAGTTTGACTCTCTAGCTCCGCCAAATTACACCTAAGCGACATCTAGGTGTTGTCGAACTGCGCAGCGGCATTCCGAATTTCTCATTCGCTGCGGAAATTCTAGGCGAGGCATTTTGGCTTTGCCTAGTGCCCAGGCACACTTTGAACCATGCTAAACGGTAGAATGGGCATGTTTAATTACGAATATTCTATTAATAACATTTTTTGCATTATGAAGGAAATCAAAATTAATGATTTGTATTGGAAAGAAAATCGAACACGGAAACGATCGAGCAGCAATTTATCTCAAACATATATTATTAGATATTATTAGTAGGGGTGGGCATTGGGTGGGTCGGGTGGATTTTGACCATCAAATGCACCCACCCACGCTTAAATGGATTGATAATTTTTAACCCACCACCCACCCACATTTAGTCTCGGGTTGGGTCGGGCGGATGGTGGATGATGCGGGTGGGTTTGTGGGTTCACCCACATCACAATGTATATAATATAAAGGAGTCAACTTGACATGATAATAGGTGAAGAGAATCATCGAGGGAAACAAGAAGTTCAAATATGGAGAAAAATGTCGAATTAGTTCTTAAATTTGATAGAAATTCTATTATGAAAGAGTTTTCTACAGATTGAGACGATTATTAGGTGCAAGGAACTAAGGAAAATAATTCCACAAAGGAAAGAGCGGTGATCTAGGCACAAGAATTCGAGGAAAAAGTAAAGGGAAGAAGAGGGGATCTCTATTTGGAAGGTTGGCTTTGAGGTTCAAACTCCAAGAGCAGTCCGAGTTTATATCTAACGTCTCCACTCTCCTCTCTCTAGCGCCAACGACTTTGATCTTTTTTCTGTTGGGTTGAGCGGGTCACCCGCACACTCACCCACAACCCACCACCACCCGGCGGATGGCTCCCAGCGCAACCCGTCACCCACCCACAGACCCACCCACTTAACGAAATTCGGGTCAAATGCGGGTGGGTCGGCTCAAACCCGCGGATGATCCGCCCGCATGCCCAGCCCTAATTATTAGTATAATTAATAGGCGAGTTTACTTAAGGGGTTTACTACCCTATTTGCGAGCTCACACTAAGATTTATGGACCCCTTTTATTCCCCATAAACCGTTCCTTCCCCCTATCTTCCCCGCGACGATTTTCTGGCGATTGGCCAAGTTGGCGAGTCACCATGCCTGGCCATCCTGTTTCTTCCCTCCGACGATTCATTGGATATTGGCCAAGTTGGATCCTCTCGCCGGATTTTCTACAGCCGCTACTCCTCCCATCTTCTAATTGGAGATTTCAACATAAATCACCTGCAAATACTTTGGACTAGCCGCCAATCCTCCCGGATCATTGTCCACTCTGTTTGCATGAATATTCTTTTCAAGATCCTTCTGATCCTCGACTCCAATTGTTGACATTGGGGGATTGCAAATCGACCAGTATCAGGCGATCTCGCTGGAATTGCTTAGGCATTGTTTGATTTTTAGTGCCAACCACATATCACCTCTGAAATTACAGGGGATTCTGATTAGGGACTGAAGAATTGTGGAGAGGAAGACGACATGTGCATGTCTCAAGAAAGCTCGCCAGCTCCTCAATTCTCCAAGCGTGAGATGTGGGAGCTCAATTCCTTTCCACCTATACGCCCTCCACCCCACACTCCCAGCAGCTTCTAAATAAGACTGATTTTTTAAGGGAAAAAACAAGATTGATCTTACTCTTATTTCATCTAAACAAGATTGACTCAATTACTCTCCAATTACACATTTCATGCAAATCACTCTTTTGCATGGTTGACACATGGTTACGTTTAAAATGAAAACATGCCACATGTTCATCTCTATTGGCCTCATGATCTCCTTTTATCATTTGTTTGATTTGTTAAAATCCATCATATACCTAACCACATTTTCGAGTTGTTGGGAGAGATTCAATCGTGGATTATATACCACAACACTAACACGTCCCCTCAAACGAAAGCCACTCACAAGGGCTTGAAGTTTGCACAGGTCTGAAGACAAGAATACCATGTGCTTAACAAATGGGGGTCACCGGGAATCGAACACAAGACCTCTCGGTCACAACAGGCTCTGATACCATGTCAAGAACCAGTTGCTCCCAATAACTCGAGTTATTGGGAGAGATTCAATCGTGGATCATATATCACAACACTAACAATAGGTCCCACTCATTTCAATTATTTCGTCAAGCTTGGTATGTTTGTGTGTTAGTATAACATAAAATTCACATAGTGGAAAAAATGTATGATGTTACTATGTTTGATAAGGAAGGATCATGTAATTACATAATAATTAGATAGTGTGCTTCAAAGAAGATTCTTTGTCAAAATTAAATTTTTTCAGAATAAGTCATTATTGTATCAGTCTACTATAATCCATATAGGAAACTATATGTAAAATTGTGAGTTACTCAATTCGAACATAGCACTATTTCAAAATTCTTTTTGAAATTTCAAGGGTTGAACCATTATTATGATTCGATAACAATATTTATCGTGGAAGATAATAATATTCATAACACACGTTGTAAAGTTTCATTTATTCTTCATCATAAAATTATTTTCTTGCCTCTTCATAAGATTAGGGAATATCACGCTCAATTATCATACATTCAGTTACTCCATCCAAAACCATATAGTATAATTGAAAATCCAACTATCTACTTCGAAATTATATACAAGTGCATGAAGGCTAAAGAGATCAAATAAATGGTTATGGTCCTATTCGCACCCGCTTCAAGTTAATACATGATTCCTTTTCGACCACAAACGACCTTCACCTTGATTTAAAATTATTATTTTTCACTCATAATTGGTAGATTTATTTTGGAATACCCGGTGCAGAGCGCGGGCCAATTTTCTAGTAGTATATTAACAGTGTAAGTTTGTTTAAGGGATTTGGTGAGGTGTGGGAGGGTTCATTATAGGATATGTTAGGTCTTATTTTAAAAACAATTTAAGTGGCATATCTCGAATATCAAATACCGATAAAAATCAATCTCAATCACAAACATAAAAAAAAAGAAATTACTCATAAAATAATTCACTTAACTCAAAAAATTTGAAAGAATAGCTAATATTTTATATTTTGAAAGATTTGACTAATATTTTACAATTCATGAAAACTGAAAATTTTGACTCAAAAATAGTATTTATCCTTTTTTTACAAGAAATACGCTTCTCAATTCAAAAGTTGATACTCTAAACTCACCTAAGACATGAACACATTCTCTACCTTTAACCTTTGTATAGGACTATCGCATATGCAAAAGAAATACCAAGTAATTCATCTCATATTTATATTCTAATAATAACTAATGTTACACGAGTTGTGGTTTCTAGAAGATTATATTTAAAAAAAACTAACTAATGTTACACGAGTAATGGTTTCCAAAGAGATTGTAGATTATTAAATGAAGCACTAGAAAAAGGAGCTCGAAAAGTTGCCACCCACCTCTTAAAAAACTTGGACCCGCTAAAGAACAAGATTACAAGAAACAACGGGCGGTGGAAAAGCACGAGGTTCCAACTTCCAAGTTCCAAGTACAATGACACAATGAGCGGACCATAGTGCTTTTCGACAATTAAGGAATCGCCATTCGCCAAGTCTTTATATTCCCGCGTGACATTGTTATCTGCTGTGTTGCACTTTTTCCTTGCCTGTGCAGTGACAGTACTTTTTCCTTCAAAACATACAAGCCTCCCTAGATCCCATTTTCCGATGGACAATCAGCCGATTCCAAAGGAGCTGTTTTGGAACTCACACGAGATCGGGAAGATAGATGGCTTCTGGTATTTCGTGGAGGCAATGAATGGCACGGCACCGCCGCATTCATGTCAGGATTCGAGCCGAGAAACGACGACGTTCTCTTGACGTCCTTCACCAAAACCGGAAGGCTCAAGGCGCTCTGCTACAACATCCTTGACAAAGAAGCAGGAGAAGACCTTCTGGCGAAGAAGAACCCCCACGAGGTGGTTCCCACCCTCGAAAACACTTTCCTCAAAGACCAAGTACAACATATGCTGCTCGATTCCCCTCCTCCCCGGTTGCTCCACACTCATCTGGCTTACAGCTGCTTGCCAGAGGTGGTGAGGGAGTCTGGGTGCAAGTTCGTGTATCTGGCTCGGAACCCCAAGGACACGGTGGTGTCGATGTGGCATTTCTACAACAAGCTGCTCACACGCGGCGGTCCCGAGCCGTTCCCGTTGGAAGGAGCGGTGGAGAGCTTCTGCAGCGGGGTCCTGCCTTTCGGGCCTTTTTACGAACATGTGGTGGGCTACTGGGAGGAGAGTTGGAGGCGGCCCGAGGAGGTGTTGTTTCTCAAGTATGAAGATTTGTGGAGAGAGTCTAAGGAGCAGGTCAAGAAGCTGGCTTCGTTTCTCGGGAAGTCATTTTCCCAACTGGATGGGGATGGGGAGGTGGAGAAGGTGTTGTGGCGGAGCAGCTTGGATAGGTTGAAGGAATTGGAGGTTAACAAGAGTGGTGTCGGTGAGCTGAACCATGTGCCCAATGCCACCTTCTTCAGGAGAGGAACCGTGGGGGATTGGAAGAATCACTTGACTTCCCAGATGGCTCAACGCATTGACCATCTCACAGAGTCTAAATTGCAGGGGACTGGGCTTTCTCTTGATGATTAATTGCTAAACTAATTAGTTGATGCGATTTTCTACTACTTTTTCGTTTTTTGCTTCAATTTAGTATGACCTTTGTGCTTTCTTTTGCCTTAATATATCTAGACTTTAATAAGATTGTTCATGGATTGGAAGGAATTATGGGATGGGTTAACTGGATTAATGGATTTAATTCGTGGATGCAAGTGACATCGACTTTTTAGACAATTTTAGTTACCAATGTCATCCTTTAAATAAGTCTTGGGCACATAAAATGTAAATTTCGAAGTATATATTATGTTAACATTTTAAATTTTACAAGTTATATATTAAATTTTACTAGTCTAGGGGTGCGTTTGGATAAGTGTATTTTAAATATAAGATATTTGAAATACTAGCATTTGAAATGGATGTATTTGAAGTATTAGCATTTGAAATACATGTAATTCAAATTTATTGTTTGGATACTCATTTGTAATTTGTTTGTATTTTTGTATTTATGATTTTCAATTTCAATTTTTATTTTTCTGGTCACTTACTACAAATTTTGGTAAATTACAGTTTGGTACCCAAAATTATTTTTTCTTACAATTTAGTACCTAAACTTTTAAAATTTTACAAAAAGGTCCTGAAATTTTGATGGTAAAATTACATTTTGGTACCTTTATATGTTTTGCCTCACACTATAGTACCTAAACTTTTCATATTTTACAAATAGGTCCATTCTTTTGTTAGGAGGTATTTCAAATCACTAGTTGTTGAAATGTATTTGAAGTTGACAAAAAATACACTAGACATGTATTTGGAAATCACCCCATGAATTTGACACAAATCCAAATACCAAATGTAATTAATATCCAAACACATGATTTGGTATTTGAAAATCCAAATCACAAATACCAAATCCAAATCCTTGTATCCAAACGCACCCTAGGTGAATTTCGAAGTATTAGCTACAAAGTACAAACTTGTATGCATGAATTCTACCACATTTATTTGGACAAATCTGAATCATTCAACAGAAACCACAACACACAAACGGGACACCACATCCAATGAAACACATACAAAATAGACTTAACACAAGACTGTAACCAACAAAAGCCACATGCAGTATGCCAGTAGCTAATATCATACATTAGAAATCGTCAAGAGAGAGCCCGGTTCCCCGCAACTTGAACTGTGTGAGGTGGTCGATGCGTTTAGCCATCTGAGGAGTCAAGCAGCTCTTCCAATCCCCCACAGTTCCTTTCCTGAAGAAATGGGCATTTGGTATTGGAACTATCTCCAATACGCCATTCTTGTTAACCTCCAACTCTTTGAGCCTACCCAAGCTGCTACGCCGCACCACTTTCTCCACCACCACATCATCATCATCATCATCATTATCTCCATTCTTCGTCGGGCAAAACGACTTCCCCAGAAAAGTAGCAAGCTTCCTCACCTGGTCTTTGGGGTCTCTGCACAGCTCCTCGTACTTGAGAAACAACACCTCGTCCGGCCGCTTCCTGCTCTCTTCCCAATAGCCCACCACGTGTTCGTAAAAAGGCCCCCAAGGGATAACTCCACCGCAAAAGCTCTCCACAGCCCTCTCAATTGGGAACGGGTCGCTCGTGGGTTCGCGTCTCAATATCTTGTTGTAGAAATGCCACATCGATACCAGCGTGTCCTTTGGATTCCGGGCCAAGTGCACGAGCTTGCACCCGGAGTTCCTCACGGCCTCCGGCAGGCAACTGTAAGGCAAATGTGTGTGGAGCAATCGGCTGGTGGTTCGGCGGCCTGAATGGAGCAGAATATTTTGGACTTGATCCGCAAGGTAAGCGCCGTCCAGCGTGGGAACGACGTCGTGCGGGTTCTTCTCTGTCAGAATGTCTTCTTCTTCGTCTTCTTCCAGATTGAGGATGTTCTGGCAGAGAGCCATGAGCCAGGTTGTTCCTGTTTTGGGGAAGGAGGTCAAGAGAATGTCGTCGTTTCGCGGCTGGAATTCTGACCTGAATGCTGCCATGGATTCCAGATACTCCTCCATGAACCAGAATCCTTCTATCTGGTGAATCGCGGTGGCATTCCAAAACACCTCCTGTGGTGGAAGTTTGTTCATCGTCTCCGCACTGTCCATATCTGTGTAATTGTTAGCTTTGCTATAGGAGAGATGCAGAGCAGGTCTGTTTTATGTCCAAATTAGAACAGAGGAGTCTGTGTTTTGGGCTTTTGGCAGACCAATTTACTAATGAAATACTATGTCACAAATTTGGATTCCCCGACAGGGTTTTATTTTCTTCCTTAAAGAAGTAGCTAGCCAACACAAAAGGTGACCTTCCCAGGTGCATGTGTTCGTCGTCATGTGACCGACCCAAATTGTGAAAGCTAGTTATGAATATGGTAAGTGTAGGTGATTGATTCAAAAATAGCTTCTGACATTTGAACAAAGTGGCCATACATTTTAGAAAATGGTACTGTAAGTTATCAAAAAAAAAAAATTAATTATAGGATGGTCACTTTTGTCTATCTCCATATGAAAATTTCATTGGATTCATCATACAGGCAGGGGCGGACTTAGGGAAGTTTAGGGTGACCCGGGACACCCTTAAATTTTGAAAAAACGATTATCCAACTTCCGGTTGTAATTTACGTATAGGAAAAAAAATTATAATTAATAGTTCGGGGCACCCTAAAATTTGAAAAAAATCATTATACTACTCTCGTTTGTAGTTTGCGCATGGGAATATAAGTGGTAGTTTTGGTAATTCAAACCCGGGACACTAGTACTATTAATAAATATAATTTTCATTAGGCTAAAAACTTTTTTGTGGTTCTATTCTAAACACTGTGTAATAGCAAAATTGTAGGAAACATAAATATTGGGGTGGTTAGGGGGTTAGGCAGCCGATTAGTGCCAAGTAGATTAGTAGGGTATCATTAGGTTTTTGTTATTCCCCTATAAATATGTATTTGAGTCATTACGTTGGATTTAGTCAGAAATAAGTAATCAAACCCTATTCAGTTTATCGCTCTTCTTCTCCTAATCCCTAATTCCCAATTCTATTCTTCCTATCTCAATTTCCCAATTATTCTTATCAAATCCCTAATTATTTCTATCAATTCCGAAATCTCTTTCTAATCTATCTGGCTACGTTAATCACAAGTTACCGTAGAATCATAGTTCCTTCAAAAACCCCTGTCTCTATCTTTAATTATTTTCAAAACCTAACAATTAATCTAATTACAAGCTACCCTTAATTTATGGGTGTACAACAAGTGTTGAAAGTGTCTTTTCAACTTTGAGTTATATCAAGAACAAATTTAGAAGTCGAATATGCATTTTTTCGTGAATGATTGTCTAATAGGATATACCGAGACAACTTTGTTGAGCAATGTAGACACCAAGTGTATTTTACAATTTTTTCAGAATATAAAAATACTTATGAAATTTTTTAACTTGTACGAGTTGGCTATTTTCTTATTTAAGAATTATTCAATATATATTAATTATTATTTTTATTATTATTTATTTTTTGAAAGAGGAGTAGAGGACACCCCTATGTAAATTTCTTGGGTCCGCCACTGCATACCGGACACAGCTTTTGGGGTCATCCAAATGATTAAAGCTGTGTGAGGAATCATCATTCTGCGATGGAGTTGTTTTGGAACTCTCACGAGATAAGCCATATATATTGATGGCTTCTAGTACCCGGTTATTTTTTAGGACAACATGGTCGCCTTCTTATCACGATTCCAGCCGAGAAGCAACGACATCCTCTTGGCAACAGTCCGCAAAATAGGGACGACCTGGCTCAAGGTTCTCTGCTACAACATTCTCGACAAAGAAGCAGAATGAGACCTTCTCGCGAGTAAGAACTCCTCCACGAAGTGGGTGGAGGTTACCCAGGTCCGATCAAGAGGGTGTGTCAAGCGGACCTCTGGCACAAGGCCTCCGATTATTAGGGGCCTCAACCTGAATTTGTTAGTTTAATCTAATCATATATTGTAGATTGTATTTGTAGTGTATAATTAACTGATTATAAGTATGATAATGTGTTTAATTATACTAATTAATATTAGGGTTAATACCTTAGTTTGGCCCGAACTATACACATACTTTCTACTTTGGCCCGAATTATTGAATATTGCTACTAGGGCCTGAACTATGCAGCAAACTTCCTCCTTTGGCCTGGAGGCGGGTTTGACCGTCAAATTAGACGGTCAAACCTGTTGACCGTTAGTCAACGTACACCTCACCTGCCACGTCAGATTGGAGAAACATAAAAATTAATTTTTTTTATTTTTTTCCTTTCGATTAATAAAATTAATAATAATTCTTATACAAAAAAACCCTAAAAAGTCAATTAAAAGAACCAAAAAAGAAAAGAAAAAGGCCAAAATTATCTCACCCCTGCACTTCCCTTATCCCCTTTCTCTGACTCTGCTCGCCAGCTCCAGCTCTATCGTCAACATCACCATCAGCCTCTCCCTGGCGCCGAAACTCGGACGACCTCAAACTGGAGGGCAGATAACTCTCCTTCGCCGGAGGAACAGAGCCTCTCCCTGGCGCCCTAGGTGCAGGCTTTTCCAATCGCGGTCCCTCCGCAGCGACGCCCATCCCGCTCCCGCGTCCAATGCTACCGCTGCCGGGAGCGACAGCCGTCTGTTTTAGGGAGGAGATGAAGGAAGAGAACTCCGGAGATCGACTTTGTTGCTGAAAGGGACGAGATCGCCGAAGGAATTGGTCGGCTTCTGGCTCAATCGGAGGACGGCGGGGCTCCCTCGATCTCGCTCGTTCATCTCGTAGACGTGGAGCTCCTGAACTTTGGCTGCAAAAAATCAAAATCGAAATTAATAAAAATAAAAAAGAAATCTGAATTGACAGAGCAGGAAGAGAGAGAGAGAGAGAGAGAGAGAGAGAGAGTAGTTACATGGAGGTCTGGCGTCGTCGGAGGAAGCGGCCTGGCTAGTGCAAGAGAAGGATCTCCTGCTTCCGGCGAAGGAGGAAGCGTGCTTGAGGGATCCAGGGTTGCGGAGCTTGAGCGGCAGCTGGAGGAAAGTAGTCTTGCCGGCGGCGGTTGGCGATGCTCTAACAACTGGATTGGATAGTTTGGAGGATGCGTCGACGGCGAGGAAGGTGGAGGCGGCCATTTTTTTCGTTCTTTTATTTGATTTCTTAGTTTTTTTTGTATAAGAATTATATTATTAATGTTATTAATCGAAAGAAAAAAAAATTAATTTTTTATGTTTCTCCAATCTGACGTGGCAGGTGAGGTGTACGTTGACTAACGGTCAACAGGTTTGACCGTCTAATTTGACGGTCAAACCCGCCTCCAGGCCAAAGGAGGAAGTTTGCTACATAGTTCAGGCCCTAGTAGCAATATTCAATAATTCGGGCCAAAGTAGAAAGTATGTGTATAGTTCGGGCCAAACTAAGGTATTAACCCTTAATATTAGTATTAGCCATTCATTACTATTCTCATGTATATATACATTAGAGAGATTTATATTGATTGTTAAAGTATTGTTTGTGTTTAAAAAATCCCATATGTATTAAAAAGATAATGCAAGAAAATTTTGATGAAATAGCTATGATATATAACAATTGAAATTATCTCATGGAGAATAGGAAAATTAGAGACATAAATAATTCTATTTTAAACAAATAGTGCCCCGACCCACTAAACGCTCAACTATCGTCGTCTCTTCAAACTTCTCATCAGACTCAACAACCGGCTAACCTCCTCTACCTCTATTGTTAAGCTAGAGCAATTTTTGGAGGGGTAAATATGGAAAGATTGAGTGTTGTTGGTTTGCCCAACGCAAATGGAAAATGTGTTACTACTTACTAATGTAAACGGGCCCAAATAGTGTCCGACCCACTAAACACTCAACCACCAGGTTACATTCGCTACACCTAATATAAGAGGGAAATGGGAAATGTGTTTTCCCCGTTACAAAATCCTTGCATCCATAGCAAAAGTAGGAAGGGTAGATTCTTCTTCACAGTCATTTATTATTTTTTTTATTCACAGGAAAAATACATAAGTGATGGGATTTGAATTTTGATCTCTTTGAGAAAAGACAAGAAACATAACCAGTTACACTAAACAAATTTGTTTAAACTTTTTAAATTAAAAACATACAGAAAGCTTAAATCTGAAAAATCATTGGAATTTTCCATCACAATTAGCTAAGCCACTAACTCCCCCCTAAATATTTTTTGGTACTTTTATTATTTTTATTTGATTTTAACAGTTAATTCTATTCCTCGTTATCTTATAAAAAGAGAATAATTTTAAAATCGCAAGCCTAATGTCATTGGTGCAAATATTGCACATCGAATTGCGGTATTGAATGTGTAGAAGCGATGCAGAATTCTTGACATAGACTTAAATAATATAACTACAAAAAATCAATAATATTTTTGAACATAGAAGTTTTGAGTGAATATGTGGCACATGTGTCTTTAAGGGAGGGGTAAATATGGAAAGGTTAAGTGATGTTTGTCTGTCGAATGCGGATTGAAAAGACATTACTAATGTAAACCGGCACAAATAGTGCCCCGACCCACTAAACGCTCAACCATCGCCATCTCTCCAAACTTCTCATCACACTCAACAACCGGCTAACCTCCTCTACCTCTATTGTTAAGCTAGAGCAATTTTTGGAGGGGTAAATATGGAAAGATTGTGTGTAGTTGGTTTGTCTAACACAAATGGATAATGTGTTACTACTTACTAATGTAAACTGACCCAAATAGTGTCCTACCCACTAAACACTCAACCACAAGGTTACTTTCGTTACACCTAATATAAGAGTGAAATGGAAAATGCGCTTCCCCCATTACAAAATCCTTGCATCCATAGCAAAAGTAGGAAGGGTAGATTCGTCTTCATAGTCATTTATTATTTTCTTATTCACAGGATAAATACAGAAGTGATGGGATTTAAATTTAGATCTCTTTGAGAAAAGACAAGAAATATAACCAGTTATACTAAACAAATTTGTTTAAACTTTTTAAATTAAAAACATACAGGAAGCTTAAATCTGAAAAATCATTGGAATTTTCCAGCACATATAGCTAAGCCACTAACTCTCCCCTAAATATTTTTTTGGTATTTGTTACTTCTATTTTCATACTTTTATTATTATAATTCGAGTTTAACAATTAATTCTATTTCTCTTTATATTATAAAAGGAGAATAATTTTAAAATCGCAAGCCCAATGTCATTGGTGCAAATATTGCACATCGAATTGAAGTATTGAATGTGTAGAAGCGATGCAGAATTCTTGACATAGACTTAAATAATATAACTACCAAAAAGCAACAATATTTTTGAACACAGAACTTTTGGGTGAATATGGGGCAAATGTGTCTTTAAGAGAGAGGTAAATATGGAAAGGTTGAGTGATGTTGGATTGCCAAACGCGGATGGAAAAGATATTACTAATGTAAACGGGCCTAAATAGTGTATGACCCACTAAACACTCAACCATCGCTGTCTCTCCAAAGTTCACATTAGACTCAACAACCGGCTAACCTCCTCTACCTCTATTGTTAGGTTAGAGCAATTTTTGGAGGGGTAAATATGGAAAGATTGAGTGTTGTTGGTTTTTCCAACGCAAATGAAAAATGTGTTACTACTTACTAATGTAAACGGGCTCAAATAGTGTCCGACCCACTAAACACTCAACCATTAGGTCACTTTCGCTACACCTAATATAAGAGTGAAATGTGAAATGTGCTTCCTCCTATACAAAGTTCTTGCATTCATAGCAAAAGTAGGAAAAATAGATTCGTCTTCACAGTCATTTATTATTTTTTTATTCACAGGAAAAATACATAAGTGATGGGATTTAAATTTTGATCTCTTTGAGAAAAGACAAGAAACATAACCAGTTACACTAAACAAATTTTTTAAATATTTTTAAATTAAAAACATACAGGAAGGTTAAATCTGAAAAATCATTGGAATTTTCCATCACAGTTAGCTAAGCCACTAACTCTCCCCTAAATATTTTTTTGGTATTTGTTACTTCTATTTTCATACTTTTATTATTTTAATTCGAGTTTAACAATTAATTCTATTTCTCTTTATCTTATAAAAGGAAAATAATTTTAAAATCGCAAGCCTAATGTCATTGGTGCAAATATTGCAGATCGAATTGCAGTATTGAATGTGTAGAAGCGATGCAGAATTCTTGACATAGACTTAAATAATATAACTACCAAAAAATTTCAATATTTTTGAACGTAGAAGTTTTGAGTGAATATGTGGCACATGTGTCTTTAAGAGAGGGGTAAATATGAAAAGATTAAGTGATGTTGGTTTGTCGAATGCGGATTGAAAAGCCGCAACTAATGTAAATAAGTCTAAATGGTGTCCTGACCTACGTACTAAACGCTCAATCATCGTCGTCTCTCCAAACCTTCCCATCGGACTCGACAACTACCTAACCTCCTACACATGTATTGTTACGCAAAGCAATTTTCGGAGGGGTAAATATGGAAAGAATGTGTGTTCTTGCTTGGAGAGCTGGCTGGTGGGTTATTCAGTTTCTTTGACGGTAATGTGTGATCTCTAAATTACACGCTAAAACACAACACCAAACTGCGACCAAGTATAATCGCAGTCTGGGAATGCAGTAAAGTAGCAAGTTCTATTATCAACCCTGGGTGTAGATCTACTGCCTACTCCGTGATTATCTATTATCTAGCAAACGAAGTCGAGTGATGGTTGTTTAAAGTAAAAGCAGTAAGAAAGCAGGAAATGGTTCGGTTTTCTGAAGTCAAGGAAGAGTCACTCGGGAATGAGTCCCCCTAGCTCCTTAGTTAGGTCTCAATTGTAATTACCCTGGGTTGATTTACTGTTGATTAAACTGCGGAAGATCCGACAGTAGCTTCAAATCTCTTAAGCTGACCAAGCCCTCTCAGTCAAACTACCCGGCAGACGACTAGTCTTCACCGGAATAGAAAGCTGATGCTATGAACACAGAACTCCACTACTGGAATTGGATTCCAGTACAAAGCAGTAGATTGACTAACTCTCGTATAACCAATCCACTACTACCGAATGATGAAGCTCTAACAACCTAATCAGATTCTATCTATCTCAGGTTGCTGCAGAAATCAAGAAAAGCTTATCAGACTTCAATTAATTCAATGAATCATGCATCATTCGATTATAATCAAACAGTATAACAATCCCAAGTCATTACAATCAAAATCCCTAACACATGGAACTAGGTTTCTTCATACCCAAGTGAGAGAGAGTTCTACTCCATAGAGAGAGAGGGGAAAACAGAATACAAAGCAGTCATACTCATAACAATGGGAAGAATCTGCTCTGGGATGATGATTTTCACTCCTATGATGATCTCCAAGCTTGATTTGATGAAACCCAGCTCCAAAATGACTCTTAGGATGAGTTCTTCGCACTTTCTCTCTCTAGGGCTCTGTTTTTGCTCCAAAATGTCGATTCTCTCACTTGTGGCTCGAAATTGGGTTAAAACCCAGAAATTCCCGACTCACACGGCCAGGCCACACAGCCGTGTGGCTTACCCAGATGCCCGTGTGAGTTCCAAAACGCTGCGTCTCGAATAATTGAACTTCAAGCTTCCCACACGGCCGTGTGGAATTCCAAGGGTGCCCGTGTGTGTGCTCGGTAAATACCACATGGCCACGTTGGTGACTTGCACGGCCGTGTGGGTTTTAGGAGTGCCCGTATGGCCTCCTCAGCGCCTCGCCACACGTCCGATCTTCGTCCAATCGACCCCAAACTCGCTCCCAGGCCTTCATTCACGTACAAGGACCTGAAATATCACAAACAAGCACAACCTAGCATGAAATCGGCCTAAAACACGAGAATCCACATCTCAAACGGTGTAAGAATTGGGGTAAAAACATGTGCAATTAACGGTCTATCACTTAACATCAATTCATTTGGTTGATCTTCTAGCTTGACTTTTGAGTTTATTAAAGATAAATAGTGTCCCGGGCTCCCATCCTACTAAAGGATCAACCATCATCGTCTCTCCAAACCTTTCCATCGGACTCTACAATCGCCTAACCTCTACATATATTGTTACACAAAGCAATTTTCGGAGGGGTATATATGTAAAGGTTGAATGTTCTTGCTTGGAGAGTTGACTGATAGGTTATTTAGTTTCTTTGATAGTAATGTATGATCTCTTAAAATCTTTTAATTTGGTTAATCTTCTAGGTTGACTTTTGAGTTGATTAAAGATAAATAACTATACTTTTTGTTGCTTTTGTTATGATACTCCTTTTCCGTATCATCATTTTTCTGATTTGAAATGTTTTGGTGGTTAGTTTCCAGTAAACAAAGACTATTCTGATTAGTGTTAACATAGAGAATAGTTTCAATCATTCCACTTTTACACAAAATTAATATGTAAGAGCTGAGATTATTGTCGAATTGAACTATTCAAACTATAATGCGGATCTTCAACATATAAAACACAGTTTATTTTGAGTTAAACAACCTCATGTTTACAAATAATTTTTTACAATATGATGTTTTGTGATAGTGGTTACTTGATTCCAGATTTGAAAGTCGGATTCTAATTACTACAATCTACACATAATATAATAGAAGGAAGGAAAAAACTCTTCCCCCGTTTCAAATTTCCTGCTCCATGAGTGACTCACTCCTACTGTCACTCTAGAAAATGGCCGTGTAACCACTTCCTAAAGCGTAGTATAGCGGGTTTGGGTTTTATTGTCAACCCGGGTCCTAGATTTGATGACTACTCGGTGAATTCTCGTTATCTAGCAGTGAACTTTTAGTGCAGATTCAAGCAAACAAAAACACAAAGAAAGTTAAACGGTTGTTCAAGTCAAGAGAGGTCACCCGGATATGGTTCCCCCTAGACTGCAGTTAAGTCGGATTGCAATTTACCAAGTTCAGTTTTCATGAAAGTTATACTGCGGAAGGTTCTTAAATAGTCTGAAGTCTCGACTAAAGGTCTCCAGACCTTCTCAATCTGAGTCTCTAGTGGGCGACTAACCTCCACCGGAGTAAACAGATTGAGGCCCTAGCGAACCAAACCTCCACTACCGAATTGAATTCGGTACAGAATAACGAATTGGCTCCTCGACTAAAGTCACCAATTCGCTACCTTCAATTAAGGATACTCTATCAACCTAGGCAGATATTCTCATTCTAGGTCAAAGCAGAAACAACAGGAATTTGATCAGGATTCAAGTCATTCAATCATTCAAACCTCAATCGAATATAATCAATTCACAAACTCTGTATTTGGGTTCATACAATCGGACCTAGCATACAAATCTAGGGTTCCCCATACCCAGATGAATGGGGAAACTACTCCATAGAGAAAGAAGCAAAAGCGGATTCAGACGCGGAAATCATACTGTGAAGATGGATTTCTGCTCCTGGACGTTTAATCGGCACTTCTCCAAGCTCAAGCCGGGCTCCAATGGTGATGAAGATCAAGCTATGGCACTTGGGAACTCTGGTTCGTCGCTTTCTCTCTCTAGGAATCGCTCTATCTCTCCAAAACTCGGAACCCTTGAATGTTGGCCTTCCTTTCCCTTAAATCTGCTGCCTGATCGCGATACCCGGTCGAAATACCCGGTCGGGTATTTTGGGTCTCGACCGGGTATGCTCAAAACGCGCCGCTTCAGTGAAGGGAAAATCCCCGGTCATGACCAATAATCCCCGACCGGGGATTTAAGCCTCCTGCCCGGGCCCCCTTTCGTTTCTCACGGACGCCCAAAGTGGGAAATACCCGACCATGGCCAGAGAATACCCGGTCGGGTATTCCTGCCTTTGGCCGGGTATTTTGGCTCTCCAGCACACTCCAAGCCTCACTTGCTCCTTTTGACCCAAATCTCGTTCCTTTGCCTCGATTCCACCGCCAAGTCCTGAAATATGACACAAACGTACAACCTCGGGTGAAATCGGCTTAAAACACGAGAATCCACATCTCAAACGGCTCCGGAAAAGGGGTGAAAACATGTGTAATTATCGGTCTATCAATGAGCGTTTGTAGGAAGAGTATAATAGGGAGTGCAATGTTTTCTCTCTTTCCTCTGTGGAACGGGCCAACTTACCTTACACGTGCGGACTTGAACGGGCCTAGGGATTGTTGAGGCCCACAAAAACAAAATAGGTTTCAGCCACGACCGCATCTGTTTCATGCCTCCATAGCGATCACCGTAACCGAGTCTTGCATTGTTCCGTGCTGGATCTTGACTCCACCGACGCCGAGAATAAATGAAATAATTAGAGAAAGTGCTTCATATATTGTTTACAAAATAATTTCCCCAATCCTCTTCTGTGTGCTAATCACCTAATCCCTTCCCTATGAAAAGAAATCGAACCATACTAAAAAGATCCAGTCATGCTCATGAAGAAGGGTGGTAAATTGCATGCAAGTAAGATTTAAAGGTTGAGTCATCTAATCAAATCATAATCAACCACCCCTTTTCCATCATTTGCAAGCTCTAACAGATAAGTGACTAAGAAATCCACAATATCGCTTCAATATAACAATACAGTATTATTGAAGATTGGTGGTTTTCTCTTCTTCTTCTTCTTCTTCTTCTTCTTCTTCTTCTTCTTCTTCTTCTTCTTCTTCTTCTTCGTTAAACTAGCGTCGAGGATAGACAAAGAGGGGGTTTAAACAAGTGATAAGAGAAGGGAAGATTAAGAAATGAAAAACAGAGACCGAGAGGGGGGGGTGGAAATTGAGATTCGAGGGGAGGATGACATGCAGGGAAAAGGTTTGCATAGCTAAAATTAAGGACAGGAAAACAAGGATGGGGAGAAGTGGCTACCGGCGGCGATATAATTGAGATTGAGAGAGAGAAGTGAACCATGAGTCGGTGAGCACTAAGCAACTTTTTCTAGGGGGATATAGGATTTTCTTTAAGCCCTTACTTCGGTGCACTCAGTGCACCCATCTCTAAAAGTGTCCATAATACATCAAATTTTGAACTTTAATTAGTACTCTCAATCTAACATGATGATATGGCAGAGAATCATAACAAATCAATCTATGCCCTAACCCCTTAATCTTCAATTTTAAATCCCAATGCAAAATCCCAAACTGTAAACCTAAACCCTAACCCTAAGCCCTAAATCCTAAATCCTTCAAATTAAAGTAAATCTTAAATGATTTTTTATTTCAAATTCATGTGCTTATTGTTCATAATATCATAAGCAACAATTGATACCATTTTGACATGAATCGCATGCTCAGAATGATGATTATGAGGCGGGTGCACTGAGTGCACCCAAAAAAATGGGTGTGCCGAATACGCCACCATATATATATATATATATATATATATATATATATAAGTGCAAAAACAATGTTACTTTTTTATTGCTAAAAAGAAAAAATTTAACAATAAACTAATGCATGGATCGTAATGGGCTAACCGCTAACCATAGAATAAAAGAGTTGAATGGGTCTGACTCATATGGGATTTGACCATCAAGTTTCAAGTAAAACAAATGAACATCATGGGTTTGCCATCCTAAAATATGCTATTTTCTCTAGCATGACATATATTATGATATTATTTTATAGGTTTAATACACTTGTATATCCAAAATTTTCACGGTTGTGCCAATAATATCCAAATTTCCCGGAATACCACTTATATCCATGTTTTAAAGTTGTTCTTTGCCAAATCTAACCATTTCCCAATATATTTTTGGTTAAATACACTTGTATATCCAAAAACACCGTTAAAGAATGTGAAGGAATTGGATATAAGTGGTATTTCGGAAAATTTGGATATTAATGGCACAACCGTGAAAGTTTTGGATATACAAGTGTAGTTAACCTATTTTATATATTAGTGGCTAAATATAATGTATTTTAAAGTTATTAAATAGTTCGACCTCGACCAACCCGATTAGCCAAATTTTTATAATTTCAAGTATATATTATGTAATTATTTGATATCCTAATGACTAAATTATAGTGTATTTTATAGGGGATTTTTTATTCAGTTTTCTATAATTTGGCTTCTATAAAACTTACTCCACCTCAACATATTACCAGAAATAATACTGTTTCACAAGGTAACAGGTACTCGAACGTGATTCATAAAGCTGTTTTTGATTCGTTACATCATCCATAGTTCTTTCCTACTAAAATTCACTATCTTAATCACATCTCTAAAAAAAACTATACAGACTTTTGATTTTGGAAACAATTAATAATATAACTAGACTACACATTCATGATGAAAAATATTCCCTCTGTTAAATTAGGAGGTAGGCCAATCACAGTCAGTTAAGTCATGAATACTACTGTTGCATTTTCTTAATACAACTTTCCACAAAACAGGGCCAAGCCGTCCAAACAAACAGGGAGCACAGGAATCAACAACCGTAAACAGAAGCTGCAGGCCGACCAGAACAAAGATGCGGAGTTAATGTGGCCATTTTTGAATGAATCACCTACACTACCTGCGGAAACCGGGTAGTTCAATTAGAATCGAAAAATCTAGCCTGATTTCCAGCCGCGGTTCTGAGACCATTTGTTATAAACGCGCTGTTACGGATTGGGAAATCGTCAGAATCGAGAAAGCAAGAATACGAAAATACGACACACGATTTATGTGGTTCGCTAACATGATGTGTGTTAGCTAGTCCATGGGCGAGAGAGAGCCAGTTTCACTACATCGAGGAGATTACAGATTACAGAGAAGTATTTACGTGGATCTAAATTTAATCCAATCTGGCAAAGGAAACGGTTACAGACCAGGCCCAGAACCCAAACTTAAATAACATTGAGCCCATACACCGCGGGTGATAGTCCAATCGTAGCGGCTAATAGACCGATTCAAGTCACACTAATAAATGTAATTCTCTAAATTTTAGATACAAAAATGTAAATTTTGAAGTATATTTATGTTAAATAATTAAAGTTAACGTATGAACTTGTAAAATTTTTACAACAAAACAAAAATCCACTATCTCATTGAATTTGAATTAAAAATCCGATTAATCGAATTTTGTACTGTATGAATTTGATTCAAATTGTCACCTCTATCTTATACCATTTCTCAGACTTGAATGCGTCTTTGAGAAATTTAGGCAAAATACACTTTCATAGTCATAACTTTACGCGTTGTGACAATAATAGCCAAATTTTGAAAAATGCACAAATATAGCCAATTTTTGAAACTTGCTTGACAATTTTAGCCATTTCCATTACAAACTTTAACACCGTCAACAACTCTGTTAGTTAAGTGGATGTTAAACTGATGTGGATACCACCTAGATGACACATCATCTCCAACTAGACTCGTCATGCCACGTGAATGCCACGTCATATTTTAAAATATATAAGTTAACTCCAAAAAGTAATTTTCTAGAAATAAGTATTGTTTTATTTTTTAATTTTCTTTAATCTTTCCTTTTTTTTCCAGATCTAACAACGCACACTACCTCGAGGGAAGATCGATTCGGCGAAGTTGACTGGTTGGTGACCATCCCTCCGAATTTGACGACGCACACGGCCTCCACAACCCCCACCTCGATTCCGGCTTTCTACTCGCCGCTCATCCCTCCCCGATCTTGCTGTCCTCGTCGCCGAAAATGCATAGGCAAGATTCGAACGGATCTGGCGATGATTTGGGGCTTGGCGTATGAATTGGGGAGAGAGGTTTTGGTGGGTGTTGTGGCCGCGGGAGAGGTTGCGATGAAGGGAACCAAGCATCAGAGCGATCTTTGTGCAACGGGGAAAGTTATGGAGGCGTTTCCCAGATTTGCTGATGATCGATATCTCGGGGATGGAGCTCGCCGAGGCACTAAGTGGAAGAGAAGAGTAAAGGATGGTATGAGGAAGTAATGAAAGAGGATTCGCTCTTGATGGAAGCAAGAAAACTAGGGATTAGATTTTTGTTATTGGTGGGGAGAAATAGAGATTGAAGTTAGGAATTAGAATTTGTTTATTTGTTCGGATAAGGGAACAGGGGAGCAGCGAGAGGGGAAAGGAACGAGATTAGTCTTTTTTGGTGATTTGTTTTTTTATATATTGTTTTTTAGTTAATTATGTGTGAAATTCAATTTTTTAAATTGATGTGGCAAAAAAAATTATAAACGAGTAACATGTCATCAATCAACGTGATAACTGTTAGTCTAGTCAGCATCCGCATTTGGTCCGTTAAAGTTTTGGACGGAATGGCTATATGAGTGTATTTTTCAAAATTTTGCTATTATTGTCACAAAGCGAAAAGTTATGGCTATGGAATTATATACTTTTTTATTTTTAATGATCAAAGAATCCATGAATCTGACCTTGTAACTGGGAACGGATCAGGTCACTAACATTATGGTGAGTAACCATGAGTAACCCGTCCACATCAGCATGACATCAGCGTCCCTTTCTCTCCTGGAAAGCCTTTAATTTTTCCTTCCTTAATCTTTGACGGATGATTTCTCACTCGTTTTAAGTCGAAATTTAAAAAAAAAAATTGCACAGTTAGATCAGATTAATTGTGCTCTTCAAAATGATGTCCACTTTGATATATTTTTCGAACAAAAAAATTGAGCCATTTTTTACCTGTTTATACCACATGGTATTGACTGGTATTGAAATAAGAGCATACTATGGTTTGAAAAGCGTACCATGGTGGTATCAACAAACCAAGACTGTAGGATGGCTGAATACATGATAGTAGAAGTATATTAACTATCATTTACGACTTTTAACATTGTGTACAACAAGATACCACCTTGTACCAGGGTGGTATTGTGTGGTATTTTTTTGTCTTGTAATTTGTTCACCCAGAAATTTGTAGATCCAATAGATCATGATGAACTCGTCCCTTCTGTGCAAACGTTTTAAAAAACGAATTAAAAACGAAGAAGATACCACATGGTATGCAGTTGGTACCGAGAGGCTATAATTTTTTTTTTCTCAAAAAATATTGAAAATTGATGTCATTTTGTAGAGTACGATGAACTCGTTCCATCTGTGCAAACAAAATTAAAATCCGAGTTAAAACGAAAAAGATATAAGCCGATTAAGAAAGTTAGGGAATATAAAAATGACTTTTAATTCTCCATCGTTAGATATGGATTTTCTAAATGAAGGGTCCAGATTTGGTTATTGATGTGTGCATAACTCATGATTATGCACCCTATCTTGAGTCGTTGTAACTTCCCATGGGAGGGAACGGATCAGGTCAGTAACCTTATGGTGAGTAACTATGAGTAACCTGGCCACATCAGCATGACATCAGCATCCTCTCTCTCCTGGAAAACCTTTAATTTTCCACTCATTAATCTTTGACGGACGATTTCTCGCTCATTTTAAGTCGAAATTTAATTTTTTTTGCACCGTTAGATCAGATTAATTGTGCTCTTCAAAATGATATCCACTTTGATATATATTTCGAACAAAAAAAATTGACCCATTTTTTACCAGTCTATACCATATGGTATTGACTGGTATTGAAATAAGAGCATACCTATGGTTTGAAAAACGTACCATGGTGATATGACACAAACCAAAACTGTAGGATGGTTGAATACATGATAGTAGAAGTATATTAATTGTCATTTACGACTTTTAACATTGTATACCATAAGATACCACCCCGTACCAGGGTGGTATTGTATGGTATTGTGTGGTATTTTTTGGTCTTGTAATTTGTTCACCCAGAAATATGTAGATCCAATAGATCATGATGAACTCGTCCCTGCTGTGCAAACGTTTTAAAAAACGAATTAAAAACGAAGAAGATACCATATGGTATGCAGTTGGTACCGAGAGGCCATAATTTTTTTTCCTCAAAAAATATTGAAAATTGATCTCATTTTGTAGAGCACGATGAACTCGTTCCATCTGTGCAAAAAAAAAATTTAAAATCCGAGTTGAAACGAAAAAGACATGAGTCAATTAAGAAAGCTAGTGAAAATAAAAATAACCTTTAATTCTCCATCCTTAGATCTAAATTTTCTAAATGAAGGGTCCAGATTTGGTTATTGATAACTTGAGCCCCATGGGAGTGAAGAACGTGGGCAAAAAGTGCAAGGTTTTACGGGAAAAACTTTTTTATAAGTATGAGGAGGAGAGACAACACAAATTAAGACGAAATAACTATAAAAAAAATCACACGAAAATAACTATGTCTCAATTTCCCTTTTTTTCTCTATAACTCTTGTTATGGAGCTCTCGTTTCATGAAAAGCTCTTGCTCTTCATAGGTTTAGGATTACTCGTAGCCACGAAGGTCTCAATAAATCTTCAGAAAATTATTTATAATTTAACATAAAATTTTCAAACATCAAATATTCTCGCTCAAACATTATTTACCAAAAGTGTGAACCATCCATAATAACAATGATTTTCAAAATCCAGACCACAATTCAATCTACGAAATTCACAATGCTATCCTTTTCCCCCCTTCATTCTATTGAATACCTTTTGCGACCATTCTTAGGAGTTGGTCCTGTATCGCTTGACGATTTGTTCGTGCTTGTGTGATTAAGGGCATGTGGGAATTGGGATTACACCACAGTTTAACTACTAATTTTTATGACGGATTCAACCACATTTATTTGAACAAACTCTTAATTATTCAATAGAAAAACCACATACACAAACGGGACACCAAATCAAATGAAAGACGTAACAAAAACATAATCAACACAAGATTAAAACCAACAAAAGCCATAGTATGGCAATAGTTAAAATCACATTTTAAAAATCGTCAAGAGAAAGCCCGGTTCCCTGCAACTTCAACTGTGTGAGTTGGTCGATGCGTTCAGCCAGTTGGGGAGTCAAGTAGCTCTTCCAATCCCCCACAGTTCCTTTCCTAAAAAAGGTGTTATTGGGTAGTCGGTGAAGTTCCCAAACACCATTTTTATTAACCTCCAACTCCTTGAGCCTATTGAAACTGCTACGCCGCAACACCTTCCCCACCTCTGCATCTCCATCCTCCATCGAGGAAAAGGGCCTCCCCATGAACGAAGCCAGCTTCCGCACCTGTTCTTCAGGGTACCTACACAGCTCCTCGTACTTGAGAAACAACACCTCCTTCGGCCGCCTGTTGCTCTCTTCCCAGTAGCCCACCACGTTCTCGTAGAAAGGCCCCCAGGGCAGAACCCCACTGCAGAAGCTCTCCACCGCTCTCTCCACCGGGAACGGGCCATCGGGCGTCGTCGTCGCGATCGGTGCGCTGATTTTCAGGATTTTGTTGTAGAAATGCCACATGGACACCAGAGTGTCCTTTGGGTTCCGAGCCACGTGGACAATCTTGCATCCGGAGTTCCTGACGGACTCCGGCAGACAATTGTAAGGCAAATGAGTCTGCAGCAATCGGCCTCCGGATCGACCCGGATCGAGCAAAAGATCTTGGACTTGGTCCGAAAGAAAATTGACGTCGAGCGGGGGAGCGAGTTCGTGCGGGTTCATCTTCTTCAGAACGTCGTCTTCTTCTTTTCCGTCGTCGTCGAGGCTAAGGATGTTGTGGCAGAGAGCGATGAGCCATGTTGTTCCTGTTTTGGGGAAGGAAGTCAAGAGAATGTCGTCGCTTCGCGGCTGGAACTCTGACCTGAATGCCGCCATGGATTGCATCGAATTCGCGTAGAACCAGAACCCTTCTAGCTGGAAAATCTCGTGAGAATTCCAAAACACCTCCCTTGGTGCAACTTGGTCCATCTCCTGGCTACCCATATTAATTAATGTACTAGCTAATTGCCCGATATTGTAGCTAGATTTAGCTTGCACTTCTCTATGGCGCAGGTGAGGTGAGGTGTGGTTTATATAGCAGACTAATTATGTTGTGATCAATGATTGTTACAAAGTTGATTCCTCAACTTGTCTTCTTTTTCCAACGTAAACCTAAATACCTAATCACTTGCAAAGTCAATAGGCAGACAATGATTAATTATATAAATGACGGAGAAAAAGAATGTTAGTTGTCAATTTACTTGGCTAATAACCTGTAAAGTTTGAAGTTTCTAGAACTGTGTGCAGCTAGAAAAGGACAGGAGAACCATAACAAACAAACTTTCTTGCCTACCAATACTATGTGCTGAATCTTTTTTCGCTGGACCTTAGGATAGTTTTCTCGAAATATTAGATAGAAAATTTCCTTAATAGTGAGAATAACTCCAAAATAACCAAAATTATTAAACTAAAAGAAGAAATAGTTAAGATAAAATAAATATAAATTATGTTCCAATCTTCTTATATCATTAACCATAGACAAAAACACATATTTATATATAGGGTTAAAGACACATTTGGTCTCTGAGATTACTAAATCGGGACATGTTTAGTCACTAGAAAAAATTAATATCAATTTTAGTTACTCGAATTACTGAAACAGGTCACATTTAGTCACTCTCCGTTAGTCTCCTTCCAACTCCGTTAATGAAGTCCGTTAAGTGCTGATGTGGCAAACAGAATTGCCTAATAAGCCAGATATAACCTAAGAAAAATAAAACCCGACACGCCACGTCATTAAACCCAACCCAACCCAATCCATGACCCAACCCAACCTTTCTTCCTCCTTCCTCCCACCTCCTCCTTTCCCCAAAACCACCACTGCAGCTGCTCTCCTCCTTCCTCCCACCTCCTCTCTCAAACCTATTCAACCTAACCCAACACCAAATCCGTTCGTCTCCTCTATTACATTTCTTCCCCCAAATCCCAACCCAACTAGAAAATAAAAAAACCCCTTTCCCATTTCTCTCCACAACAATCTGATCTACATTCACAAAAAAACCCACAGCAATCCAATCTTCTTCTCAATTCACACACCTCTACTCCTTCAATCAGCACAAAAATGGTGTGTCCCTTCCCCATTCCATAATTCTCTTCTCCCTCATCCTTTTCCACCCTCACCATCTCCACCATTGCTCAATCCAAGCCCAGATCCCTAATCCTCCTGCTCACCAAAGACCGCGCCACCAACCAAATACTCACCCGCCTCGATCTCGGCACTCCCCAAGTCTCCCGTAACTTCATCGTCGACATCGCCGGACGACAGCTCTGACTCGATTGCTATAGCGGCTTCTCCAATTCCTCCTCCACCTACCGCCTAGCCCGCTGCGGCTCCGCCGCCTGCTCCGTCTCCAAAGCCGAATGCAAGTCCCCCTGCTTCCTCCCCCCGCAGCCAGGTTGCTTCAACAACTCCTGCACCGTCCTGACCAGTAACCCGATCCGGACGACAGGTGGCAGGTCCGAAGTCTCCCTCGATACGGTGTCGCTTCACTCCACCTCCACGAGCGGCGCACGCGGAAGGCCCCGCATCTCAATCCCCAATTTCATCTTCGCCTGGCGAAACCGTCTTCGGGCTCGATAACCTAGCCGCCGGGGTAGAAGGCGCACACGGCCTCTCCAGTGAGCGAATTGGCCTCCCGTCGCAGATCTCGATAAAAGCCAAAGGGTCGGTTAGGTGGGTTAGGATTTATTTCTGGGTCGGGTTGGGTTAATGGATTGGGTTGGGTTTAATATGTGGCGGGTTTAGTGACGTGGTGGGTCTGGTTTGACCATTTCTTGCCCAAAACGGCGCTGACTAGGCGCTCACGTTAGCCACGTCAGCACATAACAGACTCTTTTAACGGAGTTGGACGGCAACTAACGGCGAGTGACTAAATGTGTCCAATTTTAGTAATTGTAGTGACCAAATTTGATATTAACTTTTTATAGTGACTAAACATGTCCCGATTTTGTAATCTCAGTGACCAAATGTGTCTTTAATCCTTTATATATAATTACACAACCAAATTCATTTTCTTCTCCCCCTAGGGCGCTTATGCTTTTCTCCTTGTTCTTTTCCATCTAGAATTCATTTTCTTCACTTACAAGAAACATTAATTAAATACTACTCATCCTAGACCAACTAGAACAAATATAGTAATTAATAACCACAAATAATTCCAAAATAATAACTAAATACCAATAATTAAATAAAGATATTCTTTAGGTTGTCACGTCACCTCTACATCGTAACATTTTGACATGTCTCGATCAGTGTCGTAGGTGCATTACCAGTCTACTGAGTAGCATAGAGTTGTATGTGGGTTTTCAGTTAGTCGTGTCTCTCGCTTATATTATATTTTTTTGTATATTTTATTTAATAAGAGTGGCATAGGTTGCTTTTTATAGTTAGGTGTCACTGAAAAAAGGATTTGAACATGGAATCTCCATATTGATTTTTTATTTGTTCTACTTCAATCTCAAATTTTCTACTATTTATTTATGAAATACTACATCTATACGACCTTGTGCGAGCTTCCATCGCTCTCATAATTTGAATAATTAGTCACGACATTTAATTTTCAGATTAACTAATTGGGTGTGACCATCCAGTACAACTTGACCATATATATAATCAATCAAAACATATGTAGCCATGTTGTGTTTAACTCGATCCGGATTTTTTATGTGGACACTTGAATTTGTACAGGCCTTAATCACGTAGTCAGGTAACCAACCATCTTTTACAATATTTCCAAGTGTAAAGTTTTACATATATTTCGCAGGCCTTGACCTTGTTATATTACTATTTATGTCTTGATCTTGATTCTCTGCAGCCCTACGTAGCCCAATCATGAATGCAACCTTTCCATTTTCTTAATACAATTAGACTTTTGAATTTGGAAAAGATAATACAACTAGGCTACATTCAGGAGGAATAATATGCTCACTGTAAGATTAAAAGGTAGCCAATCACAGTCAGGCAGTCATGAATACTACTGTTGCATTTTCTTAATACAACTGACCTGCTTTCTCTCTCTCTCTTTTGTTTGAAAGAATATGAATACAACTACAAGTATTCAACTAGCAAGATTACATTCATGGGATATAGTAGTAAAACCTTTTTATGAAATTTATATGAAATAAAAAATCCCCTGTTATTATAAACAATCTACAAATATATAATAGCAAAGTTAAAAGCATTTTTTAGCATTTTAATTTAAAGCATTATTCAGCATTTTAATTTTCCTTTAACGAGAGTGAAAATAGAAAGAACATATTTGTCTTCACGATTATTTATTTTTTATCCATAAAAATTGCAATTTGAACCATGGTCTCTGTAAACAAGGACATAAATCATTACTATACCTCTCAGCTTTCCTTGCATCCGTCATCTGTCCCTCCTCGATCAGACACATGGCCTCGTGCTGCTCGACATCCCCTAACAGGAATTCTTCACTCCCTGCTGCCGGTGGCAGCTGTGCCTCCCCCAGCGACAATAGTATTGGCTTTTACTGGATAGGCGCATTGAGGGCAAGGTGTTGGTGTGGGTTTGTTAAGATATATGTCGGTTATGTTATGTGAACGGCTATTTGCCGCCAACCAAATTGCTATTTGCCGCCAACCAAAAAAAAAAAAGTTGAATTCAAATTTTGAATTCTCCCTTCCTTCCCTTTCTATAAATTCGAATACCATAACATTTGACTCATTCCAACAAAAACACTTTTGTCGACGAGCCCAGTGCCTCCGTCGCCGGCACCGTTCCTCCGTCGCCGGCCAACCTCCTGTCGTCCTCAATCGTCGAAAAACAAGTAAGTTTACTTTTTCCGGCAAGTTTTTCAATTTTCCGGCAATTTTTCCAGTTTTCCGACGAAAAACACGGTGGGCCGAAAAAATTTTGTGGTCGGAACGCCGCCCAGCCGAAAGAAATTTTCGGCCGGCGCGACGCCCAGCCGAAAAAAAATTTGCGGCCGGGGCGACGACGGGCCGAAAAAAAATTTCGGCCGGACGTCGCGGCGGCCGCAAAAAGATTTCGGCCCGACGGCGCAGCGGCCACAAAAGTTTTCGGCCCGGCCAGTTTTTGTATTTAATTTAATATGTTAATTAATTATTCAATAAAAAATAACTTAATTAGTTATTAGAAATTAGTTTTAATATTTTTTTAAGTTGGTGTATAAATGTTTTTTTTTTGTAATAGGCGTATGAATGTTTAATTACTTAGATTAGTTAATAGAAAATTAATTAATTAAGAATTGGTTTAACAATTAATGTTAATAGTACATTAGTTCATAGAAAATTAATTAATTAAGAATTGGTTTAACAATTAATGTTAATAGTACTTTAGTTAATAGAAAATTAATTAATTAGTGCGCATCTAAGTATGATATTAAGTAATTTGTGATTAATTAACAATTAATGTTAATAGTACCATTAGTTAATAGAAATTTAATTAATTAGTGCGCATCTAAGTATGATATTGTGTAAATTTGTAGATAATTAGATATGGATGATGCGGGTGGGAGTGAGTTGTATAGATTCAATGGTAGGTTTGTTGATGCATCAACACGAAGGAAGGTGCCTAAGAAGAATAAGGAGAAGAAGCGCTCTCGAGATATTGGACATCAGTCAGAGGCAAATTTAGGGGAGGATGGGTTAGAGGCTCCTACTGTAGTTGCTCGTTCGTCATCACGGGCGTCTGGTTCCCATGGGGGGAACCAGGGTGCTGCATCGAGAGTGGTCTCGATTGAGTTTGATGAGGACGATAATGATGAGGATATCGAGGTCCCTCCACCTACGCGTGGACATGGACGAGTGCAGGATCGTACGGCAACATCACGTCCTGCTATGTATAGGGACCGAGCTGGGCGATTCGTACCACCTGCTCGTGAGGAGACAGAGAGCTCGGGGGACTGGACGGAGTAGGGGAGGACGTTCGAGTGGTCCTCCACCGTGGGAGCTTGTTGGTGAGTGTCCTGGTGGACCTACGGATCCTAGCCTCATTAGGAGCTTCCGTGGCCACACTTGTTTTGATGTTTAGATCGGATGTTTATGTTTAGACTGCATGTTTGCATATTTATGTTTAAATCGGATGTTTGACTACTTATGTATGTTTGGATCAGATGTTTATGTTTGACTACTTATGTATGTTTCGATCAGATGTTTATGTTTAGACTGCATGTTTCCATGTTTATGTTTAGATCGGATGTTTGACTACTTATGTTTGGATCGGATGTTTGCACACTCATGATTAAAACATCGAGGGTAGATAATGAAATCCATAATGAAATCCATAAGTTCATGATGATAATGAAATCCATAATGAAATCCATAAGTTCATAATGACACTAGGGCCATTTAAAATACAACTAGAAAAACAACAACATATAAATAGAGCATCGCAACACTATGCATTGCTCCTACCCCTACCCCTTCCCCTAGCTCTTCGGGGGTCTCTCTGCCTGGCTCGCTGCCGACCACCAAGACTCGCAAACAAATTTTGTCCAACCTCGAGAATAGCTCCCCACTCCGCCACATTAGGTTTTGCTAGCCCATGCCAAAGTGGATGGCAGAGGGGGTATGGGAAACTGATCCTGGTTGAAGTATAATCGAATGTAGTGGTTGTTCACATAGTGCAGTGATAAGAACAGGGTTGGTGGCAAAGTACCTGGGTCCGCATCAATAGGCAATACAGTATAGGCATCATCGTAGCGGTTGGGTAGTGGATGGTTTGCATTATTGACATCAAACACCTGGTATGTGAAGACCATGACTGCGATGTTGTAGATGGTGGCAAACACGAACAAGTCCTCAGAATCCATCCATCGCCCCAGTGGTGCGGAACCCGCCTCGAGCCAATTGATGCGGTCAATGTGAGCTAGTGGACCACCATTATACAAGTTCTCGTACTTCCAGAAATGTTGTTGGATTTCTTGGACAATCGTCGATCTCATGAGCAGATAGTGACTATCATCTCCATAAATACAATGAGAAAGTGCCCTAAAACCACAATGGCCGTCTGGACTAGGGTTGAAATCGCCTACCAGCAAAGGTCAAACAAACTCTGGAAAAAGCTCATCGATGTAAGGGTAAGAATATTGCCCTGGGGGGCTCTGGGATGAGTAATCTACAAAAATATACCAAATAGTCAAAATTACTTGTCCTCTGCTGGGTGAAGCCCATAGAATAGGGCATCTCTTGCTTGTCTCACTGCTTCAGGACCACTTTCTTCCACCTCAACAGTAAGACGCCTAAAGTGTTCTAGTTGAAGCTCAATTTCATCATTGACTTGTTGTTGACGTGGGGGGTTTTTATAATCCAAAGTCCGCCAAAATACATGCAACTCTTGAGCATAGAATTGACGTCCTTCTTCCTTAGCTTGAACAACCTGGCAAGCACACTTGAGCCCACGTGTCATGTGAAAATGACACACACAACTGTCCTTCAACTCCGCCGCCCCATCTAACATCAATTTGATTGCCTCACAACTAACGACCCTCCTCAAAAACGTGCACGGAGGCTCAATTTCCCTACTCAGATTGCGGTTAAGTGACTTGTGCAGTTCATTCACCACTTCCAGAAACTGATGTTCCATGTAGTTGTGGTTCTTCGCAAAACAAGTGTCAATCGCTCCTCTACCAGACACAAGGAAAGTCTTGAATGAAGAGTGAGATGACTCAACTCTATTCGAGATCGTGTTACCAAGATGAAACACATGGTTCGTGTAGCACTTTGCCCACATTGTCTGATGAGGCAACCACTCACCTCGCACGTAGTCGACCATTTTTATGTTCTTCTGTGTCCAAACCCTCTCAAACTCATTAATCTTTTGAAGAAAACCCTCCTGAGTCCAACTCCATGCAGCTTTGTCGAAATATTTCTTCCATACCGCTTGTGCTACCTCTTTTTGAAATTCCACCCAGTAATTGCTCAAACTTTTGCTTCACACAGTTGTTGACGTGCCATAAACATAGTAGGTGGACAGTATGTGGGAGAGGGAAGACCACAGGAATAGAAGCAAGCAGACCACCTTCTTTGTCTGTCACAATGACATTCGGAAACGTATCACCGAGCAACCCTTTAATATATCGCAGCAGCCACTCATATGTTTCCTTTGTTTCCTGCTTAATAATTGCACATGCAATGTTGAAATTCTTCTTGACTGGAGTAACCCCAATAATCTCAACCCATGGCCAGCCACACCTATTCGTCTTGTAGGTCGAGTCAATGAGGATGACGTACGACCATGCATGCAACATCTGAATGGACGTCGGGTGCGCAAAAAAAAGATTAGTGAGCACATTATTAGAGTCCTTTTGCAAACAGATATGGTACCCACGTTGTTCAGCTCCGTGAAGCACAAACTGTATCGCATCCATTTCACCCATCTCATCCAATCTTGTCTTGTAATTTCTGTTGTACATCTGTTTGATATCATGATTCACACCCCCTTCAGTATTGAGTGTCGTCTTCTGCTGATTTGGTCTCACCCCCGCCTTCCTCATTAATCTTAACCTCTCTTTTTCAGCCTCACTAAACTGTTTGTTGTGTCGGTGATGTTCTGGATACAACACTTTTTCATGGTTGTGAAACCCTCTATTAGCTCCAGTTTCACGACTTGTCACTCCCACTATGACCCATGTGTTTGGACCATCCTTTTGCCATACTTCCTTAATACATATCTGAAACTGGCAACCAGTACCCTTCGAACTAATATTCCCACGCGTCTCCTTTGTAGGGTCTGGTTTATAAGACTTAACGATCCTACTGCTTCTGTCGCAATACATACAGAGGGCAGTAACATGATGTAGTTCAGCAGTATTCGGTTTCCATGCTCCTCTAACAATAAAGAACCCACACTCCTGAGCGATTGCTTTTGCAGCTAACTCAGCTAACTTCACACTTGCATAATGGATCCCATTATCAAATTCTGCTGTGTAATCATGATCGTCCGGTAACCACTCTGACATTTTTCCTACAATTACAATATAACACATCAATATTCCTGTGAACCTAAACGCTAATTTCAACTCTTAACCGCTAAATTCAACTCATAAACTCTAAATTCAACTCCTAAACGCTAATTTCAAGTCTTAACCGCTAAATTCAACTCCTAAACGCTAAATTCAACTCCTAAAATCGAATTTTCCGACGATTTGCAACGAACAAAGGGTGGGCCGAAAATTTCCGGCGGCCGGAACCTGGCCGGGCCGAAAATTTCGGGCAAGCCGGAACCTGGCCGGGCCGAAAATATTTTTCGGCTCAGCCTGGCTCCGGCCACCGATTTCCGTCGGCTCGGCTAGGTTCCGGCCGCCGGAAATTTTCGGCCCACCCTCTGTTCGTTGCAAATCGTCGGAAAAATTGTTCGAAACTACAAAAAAATTGACGCACCTGCTTAGTGATGATTCATGGATGCGTGTCCGCAGTTTACGTCGAGGATGGGCTTTCCCTATGGTTTTCTGGCGACTTTTCCGGCGAGCGTCGATTTTTTCTGATTCAATACGTTTTCTGAAAGTTGAATATGTTGTATATTGTGAAACTTCTTAACCAAAGATGTACATATATACTTTTTTTTTTGTTGGCTGCAAATAGCAATTTTTTTTGCGGCAAATAGCAAGCCCCTATGTTATAGAGCTTAAGCCCATTGTATGCTTATGTTGGACGTGTAGGTTTTGGACTTAGAGACTGCCGAGACTTTGCCCTTCCTCATAGAACTCCGCTAGTCTTATTATGGACGTAGGGTTGCGGTGTGTAGGCATATAAATATGCCATGTACGTATGTGTTGGGTAATTGAATAAGAAGAACAACTACTTCGGTCGTGGACTAGTCTCGTTCTCCCTAAACGAGAAAACCACGTAAACTCTGTGTCGATTATCTTTCTATTTCGATCTCTCGGGTTGATTAACATGGTATCAGAGCCTCTCCTGATGGAATCAGATCACATCGCAACCCGTCTCAACTCCAAGAACTACGCATTATGGGAATTTCAGTTTTGAATCTTTGTTGAAGGTCATGGCATGTTCGGCCTTCTGGATGGCTCCTCGAAAAAGCCCAATGTTCCGCCGTCAACTGATCAGGAGCTCGCTGCCTGGCTCAAGAACGATGCTAAGGTGAAGTCCTGGATTTTGAAATATGTGGATCCGTCTATAGTCCTCGGCTTACGGCTCCTGTCTACAGCTGCCGAGATGTGGAAGTCTCTTTCCGATACGTACGGCAGTATTAGCACCGCCCGCCAATTTGAGCTGGAGGTGGAATTGGCGAATATCCAGCAAGGAGATCTAGATATCGCATCCTACTTTAATGAAGCCCGCCTTCTTTGGACGGAACAAGACCTACTCACTGCTGCTCTTGTTTCCGGCCCTACATCTGCTGAAGTCCAGCGTGAGAGGCAAAAGATAAGGCTGCTCCAATTTCTAGCTCGCCTCCGTCCCGATTATGAAGCTGTGCGATCTACTCTGCTCAACCGTGAAGATCTCAAGCTGGAGGGTGTTCTTGCCACTCTCGTTCGTGAAAAAACGAGGACTCAAGCTGCTCTCAACACTAGGCCTGGTCCTGGTGAAACGTCCGTGTTCTCTGCCGCTAAAGGTACTCCTCGTGGTCATTCGTCTCCAGCTGCTGGGGGAAATGGCTCGAACTCTTCCTCTGCCGACGTTTTTGCCGCGTATCGCCCACCGAATCAGCGCCGTGACGTGGAGTTTCACCACTGCCACGAAAAGGGTCATACGCAGAAATATTGTCGCATACGAAACTTCTATGTCTGGTGCAAAAAATCGGGACATATTATTCCCGATTGTCGGTCCTCACAAAATCGCATGAATGGCGGTGGGAATCCCGGGACTGGTGGCGGCAACAACTCCGCACCTGGCCAGCCTCATACCTGGCCTGCTGCTCCCCCGGCTCGTCCCGCTTATGCGGCAAAAGCTGCTGTTCTGGCTGCCGAAGCAATCACTGTGACGCCTGCTGCTCTAGAGGAGATGGTCAATAAAGCCATTGCCACAGCTTTTGCAAATCTTCAGGCTTCAGGTAAAGTTCCAACTTGGATTCTTGACTCGGCATGCTTTAACCATATGACCAGTAATGCGTCTATTCTTTCTGATGTCCGTCCCATTTAGAATCTTTCCCTCCAAGTTACGAATGGTGATATGATGCGTGTGACTACTAAGGGTGATGTTCATGGATCTGAAGTTGTTTTACCTGATACTCTGCATGTGCCTCAACTTGTCCCTAACCTTGTTTCTGTTGGACAATTGACTGATAGTGGGTGTCGGGTTGTCTTCGCACCTTCTGGGTGCTCTGTATAGGACCCAAAGACGGGGCGGGAGATAGGCAGAGGTAGCAAAAGGGGTCGGATTTTTCACCTGGACAAGCTTCAGGACCCCGCGGCAGCATCATCATCGGTCTCGTCGTCTGTTTCATCCCCTCATTCGGTGTCTAGGGTCTTTCCGTCGGTCTATTCTTGTCATTCTCATGATACTTTTCGGCTTTGGGACTCCCGCTTGGGTCATCCCCACACTAGTAGGCTGATTGTTATGTTTAAACAAGAATTGTTTGGTAAATCCATTGACGTTGATAGCTCTTTTGATATGGCATGCACGAGTTGTGTGGAGGCTAAGACTACTAGTATTTCCTTTCCATCTAGCCATTTCATCTCATTCATACTGATCTGTGGGGATATAGCACTATCACTTCTCGTCATGGATACAAATATTTTGCCTTGTTTATCGATCATGCCACTCGGTATACCTGGGTTTACTTCCTGCGTCTTAAATCTGACATCTTACCTGTTGCTACTGAATTTTTTCAAATGATTAAGACCCAGTTTGACAAACCTATTCGTGTTATCCGATCCGATCCTGGGGAAAATTTACTGCATGCAATGAACAAAGTGAAGAAACACTTCAGAATCGTACGACTGATGAAATCATAAAAATAATTTTTTTCGATGGAATATCTTAATATATCTCATATATATTTTGCATGATAAATATATTTTAATTTTTTTTAGAATATGAAAACACGTCTTGAAACACAGATTATAATTTTTTCACGTTACTTGAGATGAATTTCTGATTATGGATCAAATTGTTTGTTGATGTGTGTGTCGTTATATGACCATTTTGAATAGATCATCTACACTACACTACCATATGCATCTTTTACAATTTGGGCCTGCCACATGACATCACCAACACATGCAATTGCAAGTGGGAAGGTCAACTCCCGAAGCACCCACAAAAATATTGATTGGGAAGGTCAACTTTGGTGATGGCTAAAGTTGCGAGGAAGTATTTCATTAGTTAATTAGTCTTGCCAGAACAGAGATCCCTCTGAACTACTGCGACATAAAACAGAGCTGCTCTGTTCTGCTCTCTCCTAAACATAAGCAAGCTAACATATTGGTGAATTAGCTACAGCAATTGTGACGATATCTAGCTAACAATTACACAGATATATATGGACAGTGCGGAGATGTTGAACAAACTCCCAAAAAAGGAGGTGTTTTGGAATGCAATGGAGATGCAGCAGATAGAAGGATTCTGGTTCGCAGAGCAGTATGTGGAATCCATGGCGGCATTCAGGTCAGAATTCCAGCCGCGAAGCGATGACATTCTCTTGACATCCTTCCCGAAAACAGGAGCAACCTGGCTCATGGCTCTCTGCCACAACATCCTCCACATCGAAGAAGAAGACATTCTGACGGAGATGAACCCGCACGACGTCGTTCCCACGGTCGACGCCCTTTACCTTGCGGATCAAGTCCAGCACGTTGTGCTCCATTCCACCACCACCCGATTGCTCCACACTCATTTGCCTTACAGCTGCTTGCCGGAGGCCGTGAGGAACTCCGGGTGCAAGTTCGTGCACGTGGCTCGCAACCCGAAGGACACGTTGGTGTCCATGTGGCATTTCTTGAACAAGATCCTGAGTGGCGAGCCCGCTGGCCCGTTCCCGATTGAGAGAGCCGTGGAGAGCTTCTGCAGCGGGGTTCTGCCTTTCGGGCCTTTTTACGAGCACGTGGTGGGCTACTGGGAAGAGAGCAAGAAGAGGCCGGACAACGTCTTGTTTCTCAGGTACGAGGAGCTGTGCAGAGACCCCAAACAGCAGGTGAGGAAGCTTGCTTCTTTTTTAGGGAATTCGTTCGACGCAACGGCGAGTGGAGATGATGATGAGGAGGAGGTGGTGATGGTGATGGAGAAAGTGTTATGGCGTAGCAGTTTGGGTAGGCTCAAAGAATTGGAGGTTAACAAGAATGGTGTATGGGAGGCAGGTCAACTACCAAATTCCCACTTCTTCAGGAAAGGAACTGTGGGGGATTGGAAGAACTACTTGACTCCCCAGATGGCTGAGCGCATCGACCAACTCACACAGTTGAAGTTGCAGGGAACCGGACTTTCTCTTGACGATTTCTAATGTATGATTCTAAGAGAATGTGGACACAAGATTACTGGATTCAGGCTTTCTTTTTGGGTGACTTTAGCAACCATACGTCACCTTGCTGGTTATCTTATTTTATGCCCTACCTGTCTTGTGTTGAATTCGGAGTTTCATGGTTTCTCTGCCAAATAATTTGCCTTTTTCCGTTTTGACACCATGGCTTTCTTTTATTTAAACCGTCGGATGCTCCTACGGAGAGCCATCCTCTAAAATTTGTGCGGAGGACAATACCAAAATTCCATAATATTGGAGGCTATCTCTCTACCTCGAAGAAGAGATCATGAAGCTAACAATGGCAGACGGTGACGAAGCAGCCACAGGAAGGGCGAGAAACAACGACGTCATGCTCTAAAAAAAATGTTGCCGATCGAATAAATTCTTAGTAAAAACACGTTGCGTCGATGACAAATGTGTCAGCCTCAGCTAAGCATATCCTATTTTTGTTCGATAAATCTCTTGTGCTGTTAAATTGTAGAGCTACTGTTCCGTCCAAAATCTTCCCTGTTTATAAAGACACCCTTTAAATTGGAATGACAAACTGAAGTTGCAAATATATGTAATCAACTTAATATCAGCAATGTTCTAACGAATATATGAAAAAAGTTAATACAAAGTTAAAAATGCCATTATTTGATGGTGGGGCACAAAGTTACTACCGTCAAAAGTTTAGGAAAATCACAAAATGTACAATTTCATTTTTTTTATGTAGACCAAGGCTGACCAAACCGCTCTTCGGTTGTTGCGGGCTTCACTACAATCGGATACCCGAGCGTTAAGTTTCATCTGTAGGAAGTTCTCGACGTATATTGGAGGAAAATCATTGGAGTCTATGGCGATATAGCTAAATCGCTTCAATCTGCAGCGATTAACCTAAAATCACACTACAAGAAAACCTAACTATAAAGGCAAATAATTAGAGACAATTATTGTATTAGTCTTTACAGCAAAATTTTAGGGGCAAAAATATTGTTTATCTCCGTAGGCGAAATTATTTGTCTCTGTTCCATAAAAGTCTAGTATAATTTATATAACATAAAGTAGTAACTTTAGAGGCATTTATCCTATTTGCTCCTTGTTATATTACTATGTATCTTGATCTTGATCCTCTGCAGCAGCCCTACGTAGCCCAATCATGAATGCAACCGTTTCATTTTCTTAACACAATTAGACTTTTGATTTTGGACACAATAATACTACCAGACTACACTTATGAGGGGAAAATATGCTCACTGTAAGATTACAAGGTAAGCCAATCACAATCAGGCAGTCATGAATACTACTACTGTTGCATTTTCTTATTACAACTGGCCGGTACTCTTCAGGTCGAACTTTCAGCCGAGAAGGCCAAAAAGACGACCAGTGGCAGGAAAGAAGAACAAGGACAGGGAAACTGCAAAAAGACAGCAGCTGGAAGTGCTGCAAAAATCCACACAGACAAAAACCGCTGGACGCCTGGAGTTTCCAGATGCTGTCCGGCACGCCTTGAGGGGACAAAGCAAACGAACACAGCCGGCCGTCCAAACAAAACAGGGAGCACAGGAAGGAAACAACAACCATAAACAGAAGCTGCAGGCCCAAGGAGAGCAGCGGATCCAGTGACTAAGGGGTGCTTAGTCACTTGACTAAGCCCCTCACAGCCCTTAGATCTGGACACTTCAATCCAATGGTTAAAAATTGGGAAGGGCTATTTAATTAATGACAGGGGTAGTTTGGGTATTATGGAAAATTACGAAGTATACAAACCGGATTTACAATCAGTACAAACCATACAAATATACGAACAGTACAAACTAGAGCGACAAAACATACAAATATATTTACAAACATTACAAACGTATGAACTGTACAAACAATACAAACTAGACCGACAAACAATACAAACCATACAAAAAGAAAAAACAACCGGGTTGACTTTGGAGGCTCCATCCCTATATAGAGGGGCTCCTTCCCAAAGTCAACCCGAGTGTTTTTTAGACATACAAACAGTACGAACATGGTGAACAAAAATGACAAACTAGACCGACAATCCATACGAACGGGAAAAAACACCCGGGTTGACTTTGGAGGCTCCATCCCCTTAGTCACCTGATCTTGGCCCCAAGTATAAGTAGCCTTCACAATTTGAGCCGGCCACATGACATGACGACGAACACAAATTGGTGACCAAGTATTTCACTAGTCTGCCAGAAGAACACAGATGACCCCTCTGTTATAATTGCGTCATAAAACAGACCTGCTAGCTCTACATCTCTCCTATAGCAAAGCTAACAGTTACACAGATATGGCTAATAGTCAGGAGACGATGATGAACAAACTTCCATCAAAGGAGGTGTTTTGGGGTGCCACCGAGGTTCACCAGATAGAAGGATTCTAGTTCGCAGAGAGGTACCTGGAATCCATGGTGGCATTCAGGTCAGAGTTCCAGCCGCGAAGCGACGACATTCTCTTGACATCCTTCCCCAAAACAGGAGCAACGTGGCTCATGGCTCTACTGCCACAACATCCTCCACCTCGAAGAAGACGAAGACATCCTGACGAAGATGAGCCCGCACGACGTCGTTCCCTCGCTCGACGTCGTTTACCTTGCGGATCAAGTCCAACATGCTCTGCTCGATTCGGGTCGCACCACCGGCCGATTGCTTCACACTCATTTGCCTTACAGTTGCTTGTCGGAGGCCGTGAGGAACTCCGGGTGCAAGTTCGTGCACGTGGCGCGGAACCCAAAGGACATGTTGGGTTTTCATGGTATCAGAGCCTCTAGAACTCTAACGAGTCAATCTTACCTTTCCTTCTTTCTTCCCGTTCTCGTCTCTTCCTTCTTCTTTCTTCAAAGCCAAAATGGCCACTAGTTCATCCTCTGTTTCTTCTTCCTCTGCTTCCGGCGAATCCACTTCGCTGCCGGTTCCCACCATCTCCTTGCCAGCCAATCCACAGCTTACTGTCAAGCTTACCCCAACAAATTACTTGTTGTGGCATGCCCAGATCACTCCACTCCTTCGCTGTCATCAGTTGATGGGCCATGTCGACGGTTCTCTTGCTACTCCACCACAAATCGTCAATGGCCAGTCCAACCCCGCCTACTAGTCGTGGTATGTACTTGACCAGTATGTGCTAACTTGGATCAATCTTTCCCTCTCCGAGGCTGTTCTGCCCAACGTCATCAACAAAGCTACCGCTTTCGACGCTTGGTCTGCGCTGGCTACCATTTACGAGTCCGGCTCTCACATTCAGATTCGACATCTCAGCAAAGCGCTTCAGCATATCCGACGTGGTGATGCATCTATCCACGATTATCTTCAGGATGCAAAGGCCAAAGCGGATCAATTGGTGGTCGTGGGAAAGGCAGTCCCCGTGGCCATTTTTACACTAACAATGCTTCTGTTTCCTCTTTTGGCAGACCACATCCAGCTGGTGGGGTACTTGGGCCTCGGCCCAATACCTTAGTGTGTCACAATTGTGGGGGTCGTGGACACATCAAACCCCAATGTCCCAGCCCAACACAACCTCCTTCCTCGACCCATACAGCCCACTACACCACCTCTGCACTTGTCCAAAGCTCGGCCCATTCTTCTGCAGGCCCACACACCATGTTTTCATCTTCCCCAGCCCAGTCTTTTAATCCATCTCAATGGTTGCTTGACTTAGGAACAAATCATCATCTCACATCGGACTTAGACAATCTTGCCCATTACTCGGAATATAATGGGACTGATCAAGTCACTTTTGGCAATGGTAACTCTCTTCTAATATCTCGTCTAGGTTCTTCCATTACTTCTTTATCCGATACTTCTATTTCATTGGATAATATTCTTCATGTGCGTCATGCTCCGTACAATCTGCTCTCGATCAGTTCACTTACTCGTTCTAATCCCATTTCTATTGAATTTTTTGACTATGTTTTTCTCATCAAGGATCGACACACGGGTCGTGAACTTCATCGAGGCTATGCATTGGACGGTCTCTACTCTCTTCCTCTTATTATCTCTCGCAGTCTTGCTCCTGTTGCTTGTGCGGCATCCTTTGACACTTGGCATCGTCGTCTTGGTCATGCACATGAACGGGCTGTCAAACATCTTCTTCATCAACAACAAATAAAATTTACCCCTTCAAATTCTTCTCTGTGTCATGGTTGTGCTATTAGTAAGATTCACAAACTACCTTTTTCTCCATCCACATTTCATGCCAATGCCCTCTTGAACTCGTTTGTAGTGATGTATGGGGCCCCGCACCTATTTTGTCTTACGATGAGCAATCTTATTACATTCTTTGCTACGATCATTACATCAAATTTTCTTGGATCTATTTTATCCGTTACAAATCCCAATTGCTCAATGTCTTTATTCAATTTCGTTAATTGGTTGAAAAGTATTTTGGTCTTCCCATCAAGACATTTCAATCTGATTGGGGAGGTGAATATCAGGCACTGTCTGCCTATCTCTCTAAAAATGGAATTGCTCATCGTTCTTCCTGTCCCTATACTCCTGAACAAAACGGTTGTGCTGAACGCAAACATCGGCATATTGTTAATAATGGTCTCGCTCTTCTCCATCACTCTAGTGTTCCCCTTAAGTACTGGTCTCTTGCATTCGACACTGCGTGTTATCTCATCAATCGCACTCCTACTCCGCTTCTCAACCATGACTCTCCCTTTCAATTCCTCGTTCACCGTTCTCCTGACATTTCTAATCTTCGTGTCTTTGGGTGTCTCTGCTATCCTTGGCTTCGACCACTCACCGAGAACAAATTGTCTCCTCGTTCTGTTCCCTGTGTCTTTTTAGGATACAGCAAACTCCACAAGGGTTACTGTTGCCTCCATATTCCCACCGGCCGGATTTATGTCAGTCGACACGTCTTGTTCGATGAAACTTGTTTCCCATTTGCAACTTTGACCACTTCCTCACCAACCCACTTGCCCTCCCTCACTACCTCGACCCAGCCCTTTCTCCTGCCCATACCCTCCTCCCTGCCCAGTCCCCTTCCTTCCCAGCCCATTACTCTTATTCCCATTCCTGAAGACACAGCTCCATCGGCCCCAATTATTCCTACTACAGTCCATCAACCTTCCACGGGTCCGCTCTCCCCACAGCCCACTGTTTCATTCCCGTCTCCCAACACTTCTCCTTCACCCGACCCCTTAACCCGCTCTCTTCCACCCGAATCAGTTCTACCCACATCGTCCTCCTCCCCAACTCCTCCACGGCCGCTCCTACAGTATCAGCGCCGCCGTCCCATTACTCGCCTCCCTGTACTCCCGTCCAATCCCCCAAATCCCATCCCCTTACTTCCCTCCCCGGATTTGTCCACTCGCCCTCCTCGTACTCCCCTTCCTCCTCAACGCCCACTACCAAAGCGGCCACCATTCACCACTTCCCCTCGTCCCCTCACTATTATCAATCCCACCACTTCCATCCACCCCATGGTCACTCGTATCAAACCGGCAACCTAAAGCCTCACAATCTGATTTCCCAATTGCACATTGATGATACCCCCACGACTGTGATGCAAGCTCTCAAGAATCCCACTGGCGCTCGGCCATGGCCGACGAAGTCACCGCTCAGCTTCGAAATCACACATGGGATTTTGTTTCGCGGCCGCCGAACTGCAATCTTCTCTCAAATAAGTGGGTCTACCGCACTAAGCTCCATCCCGACGGCCACCTTGACCGCCGCCGCGCACGCCTCGTTGCTCGTGGTTTCAAGCAAATACCGGGTCTGGATTTTCAGCAGACGTACAGTCTGGATTTGAAGCTTGCGGGGGCGTGAAGAGGAGCTTGCTCCTGAAGTTCGTCACTTTCTGTTAGTTGTTGATAGTGGAACGTTGCCCACTATTGATCGTTCCTTAATTCACTCATTATGTTCCTTGTATGCCGCAGCACTCTACTGTTAATGTACTATAAATCAATTGTTGGAATAATAGAAAATCAAGTCTTGGGTTTTCAGTTCTGCCTTTCGGGCCCTTTTACGAACACGTGGTGGGCTACTGGGAAGAGAGCAAGAAGCGGCCGGACAAGGTGTTGTTTCTCAAGTACGAGGAGCTGCGTCGAAACCCCAAAGATCAAGTGAGGAAGCTGGTTTCATTTCTGCGGAAGCCGTTTGGCACAACGACGGCGACCGATGGAGATAATGATGAGGTAGTGGTGGAGAAAGTGTTGTGGCGTAGTAGCTTCGGTAGGCTCAAGGAGTTGGAAGTTAACAAGAATGGTGTACTGGAGATAGGCAAGATACCAAATGTCAATGTCTTCAGGCAATGAACTGTGAGAGATTGAAACAACTACTTGACTTCCCAAATGGCTAAACGCATCGACCAATTCACACCGTTGAAGTTGAAGGGAACCGGGCTTTTTCTTGATGGTTTCTAATGTACGAGTCTAAGAGATTCTGGATAGAAGATTACTGGTTTCAGGCTTTTTTTTATCTTTGGGTGACTTTAGCACCACTTAGTCACTTTGCTGGTTATCTTATTTCATGGCCTACCGGTCTTTTATTGAATTTGAATTTCCCTTTTGTGTTCGTTGTTTCTGCCATATAATTTACCTTTTCTCCCCTTTTGACACTATGGCTTTCAGTTGGGTTTTCTATATATGTTCGAAGTAGAGGGCGGTAGGATGACAACAAGTTGGATCGGAGACGGATAGTAGTTCGGGATTGCCCCATACTCACACTGTCACATATAAATCAAGTACAAAATCAAACCCATACTCATAAATGGTTAGGTTTCCAGTATCCATGAATTATCTCTTTTTGGAACTTCAACCAAGAATAGCATGCAAGTTCTGAGAACCCATAAGCAAGGTCAGTAGGCAGACAATATTAACGAATAAAATTGAACAGATTAGGAAACTAGGGTTCTGATGTGCCTAGAGTCACTACAACCAGCAGGAAACTAGGATTCTGTTTCTGGAAGAGCTGCTGGAAAATTCCAGAAATCCATAGAAAAAGTAGGGGGTCTAGTGGATGCCTCTCCGATAAGGGAGCAGGACTTTGCCTGCGAATCCACTCCAAGAAAACAAATAAAGAAGATTCAATATCTCAACTCCATCTGCCAAATTCTGTAGAAAACCCTCCTTTTACAGGAGTCACAAGCTGAGAATGCAAGGGACAGAGACGCAGGCAATCTCAAGGGCAAGCGCTCAAATCATCGGTATCATTACTACACTGTCCATGCTTTGGCGGGTCAATTACACGGGATTCAAGCTAGCATCTGAACGTAGAAGAGAGCAAAAAACACTAGCTACCAATCTCCATTGGAATGCCCACAGAACATTCGGTTTCATGTATTTCATCATTAGAACGGGGATACTAGTGGATCAAGTGGCAGACTTATCAGCCCAGATGCAGCAGCGGAAGAAGAAAAGAATGAAATATCAGTATCAAGGTTAAGGCAAGGAATTCAACCCCTTTCCGGGATCATAAGGGCACCAATGATTCATCTATTCTATCGTGATTCATTATTCAACGAGACTCACAGTTACTTAGGAGGGTTAAACTCCAATGTTGTCAGATGCATATACATACACATACATTCCCATGCTTAATGCTGAAAATTCATTGGAATAAGATCAGAAGGTTCCGTCTCTATATGTCAGAGCTATTTCAACACTACATAGCTGGAGATTCACTTCCTTTTCGTCCAGGATACTATCTAAATTCTGGAGCAATAACTTCAAGTGCCAAAACTTCACATTCCTAATTCACTATGAACTATAAGTAGGGCCTAACCTCCAAACTTAACAGATCAACTATTCATGCCGAGTGCTTTTCTTATTTTTAGCGAAATGCCATGTGCTCTTCCCTGCATAATTCAATTACTGAACAGCGACCAATGTTCTCCACTTAGAACTATCTCAACCTTCTGATTAAGTCCTTCCATTTCCAAGGAAATGAGAAACTTGATCACTAAAATGAGAAGAAACTAGTATCTAAATTCTAGAGCAGTAACTTCAAGTGCCGAAATGTCACATTCCTAACTCGCTATGAACTATAGGTAGGCCGTACCTGCAAACTTAACAGATCAGCTATTCATGCCATGTGCTCTTGCTTGCATAATTCAATTACTAAACAGCCACCAAAGTTCTTCACTCAGAAGTCAGAACTCATAGTTAAGATATATCACCCTTCTGATTAAGTCCTTCCATGGAAATGAGCAACTTGATCACTACAATGAGAAGAAACTAGCCGAAAGAATCCCTTCATAATCACAGCTTATGACGCAAACAGAGGAATCCATGTGTTTCCCCTCCTACAACTAAAACATAGATATAACTTTCAAAGTGCGCAAAATCAAGTCACAGATTCATAGCCACAAGAAAAAGCACACAGCTTTATTTTGAGCTCCATAACAAAATGTGCACATTCCTCATTAGCAAAGATCAAAACCCAAAAAGGGTTCCAAACTTACGAACAGAGCAAACTCGGGAAAAAACCTAATTAGCATAGATCGATTATTTCAGATGAGCTTGAAGGGAAGGGGCCAAGGAGTGGACCTGGGGAGCTCATTTTTGTCCTTAATCCGCTCAATTTTCTTGTCCTTCTTCGGCCTTGAGTTCCCGTACGAGCCGATGAATATCTTCCCTTTCTTTGTCTTCTTGTCTCCTCGGCCGCACTGAATCGGGAACCCTAGCACAGAATAGGGGATGGACGATGCTGAAGAAGAAGAAGACGGTGACAGTGACGAAAATGAAAACTGATGCTGAGTCACCGCCGCCAGAGTCCGCCTCGCTGCCCCGCCGCACCGCTGCATCGCCATCGCCATCGCCATCGCCATCGCCATTGATCGTTCTCGTTTCGGAGCAGAGGCTACTGACTAGTGACTGAACTATGAAGTAAGATGGAGACTTGAGCAAGAGACTGTAGTTGGATCGGTGGCCTGAACTGAAAAACTTGGGCCGAGCTTTTACCTATTTGAGCCCACCGAATAGATGGATAATAATTTCCAGTAATTATACAATTTAACGAACGGCCGATGGGATTGTCCGATGGTGATTATGTGGTGGTGATGGATATGATTGCCCCTGGTTTTGATGTGGCTCCGAATGAAACACGACCGCCAAGCCGCTACTTCATTACATTTCTTTCCTCGGTTGACACTTCGAAACCCAGAGGCCAAACTCCCCGCCATTTTTGGAGGTAGTTGCGAGCTTGGTACCATTAAGAAAAAATGGATATTTGTGGCAGAGTTGCAGCCTTTTCATCTCTAACTTCAACTCACTCAATTGCTCCATCCTTCGGCACTCCTCGACCCGTCTCTGTCAGTATTTTCGCTGTTCGTTGGTCTCTTTCTTCTGGGTTGGATTTGCTTTACTATCCTCTCTGATGAACTTCTTTTTTTTTTTTTTTCTGTTTCTGGGTCTGCAGTTGCGGGGTACGATGAGATTAAGTGTGTGGTGTGCTTCTGATCAAACTGGCAAGGTTCTCTTCTTCTTCCTGCTCGGAAAATTCTCTGACTTGTTAGATAGATAAGGAATAATCATGCCCAGATGGGAATTCTTTCGATAGAGTTCATTAATGTGTAACCCATTTCGCCAAAGTTACCAAATTCATGTGGCCTTTTGATATAAAGGATCAGATCAAGGTTTAAGGTTTAGGGAGTTAGTTCTGGGGGTGTGGAGGGAAGAATCAATAATTAGCAATGTGGCTCGAAGGATGATACATTACTGTATATGGTTTTCATAGAAGTTAATCACTAGGGATTGTGTAGTTGCTGATCTCGCGTCTTGTTGGCAAATTAGATGACTGTGTCAGTGACGGGAGCTACTGGTTTCATTGGTAGGAGATTGGTGCAAAGGCTGCAAGGAGGTATACGGGTGTAGTTTATTGCTTACAAGATAACATGTATTTCATATTTAATTGTTGATGCCAAGAGCCTGTTATGTACGCAGATAACCATAGCGTTCATGTCTTGACTCGGTCAAGATCTCGAGCTGAGTTAATATTTCCTGGTAAGAAGGTAATCATTATTTTTGTAGTCTTGCTTCATTAACGTTTGTGATCGATGAACTCAAGAGCTATGGCTGCATGATAAAATTTGCAGCATGCATGAATTTTGCCTCCTTTTTGCGTTATTAGCCAGGGAGTTTCCAGGAATCGTGATTGCTGAGGAGGTGAAGTGGAAAGATTCCATTCAAAGCTCCAATGCTGTTGTCAATTTGGCTGGATTGCCTATCAGTACAAGATGGTCCCCTGAGGTTTGTTCTGCAGTCTGATTGTGCTAATGGAATGCAACGGCCGATACCATCTGTCTGTTAGGAATGTGAATGAACATAAAATACTCTATGATTAGACTGGCGGGTTGGCAAGCATTTTCTTTTTCTTTTTTCGCAAGCTGCAACTCTCTGTTGAGCATATATACTTATTCCTTAGCTTGTTGCAGATCAAGAAAGAGATTAAAGATAGCAGAATTAGGGTCACCTCAAAGGTGAGAATTTGTGTTTTCTTCTATTTCAGAAAGTGTTTTGGCCCAGACATGTGACTAGGGATTCTAACTTTCATTATAATTTTGATTTTCTTATCTCAAGGTTGTAGATTTAATCAACAAGTCACCACAAGAAGCTCAACCTGCTGTTCTCGTTAGCGCTACTGCAGTTGGTTACTATGGTTTGTACCCAAAGCCACATCTTGCCGCATAGCATATGGAGGATGACTTACCTGCATATGTGAATGTTGATGGTTTACATTGTGAATCTTTTATATACACTGAAGTTCCTTCCCTCATTTTTGGTTGTTGCTGCCGTCCAACTGAAATGCTCAGGTACTAGTGAAACACAGATTTTTGATGAGAGCAGCCCATCAGGAAGTGATTATTTGGCAGAGGTAAACCACATTGTTTGGCGAGCCAAGTCTCCCATAACTTCCTTTTTTTTTTTTTTTTTGTTACTTGACCTTAGTCATCCACACTCTTTACGAATGCAATGTCTTCAATTTGTCATCTGGTAGAGTTGTGTAAAAGGTGCATGTAAACATTTTATCTTCTACTTGTTCACCTCTTTGTGAGCAGGTGTGTAGAGAATGGGAAGCAACAGCGTTCACGGTAAATAAGGATGTCAGATTAGCTCTTGTCCGCATCGGTGTTGTTTTGGGAAAAGATGGTGGCGCTTTGGGTATAATCTGACTCCTCTGCATCTAGTTTCAACATTTTTCTTCTTCTTTTTTTTACCCGATCTGGCAAACAAATCTCCAAAATAAGTGTAACCCTTTGAATCATTTGCAGCTAAGATGATCCCTATGTTCAAGATGTTTGCTGGTGGACCTTTGGGCTCCGGACAACAATGGTATGTTAAAAGTATTAGGACAATAAACAGAACGTTTTCGGAGCTGATGCTGTCAAATGTTGGAAGACTTTCTATTTGTTGATGCTAATCCCGACACTTGCAGGTTTTCCTGGATTCACTTGGACGACATTGTCAACCTAATATACGAAGCTCTAGTAAATCCATCTTACAAAGGTACTCTCCTCTTGATGGCTAGCAACCTCGTTCTCCATTTTGTTTCTAAATTTCACCGACTTGTGTTCTGAATTCTGATGACCGGAACATTCAGGTGTCATAAATGGAACTGCACCGAATCCAGTACGATTGGCAGAGATGTGCAACCAGCTGGGAGATGTACTAGGTCGGCCATCATGGCTTCCTGTACCCGATTTCGCTCTCAAGGCTGTCCTCGGAGAAGGCGCCACTGTGGTAAATAGAATCTATCATGCCACCCTTCCGTTGTCTGTGCATTTTCGTGCGTCGAATCATTTCAATTTCTTCTTTCCCTGCAGGTGCTGGAAGGGCAAAGGGTAGTTCCTGCAAAGGCCAAGGAGCTGGGTTTCAGATTCAAGTACCCCTACGTGAAAGATGCCCTTAAGACCATCCTGTAATGAGGAGAATACGAGCAGATTTGTGGCACCATTCTGTTGATTTTATTCCCTTCAAGTAGAGGATGAATCTATTCATTTCATTTCTGTCAATAGAGGCATATAAATTTAGTGACAGTTTTAGTCCACATATGTCCTTCTCTGCATGTTCCCTATGTGTACTATATACTAATTGATGAACATTTCATCAACAATTCTAATGGTACCGGAGCAACTGGATGACGAATTTGAAGTGGTTATAAGTTCGAATTTTGTCGCTCGTCGATCTATCATTACTACGCTCTTAATGTAAAGCTAGTATAGATGCTAAATACAAATATTATAGTTGCTTATATAGAGTGGTTTTTATTGACTAACTACTACTCTAACGTCTAGTAATCAGTATAAGAAGGTTTAGTTAACTACAAGTAAAGAAAATAACTTGGAGGACTAAACTGTACAGCCTTGAAAGTAAAGGAACCAGATTAAAAAAATTGAACTCACGGCAAAATATTTTGCCTCCATTGTCTCAAACCTCAATCCATTTTCAAACTTGCAGAGCTCGACAACTCTCTCCAGTTTCCGCTTCCCATCCTCCAATCTGCTGCCGATGGAAGCGCCGTCGCTGACTCTGGTAGTTCTGGAGGGCCCTCGCAAAGGCGAGACATTCGATTTCCGCCCTGGATCCACCGTCCGAATCGGCCGAGTCGTCCGGGGAAACACTTTCGCCATCAAAGACGCCGGCATTTCATCCAAACACCTCGCAATCAAATCGGAATCTGGGAAATGGACACTCGAGGACCTCGGCTCCTCCAACGGTACGACTCTCAACTCCTCCCAACTCCCTCCTCTTCAACAGCACGACCTCCGCGACGGCGACGAGATCAAGCTCGGAGAGCTCACTTCCATCATGGTCCGACTCCGAGTCGAGAACCAAGATTCATCGCCGCCGCAACTTCGAGGCGGGAGGAAGCAGGTTGCTGCTTCGGTTCAAATCGCACAACCGGAAGCTAGGATTTCGGCGGAGGCTGAAAACTTGTCCCCAAGCGTTCCGAAAAGAGGGAGGCAAAGGAAAGCTAGGGTTCCGGTATCTCAAAACACGGAGCCGCCTCTGCCGGGCGTTGGTAGGGTTACCCGTAGTAAGAAGAATGAACCAGAGCGCTCGACTTCTGATTGCGTCGAGTCAGGGCTTCCAGAGAAAAAGAGGAATGCGCCAACAAGAAAGGGAAGGAAAAAGGAGCCAGCACCGCCGCCGGAGAATGATAATGCTGTTGCTACAGAAATCAAGGATGGCCAGGAATTAAGGGCGAGTTTAGCCAATGAAGCTCGAGAAGGAGATGGTAGGATTAGTGTGGTGGAAATCAAGCCGAGTTCAGCCAGTGAAGCTCAAGAAGGTGATGCTAACAGGGTTAGTGCGGCGGAAATCAAGGGAAATGAGGATTTAAGGCAGAACTTAGCTGAAGAAGCTCGACAAGCAGATGGTTGTGAAGCTGTTGTGGCAGAAACGGAGGAGTTGATTCAGCAGTTGGATTCAGATGAACAACAATGTGAGGCTCCTACCAAGGATGGGCCCAATTCAAATGAGTACAGAGGGCAAAAGCGTGAGGAGCCTGACCTGGAGAAGATGACTCTTAGGGACTGGTTCCGATATATGGAAGTGCGATTGACCAAAGAAACTGTTGAGGCTTCTGAGAAGATGATCGATGAAATGAGAAAGAAAGCTGTGCGAGTGCAAGAGTACATGATTGAGCAGAAGGCGCGGAACAAAGCATCTTGACCATGAGCTAGTACAGTCGGAGGCTGGCTGCAGAGCAAGGTAACTGGCTTTGGCATTTCTATTGTTCTATAGGGTAGCTTGATTGAGGAAATGCCTAACTATAATCTGTGGATTCGTTTCTACTTGGCCTCTGCTTAGTTCCTTTTGTAGCTCAATTCCATGTTTGTAGTATAATAATCGAGAATGGTTCTCTATATTTTTGCAATGTTCAAGAAGACATTAGGCGCTATCTAGGCGAAGAGGCACCGCCCACCGCCCAGGCCGATTAGTCGTTGCCTAGGCGAGATTAAACGTTGAAAAAAAATATGATAGATAAGCCATATTCTACAAAAATCCAAGTCACCATATCATTATTCATTCATTCATATACACATACAACCATTTTCCACAATCCCAAACATCCCAAGTCGCCAACCATGAGGAGGGATCTCACTGCTGGTCGATGAGGGGGAGCGATTGGTCGAATGGAAATGGGAAATAGAATAGGGTTTGAGATTTTCACAAAAAGGCTACAGTTTCCCTCTTTATTAGTTGTTTTGGGCGTCGCCCACCAGAGTGAAAACTCGCCTCCGAGTGCCTAGGTGCCTAGATCAATCGCCCAGGGCTAGACGGGACGATTTCCTCCTGCCCAGCTATTAATAGCGCCTAGGCGAGAGATTAATCGCGTCTTCTTGAACACTGTATTTTTGTCACCGTTCTCTAGAGTGGATGGAATCCTAACTTGTGGAGTCTGTGAAACTGTAAAGGAGATCGAATTGATGAGCTAAATGGGTATGTTACTTAATGATAAAATTACTGAGAACAATGAGAAAGAATCGATGAACTTCTCTGGTAAACTGTTGTTGGTTAATTAGACTACTTAAGATGTCATAATGCAGGCAGACGATTGATGCAAACACTGCAGAAGTCTATACTGTCGCAATTACTTTCCATAATATTGCCATAGATAGCCGGCATTGTCACCTGGGTCTCTGATTGTTCTCCGGTTATAGCCGGAATAACTGATGCTACGAGTTAGTGTGTCGGATTCTGGTGGTATCTAACCTGATGGATTATGGTACAGTAACATGGTGCTTCTCCATGCTACCAATACATTTGACATAGTCTAAGTTTGTATTGTGTATGGAGTTTAGTATGTGATTGAGGTTACACAACAACTGAATGTTTCAGGTTATCAAGATTATGCACAATGCAATCATGCTGCTCAAACAACTTGGCGAACAACCATTTCTGCAAGCGGATACACTGAGAGCCATTGTTTCCACCGGCACCGAATTCGCCCGAATGGAAGTCACCGAGCTCATCTCGTCAAGAAGGCATATACAACATCAACTTCCGAGTTCCGGCTCGACTTCTGCCTCTCGTAGTAGTTTACAGACACCTCTACCAAACACTTCCCTGCAGATAGGATAGGAGCAATGTGCAAAATATACGGTCCCTGCTTTTCGTACCACTAGGGCACAGTAGGCATAATTCATCCACCAACATGTAGCGTTAGGTGCAGAATTTAGTTATGAGTTTGGTGTAGAACTTGGCCACAGACACAAACCAATGGGTTTTGTTTTCATCAATAGAAACGGAAGGGAGTCTTTGCTTTGCTCCAACTTCATGCCGCAATAAAAGTTCACATATGCATATACATACAACCAAAAAAATTTGTTAGCATATGCACGTAAATCACGAGAAGGAACTAACAAGTCCGAATTTTCACAACTACCAAGCTTTGTTTGCATGTCTTTAGCCAAATTTGTCTTCGTATTCAACCATTACGACAACTATTTTGAAACCTTCAAACACCAAACCAAAGGAAACTCTCTCCCTTGTTATCCACTTTCATACATCAATAAGTACCAAAAACTCTTTGCCAAAAAAAAAAGTACCAAATACTCGAACTTATAAATTTAAACCGAAAATTCACAAGAACAGGTCACTTTTGTCTTCTCGAAATTATACGAGCTAGTTGTTGACGTTGATATGTGATTCGGGGTACTTCTCCATAGAAATGATGTTGTAAAACTTTGGAGGTAACAGGGTAACAGTTCAATGGTGATTGATTTTCAAACGTCGTCTTCAGAGGAAGTAGAACTTTGTCTCGACTTAAAGTAATTCTCGTAGTTTCTCTTTCGTTTTGATTTCGATAGGTTCGTTTTGTTTTCTTTTATTGCGTGAGGTTCATTATTTGACGGTTCTAATGATCATTCGTGGCCTTATAGTCTTCTGAATGTACGAGAGTTGTCATTAACGATTGACCTGAATAACGTCTAACACGATTAATTGGAAGTTAAATAAAAGTTTGGATTTAGCAACTAACATGAGAATTCAGAACCTTCCTGCCTACATTAGGGTACATTAGGAATACGAGAAGACCAAAAAAAACAGTTTCACTAAACTCTAAAAGCCTAAACTTCCTGTCCTAGTTATACTTCCATAAGTCATAACTAAGTAACTAACTTAGTCCTATAATTCTATTCGTTCCAGAGACTAATTAACCCAGCCCATAAACCTAAACCAAACCGAATCAAACCCCGGTTCATTTTCCTTCCTAATTTTGTATTAGCCCGGAACTTTCTACAGTAAAACCCTTCAAAAACCCGGAACCACTCGGGTCAAGTCCGACCCGGCGGCCGGTTCTGTCGCTGTCGCCGACTCTTCCACCTGTTCCTTTTTCTTCCGCATCTCCAAGACTTTCCGGTGGCTGTTGGAATGCACCTCGCTGGAAAACGTCGGGCTTCCTGCCGGCCGGTACTCCGGCAGGAGGCGGCCGGATTTGAACCGGACCCCACAAGCGTTGCACAGCGTTTTCGCCCCATTCGGGCCGCTCCGCCACTGCGGCGTCTTCTGGATCCCGCAGTGGCTGCACCGCCGCTGCTGCTGGGTCGGGTTCGGGTTCGAACCCGACTCACCCGCCGTTGCTGGCAGCCTCTTCTTCTGTTTCTTCCTGAGCGGCTCGCCGGGGCTGCGAGGGAAGAGCGACGAAATTGAGGGATGGATTTGAAGAGAGTTTAGGTACGGCGCCGAAGAGGCGGCGGAGGACGATGACGTCGGCGAGTAGGTGAGTGAGGAAGAGTCGGAAATCACCGACGACCCGTTGAACCAGCTTGCACCGGCGGTTCTGGCTCGTTTGGTCCTCGTTCTCGCCGGGACCCGGGAAGTGAGGAAAGGCGGAGGTGGGAGAGTGGTGAAAACTGGCGTCTTCGCCGGCGTTGGTTTGAATTCGAAGGGCTTCTCCGCGGAAACGGCGGCGAATAGGGCGGCGGCCTCCGATGAAGAGGAGGAATCGTCGACGAATTGGGAAACCCATTCCAGTTCCGCTAAATCCTCGGCCTGCGGAAAAAACCCATGAATTTTCCCCCCAATTAGACTCGAAATGGTGAAGGAATTCCCATTAAAGACTCAAATCTTTTTATCGAAATTATATAAAAAAAACAGGGGAGAAGTGGGGAAAAGTAAAGTTACATGAACGGGAAGGTCGCTGGAGAGAAGGGAATCGGAGAAACTGGCCGACGAGGAGTTGGAAACCGAAACAGAGTCCTGTTCTTCTTCCTCCTCCTCTTCAAGTCTCTCCGCAGGCTCTTCCTCGTCCTTAAACCCGCCATTGGAGAAATCCAAGAAACAGTCGACGGAGAAATCCTCTGCAGAACTGGGGTTCAAGCACAGGAAATCTTCAAACCCCAGATCTTGCTGCAGCTGGTTGTTTTGAGGGTACTTCACAGAAGCCATAACTTCTCTCCTCAAGCTCGATTTCAAGGCTCTGTCTTCCATGCAGTAGAATTCCATTTCTGAAATTTCACCCACAAAAACCAACCCACACCAAATTGAACAACAGCAACAACAAAAGAAACAGAGGAAACCGAAGAAGCTGCAGAGGAGGAGAATAAAAAGAGGTGAGAGAGAGAGAGATGGAAGGGTACCTGAAAAAGACGGAGGAAGCGACTGAATTGAGGGGAAGAGGAAGAAGTTCATGAAAAGGAAGAAACTTTAATAAAAAAAAGCTCTTTAATCAGAATTCTAATGGCGTTGGGCTCCTGTGTGTGTTGTTATTGTTGGCTGGCTTCCCTTTCTTCTCCCTTTTTTTTTATCCCTGTCCTTGTTTTCTTGCTTCTGTTGCGTTGAGTCTATCACTCTATCTATCTCCTTTCTTTCGGATTTTGGGTTTTATATTTTTTACACTAAATTGGATTAAATGGTAATTTTTTCTGGGTTTTGGAAATAATTAAGGTCAAATTTGGAGGTAATCAATCTAACGTCTGACTAACTGTTGGAAGGTCGCTCGTTGGCTTCTTCCACGGTTCCACCAGCGGTTTACTTTTCCCCGCGGTTTTCATTTGGTGACATATGGACGGATTTCATTCAAACTCCCCGGATTTGGTTGCCTTAAATATTAAGAGAAAGGTGAAAACTTAAAACAAATTCATGGATTCTTCCCGTGGAGCTGAGATTTGGTATTATCACGCGGAAAAATGCAAATCTTCCCAACCATCTGATTTACCTGCTTGATTGATGGCGGGATTGCACATGTTATTTCTTTATTGTACCAAATTTCACAACTATTTCAAACATCTATTTGATTTGATATACCCGACTTAAAATAATACGATTTGTTTCAGTAGATATTATATTTCATTGCACAACGGGTAAAATTGTAAAGTTGGAGTAACATGTTTCATACTTTCATCTCGCACCAACCTTGTGTGCCATTGTAGTTAGTCATGTTGGCTTGATCTATTCTGTCGAACTTATATAACACAATGAAGCATATTTATTCGTAGTTTAGGTTTCACTAAATCATATTTAAACGTAATGCGACTATCATTACTAACTGATGAAACCTCTTCCTTGATAAATCTAATTTTTGTGTGACCCCGAAATCCATTGACTTGATCGATCTCTTTATAAAATGTATCACGAGCTAAGCCTTGATTTTCCCAATGCCAAAAAGTGTTGACAAAGATTGTAAAAACAGAGGATATAACGTTGGCGGAGAGAGGTTCACAATTACACCGGTCGCTTCCTTTTCTCTTCTCTACCGCGACTCAATTTTTCGGGATGCATTTTTAACGTGTTGTCTAGATAAAATTAGAAATGCAAATACATCGAAAGTCAATTGGTACAAATTCAAAAGCAGACTAGTTCGAGAACATATAGTCCGTGATTAAGACAGCAGATCGTGTAGGAGTTTAGTTACTTCTCTTCATTTGTTGCCGAATCGACGAAATTAGAGATGCAACCACACGAACAAGTACTTAGTTGACCAAAATCAAGTAAATTAGCTCATAAACACAATTTATCATTAATAAAATGGTATAGTGACTCAAAGGGTTATTAACCCTAAACTTCTTAACTTTTTTTTTATTTTTTTGGTAGAAAAAACTTCTTAACTTTCGGTGAACCGTAACCCTAATTATAATGGAACGAACAACTTTTTCTGTTAAATGGAGAGATTTTGGTGGTGTGAGACGAGTCAATAATAACTAGGAGGGTGGGGCTGCTCTCTTATTGCGCCACCTATCCCATCCATGATTCTTCCTTTCAAACGACTTTGTCAAACTCACTCGCAATCGGTCTCGCCACTCAGCGCGTGACCACAACGCGTCGACGGTTTCCGGTCGAATGAACATCCAACGGCGGCGAGCGGTGTGGAAGTCAAAGTCAAGAACCCACGACTGACTATTCAACGGGGCATAATGTTTTTGGGCAGTAGTGACAAAACCCGACCAACCCGGAGGGCTGCTAAAAAATCTCATCGCGCCAAGCCAACCTCCAAATTTTACAAACATGCATGCTGATGATGATAATGGGTATAGGGCTTAGTTGGTATCTGGTTTTATAAATTTGAGTTGTTGGGAGAATGTTTTTATGTATCCTATATCATACTCTTACACGCTCCTTCAAACGAAATCCAACACACAGGCTTGATTTTAGCACAGATTCACTATACCACTTGGCCAAACCAGTTCTGATATTATGTCATAAACCAGTTGATCTCAATACCTCTAGTTGTTGGGAGAAGGTTATTATGGATCTTATACCACACTTTTACATTATTCGACAATTGAATGCACATACACGTAATGACTTATTCAAATTAGGTCGACTACTACGATTTCAATGAGTGTTAAATTAAGTGCACGCCAGTATAGTAATTATAATATCATTGACGGTGGTGTAAAGGGGGAAAAAAAAGACATGCTTCACGTGGCGATGAATGAGAGAACCACGTTTTCATTTTTTTTTTTAATATAAACCAATGTTTTAGATACCGTACCGGCCGGCCAGACCGGAAGTACCAGATACCGTTACTCAAAATGTATACGCGATTTTAACAGTTCAATCACATTTTTAATAGAAAATACCCTACCACTAACTCTTCCGGTATAACTTCCGGTACGTTTTCGCAATCATTCACATAATCTCGGTCGCAAGGAACCACACATGCAAATGCAATAGCACGCCTCTGTGTATGCCCACTTCACTTATTGTAGTAGGGGGTTGGGGTGGTCGTCACCTAGCTAGCATTATGGTCCGACCGATCGCCATTTTGCCTTTTTTCCACACAAATCTACAACGTAACTGGGCGTCACGGCATCTCTCGCCCGACCACTTGGGTTGGGTCGCACAACGATACAAAAGGAAAGAAAAAAAAGGGAAAACATACACGAGAAAAACCGCACTGAGTGAGTGACAAAAAGTGTGCGTGGGGCAAATGGTTGGTTGGAACATGTCCCTCGTGAGTGTGAGTGATGTACGTATAGGATCGGACTCGAGTCGAGGGGCTACTACTTCTCTTCACCATTGAACATGTTGTTTCCTTTTTTTGCTAATAGTGGATGGAATGGAGATTTTTGTATGGAATATCCTCACCCACACACACACACAACAAAAGTTGCTTGCAAGAACTTGTGTTAGTGATCTATATATATATGCACACCGATCAAGTAGTGTTAGATTATTTCGTTTGATGCTCGATCAGTACGCTCGATCATTACTATACAATGGCATTTGGGGTTGTGCAACTGTATGGTTCGGACCGGACCAAACTCATGAGAATTGTGGTGCAATAATGAAAAACTTTTTAGAATCAACAACTACTAGACTACCATTGCATTCAGTCCAATTCGATCCAAATATATATTAAATTTGGTTCGATACGGTCCCGTACGGACCACACCACCGTTAAGGGCATCCACTAGAATTTAGATGTAAACAATATCCTTGATTATAACAAGAAATTTGTTGGCGGCATAATTATTAAACATAATTATTATACTACTCAAAGTCAAAACCAATGGGCCACAAGAAATTAAGTTGGCAGCTGGAAGGTTGATAGAAGTCACAAGAAAAAGGGTTAGTTATGTTCATTAGGAGAACTGCACCGTCAATATAATTAACCATGGTTTGTGAAATCATTTTGGAGGTCAATCAAATAAGTTAGCGAAATAGTATTTAATAGTTATTACAATATTGGTATAATACTATCAAAATCCATGGTTATGATCACATCTCATTGTCGTTCTAAATATGTAAAATTGAATGACCCAAAATTTTCATATTAATTTGGATAACACTATCTAATTTTCATAGAATGGTAAGATTGTCATTGCTGCCTTGCTGGTCACTTAAACAAAGCCAAAGATTAACATGGAAATGGGCGGGGCATGTCGTTTTGCTAGTTTAGCAGCCGCGTTTCTTTGCTTCAAAGGCACCCCAATGGATCAAAATAAACAATTATATGTAACTCCAACTACAAGTCTGTCTATTTCTCTTTTGGTGGGATAATTGTAATGATGATTGATGAATGCGAGTGCTGGTACTGCTGGCGGCTATGGCTGGGTGTTGAATTGAGCGGGAAGTAAGAATGGTAGAGAATGGTATAAGATATTTGCATAATTTTTTTTCAATAACTCAAGTTATTGGGACCAATGGGTTCATAATAGTGGCGGATACATGGTACTTTTTTTTGTCCCGGGACACCCCTAATTTTTGGGAACACGATTATCCAACCTCGGTAGTAGTTTCGTATGGATAAACAAAATATAATTGGTAATCTGGGACACCCCTAAAATTTTAATAAACGATTATCTTACCCTCGATAGTAGTTTGCGTATAATTAAAAAACTATAAGTGGTACTCTGTGTTATTCAAATCTATGACACTCTTATTATTAAACATCTTCTCCATTAGGTTACAACTCATTTGTTGTTCTATTTTAAAGAGTATATAATGGTAAAATCGCAATTTCTTATCCCTAGGAGTACCCCTGATTTGAATTGATTTTATGGTTACACTGCAAGTGTTGAAACAGTCTTTTCAACTTTGAATTACATCATGACACAAGGTTAGAAATTGAATATAGGATATACCGATTTGTTGAGCAGTGTAGACACCAAATCTATCTTATATTTTTTTCGAAATATGAAAACACATCGTGGCTTTTTGTCAATATTTGTACTAATTGGATATTTTATTATTTATGTATTATTTAATTTTACTATTTAATTATTAATTTAATTTAATTTTTGGAAGAGGACACCTCTACAAAAAAAAATCTGGATCCGCCACTGGTTCATAACATGGTGTCCAGAGCCTGGTTTGATCAGGTGGTCGTGTGATCGAATCTCCACGACCCCAATATTAATAGTTGATTAAAACACAAGATATGATGAGTCTGTGCAAACTTCAAGCCTATGGGTTGACTTTCGTTTGAAGGAGCGTATTAGCGAATGGTATAAGATCACCTAAAAAAAAAAAAGTGAGGAAGGAAAGGAAGAAAGAAAGGTCGAAGTTCTCTCGAGCTTATCCAAACAAAAGCTCAAAAGCAAGCTGCCCCTCTTGCCATGCCATGCCAATTTCACTATCATCATCAATTTCCTACGTATTATATCTTCATTTCCCAAAAAATGCCTCTCATATTCTTAAAATACTTTTGGCTTTGAAACGATCAGGAGGCAACATCGCATTATCATACACTCTCTCTCGAATATGTTTACGGGTTGAAGTTTGCAGAGTTTTCGTTGTATTGAGTCTGAATCAATTGTTAGCAGCATCATGCGATTACTAGGAGTATAAGGCATGAACTTAAACCTTTAATTCATGCACTTAATTATGACTCAGAGTGATTGTAGGAGAGTATATACATCAATCTCGTTAACTTTTTTTTTTTTTTTTTTGCATTGCAAGGAGGCTAAAAGCCAAGAAGAAGAAGCGAGTACATGGAGGTTATGAAGAGAAAGATGAGTTCGCCACAACTCGGCGCTCAAAAGTAATGCCCCTAATGTCTTCCTGAAGGATCTGGCCGATGCCTGACGGTGGATCTGCCAACTCATGCATACCGTAGGGATAGACGAGACTGTGCTTCGAGAGCCAGTCCGCGGCTCTATTCCCTTCCCGGTATGTGTGAGACAGGTAGACCAACCAATCTAGACTCATCTTCCTGCGAATAAGCCCCAGCAGAGTAGCATACGGATGAATAGGGTCAATCCGATTCTGAATTAACTGAATCGCTAACTTAGCACAACCATTCTAATGCGGAAATATTTTGTTTGATTGATTTGTAACTTTTTGGACCCTCTAGAATATTGTAGTTGGGAAGCCGGCTGGAATTTGGAATGGGTGGGTTAACCGGCCGGTAACTAATCAACCGGACTGCAATGACGTCCCACCAATTCAAAATCCGACTCTTTTTAAGCAATATTGAGGAGTCATCCGTCTTAATCACCGAAAATTAAACAAACCCACTTTGGCTCTTTTTGGGATTTGAATTTGAATCAAAGCATGCAAATAGTATATCTTGCTCTATCCTCTCTCTAATGAAACCAAAAGCATAGTTTCTTTCCAGAAAAATCTACGTGAAATGTTTGCTTGCCAAATAAGACTTAACATTTTATGGATCACCATGAGTATATATAGAACATGATTAAGTTAACTGGCTACTGAAACAACGAAAAGTTGCTCTAACTAATATGCACTGTAGACTTTGATTTGTGTAATACAAATGCAAAAGGGAAGTTCTGAGGTTTTTGAATTGTTTTTCCCTCTTGAATTCTTATTTGTACTAAAAAATATATCAACACTTATATTGATAATATACGAGGCATTTGAGTTGGATCTTGTGGAGTTAGAGTTTCAAGTTCAAATCATTATAGTCAATGTGGACATAACCTTCTCATCAAGCGAGGTCATGTCACCGCTATAACTAGATGAACCAAAGACTAAAGAAATATTCAAAAATCCAACAACTCTATGCATACTTCAATGTATTTTTTGTACCTTTTTCTTTGCAAGTAGGTCATAATCATTGGTGCATTAATCGTGTTCAAATACTGAGTTTTATTAGTAGGAAAATCATTCCAAACCCTTTATAACCCCGCATTTTATGGAGAGTAGATAGACGGAGTCAATGATAATCAAAGATTGCATCAACTCTTCGTAAACAATGGCAGAACCACTCATATAGTAGGACCCTCTTTAGTAACTTTCAAACTATAATACGTAAATTTTGTAACAAATACGAGACATATCACACTGGGTAAGGTTCTAGCTGGCCATGCTCTTCTATTAGGGTTTGAATCTCCTAAGTTATTTTTTCAACCATTTTCCTTATATTTCTAACTCCATCATTATCCATGAATGTAGAACCATCTCAAGTCTCAACTGAAACACATAAACCTCGCCTGCATGCATATTATATATTTGCTTGTGTTTGCGTGACCGGTCTCAACAGTTCAATAGGAAAAACCAAACCACTTTTTAAAATGTTTCGGTTACACAGTTCTTTCAAACTTGAGGCCAGCCTGAAGTTTAGGTAAAAGCAGTGGACTCCCTCTTTTATTTAATGGAAGAAAAGATCATCTACAGAAGCAAAGAATTCATTCAAATTGGTAAGTAATAAAGATGGGTTGTTCACCTAACTATGCCAAGCATTCCCCATCTGTTATATGATGCATCAGTAACAGTGTCCATTAGTTGAAACTTGAAACTATCTAGAACCCCACTTGGCTGAAAATGACTAGCAACGTTAAATCTATTGATATCTTTTTGTCCTTTGATTTAATTCCCCAGAACAAATCCACCTTTTAGGTACTGAAATTTTGAACTACCACTTTGAATTGATACAATCTGAATTCTGAACAGTCACTGAACTTTTGGGGTGGATTTCCAGAAATCCCATCTTCATCTCAATTCTCAGCTCAGCATTTTTCATATCTTTGCCCTTTGATAAGTAACATTTTGACATACACGATTCAGACGAATTACAATCGGGCGAGTTCATTTAACATCTTTATGGATCTGATTTGTTAGGGATCTCAAAGCTAGTGACCATTTATTTAAAATTGGCGCGTACCCTTTTGGAAAGCAATTGATTGCCACTTTTCATATCTCCTATCACACTCCACAGTCCACAAACCACACCCACCAGGACTTCCTGCCATATGATCTTTCGGCCCTTTTCTATCCTATCCTTCTTTTCCAGGCAAGGTAATGCGCAGAAATGAATCACCATTTTCCATTTTCTCCAAGAAAGTCCAAAGAATCAGACCAACAAAGTCAAGATAGCTGAGCAAAGAGACATGGAAAGTCGGGCAAACAGCAATAACTTTCTCAGTAGGGATTTGGTGCCCATTTATTGCATGTCCAATAAGCCTGAGGAAGTGTCATGTTTCAGCATAGGAAGAATAGTCGATCACTGTTCTCACAACCAAGGGAATCCTAACAGAATGAGATGAGGAATCATCATCACCATAACCATCTTCCCAAATCAAGTGTCCAAATGTATACCTCCCCTGGATCATCCTCTTGGCATGAAAGGTGACCCTGAACTCGACCTTCTTCGTACGCGAATCAAACACCAAGATCGATGGCTCCACCGTGACACGAACCCCATCTGGAGCACGAACTCTAGCAATGTAGACCGAATTCACAGGACCGACATTCGTGACAGTTCTCGTCACGGTCAGGTTCTGCCTCAGCTCAGGGATGGTGATGGATGGCACGTTGAGATCTTCCACCATGTCGTTGGTAGCAGCTCCTAGTTTCCGGCATTGGGTTTTCTCTCCCTGCGTTATGCTGCTGATTGCCGAGTCGTTGTAGCCCATGGCACAGAGGAACCTGACATAATCTGAAGGACCCATGTCGTAGACTAGACCGGGATCCATGGCCTTGTTGGGGTCGACATG